>JALGPY010000003.1:114887836-116137836 GCA_023055425.1 Linanthus parryae | reverse complement strand
CCCTCCCACATAACGAGAGAAAATATCCAAGGCCACTCGAGGAAAGTGCTTATAAAATGTTTGGCCAGAATCAAATCAATCAATATAGGATATTGATGTTATTTGCACCAATAAGGCTATTCCTAGGATCGAGGAACTATGGATTGGATATACGATTGTGACTTGTATGTCTTGTGTCCAAACCGGATATTGAGACAAAGGGATGAGACAATACTTGCACAAGGTTTTTCGGATGAATATTTCTATTAGTTGGGCGGTATGGATGTGTTCCTAGACACCGCTCAATATTAATAAATAGTTATTACCAACCAAGTTGAAACCTATGGGGTCACACGCCATATGGATTGAACTAGACTTGGGAATTAATTAATTTGATTAATTAATTGAAAGGATCAAAACGCAACAACTTGCTAACTTAGTAGGACTATTATGCATGTTGGACTAATACGAACTTGAGTAGGATTAGGAGAGGGCCTTTATGTAGTAAAAAGGAGTTGTTGTACTATATAAAGGATGCTCCTAGATTCATTCCTACATAATAATGCTCATAACATAAGTTGAGTAGGAGAGAAGCAAGGAGAGAGCAAGACAAACAAGAGGCCGAAGCCCCTTTCCGTCCGCCCCCTACGCGTCGGCCAAGAAAGGAGGCCGAACCCTCCTCTTTGTCTCCGTTTCGTGATTTCTTCTTCCTCCTCCACCATTCCTAGCTAGAACAAACTACTTGGAGTATCTAAATATCAATCCTCGACATGGATCAACCGTAGATACATAACAATATTTGTGTTTGAAGTCATCACAGGATACCCACAAGGTACTTGTTATGAGTCCCTTACTATCGTTATGAATTCTCAAACTGTGATCCTTGGAGGGTATTGAATGAATAAATCATTTTTTATTCCGCTGTGTGTCCATGATCAAAACCCTACACTATCATCCAGAATGGACCTCACATGTTCTACACAGAAAACGATGGGATTAAAACTCCCCAAACCTGAAAGCTCTCTCTATTTCTGAATTAGAACATATTTCTACGAATTATAGATATGTCTTATATTTTTCTTTGAATTTATATGAGTTTAACAAGATACCAAATGCAAGACTGCTAAGGAGATATGGGATAAACTGGTGGTTACTTTTGATGGAACCAGCCAGGTGAAGCAAACCAAGATCAATATCTTCCTTAGACAGTATGAACTGTTCAAGATGAATGGAGATGAATCCATCAAATACTTGTTCAAAAGTTCTACAGATATTGTCAAAAATCTGAAGTCCTCGGGGTATGTATTTTCCATTGAAGAGAAAGTGAGAAAGATCTTGAGAGGTCTTCCAAAGACAAATGTTAACAAAAGACCACAATCATTAGAAAAGCTAAAGATCTATCCTCCCTCAAGCTTGATGATTTATAGGGAAAACTACTCACTCATGAAATTACCAGAGAGTGTCAAGAATCTGGAACCCAAGGATAAAGAGAGTGAACAACTTGAAAGCCTTGGAAAAAAATAAGATGATGAATAAGATTCTTTTCTCTCATTTCCAAAGTCTTGAAAAGGATTGTCAAGACGAAAAAAACTTTGGAAACAAAGACTTCAACAGAGACATATTTAGATCATCAAGTAGCAAGGAGTACAAAGGTAAGTCCTCTTCTCATGGTAATAAATCTAAATTAAGTAATTACTTTGATTTTGGTGATGCATGACACTTGACCAGAGACTTTCCTCTCAAGAAAAGAAAGAATTTTCAAAAGAAAGATCATGACAGAAGGAAAAAGGTTATGGTAGCTTCATGGAGTGTCTCTGATTCATCAAGTGACCCAGATTTTGAAGACGCTCGGGTCAACATATTTCATATGGCCAAGCACGATGAAGGTTCAGAAAGGAAACTTGAGGTAATGGTGAATAGCTTAATGTCTAAACATGCATATGGGCTTTTTGAAATTGTGAGAATAATGCTTTTCAGTGAGGAAGATTATTTAAATGAAATCAAGTACTTAAAGAAGAAAAATCATGAGCAAGCGAATGAAAATCTGCAATTAATTTTTCCGAACAAGAATCTTGAAATTAATCAAGCAAAAGCTGACAGATATTTCAAAGCCTTGGAAACCAATTTCAACACATTGAAAACTCAATTCAAGGAAGTAGTCATAGATAAATCTCTTTTGAGTGATAACATTGTTGTTACAAAACATCAGCATGATGAATTTGAGGAACAGAAGGCTACTATGACTAATTATCAAGACTGTAAGAGGATCATGACAAAACTTGTTGGCTCAGAACAAATTCTCAACTTGATGCACGGAGGAAGCCTACAATCTGTTCACAAAACTGGTATTGGATATAATCCAAACTTTCCAAAGAATACAATACCAGATTTGTGAAAGAAAGTAGCATAACTTCTCCACAGTGCCATTATTGTGGCAATATTGCTCATGTTATGATGACTTGTCCCTTCAGAAGAAGAGAACCTCATATTATGAGAAACACTTTTCCATTCCTACTTAAGGGACAAGTGATACGTATTTGGGTTCCTAAAGGGGTTAGAAAACCTAGCATGGTTGATCCTGAATATGAATCCAAATTTCACACTCGGTCTAACAGCTGGGTAAGGAAGTGAATGGTGTTTGCAGGTTGTCACCAAGAACAAAGAACATAAGTGGATTATGGATAGTGATTGCTCCAGACACATAAGTAGCAAGAGTTCTTTATTCAATGAATTGAATGAACAATCGAGAGGGACAATCATACTTGGTGACAAAGGAAAATGAAACATCATAGAAGTTGGTAAAGTTGGTAATGGTTCTACAGATTCTATCTCAGATGTTTATATTGTAGATGGTTGAAAGTAAATCTTCTTAGTGTATCACAACTGTGTGACAAAGGTAATAAGGTTGTATTTGACAAGGAGAAATGTGTGGTGGAAAATGAAAAATTTGGCTATTGCATCTTCACTGCTTCGAGGTCAAAAAATGTTTACAGTTTGAATACAAACAAAATGGCATGGGAAAGTATGAAATGTCTCAAGGAAAGGAATGAGGATTCAAAGCTTTGCCACAGAAATCTGGGACACATCAGCTTGCATAACACTAAATAAATTTATTTCCAAAGATCTAGTCAGAGGTCTGCCTTCCATTAAGTTCAAGGATGAAGAGGTATGCAGGTCTTATGCTCGAGGTAAATAGACAAGAAGCTCTTTAAAGCCCAAGAACTTTGTAAGCAAAACTAGACATATTGAATTGCTTCATATGGATCTATGTGATCCTGTGAGAGTGCCCACTCCAAAGGGTAAGAAGTACTTCCTAGTTATTCTAGTAGATTTACTTGGTTTATGTTTCTTAATGAAAAGTCTATATCTTTATCTAAATCTTGAAACTTTGTAAGGGGCTTCATACTTTGAAAAACCAACCCATTGCTTCAATTAAAAGTGATCATGGAAGAGAATTTGATCAACTATAGTATGATTTATTTTGTACTATATTTGACATCCCTCACAAATTTTCTGCTTCTACCATGGTGTAGTTGAAAGGAAGAACAAAACACTTGAGGACATGTCTAGGACAATTCTTTTGGGGAACAAGTTGCCAAAGTCTTTTTGGGCAGAGGCTGTAAACATTGCAAACAATATATTGAACAGGTGCCCAATTAGGCCTGTTTTTGAACTTTTCAAAGGGAGAAATCTAAACTTATCTTATTTCAAACCTTTTGGTTGTACTTGTTTTGTTCACAACAATTGTAAGGATAACCTTGGCAAGTTTGATGTCAGAAGTGATGAAGGTATATTTCTTGGTTATTCCTTGACTATCAAAGCATACATGATTTACAATAAAAGAACCAAGCTTGTTGAGGAAAGTATACATGTTATTTTGATGAATGCTATGTTGGTTCTTTGAGTGAAGGTTTTGCGCATTGGAATTTGAACAAGCATGATTCAGAAGATGAAACAGATCCAGACAATGGTTTTGAGAATAACTTGTAAGAAAACAGAAGAAATTTTGAAAGCTTGAAAATAGGTTTCAAAGCCTTGAAACGGAATCTCCAGAAACAAAGAGTGGTGAAGCCACCATAGCAATAAGATCTCAAGGTCTTGAAATGATTCCTGGAGAACCAGAACCATGGACACCTAGAAAGAAGTTCAGATATCTGTCATCTCATCAGTCAGAAAATATGATTTCTGGTCCATCCACTGGTACACAAATAAAATCTCAATTAAAGAATGTGTGTTCTATTAATGCGTTTTATCTCTTAAAGAGCCCAAGAATGTGAAAGAAGCACTTCAGGAGGCACACTGGATCATTGCTGTGAAAATTAAGCTGAATGAATTTGAGAGGAACAAAGTTTGAAATCTAGTTTCTCTTCCCAAAGATCAGTCTGTTATTGGAACAAGGTGGGTGTTATGAAACAAACTGGATGAAAATGGTAAGGTTAACAGAATAAGGCAAGACTGGTAGCTCGAGGCTACAGCTAGGAAGAAGGTATAGACTATGAGGAGGGTTATGCACCTGTAGCCAAGTTGGAAGCAATCATAATATTACTTGATTTTGCATCACATAAGAACATCAAACGTTTTCAAATGGATGTTAAATGTGCATTTCTAAATGGTTAACTGCAAGAGGAAGTTTATGTTTCTTAACCTTTTGGATTTTAAAATGACGAGTGTCCCAACTATGTTTATGAGCTTGCAAACCTGTTTATGGTTTGAAACAATCTCCAAGAGCTTGGTATGAAAGATTTTCAAAGTTTCAACTTGAAAATGGTTTCAAAGAGGCTTAGTTGATAAAACTATTTTCATAAAGACTTATGAGAAATATATTTTTGTAGGACATATATATATGTTGATGATATTTTTTTTGGTCCTACTAATGATTCTTTTTCAAAAGATTTCTCAAGTCTTATCAGTAGGGAATTTGCGATGAGCTTGATGTGAGTGTTGAATTTCATAATTGGAATTCATGTACAAAAAATGAAGAAAGGAACTTTTCTACACCAGAATAAGAACACCAAGGATTTACTGAACAAGTATAACTTTTTTCAATCCATGGCTGCCAAAACTCCCATAAGTTCGACAGTATCCTTAGACAAGGATCTAAATGGTACGTGTGTGAACCGAAAAGAATTCAGTTGCATGATTGTTCACTGCTCTATCTTAGTGCAAGCAGACCAAACATCATGTTTAGTGTTTGTATGTGCGCTAGATTCCAACCTGATCCGAAAGAATTCACATAGTTGGTATGAAAAGAATCTTTAGATATGTCAATGGGTAACCTAAACAGTCTAACTTATCTTTGTGTGGCTATTAAGATGTTGATTTTGCAGGATACAAAGTTGATACAAAAATCACTTCTGGGTGTTGCTAGTTCCTTGTATCATTTTTGATAACCTGGCATTCTAAGAAGCACAATTCAGTATCTGTATCAACAGAAGAAGCTGAATAGATAGCACTTGGAGCTTGTTTCCCTCAAGTGTTGTGGATAGCTCAACAGATGAGATATTAGGGTTATGACTTCAGGGGTATTTCCATCAAATGTGACAACACTAGTGCGATCTCAATTACTAAGAATCCAGTACACATAGATGTCATACACCATTTCATTAGAGGTGATGTATCTTTGTAATTTGTGCCTACTAACATGAAAATTGTGGATATCTTCACTAAACAATTGCCAGAAGATAGATTCACAGCTGTGAGATTACAGGTGGGCATGTTGGACAAGGAAGCACTGGTTTAGGGGGAGTATCAGGTAAGAATTTTGTGTTTTAATGTTTTTGAAAGTTTTTCAAATCCTTGAAAAGCTTTTCAAATAAATGATTTTAGTTGCATGCAGTATTACAGTTTTTCAATGCCTTGAAATTCTTCTCAAAGCTTTGGAAATAACTCTGTATACTATATAGTCAGTGAATGGATCTCCAATTTTTGTTGTTATCTCTGGAGATAATTGCCTAACATTAATTTTACCTTTTTAAAACAAATCCTTTTCAAACCAGTGTTATATTATTTCCTTCCACACGTCGCACACATCATTTTTCACACAAACTTTTCTTCTTCAAATATTTGTGAATATTCAGTTTCTTTTTCAAACTCAAATTCGTATTTATCTCCTCTCTTCTCTCCGTCATTTCTATCACTCCGTCCTCTCTCTTCTAAACCCCCAAAACCTAATGGACTCATGAAGTACCTCTGAGAGAAGCAAGATAGCTGGAGCTCAAATAAAATTTCGTGAAAGAAGAGAAAATCTGCAGAGGCTGTAGTTCAAGCAATTAGTGATGGATCCAGTTCCAGAACTCCTAGTGAGGCTGCTGACATACATGGGGACATCGCCACTATGCGGTGAAACCACTTTAAAACTTGTTGGCCTTGGGATATACCTATCACCAAAAAAATTTACCAAATTCCCATCTCCAATGCGATACAAAACACCTAGCTCTAAAAAATTTCTCCATGATCCCCCACCACGTTTGCGATGGTCTATAACCGAACGTCGCATCTAAGAAGTTAGTTTGCACAAAATATTTTGCCTTGAGCACCCGAGACAATAGTGAATCGAGTTGTGATAGAATCCTTCATCCTTTCTTCGCGAGTAAAGCAATGTTAAAAGAGTGAATATCAAGAAAACCAATTCCCCCATCTCCTTTTGATTTCTTGATTTTCTCTCAAGATACCCAACACATCTTATTTTCTTTACCATTTTGTTTCCACCCAAAACCTAGGATTCATCATTCAATATCCTTTCACACATGGATGTAGGTAACAAAAAGCAAGACTGATGTAATTAGAGATTTCCTGAATTTACCGATTTAACAAGGAACTCCTTTTCCGCCGAAGAGATGAATTTTTTCGTTCCTTCATCTTCAATTACCCCATCTTCTCATTTCATGTGTTTTGGTGTTATCATTTCTTTGTTATTTTATTTTTTAACTCAATTTCATTTTCATGCTATATCTTTACATCTTTGGTTTTTATGTAACATTTCATTTAACAATACTTTAAAGTTTAAATTTTCGTTTTTATGGTAAGAATAAACTATATGGAAAGTTTAATTTTCATTTTTAGTTTCAGTTAAATGAAGTAAATTAAATATAGAATATCAATCCTTATCGTAATTGTTAAGATATGCCAATTAATAATGTTGTTAATTAGAATAACATGTAATATATATACTTTCTTAAGTTAAAAATATACATAACTAGATTTATAATAGTCACTTTTCTTGTTAATCAAAGCAATGGAGGTGAATATCCAATAGTCATTTTTCCATCAAACTCCAAAGGCAAATTGGAGTATTGAGATTTTTCTAGATAAATGGAGGATGGTCGCCTCTTAAAAAATGAAAAGAAGTAAATAATAAAAAAATATATATTATTTGTTCAGACATGATTGGAGGCCTAAAAATACCAACAATTTTCGAGAATTGAAGAAATGAAGATTTATGATTAGTTCCAAAATTTTCAAAGAATTCACCGAATAGAGGGAATTGGAAGATAGGTTGAAGAAGCTCTAACTTCATCAAGTTGTTTGACTTGAAAAACATACTCTCGCAGGTAGCATATTGACTTTCATCAATGTTCCAGTACCCTCCTGCTAGCTCGTCAAGTGGTTTGACTACATGGTCAAGTGGTTTGACTAAAAGGATTTGAGCCTATTTGGTATCAGGTTAAAAAAAAACTGAAAAAACACAATTAAAAACAACAATAAAAATATGTTTTGTATGTGTTTCAAAATAGTGTTTAAATTAAAATAAAATTGGCAACATTGCTAAATTTAATTGTTAAAACGTGGGCTTCCAATACTGAATAATCAAACTATCACATAGGATATTGTAATGCCAATTGGATTCCTAATTCGAGAGACTCAAATTCCACAAGTGGATATGCATCAACTCTAGGTGGAGCGGCAATATGTTGAAAATCTTCATAGTAGACGTGCATTGCAGTGTCTACAATGGAAACTGAATTCGTAGAGTTAGGCAAGGTAGGGATGAAGCAGAGGGGTTTCATCATTTCGTCAAAGGTTATCCAAAATAGCCAAAACATATTCCTCCCAAGTAAACACATGGCAATATTCAATCGACAATAGGCTGATCACAAATTAGTATGGATAATGGTATATCTACACACAAGGCCGGAAACATAATACCATTACACAACTTGTCTCACAAGGAATTATATCCATCGATTAGGTCAAGTTAAAAGAAAATATAGCGGATCGGTTTACTAAATGCTTCATGAGAGAACACGTTGCAAGTTCATCACAGAAAATGGGATTTAAACTAATCTCGTAACAATTTCACATAGCGGCAAACACAACCTAGGTGAATTAATATTCCAAGAACTAGGTTAAAAAGGACAACCCGACTATCAATGAAAATAAATAAATCACTCACCAAAAAATAAGGTTCCAAAACGCATTCCTTGGGTGAACATCGAGTTAGGGGGACAAGGTAAGTAAATGTTTGTAATGAGAACATATCACATGGGATTTAAGAAGAGGATGAAGGATACTCGTTATGTTTCTCACCTGTGTGAGTAGGAATGGGAAAGTTATAGGAGGGAAGTATTTGAAGGATGAAATTGACATAAATATGAGAATCGACCACGTCCAGGTTGTTAATTATGTGTGTACTACCGACTAGATATACAACACGGCAAGAAATTCTACGGTTCGTACTCACTAAGATGCTAGTATACCATATAGCATATCACTAAGGTATGGTTAAGAGTCTAGGCTACCTTTCATTAAGCAATTAACAAATGCCTGAGAGGTTTTAGCACACAGTTGGACATTTTCAGCTTATAAGCTAATTTTTCATTAATGTGGAAGATTGTTGGAAGAAACAGTACTTCAACGACGATATTGACCCAACTTGAGTATGATCTTGGGAGAGTTATCTTAGGAGTTCACGACTCCAAACTAACTTTTCAAAAAATACGTACATGGGTGATCATTTCCATACGGCACTCGTCAAAAATTTTCAAAAATGTGTGATCAAATTAAGCTCTCAAAATGAGTCTTTGGTTATTGCTTTGAGAGGGTGTACCACATCTCGGTTAAAGAAGGAACTCTGGTAGTTATGGACCTAAAGTCAAGCCCTTTGGGCATAGCTATTCTATTTCTGGGAGATGACCTAGCTAAGGTTTGAACCATCACACACGCACACACTCCGTCGTCGCCGTCCGTCCGTGTGGCGACTTGGCTCAGCCTCGGACAAGGGAAGTGACGTGGTGTGGTTGGGCTGGGTTGGGTTGGGTTGGGATGGATAGTTAAAAGTCCTTGATCACTCCAACAAATCCTGTTTTCGGCGACAAGTTTCATTCCGACAACTACGATTCTGGTCTTCAAAAGCAGTGCAAACAGTATTTTTTTTGTCTTCTTTCTTGTCGTCTTTCGATTAATAAAGACCAACTGTGATTCTTTCGTGGGAAAACGACATGTCATCCGAAATAAAAAATTATTAACAACGTGTATTATTGTCGTCAATGGATCGAAACACAATTTTGACAAAAAAATTGGGTGGGAAATTAAGATTTGCTAAATTTTGGGGAGGGAGATTAAATCGAACCAAATGTTGGAGGCAAAGTCAAATCATACAGAAAAAGTAAATTCACCTATCTCCTACCAACTAGCAACTCCACATGCATTATTCCCCCATTTTGTCCTCCATATCGAATCAATCCATGAACCCTAGCTAACTCATCTTCCAAACTCGACACCACCGCCAGCTCCCTTTTTCTCATGACCGTCGTCCTCTCGCCACCACCGTCTCTCTTTCGTTCCATCTCTGACCCTTCACAAACATATGTCCTCACAACTGGTCGGTCTCTCGTTCTCTCACATTCTCGATTTGGTTTATGAGTTTCAAGTGATTGCGCATGCTGTTGTTTATATGGGTTCTGAGTCGTGGCTTGAGTTCAGATCTAACAAGACCTTTTTGTTTCTATGACTTAAAAGGAGCAATTTATTGTGATATCTGCATTTGTAGGTTCGTCTCCATCTTTCATTCTTCTAAATTGTATGTGGTTTAATTTTACTGTGATATCTACAAAAAAATTACTATTGGTAAATCCAGTGTACGGATCTGCTGAGTCTAGAATGTGGTTTTTACAGTACTGTATGTGAAGCTAAAATTGTTTCTCACATAACCAAGTAGTTGCTGTTAACTGATTGGAAAGTGTGTATTCATGGGTGTAAGTTCGAATTTGGTTTCAAAGATTTGAAAGTGGTTTCAAAGCCTTGAAACTTCATTGAATGAACTAAGGGGGAGTTCTTACTCCTATTTATTCTATAAGCTCCTTCACTTGATCATGCTATATTATATTTGAAAGACAAAAAAATTACGTGTTACATCATGCTCTGATGTTATCATTTTCATAAGTTATTTTGCAGGGATTATCAGCTAACTCTTTGTTGCAGGTTCAGCTTGAGTTTCCTTATTTACAGGATTGCATAAGTTGTAATCAAGTCCTGCAGATCAAAATTAATTGAGAAAATCAAGCAGACAGCCGTTGGAAGGAAGCTGTTGAGATTCAAAGATCTGCTAGAGGATGTTTTTGGGATTTCTGTTGAAGCTTCTTATAAAATCTGTAATTCAAAATGATAGACAGAGAGACACTGAATAAGAGGGATTAAGAAGCACAGAGCATTACACATAAAATCATATACTCTCATGGATTAACAAGCATCATTGAAGAAGATCATTTAACCATTCAATCCTTTCCAGATTCCTGAAGAACACTTCAAGCTTTATTGCTTCACTGTCTCCACACTGTTCTTCATCCATAACTTTATTTGTATATCATTCAGTTATATTACTTAATTATCTATTCTCTTGAGTTTTTAAAGAGGAAATACAGAGATTCTTATTTTATCAGTTATCTAGATTTGTTACACGATAGGTTAGGAAGAACCACATACTGGAAAAAGAGTAAGGGAATTCTCTTGCCCTGAGATCTAGGGCTTAGCTTTTGATAAATAAGAAGTTTTTGAAATCCTAGAGGGCTTACATCCTCAGGAAGAGATTAGGTCACTCTGAACCAAACTTCGTAAATCACTGTTCTTTACTTGTCTTCAATACTGCATCAAAACAGGTTTCTGTTGAAAGATTCAAAAAGATTTTTAAAGCTTTGAAAATACTCAGTTTCTCCTTAACTGTTTGTATTGATTTCAAAGCCTTGAAACTGAGTTCGAAGATTTGAAATACTGCAAGTCGTTCTCATTTTTTTAAAACCACAGTTTTGGTAAAAGTTGGCATACTCTATTCACCCCCCCCCCTGTTGTAGAGTATTTAATCTTCTAAATCCATACCTACATAAAATCTTCAATTGGTATCAGAGATTGTATCATTGTACAGATCTAACAATCATGTGATCATGAGTAATCACTACAAAAAAAAAATCTCCTTTGGCCACGCTATACTTACCCACGGTTAATAAACGTGGCAAAAAATAATATTAACCACGGTATATAACTGTGGCTAATGTATTTTACGAACGCCACGGTAAAAAGAAAACACCCGTGGCAAAAAACACTTTTAACCACGGGAGATTTAATTCGCATCGAAAACGAATGGTAAAAAAAATTGCCACAGTTATTGGCTGTGGCCGTTTGTTTAACTCTCCAAAAATACCCTTTCGGGAAAAAAAATCAAACACTCGAAGCCAAAAGTAAGTGGCGCGATAATATTTTCATTAAAAAATTCAACCCACATTACTCAGACATTACACAGGATCTCTAATCCCTAGTCAAACCCCTCGCCTGTTCCTATCCCTCAGCCTCAATCGCCCGTGAAGGAGATTACAAACACGATCGAGAAGGATCGGCTGTCGTTCCTACAGAAGGATCGGGCCGGTGAAGGAGATTACACGCACGATCGGGCATTGTTCTTCTATTCCAGTTCTTCCATCAATCGTCGGGATTCAATCGGTTCGTTGAAGTGGAATGGTGAGTTTTTGTAGTTCCCTTTGTGTGTTTAAGTTCTTCCGGTTCTTCTCTTCCAGTTCTTCCATCAATCGTCTATTGAAGTGTGTGTGTGTGTGTGTGTTAGTGTTCACTTGTTTAAGAGATGTGCGTATAACTCTGTGTTCCTCCAGTGAATAATCGACACGAACAAATCATTGTGTCACTTTCTTAGTTACTGTTAGGGCTGGCTAGAGCTTTTTGGAAGCCCTAAGCGGAAAAAAATCAAATACATGATACTTGTATCTCTTAAAACTAAGATGGTAGGGTACGTGTCGTCTATATCCGGGGGACTAAGCCAATGTAATGAATTGTTGGAACTTGCTTAACTTGATGATTGGTTTGTGTAGTTCGGAGAAACAATGGTTAGTGTTCATGTGCTCTGCCGTTACTGTACTTTTCGCTTTTCTACCCTGATTTTACTTGTCACTTCAACTGCTAAAGCTAAATAACGTGTGGCTAATACTTCGTGGATCACTGACAGAGAAAGTTAAACTCGGTAGCTGTAGCTATCAATTTGCTGTTGGTGGCTGAACGGCTCGAGTAAATAGGAAAATGATTTAGGAAGTTTGACGTTCAGCTTAACCTTCAGTAATTTGTTTGCTCACTATTTATCAGGATTTCTCTACTATGTTAATCATTTCCTTTTGGCAGAAGGAAACACCCCTTGGGTTGGCTACAGAGTCTGCTCATTCAGGTACTTCCTCTTTCGTGATTGTGAGATTCACTAGCTACTTTGGACTTAGTTTTACAAGTTATTAATCTTAATGAAAATTTTGAATTAGTTGGGTCATTAGAGTTAGCCATGCCATGTTTTGTTGTCCGTCCCAAGGAGTATAGGCAAACTGAAACACATGACTACTGTTATGGTTTGTAGTACATTTTCGTAAATTCAACGGTGGCAAAGCTGAAAACTTGACACCCACAGGGTTTGTGTGTGGTTTGGGTTTGGGGGGGGGGGGAGAATTCTTTGTTGATCTCACTATAATATTAGTTCAAGTGTTGTTATGATTCATTGATAAGAAATGTAAGATGACCATCGATTCCAAGCTACCAACAAAGGTATACGATTTACTTCATTTTCAACAGCCTCTTGATGTGTTACACGTAAAGAAAAATCCATTATATACTTCTATTAATTAGAAAGATTATTTATTTTATTTTATTTAACTTTTAGTGAACTTCATTGGCGCGATTTGATCAGTTTGATCCATCCTTGAAAGTATCCCCATATAGATTACATAATCAACATCCAATTTGAACTATACAACTGCGATCTATTCTCTTATCATATCTGAGAAGAAATCATCATGAGTCATGTCAGGCTAATTTAAATCCCAAGAAGAGGGGTGTGACACCCCCTGGTACCTTTTAATAGCTCGGCTCTCTCAAACACATACATACAACTCATAATTAGCTTCAATTTTCATAAAAATAACCGATTATCCGGAATTGTTATATGATGCTTACGAATTTCACCAATTTTTTCACGTTGATCAAGGATAACATATCACTTCCATGTTTTGTGATTTTTTTTTATTTGTTTCTTTCCGTAGCTTTGAACATAATCCGAAACCAAAATTTGTATTGTGCTTCACGAAATGGATTGCTTTGTATACATTCTGCTTTGCTAATTCAGGTTCGAAGTATACTCTCTTTCTCAATCACGTATACACACCACAATATGTTTACTTCGGTTTTCACAAATCAAATGTCATTTGATAATACATCTATGCCATTTTTGTGCTTTTTTCCGCTTTGTTTCTTTGCATAGCTTTGTAAGAAAAATTAAGATTGTTCACGAGCCTTATAAAATAATGCCAATGTAGGCCAATACATTAGTAGAAATATATACCTATCTTCTTTTACAATTTGTTTCCGAACTTACTAAAGTTAAACCATGAAGCACTAGGAGATAGTATGCTGCACTCAGCAGCAACACATGATTTCTAGAACTCTGCCCAAATTTAATCGTTACGCTTGATTATCAGAAGTAAAAATTTACCCATGTCTCTCAATTTGTTTCATATCTCTGTCCTTTTGGTTCACATTCTGAAACACAAATAAATTAGAGAGGTCTGGACCTTAGTGAAGTTACTGATTTCCTCCCGGCTCATCTGCAAGTTACCCATTCCCAATATTAATCTTTCTACCAGGAAAACAAAATTTTAAGGCTATCACAAGGGTTTGATAGTTGAAATCAGCGCTACTTTTTCTATTACTTACCGGTTCGTTGAAGAAAGCAAAATATTTCTTTATAATCAACAATTCTAAAATAGGAGAAAAATGATTAAGATAATGAAATTTGCACACATGTTTTCTCAATCGGTGAAAGTGGAAATGTTTAAAGTACATTCAATTTTTTTTTTGAGATCAAGTATCTTCAATTTTTGTTCTACATGATTTATTTTCCTTTTTTCCATTATTTTTGTGCCGTGAACCGCTTGTGGTTTTACATTAACCAACTGATAAAGATTGATCGGAAATTAGTGAAAGAATATTTATGGTTAATGATCATAAACTACGAGCTAAAAAGTTAAAATATTACTATTAATATCCCATGAATGGCGAGACATGGGAGTTTGTATCTATGTTAACTTAATTATTTATATCATGTCTATATTCGCTCCGAAGAGTATATCATGTCTATATTATTGATAACGACTAGTTTTAATTAAAATAAGCTGTGAATGCCAATGGAGCCAAAGAGTATTCTGCCTCCAACATTAAAAATGCAAGTTTGCACAACAAAGATCCTATCTTTGATCATGTGGTCTAGTAGTAATATCAATAGGTCATATGCAGAAGCTACTATTGCTGATTGAGTCAATAGTAGCTTCTACATATGATCATTAGTACATATATTAGTACTAGTATAAGAGAATTCAACGAACAACACAAATAATATAATTCAAGGTAATTTTATTAAAATCAACATCTTAAGTTCCCCAAATTGAACAGTGAAAGCATGTTAGTAATCCATATAAATTCGTGACATGCTTTTACATATATGGATTCACATAGCATTGTGCTTAGTTTCCCCAAATTGAACAGCTAGTGAAGGCATGTCGAACCTTGATCTTAGTGAAACGGGAAGTCCCCATATGAGAAACAAATTAGCTGCTTTTTGTTATGTTTGTGGATGTACTAGTACTAGTTCCGTGTTAGGACTCGAAAAATGCTTTCCTTGACTGCTAATAAACACTATGAAGACTGGCAGATTTATATGATGTTTTGTCCATTATCTGAGTATTCTGTCAAAATTTATGTTTAGGAATTATGAAGCTCGAATGAAAGTGAGCTTAGTAGTGATCGCATGGGAACACTCAACCATTTGTCTCGCCATTTTTTTATTATAAGTGAGCTTAGAAGACTGGCAGATTTATATGTATTTATTCAGGGGAAAAGATTGGTGTAGTCAAATATTATCATGAAATGTTACTTTGTATATTAATCCTAATGAAGCAAATTTCTATTGAAATATGTGTTTTGTTTTTTATCTCTATAAAATCGGCCCTTTGTCTCACCATTTTTTGGTTTCCATCATACACAAGAGCTTTTGATATTGAGGTCTAGGAATATACTTTTTCTCTACGATAAATAAGAGTTGGATCCGCCATCCAAACAGGGTTGATTCGGTATACGTGATAGGGTGCCAATCCTTTTTAGAATTTGCATTTTCTAATAACAACGGAGCCCCCAAGATACGCCGTCCTTGCAAGAGGTGCTGCAATATGTGTTTTCGAGAGCGAGATGTGGTGGAAGAGCATATTATCGTACACGGGCTTGAGCCGACTTACACTACATGGACTTTCCATGGTGATATGAAAGTTGATAATCCCATATTGTATGATGATGTGGTTGATAGCACGGTAGATTCGAGCAGAGATGATATGGAAGGCTTGATCGTTAACGGTCTTGGAATAGGCAGGACAGGAAACTCGGGGCCAAATGAGGAAACAATGAAACTTTTTAAGTTGTTGAAAGATGCTGAGCGAGATTTATACCCTGGTTGTTTGAAGTTCACCTTCCTGTCATTCCCAGTTCGTATACTGCACTCAAAAGCCTTGTTTGGGTGGAGCGATAAATCCTTAGATGTGTTGCTACAAATATTGAATGATGCATTTCCCCAATGTCAATTGCCCGCCTCAACTTACGAAGCAAAAAAGTTTCGTGATGCCCTCAGTTTTGATTACAAGAAGTATGATGCATTTCCGAATGATTGCATGTTGTTCTGGAAAGATAATACTCACAAGAAAAAGTGTGACTTCTGTGAGGCATCGAGGTATAATAAGTTTGAAGAGGACACAGACAATGAGAAACCAAAAAGGTAGAAAGGTTGCTGTGAAACAATTGCGGCACTTTCCTTTGAAGCCGAAGGTACAACGGTTGTTCATGTGCAAGGAAATTGCCGCCTCAACTTACGAAGCAAAAAAAATTCGTGCTGCCCTCAGTTTTGATTACATGAAGTATGATGCATGTCCGAATGATTGCATGTTGTTCTGTAAAGATAATGCTCACAAGGACAAGTGTGACTTCTGTGAGGCATCGAGGTATAAGAAGTTTGAAGAGGACACAGACGATGAGAACCAAAAAGGTAAAAAGGTTGATGTGAAACATTGCGGCACTTTCCTTTAAATCCAAATCTACAACGGTTGTTCATGTGCAAGGAAACTACCGCATCCATGAGATGGCATCATGGGGAGCGCCAAAAGGATGGCCTTATGAGGCATCCAGCAGATTCACGGGCTTGGAAATCCTTGGATGAGAAACATCCTGACTTCGCTGTGGAGCCTAGAAATGTCTGACTGGGACTTTCATCTGATGGTTTAAATCCATACAGGACAATGACCATTACTCACGGTACATGGCATGCCCTTTCATTTACGTTGAATGGTCCCCTCGAGTCTGGTTACTCACAACCCGATTTCATGTTGTCGTTATTGGTTGATGGGCCTTCCGCTCGAGGAAATGATATCGATGTGTATTTGGAACCATTAATTGATGAGCTGAATGAATTTTGGGCAGAAGGGGTGGATACATACGATGCTGTTAGTGACGAGATGTTTCGACTACATGCACCACTCTTGTGGACAGTCAACGACTTTCCTGCTTATGCTAACTTGCCAAGTTGGCGTACAAGAGGAAAATATGCATGCCCCGTCTGTCATATGGACCCTGCGCATAGATACTTAACGCATAGTCATAATTTATGCTATATGGGAAGTCGCAGAGCACTAGACATTGGACACAGGTTCCGGGAAGAAAAAAAATGGTTTTGACGGGACTGTGGAGACCGGAACGATGCCAACTCGATTGTAAGGAGAGGATGTTTTAAGGCAGGTAGAGCATATTAAAAATGAATTCGGGAAGCGGGAGGGACGAGACAAGACTGCTCGCAATAAAAGAAAGGCACCAAGCAGTTCTGCTTCAACTAGCATTCCTAAACATGGTTGGAAAAAGAAAAGCATATTTTTTGAACTGCCTTATTGGAAATACAATCTTCTGCGCCACAGTCTTGATGTGATGCATATTGAGAAGAATGTGTGCGAGAGTTTACTTTGAACATTATTAGGTTGTGAGAACAAGTCCAAGGACGGTTTGAAGGAATGTCGCGACCTTAAAGAGATGCGTCTTAGAAAAGAGCTGCATCCTATAAATCTACCTTTGAGAAAACCGACTTTTCCTCGTGCTGATTTCACTTTGACTAAGGAAGCAAAACGAACATTTCTCAGAATGCTGAAATGTGTTAAAGTTCCTGAGGGTTATGCGGGTAACATCTCACGTAGTATGAACTTGAAGAAGGAAATCATTTATGGTTTGAAGAGCCATGATTATCATATCTTGATTCAACAACTTCTACCAATTGCGATGAGAAAGCTTCTTTCGAAGAATGTAGCTCATGTGATAGTTGAACTTGGAAATTTCTTTCGAATTATGTGCTCTAAGGTCATAGATGAAGCGGAGTTTACGCTTCTTGAGGAAAGACTACGGTTAATTCTCTGCCAACTCGAGAAGATCTTTCCACCTTCTTTCTTTGACATTATGGTCCACCTTCTTGTTCACTTACCAGAGGAGGAAAAAATTGCCGGGCCTGTGCCAAAGAGGTGGATGTATTCTCCGGAGAGGTATATTCAAATAATTAGCGTAGAAATTAATTTGTTCATCTTTTTCATTAGTAATTTATCTTCATTTCTGTAGATATATGTGTGCACTTAAACAGTATGTGCGGAATCGAAGTCGCCCTGAAGGATCAATTGCTGAAGGGTATTTGGCAGAGGAATGCACCACCTTCTGTTCTATATATCGGAATAATATTGAATCAAAGTTGAATCGCACTACTCAAAAGTGTGCAAGTGCTGAAGAAGGGATGGGGAAGGGAAAGAGAGATGTGTTTGTATTGGGTCATACTGAATGGGAACAAGCTCATAGGTATGTGTTAGAGAACTGTCCCGAGGTTGCATAATTTCGAGAGTAAGTCCACATATTAGATCATTCAAATTACATATTTTGTTAATAACTTAATACATAAAATATAAATTTTATTGGTAGGAAGCATAGAACGGAGATTGAATCTGCCAAGAAAAAAGGTCGCAAGGGTAAGAGAGAACTAGCTCAAATACTGCACAAGCCATTTCAAATTGGTCTCGAGATCAAGTAAATTCCCACTTACTTTAATGTTGTGCCTGGTACATGTATTTGTGGCGACAAAGTTATATTAATTAATTTTATCTTACTTATAAACTAGGTTGAGGAAATGCTGAAACTCGACTTTTCTTCTGTGTCTGAAGAAGTGAGAAGCCTCGCAATGGGTCCTAATAATGGGTTAAGAGGTACAAGGAATTTCGTATTAATGGGTTGAGGTTTCAGACAGTTGGCAGCGAAAGAAAGTTGACAACCAAAAACAGCGGAGTTATGGTGACAGCATCCACTTTGAGTTTCTCAAGTGGAAGTGACGATCGTCCGGTTGAAGGAGACGTTACATATTACGGAATTTTAGTTGATATTATTGAGTTGAGCTACTCCGACAAGGTGAAACATCTCTTGTTCAAGTGTGATTGGGTTGATAATGATCATGGTATGAAGGTAGACGAGTTCAAGTAATTCATCATCTCATGTACAAACATAATTTGGTGTCTGACGAACCATTCATTATAGCATCACAGGCACAACAAGTCTGGTATTTGAAAGATCCATTAGAATTGGACAGGAAACTCGTTGTGAAATCGACGCCACGTGATTTTTACGCGCGTTGCGGTTATGGTGAAGATGACTCGTGGTTTGAGAATAACACATCAGAACTGCAACAAGGTTTATTTGAATCCATATTGGTAGATGATGATGAAGCACTGGCCGAGGGCGAGAATATAAATTTTGATTGTCAACTTGGTGATGATATAGAGGATGAATATGTTGATCGTGGATTTGATGGTGATGATTATGAGGATCATGGAGGAAGTGGTGATTACAAGTTGAGTGATTATTACGTTTTGGGGTCCTTCTATTGTTCGTATTTACTCGTTTGTTTAAAGCTGAAAATGGATTTAACATGTCTTCCTTTCACTATTTCTCTATAGTCAATCATTCTGTAGTTGTTCCACAGTAATTAGTTGGGAATTCGTATTTATATATTTTTTATTTATCTGAATTGCTATATTTTTTGAAAGTGTGAGTATGCAGATGTATAAGCAGCTAAGATACTCTAGAAGAGGGGGGGGGGGTTGAATACAGTATGCCAACTTTTTTGCAAAACTTGCTAGGAAGATGAAAACTTGTGCAAACAATGAAGTTCAAGGCGATGAAAGCTAGTTCAATACTTTAGAGTAGATGCAGAAAGTATAGAGAAAGTATTCTTTTTTCAAGGCCTTGAAAAAAAGTTCAAACCCTTCAAAATAAATAGTTTTTAAGAGCTGAAAAAGCTACGAAATTAAATGAACTGAAAAATGCACAAGACAAGTGATTTATAGAGTTCAGTCCACTTGGACCTGCGTCTCTACCTCAGGGATTAGATCCCTTCAGGATTTTCAACTCACTTTTTATTAATCAAAATCTAAAGCCCTAGAACTCAAGCACAGAGAGTTTCCTTACTCTGTTACAGCTTGTGGTTTTCCCTAACCTGTCTAGTACCTGCTCTAGCTAACTGATTAACTAAGAGTTCTCTATTGTTCACTTTGAGCAATCCTTGAGAATAGATGTAGAGATAATACAGAAATGATCTACCAATATAGCTCTATACAGAAGAACACTTAAGAGTAGAAAACTGCAGTGAAATGCAGTGAACTTCTGTGAATGGATTGGATGAATGATGAACTTCTTTGATGCTTGTCAATCAAGAATTCTCTCTGTTTTTGCCCGTTGAGAGTTTTTTTTTGTTTCTTCGAATTTGAGCTCTATTTATACTTCATACAGCTCTGCAAATCTCCCCAGATTTTCACCAACAACCATCCTATTTTGTAGGCAACATAGTTTGACTACATTGAAATCTTCTCCAACGGTTGGATGATCACAATCTTCAGAGATCTTGTTGTAATCATTTATTTAAACACCATGATAAGCTGTCATATATGTCTGATTGATCACAGGATCAAAGTGTCAAAGTATTTCCAAATCTGCAGCAATTCAGTTTAGGAAATAATCGTGCAAAACTTAGAAACAAAATTTCCTGCATTATCAAGGTCAAACAGATGATATATTAAGATAGAAAACATGTCATAACAATTTGTCATTCATCATCTAATATCAGAGAATCAAACATATGAAAGAGAGAGAGTAAATTAATTTAGAGAGTTTGTAGAAAACTTCCCCTGAGAATGTGCATTCAGGTTCAAGCAGTTTCATGGCTTTGAATCCAGTTTCAAGGCCTTGAAAACTATTTTCAAGCCTCTGAGACTGATTCAAGGCTTTGAAAGCAGGTACAAGGCCTTGAAATAGCCAAGTTGATCTTTCAATCTCCCCCATGATGAAAGACAAAACCAAATTCTGTTTGATCCTTAAGATCTGCAAAATAAACTAATTAGTCCCCAATTTAAAAACACAGTATTTCCAAACAAATCCAACTTATTCATAATACTATTCAGAAACATAAACAGTTTTAGCAGGTAAAACATAAATAAACCTAAGAGCTAAAAACCTAGAATTTTCTCACCCTTTTTGACTTCCATCAAAAAGATAGAAGATGTTGTATCGAGTGTCTGGAAAATTTTGAAAACTTAAAAGAAAAAATTTAAAGAAGAGAGAATTGGGAAGAAAGAATGTGCAAGATTAAGGTTCTTTCTCATCCTCTTTATCTCCTGCTTCTTCCTCACTTGCTTCACTGTTGGCTTTAACTTCTTGAGAGATCACATCTATTTCCTCAATGAAGGAGCTCATCTTTTCAATAACACTGTTTAATAGGAAGGTGAGCCCTTCCAAGGCTTTCTTCCCATGCTTCAGCTTCTTCTTTGCAGCTAACCTTTTCTGTTGAGGAGAGACAGTCTTGAGATTTTTCTTTCCTGCTTTTGAAGCTTCTAAGGACTGGGACGGATGCTTGTTAAGTTTTCCTTTGTTGGGTATGGAATACACGCCATAGGATCCTGAAGTAGTGTCTGAGTCTGAATCTTGAATAAGGATTTCCTTTCATTTTCCTTTAACCTAAGAGACTGTCCTCTTCTTATCTTTCATAGGACTTCCAATATGGATACCCTTCTGCTTCTATTGTGTAGATGCCGTAGATTGTTTCTTCTTTGCTGGAGCTTGATCTTTTCTCACCATCTTCTTGGGCGGTGAAGATTTATCTTCTTCATCAGTGAAGCTTTTTGAAGCAGAGCCTTCGGTGATTTCTTGAACCTCTTCAGCTGCTGCTTTTATTTTCTTCTCTGAGACAGGTTTCGATCCTCCAGCCATCTTGATTCTATCTGAGGCACTCCTTGTGCAAATTAGGGTTTAGGAGAAGAATAGAGAGAGATGGAATGATACGAAATGAAGGAGAAGAGAAGAAGATAAATATTGGAAGAGTTTGAGTTTCAAAACGAAACTAGTATCTCTCTGATTCTCAAAAGATTTGCAATGATCCGAGAGATTTCAAAACTTTTATGCCGTTTGGAAAATAGAATATACTAATACTATTTTTGGCTCAATCAAATTTTTGAAAAGGGTGGGGGCTATATTAGGCAAATATCTACAGAGATATCACCCAACACAGAATGATCCATGATTATTGACTATCAGTGTAGCAGACTCATTTTCAAGGCATTGAAAAGGCTTTCAAGGTCTTGAAATACTGTAACACTGGAACAAGTAAAATTCAAGGATTTGAACTAATTTTCAAGGCTTTGAAACTCATTTCAAACCTTTTGAAACACATAAGGCTTACCTGTCTTACCTGATGCTCCCCCTAAACCAATGCATTTTTGTTTAGCATTCCCAATTCCAATCTTAGAGCTGATAATCTTTCATCTGCTAATGGTTTGGTGAAGATATCTGCAATTTGCATGTTGGTAGAAACAAATTCAAGAACAATATCACCTTTTCAGCATGATCTCTAATTAAGTGGTGTCTGACATTAATGTGCTTGGTTCTTTAGTATTGCATGATTCTTTGTAATTGAGATTGCACTAGTGTTGTCACACTTAATAGGTATGCCCCTGAAGACAAATCCAAGGTCTCTTAGTTGTTGAGCAATCCATAACACTTGTGGGAAACATGCTCCTGCAGCTATATATTCAGCTTCATTTGTTTATAGAGCAAATGAATTATGTTTCTTGGAATGCCAACTAATCAAGGATGATCCAATGAATTGGCAAGTTCCTGAAGTACTTTTCCTATCAACCTTGTAACCTGCAAAATCAACATCTGAAAACCCATGTAAAGAGAAGTTATAATGTTTTCGATACAAAAGCCCTAAGTCTTTGGTACCATTGAGATATCTGAATATTCTCTTCACAGTAGTCAAGTGTGATTATTTTGGATTAGCTTGAAATCTAGCACACATACACACACTCAAAATAATATCTGACCTGCTTGTTGTCTGATAGAGTAATGATCCAATGCTTCTATACTCTTTTATATGGACACTCTTACCAGATTCATCCTTATCTAAGGATAGTGTAAAGCTCATAGGAGTCTTGCCTTCCTTACATTGAGTCATGCTATACTTGTTTAGTAAGTATCTTGTGTATTTGCTTTGATGCAGAAAGATACCCTTCTTCAATTGATGTATTTGAAGTCCTAGGAAGAAGTTCAACTCTCCTATCATGCGCATCTTAAATTCCCTACTCATAAGACTTGAGAATTCTCTGCATAATTGATCATTAGTAGCTCCAAACAGTATATCATCAACATATATCTGAACTACAATTAAATATTTCTCACGAGTCTTAATGAAAAGAGTCTTGTCTACTAAACCTCTTTTTAAATCATTTTCAAGTAAGAATTTTGACAATCTTTCATACCATGCCCTTGGAGCTTGTTTCAAACCATAAAGAGTTTGTCAAGTTTGTAGACATGATCTGGAAACTTGTCATTTTCAAAACCAGGTGATTGTGCAACATAAACTTCTTCTTGCAAATAGCCATTCAAGAAAACACACTTCACATCAATTTGAAACAGTTTCATGTTCTTGTAAGATGCAAATGTAAGCAAAATTTTAATTGCTTCTATCCTGGCAACTGGAGCAAAAATTTCCTCATAATAAATACCTTCTTCTTGATTGTAACCTTGAGCAACTAACCTTGCCTTGTTTCTGATCACATTGCCACTTTCATCCAACTTGTTTCTGAATACCCATCTGGTACCAATGACAGACTGGTTTGAAGGTGCAGGAACCAGGTTCCAAACCTTATTCCTTTCAAACTCATCGAGTTCACTTTGCATAGAAATGATCCAGCCTGCTACTTGTAAAGCTTATTTCACAGTTTTTGGTTCTACAAGAGAAATAAAAGCATTGAAAGCACATAAGTTCTTCAACTGTGATCTAGTTCGTGTACCAGTGGTTGGATTTGATATGATGTTATCAGCTGGATGGGATGAGATATATTTCAATCTCTTTCTTGGAGACCATGGTTCAGGTTCTCCATAGATCTTCTTTGGTCTTGAAGTAGTGGCTTTGTCACTTGAATCCTTCTGATCATCTTTTACAAGGCTTTGAATTTTACTTTCAAGGCCTTGAGCACCATTTTCAAGGTCTTGAAAATGTCTTCTAATCTCTTCTGAGCCTTTCTTGAATGCTAGTGGATTCTGAGTCTCTTCATCTTATTCATGCTTGTTCAGATTCAAGTCTTCAAAACTTTCACTCAAAGAACCATCATAGCTTTCATAAAAAATAACATGAATGCTCTCTTCAACACGTTTGGTTATTTTATTGTAAACTCTATAAGCTTTGCAATTCAGAGAGTAACCAAGAAGTATACCTTCATCACTTCTTGAATCAAACTTACCAAGATTGCCTTTTCCATTGTTATGGATAAACAAGTACATCCAAAGGGTCTGAAGTAAGAAGTGTTTGGCTTCCTCCCTTTGAATAGTTCATAGGGGGTCTTCTTCAGAATGGGTCTGATCAAGCACCTGTTCAAAATATAGTTTGCTGTATTCACATCTTCTGCCCAATAATGTTTTGGAAGCTTGTTCTCAAGAAGCATTGTTCTTGACATATTTTCAAGAGTCATGTTCATTCTTTCAACAACACGATTCTGTTGAGGAGTTCTTTGAGCAGAAAAATTGTGAGAAATACCATGCTTATCACAAACTAAATCAAATTCTAACTGATCAAATTATATACCATGATCACTTTTGATTGAAGCTACAGGTAGGTTTTTCAAGTTTTGAAGTTCTCTGCAAAGCTTTGAAAATTTAGAGAGTGCTTCAGATTTTTATTTGAGAAACATAACCCAAGTATATCTAGAAAAATCATCTACAACAACTAGCATATACCTTTTACCTTTTGGAGTGGGATTCCTCATAGGACCACAGAGATCCATATGAAGTAATTCAATGAGTCTAGTTGTACTTACACACTTTTTTGGCTTGAAGGAGCTTCTGGTCTGTTTGCCTTGTGCACATGCTTTGCACATTTCATCTTCTTTGAACTTGATGGATGGCAATCCTTTTACCAAGTGTTTGTAAATCAACTTCTTCAAAGTATGCAGACTGATATGACCAAGTTTCCTATGCCAATGCTTTGAATCCTCTTTCAAGGCATTGAGACACTTCAAACTTTCACCTGAAACTTTGTTAGTCTGAAAAGTATAAACATTGTTTGATCTAGAGGCTGTGATAATGCAATCTTCTGATTTCTCATTTTTCACCACACACTTCTCTTTGTCAAAGATAACTTTTTTTCCATTATCACAAAGCTGAGATACACTAAGCAAATTAATTTCAAACCTTCAACCAGATACACATCAGAAATAAATTTTCATAATTTGTGCCAACTTTTCTAATACCAAGGTTGTTGCATTTTCCTTTGTCACCAAGTGTTATTGAACCTTCTGATTGCTCCTTTAATTATGAGAATAGAGATCTCTTTCCACTCATATGTCTTGAGCAACCACTATCCATGAACCACTTCTATTCTCTGACATTGGTGACAACCTGCAAACACCAATCACTGCCTATCCCAGCTGTTATACCAAGTTTGGAATTTAAATTCATATTAAGGATCAACCATGTTAGCTGGTCTAACCCCTTTAGGAACCCAAATCTCCTTAACTTTTCCTTTGAGTTGAAAAGGAAAAGTATTCCTCATAATGTGAGGGTCTCTTCTTCTAAAAGGACAAGTCATCTTAACATGACCGGTTTTACGGCAGTAATGACATGTAGGAGAAGTTTTGTTTCCAGCTTTCACAAACCTGGTATTGTTTCTTCCTGGAAAGTTTGGATTGAATCCCATACCAGCTTTGTGAACGGACTGTGAACTTCCTCCAAGGATCAAGTTCAACTTGAGTTCTGATCCAGCAAGCTTGACTTTGACCAATTCAGATTCTTGAAGTTTCTCAGTATGAGTAATCTTTTGTTTCTCTAAATCATCAACTTGATGTCTTAGATTAACAAGGCTGTCACTCACTGAAGAGTTTTCAATGACTACTTCTTTGACATGTGTTTTCAAGGCTTTGAAACTAGTTTTGAAGGCCTTGAAATCACTGTCAGTTTTCTTCTGAGAGATTTCAAGATTCTGATTTAGGCAAACAAGTTGTAAGTTTTCTTTTGCTTGCTCATGAACTTTTTCTTTCCAAAGTCTGATCTCTTTCATATAATGTTCCTCATTTAAAAGCATTGTTCTGAGATATTCTGAAAGAGCTTCTTTTGGTTTTGAAATTAGACAATTTACCATTACCTCAATGTTCTTTTCATAACTTTCATCATGCTTGGCCAAGAAGCATAGGTTGGCATGTGCTTCCTCAGATTCAGATTCACTAGAGCTATCTGAATCACTCCATGAAGCTATCATGGCTTTCTTTCTTCTGTCATGATCTTTCTTTTGAATGTTCTTGCTCTTTTTGTGTGGACTGTCTCTTATCAAGTGTCCTGCATCACCACACTCAAAGCAGTTCATAACTTTTGACTTGTTCTGTGAGGAGGACTTACCTTTGTAGTCCTTGGTGCTGGATGATCTATGCCTTTCTCTGTTGAAATATTTGTTTCCAAAGTTTTTCTTAATCTTGATAATCCTTGTCAATTCTTTGGAAATTATGGCAATTGGATCTTCATCATCACCATTCTCAGTTTCAAGGCTTTGTGGTCTCTCATTTTCGTTGGCTTTGAGAGCTAAGTTCTTGAAACCATCTGGGAGTTCTCCATCAACTTCATTCATAGATATATCAGGTGTTAGGAGCTTCCCTTGTAGGTCATCAAGTTGTAAAGTGGAGAGATTTTGAGCTTCTTTAATGGATGTGGTTTTGGGTTCCCATTTTTCCTATGGAAGACTTCATAGAATCTTCCTCACCTTTCCTTCGTTGGAAAAATGTTTTCCCAGTGAGTCAAGGTTGTTGACAATATCAGTGAACCTCTTGAACATGTCTCTGATGGACTCATCTACATTCATCTTGAACAACTCATATTTTCAGAGATAAATGTTGATTTTGGTTTGCTTGACTTGACTGGTTCCTTAAAAGGTAACCACAAGTTTATCCCAGATTTTTTTAGCAGTTGTGCATCCATAGATCCTGTTGAATTCATCTGTACTCAAATCACAATACAAAATGTTAATAGCCTTGTAGTTCTACGAAAATTGCTCTAATTCAGAAGAGGAGAGTGAGTCTTCTGTTTTGGAAGTTCTGATCCCATCTTTCTCTGTGTAGAAAGTATGAGGTCCATTTTGGATAATGGTCCAAAGCTATAGATCTTGATCAATGATGAATATTTTCATGAGAGCTTTCCAGTGAGCAAAATTTTCTGCACAGAATAGAGGAGGTCTGTTAGCAGCTCTTCCCTGTGAGAAACCAACACCACATGTAGTACTCATGATCACCAGATGGTTAAATCTTAAACAGTGATACAAGCTCTGATACCAATTGAAAGTGTGAGTATGCAGATGTATAAGCAGCTAAGATACTCTAGAATGGGGGGGGGGGGGTTGAATATAGTATGCAACATTTTCCAAAACTTGCTAGGAAGATGAAAACGTGTGCAAACAATGAATTTAAAGGCCTTGAAAGCTAGTTCAAGCCTTTGAAATAGATGCAGAAAGTATCGAGAAAGTATGCCTTTTTCAAGGCCTTTTAAACAAGTTCAAACCCTTGAAAATAAACAGTTTTTGGAAGCTGCAAAAGTTATGAAAGTAAATGAACTGAAAATGCACAAGACAGGTGATTTATAGAGTTCAGTCCACTTGGACCTACGTCTCTAGCTCAGGGATTAGATCCCTACAGGATTTTCAACTCAATTCTTATTAATCAAAAGCTAAGACCTAGAACTCAAGCACAAGAGTTCCCTTACTCTGTTACAGCTTGTGGTTTTCCCTAACCTGTCTAGTACCTGGTCTAGCTAACTAATTAACTAAGAATTCTTTACTGTTCACTTTGAAAAATCCTTGAGAATATATGTAGATATAATACAGAAATGATCTACCAATGTAGCTCTATACAGAAGACTACTTAAGAGAAGAAAACTGCAGTGAAATGCAGTGAACTTCTGTGAATGGATTGGAAGAATGATGAACTTCTTTGATGCTTGTCAATCCAGAATTCTTTCTCTGTTTTTGCCCGTTGAGAATTGTGTTTTGTTTCTTCGAATTTTAGCACTATTTATAATTCATACAACTCTGCAAATCTCCCCATATTTTCAGCAACAACCTCCCTATTTTGTAGGAAACAGAGTTTGACAACTTTGAAATCTTCTCCAACTGTTGGATGATCAGAATTTTCAGAGATCTTGTTGTAATTTGTCATTTAAACACCATGACAAGCTTTCATATACGTCTGATTGATCAAAGGATCAAAGTGTCCAAGTATTTCCAAATCTGCAGCAATTCAGTTTAGGAAATAATCGTGCAAAACTTAGAAACAAGATTTCCTGCATTATCATGGTCAAACAAATGATATATTAAGATAGAAAAAATGTTATAACTATTTGTCTTTCATCATCTAATATCAGAGAATCAAACATTTGAAAGATAGAGAGTAAATTAATTCAGAGTTAGCAGAAAACTCCCCCTGAGAATGTGCATTCAGGTTCAAGCAGTTTCAAGGCCTTGAAAATAGATAAAAGCCTCTAAGACTGATTCAAGGCTTTGAAAGCTGGTTCAAGGCCTTGACATAGCCAAGCTATTTCAAGTCTTGCACAACCTGATCTTTCATTTTTAATGCACTGAATTTACTAGTTATGCGTTTCATGTTATTTACTAGTCATGTAACTGATCCCTCTCAATTACAGGTTACTATGAAGAAACAAGCTGCTCCAAAGAGGCGACGACTTTTATCTAAAGTGACTACTCAGTCAGATTTTCCAGCTTCTCAGACCATATCTCACCATACTAAATTTCAACCTCTGGTCTCTCATCCACGACACCCTCTACAAACACAATTCCCAGTTGCTTCTCAGACCATCTCCCACCATACTAATGTTCACCCTTCTCAAGTACGTCCATCCGTTAATCAGCAATCCCCCCCCCCAATTCTCTGTCACGACCCCCTCCCCAACCACATATCCCAATTACTTCTCCAAACAACCCTCGTCCATCCGTTAATCAGCAATGCCCCCCAATACGACCCCCAATTCTCTGTCACGACCCCCTCCCCATCCTCAATTCCTAGTTGCTTCTCCAACCATCCCTACCCTTCTCAAGTACATACATCCATTAATCAGCAATGCCCCCCAATACGACCCCCCAATTCTCTGTCACGACCCCCTCCCCAGCCTCAATTCCCAGTTGCTTCTCAAACCACCCGCCACGCTTCTCAACCATCACCCACTACGCTTGAGGGGCAAAATAGCGCAACTAGTCAACATGTGCCGTCAGCGGAAGGTAGTTCCATTGGTATGTAATTTCTCTGCAATGTCTTCTCTTCAGTTCACGAACACCCCCGATATTTTTGCGCAATTTATTCTCTTCTCTTCTTCTCCGCTTATTTGTTTTGTTTCTTTTCTTGCTGGTTAATGGTGGTAGTAGCAGGGGCCTCAGCCGGAATTGAATACAGGACCACCATGGGTGTATTTGTGCATTAATAATGTTAGGAAAACTTCACACAAGGTGGTCCTGTATTCAGTTCATGTCGAGACCTCACCTTAGAAAGGCTTCTCTTATGCAGCAGCATCTCTAGAACAAAAAAAATATATAAAAACTTTACTCTTCAGTTTCTGATTTCTTGGCATATCAATGGAAACATGACAAAAAGATACCTTATTGACTAATTTTTTACCCATAAAGGACCAGTAGTAAACATGTTCTTTTCAATAAACAATATTGGTTCTTTCTTTTAGACTTCTTTTAGTCATTGTGAAACTTCTGTTAGAATCAGTAGACTACTAGAGGTGTATATGTTTTCGCAACTTTCTTTGAATATTGAGCGTATGTGAGAGAAGTGTTCTAGTAGCATAAAGCAGAATGCTACTGTTGTTGGTTGACTGGGGTGGTATACAGTTTAATAATTGTACAAGTTGTTACCTAAAAGCTTTTTCATTACGCAAGATCTTGCTCAAGATCTTCTTCCCGGTTGGGCAAGAGAGGGTACGCATGCCCAGTAGCAGGATGGAGTGAAACCAACCAAATGGTCATAGAGTTTGATGATTATTGGAAACCAGTTGGTGCTAATCAAACAAACTTTTCGACAGAACGAGGCATTCTTGCAAGAAGATGTGACCCTACACCAATTGAATACACTGACTGGAAATGCAACGAGATGAAACACGGCAAGGCTAGACTGTGGTCGGAGGTACAGAAGAATTCCACTCCTCCTGACGAATTCAAGGAAGTTTGCCTGATGATGGTTGGTGATATGTGGTTGGAAATACGTGTTGGGTTTTGACGTAGGTAACGAAGCGGAATAACAAAAATTAATCCTACTCAAAGCCCACCAAGGATCACAGGAAGAGACATCATAACATGATTAAGGACATAGAAGATGTGTACCTTTTGATTTGTGAGATCACACGAAGAATGATGTCCTCGTCTCTACGGTTGATCCACGTCTAGAGGTGAGATCTAGATTCTTCCTTCAATCAAGTGCTAGCTTGAACCTTGGAGGAAGAGGGATGAAGATCAAAGCAACAAATCACCAAAGCACAAGGGAGGGGGCGGCCCTCTCTTGCCGTCGGGTAGGGGGCGGACGGGTGGCTAGGGTTTCGGCCCTAGCACCTTGTCTTGCTCTCTCTTTTGCTATCTCCCAATCTTTGTGTGTTATGACTAATAACTCATCTTGTGGGAAGGAAGCTAGAGCCTCCTTTATATACTCCAACAACTCCTTGTTGTTTCCATAAAAGAGTTTTCTTGTTCTAGTAGGACTAGAACTATTCCCTTCCTTGCAAATTAGTCCTACTAAGTTTGCAAGGTGTTGCACAATGATCCTTCTATTAATTAATCCATATTAATTAATCCCAAATCTAGCTCTACTCTATTTGACGTGTGACCCCATAGGTTTCTATATAGTTGGTAGTAACTATTACTAACATGGAGCGGTGTCTAGCAACACATCCATGCAACCCAACCAATAGAAATAGTCAGTGATCCCGACAAACCTTTGTGCCCAATATGTCATATTGCATTATCCCTTTGTCTCCGTATCCGGATTGGACACGAGACATAAATAGTCACACTCGTATATCCAATCCATAGTTCCTCGATCCTGGGAATATGCTTATGCTTGCAGATAACATTAATATCTCTATATTAATTTATCTGAGTCTGGCCAGACATTCAATAAGCCTCATCCCTCGAGTGGCCGTGGATATTTACCCCCATTATGTGGGAGGGACAAATCCTATCTACATCACTACGATCTCTAAGCTTGCTTCCTATCACGCCCGATAGCCACCTTTATGATTACCCAGTTACGGTGTAACGTTTGATAACATCAAAGCGCAATATTTCACAACTAGAGTATCTAGTGACTTCAAGTCCAAGGATTGCAATAATATTAGCACTACGAAAAGCGATTGTGACTTTACATAATCTAATGTATCCTTTTCGTCGTGGGTCAATCCAGTATGCCATTACTCCTAATGCATACCCATATGTTAGACTTGATATCTCCATATCAATCTACCCATATACTAGTCTATATTTGATCGTCCTGTTAATAAATATAATGGACTAGGGACATTTAAGATAAATAACACAATTTATCTAAGGACTTCATTATATTAAATATCGCCATAAGTAATAAATGAATATTCTAGCCAAAACATTGTTCATACTAAATCTACGATTGCCTCTAGGGCATCTATTCCAACAGTCTCCCACTTGCACTAGAGCAATTCCGGCGCATTTCGTATGCCTATAGATCTGGCGTGCCCCTCATGCTTTCGCTGCGCAAGAGGTTTCGTAAGCGGATCTGACACGTTGTCATCTGTCGGAATCTTGCATATCTTCACATCTCCTCGATCGATCATATCTCGAATAAGATGGAATCTCTTAAGTACATGCTTTGACTTTTGGTGCGATCTTGGTTCCTTTGCCTGTGCGATTGCCCTAGAGTTGTCACAGTACAACTCTACGGGATCCACTATGCTAGGGACCACACCGAGCTCAGTGATAAACTTCTTTATCCATACTGCCTCTTTCGCCGCTTCCGCAGCAGCAATGTACTCAGCTTCTGTTGTAGAATCAGCAACTGTGCCTTGCTTGGAACTCTTCCAGCTCACAGCTCCTCCATTCAGGCAAAACACGTATCCAGACTGTGATCTGTAATCGTCCTTGTCGGTTTGGAAGCTTGCGTCAGTGTAACCCTTTCACTTAGCTCTTCCATTCCTCCAAATATCAAGAACACATCCTTAGTTCTTCTTAAGTACTTTAGGATGTTCTTGACAGCAATCCAGTGACTCTCACCCGGATTGGACTGATATCTGCTCACCATACTCAACGCGTATGATACGTCTGGTCTAGTACATAGCATGGCGTACATGATGGATCCTATGGCCGAAGCATAGGGTATCCTGCTAATGCGGTCCTTCTCCATCTCATTGGAGGGACAGTCATTCTTGGAAAGAGTGACTCCATGTGACATGGGCAAGAATCCCTTCTTGGAATCTTGCATGTTGAACCTCTTCAACACCTTGTCAATATATGTACTCTGACTTAGGCCAAGCAACCTTTTAGATCTATCTCTATAGATCTTTATACCCAGTATATAGGCTGCGTCTCCTAAGTCTTTCATTGCAAAGCACTTTCCTAGCCAATCTTTAACAGATTGCAGAGTAGGAATATCATTGCCAATGATTAGTATGTCATCCACATACAAGACCAGAAATACTATAGAGCTCCCACTAACCTTCTTGTAAACACAAGGCTCATCTTCGTTCTTGATGAAGCCAAACTCTTTGACCGCGTCATCAAAACGTCGATTCCAGCTCCTAGAAGCTTGCTTTAATCCATAAATGGATCTTTGCAGCTTACAGACTTTATTGGCATTCTCTGGATCCTCAAAACCCTCTGGTTGTGTCATGTACACATCCTCAAGGAGGTTCCCATAAAGGAACGCTGTTTTGACATCCATTTGCCAAATCTCATAGTCGTAGTATGCTGCAATAGCAAGCAAGATTCGAATGGATTTAGTCATGGCGACTGGTGAAAAGGTCTCATTATAGTCAATACCATGAATCTGTCTATAACCTTTGGCCACCAATCGTCCTTTATAGGCAACTACCTTGCCATCCATGTCGGTCTTCTTCTTGAAGACCCACTTGCACCCTATGGGTCGAGCCCCTTCGGGTGGTTCCACCAAAGTCCATACTTTGTTGGTGTACATGGAATCCATTTCCGATCTCATGGCTTCTAGCCACTTCTTAGAGTCCGGGCCACTCATGGCTTCTCTATAGTTTGCAGGCTCATCATCCATGAGTGGTACGTCATCGGGCTCAGTCACGAGAAGTCCACACCTCTCTGGCTCATGACGCACTCTTCCTGATCTACGGAGTTCCTGTGTTACTTGAATAGGTTCTTCCACAACTTCTTGTGGTTCCCGTTCATGTTCCATTATCGGTTCAGTGGTTTGTGGTTCATGAATTTCTTCAAGTTCTACAACCCTCCCACTTGCTTCTTTAGAGACTAGTTCTCTTTCTAGAAACACGCCGGTTCGAGCAACAAACACTTTGTTTTCGGTAGGGTTATAGAAATAATATCCTTTAGTTTCCTTAGGATATCCCACAAACTTACACTTATCCACTTTAGGCCCGAGCTTGTCTGTTTGTAAACGCTTTACATTGACGTCGCAGCCCCAAATCTTCATAAACGACACTATGGGACGCCTCCCAGTCCATATCTCATATGGCGTCTTCATGACTGATTTGGATGGAACACGGTTAATGGTAAAAGCTGCCGTCATTAGAGCATGTCCCCAAAAGGATATCCGAAGATCTGTTTGAGACATCATAGATCGCACCATATCTAATAGAGTGCGATTCCTCCTCTCAGATACACCATTCCATTGTGGTGTTCCGGGTGGAGTGAGCTGGGATACTATCCCACACTCTCTAAGATACTCATCAAACTCTTGGCTTAAGTATTCTCCTCCACGATCCGATCGTAGAGCTTTAATACTTTTGCCAAGTTGCTTCTCTACTTCACTCTTGAATTCTTTGAACAATTCAAAGGATTCGGATTTGGCCTTCATAAGGTATACAAATCCATATCTACTGAAATCATCAGTAAATGTGATGAAGTAGGTATAACCACCTCTGGCAGGCGTGGGGAATGGCCCGCATACATCAGTATGTATGAGTGCCAACAACTCACTAGTCCGCTCGCCTTTCTTATTGAAAGGGGACTTTTTCATTTTTCCTAATAAACAAGATTCACATGTCTCATATGATTCCAAATCAAATGAGTCTAGAAGTCCATCCTTATGGAGTCTAGATATGCGTTTCTCATTTATATGGCCTAAACGACAGTGCCATAGATATGTAGGATTTAAATCATTAGTTTTAATCCTTTTAGTATTTATGTTATAGATTGGATTATTTAGATCAAGGATATACAATCCATTAGACAAATGCGCACTACAATAGTGCATACTATCAAAATAAATGGAGCAACACTTGTCCTTTATTGAAATAGAAAAACCTTTCTCGTCCAAACAAGAAACGGAAATAATGTTTCTGCTCATAGCAGGCACATAAAAGCAATTGTCTAATTCTAAAATAAGTCCAGAAGGCAATGATAGCTCATAAACGCCTACAGCTAATGCAGCAACCTTTGCTCCATTCCCGACGCGCAAGTCTATCTCCCCTTTTCGCAATCTTCTACTTCTTTTCAAATCCTGCATATTACGACAAATGTGAGAACCACATCCGGTATCTAATACCCAGGATGATGAAATAGAAAGATTGACGTCTATAACATAAATACCTGGTGGTGGTGGAATCACTATTCCAAGCTTCTTATCCTCCAGATATTTAGGGCAATTCCTCCTCCAGTGACCCGGCTGGCTGCAGTAGTGACACTCACCTTTAGCCACGCCTCCACTAGGCTTTAGGGCTTCCTTGGATTTCGCAACTTTCTTGCGTTTTCCTTTTGAAGTAGATGCAACTGACTTGCCTTTCTTCTTGTGTACCATCATTATGGCTTTGCCCTTGCCTTTATTGATGATTTGCTCAGCTGTCTTTAGCATGTTCAATAGGTCTGGCAAAGACTTGTTGATCTCATTCATATTATAGTTCATAATGAACTGATTATAACTGTCAGGCAACGATTGCAAGACGAGATCAGTCGCTAAGTCCTGGCCGAGTGGGAACCCCAGTCTCTCAAGGTTCTCTTTGTACCCGATCATTCGGAGTACATGAGGGCCTACTGGATTCCCCTCTGCAAGACTACTTTTGAACAATGCTTTAGACACTTCATAGAGCTCATGCCTTGCCTGTTCCTGAAACAATTGTTTCAAGTGTCTGATCATATCATAGGCTTCCATGTTCTCGTGTTGCTTCTGAAGCTCACCAGTCATGGTACAAAGCATGAGGCAAGTCACGTCATTAGAATCATCAATATGTTTCTGACGTGCCCTTACTTCCGCTAATAGAGACTCATCTTGTGGTGGGTCTGGAATTGGAGTGTCCAAGACGTACAGCTTCTTTTCTTGCTTGAGGACAATCCTCAAGTTTCTGTACCAGTCAAGGAAATTTGTTCCAGACAATTTATCCTTCTCAAGGACAGATCGTAGGGATGAACTCGATGCGTTGTTGTTTGCCATTTGGAATTCTACAAAACGAGAAATATGCAATTTAGTATTTTGAACAATTTAACTATATTTAACAATGGCTAGATCATTAAATATAGCTCCCACTATTTTTCTCGGATTTATAAGCCCTCACTATTAAAGCGGAAAATATCTTTATATTTTCTAGTTGGTCCAAGATCCTTATTTCACTTCTCCTTGAGCTTGCTTTGGCAAGTCACCCAAGAATTGGTTATTTAGGTAGGAACCATTCCAATTGCATCCCATGCAACTCTTGGTCCAATTAGGTGAATAAATTCCTTTTATTCTTTATCCAATTGGATAACTCCTAATTGTCATGCCTCTAAGCTCATCAATCCAATTGACTCTTGCCTAGTTGCGTCCAACCTCTTGCTTTCAACATACACGCATTACTAGCTTGCGTCGTCCGCGACACATCATGAAAATTAAAATCGCCTTGCTTTGGCAAGCCCGAATTTTAATAGGCCATGATCATGAAGGGTGTTTTGGCAAGAGAAGGCAAACGCAATATTTAATTGAGGGATTTCTTTTAATATGTTTGGTTGATCTTATCAACATGGTCTACTTATTTGGATTGGGCCATCCATAATAAAAGACCAACTTTGTTTATTATTATCTTGTTATTGTTTTGCTTGTAGCGCCATAAATACAAAATAAATAACAAGGCATGAATAATAAACATCCACAAAATAAAAAAACGTGGCATGGATATGGCCTCTAGACTAATGATATTATCAAGCCAATGATAATATCTAATTGCCCTAAAGTGCCGAGCTCATCTCCATGTGCTCCACCATAGCTGCGCGCCTAGGGATGTCTTTTGGCTCCTTTGGTTCTCCAGTCTTCTTCTCCATGTTCTTGGCTATCATCTAAATATTTCTAATTCTAGCCTAACATCTAGAATAAATAAATAATAAAAGCCTCACATGTCGAGGAGAAAAAGAACGACTCGCAGGCCGTAAAACTTAATTAATTATTACATTAATTTGATCAGCTCGCAGGCCGTAAACCAAACAACAAAAACAATAAACATCCACAATCCTAGGCCATATCCATCCACCATGCAATAAAGCACATAATACAGTTAAAACCAATTTTTAACGCGCTTGTTTTATTTTAATGAAATTGGGTAACTAGGGTTTCACAACGGTCCAAAGGGTCCAAGCCAACAAGTGGCCCGAACCCTAGGACCGCCGCACGCCTAGGAGGCCGCGGCCTTGCTTGGCGCGCAAGGGAGGGGCGGGCGGCTAGGGTTTCGGCCCTAGTCCCCTTCCTTCTTCCTTGTTGCCCAAGCAAGGTTGTTTCCTTATGGATTTAATTCCATAATTTTGTTTCCATAATTGAAAACCCCTTTTCAATCATGTGCTCATGAACCCTAATTTTTCAAGAACCCAATTATTCACATCCTATGTGATTAAACTAACCAATTCTAACATCCAATGTTAAATTGGGTCTTGTTTGATTGAATCAAATTCAATATTGCATCTACTATGCCAATTTTTCAGTTTTCGCGTAATAAACAATAATACGGTGTATGAACTGAAATCGTAAACACATAATATCATGTTATGCTATACGACCTGTGGCTCTGATACCACTGTTGGGTTTTGACGTAGATAACGCAGCGGAATAACAAAAATTAATCCTACTTAAAGCCCACCAAGGATCACAGGAAGAGACATCATAACATGATTAAGGACATAGAAGATGTGTACCTTTTGATTTGTGAGATCACACGAAGAATGATGTCCTCGTCTCTACGGTTGATCCACGTCTAGAGGTGAGATCTAGATTCTTCCTTCAATAAAGTGCTAGCTTGAACCTTGGAGGAAGAGGGATGAAGATCAAAGCAACAAATCACCAAAGCACAAGGGAGGGGGCGGCCCTCTCTTGCCGTCGGGTAGGGGGCGGACGGGTGGCTAGGGTTTCGGCCCTAGCACCTTGTCTTGATCTCTCTTTTGTTCTCTCCCACTCTTTGTGTGTTATGACTAATAACTCATCTTGTGGGAAGGAAGCTAGAGCCTCCTTTATATACTCCAACAACTCCTTGTTGTTTTCATAAAAGAGTTTTCTTGTTCTAGTAGGACTAGAACTATTCCCTTCCTTGCAAATTAGTCCTACTAAGTTTGCAAGGTGTTGCACAATGATCCTTCTATTAATTAATCCATATTAATTAATCCCAAATCTAGCTCTACTCTATTGGACGTGTGACCCCATAGGTTTCTATATAGTTGGTAGTAACTATTACTAACATGGAGCGGTGTCTAGCAACACATCCATGCAACCCAACCAATAGAAATAGTCAGTGATCTCGACAAACCTTTGTGCCCAATATGTCATATTGCATTATCCCTTTGTCTCCATATCCGGATTGGACACGAGACATAAATAGTCACACTCGTATATCCAATCCATAGTTCCTCGATCCTGGGAATATGCTTATGCTTGCAGATAACATTAATAACTCTATATTAATTTATCTGAGTCTGGCCAGACATTCAATAAGCCTCATCCCTCGAGTGGCCGTGGATATTTACCCCCATTATGTGGGAGGGACAAATCATATCTACATCACTACGATCTCTAAGCTTGCTTTCTATCACGCCCGATAGCCACCTTTATGATTACCCAGTTACGGTGTAACGTTTGATAACATCAAAGCGCAATATTTCACAACTAGAGTATCTAGTGACTTCAAGTCCAAGGATTGCAATAATATTAGCACTACGAAAAGCGATTGTGACTTTACATAATCTAATGTATCCTTTTCGTCGTGGGACAATCCAGTATGCCATTACTCCTAATGCATATCCATATGTTAGACTTGATATCTCCATATCAATCTACCCATATACTAGTCTATATTTGATCGTCCTGTTAATCAATATAATGGACTAGGGACATTTAAGATAAATAACACAATTTATCTAAGGACTTCATTATATTAAATATCGCCATAAATAATAAATGAATATTCTAGCCAAAACATTGTTCATACTAAATCTACGATTGCCTCTAGGGCATCTATTCCAACAATACGATCTTCGAAAACACATGCGAAAATTTACTACTACAAAAGATCGATTGGTCAATCCACCTGATAGGGTTGTTCCTGCTCAGTGGCCCGACTTTGTAAAAAATGAAGAGGGCGCAGACAGGGTGGTATGATGTATTTTCTATCATATAAATTTATTTACTAATTATTCGTCTATATTATCTTTTTGCTAAGGTATAATGATATTTATAGGCTTTTTCTGCACGAAACAAGACTAACAGAGAGAATCTGAAAATGGCACACACTTCTGGCCGGGAGTCTCATGCAGCAGTGAGAAATAAGGTTAGAATCAATTTTGTAATGATTATGCCTACATGTATCCGTTGAAGAATAGGTTATTCATGTTAGTTGTCTTATTATTATATTTTTACATGTATATAGAGAAGGAGAAAGGAGGGAAAGTCGCACGTATGGACGTGTTCAAGAAGACACACACCCCGAAGGGCGACAAGGCTCCAGATGCTATATCCGGGGAAAAATGGTAACTTCTCTAATCAATTGGTAATCTTTAGTTTACTTAACTATAGATTACATTTAACTGTTTGAGAACATGGAACTCTATTTGGTATTAGATGAAAATTAAAAAATCGGCTCTAGGTGAAACTTTAAGTGAACAGAATGAATATTATTAGTTTAACAAAACTTGAGGAACTATGTAATCAACTACTGAAATGCATTCATTTATAAATCCTCTATGATCGTGGGAATGTAAGGAGCTTTCAGGTGCATAATCTTGATTTGAAGACCATGCAATTGACTCGAGACTATTTATTTTAATATGCAGACTCTTCTCTTAAAATTGTGTGCTGCCAAATGAAATGAGTTGTAAACACAGATACAATACAAAAAATGCACCAGCTACAAAGTAGAAACTTGACTAGATGCCTATATCTATTCACTATAATACTTGGCTTCTCTTATTTACATAATAACTCTAAATATTAGTTTTGCATACCCACAAGTCCAAAAATCCAACAATACATATATCAACAAGGGTTCCTGTTTGGCTCAACTCATGGACTTAACAATCCCGTGTTGGATTAATTTATCCCTATTCCACAATCTAGTTTAGATATTTTGTCATTCCGCTGCTGACACGAAACACGAGATTCTGAGGCACGATATAAGACTTTTGATAGTGCATGGAGTTTAACATCAAGTTTCATACTACATAAGTATCAATGTCTACCGCGACCTGCCAACCAAAATGTTCGGTACCACATCCATGAGAGAGCCACCCAAGGATAAGGGATGGCAGTTCCCTTAAGTTTACAAAAACCTCACATTTATCGTAATTTTAAATAATTAGTAGTGATATTCTATTTTATTAATTACACGAGTGTCTTGAATGGGGTAGCGTGCCTTTCTAGTTTCATACATACACTATAATCTCATAGTTCTGCCGCAGGGCAGGTCGTTGCTATCATCATCATCCGATGTATTACTGTAGCTGTTTTGATTTTCTATATTAATATGAAGCTTCTTAAATCGGTACAAATATTGTAACTGTGAAGCATAACGTTAGAAGACGTTTTAGTTTGAAGGCCATTTTGTAGTTTTATTAAGGGCTCTGTGAATGACGTTGTAAATGTTTTGTAACTTGAAGGCACTTTTGTAGCTTTATTAGCGTTTGTCTTTTAGATCGAAGTAGTTGTTATGGTGATGATCTTGCATAAACTTCGTTGGTCACCTTAATAAGCATACTAATGGTGAAAAAGAGCTTATGTGATTTTCGGATATGCACTCGACGTAACCGAACTTCCTCCATGCGAGTCCAGGTTACACGGGTCTTGAACTACAGCACTTAAAAAAATGGGGACTATATATTCTATAAAGTGGGGGATATATATTCTATAAAGACCACATAGATCAATAATATCATAATGAAACTGTATATTCATCTGATTGGAATCATCCGTCTTTGAATACAATTTGAAACTTCTCATTGGGTGCATGACTTCACTGTTGATAGTTGATAGAGCAATTTTATTGATGAGTTCAAATTTCCTAACTTTGCATAGCTTTATATTCGATTGGTCTGTCATAGGTTATTCCAACTATTTGTGTATTGCATTCTCTCCCTTTAGCCAAATGTTTAGGGCTAGGTGTGTTGCCGATCATTTGAATCCAGGTGAGGATCAGTGCACCAAAAGTATGTGGAATAATGTTCTTTGCATATCTCTACGCTTTGCTTGTTGTTGGCCAAGTAAGCTTCTAATAATCTGGAATTACCTTGTGTATAGGTTAAGTTGTGGTTGCGCTTCATCTCTCATCAGTATATACTAATTCTTCCAGTTAACTTGCTGGTTTAACTTTTATTTCTCAAAGTTGTTACTTTTGAAATTTCTTGCTTGTATATACTGGACCTGGAAATATTCATAGACGCATGCTATATTCATGGATAAAATTTGACTGATCAGAACCTAAAGACGAACCAAAACTGTACCCGAATCTATAAACTGAGTACATCGAAGTTCAAACCTCAATAAACTGAGCATCATCAAAGTTTAAACCTCTAAGGGGGAAAACTAATCAAACACGTCAATGGTAAAACTGTACTGGAAGCTCCAGTAATGATCGAATCGAATGGTTTTGTTTTCTTTTATTAAATGCTATTATTTTTCTATGTAATTACTGCAAAACACAATGAATATCATGTACGCACAAGTCTCCGAGGAAGAACAATGTACCCAATAGATAGAAGTTAAGGAAGGCATTTACAACAATGTAAGGGGGCCTAATAGGCATGGCCGTGTACGTGGGTACGGGGTTGGAGTGTGCCCGACATAAGTTTTTGGGAGAAAATTGAGCATACGGACACCCCAGACTACTTTGTCTTCCATGCGAGATGAGATGGATCGACGAGTTACGGAAGAGGTGGATCGACAGTTGGCAACAGAGGTTCAACGGCGTGTTTTAGAGGAATGGAGAAGATGTACAAGAAATTACGTCTACAACAAAGGGGCAATGCAAACGATGACCAGATACTTGACTACGGATCATCATATGGGATGAAGCTGACGAGGGTAACGCTTTTGACGATGGATTAGACGAGGATGTAGTCGAGGAAGTTGCAGATGAGGATGATGAGGATGAGGTCAGTCAGTTGTTATTTGTAATGCGTTATGAATTCGAACTCCGATAACTTTATTGGTTTGCATGTAATTAACATTTTTTATGTTCACGTAGATTAATGTTGGAGGTACGGTCCACTTGGTAACTGCGCAACCCCCAACAGAGATTGTGGCCACTGCCATCCTGATATCAAAATGTAGCAACTCAAAATCTATCGACTCGAAGGAGGTTGGTAGTGGTAATTGGGCAGTTCGTATTGAATATGTTTTGAAACATGAATACCCGTTAATGAACCCTATTGGAAAACACATTGTTGTAGGTACATGTGTAGGCTTTACCGTGCCTTGACGAGCTACTTGTGTAAGTTACACTCTAACATGTATATTTTGCTATTTGTGAAATTATATTATGCAATGTAACATATTCTTTATCGGTGTTGTAGGTACTTCCACTGTAATGATGACGTATATTCTTTGGGTGTGTGGCGGTCAATTTTTGTCTTTTGTAGTAGGTACGTTCTTGTCCCCTGTTTTATGTTCACTTCGTAGAGATGTCCCTGAGTTCGTATTTTAGGTTAAGATGTCCCTGAGTTCTTCTGGACAAGGGATTATCCACTGTACTTTGTTCAGATTCTCAAAGAGCATGGTAGATGTCACAAGGACATCATAGTTAATTTAAGTTTGATGCATGTGGCTTAACTTTCTGGTTTCTGAAACGAGACAACCATCCCCTGTCACAATGGGCAAGGAAGTGGAAATTAAATGATGCACCGGTTATGTTCCACGTTGATTATCAGATGATGTTTAAGGATGTCTCTGTTTATAGGATGAATGTGCTTTGAACTTGATATTGCAGTGACTGTTTTCGTGTAGAAATGAATACGCGGCCTACATGTTTCTTGAAATAGGCCATGATTTTCCCAAAACAGTAATTTTTGATTGCCTTCATTTCCCTGTCTTTTTGCAGGTCACTGGTTACTATGAAGAAACAAGGAAACTGGTTATCCTGTTTACAAGTTTAAAGTTTAAGCTGAAGCGAATTGAAGGGCAACCTCCTCTAACCACCAGTCAGGTTATTTTTCCCTCCAAGTTACAGGAGCTAACTATTTTTCTGTGATTTTTGCACATGATATTTGTTGGTCGAGTTTGCGCTAATCTTGATTAAGTTCAATGCCAAATGGTTCATTTTTAAGCTATTTATGAAATATGAAAGGTTGTGGTCCAAGCATAGTAACAGGGCCGGCCTACTTACTAAAACGAACATTGCATGTTGACCCTCCCCTGCTTATTCTGTCAAAGTATATCGTCCTATGGTTAGGAGAAGTGTAATACCACAGAGTAACCTAATGATGGCTCGTATCTGTTTGTTAGGTTATTACAAATGTAGATTGTGTTTAATCAAAGAAAACATAATTTGTCTATGCTAAATCCCTTCTTGATGCGTTTTCTAGTCTTGTACTTGGTATGTGTTTTAGCATATTTCATAATATTACAAAAGCTCTTTCTAGGCATACTTAGTTATAGGATAAATGAATAAACAAGAAATTTTCGGCCTTTGGGTTCAACGGGTTTAATGTACTGCGATATATGTGTTTTAGGGCGCCAAATGTACTTTTCGCTTCGGGCAACCAATAAACTAGAGATCAGAAGCTCGTATTGGATGGGAGGACAGATCCAATTAGCAGTTACATATAGATGATCTTCATGAGAGATCTGCACACCTTTGTCACTAGAGTGATCTAAAAACAGAGCGTTAGCCTCTCTACATCACCTTGGGAGGTCAACTTTTTACTTCTGAAAGATGAGGGAGTTTCTTCCCCTATAAATCTTGTCCAAAATGAGCCTAGTCCATCACATAGTTGGTGATGAACTGTTCTAACCGCTCCTGGGGAATATGAGTTATTAATCAGTACCTCTAGCCAATGAGTGGAGTTCTGAATGTCCAGGAAATCAGATCTCGGGCCACAAACTGAAAACCATAAATCTCTAGCGACATGACGCTGGAAAAATAAATGTACGGCATCCTCCACATTTTGGGCACAGAAAGGGCAGAGCTGGTCTGGACTACCACCAGCTGAGAATAATTTTGATGTTGTAGGTAGAATGTCAGCTTTATTTCTCCACAATAAGAGTTTGTGTCTTCCATGTATCCCTAATCTCCATGACAGCTTCCAAAGAGGATTCACTGTGTCGAACAGATCCTGTTACAGCTGGTATCTATAAGCAGCTTCATTGGTCACTACTCCTCCTGCTTATCTCCATACCCAGCAGTCATTTGTAGGTTCACTTGGGAGATTGATTATGAGAATCGCACTACTAATTTGGTCAGAATTGTTCGAGTTATTGCATGATAAATGTTACCCCGGATAAAGTGCATACTACTGTTATGATAAATGTATGGAACTACGGAATCCTCTTCAAATTTGAGAATTGGACAGACTATTCTAATACAATTTCTTCTCCTTGTTGAATAGGTATATGTAGGGGAGCAAAGTCCAGTGCTTCGAGGAACTACTGATTTTGGGTCGGAATGTCTTCAATGTGACCGTCGATGTTTTGAGAATTTTGACTTGTAATAGAAGAAATAGGTTTCTACGTTTCAGTTATGGAATAGGTTTCTACGTTTTGGTTATGGATTTTGTATAATATGATGCAACGTTGAACATTTGACAAGTTCGATACGATGTGAATGCATTTGTCTAATTTGATAGATGTAAGAGTCGCAAATTACATTCATCAGTTGTTTTGGTACGGTTTATAGTTTAAATATTCATACTTTGGGAGGAATTAATCCACTGATGGCAGTATAGTAGTGGTATATTAATTTACAGGTAAAATTAACAATTAACAGTACTATATAGTAGTGGTATATTTGCAGGTAAATTAACAATTAGCCACGGGTGAACCATGGGCTAATGTATAATAGTTTGGCGGGCATGAACAACAATTAGCCACAACCAACTAATGTGGCCGATTCATTTTAGCTTTTGGGGGTAAAATCAACTATTAGCCACGGGCAGTTAATGTGGCGAATCCATTTTTATTTGGCGGGTAAATAAGCTAATTCGCCACAGTTAGGTGTCGTGGGCACAGGAAAGACAGCCACGGTCATTCGTAACTGTGGCTAAGGTGTGGGAAAAATATAGCCACGGTAGTTACCGTGGCAACAAATTTGCCACGGCTGTTACCCGTGGCGGAAATGAAAAGCCACGCCTCCTATTGCCACGCCTCCTGACCCTGGCGTCTCCCGTGGCTATTGCATTTTGCCACGGGTTTTGTCACAGGTTTTATCCGTGGCAAAAGCCCGTTTTTCTAGTAGTTAATGTAGGTGAAGGTGGTTTCTCACATGGAAGAGCTGCTAACAAAACCCTCTGTTCTGCGGATAAAATTTTGTACACTGGAAGGCCTTGATGAAAATGTTCATCATTGATCAGGACATTGAACTGTCGTCCATTATCAAGAATGGACCTTACATATTCTACACAGAAAAGGATGGGATTGGAACTCCCAAACCTGAAAACTCTCTCTCTACTTCTGAATAAGAACAGCTTTCAAAAATTTATATAGCCATGAATCTTTTGTACTGTGCTTTGAATGCAGATGATGTCAACAGGATATCTATTGCAAGACTACTAAGGAGATATGGGTTAAACTAATGGGCCTTGTTGGAGGAACCAGCCATATGATGCAAACCTATATCATCATATTCCTTTGAAAGTATGAATTTTTCTAGATGAATGGAGATGGATGCATCAAAGACATGTTCAAGACGTTTACTGACTTTGTGCACAATCTAGTGTCCTTGGGAAAATCATTATCCAGTGAAGAGAAAGTCAGGAAGATCTTGATAAGTCTTCCCAAATTCAAATGGGAACCAAAGACCACAACCATTTAGGAAGCTCAAGATATGTCCTCTCTCCAATTAGATGATTTACAGGGAAATAAACTACTCACACATGAGATCTCTGTTCGTTCGAAATCCCAAGTATAGGATATCGCTACAAGTAGTAATCCGGTAAGACCAGAGTCGAATCCACTAGGTGAGCAGATTTAGACAATGACTTACTATACTAGCAATAGAAAGTATAAAAGGACTAACTAAAGCAAGTGACACATATTCTCAATGGATTTAGAGCTTGCCAAGCTATCAAATCCTCCAAAACTAATTGATGGAGCAAGTTGAGATTTGAGAATTCGCTAATCTAAACAACTAAGAAAGAAGTTAAATGACAAGTAGAGAGGGGCTAGGGATCATCGGTTTCTCTAGTGAACAATCCTCTTATTAGATTCAAACCCGTTTCTCAAATTACATGTAGCATTCCACAAGACAAGTAAGTCAAGAGGAAATTGCTTATTGCACTCCAACTCGCCACAAATGAAGTGTGTAATCTTAACACGCTAATCAAGCAATAAAAAGGCTATTCAAATGAGATTTTCAAATTTCTAGTGTTTCAAGCATCAACCATATGTAAACACACATAGGTGTTTCCACATGAAAGATCAAGCAACAAAAGAGATTTGTAAATTCTCACTCAAATCACCTAACTAGAACTCGAATTCTCAAAGTTAGTATTGACGAGTTTATCTCACTCAAGTGCAACTTCAAATCAAACAAGTCAAGAATAATCACACATCTACCTATTCAATGCATCAAATACTTCAACAAGACAAATCCAAACATTGCTAAGCATTCAAGTGAACCCAATTCAAGCCATTCATCCTTGAAGTTCAACTTGAATCAATAAGAGGATTATGGCACTAGATAGTCCTAAATCACCCAAGCAAGTTAACTAGCTAAGCATGAGAGATTCGAGAAAGCTAAAGAGTAATAGATTTTCATTCATCATGCTTGAATCCAACAATTGTTTTCACCAATTCTTCCTCAAAACTTGATCCCAATACACAAAAGTAAGAAAAATTAAGAGAATGCTAAACTAAGCTAGGAAATGAAGGGAAAGTGAATAACAAAGCTGCCAAACCACCCAAGCAATTGTTGCTGCTGCTGTTGAAGCATCAAAACAGAGCAAGAACAACACCAAAACAGACCAAGAAATGACTTCAATCCAACCTCCTCTCTCCCTATCTTCCTATTTCTAAGTTCTTGGCTCTAAATCTGCTCGAGACCGAGCTCAGAGGCTGAAGAACAAACTCAGGTGTGGGTGAAATCGGAGAGAGAGAGAGGAGAACAAAACAGACCCGCGTTGTGTGCTGTGACCGAAGGTCTGTGATCCGTACCCCTTTATTCTTCTTCGTCTCCGTTTATATAGAGTGTAGAAATGTCTTTCGTAGCCTCCAAGTATCATTATCAGCCCTTATATTGATCACCAACCCACTCCATCGTCAATTTCAGCTTGTCTTCAAGAACCCTAAATGTTTGGGGCTTTTCCTTATCTTCGTTTTCGGGCCGAATTGAGAGCATTTGCAGATAGAGTGTTGGATGAAGAGCAATTTGGGACCAATTTGAGGTGATTTGGTGAAGAATTGAGGCTGGGGTGGGGGTCCTTCGAAGCTTCTTCGAGCTCTCATGGAGGCTCTTGTCCGTCTTTGTAGCGTTGGGAAGAGAGATCACTAGCTGGTGCTTAGTTGTTTTGAAGAAATGTCACTTTGGCACCCTCTAGTTTGCTGGGGGCTTTAAAATTCCCCCAGCTTTCGTAATCTTTTTGAAGCACCCCTTAAATATTCATGAAAATTTCACAAAGGCCCCGATCCATTGAAAAGTTCTTATTCAATCCTTACAAACTTTAAGTAACTCCATTTAAACCCCATTCCGCTAGTTTCTTTTCTTTTTGGCCTATTTGTCACTTGATTTCTTCGAAACAAGCGCTCCAAGTACCTTCTTCATGTCTCTTGGCCCCTCCAAGGGTCACGATTCATCATTCAAGCTCTCCCCAACTAGCCTCTTGCGTTCCAAATCAGACATCCACCTAAGAGGAAACACGCAAAACTACAAGACACAAGTATAAAGTCTAGAAATTAAGATAATATTAACAATTACGCATACGAGCACGTCATGAAGAGCTCATTAACCTACTTAAACATGCAATTTTATATCATTAACACACACCCAACTAGCCTTTTGCTCGTCATCGACCAAAGAGAGCGATATAAATAGTAAAGTAGTGACAAACCAATCATGAGAGACTTCCACTCAACTAGACAAGACTTGACTCAATTCTAAACTAGACTCAAATATTTACAAACACACACACATATTATCTATCCTAAGTAAGAACCCAAAGAAAATAAAATCTTAAAGATTAATAGCTAATTTTATTTTATTTTTTGTGGGGGAAAAAGAAGAATGCACAAATGTTTTCTCAAATAAATTCTCAATGTCTAAAAATATTAAGGAAGAAGCCTATGGACGTCTAAACATATACTCATACAAATGTGGGCGATGCTAGGTAGAAGTTGACTCATGCGAACCACAAAACTTGTTAATTAAGTCCCATTCGCAAGAAAGTATGCCTTCAAAAAATAAGGATCACATGAAACTAGTCATTATCATACTTATTCAAAAGCACCCATGTAGGATGGACCTCCAAAGCTTTGAACAAAAACGAGTTCTGGAATGGGGGATGTGGTGTGGGCTAGTATGATCCTTTTGTGGATTTTTTTGGAGGTGGTGCGATTTTTCCTCATTTTGGAGGTTTTAGCATTAAACATCTTTTTCCACATGTGTCCACCTCTAATCCAAGGTTCTCCCAGATCCAAAACAAAATAGAGGAATATACAAGCGAGTGGGATTTTTAAGCTAAACCAAGGGGGCTATCTAGGTGGTGGCATGCCATTAATCCCCGAACACCCCTCTATTTCTTAGGCATCGCATTGGGTGTCATGGTCACCACCACCCCAATGGGCTACAAGTTTCCACCGCCAAAAACAATGAGAAATAAATCATTTTTGTCGAGTTCAAATAGCTTTAATGAATACACCCTATTTCATAACTAGTAAGACATCAACGTTTATGTGATCAACTTAGTTTGAAGAACATAAACATGAAATGTAAATTTAGTTTATCGCTTTGTGAGAGCGCATGAGATCGCGGAATGTGGGATATTGGTGTAGATATATTGAGTATAAGTGAATAATTCCATATTAAAATAAATTAAAAAGAACATGGACTAAGAGATTTCAGTCTTTGAGAACATCTAGCTTCCTAAACTTTCCCCTTTTCACATTTTTCATTTTTTTTTTCTTTTTTTGTTTTTCAAAATAAGTGACTCAACTAAAATTTCTAAGACTCAACAAATCTATCAATGAAGAAAATGAATGTAAACTCAAGATGAAATTTTCAAATAAATAAAACTACCAAAGAGAGAAAAGAAAATATATAGTTTGACACGGGAAAAGAGTGATGCTTCTCCTGAAACGTTCACACATTTTTTTTTTCAAAATTTTCAATTTTTTATGATTTTTTCCAAATTTTTTACTTTTTTTTTTTTATTTTCTCTTATTTTTTTCAGTTATTTTTGGAATTTTCATGTAAATCACTAATGAATAAAAAATCATGCTAGTAACCATTTAACTAGAAATAAATCTACTCCATCCCCCAACCAAAATGTCACATTGTCCCCATTGTGTGAGAACAATGGAAGAGCATGAATATTTTAGCAAGATATAAAGGGATAGAAGAACCTCATTTTAGCTTTCTTGGCCACCAAGCACAAGTCTTCCTCCAAGAGCAACCTACAACATGTTTATAAAAAAATGCAATAAATATAGATAAACTAATTTATTTATGTACAACTAGGGAGGTAGACCAAATAAAATGATGCTATCCAACTCCCAATCTTTGAAATTTCTTTTCATGCCATGCCCCTACTTCATTCTTAGAAAAGTAATTCTCCCTTAAAAAGTATTATTCATCAATGAGAATAGAAGGAGAAGTAGGGGCAAGACACAAAAGATGAATAAGAGATGCAAGCAAAAACTATCAATTAAGCTAGAGCAAGTGGTTATGTCATGCATCATCTTAAGAAAATGGTTTGAAATCCTCAAATTAAATGAATCATAAAACCAGTCTTCATAAGTTGCCAATTTTTTACTTGAAATCACAATTTGAGAGATAGGGGCAACTTGTGAATCCTCAATCTCATCACTTTTAAGCATGACACGTGGATTTAGGGATGTGGCTTCACAAGTGGGAGTTAAAATAATTTGAAAACATGAAGCCACATCCAAAACTTTAGGCACATCTACCACAATGATAGAATCCAAGGGAGCATTCAAGAAAATATCAATTTCATCAAAAATACGAGCGTAGCTCCCTGAATCTTCATTAGGCCTCTCAATACTGACCGGAGTCCCTCCCAACAAAATTTCGATTTCGTCACAATCAAGATGATAGGAACTCTGTTAAGTATTAGGCTCTTCTAGAGAAAAAGACAAAACTACATTCCCTTCATGAGTTGTAGCATCAGAATGACCTCTAACTCATCACGTGAGTGGTTTCCATTTTGTGACTCCTCCTCACATTTGTCACTATGTGAGTCATCCAAAATGGCTTCACTCATGTAATGGGTTGAAGAGTCATCATCAAAAATATCAATCTCACTACCAATATTAATATCACATTCTTCTTTAGAATTGGCAAATGAGAAATGAATACAATCATCTATCCTAGTAGCAACAACTCCATCATCAAACACATCATCCAAAAATTGATCTTGAGTAAGCTCATGATGTGTGTGAATGGTAACTAGAGACTCGTGTTATGGTAAGTGTTGTGAATAGTGAGAACTATATGCAAGAGACTCATCATCTTGAGATAGTGAATTTAAGGATTCCACTTTTTCAACCAATTTAGAAAATGATTCAACAAGTTCTCTTTATAATTCCAAACGTTCTTTTGCCTTGAAAATATTTTTGCTTTGTCTCCTCAAGAGAACTACTTATAGGTCTCTCTCGTTCCTCATGTACATAAGCTTCCTCTCAAAATAATTCACTCCTAGACTTGATTCATACATCATATCATTATATCGATAAGTGCAAGAATCATGAGAGTTCAAAAATATTTAAGTGTGTGAGGGAGGTGTTTGTGCACAAGAAGCATGAGATGTGTAATCTAGTGTCCTACTATCATGCCAAGAATTATCATTCTTAAGAAAAGAATCGCCATTTTCGTAAGCACCCTCACGTTTGGAACGCATTGATTCCTTAGAATGATATTTCATGTCTACTAAATGTATGGTAATAAGGATATGAAGGAATTTTAGGCCGCCTTTCACCAAAATAAACAGATTCATGAGACATTTCTTTCCAAGCAAGTAGATGTGGGGTCTTAACCAAACACAAACAACTAGAAAAAATGTCGAAAGAATACTACTAACTAATTATGAAAGTAAAGAAAATCAAATCTAAAGCCTAGCCTCTCCCCGGCAACGGCGCCAAAAACTTGTTCGTTCGAAATCCCAAGTATAGGATATCGCTACAAATAGTAATCCGGTAAGACCGGAGTCTAATACGCGAGGAAAGGAGGTTTAAACAATGACTTACTACACTAGCAATAGAAAGTTGAAAACGACTAACTAAAGCAAGTGACACAAATTGTCAATGGCTTTAGAACTTGCCAAGCTATCAAATCCACCAAAAATAATTGATGGAGCAAGTTGAGATTTGAGAATTCGCTAATCTAAACAACTACGAAAGAAGTAAAATGACAAGTAGAGAGGTGCTAGGGATCATCGTATTCTCTAGTGACTAATCCTTCCATTAGATTCAACCCCGGTTCTCAAATTACATGTAGAATTCCACAAGACAAGTATGTCAAGAAGAGATTTCTTATTGCACTCCAACTCGCGACAAATGAAGTGTGTAATCCTAACACGCTAATAAAGCACTAAAGAGGTTATTCAAATGAGATTTCTAAATTTCAAGTGTTTCAAGCATCAACCATATGTAAACACACATAGGTGTTTCCACATGAAAGATCAAGAAAAAAAAGAGATTTGTAAATTCTCACTCAAATCACCTAACTAGAACTCGATTTCTCAAAGTTAGGATTGACAAGTTTCTCTCACTCAAGTGCAACTTCAAATCAAAAAAGCAAGAGTATTCGCACATCTACCTATTCAAGGCATCAAATACTTCAACAAGAGAAATCCAAACATTTCTAAGCATTCAAGTGAACCCAATTCAACCCATTCATCCTTAAAGTTCAACTTGAATAAACAAGAGGATTAGGGCACTAGATAGTCCCAAATCACCCAATCAATTTAACTAGCTAAACATGAGAGATTCAAGAAAGCTAAAGAGTAACATATTTTCATTCATCATGCTTGAATCCAACAAATTTTTTAACCAATTCTTCCTCACACTTGATCCTAATACAAGAAACTAAGGAAAATGAAGAAAATGCTAAACTAGGCTAGGAAATAAAGGGAAAATGAAGAACTAATCTACAAAATTACCCAAGCAATTGCTGTTGCTGCTGTTGAAGCATGAAAACATAGCAAGAATAGCTCCAAAATAGACCCAGAAATGACTTCAATCCAGCATCCTATCTCCCTCTCTTCCTATTTCTATGTTCTTTGCTTTGAATCTGCTCGATAATCCCAAGTATAGGATATCGCTACAAGTAGTACCCGAGTAAGAACGGGGTCGATTTCCACAAGGATTGGGAAAGAGAATAAGCACTCTAAGCCAACTAGAAAACTACTAAGCAACTAACTAGATTGACAAAACGAGTTTCTCAAAGGCTTTAGAGCTAGCCACGCTTTGAATCCACCACTCAAGTGATGAATCAAGAGTTGTTGATATTACTAGAGCAAATGACTAAGAAAGAAAACAAACAACTACTAACACTATTACTAGTACGATTCAAACGAGTTTGTCAATAAGAGAATAAGTTGTGTCAATCGATTCCAATAGAGGCCTTGTGTGTGAGCATCAACCCCTAAAGTTTGTGTCAAAGGAAAGCATGGATTATGTAGTAACAGGATTTTTCAAGCTCTTGTATTCAAGAGTGAAATGCAAAATCGAGTTATGTCAAGCATCTTTCTATGTAAACGAGAGCGTTTCCATATAAAAGATCAAGCCACAATTCCGATTTGAAATTCAACACTTGAATACTACGAATTCGACATCCAACTTATAAGACTAGAATAACAATTGAATTTCTCACACAAGTCATCTATCTTCATCAATCAACCCAACAAGTAGCTTAGTTGTTCATATTCAAGAGCAAGACACAAGAATCAAGAGCATTCATGAAGATATTCATTATATTCAAGCTCAAATACTTTTCAATTCAACCAAGTAACACAAACTTGCTACCAAATGATGAACAAACTACTAGAATTCGATTCAAGCTACTCTTTAATCAGTCTAATCAGCAGCTAAACAATCTAGAGATCAACGCTAACAGTAGCAAAAACACGAAGCACTGCTGCTGCAGCAACACAGTGAAGAACAAACAAAAACAGAGGCAAAAAAATCTCAGAAAAACAGCCTGAATTCCAGCTCTCTCTCTCTCCCTTGGTTGTTACTGGCTCCGCAATTGCTCAGGACGAGCTCGGAACCACCAACACGAACCTAGAAAGATGAAGAACTGAGAGAGAAGAGAGAGAGGGAGAGTATCGCTTCATCTTTTGCGTGGGTCTTGTCTCCTTTCTTCTTCTTTCTCTTCGGTTTATATAGGCAGTGAGGGAAGGTTTCGTAGCCCCCGAGTCTTCAATATTCACCATCCAATTCGTCCTAGACCTCCTCATTCGTTGATCTTCAGAAGCTTCACGAACCCTAGTAGATTTAGGGTTTTCTCTTCGTTGCCTGTTGGGCCGAATTGAGGGTATCAGGAGATAGAGTGTGGGCTAGGGATCAATTTGGTACCAGATTGAAGTGATTCGGTGGCGATTTGTGGGAGAGGTGGCCATCGAAGAAGCTTCGGACGAGCTTCAATGGCTTCCATCTGGGTTCTCTCTGTGTAATGCGACGGGGAGAGAGAAGCTTTGTGAAAACTGATGAGTTGTTTCGCCGAAACTACACTCGGCTCCCCCTAGCTTGCTGAAGTGTTTTAAAATACCCCGGTCCTTATTTAAAACATTTGGAAAATGGCCGTTAAAAACACTATACTTGAGCCCTTAAAACGTTTAGAAATCCACACTTTAGCCCCAATTCCGTTAAGTTCTTCTCTATTTTGCCCTCCACTTCAACCTTTGACTCTCATTTTGACCTCTTTTCTTCTGAATCTTCAATAACACCCCATATTCTTCTCTTGTGTTCTCAAATAGGTCTTCAAATATTCAATTTAACTTGCAAATTAGTTGCTTTGTCTTCAACTTTAGCCTCTTTATCACTTGACTTCCTCAAATTAAGCATTTAAATTCCTTCTTCACTTCTCTTGGCCCCTCCAAAGCCTCTCACTTCCTCATTCAAGCTTTTCCAACTAGCCCCTTGCGTTCTAAATCACGTCTTTGCCTACAAAATGAGAGAGAACAACCAAAACTACGAAAACAAGCATAAGTCTAGAAAGAGAGATAAAATAGCTAAATTACACATATTAGCAAGTTATGAAGAGTTCCTTAACATACTAAAATATGCAATTTTAAGTCGTTAACACACCCCCCCCCCCCCCAACTAGCCTTTTGCTCGTCCTCGAGCAAAGAGAGCAATATTTAAATTTTTTAAGAACCAATCATGAGAGACACACACTCAACTAGACAAGGCTTGACTCAATTCTAAACGAGACTCAAATATTTACAAAAATGCACACACACATTATCTATCCTAAATGAGAACTCAAAGAAATAACATACTAAGAGTTACTAGCTAATTTTAATTTTTTTGGTGGGGGAAAAAAGAAGAATGCATACATGTCTCCACAAATAAATTCTCAAAGTCCTAGAAGATTGAGAAAGAAGCCTATGGACGTCTAAGCATATACTCATACAAATGTGGGCGGTGTTTGGTAGAAGGTGACTCATGATTACCACAAAACTTGTTAATTAAGTCCAATTCGCAAGAAAGTATGCCTTCAAAAATAAGGATCACATGAAACTATACATTCTCATACTTATTCAAAAGCACCCATGTAGGATGGACTTTCAAAACTTTTAACAATTCGAATTTTAAGAAGGGGAGATGTGGTTGTGGGCTTGTATGATCCTTTTGTGGATTTTTGGTAGACGGTGCGATTTATCATAATTTCTTTCTTTTTTTTTTTGTTTTTTTAAACCTCAAATCCAAGGCTCTCCAAGACCCACAACAAAATAAAGGAATATACAAGCGAGTGGGCTTTTTAAGCTAAACCAAGGGAGCTATCTAGGTCGTGACGTAACATTATCCCCGGACACCCCTCTATTTCTTAGACATCGCATGGGGTGTCATTTGTAACAACCACTCCAATGGTCTACAAGTTTCCGCCGCAAAAACGATTAGAATAAAATATTTTTTGTGAAGTTCAAATAGCTTTAAAAAATGCACCCTTAAAAGTAGAAGACGTCAAAGTTTATGTTATCAACTTAGCTTGAAGGACTTAAACATGAAACGTAAATTTAGTGTGTCGCTTTGTGAGAACGTTGAAATCGCGGAATGTGGGATATTGGTGTAGATGTATTGAGTATAAGCAAAGAAATCCTTTCTAAAATAAAATTAAAAAGAACATGGACTAAGAGATGTCATTATTTGAAAATATCTAGCTTTCCAAAATTCCCCTTTTTTCACTTTTTCCCATTTTTTTTTCTTTCTTTCATTTTTTTTCATTTTTTGTTCTAAATAAGTGACTCAATTATAACTTTCTAAGACTCAATAAAGCTATCAAATAAGAAAATAAAATCTAGACTCAAGATGAAAGGTTAAAATAAAACTACCAAAGAAAGAAGAAAAAAATATATGGTTTGACACCGGGAAAGAGGGATGCTTCTCATGAATGATTCACACACATTTTTTTAAAAGTTTTCAATTTTTATGATTATTTCAAATTTTTCATTTTTTTGTATTTTTCATGTAAATCACTAATGAAGAAAAAGCATGCTTGTAACCATTTAACCGAGAAATAAAATCTACTCCCAACTAAAATATCACATTATCCTCAATGTGTGAGAACAATGAAAGAGCAAACAAATTCATATAAGAGACAAGGGATAGATGGACCTCATTTTTCGCTTTCTTGGCCACCAAGCACAAATCCTCCTCCAAGAAAAACCTACAAAATAATCAAGAGCATAAGAACTACAACTAATATTTACAAAGGTGATACTTTTGGTGAACACTAGTTAGTGTAGGTTGGGTCCATAAGAGAAATGGACTCAACCTTGACCTCAAAATTTTCAACATATGGTTTCAATATTTGGCCATTCACCATAAAACTTTCCCCACTTTTGGGATTAAAAATTTCAATGGTCCCATAAGGATCTACATGCTTCACAATATATGGACCATTCCATTTTGATTTCAATTTTCCTCCAAAGAGTTTCATCCTTGAGTTAAAGAGAAGAACTTTTTGATTAGGCTCAAAAGACTTAGGAACAATATGTTTATCATGATAAGACTTTGTCCTTGCCTTAGAGATACTTAGTGTTCTCATAAGCCTCATTTCTAACTCTTCTAACTCATTATAGTTTAACTTCCTTTCTTCCCCCGCTTTTGCAAGATCAAAATTCAAGAATTTGATGGCCCAATATGCCTTGTGCTCTAACTCCACCAGAAGATGGCATGCCTTTCCATACACTATACACTATTCTATATGGAGACACACCAATGGGAGTCTTGTAAGCGGTACGGTAAGCCCAAAGAGCATGAACCAACCTCAAAGACCAATCTTTGCGATTTGGGTTTACCGTTTTCTCCAAAATTCTTTTAATTTACCTATTAGAAACTTCCACTTGCCCATTAGTTTGTGGGTGTTATGGTGTGCAAACTTTATGCACAATCCCGTACTTTTTCATGAGGCTCTCAAAAGGTCTATTGCAAAAATGTGTCCGTTCATCGCTAATGATAGCTCGGGGCATGCCAAAACGAGATAAAATGTGGTGTTGAAGAAACTTAATCACAACTCTATGATCATTGGTTTTTGAAGGTATGGCTTCAACCCACTTTGACACATAATCCACCGCCAAGAGTATATATAGGTTGCCAAAGGATGATGGGAATGGACCCATGAAGTCAATACCCCAACAATCAAATATTTCAATAATTAAAATGGGGTTCAACGACATCATATTTCTTTTTTCAATATTTCCTCCCATCCTTTGGCACCTATCACATGCTTTGCAAAAATGAAATGCATCACTAAAAAGAGTAGGCCAATATAAACCACTTTGCAAAATCTTGGCGGCGGCTTTTCTAGCCAAAAAATGGCCTCCACAAGCATACTCATGGCAAAATGAAAGAACACTATGAAACTCTTCATTTGGGATGCACCTTCTAACAATTTGATCGGACAATATTTAAACTAGTAAGGGTCATCCCAAAAGAAATTCCGGCATTCTCTCACAAATCTCAACTTCTGTTGCCCTTTTAAATTTTCCAGAAAAATTCCACAAGCAAGATAATTAGCAATATCGACAAACCAAGGAATATTTAAAAGGGCAAAGAGAGGTTCATCCGGAAAAATTTCAAGAATAGACAAGGATATTTTTGTCTTAGGAATGTCAATCCTAGACAAGTGATCCGCCACAACATTTTCCACACCTCGTTTATCCTTGATTTCAATATCAAACTCTTGAAGCAAAAGTACCCAACGGATTAAACAAGGTTTGGAATCTTTCTTTGTGAAAAGCTATTTCAAGGCGGCATGGTCGGTGTAGACAAGCACTGTTGAACCAAGCAAGTATGGCCTAAATTTTTCAATAGCAAACACCATGGCCAAAAGCTCTTTTTCGGTGCATCATTCAACGTTTTACTTGCATAGTAGATAACATGTGGTTTCTTATCTTCACCTCTTTGACCCAAAACGGCACCAACCGCATGGTCACTAGCATCACACATGATATTAAAAGGAAGAGTCTATTTGGGTGGTTGCATGATAGGGGCCGTTACCAATAAATTCTTCAACTTTTCAAAGGCCTCTTGGCATGCACTAGACCACTCAAATGAATTTTCCATTTGAAGGAGATTGCTCAAGGGCTTAGCAAGTGAGCTAAAAGTCCTTGATAAATCTCCTATAAAATCTCGCATGACCTAGGAAAGATCTAACATCTTTAACACATTAAGGAGGTGGAAGATTAGAAATCACATCTACTTTAACCTTGTCTACACCAATACCATGAGAGGAAATAACATGACCCAAAACAGTTCCTTGCCTAACCATAAAGTGACATTTTTCCCAATTCAAAACTAAATTCTTTTCTTCACATATTCTCAAAACCATCTCAAGATTTCCAAGACAAGTATCAAATGAGTTTCCATGCACCGAAAATCATCCATAAAAACTTCCATGCATTTTTCTACCATGTCCGAAAATATGCTTAACATTTAACGTTGAAAGTAGCTGGGGCGTTACACAAACCAAAAGGCATCCTCCTATAAGCAAATGTTCCAAATGGACAAGTGAAAGTGGTTTTCTATCGGTCCATTGGATCTATGGAAATTTGATTATAACCCGAGTAGACATCTAAAAAACAATAAAAATCATGCCCCGCTAACCTTTATAACATTTGGTCTATGAATGGAAGGGGAAAGTGATCCTTCCTAGTGACTGTATTTAATTTCCTTTAATCAATGCACACCGCCACTTAGTAGGAACTCTAGTGGTCACAAGCTCACCCTTCTAATTTTCCACAACGCTGACCCCCGATTTTTTAGGGACCACTTGGGTAGAACATACCCATTTACTATCCGAGATGGGGTAAATCATACCCGCATCAAACAACTTGAGCACCTCAGCTCTCACAACTTTTTGCATGTGTGGGTTCAACCTCCTTTGAGGCTCCCTTGAAGTTTTGGCATTTTCCTCTAAATGAATTCTATGGGTGCAAATGGAATGACTAATGCCTCTAATATCCTCAATGGACCATCTTATGGCAGCCTTATAGTCCTTCAAAACTTCAATCAACCTCTTTTCTTGCTCAACATCAAGGGAAGATGAGATGATAGTAGGATAAGTATCATTAACCCCAAGAAATGCATATTTCTTATCTAAAAGAAGGGGTTTCAACTCACAAATTGGTTGAACCGTCACAATGGGAGGTATCACCTCACTTCCATGCAACTCACTATCAACACTAGAATGCTCATGAGTCGACTCAATGACTTGGTCAAGTTGGCCAAAGAGTCTCTCCCCTTCATCAAAGTCAATTTATTCTTCCATAAGAAAAGATGAAAGGGGAGTGTTATCATCATACAAAAATTACAATTCTTCTAAAGTAAGCTCACTTGAATCTTTGGAACATTTAGCTAGAGTATTAACATCTTCAACACATATTTCTACCCAACTCACTTCACACACATCATCATCATCTTGTGAGCTTGGGTGAATACATGCATTAAAAATTTAAAGCTCTAACGTCATATTCCCAAATGTAATATTCACCATACTACTTCTACAATTTATTATTGCATTAGAAGTAGCAAGAAATGGTCTTCCTAAAATAATAGGAATGGATAATGTGCCACTAGCCAAAGGGGAGGTGTCTAAAACTATAAAATCCACCGGATAATAACATTGGTTCACTTCAACCAAGACATCCTCAATGATACCTCTAGGGAATCTGGTGGACCTGTCCGTCAATTGTAGAGTCACTCTTGTGGGTTTCAACACTTGCACCCAAATCTAATAAAGAATTATGAATTTTATGATCTCCAATGGTGCAAGTAATAGTAGGTGAACCCGAATCTTTATACTTGGGAGGGAGATTATTTTGGAGAATTGAGCTCATTTCCTCGGTGAGAAAAGCCTTCTTCCTCACTTGAAGAGTTCTCTTGAAAGTGCAAAGATCCTTGAGAAACTTGGCATAAGCCTGAATTTTCTTGATAGCATCCAATATAGGGATGTTTATCTTGACATTTTGGAATGTCTCAAGGATATCTTGGTTGCAAGCTTTCTTGATAGAGGCTAAAAGTATTTGGGGAAATGGTGGAGGAACCTTAATTTCCTCACTTTCTTCCACTACTTGTTTCCCCTAGTCAAGACTCCTCTTTGACTCTTTTGAGTCGACAACTCTCTCTTGGTCATCACTCTTCTCACACTCCTCCTCTCCCTCATTTTCATTAGACTCCCCACTTGGAAGTCCATTGTTAACAACCTTCCCACTACTCAAAACGGTGATGGCCTTAGCATGTTCCATATGGTTAAACCTTTGGCCCTTTGGGTTTTGTTGAGGTTGAGATGGGAATTTTCCCTTCTCTTGAGCATTTATGGTAGACTCCAACCTAGCTAATGCATTTCTCAACTCTTGGTTAGTTTGTTTTTGGGAAGCCATAAATTGCTCAAAGGTCTCTTCTATACTCCTTTTGTTAGGAGGAACATAAGTGGAGCTTGAGGGGTTTACTTGGGTGTCATGGCCTTGTCTCCATGAGAAATTTGGGTGATTCCTCCAATTGGAGTTATATGTCTCCGAGTATGGTGAGTTATTATAGGGCTTCCTATAGTTGTTATAATTTAACATATTCACTTGCTGACCCATGAGCACTTGAGCTCTTAGAAAATCGGGACATTTTCTCAACTCATGAGAGTTATCACTACAAAATGAGCACAATGCCTCACTCTTAGCCTTAAGTTGATACATGGTACCTTTAGGCTTAGAGTTAGCATCCTTAGAAGGCTCATTAATGTCCCAAGATTTGACTTTCTCACAAATTTCATCTAGACAATCCCAACCTTCATCTTCACCTTTTGTAAAAAAATCTTCCCCACTCATGGATTCAATTGTGTGCTTATGGTCGCATGGAAAACCATCATAAAAGGAGCGAATTAACCTCCATGTCTCAAATCCATGGTGAGGGCAAGCAATGAGGAGATACTTGAAGCGTTCCCAAGCTTGGGGAAGTGGCTCTCCCTCCTTAGCACAAAAAGTAACAATTTGCCTTTTTATGGCATTTTTTTTTGTAAGTAGGGAATTTTTTTTAAGAAACTCTTTCTCTAATTCTTCCCATGTGCCTATGGTCCTAGGTCTCAAGGAGTGAAGCCATGCCTTAGCTTTGTCCTTTAAATAGAAAGGAAACAACCTAAGCCTTATAGTGTTACTAGAGACACCATTGCAATTAACCGTTAAGGCAATATCATTGGAATCCTTAAGATGAGAGTAAGCACTCTCGGACTCTCGGACACCATTGCAATTAACAGTTGAGGCAATATCAATAACATCAAAGTTTCTTTCATTTAAAGGAAAACAAAGCAAGATGGTGAACTTTGTCGAGATGGATGCATCAAATCTCTAAGTGAACGAAATGGCATCATCTCATTGTTGCTACTATGCCCATCCTCTCTATCCATGATTTCAAAGCTATTAAGAGAGCTAGAATCGTTGAATTGGGCTAAACTACTACTACCACTAGTAGAAGTATTTTTACTAAAGGGATTTCTACCCTCTTCTTCAAGTAAAGTGCGATGCAATCTATGAGTACTATCACGTTGCTACACACTCATGCAACCCAAGCTTAAATAAAATTCAAGAGGGTTGCCTAACACAAGCTAGGAGTATTTTTTTGTGATTTTTATACTTTTCGCTTTTTTTTTGTTCCAAAGTTAAAATATGAACCCGGAATTTTCTTCAAGCGTATCTAAAAAATAAAAACAAGAAAAACAAACAAGTAAACTAAAGAGTGAGTCTCTTAGCACCAATCCCCAGCAACGGCGCCAAAAACTTGTTGATGTCGATAATTCCAAGTATAGGATATCGCTACAAGTAGTACCCGAGTAAGAACGGGTTCGATTTCCACAAGGATTGGGAAAGAGAATAAGCACTCTAAGTCAACTAGTAAACTACTAAGCAACTAACTAAATTGAAAAAACAAGTTTCTCAAAGTCTTTAGAGGTAGCCAAGCTTTGAATCCACCACTCAAGTGATGGAGCAAGAGTTGTTGATATTACTAGAGCAAATGACTAAGAAAGAAAACAAACAACTACTAACACAATTACTAGTACGATTCAAACGAGTTTGTCAATAAGAGAGTAAGTTGGGTCAATCGATTCCAATAGAGGCCTTGTGTGTGAGCATCAACACCCAGAGTTTATGTCAAAAGAAAGCATGGATTATGTAGTAAGAGGATTTGTCTAGCTCTTGTATTCAAGAGTGAAATGCAAAATCAAGTTATGTCAAGCATCTTTCATATGTAAACGAGAGCGTTTCCATATAAAAGATCAAGCCACAATTCGGATTTGAATTTCAACACTTGAATACTACGAATTCGACATCCAACTTATAAGACTAGAAGAACAATTGAATTTCTCACACACAAGTCATCTATCTTCATCAATCAACAGAACAAGTAGCTTAGTTGTTCATATTCAAGAGCAAGACACAAGAATCAAGAGAATTCATGAAGATATTCATTATATTCAAGCTCAAATACTTTTCAATTCAATCAAATAACACAAACTTGCTACCAAATGATGAACAAACTACTAGAATTCGATTCAAGCTACTCTTTAATCAATCTAATCAGAAGCTAAACAATCCAGAGATCAACGCTAACAGCAGCAGAAACACGAAGCACTGCTGCTGCAGCAACACAGTGAAGAACAAACAAAATTAGAGGAAAAAAAATCTCAGAAAAACAGCCTGAATTCGAGCGCTCTCTCTCTCTCCCTTGGTTGTTAGTGGCTCCGCAATAGGTCAGGACGAACTCGGAATCACCAGAACGAACCCAGAAAGATGAAGAACTGAGAGATAAGATAGAGAGGCAGAGTATCGCTTCAGCTTTTGCGTGGGTCGTGTCTCCTTTCTTCTTCTTTCTCTTCGATTTATATAGGCACTGAGGGAAGGTTTCGTAGCCCCCAAGTCTTCAATCTTCACCCTCCAATTTGTCCTAGACCTCTTCCTTCGTTGATATTCAGAAGCTTCACGAACCCTAGTAGATTTAGGGCTTTTCTCTTCGATGCTTGTTGGGCCGAGTTGAGGGTATCAGGAGATAGTGCGTGGGCTGGGGATCAATTTGGTACCAGATTCAAGTGATTTGGTGGCAATTTGAGGGAGAGGTGGCCTTCTAAGAAGCTTCGGACGAGCTTCAATGGCTTCCATCTGGGTTTTCTCTGTGTAATGCGACGGGAAGAGAGAATCTTTGTGAAAACTGATGAGTTGTTTTGCCGAAACTACACTCGGCTCCCCCTAGCTTGCTGAAGTGTTTTAAAATACCCCGGTCCTTCTTTAAAACATTTGGAAAATGGCATTTAAAACCCCACGCTGTTAAAAACACTATACTTGAGCCCTTAAAACGTTTAGAAATCCAAACTTTAGCCCCGATTCCGTTAAGTTCTTCTCTATTTTGCCCTCCACTTCAACCTTTGACTCTCATTTTGACCTCTTTTCTTCTAAATCTTCAATAACGACCCCATATTCTTCTCTTATCTTCTCAAAGAGGTCTTTAAATCTTCACTTTAACTTGCAAATTAGTTGCTTTGTCTTCAACTTTAGATTCTTTATCACTTGAATTCTTCAAATTAAGCCTTTAAATTCCTTGTTCACTTCTCTTGGCCCCTCCAAAGCCTCTCACTTCCTCATTCAAGCTTTCCCAACTAGCCCCTTGCGTTCTAAACCACGTCTTTGCCTACAAAATGGGAGAAAATAACAAAAACTACGAAAACAAGCATAAGTCTATCAAGAGAGATAAAATAGCTAAATTGCACATATTAGCAAGTTATGAAGAGTTCCCTAACATACTAAAATTTGCAATCTTAATTCGTTACAAGGATCAAGAACAAACCCAGGTGTGGGTGAAATCGAAGAGAGAGAAAGGAGCACAAAACATAGCAGCGTTGTGTACTGTGACCGAAGCTCTGTGAGCCGAACCCCTTTCTTCTTCATATCCTTTATATAGAGTGTAGAAATGTCTTTTGTAGACTCAGAGTACCATTCTCAGCCCTTAGATTTGTTACCAACCCTATCCATCATCTATTTCAATTTTTCTTGAAGAACTCTAAATTTTTGGGGCTTTTTATCTTACTTTTGGGCCGAATTGAGAGCAGATAGAGTTTTGGATGAGAAGCAATTTGGGACCGATTTGATGTTATTTCGAGAATAATTGAGGCTGGGGTAAGGGTCGTTCGAAGCTTCTTCGAGCTCTCATGGAGGCTCTGATCTGTCTGTGTAGCGTCGGGGAGAGATAGCACCAACTAGTGCTTAGTTGTTTTGAAGAAATGTCACTTTGGCCCCCTATATTTTGCTTGGGGCTTTAAAATGCCCCCACCTGTCAAAATATTTTCGATGCACCCCTTAAATCGTCCAGAAAATTGCACAGAGGCCCCGATCCGTTTAAAAGTTCTTATTGCAGCCCTTACAAACTTTAAGTAACTCCATTTAGACCCCATTCCGCTAGTTTCTTCTCTTTTTGGCCTCTTTGTCACTTGATTTCTTCGAAACAAGTGCTCCAAGTACCTTCTTCATGTCTCTTGGCCCCTCCAAATCGTCTCAATTGTTCATTAAGTCTCTGTCAACTAGCTTCTTGCGTTCCAAATCACGAATCCACCTAAAAAATAAGCGAAAACACACAAAACTACAAGACACAAGCATAAAGTCTAGAAATTGGAATAAAATTAAAAAATTAAACATACAAGCAAGTCATGAAGAGCTCATTAACCTACTTAAACATTCAATGCTAATGGAGAACTACCAGAGAGTATCAAGAATCTAGAACTCAAGGCCAAAGAAAATGAACAACCTAAAAGCCTTGAAAATCTGAAGATGATGAAGAAGATCCTTTTTCTCTCATTTCCAAAGTCGTGACAAGAATTCCGAAGATGAAGTAGAGCTTTGGAAACAAATACATCAGCAGAGACAAATTTGTATCGTCAAGTAGCATGAAACTTGATCAGAGAATGTCCACACAAGAAAAACATTCAAATCTTTTTCCTCTTCCCATAAATTTAAATGATTTAATTGCTTTTCATGTGGTGATGCAAGAAACTTGATCAGAGAATGTCCACACAAGAAAAGCAAGCACTTTCGAAAGAAGGACAGAAAGAAAGAAGAAGGCATGGTAGCTTCATGGAGTGATTATGATTCTTCAAGTGAATCAGACCCTGAATAAGATCAAGCCAACCTACGTCTAATCTCTAAACCTGCAACTGTACTTTCTGAAATTTTGAAATCAATGCTTTTGAATGAAGAAGACTACTGAAATGAAATCAAGTCTTTAAAGGAGAAAGTTCATGAGCAATAAACAAAATTGCAATTAGTTTTACAGAAAAAAAAAATTCATAAAATTTCTTAGGCAAGGACTGACTAAGATTTCAAAGGTTTGGAAACCAATTTCAAAGGCTTAAAAACCCAATTCAAAGATGGTGTAACAGAGAACTCACTTATGAGTGACAACCTTGTTGCTCTAAGACATCAGCATGATGAATTAGAGGAACATAAGAATCTTCTGGCTGAGAACTCTTAAGACTCTAAGAATTTTATGACAAAGCTTGCTGGCTCGGAACATAATCTCTGCTTGATTCTTGGAGGAAGTTTGCATTCTGTCCACAACATAGGTATTGGATATAATCCAAACTTTTAAAGAAAGAACAATACCAGATTTGTAAAAGCAGGTAGCAGTTCCAAAGTGCTTTTACTGTGGCAAGATTGGTCATGTTAAGATGACATGTCCCTTTAGAAGAACAGAACCTCACATTACGAGGAATACTTTTCCATTCCATCTTAAGGGACAGGTGAGACAGATTTTGGTTCCTTAATGGATCAGACCACCTAACACGGTTGATCCTGAATATGAATCCAAATATTACACTTTGTCTAACAGCTGGGTAACGCAGTGAATGGTGTTTTTCACGTTGTCACCAAGAGAAAAGAGCGAAAGTGGATTATGGACAGTGGTTGCCCCAGGAGCATGAGTGGCAGAATTTCTTTATTCACTGAACTAAAAGAGCACTCAGGAGGGACAATCACACTTGGTAAAAAAGGCAGATGCAATATTGTAAGAATTGGCAATGTTAGTAATGGTTTTGAAAATTCTATTTTAGATGTTTATCTTGTTGATGGTCTAAAGTTTAATCTGCTTAGTGTATCTTCCTGTGTAATAAAGGAAATAAGGTTATATTTGACAAGGAGAAATGTGTGGTGTAACATAAAAAATCTGGCAATTGCATTCTCACAGCTCCAAGGTCAAACAATGTTTATTCTTTGAATACTAACAAAGTTTTAGGAGAAATTCTGAAATGTCTCAAGACTTTGAAAGAGGATACAAATATTTTGAACAGAAAGGTTGGACACATCATCTTCCATACACTAAACAAACTAGTCTCTAAATACATGGTAGAGGACTGCCATCAACCAAGTTCAAAGATGGAAAGGTGTGCAAAGGTTGTGCTCAAGGTAAACAGACAGGGAGCTCATTCAAGCCTAAGAAATTTGTAAGTACAACTAGACCTATTGAACTGCTTCATATGGATCCACGTGGTCCTATGACAGTTCCATCTCCAAAAGGTAAGAAGAATATGCTTGTTACTATATATGATTTCTCTATATTTACGTTGGTAATGTTTTTAAGAGATAAGTCTGTGGCACTGTCAGAATTTCAAAATTGTGTATAGAGCTGCAATCTTTAAAAAACCTGTCTATTTCCTCAATAAGGAGTGATCATGGCAGAGAATTTGATCAACTGAATTTGACTTATTATGTGCTAAGTATGGTATTTCTCACAACTTTTCTGCTCCTAGAACTCCTCAACAAAATGGTGTAGTTGAAAGGAAAAAACATGACTCTTGTGGACATGTCTATGACAATTCTTCTAGAAAATAATTTACCAAAGTCTTTTTGGGAAGAGGCTATTAATGCTGCAAATTACATTTTGAACAAATGTCTGATTATGCCTATTTGGAAGAAAACTCCTTATGAACTTTTTAACTGTAGAAAGTCAAATATTTTTTATTTTAAAGATTTTGGCTGTAGTTTTTTTGTTCAGAACAATGGTAAGGATAAACTTGGCAAGCTTGATGCCAGGAGTGATGAAGGACTTTTCCTTGGTTATTCTTTGACGAGCAAAGCCTACTGAGTTTACAATAAGAGAACCAAGCTTGTTGAGGAAATTTTACATGTTATATATGACGAAAGCTATGATGGTTTTTTGAGTGAAAGTTTTGCAGACTTGAATTTGAACAAGCATGAGTCAGAGGATGAAACAGATCTAGATAATAGTTCTAAGACTAACATGCAGGAAAACATAAAGAGATTTTCAAAGCCTTGAAAGTGGCTCTCAAATCCTTGAAATAGGACCTCAAGGAACACAGAGTGGTCAAGCCACTGCATCAAGCTCTCAAGGCCTTGAAAAGATTCTTAGAGAACCAGAACCCCAGAAACAGAGAAAAGTTCAAAGATCTTTCATCTCATCCAACATAAAACATCATTTCTCATCCATCCACTGGTACACAAGCAAGATCCCAGTTAAAGAAATTGAGTGCTTTTCATGCTTTTTTGTTTGTTGTAGAACCAAAAAATGTGAAGGAAGTACTACAAGAAGCAGACTCGGTCATTACAATGCAAAGTGAGCAAAATGAATTTGAGAGGAAAAAAGTCTAGAATCTAGTTCATCGTCCCAAAGATCATTCTGTAATTGGAAGAAGGTGGGTGTTCAGAAACAAGCTTGATGAAAATGGTAAGGTATCAAGAATAAGGAAAGACTAGTAGCTCAAGGCTGCAACGTGGAAGAAGGTATAGATTATAAGGAGACTTTTTCTCCTGTAGCCAAGTTGGAAGGAATAACAATGTTACTTTCATTTGCATCACATAAGAACATCAAACTTTTCCAAATAGTTGTTCAATGTGCATTTCTAGATGGTCATCTACAAGAAGAAGTATATCCTGCTCAACCTCCTAGTTTTGAACGTGATGAGTTTGTAAGCCTGACAAAGTTCTTTATGGCCTCAAACAAGCTCCAAGATCTTTGTATGAAAGATTGTCAAAATATTTACTTGAAAATGATTTCGAAAGAGGCTTAGTTGACAAAACTCTTTTCATAAAGACACATGAGAAAGACATTTTTGTAATACTAGTATATGTTCAAGATATTATATTTGGTGATACAAATGATTGTCTTTCCAAATATTTCTCTAGTCTAATGATCAGAGAATTTTAGATGAGATTGATGGGAGAGTTAATTTCTTTCTTGAACTTCATGTACATCAAGTGAAGAAAAGAATTTTTCTACAACAAAATAAGTACACCAAGGATTTTTCTAAACAAGTATCATACGTCTTGATCCAAGGTAGCCAAAACTCCCATGAGATATGAAGGACACTAATGTAGGAATAACTAAAGGATCAACACTCTAGAACGGGAGGGTTGAATAGAATATGGAAAATTTTGCAACTTTTGCTAAAAGAGTGGTTTCAACGATGTTTATGAAGTGCAGCAAGTATTTCAAGGACTTGAAATGAGTTTCAAGACCATGGAATCAAAACAGAAAGTAAAGAGAAAGCTGATAGTTTTCAAGGCCTTGATATGAGTTCCAAGCCTTTGAATAGAAACCTGTTTTGAGTAGCGTATAAGCTAATCAAAGAGTAGTAAAGTATAAGCAATAGACACAGAGATTTACAGAGTTGAGTCCACTTAGACCTACGTCTCTACCTCGGGGACTTATCCATGCAGGATTTTCAACTCAATTCTTATTAATCAAAAGCTAAGCCCTAGATCTCAAGCATAGAGAGATGTCATACTCTGTTACAGCTTGTGGTTCTCACTAACCTATCTAGTACCTAATCTAGCAAACTGTTTAATCAAGAATTCTCTATTGTTTAACTTAAAAAATCCAAGAGAATCAGAACTAGAAGTATTATCTAAATGATATACAAATAATGATCAGAAGAGAAGAACACTGAGAACTAAGTCTTAAGTGCGAATGCAGTGTTCTTCAGATGATTAAATTGGGTGATGTAGATTTGTTTCTTGGTTGCTAATGAATCCTCTATACTGTATGAATGTCTTTGTATGTTTCGCTCTGTTGTGTCCACGGAATTCTTCAGCAATTCCCTCTTTTAAGCAGCCTGTTTGAATTGAAGATCTTCAGGATCTTCTTAACAAACTTTCCTGAAAAGTAGCTTCAAATATTGACTCTTCTAAGATCTCTTCCAACTTCTAGTTGATCGATATTTTAAAATATACTGTCTTTGATCTTGTTTAGGAAGGTTTTAGGAAGGTCCAGGTCAAATTGAACCAGCACAGAATCAGATAAACTGCTTCAGTTGCCTTTTCTGCAACATACAGTTTAGGAACTAATTCCTGCAAAATAGTTAATTGTTTATCCCTGCAAAAGCTTAGTCAAATAGATATATTAATCACAGTTTAGGTAAAAAAATTATTTTCTTTCATCATCAAATAACATATAATCAATCATAGGAGATCAGGAGTTAGAATAGAATCAAAAGCTCCCCCTAAGTTCATGATGTATTCTGCAATGCTTGTTTCAAACCCTTGAAACAGATAAGCTGTTTCAAGAATTTTAAACAATCTTAACTTAAAATTTCCCCCTTGATGAAAGAAAAAATCAAAATCTTTTTAGGTACTGATTCTCTGCAAAATATATTCATTAGAGCATAGCAAAATCAATGATAGTAAACTGTAACACAAGATATCCAAGCAATCCCACTTATTAGCAACAAAACAGTAGCAATGTCTAGCAAACCCTATTGATCTAAACCATATCTCTAAGCCACATAAAAATTAGTAAAAGTAAACAAATAAGCACCTAAATTTCTCATCCTTTCTGACTTTTATCAGAAAGGTGAGAAAATGTTGAATCAATGTTTGAAAAACTAAGTAAAAAAGTTTTGAAATGATAGAAATTTATAAGACTCTGAAGAGAAATTCAAGGCCTTAAAAAGGAGAGAAATAAGAGGCAAGAGTTAGTGGGTTGGGTCTCCATCTCCCTTTGGCTCAGCATCTTCATCTCCACTATCTTCTTCATCATCTTGAGCATCTTGTTCTTCTTCCTGAGCAGCCTTAGTAGCAGCACCCGAATCTACATTATATTCAAATATGTCAGGCATCAGTTAGTATCTATGGAATATTGGTTTTATTCTTTTTCTTCTTAAGATCCTTGATCAACATCCCTGAGTCTGGACTGTCAGCATCATCTTGTTCTTGATCTTCATCTCCCTATTCTTGAACTACCTTTTTCCCTTTGTTCACCACCTCTGTATCCTCATCCTGAGTTGTAATCTCATTGGAAAAATCTCTGGTTGAACCTTCTGAATCCTTCTTTGATCCTTCTGCAGCCTGAGACACTTCTTCTTCCACATTAAGTACATTGATGCTCTTGAAGATGCTTTCAACCATATACATTACTTGCTTCAACTCAGTGCCAAACTCATGCTGATTTTCCTTCAGCACATCCATATCCTTCTTAAGAATTTCAAGTATTTGAACCACCATGGAAAGGTCTGGAGGTTGTGAGGGTTGGCTTGAAGTATGGGTCAAGGCCTTGGGTTTGGGAAACTTCTAGGATAGCAAATCCTTCTCAAACAGATCATAGTATAACTTCCATATCCCATCACTAGCATTTACAACGCCAATTCTCTCAAATGTCCTCTCATCAAGCATGCCAAACCAGTGGTAATGGTTTCTTCTCTGTCACTACTGAGTTGAAGATGTAGAAAGAAAGCAGAAAGCAAATTAGCATAAGGCAAACGATGCTTTCTTTCCTTAGTCTTGGAGTGATCAGCTCTTTTGAATTCTCCCTGGGCACTACACACCTCATCAGGATGGTAAATAAAACTTTGGCTTCAACAGTTAGCACAGAGTGTGTTAACTGTTTAGAGGAGGTAGCGATATTGGGTAAAAAGAATTATTCCCTATCTAGTCTCAAAGCTTCAACCTTGTTGGGATAGTTTCCTGTCTTATATCTCTTGGGACATCGTAAAACATTGGCAAACTCTGAGTGACCTAACTCCATTGCAGCACCAGCAACTTTAGATTTTATCACCAAGTTAACAGTTTTGAGTTGCTTCATGTTCAGATAGAAAAGCCTAGTAACCTAGGGTAGGCAACTTCAGGAGGGTTTATTTCCAAAGAGAGCTTTTCTTCATCCTCTTATCATACTCCAGATTCATGGTTTTCAACATGTTAACACTAACCATACTACAATAGGCTACTGGTCTAGAAGCAAAACCATCTAACCATTTTCCTCTAGCAGTTCGAGAAATATACCACTAGGTGGAAATAAAAGATTTGTTACAAGGGGACCGAGGCTTTTCTGAATAGATATGCAGTTCTTTGCCAGTGTTTTCTCTTATTCTTCCTCTACAACCATTTATTTACATTTTCCAGATTTTGTAGGCTTCTTCTTCTCAACTTCTTGGGACTGGTAATTTGTTGCTATGGCTGTTTCTCTGGAGCAGATTGATCTGTCTTCTTCTTCTTGCTAGAATTTGGTGTCAAATCTTTCTTGCTTTTCTTCTTTGGAAGGGAAGGAGCCCTTTCTTCAGTTGGAGTTCTGGAACTAGAGTCACCACTGATGGTTTGAACTCCATCATCAGCAGTCTTCCTCTTCTTTTCTGAAACCACCTTTGAACCTCCAGCCATCTTGATTCTTTGGGATTCTCTTATTGTGCTTGTTAGGCTTTAAGGGTGAAGAAGAGATAGGAAGGAGTGATACGGAGAAGATAGAAAGACTGAAAAAGATAAATACTAGAGAGTTTGAGTTAGATAAGGAAATAGAAATATTTTCAAATCTCTTTAAGATCTTTTTCGGTTTGAATGAAATTCAAATTTGTATGTGTGTGTAGTGGGAAAGGAAATAAAATAATACCGATTTATACAAAAATAAATTTTAAAAATTAAAGGCAATATTGAGTAATTATGTACTGAGATAGCACCCACCCACTATAGAAAGATACAATTTTTTACTAAACATTATACAGAATTATTTTCAAGCCTTTGGAAAGAATTTCAAGGCCTTGAAAAGCTATACTACTTAATCAAGGAATATCAAGGTTTTGAAACGATTTTCAAGGCTTTAAAAATCAGTTCAAAACTTTGAAACACATAATACTTCACCTGAAACTTACATGATACACCCCCTAAACCAATGCTTCCTTATTAAGCATACCCAACTGTAATCTGAGGGATTTAAATCTTTCTTCTTGAAATGGTTTAGTGAAGATATCTGCCAGCTACATGTTAGTAGAAACAAATCCGAGATCAACATCACCTTTCTCAGCATGATCTCTAATGAAATGGTGTCTAACATCTATGTGATTGGTTCTGGAATGCTGAACTGGGTTCTTTGTAATTGAAATAGCACTGGTGTTGTCACATTTGATAGGTATTTCTTTGAAATCAAATCCAAAATCCCTCATTTGCTGAGCAATCCACTGGACATGTGAGCAGCATGCTCCATCTGCTACATATTCAGCTTCAGCTGTTGATATTGCCACAGAGTTCTGTTTCTTTGAATGCCAGCTGATTAGGGATGAAGTAAGGAATTGGAAACACCCTGAAGTGCTTTTTCTGTCCACTTTATATCCTGCAAAGTCAGCATCTTAATATCCACAAAGAGATAAGTTAGACTGCCCTAAGTCTTTGCTACCATTGAGATATCTGAAGATTCTTTTAAGAGCAGTTAAATCTGACTCTTTAGGATCATATTGAAATCTTTCACACATACATACACTGAACATAATGTCTAGTCTACAAGGAGTGAGATATAGCAAAGATCCAATCATACCTCTATACTCTTTCTAATTTACACTCCTACCAGCTTGATCCTTATCTAAGGATAGTGTACAACTCATAGGAGTTTTTGTAACTTTAGACTGAGACATATTGTACTTGTTGATCAACTCCTTAGTATACTTGTTTTGATGCAGAAAGATTCCTTTCTTCATCTGTTGTACATGCAGTCCAAGGACGAAGATCAATTCTCCCATTAAGCTCATCTCAAATTCCCTGCTCATGAGACTTGAGAAATCCTTGCAAAGAGAATCATTAGTATCTCCAAACAGAATATCGTCAACATAGATTTGAACTACTAAAATTTCTTTCTCATGAGTCTTTATGAAAAGGGTTTTATCAACCAATCCTCTCTTGAAACCATTTTCAAGTAGAAACTTTGACAGTCTTTCATAACAAGCCCTTGGGAGCTTGTTTTAAACCATAGTGAGATTTTTCAAGTTTATAAACATGATTTGGAAACTCATCACTTTCAAATCTAGGAGGTTGAGCCACAAAAACTTCTTCTTGCAAGTAATCATTTATAAAAACACACTTGACATCCATTTGAAAAAGTGTAATGTTCATGTAAGATGCAAATGAAAGTAGCATTCTAATAGCTTCTAACCTTGCAACAGGAGCAAAATTCTCCTCATAATCAATACCTCCTTCTTTGTTTTAGCCTTAAGCTACTAGTCCGGCTTTGTTTCTAACTACCTTGCCAATTTCACCTACCTTGTTTCTGAACACCCACCTTGCGCCTATAACAGACTGATCTTTTGGTGGAGGATCTAGATTCTACCCCGTGTTTCTCTCAAACTCACTGATTTCACTTTGCATTGCGATGATCTAGTCTGCTTCTTGTAATGCTTCTTTCAAATTTTTTTGTTCTACAAGAGAAACGAAAGCATTAAAGCACATAAGTTTTTCAATTGATATCTTGTTTGTATACCTGTGGATGGATCAGATATAACGTTTTCAACTGGATGAGATGACAAATATTTGAATCTCTTTCTTGGAGTCCAAGGCTCATGTTCTCCATGTAACTTTTCAATCCTTTGAGATCTTGAGGAAGTGGCTTGATCACTTTGATTACTCTGTTGCTCTTTTTCAAGGATTTGAGAATTATTTTCAAGTCCTTGAAAATTCTTCATGTTAACTTGTAAGCTTTCTTTGAAACCAAGTGTGAATTATCTGCTTCATCTTCTGATTCATGCTTGTTCAAGTCTGCAAAACTTTCACTCAAAGAACCATCATTTTTCATCAAAAATGACATGAATACTTTCTTCGACAAGCTTAGTTATTTTATTGTAAACTCTATACGCTTTGATAGTCAGAGAGTTACCAAGAAAAATACCTTCATCACTCTTTTCATCAAACTTACCAAGATTGCCCTTACCATTGTTGCGAACAAAACAAGTGCAGCCAAAAGATTTGAAATAAGAAATATATGGCTTTCTCCCTTTGAAAATCTCATATGGAGTCTTCTTTAAAATTGGCCTAATCAGGCACCAGTTGAGTATGTAATTTGTTGTGTTCCCAGCTTCTGTCATGAATGACTTTGGTAACTTGTTCTCTAGAAGCATTGTCCTTAACATATCTTCAAAAGTTCTGTTACGTCTTTCAAAAATACCATTCCTTTGGAGTTGCAGTCCTCATAAGACCACAAAAATCCATGTGAATTAGTTCAATGGGTCTGGTACTACATACAATGTTTTTTGGTTATAATGAGCTCCTTGTCTTCTTACCTTGAGCACAGGCTTTGCATACTTCATCTTCTATGAATTTGATAGAAGGCAAACCTCTCACCAGGTCTTTAGAGATTAACCTGTTCAACGTATGCAAGCTAATGTGTCCAAGCTTTCTGCGCCAAAGCTTTGAATCCTCTTCCAAGGCCTTGTGACACTTCAAGCTTTCACCTGCAATTTGGTTAGTGTTTAAAGTATAGACATTGTTTGACCTTGAGGCAGTGAGAATGAATATCCCATATTTCTAATTTTGCACCACACATTTCTCTTTGTCAAAGATAACCTTCTTACCATCGCAAAGTTGAGATACACTAAGCAGAGTGAATTTCAAACCATCAACTAAACAAACATCAAAAATAGAATTTTCAGAATCTATACCAACTTTACCAATACCTAAGATGTTGCATTTCTCTTTGTCACCAAGTGTGATTGAGCCTTAATATTGCTCTTTTAGTTCTGAGAATAAAGACCTCTTGCCACTCATATGTATGGAGCAGCCAGTGTCCATAAACCATCTTTGATCTTTACTCTTGGTGACATCCCGGAAACACCATTCACTTCCTTACCCACCTATTAGACGAAGTGTGGAATTTTGATTCATATCCAGGGTCAACCAAGTTAGGAGGTCTAATCCCATTTGGAACCCAAATATGTCTAACTTGTCCTTTTAGTTGAACCAGAAAAGTGTTCCTCATTGTTTTAGGGTCTCTCCTTCTAAAAAGAAAAGTCATTTTAACATGACCAGTTATATTGCAGTAATGGAACTTAGGATAATCAAGTTCAGATGTTGCTTTTTCTAGGAAAGTTTTGGTTTTAGCCAATACGAGTTTTGTGAACAGACTCCAAGCTTCCTCCAAGAATCAAGTTCAGATTATGTTCTGAGCCAGCAAGCTTTGTCATAGTCTTCTTAGTATCTTGAAGTTTCCCAGTTAGAGAAGTCTTTTGTTCCGCCAATTCACCACAATGATGTCTTAGAGCAACAATACTGTCACTCACAAGAGAGTTCTCAGTGACTACTTCCTTGACTTGAGTTTTCAAGGCCTAGAAACTGGTTTCCAAGGCTTTGAAATCACTGTTAGAATTTTTCTGAGAAATTTCAAGTCTTTGATTTTCTAACAAGTTCCAAGTTTTATTTTGCTTACTCATGAACCTTTTATTTCAAGTTCTAATTTCTTTCACATAGTCCTCCTCATTTAAAAGCATTGTTCTAAGATAATCAGTGACAACATCTGTTGGTTTAAAAATTAAACAGTTTACCATTACCTCATTGTTCTTTTCAGAACATTCATCATGCTTGGCCATAGGCCAGAGGTTGGCTTGTTCTTTTCAAATTCAGAATCACTAGAGGGATTAGAACCACTCCAGGAAGCTACCATAGCTTTCTTTCTTCTGTCATGGTATTTCTTCAGAAAGTGTTTGCTTTTCTTGTGTGGAAAGTCTCTGATTAATTGTCCTACATCACCACACTAAAAGAAATTTCATTACTTTAGGTTTATTACCATGAGAAATAGATTTACATTTGTAGTGTCTGCTACTGGAGGATTTGTGGTTGCCCATGCTGAAGTCCTTGTTTCCAAAGTTCTTCTTCATCTTTAGAATCCTGGTCAATGCTTTGAAATGAGAGCAAAAGGATCTTCATCATCATATTTTTCAGGTTCAAGGCTTTGGGATGGTTCAATTTCCTTGGCCTTGACAGGTAAGTTCTTGACACTGTCTGGTAGATCTCCATCAGCTTCATTCATAGAGATCTCATGTGTGAGTAGCTTTCCTTGCAGGTCATCAAGTTGAAGAGATGATAAATCTTGAGCTTCTTTAATGGCAGTAGCCGTTGGTTCCCATTTTTCTCTCGGAATACTTCTCAGAATCTTTCTAACCTTTTCTTCATTGGAAATATATTTTCCGAATGAATCAAGGTTGTTGACAATATCAGTGAAACTTTTGAACATGTCTCTGATTGATTCATCTCCATTCATCTTGAACAGCTCATATTGCCTCAGGAATATGTTGAGCTTGGTCTTTTTGACTTGGATAGTTCCTTCAAAGGTCACCACAAGATTATCCCATATCTCCTTGGCAGTCTTGCATCGTGAAATCCTGTTAAATTCATATGCACTCAAAGAACAATATAAGAGATTCATAGCTCCATAATCTTTAGAAAATTTCTCTAATTCAGAAGCAGAAAGTGAATCCTCAGTTTTGGGAGTCCTAATCCCATCTTTTTTAGTGTAGAATATATAAGGACCCTTCTGAATGATAGTCCACAGTTCCATATCATGATCAATGATGAACATTTTTCATCAGGTCTTTCCAGTACACGACATTGTCGCCACAGAACAAGGGAAGTGTATTAGTAGCTTTTCCCTATGAGAAACCACCATCTCCTACATTACTCATTATCACAAGATTATTAGATCTATGCAGTGATACAAGCTCTGATACCAATTGAAGGACATTAATGTAATAATAACTACAAGATCAATACCCTATAAGGGGGGTGAATAGAGTATGGAAACTTTTGTAACTTTTGCTAAAAGAGTGATTTCAAAGATGTTTATGAAGTGCAGCAAGTATTGAATGGCGTTGAATGAGTTTCAATTCCTTGGAATCAAAACAGAAAGTAAAGAGAAAGCTTATAGTTTTCAAGGCCTTGAAATGAGTTTCAAGACCTTGAATAGAAACATGTTTTGAGCAGCGTATAAGCTAAGCTAAGAGCAGTAAAGTATAAACAAGAGACACAGATATTTATAGATTACAGTCCACTTGGACCTACGTCTCTACCTCAGTGACTTAACCCATGTAGGATTTTTAACTCAATTCTCATTAATCGAAAGCTAAGCCCTAGATCTCATGCACGGAGAGATGCCTCACTCTGTTACAGCTTGTGGTTCTCACTACCCTATCTAGTACCTGCTCTAGCTAACTGATTAATCAATAATTCTATATTGTTCACCTTGAACAATCCACAAGAATAAGAACTAGAAGTATTATTTAAGTGAATACAAATAATGATCAGAAGAGAAGAACATTAGAACTATGTCTTCAGTGAGAATGCAGTGTTCTTCAGATTATTGGATTGAGTGATGTATATCTGCTTCTTCGTTGCTTATCAATCTCTCTGTAGTGTATGAATGTCTTTGTATGTTGCTCTTTGTTGTGTCCACGGAATTCTTCAGCAATTCCCTCTTTTTAGCAGCCTGTTGGAATTGAAGATCTTCCGGATCTTCTTAACAAACTTTCCTAAAAAGTAGCTTCAAATCTTGACTCTTCTAACAACTCTTCCAATGTCTAATTGCTCAGTATCTTCAAAGATACTTTCTATGATCTTGTTTAGAAAGGTTTTAGGAAGGTCCGGGTCAGATTGAACCAGCACTGAATCAGATCAACAGTTTGAGTTGCCTTTTCTGCAACATACAGTTATGAACTAATTCCTGCAAAATAGGTAACTGTATATCCCTGCAAAAGTTTAGTCAAACAGATAGATAAATCACATTTTAGGGTAAAAAATGATTTGTTTTTCATCATTAAATAACATATAATCAATCATAGCAGATCAGGAGTTAGAATAGAATCAAAAGCTCCCCCTAAGTTCATGTTGTACTGTGCAGTGCTTGTTTCAAACCCTTGAAAGCAGTTTCAAGGCCTTAAAACATTCAAGTTGTTTCAAGCCTTTGAAACAGGCTGAACTTACCAGATATACACTATCCTTAGACAAAGATCAAAATGGTAAGAGTGTGAACCAGAAAGAGTTCAAATGTATGATTGGTTCATTACTTTATCTTAATGCAAGTAGGCCAAACATTATGTTTAGTGTTTCTATGTGTGCTAGATTCCAAGTTGATCCGAAAGAGTCTCACTTAGTTGTTGTCAAAAGAATTTTTCAGATATCCCAATGGTACCAAAGACTTAGGGGTTTGGTATCCTAAATAATCTAACTTCTCTTAGTGTGGCTATTCAGATGCTGATTTTGCAGGATATAAAGTTGATAGAAAAATCACTTCAGGATGTTGCCGATTCCTTGGATCATCTCTGATAAGCTGGCATCGTAAAAGAAAAATTTAGTAGCTTTATCAACTGTAGAAGCTTAATACATAGCAGTTGGGGCTTGTTGCTCACAAGTGATGTGGATAGCTCAGCAGATGAGAGATATGGGTTATGACATCAGAGATATTCCCATCACATGTGACAACACTGGTGCTATCTTAATTACAAAGAATCCAGTACAGCATTCAAGGATTGAGCACTTTGATTTCAGACATCACCTCATTAGAGATCATGTGGATAAAGGTGATGTATCTCTATCCTTTGTGCCAACTAACTTGCAATTTGCATAAATCTTCAATAAACCACGCCATAGGATAGATTCAATGTCCTGAGATTAGAACCTGGAAAGTTGAATAAGGAAGCATTGGTTTTGGGGGAGCATCAGGTAATTTACTTGTGGTTCAACGCTTTGAAAAGATTTTCAAAGCCTTGAAAATTTTCTGCAGATTAACTGTTTTTCAAAGCCTTGAAATCATTTTCAAAGCTTTGATTATAAATCTGTGTACTATATAGTTCAATGGATGGATCATTAATGTTGGGTGTTATCTTTGTAGCTAATTTCTTGACATTGATTTTTTACCTTTTACAAAACATATCTTTTTCAAATTAGTATAATACTATTTCCTTTCCACGAGAATTGGATCTTTAAACAAAATTTCCTTCCTCAAATATTTTGGAATATTTAGTTTCCTTCTTTCACTCAAACTCTTCATTTTTTATCCTCCATCTTTTCTCTCTCCCTTCTATCTTTTCTGCCTCTCTTTTAAACCTAAACCTTATGGACTCACGGAGATCCTCTCAAAGAATCAAGATCACTGGAGGCTCAAAGAAGAACATAGTGAAGAAAAGAAGAGTTGGAGAAGAAGAAAAAGTTCAAGCTATTTGTGAAAGCTCCAGTTCTAGAACTTTCTGTGATCCAAAGATGCCCTCTCCTCCCCCAAAAGAAGAAAATCAAGAAGGACAAGGATGATCAGTCAGCTACTTCCATCAAAAATATTCAGATCAAGTAGTTACTTCTAGAAAAAAAAGGGTATTCATATTGGTAGTCCAAATAATGCGGAGATGGTAAAGGAAGCTCTGAAATCAGGCAACGTGAAGGAGATACAGAGATCAGAAAAAGAAAAAGGGAAGGAGATTCAGATTTACACTGATAAGAAATCATCCTCTGGTAAGAGATCTATTTATACTCATTGATTCATCAACCATGCTTCTTATAGAAGTTGTTTAGATGGATTTGCATCTGCTTCAATTCCTTATTGTAGTATGATTAATACTAGCATGCTGGATAATCTGGATTTGAAGTGTATTCGGATATTAAAACAGATTTCAATTTGGAAAATTCTAAACCCCTCTGAGATTGCATACCCCAGGCTTACCAGAATTTCTTACATGAATCTGAAACAAGTGAATGCTTCGTGTTTAACTGTATCATCTAAAGTGGCTGGTATTGAGATGGAGTTAGATCATGCTAAATTTGCTAGAGTTTTGTGTTGTCCAAAGGGTTTCAATACAGAAAACTACCCTATCAAAATTGATGTTATAAAGATAGCTAAGGAAGAGTTCTTTTTTTACTAATATAGCTACTACCTCTAAGCAGTTAACTCATTATGTGTTAATTGTTTACGCAAATATCTTGTTTACTATCATGATGAGGTGTGTGGTACCAAAAGAGAATTATAATGAATTCTATATGATATGGTGTTTAATCTTATGTACTTGGTGATGCATGGATATGAGATTGATATGCAAAGCACTGTAATGGAACACATGTTGTACTGCTGTACCAAGAACAGGAAACATCCTTTGCCCTTTTCCCTTTCACCATAAGAAAATACATGTTGAGAAGCAAGATAAAATCACTACTAATTTTGGAATGATAGAGGAAAAGTCTTTTCAAAGGTTTGCAATTGTGAAAACCAGTGAGGGGAAATGGAAATTCTACTGAGAATTGTCTGTGGATGAGTTGAAGGCCAAGAAGTTTTCAAATCCTAAATCCTTAACCACTCCATTAGCCTTACCTTCCACCTCTCATGACCAGACTCAAGTTCTTCAGAAGCTGGACTTTATTTTTGATGAGCAGAGTATTGGGGATAAGAATATTGGGGGATAAAGATGCTGGGGTAAAGGCTGTTGAGGATAAGGAAGCTGGTGTGGAAGACAGTATTGACTCATGGTTGCTACTCAAAGAAGCTTTACAATTGAAGAAATAAAAAGGAAAGGTTCATACACTTGTCAATTCAGCTGACCTCTTTGAGGATGATGCGCCTGGTGAAGAAGTTGCACAAGATGAGGATGCACAACAAAAGAATGAGGAAGAAGAGGAAGAAGAAAGTTATAAAGAAGATGCAACAGAGCCTAAAACAAATGGAGACCCAAATCCTTTATTCTAGCCTTTCTTTCTTATTTTCAAAGCCTTGAAAATCCTCTCTTTCAAAGCTTCTATTTTTTTTTATGTTTTTACGTTTTCACATCAATTTGATCCAGCATTTTTCTCTTTTCTGAAAAAAGCAAAAAGGGGGAGAATTTTCAAGATTTGTCTATGTTTGTTTTGGTTTTCTAGGATGGGGAGATCTGGTTTTGGATCTGTGGATTTTTGAATTGGTTATTATCATTGATTTTGATTCAACTATTATAACTGTTGGTATTTTAGTTGTGTTTGTTCTTATATAACGGTTTCTTCTATGCTACTAATGTTTATCTTTTGATAAAAAAACACAGTATAAACAGAGTAGTTGGTTTTTTCTTTCATCAAGGGGGAAATTGTAAGTTCAAAGTTGGTTTCAAAGATTTTTTGAAACTGGTTTCAAAGCCTTGAATCTTCACATCATTACCTAAGGGGGAGTTCTTACTCCTATTCATTCTCTAATCTCTTGCTCTTGGTCATGCTATATTATATGATGAAACACAAACTAATTATGTGTTATAACATGCTTTGATGTTATCATGTTGTAGGTTCACCTTGAGTTTCCTTATTAAGGGGATTGCGTAAGTGGTAATCAAGGCCTACATATTTGATGCTACTCTTATGGAAAGTTGTCTGGACTTACCTTAGAGTTGCAGATTCAAGATTAGATCAAAATCAATTGAGAAAATCAAGTACCTAGCTGTTGGAAGCAAGCTGAGAGTCAAAGATCTTCTACAGTATTTTTAGGGATTTCTGTTGAAGCTTCCTACAAAGTATGCAATTCAAATTGACAGACAAACAGAGACATGTTTAGAGAGATTGAGAAGAACAGAGCATTACACACAGAATCATACTCTCAAGGATTGACAAGCATCATTGAAGAAGATCATTCAACCATTCAATCCATTCCAGATTCCTAAAGAACACTTCAAGCTTTACTGCTTCACTATCTTAACAGTTTTCTTCATCCAAAGCTTTATTTGTATATCATTTTTTATATTACTTAATCATATGTTCTTGTGAGTTTCTGAAGAGGAACAACACAGGTTCTTATTGTATCAATTAGCTAGAGCTGTTTCTCGATAGGTTAGGAATAACCACAGGCTGGAAAAGAGTAAGGGAACTCTCTTGGCCTGGGATCTAGGGGTTAGATTTTGATAAATAAGAACATTTTGAAATCCTAGAGGGATTATATCCTCAGGCGGAGAGTAGGTCAATGGGACGAACTTCGTAACAAATCACGGTGTTCAATTTCTTGCATTTATGTTCTTTATTTATCTTCAAAACTACATCAAAACATGTTTCTTTTTAAGATTTGAAAAGCTTCAAAATTCTTCGAAAATACTCAGTTTCTCCTTAATTGTTTGTTTTGATTTCAAATCCTTGAAACTGAGTTAAAAGCTTTGAAATACTCCAACTACTTCTCATTTTTTTAAAAACCACACTTTTGGCAAAATTTTCCATGCTCTATTCACCCCTCCCACCTTCTAGAGTATTTGATCATGTAACTACATACCTACATACAATCTTCAATGGGCTGAATGATATATATAAGCGGCCATATGCTGTTACCAATGTGTGTTTTAATGTGTTATAATTTGGCTAGTTGAATGTGAAGTTTTTATGTGCCATGTGTCATAGCTGTTATTTGATAATTAGATGTGTCAAAACTTTCAGTTGTGTAAGAGCTCGTGATTATATGGATCAATCGAATTCACTCATTGAAGATGTTAGAGTGTAATATGCATGGCAAGGAAAAATTATTTTTGCATCTTGATGTTTTCTTCTCTTATTTGGTTTAAATGAGTATTGTTCATGGTCACTGAAGACGCCGTAATGATATGGAACGTTCAAATTCACTCTTTGTAGACAATAGAGTGTTATGATATGCATGGCATGGAAAAAATCATTTTGCAGCCTCTGATCATCGATATTTCATCTGGTCTTCACGAGTACATATATGATCCCATTTATGTATATGCCTCTGTTCATTTCATGTTTATTATTTCTTATTTGTTATTTCCTCCGTTCAACCTCTCTATACTGTGGGGACTTGTGACGGTCATTTTGACACGCTGATAATGTTGGAAAAATGATGCAAACACTTGTGCATGGAAATCGGGTCAAAGTAGCCTTCACATATCCCCGCACACGGTAACGGATGAACGGATGAATTGCCAAAGAATGTAATGAGTTCATTAATCAGTATATTGCAAAAGGAAATTATCCTTAAAAAATAAGAGAAAGATAAGAGATAAATTACAGAAAATAACAGTAAATAATAGTCTATACCTCGTTGTCCACTTTGAGTTGTTTATCTGGCAGGGCCCCTTCAGGTTCCTCCTTGTCTGAAACCATATGTCCTAGAATAATGTAAACGAATTAACTATAATAGATATCTTAGATCAATGTTGACCTTTATTTGTAGGCTCCATCTTTCAAGATTCTAATTTCAATGAGGTAGAGGTTAATTGGAAGATTAGTGGAGGTTAATTACTAATGGGTCATAGATTTAACGGTATGAGATAGTAGTTAGTGGCCGCATAACTTGTCACAGATATTAGTTTGTTAGAACTTGATTGTAATATTTGTTAATTCCTCTGTTGAACGATTTTTCTACGTGTAGTTGTGAGAGTCACTTTGACCCTCTGATAATGTTTTCAAAATGATACAAACATTTGTGCATCCAGTCCGGGTCGAGGTGGTCTTCGCAGATACTCGCAGACCATAGAGTATGAACTGAGGAATTAGCAATATAAGTTATTTTGGTATATTTCAAGTATGTTATGGCTCAATGCATCGACTACTTGTTCATTAAGTATATTTCAAATTTTCAGCGTGCTGTCCCCGTGTCCTATATATTTGGTTGTCATGAGTACAGATTTAGGCCTCTTCATGATATTTAAGGGGCTGTTGAGACTCCCTTGCTCTACTATCCACGTTGTTGGGGCCTTCATGTGAGTCATGTTGCTGGCCATGTTTGTCCGGGGAGATGGTATGAGTGGGAGAGGAATACACCACTTATTGGAGTTCACAATGTGCTCCACTTTCTCTTTAAAGGACCAACTTGGTCTCCTTCTACCTGGAGCATCCTCCAGATTGACATGAGTAAATGGGTTGTCCCCTAACATTGACAAGCTTGGCAGAATCTTAACTTTATCTAGGATGAAATTTGTTTTCAATGGAAAAAAAGGTTGTATGATTTTGTTTCATACGGACTAGGTTAAGACTGGGAGATCATTGGAGAGGTGGGAAGGTTACGAAAACATAGAGAGTTAGAAGATAGAAAGGTGGGGGAGGGGTGGGTTAGTGGAGGTTAGTAATTGGCTAATGGCTCTTCCACAAATAACTCCTCGTTTACAAATAATTAGTGAGGTTAATTACTACAGACTATTAAAAGAAATTAGTGTATTCATAATTTAGAAGATGGAGAGGTGGTCTAGTTACTGTAATGACCGGATGTTTTAAGAGGCTGTTTGAGAAATAACTGATGTTCCAGAAATAACACTTATTTTTTTTCTAGCAAGAAATAATAATTGCGGATTCGTGCTGCTTTTAGAAATAACCGGTCTCATGTTCCCCTTCATTTTAATTTAATCTTATATATTTTTTGTATTAATTATTAATTTTATTAAATTAATACTTTATTACAATATAGCAGGAGGGAGACAGAAATGCCTATCATATTAGCTTACACTACTGGAATTGGAAAAAAAACTTGTGGATATGTGATGCAAAATGGTGATTTTATGTATAATTTGCATTTTTTTACGTAACATTACTGGAGATGCTCTAAGACAACTTATGCATATTGTTGAATATCAAATCTATGTATTATTTGCGTTAGAGGTGCATTTAGAACTATTATGGATGCCCTAACTAGGATTCATCACTGCCCATACTATGTACATGAGCTTTGAAGTCATCTGCCAAAGGCTCCATGGTGAAGTTCTCAAGGTTTAAATTTTTGGTGCTTTTGTGATAACCTGCGAAAAGCATATTTTGATTCCTCCCTTTATTTCCCATAAGTCCAGTCAGTCTCTTTTTGATGTTGAAATTCCATTTTAGAGGGAAACCTTGTCTTATGTGGCAACAGTACTCTATGGCTTTTAGTTTCTTTTGTGGATACATTAGTTGTGACCTGTGAGAATATTTAGAGACATTAGAAAGAAAAACATGTGATGCAATAGCACTAAACTCCAACACCTTCTTTGTATGCATCAAAAAATAGCTGGGTTGGAAGTTCAAAACCTATGGGGTTGCCTCATTCAGTGGTGGATGAACCATATAATGCAACAACCTATTTGGTTGGTGCACACTATTGTATACGAACCATGGAGCGCAGCAACCCAATAGATTTTAAGAATGTCAAGCTAGCTTTATTTATGATGATTTTCCTTACCTAGGTGGTGGTAAACATTTGCTAAAGGCAGAAAGCCCCTGGATCACGTAGTCATATGAGCACTTGTGCTATGAGAAACAGAAGTTGGCATCGATGTAAAATAATTATTATGTCCTGATCGTATTCAGCAGCTTCTTTGAGATCATTCCATGCAGCACAATGCTACTGCAAATGTGCCAGAACATAATAGAATAAACATCGAAGGAGATTTTTGACATAGACATGCTTGTCCAGGATCTATACTTTATATGGATGGATGAAACCTGGAGTGAAATGGACAAAGCTGTAGGCTTTGGTTTTATACACAGTTGGGAAGTTGTGGGGTTTGGGGCAGATGGAGAGTTATAAGATGGAGATGTTGGGGATTACTGGAGGATAATAAATACTAGTTTAAAGATGTGGTTTCAGATAAATTTGTGCTGCATGGTTTCAAAATCAGTGCAGCTTACTAGGTATAGGTTCATGAACCACCTTATTGATTAGGGGTTGCAATGTTATCTCTACAACATGTTTAATTTTAGGTGTGTCATGTTCACGTGATGGGATTGAGTTCGATAATATTTATTTCCTCCATCTCACTTATTTATTTCTAGGGGACATCTGAAGGCCCTTTGACCCGCTAATAATGCTGGAGAATACATTGCAAAAATGTGTGCATGAAAACCGGGTCGAAGTGGCCTTCGCACGATCCTGTAGACGATAGAGGATGAACGACGAAATTTCCAAAGAATTTTATTTCAGTACAGTTCAGGTATGATATATATGGCTTAATGAATCAAGTGATTAGAAATGATGCATATTGTAATTATTTTGACACTCGTTTGGTAATCTTCCCGATCGGGGTTACATTATTTGTAGCCCTATGTGATCATCACTTATTCAGTTTCAATGAGTACTAATTTGAGCATTTTCATGATAAGTGTTAGCGCTCACTGTGAGGTCGTGATGATATGGATCTATCAAATTAACTCCTTTAAGCTGTTAGAGTGTAATATGCACGGTGATGCAAAAAAATGTGCACCCTACTGTGATCATCTCTTACTTGGTTTTAATGAGTACTGATTTGACCATTTTTGTGCTCACTGTTAGCGTTCACTGTGAGGCCGGGATGATATGGATCTTTCGATTTTACTCCGTGAAGTTGTTAGAGTGTATTATGGATGGCAAGGCAAAAAAAAAAATTTTGCAGCCTGATGTGATCATATCTTATTTGGTTTTAATGAGTACAGATTGGAGCCTCTTCATGGTCATTGAAGAGGTCGTGATGATTTGGATCAACCGAATTCACTATTTGTAGCCAATAGAGTGTCATGATATGCATGGCACGGAAAAATCTTTTTGCATCATGTGATCATCGATCTCTTATATGGTTTTCATGAGTACAGATCTGAGCCTCTTTCCGTATTTCCCTCTGTTCATTCCATGTTTGGGTTTGTATCTCTTCTACGTTTCTCTTGTGGATTGGCAAAACACGCATTTGTACTGTCATATCTGAGCCCAGTTCCGTATTGAGGGGACGGTGATATCGCGTGTGAGATACTTGTCCTAATTGATGCGTAGCCTATCGCAGGTATTACTTTTCTTAGAACTTGAGTGTGATAGTTGTTATTTAATCAGTTCAATCTCTCTATTCGGGATGGAGTTGTGCAGGTCATTTGACTCACCGATAATGTTGGCAAAACATTAACAACATGTTGGCGCATGAAAATCGGGTCAAAATGTCCTTTTCAACTACCCGCAGACAGTAGACAATGAACGGGGGAATTACCAATAATAGTTATTTCATTAACAAGTCAAAATATTTCAAAATAAAATTATCGATTAATGAATACCACCGTACATACATATATAGAAAACAAAAGATTAGTAAGAATAAGAGAAAGATGGGAGAAAAACTACAGAAAATAACAACAAATAAAAGTTCTAGGTCGCGTTGTCCTTTTTGAGTTGTTTATCTGTCGGGGCCTTTGCTGGACCCTGCAGGTGTGAAAGCATTCTCCCGGTAGCCACCCTGTATATCTTTTTTATTGGGAAAAAAAATTCATCGGTTCCTTCATAGAATTCGACAGGCACAATAAACCTATTCTGTTCAGTCTTGATCTACTCAATTACCAAGATTTTCCATTTAGTCTCATGTGTTTTCCGCCAACTTTCCTTCAATGCAGTTTTCCTCTTCACTACCTCACAGAAGGGGATTCCTCGCTCTTTGAATCTTCATCCGATGAATCAGAGATGAAAATTAGAGCATCCTTATGGGACCCTGACAGCCTTGTGAAAGTACTGGTGACCTTCTACTCTTCACGAAGTAGTTTGGGAATGGGTTTGAAATTGGATGGAGTATTGGGAAGTGACTTAATTCTCGGTGACTAATTTTGGAATAAATGTATGAGATTAAATAGAGCTAATTACGCAGCTATTAGTTTATCTTTTATTTTCTCCCTATTAAGGAACGTGTAATGAATTGATTGGCTGCCTGTACATTAATGTTGTTGAATGAGGGGGTTCGGGGAATTTGAAAAGTTTCTTAAGAATTTTTTTGTCCATGGTAATGATAGTTAGTGGTTTCTAGGTATATTATGACCGAACTGGGCCTCTTCATGCTAATTATAATCTTCTTCATGCCAACTGTTTGCACTCTCATGACCCCCAATTTGTCATTACTTCTAACTCTGTGGATTTAACTATTCAATTCGTGTGTCTTATCATTTTTGTTGTCCAAATTTGTTCATTTTCACTCTAACGTTCATATCCGATATTGGTTGTGCGTTGTGTGGACTTTCGTCAGAGGTAAACATTCTTTCTTTGATCTTGGTGATTGAGAATTTTTACATCTACGTAAAATGTATCGAGAACACTAATGCTGTTAATTGATAGTATCAGTACATACGTACTAAAGCGGCACTGTTTGGACTTTTTCCAGAGGTAAACATCTTTTTGTTCTCCCTTTCATTTCCTTGAAGTCCAGTATATTCTCTATGTTGATATTCCATTTTTGAGGGAAACCTTGTCTTATGAGGCAATAGTACTCTATAGCTTCTTGTTTCTACTGTGTGGATGCATTAGTTGTGACCTGTGAGAAAATTTAGAGTCAGTAGAAAGAAAAACATGTGAGCTAATAGCACTCAACTCCAGCAGCTTCTTTGTGATCATTCCATTCACCACAAGAAAGTTGGGTTGGCAGCCTAAAACCTACAGAGGTTGCTTTATTCGATGGTCAATGAACCATAGAATGCACCAACCTATTGGGTTGCGGCGTACTCTGGTAGATGAACCATAAACGCAGCAACTCAATAGGTTTTAGACTGCCACACAAGCTTTATCTGTGATTATTTCCCCGTGCCAAGGTCGTGGTAGACGAGATTCTGAAAATCTCACTGCAATGCTTGGAACAATCACGAAGAAGCTAGTTGCCACCACCAGCAGCTTCTTTGTGATCATCCCAACATCACAATGATGCCGCAATGGGGCAATAACGTAACATACTGTTGACATCGACATGCTTGCCAACTACCTAAACTTGTCCACCATGGGAATGAGGACAAGGCCGTAGGCTCTGGTTTTATACTCAGTTGGGAAGCTGGGGGTTAGGAGAAGATGGAGAGTTATAAGATGGAGAGGTTGGTAGGGGTTAATGGAGTTTAATGAATGCTGGTTTAAAGTTGTGGTTTCAGAGAAATTACTGCTGGTTTAAAGAGTAGTGCAGGTCACTAAGTATAGGTTCATGAACCACCTCATTAATTAGGGGTGACAATGTTATTTCTGAAAGTACATAAATAAGGGGTGGCTATGTTGAAATTTCTCGGTAGCGGTTCCTGTATTGCCCTATTTGCTACATAGCTTGTCACATATAATTAGTATCTTAGAAAATTTTAACTGTTTTTTCCTATCACCTGTTGCAGGCATAATATGTGGTAATCCAATTAAAAATGCACATAGTTCTACACCCACTTTGGAGGAACAATATGTAGTAATTAAATGAATCAGTTATAGGAATATTGTAACAAATAAATGTTTAGTTATATATATTATGGGTTGTTTATGTTCATGATTATTGTAGTCTTTTGGTCGGGTTTTGCCCCGCACTGTTCTTGATATGTATATTGTGTAACATGTTCTGGGTTTTGCCCAAGCTATATGTATTTTGGCTATATCAGTAGCAAAATGTTTGAATGAATATGTGTTATGAAAACAGGTTTTGTGTATGAACCTGTATTTTTATTTGGTTGTGCACTGTGTTTGAATTGGTTGTAGAAATTGCACAGGTTCAACAGGTATTTGAGACCTGTGAAATGCATAATATAGGCGACTAGAAGAATACCAAGTAATGTCACGACGAGTATGTTTGTCTGCACAAAACATTCACGACGAGCATATTTGTCGTCCAATCAAAAATGACCAAACAAAACCATAAGATAAAAAAGACGACTAAAATTTGGTCGGCTTAAGTTTGAAAAATTTAACGACGACAACAAATGGTCGATAATTTCGTCGGCAAAATCTTTTCCCACGAAATTGTGTAGTCGGTAAGTAGTTGGCAAAAGAACAACGACGAGAACATGTTGTTGGCAAAAGTGATTGGTAAATATGTTCCTCCGACCAACGGTTGTGTTTGTCGCCCGGTCGAACTACCGACCGAGCTATCCCGACGGCATACCAACCACCATTGTTCGTCGTTTTTTTCATTCTAACGACGATTTTGTTGGATGTTACTCGTCGTAACAAATCGATTTTTTGTAGTGGATACAGTATTAACCTTTTGGTCCAAAAACCAACTATCGATTAATGTTAATTTGTTATTAACATAAATCTAATTTTATAATTGACCAAATTTGGTGGAGTTTTTAACATTTGTAATTGTACCAAGGGTTACAACTAATCTATTCAAATATTTTAGACACAAGTGCTCCCAACCGCCATTTCTCTTCCTATTTGAAGATTGTCTCCCTTCTCATTTACTACATCTGAAACTCACGAAAAACTCTCTCTCTCTCTCTCTCTCTCACAGCCTTTGGATTCAGAAACTCCTTTTCATAATCTTAGTTTGTCGTGTGCGGTGCAATACCGTTCTTTCCAACATCGCGCAGGGAAGCCTTCATTTTGGGAAGCAGAAGCACAAAATCTCTATAGCAGGCTCGAAGTGTGGGGGCTAATCTGTTGTAAGGAGCCTCATACCTATGTACAAAACTGTCTATTAACTTTGAAGAACGTTTGGGACACTCTCAATAAATAAGTTATTTTCTAGTTTCAGTTATTTTCTATTATGTTCGGGTTTATAACACACAATTCGGACCTAATGTTCATAACAGTGAGAAAATTAGAATCTGAAAATAACACAGAACTGTGGAAGAAAGGTTCATGTCAGATATGTTTGACAAGTAGTTTCTCAAGTGTTCGTTATTATTTTTAGGTAATATAATTACTTTCATGTTAAATTCCATTTTGTTCAAATAGGAGATTCTATCAAATGCATTTGTTCATATGTCTGAATTAGACTGTGTCACTTAGCTCTCAACCAGAACCTAGTCTTTTCAAGGCTAATATAACACTGAATTGGGTTCCCTAGACAGTGTCATTCATGCTTTAGTAGTTTCATGATGTAAAACAGCCACCGTGACTATTTCACGTAATGGCAATAAACGTTGGATAATTATAACCGACTAGAGGACAGTAATCACTGTAGCCCCGTGAATAATCATTGATATTCATCAACATCTTAGTACTGTTCAAGTAGAACGAACCCACCATTTGATGACGAATATGTCTCTTCCACTATCTATGGTTCTTTTGTTGCAACTTCAATTCGGCAATCATGTAAGCTAAATTCCCAAAAGAAAAAGACAGCAAATTTGCTCAGGTTAGACATGAATTGATGAAGAAATTGGTAAAAAGAAAGACACAATATTTATGTTAGATACGTCAAATTCTAAAAGAATCATCAAATGCTTGCATTAAGTGTCCGCTATTGAGAACTCAGTGTATATGTTTTAGTAAATTAATTACACAACAGCTCCCATTTTGAGTATCCGCCTTACACAAGGTTCTACTCGCTCAGTTTTGAAATTAGAGTTTCCAAAATTCTTATCTTCTAATAGAATATGTAATTGCATCCTAAATTTTCTTTAAGTGCCTGGTACTGTTTTCTTCATAATTTGTTAGCTTCTTATGTTGATAGTTACTATTTTAGGGAAAATTCAAAAATGCAACAATTAAAAAGGAAAGCGGACATTTTCTTCGGACACTCCAAATAGGAAGGATTAACTCCAATTTGTGGACTGGCCGGTTAAATTTATTGTTGAGACCGTTCTCCAAGTTACTATTTGATCAATTTAAGAACACGTCATAATATTAATTGTAAGAAATTAGGATAAACCGTAGGTTTGAAACCCTAAACTTGTTCACATAGTGGAAGTGAGAGGAAACAGTAAATTAGGAGAGTCAATCTAGTAACAGCACATTAATATCAAGACATCCCCAAAATCAGAAACTACAACTTGACAGCAAACATTACAACAAAACCCTCAATGAGAAAGTTACATTTCCAAACATAAACAACTGGGAACAACAGAAAGACTGATCATGATGAAAAGAAACTAGGTTTATTCACTTAGAGAGGAGGACACACAAAGCCAGGAGGAGGAGTGATCCCACAGGTTGCAAGGACTTGAAGTGCTATAGGGATGAAAATGTTGAGGTTAAGTAGCTTCAGCCTTATGGCAGTGCAGAGACAAATAGCTGCTTCCAGCTCAAGCAACCCTTGAAGCACAGGACAGCAAACATTCTCAACAGGGTTCCCTATTCCGATATGAATTAAGCCTCCAAGAACATCCAAGCACAAACCTAGTTTAAGGGCGTTGATCGGACAAGTCGGTTGAGCTGTTGGTGGTGGGTAGAGACCGCCTCCACCAGGACCACCGCCTCCGCCTCCACCAGGACCACCGCCTCCACCTCCTCCACCGCCGCCGCCGCCACCGCCTCCACCACCTCTAGGAGGGCACGAGGAACATGGTGGAGAGTAACCACCGCCACCTCCAGGAGGGTTAGTTATAATGGGTGGAGTGATCCCGGGAGGCCTGATAGGAGGAATTATAACAGGAGGGTTGGAGATTGGAGGCAGTATGCCAGGAGGGTTTGTGATAGGAGGGTTTACGATTGGAGGCAGCACACCAGGAGGTCTTGTCACAGGAGGTCTTGTTACGGGAGGTCTTGGTATTGGAGGCAGTGCTCCAGGGGGGTTACGACCTGGTGGAGGGTAGACAATGGGTGGTCGGACATGAGGGGGTTTGTGTGCTGGTGGGGAACCATGACCCCCACCGCCGCCGCCGCCCCCACCACCTCCACCTCCTCCTCCACCTCCGCCTCCACCGCCCCCGCCACCGCCACCGCCGCCTCCGTGGTGCGGTGGGTGTGGTGGGTGTGGCCGGGGAGTCTTAGGTGGACTAGGGCGGTGGTAAGGTGGATGTGGAGTTGGAGACGGACAATACCCACAAGCGTAAATTGGCGGTAAGGAAATCAACACAAAGATCATGTGTATGAACAGCATTGCAGTGACCTTAGAACTCATCTCTCTTTAGGGTTTTGAGAAACTAGGGTTAGGGCTCCAAAATGTTCTCTTGTTACGGGCTTGCGAAAACAAAGATTTTTATAGCTGAATTTGATGGGGACTCTTGAAAACTGTGTCCATGAGGTGGAGGATGGTGATGGAAAGTAGTCACAGTGTGAGTAGAAAATGAACAGGTGCATGGAATTCCAAAAGGACATTTATTTTGGTTGTGTTTGGATTTTCTTGGCTTCGCGAATCCCTATTTAAATCCGTGACTTTGAAAATGCTCAGTACAATCCGTGAAGGGGTCTTTGATTTCGAGGGAAAAAGATGAGATTGCACAGATTTTATTGAGTTATTTGTTTTGTTGCTCCAATGTGTGCAACTCCAAAATAAAGAAACGTAAAGATAGAGTTAGATAAATTTTATCATATGGCTGTGATCGGATCTGGGGTTTACTGGTGTATGAATCCAAACCAAAGTGAACCATTCTTTAATCTAAATCACAAACTCTTGTCAATGGAGTGAATGATAGGATAAAATTTGTATAGAAGTATAAGATTTCTCATTATAAGGCACATATGTCAGATTAGAAAATGTCGTTAGCTTTCCTTATGCGAAGGACATACCAAATCATCATGAACAAAATCTTATTATTAATTAGCATCGGTGGTCAAAATCGTATGGGTAAACTGACATAAAGAGTAACCTGTCACCATTAAGATTACCCACAACCCTCTTTTATACGAACACATTCGGTGAAAAACAGATAAATTTTCACATATCTTCTTCTTTTAATGAAATTTTACATTAGATGAGCTTTGGAGTGAATATCAAATTCGGAGAAACATGAAAAAAATGATAAAAATGAGACGTGGAGTATTTCCCTAAAACTGTGTTTTTGATACTCTCATACTCCTACATGAAAGAACACGTTTTGTCTTTTTGTAAAAAAAATGTCGATTAGTACTATGGTAATTTTATGATTGTACTACTTTTGTTTTCCATGAAAGTTTTGATGCATGTAGAGATCAGTTCAGAAAAACAGTTTCGGTTCAAACGCATATTCAGGGGCAGAATCGAAGACTTATGGATTCGGGTCGAGTCATACATTATTTTAACTAGAATCGATGTTGCACGGAATAACTCGTCACCAAATCACCAGCACCGCCTTAGTTTGCCAAAATATGTTGTTAATGACTCCAAATCAGGTGTCTTTCTATTTTCATTAATTATTTCATTATTTATACGAGTTCGATTTGAACGTGATATGGGTAAGTCCTTTTTTGAGTAATTCTTATATTTAGAATTATTATTTAGGATTGTTTTGATATTTTTCTATTTTTGACTGAGTTATGTTTTTTCAGCCATTTAGCTTCGGGTTGTGGATTTATTTCGTACGTGAGATTATTGATTATTCAATATTCTTCACAAAACATAAAGTTTTATATGAGCCCCAGAGAGGACTTCTCAAGGCGTTGCTCCATTATGTTCGGTGCTTCTGCTGCTTAATAAACGCTTGGATTCAACTCTGCGTCATGTTTCTTGTTGACATTGTCCACCAATAACCATGTCACTTTGACCCGTAGGTTTGAATAGCAAATGATACAATTTTTCAGATAAATGGTCTACGTTGTTATAAACTTTACACTATAACACCATGTATCACTAAATACATGCGTTTTACTAATCAACGCATGTGGTCAAAGTGACCATAGTGATAAAAAGCCAACTAAAATGTTTTTGGCGGAAGAGATGTAGTATTGATTAGTGTTTTTCCTTCCTTGTCATAATATGGGCCTTTCTTTTACATAAAATATTGGTCAATCCCACATTATGAGTTTCCGTGATGGTTTTTCGAAGTTGGAAGGGTTGTTAACTTGTGGGTATTCGAGCAAGAACGCTGAAACAAACAAGATTGACAGCCAAATTTAATGTGGCTTAGTAGTTGTGAAACTAGCTTCATCCACAGCATAAAAATTCGATACTTTATTCGAAAGAAAATCCGATTACAATGCAAACCATGGCCACAACGACCACGGCGGCCACCCCGTACACCACACTTGAAACAACACTAAAAGCACTATACAAAAGTTATTAATCCTAGCTATTCTGTAAGTATGTCACTTAAGTCTTGCACCAAATGGGTATGGCGTTAAATACATGTGTGAGAAGGTGGGATCAACTCACTTGGCAATGGGACACCTTCTGCCAAAGACGCACTTCACGGCCTCAACCATTCAAGTCATATCCAACAAATTTTCAACTTGACTTGAATCGTCTCTGGAACCCGAACCAAAGCTCATGCTTCTCTCCAATCAAAAACTGAATGTGTCTCTCAGAATCTGAAACGAGCACGCCTCCCCAAACAGATGCTCCACAGTTATATGCAAAACCTGAATCGCCAAATTGTTGCTTCACTACCATGCGTTCCTGCAACGAATGCGCCAGATGTTGATGCACTTCCGAAACAGAAACAAGATGCTCCACCTAGAACCTCGAATACATTCACACAGAAACGGGACCAAATGTATTCCCGTTCTGCCCAATTGCGCCAGACCGATGCACCCTGACAAGTGAAAAATATGATTACATACCGGACCCGATGCACCTAATCACATGCTCCCAAAAAGAATTGTTTTGCCTGATAAGCCTCATATGCCTCTGATGTGCCAAATTCTTGCCAGAAATAGATCCGTCCAGATAGGAGCTCAATGCGTATCATGGTACAAACTCCAAAATCAGGTGCACGCAAGAACCAAACCTCGTGCAGAATGCGCGCCACAAACCATAATCATATGCGTGTGCCAAATATATAACTCACCAGATGCTCCATGGCGCTGCTCAAAATCCAATGAGTTCTTGTAATGCATGAGCCAGAACTAGATTTAATTCACATGCCACATGCTCCACGTCGGGAGTCGGATTGCGCCTGACCACCAATTGCCAGAATGCCATATGCGTGTGAACCGCCAGATTCGCGCCATTACTAAATGCTTGGTCGATTTCCAGATCCCTTGCACAGCTAATCTGATGTGCCCTAGATTTCTCCAATTGTAAACCAGATAGCCCCCTCCATGGGGCTTCAGATGGTGGGTGTACCTGCACCCCCTATTTCTGAGGCCAACGAACGAAACCTGCTTTTCTCACGAACATATCTATCTTGACTGCAAAATCAGGCATCATGCTTGGCGGAATCTCAACACCCTACCTCCGGATAGCCTGCTGCACCTGAATTGCGGAACCCTAGCTTTGAGTTTCACCTAAACATGAAACCCCTAGCTCTTTGCTGCACCAAGATCTTGGAACCCCAGCTTTGACACCATTGTTATAACATGGGGGTATTAAAGCAAGAACAATGAAACAACTAAGAACGAGAGACAAATTTAACATGGATCACTAGTTGTAAAATATCTACATCCACGGCCTGGAAACCCGATAATTTATTGGTGAGAGAACCCGATTACAATGCATACTGTGGCCACAACGAACACGGCGGCCACCCCGATACACCACACTTAACACACACTAAAAGTATTGTACAAAATGTTTAATGCTAACTCGTAAGTATGTCATTGATGTCTTGCACCAAAGGAGGATGGCGTTAAATGCACATGTGAGGAGTTTGCAATAACCTCACTTTGCACTTTTGGACACATCCTGCCAAAGACATCTTAGAAAAGTTGCACTTCTGGCTAACAAGTTTATGTAATATTAATGAAACGCAGGTTAATGAAATGCTCTAAAAACTTACAGATAGAAAGCCTCCCGAATGCTGATGTGATATCGAAGATAGACTCGTACAAGTATGGTACGGGTTCCTTAAAACAGATTAACCGCCTGCTAATACGGTTGACTTTTGTTTCCCAGGATAAAATTCTTCCGGCATAGTAGTTGAAAGCACGTAACAACCGATCCCGACGAACCAAAAACTTGGTAGAGAAAGTTTGTTGTTGTTTGTAGAGAGAATGAAATCCGTGTTCGCTTGTGTTCAAAACTAGAGAAGACATTGGGTATTATTGAGAGGAAGTGGCGGTTGGGCCGAATGGTTACAACCGTTGGCTGTTTAGTAATTTGAACAGAACGGTTGCAACTGTTCAGCTAATTAACAAATTATAATAAAGTTAATTAAATAATTAGTTATTTTCTAGCCCAAAAGGATATAGGCCCTAACTTACTGGTCAGCCCAACCCACACACCACACAACGACATGGCCCGACCCGTGCTCGTGCCCGAACCCGAACCCGAGACCGAGCTAGTCGGCCGGACGGACGGCGGCGACGTGGGCACATGTGGTGGTTAAACCTTTTTCTAGGTCCTCACTCCTACACAAAATGTGCTCCACCCAAAGGGCGTGCCCTCTAGTGCAATCTTGAAGTATATAAGCACACAACTTTCTCCTTGAACTAAGATGTGGTTCTCTTTTTTCTTCTCAGCACAATTTGTTGCTCATGATTTCATTTTGAGAGCACGATTTGATCATTCATTCCTTAGTGGACTTTGACAAATGATTTATCGAAACGACCACCAAGTTGCCCACTGTACAATGATGCGATTGGCGTTGTTAACTCTTAGATGATCCCGATTAAAATCGAGCTAAAAGTCGGGTTAAAAATGTTTGTTCAAAGACCATTTTCCAACGTTACCCCACATGAATGAAAAATTAGCGTTAATGCTGAAAATTGCAATTACTGGTTAACCATCTCAAGTGGTTCATCAATCTCTTAAGAGAGAGTAGTCTTAGACTTTGAAATTTCTCCTTAGTGAGATGCTATAGGGTATACTGGCTTGTCAGTGAACGAAACGCCTTTAACTGCTTGCCGCGCTGTATACGTAGTCTATAGAAACCACACAATTAACGACCTATCCAAATTTGGTTCTCATGGTTGTGTTCATTTCGACCTTGAAACACTTTCGACCTTGAACCGACATTGAAACCACATAGGTTAATGACCACACAATTAATGACCACACAATCATCCTCCTAGAACCGGCCCGTTCCTACTCACATAGGTGAGTCACATCACGAGTATCCTTCATACTCTCCTTAAAAACCCTTTAAGGTATGGTATCATTAAAATCCTTTTGCTTACCATGTCCCTATCACTCAATGTTCGTCCTAAGAATGGATTTGGAAACTTTATTTCCATGTGAGTGATTTATTTATTTGCACGGGTAGTTGGGTTGTCCCTTTTGAACCTAGTTTTTGGGATCCAGTCACCTAGGATAGGTGTGCCTCTACGTTCAACTCTGACGAGATTAACTTTAGTCCCATTCCCGTTGACGAACTTGCAACTAGTTCTCTCGATAAACCTTTAGTCAACGAATCCACTATGTTTTCTTTTGACTTTACGTAATCGATCGTTATAATTCCTCTTGAGAAAAGTTTCCTAATGGTGTTATGTCTCCGTCGTATATGTCTTGACTTACCACTATGCATACTGCTTTGGCTATCGCAACGAGTTCATGTAGGTGGCTCCGTTTCGGCCATGTTGGGATATATTTAAGGAAATGGCAAAGCCATTATGCATCTTCCCCTGCCTTGTCTAACGCTATGAATTATGCTTCCATAGTAGACCTTGCAATACACGTCTGCTCTGAAGATTTCCCACAAATTTCCGCTCCTCCAAGAGTGATTAAATATCCACTCGTGGATTTGGAATCTCTTGAGTCAGAGATCCATTTTGCGTCGCAATAAGCTTCCATGACAGCTGGATAGTTCGAGTATCGTAAACCCAAATTTTTAGTGTATCAAAGATACCTTTGTACTCGAGTCAACACTATCCAGTGATCCTTTCCAGGGTTACTAGTGAAGCGACTAAGCTTTCCGATAACTTGTGTGATGTCTGGCCTTGTACAATTCATGATGTACATGAGGCTTCCTATTATCTGGGCATATTCTAATTTTGGAATACTTTCTCCACGATTCTTGGCGAGATGTAAACTTTCATATAACGGTGTTGTAACCGGTTTGTTATTCCCTTTATCAAACTTCCCGAGTACTTTCTCGATGTAGTGTGATTGGGAAAGACCATAACCCTCAGCATTCTTTGTGATTTGTATTCCTAAAATCACACCAGTGATTCTTGGATCTTACATGTCAAACATTTTAGCCAATAACTTCTTTGTCTCAAAAAATATTGTATTGTTTCTCCCTATGATTAACATATCATCGACATAAAAACATATAATGACACCTTCTTTTGCCACCGTTTTTGAATAAACACATTTGTGGCATTCGTTTGTTCGAAATCCATGAGTTTTCATGAATTTATCAAACTTTCTGTGCCATTGCTTTGGAGCATGTTTTAGACCGTTGAGGGATTTCTTAAGTCAACAATATTTGGTGTCGCTTCCGGAACATTGAATCCTTCTGGTTGCTCCATATAAATTTCTTCTTCCAATTCTCCGTTTAGGAAGGCTATCTTAACATCCATTGTCAATTTCAAAACTGAAAATCACAGCAATTGCAATTAGCATTCAAATGGATGTTATTCTCATCACTGGAGAATAAGTATCGAAGAAATCTAACCCCTACTTTTCCTTATAACCTTTAGCAACAAGTCTCTCTTTGTACTTATCTGTTGTACCATCTGGTTTAAGCTTTTTCTTAAAGATCCACTTACAACCAAGAGGCTTGGAGCCTTGTGGAATGTCTACTAATTTCCAAGTATTATTTTGTAATATGGACTCAAGTTCTCTATTTATGGCTCGAGCATAAACACTGGACATGGCTTCCTTGTAACTTGTTGGATAATTTTCCGTTAAATATGTTAGGAATTCGGTTCCAAAAGTTCAGCCGTTTTGGCTCGTTTACTCCGCCTTACCTCTTCTTCTTGGTCGTTACCAATAGATATCTCATGTGTCAGTTTTCTGGACTCTTGTACTTCCTTTACTTTACAAGGAAAAACATCTTCAAATAAGGAGGCATTGGCCGATTCAATAATAGTGTTCTCGTGAATATCCAGTATTTCTGATTTGTGTACCAGAAATCAGTGGGCCCTACTATTGGTCGCATATCTAATGAAGATGCAATATATTGTTTTAGGTCCTACTTTAACCTTTTTCGGATGTAGGGTTGCAACTTTCGCAAGACACCCCCACACTCGCAAGTGTTTGTACGAGGGTATTCTACCTTTCCATAGTTAATATAGTGTTTTTTCGAAATTCTTTTTCGTATTATACTTAGAATGTAGTTTGCGCTTAGTAGAGCTTCCCCCCCCCCCCACAAGTTCTAAGGAAATCCTGAACTTAAAAGTAATGCGTTTAGCATTCCTTTAAATGTTCAATTTTTCCTTTCCGCAATCCCATTTCGTTGTGGTGTATAGGGTGCCGAGGTTTGATGAATTATTCCATCTTCAGCTTATATGTCAATGAAAGGTTAATCATATTCCCCTCCATGATCGCTAGAATGATCTTAATCTTCATGTTTAGTTGATTTTCTACCTCGGACTTGTATTGCTTGAAGGCATCCAACGTAAAAATATTTAGTATAGTCGTCGATGAATTTAATGAAATATTTCTTCCCATTCCAGGTTTGTACAAACATCAAATCACAAATATCGGTGTGAATTAGTTCGAGAGGACTTGTTTATTTCGTACCAATTGGTTTGAACGATTTCTTAGTCAATTTAGCCTCGACACAAATTTCATATTTGTGGTTTTAGTCAATACTTATGTTTGGAAGATGGTCGAATTTTATCAATTTACGAATAGAATTGTAATTGACATGACCCAATCGATTATGCCATAAAAAGGAAGAGGACTTCGACAAGTAATTAACTGCTGCTTTTTTTATTCATAGTACGAATCATAGACATTACATTAAGATTGAAGAGCCCATTCTTAAGGTACCCTTTCCCAAGATATTCTCCTGACTTAGTCAATACAAACTTGTCGGACTCAAATACTAGCTTGAATCCCTTTTTGCTAAGTATTGCTCCAGAGACTAAGTTTTTCCATATATCCGGAACATGAAGAACATCATGAAGAGTGATAGTATTTCTCGAGGTCATTATCAGGGCTATCTTCCCTTTCCCTTTGATTGCTGTGTACAAGGAAATGCTCGAGAGAGATCCAAGTGTACACCTTAAGTCAGGGATAGGATCAGAAACAAGAACACATAGAGATGTGGGGTAGTGAGTAGGGAGAGAGTAAGCAATGGAAACGGTTTGAGAGAGAGACAGTCTAATGACAACAAGAGCTTCGGTGAGCCCAGAAGATCTAGTCGATTGCAATGGAGGGCTAACGATCCTATATATAGTAGGGAAGTGACCATTGTGAGGGGTTAATGCGCCTATAAATGGAGGCTTAATGATAGCCCCGTAACGACACGTTTGATCGTATATATAGGGAACGTTACGCACCCGTCCGCATATACCGGAGACCGTTATGAGATCGACCGGGTTTATAGGATACGTGGTCATTAAATCTCTCAGTCAGTTAACAGGGGCCGCGCGCGATCTTGGTTTTCGCTCGCGCGCGATGGACCTTACTCTAGCCTCCAAACCACTAAGTCCCTACAAGTCACGTGTGGTTAGTACGCGAGGGTGGCCCTGTCTCGCAGCCCCCACGTGGATGACTATGAGAAGTGAATGGGTGTGTATGGAGCACAGTCAGATGTGCTGGATGGCTGCCACGTGTCTATGATATGTCTGTCTGGAATACACCATCTACATTAGCCCCCTTTTGCGCGAATATCACGCGCGCGTTTGCTGCGTAGTCGCGCAAAATCAGCCATGCGTATATCCACGTGGGTCATCTAAATTTTGAGTATTTTAATGCTTGAATCCCTAGTCCCCATAAGCCGTAATAATTGCCTAGGGCTCTCCAAAGTCGTAGCCTTTAATAGGGGATGTCCGCTGCGTAGTAAACCAAGTGTCGTCTGCATATCCACGAAGGAAACAGTTGATTTGCCCGAGCTTTCCGAAGATCTATGGTGTAAAGTCCCCTATATGGGTGGAGATTACATTTTCCTGGCCATTGTCAAGGGGACTACCCGCAAGGGTTCTCCGGTGGAAGACGCACTGCAAATAATGCCTGGACCAGAGAATGATGATTGGGATGTGACTTTTCTCTGCAAAATCGTCTTTCTGCCCCATGAGCTGTTCTTTCATTTGTTCTTCACATCATCAGCCTCCATTACCTGAAGTTCATCTGGCATCTTACCATGTCAGGGGCATCGACAAGGGCTCTATTTTGATCGAGGGCGTCGATGATGACAACGAGTCGACCGTAGTCGTTTCCATAGTTCACAAGTCCTATGTTGAAGTTTTGAATGTTTTTTAGAATGCTTTTGATGTATGGATCCTCTGTTTCCCAAGTCTTGCTTATATAAAAGTGCTTTTTGATTTTCGCCTTTGTTTTGCAAGTATTGAGTTCTATTTCGCTGTGTTGACCAACTCATGCCATGTAAGTATCGCGCTTAGCTGCTATCTTGAAATATACCTATAAACAAGCCAGCATTTCTTCGCATGATGATGCTATCAGAGAGATAGTTTTTTATTTTGCTGCTATGTGGACAGATAGGCTATAATTCTGCTACTATCTAAACAGATTGGTTTTATGTAAAAATGGTTGCTATCTAGGCAGATAGGCTTATGCTCGCATGCTACTGCTATCTAGACAGATAGGCTTAGAAAAGATTGCTATCCAGGCATATATGATTAAGTAAGAATGGACGCTATCTAGACAGATAGGCTTAGAACTCGTGTATCACTGCTATCAACACAGATAGGCTTATGTTCACATATTCCTGTTATCTAGACAGATAGGCTTAGAAAGGATTGATATCTAGGCAGATAGGCTTACAAGAGATTGCTATCTAGGCAGATGGGCTTACAAGAGATTCCTATCTAGGCAGATAGGCTTACAAGAGATTGCTATCTAGGAAGATAGGCTTACTAGAGATAGCTATCTAGGCATATAGGCTTACAAGATATTGCTATCTAGGCAAATAGGCTTATAATTTCGCGTTTGGATGATATCTAAACAGATAGGCTTAATTCATGGTATTAGTAATTTTGACTATCGGTCATGCAAAGTAGAGTAGAAACAGCAGTTCATAAAATAGCTCTCATATGGGAGAGTTATTATCATTAATAAGATCTTCATATGGGAGGATGTTAGCATAAAGAAACATTCATAGTAATAAAGAGAAATAATCAACAAGGCTAACGATAATACTTCTTAAGCCATCTCATGTTGATCGGATTGGGAGTCGTGGCAGTCCCATGGCAGCGTTGGATATTGTAGTAGCCACTATCAAAAACTTCCTATACCTCAAAAGGGCCCTCCTAGTTAGAAGCAAACTTGGGAATAGAAGCTTCGAGCATTGAGTGATCAGAAGCCCGTAGGACTAGATCTCCCACAGCGAAATCTCGATGCTGGACTGTCTTGTTATAGGCTCGAGAAATCCTCTACTTATATTTGGTGTTTGTCTTCCTGTCCTGTTCACGCTTCTCCTCTAATAAAATAAGATCATGGTCGCGCGTATTTTCGTATAAAGCAATGAAGGCTAACCTTGCAGAATTAACCTTGATCTCAGTAGGGACCACTCCTCGGCCCCATAGCAAAGTAGAAATGGCGAAGCCTCAGTAGGAGTCCTTGGTGACGTACGATAGGCCCACAATACCATTTGCAGGGAGTTTGCCCACTTCTTGTGATCATCTACTACCATTTTACTCAAGACCCTTAGAAAGGTTCTGTTTGTTGCCTCAGCTTGGCCATTTCCCTTCGGGTAGTAGGGTGTCGAGCACACTTGCCTTACCCTTTACTCCATCAATTTTGCAACTAACTGGCGATTGACGAAGGGAGTACCATTATAAGATAAGATGGTATTAAGAATTCCGAAGCGGTAGATAATGTCCTCCTGAATGAATTTAACCACGCCAATGTGTTTGCCGTCTTGAGTGGGACCGCTTCGACCCAGTTGGTGAATTGCTCTGTCCCAGTGAGGATAAATTGATTTCCATGCGATGATGGACGAATGGTACCAATGAAGTACAAGGACCAAGTATGAAATGGCCAAGGAGTTCCTAGCACGTGCAAGTCGACTGTAGGAGCATGAACCAAGTTTCCATTGAATTGCCATTGTTGGCATCTTCTGACCTTCGTGCGACAGTCAGCTTCCATAGTTGGCCAAAAGTAACCAAGAGTTAAAAGTTGCCTGCATAACTTTGCGCCTCCTTGATGTTCTACTTGGTGAGACATCTCCATGACTTCTTGTACTTCTTGGAAATTCAAGCATCTGAGAAAATTCCCTTCATGTCCTTTCCGCCACAGCAAACATTCTTGCAGCACATACCTTTCTGACTTCCTTGCAGCACATACCTTGCTGGCTTCCTTCTTGAAGAATTTCGTCTTTCAAGTAGTCGATCAAAGGCTTTCTCCAATCTGCTTCATCATCGACCGTAGCAATTTCTAAAGAATCCTTCAACAATGCAAATTTCTCGCAGCTCCCCGTGCAAGGTTGCAGCATACGATGACATCTGTGGCCAATGAATTATGTATCTTTGTGCTTTCCTGTGCATGGAAAACTCATTTTCTTCGTAGGAATGTTGATGAATCTTCTCTATCAAATTTCAACCCTCTTCTTCTGTGACAGAACTCATAAGTATTCCTCCGGGTCCCTTGTAATAAAGCATGCTATCATGTATGTCGAAACCCTTTGTGGAAACCAAACTTTCCTTACTTGTTCCCTCGGCCATTGCGCGCATGATGGGTTTCCTCCAGTCTTCGTCTTCGACAACCTCATCCTCTCACAAGTCCCCTATAATAGAGGGGGTTGTCTTGACTTCTATAGAGATTTTGTCCGGGCACTTATCTGAGCTGATCTTCGATCCTAGGGTGGCCAGGGCATCTGCATGTCGATTATCTGATATGGGAGTGTTCTTATACTTAATGGAGTCAAACGTTTGAACTATCTTTTGTACGATTGGCCTGTAGCTTAGCAGGTTTATCTCCTTCAACCCATACTCACCCGAGGCTTGCTTCACTATCAGCTTGGAGTCTCCCATCACGATGAGATTCTGAACCTCCAAGGCCTTGGCTGCGAGTAGTCCTGCAATCAAACCTTCGTATTCTGCTTCATTGTTGGTCACTGTAAAATTCAGCTTTTTCGACATCTATATGACCTCCCCACTGGGTTTGGTCAGCACAACTCCAATTCCTCCGCCTGATCTTGTCGATGACCCATCAAAATGCAGCTTCCAATGAAGATGGTTAATCGCATATCTCAGGTGCCTTAAGTTCTTCTTCTACCATCGGCTCATAATTCTCACCCGGGATCGTGCCAACAAGTCTGCCACTGCTTGAGACTTGATGTCTTGTGGGCTTGCGCATGTGATGTCATATTGAGATATGGTCATGTACCATTTTGCTAATCTCCCACAAGGAGTCAAATGCCTCAACAAATACCGTATAGGGTCGCACTTGGTTACAATGAAACTTTGTGGGACACAAAGTAATGCTTTAACTTTTCAATAACGAAAAATAAAACTAAGCAATGTCGCTCGATATCCGTGTACCTAGATTCTGTGTTCAGAACCACAAGCGAGATATAGTAGATAGGTCTTTGAAGGGCTGTATACGAACCGAGCCGAACCGAATATCGGATGTTTGGGTTTGGTTTGTTTAAAATTAGAACGAACGCGAACTCGAGCCGAACAATTTTTAGGCTGTTTGAGTTTGTTTGATTACATTTTATGCAAACTCAATTCGAACACTAGCCTGCAATCGAGCCCACAATTAAGGAAATATTAATGTAATTTTGTGTCAATATTACACATATTTTTAATCTTTATGTTTTACAATATTTTTTTCACAACGATCTCTTTCGAATATACCCCAAAAATATCATAAAACACAACAAAACAAAAAAAAATATAATATAAATTCACTTACGAATATTGAAGATTCGTCTTGTCCTTGTAAAAATACATATAAAATATACAAATAAAAATTCTTCACGAACAAAACGAACAAACGAGCCAAAGCTTGTGTTTGTTTGTTTATTAATCGAACAAAATCTTATGTTTGGGTTTGTTTGTTTATTTTTTGAACCGAATACGAACGAGATTTTGGCGAGCCGAACACGATTTGTTCGCGAACAGCTTGGTTCATTTACAGCCCTAGGTCTTTCCTGTCCTTCAAACTCCTGAGCCAACACTGCTCCAATGGACGTTTTGGTCGACGTGAGGTATAGGAGCAAGGGCGAACCTAATTGAGGTACGATCATGACACGTGGGGATGCTAGCAATTCCTTCAGTTTTTCAAACATAGCTTGATGCTCTGCTGTCCATATATACGTCGCATTTTTCTTATGCAAGTTGCTGAAGAAAAAGGTCAGCTCTGCCATAGCTGGTATAAACCTCCTCAAGTATGACAGCTTCCCTATTAACTTTTTTTATGCACTCTGAGTTTGTGGCAACGGAAAATTTGTAATGGCCGAGACTTTTGCAGGATCAGGCTCAATCCCATGCGGGTGGATCACGCACCCCAAAACTTCCCTGAGGTTACTCCAAAAGCGAATTTCATGGGATTAAAAGTTACGATCTCACATTAAATTTGGCTAGTCCTTTAGTGTGATATTTTTTTATGTTATCATTCGTTTATCAAACTGTAATTCAATAATCTTTTAGAAGGAATAATTCAATAATTTACTGGATACTTAAAATAGTATACGACAGGAAATTAGTCACATAATGGTTTTGTGAACTAAGTAGGCGAAAAAGTAGGAGGGATAAACGATTTACAACACTTACCTGGAAACAAAGATTGTGATGGTTGAATGTCTAATTATGAACAATAACTTTTTTTTTGAAAGTAAATTATTCAGGATAACTTGAATGGTGGAGAAGGAGAGTGTAGAAGATTATTAAAGATAACTACCAGTTTCAAATGCTTACATAAGCAAAGTAATAAATAAAGATAAGTACCAATTAAAAAAAAAAAAAAGATAAGTATCAGTTTCAAAAAAATTAAAGATAACTACCTTCCTACATTCTTGCAATCACAGCAAGAGTTTTACCATAATTCACTACCCACTAGGCTACGGGTGCGGGGGCCAACTCTTGATAAACTCCAAGCAAAATAGAATTTTAGCATATAAAAAAAACAAAATGGGGATTACTTGTTGGGGCCGCCCCCCCCCCCCCTTCAGTCCGCCGCTAAGTCTTTCAAATGGTCTTGCTTCTGCCTTGACTTAACCACCAAGTCATCTACGTAAAATTCAACCTCCTGGTGCATCATGTCATGAAACAAGGCCATCATTGCGCGTTGATAGGTAGCTCCTGCGTTTTTCAAACCAAAGGGCATTACCGTGTAGTGGAACACTGATGAATGTTGTATTCTTCGCGTCATCTGGATCAATCTTGATCTGATTATAACCACTAAATCCGTCCATGAAGATAAACATCTCGTGTCCCAAAGTAGAATCGATCAGGATATCTATGTTTGGCAATTGAAAATCGTCCTTCGGGCAAAACTTGTTCAGATCTCTGAAGTCCACACAAACGCGAAGGCTTCCATTCTTTTTCAGAACTGGCACAATGTTGGCGAGCCAGGTGGGATGGTGTTTGGTCTCGATGAAATTGGCATTCAGCAACTTCACTGTCTCCTCCTTTATCTTGACGTTGATCTCTGGACGAAAATTCCTCGCACATTGTTTTACTGGCTTCGACCCTAGAATCACATCCAATTTATGCATAGTAACCCCTTTTTCCAAGCCAGGCATTTCATTGTAATCCCATGAAAAAATGTCCTTGTTTTCTTTCAGAATTTTCAGAAATTCTTGTTCCTCCTCGTCATCGAGGTATGCGCTTAAGAAGACTTGTCTCCTCTTTTCTTCACCTGGACTCAAGAATACTTCCTTTAACTCCTGCTTCTGAGGTTTTGGGCGATCCTCCATGCATTCAGGATCTTGTTTCAATTCCTCCAGTGGTACCTTCCCCTTATCTTTGCTCGGAGCTTCTGTGAGCTCGCAAATTTGCTCAGGGACACCTTCGATGGGATGGTTCGAAGATGACCCCGCGCATCCTCAGATGCGATGGCACCTCTTCCCATTGGCATAGAAACTGCCTATTTGCTTGCCTTCCTCATCATGTTCTACGACCTTCTTCAGGGTGTAGACATTATTCTTGGTGTAAGTCATTTTAGGTGCTTCCTCCCACGCATGCTGCTTCTCTTTTTGAACTTCCCGCATCACCATCACCCCAGCTGGTGACTGGTCCTTGATATCCTTCCATTTGGGCAAAGGAGTCGGATGAAACGGCGCCGCAGTTATTTCGTCTGCCATTTCTATGAACCACACTTCCTCATACAAGTGCGCCTCCTCCAAGTTAAAGCGGTTTACTAAGGCTGGTATTGCAACCACTCTGTCTCTCCAAATGTCCTTCATCACTTGATGAGCCGTGGAAGGCACATCATCAAAGCGGTGGATCCATGCTCGACCAATGATCATATGATATGTGGTATTGGCATTGATGACATGGAACTTGGCAGAGCAATTGATTTGGTCATTTCTAGAGTCGCTTCCAAAATCCATCAATGGTGACGGCCTCTTGACAATCTTGCTCTCTCGGATTCGGCCAACTCCAGGGTGCTGAGTGGAATCACGTTCACTGCAGCTCCTCCATCGAAAAAAGCTCTTATGAACTCGATGTCATTGACAATGGCAGTCACATATAATGGCCTCTGATGGTTCGCGTTTGTCCTCTTGTCTGACTCATCGAACGTCATGACCAGGCCACTCGATGGCGTGGCCCTTATGACTTTGCCGTTTCAGACAACAAGTTACTCTCCATAGTCCTCTGCCACACTTAAAATGGTCTTTTTCATCTCATGCATGCAAGTGCTGGAGAAGTTCATGTCATCAATGAACTTCCCGAATTGTTGGAATCTTTCATCTGTTCGGCGCATGAGTCTTTCGTATCCATGCCATAATCTTCCTCCTCACAGATTCTGGCTACCAGTGAGACTTCTGCATCTGTGACTTCTTCTATATCCACAATGGATATCATTGAAATCTCCTTTCCTTTGGGCTCCTGTTGCGTATGGGATGGAAGGGGATTGCTGCACACATCCTTTGCTGGCTCAACGCCCAACTGCCCCTCTTTGATCTTCCTGTCCACCAGCCATCTTAGCTTCTTGCATTCCCTTGTTGGGTGCATGACATGCCCATGGCATTCACACCATCTAGGATCTCGTAATTGTTCTCCAGAGGGCTTGTGCTCCAGTGCTGGAAGAATTCTATCTTTTTGCCACCTCTTGCAAAGAGTTATCGCGTCCTCAATTGAACATGACAACGGAGGTATCGCTCTCACTTCAGCCTCATGTCCTCGTTTATAGTCGAATCTCCCAATTTTGAAGCTGGATCCTGCCAGCGTGCGATCTTTTGCATACCTCTTTTTCATCTTCTCCACCAGTGGCTCGACGTTCCTGGTGCAGTGAATCAACTTTGAAAAGGTAGGCACATTCAAATTGATTAACATACCTTTGTATTCTTCGTGCATGCCTTGAAGGCATATCTCCACCAGGTGACTCTCAAAGACTTCATCAATGCATTCCAGAGACTTGGATCTGAATTTGTTGATGAATGCCACTCCTTCCTTGTCGTGCCCCTAGTGCATACGAGACAGGTGTATGGTTGTGACCTTCTTCTTGACCTGGAAGAATTTGGTGTAGAATTTCTTCATCACATCTTCCCATGTCTTGACAGAACCAGCTTATAGAGTCCTGTACCATTTGTACGCGACAGTCCCCAGAGACTTAGGGAACTTGCGCATCAGTAGCCTTGTATCGATTCCATGTGGGCCCATCAGGTCAACAAATCTCATCACGTGCTCCTGCGCGTTCCCACTGACCTCAACGAATTTATCCCATTTGGGGGGCTTGTACCCAGCAGATTTGGCATCAAATATATGTCACGCGGGATAGGCTGTTCATTATAAACCTTTGGGATGATGTTATCAGCAAAGTATTGGTTCGCAATGAGGCTGTCTAGCCTTTGCTCCTAGGCTGCCACATTGGAGGGCGCGCTTCCTCCTGGGGTGGATGATGGGGTTGCAGCAAGTCCATGGATATAGGGCGTGCTGGGACCATAGGGAGGCGGAGGTACGTAGCTACCCTGAGTCCCCGTCACGTATGAAGGCAGCGGAGAGCAGGAAAATGGATTCCCAGCAGATGCACGTTCTGGTGGTAAGTTGGCATCAGGGCACAGTTGTGACACAGCTGGCCCATTAGGCAGAGATGCTTAAGGGTTTGGCGGTGCACTCGTGAGTGAAACAGTTGCTCCTGAGCAGAGTCAAGGTCCCCTGAGCACCATGTGCTGCAGTGGATCCAGGTTGAGCTAAATCTCCTTGGGCAAGCCCTACCAAAATAACCATGATTTTAGCTATCTTGGCAGACTGAGTTTGCATAACCTCGGCTTGGCTTTGGATTGGGTCCTGCAACATCTCCAAAGAGGGATTGCTCCCAGTGGTCGTTTGCGTATTGGTGTTGGTGTTGGGGGTCTCCTCTCTCTGGGTTTCTTCCCCCCAAAGGAGACTCATCACCAACACGAAGATTGGCCTCAAGAGACATGGCTACTAGTTTTATTGAAACTTTGAAGGTGGATGTTTTCACGTCGGGTTCATCAAATTGTGTACAAGGAGATCCTTGAGAGAGATCCAAGTGTACACCTCAAGTAGGGGATAGGGTCAGAAACAATAACACAGAGAGATGTGGGGTAGTGAGTAGGGAGAGAGTAAGAAATGGCAACTGTTTGAGAGAGAGACAATCTAATGACAGCTAGAGCTTTGGTAAGCCCAGAAGATCCAGCCGATTGCAATGGAGGGCTACCGATCCTATATAGTACGGAAGTGACCGTTGTGAGTGGTTAATGCGCCCATAAATGGCGGTTTAATAATAGGCCCGTAACAGCACGTTCGATCGTATATATAGGGAACGTTACGCACCCGTCCGCATATACTGAAGACCGTTATGAGATCGACTGGGTTTATAGGATGCGTGGTCATTAAATCTCTCAGTCAGTTAACAGGGTCCGTGTGCGAGCTTGGTTGTCGTTCGCGCGCGAGGAGCCTTACTCTAGCCTCCAAACCACTAAGTCCCTACATGTCCTGTGTGGTTAGTACGCGAGGGTGGCTCTGTCTCGCAGCCCCCACGTGGATGAGTATGAGCAGTGATTGCGTTTGTATGGAGCACAGTTAGATGTGCTACATGGCTACCACATGGCTATGATCTGTCTGTTTGGAATGCACCATCTACAATCGCCGATGTGGCTGAGTTCCCCATGTAGAGAGGTTCCTCGTTTTCGAATTCCTCGTAGGACGAGAACATCTTCTTATCGGAGCAAATGTGTCGGGTGTTGACTTCGGATACTACGACGGCTTACTTCCGGCAAGGTTGACTTCGAATTTCAATTATACATTGAAATTCCTGAACTTGGGCCATAATGCCCTTAGAATCTACCATCCTATACTCCATAAAATTTATAACGACAACCTTTTTGGCGCCCGCGTCCTCAGTTTTATATTTATTTTCTAGGGACTGTCAAAGTTTTTTGCCGTTTTTACCGCAGAATAAACATTGTACTATTGGTCATCTAAGCTGTTTAATACATAGTTTCTTGCTAGGAAATCAAAATGATTCCATGCTTGAACCGCTTGTACTGTTTCTTGTTCCGCGTCTTCTGCACAAGAAGGAGCGTCTTATTTGAGAAACTTAGCGAGACTCAATGTGGTTAGATAAAACAACATCTTCTTTTGCTACCTTTTGGAGTCCTTCCCGCTGAATTTCTCCGGTTTATCCCCATGATGGGAACCGACTACAACAACCGGGTTCGTAGGTACTGTCACGTTTTTAGACATTCCAGCCTCTTGGTTCTAAGTTGTTTTTTCTGCCATTTATGAATGGAGAAACTAGTCAATAATTGACAAAAACAATTACTGTAATAACAGCAAATAACAGATGAAAGTAACAAATATGTTAAGAAGTGACTAAGATAATTCACTGAAATAGTCTCTACAATAACATAAAATCCGTTAAGTCAGATTGTTTCAGAAAGATCTGTCAAAATTTTAATACTGATGAAAATGTATTGACAGATTTAAACTATGCTGCAAGAAACTGTTAGTAATTGTAGAACGGAAACTAGAAGAAACAGAAGCAGATTGAAGAAAACAACTCTGATATTGTGTTGATTAATTTTACAGAAACGTAATATTTTTTAAGATTCTTAGAAAAGTTGTTGTTCTGGCTAACAATTTTCTGTAATATTAATGAACGCGTGTTAATGAAATGCTGTAAAAACTGACTGATAGAAAGCCTCCCGAATGCTGCTGTGATATCAAAGACAGACTCGTACATGTCTGGTACGGGTTCCTTAAAACAGATTAGCCGCCTGCTAATGCGAGTGCCTTCTGTTTCCCAGGATAGAAGTGTTCTCACGCAGTGGTTGAAAGCACGTAACCACCGAGCCCGACGAACCGAAAAATTGGTAGAGAAAGTTTGATGTTGTTGGTAGAGAGAATGAAATAAGTGTCCGGGTTGTGTTTCAAAACTGGAGATGACATTGGGTTTTATTGAGAGAGAAGTGGCGGTTGGGCGAACAGGTTACAACCGTTGGCTGTTCAGAAATTTGAACAGAACGGTTGCAACCAATCAGTTAATTAACAAATAATAATTAAGTTAATTAAATAATTTATTAGTTTCTGGCCCAAAAAGATATAGGCTAACTGCTCAGCACAACCCACACACCACACCACGGCCCGAACCGGGTCAGACAGAGGGCGGCGCGCGTGCGTTTCATCCTTTGGTCTATGTCCTCCCTCCTCCACAAAATGTTCTCCACCCAAAGGGTGTGCCCTATAGTGAAATCTTGAAGTATATAAGCACACAACTTTCTTCTTGAACCAAGATGTAGTTCTCTTTTTTCTTCTCAACACAATTTGTTGCTCATGAACTCATTTTGAGAGCACGATTTGATCATTCATTCCTTAATGGTCTTTGACAAATGAGTTATCGAAACGACCACCAAGTTTCCCACTATAAAATTACGCAATTGGCGTTGTTAACTCTTAGATGAACCGGATTAAAATCGAGCTCAAAGTCGGGTGAAAAATGTTTGTTCAAAGACCATTTTCCTACAAGACACACATCACGGCCTCAACCATTCAAGTCATATCCCACAATAGAATTGTTAATAGAAGAAGTATGATTAGTTGATGCAGGAGAGGTGCTCGACGAATTGGACGCTTTGTTACCATTAGATGGAACATAAGTGTGAAACACATATCTAAATATTGTTTTTGGGGTCTTCTCTATGTTTTGACAGTAACTTTTGCTATGCTTATCAGAATGATTAGTTTGCCCCCAATTAGGAAATCTCCCATCCGTGCCGACTGGTCTTTGCTCAATTAGGCTTCAACTTTATCCTTTTTTCTGTTTTTCATACGGGTATTTTTAGTTAATATTGAGCATAAATAGTATAATTTCAATTGCTGATTATGACATGACTTTTAGCCCGGTCTTTGTCAAACTTTTCCGTGGACGTTTCTTTCATAAAGTCCAACATTTTGCTTAATTCCGATATTTTTATCATTTTTTTGAATTTTTTTAGAGTTTCAGCTATATTAGTCCACCTCGTAGACAAAATTAAACAGTTTTTGATTATTGAAACCAACCCTAGAGAGGTTCCACTTAGTTTTTCCTTCCATTGGATCGCTTTCTGCTGCTCCATACACGTCAGTGTACCGCCGCCTGCATCATTACTCTTCACAAACCTGAAGAACACTTCAATAATCTCGATACTTTAGAAAATTAGAGTCGGACAAAGAAAACCTTACTTGATTTACAAAAAATGTACATGTTAAAGACAAACATGCACTTTCCCTGGCCTCTTACCCCAATTTCTAATTTACGTGAACAGAGAGACATGGCAATACTCCGGCAATTATATATTGGGTGGGTCTAGTAATAAAATTTTGGATTTTAAGACGACTTTTTAGTTGTTCGGAAAAAGTTCGTTAGAAAAAGGTAGTAAAAAGCAATGTATGTGTTTTGTGAAAAAGTTGCTACTGTTAAAAAGTTAATGACATAATATATATGTTAGTCAGTGAAGATTACAATTTTGTCATTTTTGTACTTACAAATAAAACTGTGATAGGTCAAATAAGTGTTGTACTATCTCTTTTCTGCCAGCTTCTTCCTAGTTTGACTTTTTCACTCGTAACTATGTCACTGTAACCCAGGGATTTAGATTCCAAAGCGATGCAATTTTTTGATAATTTTTTCATGATGTTGTAGTAAACTTTACTCTACAAAACCATCAAGATTACCAAATTCTTACATCATTTTGCCAATTAAACTACCGAGTCAAAGTGACTTGGTAAATAATGGTAGAAGTCAAACTAGGAAAGTTGGCGATCGGAGGTAGTAGTATCTTTCTTTTTGGTTGAACTTGAGAACTTCAATAGATAGAAAGAGTTTAGGTACAAACTAGAAGCAAATAGGAAGAAGCATAAACAAACCAACCAAATACACCAGCTCTTGACCTAAGAGCAGCCAAAACATAAAAAAGTAGTCAAACTAACCAGAGCATAAACAGAACATAGATACAACTGGATACCAACTAAACTGAAGCTGATAAACTGGACCAAAGGAGCTGCTGCATTATGTAAGGAATGATAGCATTAGAGGGCACCAAACATGGAAGCCAGGGGGGAGAACATCTTCACAAGCTGCACCAGGCTGAGAGGGGCAAGATCTATCACTATCCACTGGAACCACTGGAGGCACACCACCATCAGCAGATGGCAAACCAAGCTCACAAACACCAACAACTGGAGCTTCCACTGGATCACCAAGAGGGGGAACAGAAGCTAATGGAGAAACCTCAAGCACTTTCTGGACACTGGAACAAGCTGCAAACTGGTCACTAGCCTTTGCCCAAGAAGAGGCACCATCAACCAAAGCAATCTTAACCATAGCTGTTAAATCTGAGAGAAGCATCACATGATTAATTAATTAGGATTAATAGAAAGCATAATTAGGCGAGGTCCTGAGCTAGGTGATACATCTGATCCCCATTAGTGTTAACTTTATGGAAGATCATCTGATTTCTGGTTTTCCAGAGAATCCAAATGATGGCAGGTAGCCAACACCAACGAGGATTATCTTTCCAAACCTTCTTTTTTCTAATCCAACTCTTGATCCAATAGAAAATATTAAGAGTAGAATAAGTAGGAATCATAATATTAGCCTTATGCTAGAGACCTTTAGCCCGTGGACAAAGAAGGAAGAGATGAGTAACTGTCTCAATGGTGAGATTACAGAAAGAACAAATAGGATTAATAGTTATAACTCTAGAATGCAGGTAATGCAATGTGGGAAGAGAGCTAGTAAGTATTCTCCATAGTAGACCTATAATGTTGTTTGGCAAGCCAGACTTCCAAAGATTATACCAATTGAAAGTATAGCTAACATATTTAAAATGAAGAGGAGAAGAGGATAAATTAGGGGAGCTGTTATTGAAATTAAGTAAAGAGTAAGCAGAAGACACAGTAAAGACACCAGAGGAGGAGGCTTTCCAAAAGGAGGCATCCATTTGGTGAAAATGGCCACATTCCTGCTCCATAATCCTATTAGCAATCCATGTAGGAAATAGTTGATTAATACTTCTACTGCACCATCTGCCACTTCCATAAATAGATGAGTCTAATAACTGATCAACTGATTTAAAAATATGCCTGGGATCAGTGGTTTTCAAAATTTCCTGTATTGAACCGGCATGAACATCAGGAATCCACCCAGATGATCTAATCATTATATCATGACCATTACCAATTTTCCAAGCAACACCTTGAGAAAGACTGCCTTTTCCTTTGCGGATGGTTCTCCAAGCAGTAGAGGCAGAGGGTCCAGCCTTAATAGTACTAAAATGAGTTCTTCTACAATACTTATTGGTGAAATATATAGAGAAAAGCGTGGATTTAGAGGAAATCAAACGCCAGCTGATTTTAGCAATTAAAGCATTGTTGAAAGCAGATATATGTTAAAACCTAAGCCCCATCTATCAATCTTGTTGTTCAGAAAATTCCAGGGAAGCCAGTATATACCTTTGGCAGAAGTGTTACCAAACCATAAGAATTTAGCCAACATAGAAGTGATTAAATTACAAATTTTATTAGGAACAATACTAATGGACATAGGATAAACCAAAAGACTATTAAGGACAGCTTTAATGAGAACACACATTCCTACAAAGTTTAAAAAGAGTCCTTTCCAACTAGAACATTTCTTGTGAACATTATTAACCGTATCTTCTATGAGTTCCATGTTGCTACCTTTTTTATTTAGATAAATGTCAAGATACTTACCTAGTTGGGGTTGTTCAACAATATTAAGAGCTAGGTTTATTGCAAACTTATCAATATGAGAACAATTGGGACTAAAAACAATGGAAGATTTATGAATATTAATATCTAAACCAAACTGCCTAGCATAAGAGGAGAGCAGAGACTGAATATGATTACCTACATTCTGATTAATTTGAAAAAATATAAGAGTATCATCAGCAAATTGCAAATGGGTAATTTCATCTCTATTAGAATAGGGAATACCAGGGATTAGACCTATATTATTAGCATGGAGGAGAGAAGAAGAAAAGACCTCAGCACAAAGGGAGAAGAGGAAGGGAGAAAGGGAATCACCTTGCCTCAATCCTCTATAAGGTTTGAAAGAAACAGACGCAGCACCATTAATAACTACTTGATAGGAGACATTGGAGACACGTTGTAAGGTAATACTAATGAAGTGAGAGGAAAAATGAATTTGGTGAAGTACGGCCTCTAAGAAATCCCATCTAACTCTACCAAAGGCTTTGGAGATGTCCAGCTTAAGAGCTCCTAATTTTTTATGGGTGGGGAAATTAGCTTTATGGATGGTATGTACTAAGTCTTGAGCTATAAGTAAATTAGTTTGAATAAGGCTTCCTGGGACAAAGCCATTTTGATTACAAGAGACGAAGGAATGGATGACAGTTTTAAGTCTATTAACAATGACTTTAGCAATAATCCTATAAATCACATTACAAAGACTGATGGGCCTGTAGTCAGAAGCATTAAGGGGGTTATTAGTCTTAGGAACAAACACAATAAGGGTTTTGTTAAATTCTCTAAGAAGATGGCCAGAATTAAGAAAGAGAAAATGACTGAGGTAATTTGAACAGAGATGAAAGGCCAAGCTTTCTGGAAAAAGATAGCATGCATCCCATCAGGACCTGGTGCCTTAAGTTGGGATAAAGAAAAGACTGTAGTCTTGACTTCATTAGAAGTGAAAGGGGTACTAAGAAAGACTTGCTGATCAGGAGTAAGGTTTTCTTAACATTAAACAGGAGGTCAAAAGAAAATAAGTTGTTATATTCTAAGTACATATCATGAGACGAGGGAGAAGGTTTAGAATAAATCAGCTTAAAATGATTAACAAAAGTCATTGAAATTTGATGGGGATCAGTTAAAACAATACCCGTTTGATCCTGTAAAGATCTAATAGAATTATGTTGCCTTCTAATTTTAGTATAAGCATGAAAGAATTTTGTATTTTGATTCCCATCTTGAAGCCAGGAGCATCTAGCACGTTGTGCCCAATATGTTTCTTCACATTTTAAGAGAGTGATCCATTCTGCCTTCTTCTGAAAAAAAATCTTGTGCAGAGTAGGGAATTTTGAAGAAGAGTTAGTAGTACCTAAATACAAAAATATGTGGATATCTAAAAAGCTTGCGATATTTATATTTTTTCAAATGTAAATTTTACACTAAAATACCAAAATCCAAAATCTAAAACCTAGCAGACAAAGTACATGCCAAACCGTTTAGGAAAGTTCAAAGTAAATTAAAAGTTTAAAGTGGAATAACAGTTGAAAGAACTCATACAATACCCACTCATTATTTACTATGCTGACTTCTTTCACGTAGTTTCAGTGATGATTTCATACGTAAAACAACACAAGCTCTTTATAAAGTTACATCATGTCGTAGTATTTTTTATAAAGTGTCATGTCGAGGTATTAAACTGACACTATAATAATATGATAAGATTGTGTAATTCTTGTATCATTTTACAAATGAAATTGCAATTTGAAAATATGTAAAAAAATCAATCAGACAAACATTTTTTGACAGGTCCATTTCTTTTTCGTTTTCAACTACTGAGTTCATTTCACCAACTGAACGCGTGAACTCAAAATAGTTGACTCCTTGATTGTACAGTGACATGTCCCCATGCAAACAGAGTCATTATCTGTGAGATGTCATGCAATAGCTTGATTTGTCAATATGAGTGATCAATTGCTGTGGTTTCAGACAAGAGAGAATCGAGAAATGGTTAAAGGACAGAATGCTACTAACCACTATCTAGAAACTTCTGTTTTTTTGGTTTCTGGATCACAAAATCAGAGAAAGAGCAGTGATTGAATCATGTAAACGTGTTTACAAACGTTAAAACGAGGTGATCAAGGGAGAACAATATAACCAAACAGAAAACAAGCACAAGAATGCAGAGATTTAATTTGATTTACTAGCAATCGTTGCTAGGTACGTCCACGATAGAAAACCAGAATTATATTGAGAGAGAAACTCGATCACATCCCATGAGGCTTGTACACTTATTGATGAATGACCTACAACCCTTAAATAGACTTAGGACTGACTTAACTTGCACCCAAAGGACTCGGAACATTCTCAGAGCAATAATGAAACAACTAGATTTTGCAAGCCCCCGAACTAGGTCGTGCGACCTTGTACTGTAGCTCGTGCGAGCTGCCATACACTGATATGCTACAGTCTTCTTCTTTGTCTTTCTCTTGCCCCGTTGATCATTTTGGTATCTTGATACAAGACACAAAATAGTATTGATTTTTTTTAAGTGATCCTATATATGCGTATCTTCAGACATGCACAGACTGAACAATTGCTGCTTCAGTATCAACTTGTTGGTGAGCGACTTCGTCATGTAGAGGCTCTCCAACTTGATCCGCAATGCATCTGTCGTTTCTTGTTCTACGACTTTCGTGAACACATCGTGCGTGAGGCACAGTATGATCGTTGCGTGCAACTTCTCTTCCATCGTCAAATATGCATCCGTAGTTGTCCCCGCGCCCTTCTTGTTTGTCACCAATGCAACTAAAGACCTTTTTGCTTCAGAAAATCATGCATCTTGATATTCTAGAGACTGAAATTGTTTCTCCCGGTGAACTAATTGATCTTGAGCATGGAATTTGCCATTTTTCTTCTCAAAAACCTAACCCGAACAAGGATCTTATACCACTTTTTAAAATGAGGTGAGCAAGCGAGAACAATGCAATGAAAGAAAAAATAAGCAAAAGAACGCAAAAATATAACCCATTCTTACGCAGACCCTGGTAGGGAATAGTGCATGTAGTTTTGTTCTGAGTAGAAAAAAAATTAGTGCCATAAACTAAACTTACAATGTGTGCATAAATTATTAACAGACAGTAGATTGGGGCTTATTGCCGATACATATAATATGCTTTGTAAGGAGAAACTATGTGAAGTTGTAGATGAAAGATCAGTACTCGAGTGGCGAATAGGAAGAGTCTGACCGTTGCCAACTGCAACTTTATCATTACCAACATAGGTTTATGAAGTGCCCAAATTTCAAAATTCATTTGTCATGTTGTTTGTTGCACCATTGTCGGACAACCAAAAATTAGAAGGTCCAGTAGGGGTATTGGGCTGAGTAGCAATTATCTCACCAATGAGATTTCCAAGTGGCATTCATCCCTGATAAGCATAGTCCATATGGTGAACATAAACAAGCATGTCGATTTCTTGTCCACAAATTTGGCACACCACAAACCTACATCAAGGAGTAGATCTTGAACGGCCTCTCAATTGTAACTCAAAAATTCATTCTGATTAGAAAAATCAGTGCGACCTTCTCGGTTGTACCTTAAACGACCACACAATTCAAATTTAATCCCAAATGTACCATTTCATCCTCCTGATCTACCATAACTAGAATTACCGTAACCACCAAAAAAAGTACCATTTCTACCATATATAGATTTTCCTCTTCCTCAATTAAAATTGTTACTGTGTAAACCAGACCCAACAGTAACAGTATTCAAGGCAATATTTGGATTTTCAGAAGACAAGTTTTGAGTTTCTAAAATATGTTCCTCAAATTTTGAAAAAAACATGCGAATTTTCGAGTGAAAGGGGATCGGACCAAGTGCATATAGAGGAGCAAAAAAACTGTTAAATTCAGCCGATAACCCATTATGTGCATATAAAAGCATCTCTTTGTCATCTACTCAGATCATAGCATTATGCAGTTTATTACGAATCATCTTCAATTTATGCATATACCCATTTATGGAATCTGAATTCTTCTTAATCTATTGTAGTTCATATTTTGATTGCAAATTATTGGATCAGGTAAGTGAAGCATACCTCTTCTGTAGTACTAACCAAACATATCGAGAAATGTACAAACCAATGACATGTGTATGGGCATCCTAACTCATTGTGGCATTGATGAGGGTCTCAGTAGCTTGATCTTGTGCTTGCCAGATCCACAACTACGAATTGATCGTTGTGAAAGTCGCACCATCGCACTCTTTCAAGAACTCCGGAGGTTGGGGTATTTATCCATCGTGATAATCGAAGAAATTATGGGTTCGCAGCAAGGATGAGATCCTGTACTTATAGATTATGTAGTTCGTTGCATCAAGCTTGAATGGAACTAGGTTATGAACATTAGACAGTAGGTATAGAGGATTTGAGAGGGATTTGTGGTGGTGATAGCAGTGGAGTTGGAATTATAAATGGAATCGGTGCTAAGAGAATGACATACCATGTACAATAAATTTTAGGGTTTAGTACCAGAATCAACAAACATAATAGAGAAGAGCATTGCAGAGGAAGAGAAAAGTATTTTATTGAGAGATCAATCGGTAAGTTACATACTGAACCCTAAGAGGCTTTATATACTCGGTATAGTTAACAGTAATAGTTGGATCTAGGGTAACATCGATCCAATAGTGATGAGTAAATCGACGGTTATATTTATTTTAGAAGCCCTTGAATTCTGGATTGTGAAATATTGACCCCAAAAAATATATTTTGGATCGCAAGTTAGTCCTTGGGTTGTCAATTGTATTAAGGCGAAGTGGGCATGGGCGAGGTTCTTTCTTGATAGTCTAATACGGTGTAATCATGATTGAATTTATATTGCTCGTCTAATACGGTGCAATCAGCGAGGTCCTTTCTTGATAGCATCTTGATCTTTACGTTAGTTCAATTCAATCATGAAAATAACTAAGGTAAATAGCTCTGATTGAAATCAAAATTGGATATAGAATGCGGAACACGTGAGTAAAAGTGTGTCTATTGTTCTCACCAATTACGGCACAAAGAATACTACTCAAAACGGAGAGTATGAACAATCTTTCTATGCAATAGAAAAGATAATTAGCAAGATAATAAGATTTAACCTATCTCAGCTTAGGTGTATTGTGTAAAGATCCTTCTTAGATGCTAAAATAGCCGTTAAGTTAACTAGTAAAGTAAAACTAAATTGTTCATAAGAGAGAAATAAGCTGTACACGGGACACCAGATTTATACCGTGGGGAAACCTTCTGCCAGCATATCACCTATTCAAATCCAGTGACTAATCAAAACACTATTTACCTGCACCAACTAGAGCTAGACACTTATGTTGGCAGAAATCGTTTATGACAATTATACCTATGCTAACATAAAAGCTCATGAAATAGATACATGAACTTCTTAGTTTTTACAAGCCGAGTGGCACCATGAAATTCGTAAAACTGGGAGCATTTAAATTCAAATTAGAAAAATATGTATAGAAAATTGGTTGCTGAACTTCGTGAAATTCAAAATAAGCCAAGTTTAGGAATCTTGAGAATTGGGACGTTTCTTTTATAATCAATTCATATACCGAGAGAGATGGGGGAGGTTCCTACAGTGTGGAGAAGTTGGCTCAATCGAACAAGATGAAAATTTTCAAAAGGTGGGGGGGGGGTTGCATTGGCGATTCTCTTGAAGATAATTGAGCTATTTCCAGAAAGGGGAAGTTTAGAGATACGTTAGAAAACTTCGAGAGCAATGAATGTTTCTTAACGGAAATTCTCCTCAACCTCACCCAGGTCCCTTATTTATTGAAAATTTCTTCGCTTAAGGTAATCCCATATGTGACTACCGAATTTTGCTGAGTCGATAAGTTTCACATTGGCAGTCCAGCATATAAAGCCTTCTTCCTATGAATACATTGTTCGAATAGATACCCTAGAGGTAATCTTTTTGATATGAGCAATGTTTTTGGATAGAAACATTCATTGTATTATTTATGGATATATTTAATATAATGAAGTCCTTAGATTACAAATGTGTTTGTTTATCTTAAATCCACAGTCAATTATAATGATTAATTGGATGATCAATTATAGACTAGTGTGGGGTTGGATTGATATGGAGATATCACGTATCCAACACATGGATATGCATTAGGAGTAATAGCATACTGGATTGACCCACAACGAGAAGGCTTCATACAAGTTATGAAAAGTCACAAGTGTTTTTCGTAGTGACAACGGTATTGTCATCCTTAGAATTGAAGTCACTAGATCTTCTAGTTGAGGAGTATTGGGCTTTGACATCTTCAAACCTTACGCTGTAACTAGGTAGTAATAAAGGCGTTAATCAGACACAATAAGGAAAGAAGCTTAGAGATGGTAGTGATGTAGAAAGAATCTATCCTCGCACATAAGGGGAGCAAATATCCATGAGCCACTCGAGGGATGGTGATTATAGAATGTCGAGCCAGACTCAGATAAATCAATATCGGATATTGATGTTATCTGCATGGATAAGATTATTCCCAGGATTGAGATACTATGGATTGGATATACGAGTGTGACTTGTATGTCTCGTGTCCGATCTGGATATAGAGGCAAAGGGATGACACAATATTTGCGCAAGGTTTGTCAAACTAATGACTATTTCTATTAGTTGGATGGCATGGATATGTTGCTAGACACCGCTCCTTGTTAATAAATGTTATTATCAACTAAGTAGAAACCTATGGGGTCACAAGCCATAAGGATAAAACTAGACTTGTAATTAATTAATATGATTTGTTAATGGAATGATCAAAACGCAACTACTTGCAAACTTAGTACGACTAATTTGCAATTTGGACTAATCCGTATATGGACAGGATTGGGATAAGGTCCTTTATGTATATAAGAAGGAGTTGTTAGACTATATAAAGGACACTCCTAGGTTATTTTTCCTACTAATGCTCATAACATACTTTGAGTAGGAGAAAAATGCAAGGAGAGAGAACAAGACTAGGGCCAAACCGACCTCGTCCCCCCCCCCCCCTCCCTTCTCATTGTCGTCGGACTAACGGAGGCACACGACCTTGGTGTTTTGTTACGTGATTCTTCCTCCTTCTTCCACCAATTTCTAGCACAAGGTGTGGAGGAATCAAGTTCTTCATCCTAGGCGTGGACTAGCTATAGAGACGCAAACACAATTTTGCGTTAGAAGTCGTCACAGGAGACAAACAAGGTAATCGCTACTTGAACCTTCACTATCATTATGATGTGTCTTCCTTTGATACTTGGTGGGTCTTGTGCGGATATAATTTGTTAAATTCTGCTGCGTAATCTGTTACAAAACTCAACAGTAGTATCAGAGGCACATGTTGTAGAGCATAATGTATTTTATGTGCTTATTTTTAGTTTTACACCTTAAAATTGTGGTATGATCGCGTTGAAATAAATAATTAAGCCTGGTGATGGTAAGCCTCTTGGACCGTTTTGAACCTAGTGTTGGAATAGAGGCCCCAGAGGTAATCTTATTTAGTATGAACATTACTTTTGGCTAGAATATTCATTGTATTATTTATGGAGATATTTAATATAATGAAGTCCTTAGATTGCAAATGTGTTGTTTATCTTAAATATCCCTAGTCAATTATATTGATTAACAGGACGATCAACTATAGACTAGTATGGGGTTGGATTAATATGGAGATATCACGTTCCAACACATGGGTATGCATTAGGAGTAATAGCATACTAGATTGTCACATAACGAGATGGCTACATACAAGTTATGTAAAGTCACAAGTGCTTCTCGTAGGGACAACAGTGTTGTTATCCTTAAACTTGAAGTCACTAGATCCTCTATTTGTGGATTGTTGTATTTTGACATCGTCAAACGCTACACTGTAAGTGGGTAGTTATAAAGGCGTTCGTCTGATACAATAAAGAATCAAGCTTAGATATGGTAGTGGCGTAGATAGGATTTGTCTCTCCCATATAACGAGATTAGATATCCACGGCCACTCGAGGGATGGTGCTCATAGAGTGTCTGGCCAGACTCAGATAAATCAATATAGGATATTAATGTTATCTTCATGGATGAGACTATTCCTAGGATCGAGAAACTATGGGTTGGATATACGAGTGTTACTTGTATGTCTCGTGTGCAATTCGGATATAGAGACGAATGGATGAGACAATACTTGCACAAGGTTTGTCAGATGACTATTCCTATTAGTTGGGGTATGGATGTCTTGCTATAGGTCACTCCATGTTAGTAAATAGTTACTACCAACTAAGTAGAAACCTATGGGGTCACACACCATATGGATTGAATTAGACTTGAGGATTAATTAATATGATTAATTAATTAGAAGGATCAATGCGCAACTACTTGCAAACTTAGTAGGACTAATTTGCAAGAGAGACTAATCCTAACTTGAGTAGGATAAGGAGAGGGCCTTTATGTAGTTCACAAGGAGTTGTTGGACTATATAAAGTATGTTCCTAGCTTCTTTCATACAACTAATTCTCATAACATTACTTGAGTAGGAGAGAAAGTGATGAGAGAGAGAGCAAGACAACACAAGAGGCCGAAGCCCCCTTGTGCCTTCCGCCCCTACCCCGTCGACCAAAGAGAGAGGGTCGATCCTCTCTTTGGTCTATGTTGCGTGATTTCTTCTTCCTCTTCCATAATTCCTAGCTAGCAAAAGGAGTTGGATTATCTAGATCTCAATCATAGGCGTGGATCAACAGTAGAGACACCACATTATTGTGTTTGAAGTCATCATAGGAGACCTACAAGGTGATGATTACAAATCCTTTACGATCGTTATGTATTCTCTTCATGTGATCCTTGGAGTGACTTGTCTGGATATTTTCATAGTTTAATTCCGCAGCGTAATCGGTTACAAAACCCCACAGTGGTATCAGAGCCACACGTCGTAGAGCATAACGTAGTTTATGTGTTACGATTTACGTAGTTTTATACTTCAAATTGATGTTTATCGCGTAAAACGGACAAATCAAGCATATTGATGCAATTTTTCAATAATACAACCAAAAAAATTAAAAATTGACCAAGCGCGTTAAAATTTGATTTTAGCTGTTTATGTTCTTTTTGCATTATGATTTAATATGGCCTTAGTTTGTGGTTTGTTGTGGATGTTTATTTTGTGGTTTGTTTTTACGGCCTGCAAGCTGATCAAATTAATGTAATAGTTAATTAGGATTTACGGTCTGCGAACATGTATTTTTTCTCAACTTGTGAGATTTTTTTATTTAGTCTAGATGCTAGCTAGAGTTAAATAAAGTAGATGATAGTCAAGAAATGGAGAAAAAGAAGCCGAAAGAAACGAAGGACCACAAGAAGGCGACAAAATCCACAAGAGCTCTGGAGCATGGACAAAAAGATGGAGGCACATGGAGATGATCTTGCTATTCTAGGGTTCATAGATATTCTCATGGGCTTGAGAATATCTTAGTTTAGAGGCCATATCCATATCACGTTAATTTTTCTTTTGTGGTTGTTTATTTTATTTTCTTATTATTTATTGTTGGTGTATGGATGATGCGTGCAAAATTGATAATAATATAACTAACAATCCGGATCTTATATTTGTGAGTTCCAACTCAAAATAAGTAGATCAGTTGATAAGGATCAACAGAATAATTTAAAATTAAAAAATTCAAAATCTTTCAATTAAAATATTGCATCTTTGCCTTCTCGTTATTCAAACACTCTTCATAGTCATTATTTCTCAAACTCGTGCGTGCCAAAGCAGGGCGACTTGATTCATCGTGATGTGGTGTGATGGCTCAAGCTAGTAATGTGCAATTGTTTGAGTACGAGGTTAAACGCAACTGGGTGATTTTAATAAGATTAAAAGCCTAGCAACCAATTGGGATTATCCATGGGATGGATTAATAAGGAGTTGCATGCCCAATTGAACCAAGAGTTGCATGGGGATGCAATTGCAATTGTTCATACCTAAATAGCTTATTTTGGGTGACTTGCCAAAGCAAGCTCAAAAGAAGTGATATATGAATCTTGGCCCACTAAAAAAATATAATGATGTTTTCTACATTAAGATGGAGGGTTAATCCGGGAAAAATAGTGGGAGCTATGTCTAATAATCTATCCGTTATTAAATATAGTCATTTGTTCACAAAATACTAATACTTGTATATTTCTCATTTTGTACAATTCCAATGGCAAACAACTCATCGAGTTCATCACATTCCCTAAGAGTTGTCCTTGAGAAGGTCAAGCTTTCTGGAACCAACTTTCTAGATTGGTACATGAACTTTAGAATCGTTCTCAAGCAAGAGAAGAAATTATACGCCTTAGAGGAGGAAGTTCCTAAGGGTCAATAAAACAATACTCCTGCAGCCCTAAAGGTGCATGAAAGGCATGTAGACGATGCTAATGATGCAGCCTACCTTATTCTTTGCAATATGAGATCTGAGCTTCAAAAGCAACACGAGAACATGAGTGCGCTCAATATGATAGAACACTTGAAGCAGCTCTTCGAAGAGCAGGAAAGGGTTGAGAGGTATGAAGTTTTCAAGGTATTGTTCAAATGTCATCTGTCATAGGGAAACCTTGTGGGACCTCATAAGCTCCGTATGATCGGGTACTTGGAGAATCTCGCACGTCTAGGGTTTCCGGTCGGCGAAGAGCTAGCCACTGATCTCATTCCGCAATCGTTCGCTGAGAGTTATGGACAGTTCATTATGAACTATAACATGAATAAGATCGTCAAACCTCTGCCAGCATTACTCACTGTGTTGAGGACAGCTGAACAAAGCATCAACAAGGGAAAGGGCAAGGCAATAGTGATGGTACATAAAGGGAAGGGCAAAATGCTTGCCACTTCTTCTTCTAAAAGGAAAGGTAAGGCAGTTTCCAAATCCAAGGAAGCTGCCCTTAAACCCGTTGGTGGCATTTCCAAGGTCTTGGCTAAGGGTGATTGTCACTACTGTAGTCAGCCTGGAAACTGGAAGAGGAACTGCCCAAAATATGTAGAGGATAAAAGGCTTAGAATAGTGATTCAACCATCAACGGGTATTTTTGTTATAGATGTCAATTTAACTATCTCTTCATCTTGGGTATTGGATACTTAGATGTGGATCTCACAATTCCCGAAATGTGCGGATCTGAAGAGAAGTAGAAGATTGGCTAAAAGGGAGATATACTTGTACGTTGGGAATGGAGCAAGGGTTGTTGCATTGGCCGTTGGCGAGTACGAGATGTCTCTACCTTCAGGATCAGTTTTAGAGTTAAATAATTGTTATTTTGTGCCTGCTATGAGCAGAAACATTATTTATGTTTCTAGTTTGGACAAGGAAGGTTTTACTAGTTCAATAAAGGACAATTGTTGCTCCCTTTATTTTGATAGTATTCACTATTGTAGTGCGCAATTATTTAATGCATTATATAACCTTGATCTAAGTAATCTTGTCTACAACATAAATACCAAGAGGATTAAAATGAATGATCTAATCATGCTTATCTATGGCACTGTCTTTTAGCCAAATAAAAACGAGACGCGTGTATCTAGACTCCATAAGGATGGATTTCTAGACACATTTGATTTTGAATCATATGAGACATGTGAGGCTTGTTTATTGGGAAAAATGACAAAGTACCCTTTTATTAATAAAGGCAAGAGGAATAGTGAGCAATTGGTGCTCGTGCATATTGATGTATGTGGGCCATTTTCCACGCCTTCTAGGGGTGGTTATGTCTACTTCATTAGGTTTAGTGATGATTTCAGTAGATGTGGCTTTGTATACCTTATGAAGGCCGAATCCGAATCCTTTGAAAGGTTCAAAGAATTCAAAAATGAAGTAGAGAAGCAACTTCGAAAAAGTATTAAAGCTCTGCGGTAAGATCGTGGAGGTGAATACTTGAGCCAAGAGCTTGACGACTATCTTAGAGAGTATGGGATAGTATCTCGACTCACTCCACCCAGTACGCCGCAGTGGAATTGCGTGTCCGAGAGGAGGAATCGAACACTGTTGGACATGGCTCGATCTATGATGTGTCAAAATTATCTAACATTGTCCTTTTGGGGCTACGCTCAATTGTGTGCAGCTTTTACCATTAACAGTGTTCCATCTAAATCGATCATTTAGACACAACATGAGATGTGGAGTGTGAGGCGTCCCACAATGTCGTTCAAGAAGATTTGGGGTTGCGAAAACTATGTAAAACGTTTACAATCATACAAACTCGGGCCTAAGTCGGAAAGTTTAAGTTTGTGTGATACCCTAAGAAAACTAAAGGGTATTATTTCTACAATCCAACTGAGAACAAAGTGTTTGTTCCTCGGACCAGCGTGTTTGTAGAAAGAGAATTTTTCTCTAAAGAAGCAAGTGGGTGGACTGTAGAACTTGAAGAAACTCAGGAACCACAAACTACTGATCCTACTATGGAACATGAACATGAACCACAAAATGTTGTGGAAGAACCTGTTCAAGTAACACAAGAGCTTCGTAGGTTGAGTAGAGTTCGCCAGGAGCCAGAGAGGTCTGTACTTCTCGTTACTGATTCTGGCGACACGTTGCTCATAGATGATGATCATACTACCTATGGAGAGGCCATGAAATGACCTAACTCTCAGAAGTGGCGCAAAGACATGGAATCGGAGATGAAATCCATGTATACCAACAAAGTATGGACTTTGGTGGAACCACCCCAAGGGGCACGACCCGTAGGGTGAAAGTGGGTCTTCAAGAAGAAGACCGACATGGATGGTAATGTGATTACCTACAAGGTCCGATTTCTATCAAAAGGATTCATATAGATTCATGGTATTGACTATGATGAGACCTTTTCACCAGTCTCAATAACCAAATTCGCCCAGATCCTACTTGCTGTTGCAGCTTACTGTGACTACGAGATTTGACAGATGGATGTCAAAATAGTGTTTCTATATGGACACCTCCTCGAGGATATGTACATGACACAACCTGAGGGTTTTGTAGAACTAGAGCATGAAAATAAAGTATGTAAGCTACAACAATCCATATATGGATTAAAGCAGGCTTCTAGGAGTTGGAATCGACGTTTTGATGAAGCAATCAAAGAGTTTCACTTCATCAAGAACGAAGATGAATCTTGTGTCTACAAGAAGGTTAGTGGGAGCTATTTTGCTTTTCTGGTCTTGTATGTGGATGACATACTACTCATTGGAAACAATATTCTCATTCTACAATTCGTGAAAGATTGGATAGAAAAATGTTTCTCAATGAAGGACTTAGGCGAAGCAGCTTACATACTTGCTACCAAGATCTATAGAGATAGATCGAGGAAGCAGCTAGGCCTAATTCAAAGTACATATATAGACAAGGTGTTGAATCGGGTCAAAATGCAAGATTCCAAGAAGGGATTCTTTCCCATGTCGCATGGGATCACTCTTTCGAAGAGCGATTGTCCTTCATATGAGATTGAGAAGGAACGCATGAGTAGGATGCCCTATGCCTCGTCCATAGGATCCATCATGTACGCCATTTATTTACTAGACCAAATATGTCATACGCGTTGAGCATGACAATCAGGTACCAATCTAATCCGAGTGAAAGTCACTAGATAGCGGTCAAGAACATCCTAAAGTACTTGAGAAGAACTAAGGATGCTTTCTTGATCTATGAGGGAAGGAAGAGTTGCGTGTAAGGGGTTACACGGATGCAAGCTTCCAAACCGACAGAGATGATTTCAGATCGCAGTCGGGATTCGTGTATTGCCTTAATGGAGGAGTTGTGAGCTGGAAAATTTCCAATAAAGAGACGGTTGCTGATTCTACAACTGAGGCTGAGTACATTGCTGCGAGTGGCGCAGCAAAGGAAGCTGTTTGGATTAGGAAGTTCATCACTAAACTTGGTCTGGTTCCTAACATAGTGGATCTAATAGATTTGTACTGTGACAACACTGGGGCGATCACACAATCAAAGGAACCCATATCACAGTAGAAATCCAAACACGTACTCAGGATGTTCCATCTTATCCGAGTTATCATTGATAGAGGAGATGTGAAGATAATCAAGATTCCTACAGATGAGAATATGTCGGATCCACTTACAAATCCGTTTGTTCAGCGCAAGCATGAAGGGCATACTAGGAGCATTGGTATACGAGATACACCAGATTGGCTCTAGTGCAAGTGGGAGCACTGTTCAGCGCAAGCATCAAAGGAACCCATACTTAGTATGCACATTACTTTTCTCTAGAACATTCATTGTATTATTATGGAGATATTTTATATAATGAAGTCCTTCGATTGCAAATGTGTTATTTATCTTAAATATTCGTAGTCAATTATATTGATTAACGGGACGATTAACTATAGACTAGTATGGGGTTGGATTCATACGGAGATATCACGATCCAACACATGGGTATGCATTAGGAGTAATAGCATACAGGGTTGACCCTTAACGAGAAGGCTACATACAAGTTATGAGAAGTCACAAGTGCTTCTTGTAGTGACAACGGTATTGACATCCTTAGACTTGAAGTCGCTAGATCCTCTAGTTGTGGATTGTTCTATTTTGACATCGTCAAACGCTACACCATAACTTGGTCGTAATAAAGGCGTTCGTCGGGTATAATAAAAAAGCAAGCTTAGAGATGGTAAAGGGGCAAATAGGATTTGTCCCTCCCACATAACGGGAGTAGATATCCACGGCCACTCGAGGCATGGTGCTCATAGAATGTCTTGCCAGACTCAGATAAATCAGTATAGGATATTGATGTTATCTGCATGGATGATACTATTCTCGAGATCGAGAAACTGTGGATTGAATATACGAGTGTGAATATTAGGTCTCCTGTCCAATCCGGATATAGAGACAAAGGGATGAGACAATACTTGCACAAGGTTTGTCGGATGACTATTTCTATTAGAAGGGAATTGGATGTCTTGCTAGAGGCCGCTCCATGTTAGTAAATAGTTACTACCAACTAAGTAGAAACCAATAGATTCACACGCCATATGGATTGAACTAGATTTGGAGATTAAATAATATTATTAATTAATTAGAAGGATCATTGTGAAAATACTTTCAAACTTAGGAGGACTAATTTGCAAGAGGGACTAAATTGAACTTGTGTAGGATTTCGAGAGGGCCTTTATGTAGTTAACAAGGAGTTGTTGGACTATGTAAAGGATTTTCCTAGCATCCTTCCTATAACCTCGTAACATTACTTGATTAGGTGAGAAAGCAAGGAGAGAGAAAAAGCACGACAACACAAGAGGCCCAAGCCCCCTTGTGCCTTCCGCCCCTACCCCGTCGGCCAAAGAGAAAAGGCTGATCGCCTTTTTGGTCTCCTTTGCGTGATTTCTTCTTCCTCTTCCATCAATCCTAGCTAGCATAAGGAGTTGGAAGATCTAGATCTCAATTATATGCATGGATCAACCGTAGAGACACAACATTATTTGTGTTTGAAGTCATTACATGAGACCTACAAGGTGATTATTACAAATCCTTTACTATCGTTATGTATTCTCTTCATGTGATCCTTGGAGGGTCTTGTGCGGATCTTTCTCTAGTTTAATTCCGCTTCATAATCCGTTACAAAACCCTACAGTGTTATCAGATCCACATGTCGCAGAGCATAACGTAGTTTATGTGTTACTATTTATGTAGTTTTATACTTTAAATTGATGTTTATTGCGTAAAACGGACAAATCAAGCATATTGATGCAATTTGTCAATAATAAAACCAAAGAATATCTAGGCGCGCGTGGGTCGACCGTGCTTCCTAGGGTCGGCCGGTCCCTAGGCCTTGTGGCACTCCTTTAGGGTTTCGTCCAAAGCCATGGAAAACCCTGTTTGAGTGTTTTGACCCCAGCACATCCAATAACAATTAACAATTGACTAAGCGCGTTAAAATTCGATTTTAACTGTTTATGTGCTTTTTGCATGGTGATTCGATATGGACTTAGGTTGTGATTTACTGTGGATGTTTATTTTGTGGTTTGTTTTTACGGCCGGCGAGCTGATCAAATTAATGTAATAGTTAATTAGGTTTTACGGCCTGCGAGCCAGCCTTATTCTCAACTTGTGAGATCTTTTATTTAGTCTAGAGTTAAAGAAAATAGATGATAGTCAAGGCATGGCAAAAAAAGCCTAAAGAATTGAAGGACCACAAGATGGAGCATTCCACAACGCTAAGAAGTTGTGGAGCATGGACCAAAAGATGGAGGCACATGGAGATGAGCTTGCTGATTTTTTAGGGTTCATAGATATTCTCATTGGCTTGCGAATATCTTAGTTTAGAGGCCATATCCATATCATGTTTAATTTTTGTTTGTGGTTGTTTATTTATTGTCTCATTATTTATTGTTGGTGTAGGGATGATGCATGCAAAATTTATATTAAGATAATTAACAACCCGGATCTTTTATTTGTGAGTTTGCCCAACTCAAAATAAGTAGATCAGTTGATATGGATCAACAAAATAATTAAAATTGAAAAAAGAAAACTTCAAATTTAAATATTACATTTTTGCCTTCTCGTTACCCAAACCCTCTTCATAGTCATGACTTTTCAAGCTCGTGCGTGCCAAAGCAAGGCGACTTGATTCAGCAAGATACGTTGTGATAGCACAAGAAAGTAATTCGCATCTGTTTCGAGTAAGAGGTTGGACGCAACTAGGTTACTTTAATGATATTAAAATCCTAGAGGCAATCAATTAGGATTATCTATGGGGGTAGATAAATAAGGAGTTATTTGCCCAATTGAACCAAGAATTGCATAGGGATGCAATTGGAATTGTTCCTACCTAAATAACTAATTTTGAGTGAATTGCCAAAGCAAGCTCAAAAGAAGTTAAATATGGATCTTGGACCCACTAGAAAATATATTGATATTTCCCGCATTAATTTGGAGGGTAATTAATCCGAGAAAAATAGTGGGAGCTGTATTTAATAATCTATCCATCATTAAATATAGTTATTGTTCAAAAAATACTAAAAATTGTATATTTTTCATTTTGTAGAATTCCAATAGCAAACAACTCATCGAGTTCATCACACTCCCTATGTTTCGTCCTTGAGAAGGACAAGATTTCTAGAACAAAACTTTCTAGACTGGTACGGAACTTGAGAATCGTTCTCAAGCAGAAAAAGAAATTGTACACTCTAGAAGAAGAAGTTCCTGAGGGTCCAGAAAATAATACCCCTTCAGCCCTAAAGGCGCATCAGAAGTTCGTTGATGATGCTAATGATGTGGCATGCGTGATTCCTGGCACCATGTCTTTTGATCTTCAGAAACAACATGAGAACATGGTTGCGTTTGATATGATCATTCACTTAAAGCATCTCTTCCAAGAGAAGGAAAGGGTTGAGAGGTATGAAGTTTCCAAGGCATTGTTCGAATTTTATCTGTCAAAGGGATAACCTAGTGGGACCTCATGTACTCCGAATGATCCGGTACTTGGAGAATCTCGAACGACTAGGGTTTCCGGTGGGCCAAGAGTTGGCCACATATCTCGTTATGAAATCGTTTCCTGAGAGTTATTGACAATTGTTTATGAACTATAACATGAACAAGATCGTGAAACCTCTGCCAGATCTACTCAATATTTTGAGGACAGCTGAACAAATCATCGATAAGGTAAAGGGAAAGACCATAATGATGCTGCACAAAGGGAAAGGCAAAAGGTTTTCTTCTACCACCAAAGGAAAAGGCAAACCAGTTGCCAAACCCAAGGATATTTTCCTTAAACCGGTCGCTGGCGTAGCCAATGGAATGACTAAGGGTGATTTTCACTACTGTAGTAATCCGGGACACTGGAAGAGGAACTGTCCAAAGTATCTGGAGGATAAAAGGATTAGAATAGTAATTCCACCCCCACCAGGTATATTTTTTATGTGTTATAGATGTAAATATTACTTGCTCTTCATCTTGGGTATTGGATACTGGAAGTGGATCTCACATTTATTGAAATGTGCAGATCTAAAGAGAAATAGAAGATTGGCTAAAGGGGAGACAGACTGCACGTTGGGAATGGAGCAAGAGTTGCTGCATTGGCCGTAGGGGTGTACGAGTTGTCTCTGCCTTTTGGATTAGCTTTAGAATTAAGTAATTGCTATTTTGTGCCTGCTATGAGTAGAAACATTATTTCTATTTCTTGTTTGGACAAGGAAGGTTTTACTATTTCAATAAAGGACAATTGTTGCTCCATTTATTTTGATAGTATTCTAAATTATCGTGTCTATAACATAAATACCAAGAAGATTAAAATGAGTGATTTAAATCTAGCTTATCTATGGCACTGTCGTTTAGCCACATAAAGGAGAAACGTGTATCTAGAATCCATAAGGATGGATTTCTAGACTCATTTGATTTTAAATCATATGAGACATGTGAGGCTTGTTTATCGGGAAAAATTACAAAGTCCCATTTCAATAAGAAAGGTGAGCGGACTAGTGAGAAATTGGCGCTCGTGCATAGTGATGTATGTGGGACATTTGTCACGCCTGCCAGGGGTGGTTATGTCTACTTAATTATGTTTACAGATGATTTCAGTAGATATGGATTTGTATACCTTATGAAGGCCAAATCTGAATCCTTTGAAAGGTTCAACGATTTCAAGAATGAAGTAGAGAAGAAACTTGGCAAAAGTATCAAGGCTCTACGTTCGGATCGTGGAGGAGAATACTTGAGCCAAGAGTTTGATGACTTTCTTAGAGAGTGTGGGATAATATCCCAAATCACTTTACCCGGAACACCACAATGGAATGGCGTGTTCGAGATGAGGAATAGAACACTGTTAGACATGGTTTGGTCTATGATGTGTCAAACTGATCTTCCATTATAATTTCGGGGCAACGCTCTATTGTGTACAGCTTTCACCATTAACTGTGTTCCATATTAATCGTTCATGAAGACTTCATATGAGATGTGGAGTGGGAGGTGTCCCACAGATTCATTCATGAATATTTGGGGATGTGACGTCTATGTAAAACGTTTGCAAACATACAAGCTCCGGCTTAAGTCGGATAAGTGTAAGTTTGTGGGATACCCTAAGGAAACTAAAGGATATTAATTCTTCAATCCAACTGAGAACAAAGTGTTTGTTGCTCGGTCTAGCGTGTTTCTAGAAAGAGAATATGTCTCCAAAGAATCAAGTGGGAGGACTGTAGAACTTCAAGAAATTCAAGAACCACAAACCACTGATCTTACTATGGAACATGAACAGGAACCACAAGATGTTGTGGAGGAACATGTTCAAGTAACACAAGATCTTGGCAGGTCAAGTAGAGTGCAATAGGAGCCGGAGAGGGATGGACTTCTCGTGACTGATTTTGGTGCCACGTTGCTCATATATGATGAGCCTACTACCTATGGAGAGGCTTTGAAAGGGTCGGACTCTCTGAAGTGGCATAAAACCATGGAATCCAAGATGGAATCCATGGCTTTACGCCACTTCAGAGAAGTATACCAACCAAGTATGGAATTTGGTGGAACCTCCCCAAGGGGAGTGACGCATAGGACGCAAGTATGAATGCAGGTATGAATGCAGCATAGATACTCTAGAAGGGGGGAGGGTTGAATAGAGTATGCCAACTTTTTGTAAAACTTGCAAGGAAAAGAGTTTCTGTGCAGAGCAATGAAGTTCAAGACCTTGAAAGTAATTTCAAGCCTTTGAAGAGTAAAACAGTTTAAGTGAAAACAGACAAGTCTTTTTCAAGACCTTGAAAAGAGTTTCATACCCTTGAAAACATACTAGCTTGAATGTTGTAAGAAACTATGTATGAGAATGAAAATGTAAATGTAAATGCAAGAGACATAGGATTTATAGAGTTCAGTCCACTTGGACCTACGTCTCTACCTCAAGGAACTTCTCCCTGCAGGATTTTCATCACAGTTCTTATTAATCAAAAGCTAAGCCCTAGATCTCAAGCACAGAGATATGCCTTACTGTGTTACAGCTTGTGGTTCTCTCTAACCTATCTAGTACCTGCTCTAGCTAACTGATTAACTAAGAATTCTCTATTGTTTGCTTTGAACAATCCTTGAGAATGAGAGCTAGAAGTAATATAAGAATGATATACAAATTGAGTACAAGTCAGAAGAATACTGGAAGTGTAAAAATGTAGTGGAGAAGAGTGTCTTTAAATAGATTGAGAAGTTGTCAAGAGTGTCTAATTGATCACAGAATCACATTCTCTCCATATTTCATTTCCTGCAAAATCAAGATTAGGAAACCAATCCACCAAACTAGGAAATAAAATTTCCTTGCAAAACTAAGTCAAACAGATTAAACAAATGAGGTCTATGTGAATCATAAGCTTTTTTTTCATCATCAAGTAATAGCAGATCACAAATAGGGGTGAGAGAGTTAGAATAAAATCATATATATTTAGAAAAAACTCCCCCTTAGAATATGCATACAGATCAGACAGTTTCAAGGCTTTGAATCCTGTTTCAAGGCCTTGAAATAGCTCTGATATTTCAAGCTTGTGAAACCTGATTCAAGGCTTTGAAAACAGGTTCAAGGCCTTGAAATAGCTCTGTATTTGAAGCCTGTGAAACCTATGAACTTACATTCTCCCCCTTGATGAAATACAAAACCTCAATCTGTTTGAACCTTAGTTTCTGCAAAAAAAATATTGATTAGCACACAGTGCAAAAAGTAGTTACACATAAGTTCCAAAAAGATCCAAATTATTCAATAACAAACTAAGAAGAAAACCACGTAAGTCTCAAATAATCCTACTGACCAAAAGACAGGTCACTCAAACATAAAAACAATCTAAGATTTCTCCCCTTTTTTACTTTCATCAAAAAAGAATGAGAAAAATGTTGGATCATAGTATTTTGAAAATTTTGAAAATAAATTTAAGAGAAGTGGGAAAGAAAGAGTAGGCAAGAGTTCTATGGGGTTGGGTCTTCATCTCCATCCTGGTCTCCTTCTTCTTCCTCACTTTCTTCATCATTAGCCTGGTCTTCTCCAGCTTCTTCATTCCCACCAACAGTCTCTTCTTCAGTCTGATCTTCAGCTTCTGAAATGGTTGGCTTAGGGGATTTGTTCTTATTCTCGATGTTTATCAGCAATACATCCGATTCAGGACTGTCTACTTCATCTCCCTCATGAGAAGCTTGTTCAACTACCACCTGCTTTCCTTTGTTCTTGCCTTGATCAGCCTCTTCCTGGTTTGAGTGTTCACTGGACAAGTTCTTATCAGAACCATCTTTCTTTATACCTTCTTCATCCTCAGGGACATCAAACACAGTCATGCTTCTAAAGATGGTCTCCACCATGTACTTTACCTGCCTGAGATTAGTCTCAAACCCATGCTGATTTTCTTTGATTTCACTACAGTCCATCTCTAAACCATCAAGTCTCTAAATAATTGAAGACAAATCTGGAGGCTGAGAGGTCTGGCTTGAAGTAGGAGTCAAGGTATTGGGCTTAAGAAACTTATTTTCACCCAATTCTTCTTCTGTCAAATCTGAATACAACTTCAAAAATTTTAACTTAATCTTTACAACTCCAATCTTCTCAAATGCTTTCTCATTAAGCAAACCAAACCCAGAAGTGATATACACTTCACCAGCTGTTGGAATCTCAAGGTGTTGGAAGAAAAGAGTGAGCAATTTTGCATAAGGCAAAGGATGCTTTCTCTGATCTGTCTGGCTTAACAGCATGTGTTCCATTACAAGCTTTTGAAGGTCAATTTTATACCCATGCATAATCAGATACATAATGTATAGCACTCTCTCAGTGATCAACTCCTTGGAATGTTCCCTTGGAAAGATACATCTCATCAAGATAGTGAATAGACTTTCGCTTCAACATTTAACACAGAGTGTGTTAACTGTTTGGATGAGGTAGGGATGTTGGGTAGAAAGAATTCTTCTTTGGTCAACTTAAAAACTTTACTTTTGGGAGGATGGTTTTGTGTGTCATACCTCTTAGTACAACCTAGGACAGATGCTAACTCAGCATGATCTAGTTCCATATTAACACCAGCAACTCTAGTCTTCATTACTAAGTGTGGAGAGTTCTTAAAACTCTTCATGTTGAGATAAAAGAATCTGGTAAGTCTAGGATAGGATAGCTCATGAGGGTTTCGCATGAACCACAGAGAGCGTTTCCTTAACATAGTAATGCAATTCAGATTCATTCCAAGCAACACAGGATGACTGATCAAGCTACAGAAAGCAATAGGCCTAGAGGCAAAACCATCCAACCACTGACCTTTGGAAGTGTTTGAGATGAACCAAGATCCATCACGAGCATATTTCTTTGAGTAGATCTGCAAGGCTCTTTCCATATTGTCTTCTGGTTCTTCCACTGTCACATTTTCTTTTCATTTTTCAGCTTGAGAGGCCTTCTTTATCTTCAACTTCTTGGGGATTGAGATTTGTGTTTCTAGTTTCTTTTCTACAGCAATCTTCTCTTTATTCTTCTTCTTCTTGTCTGAAGATGGTGTCACATCCTTCTAAGTCTTCTTCTTGGTGGATGATGTTCTGCAACAACTTCTGCACTGGGAGTCCTAGAACTTGAGTCCCCACGGATGGTTTGAACTTCATCCTCAACTGTCTTTCTCTTCTTCTATGTGCTAGGCTTTGAACCACCGGCCATCTTGATTCGGTCAGAGGTTCTTCTTTTGCTCATTAGGGTTTGGGAGAAGAATAGAGAGAGGCAGGAATGATACGGAGTGAAGGAGAAGAGAAGAAGATAAATACTGAAAGAGTTTGAGTTTAAAAAGGAAACTGCAATATCTCTCTGATCTCAAAAGATTTGTAATGATCAGAGAGGATTCAAATCTTTGAAGCCGTTGGAAATAAATATTTTAATACTATATTTGGCTGAAAAAGAAATTTGAAACAGGTAGGGTTATTGAAAATATCTACAAAGAGCACCCAATACTGAATGATCCAAGAATTATTGACTAACCAGTTATCAGACTTATTTTCAATGATGGGCTATTTAAGCTCAATGTAATGACTGTGTTTCCGACTATGAATAAGAAAGCGCAACTTAACTATTTGTCGGATTATTCTACTTCTTGTTTATGGCATGCACGATTAGGTCATGTTAATTACGAGTCAATTCGTAAATTAATGAAATTGGACCATCTTCCCAAAAGTGCGATTAATTCCGATCACAAGTGTGAAATATGCGTAGAGGCAAAATTGACAATTAAGCCATTTCAACCTATCGGTTCGAAATCAACGAGTCCTCTTGAATTAATTCACACCGACATATGTTATCTGAAACTTGTGCAGACAAGAAGTGGAAAGAAGTATTTTATAACAGTTATCGACGACTGCTCTAAATACTGCCATGTTTATTTATTGCATAGTCGAGATGAAGCGTTAGACGCATTCAAGATATATAAGGCCGAGGTCGAAAATCAATTGAATAACAGGATTAAGATTCTTCGTAGCGATCGAGGAGGATAATATGATTCTCGATTTTTTGAAATATGTTCGCAAAATGGAATCATCCATCAAACCTCGGCACCCTACACATCGCAACAGAATGGGGTTGCGGAAAGGAAAAATAGAACTTTAAAAGAAATGCTAAACGCATTACTTTTAAGTTCAAGGCTACCACAAAACATGTGGGGGGAAGCTTTATTAAGCGCCAACTATATTCTAAATAGAATACCTAAAAGGAAAGTAGACAAAACCCCATATGAAATGTGGAAAGGCCGAAAACCCTCATACAAACATTTGAGGGTATGGGGGTGTCTTGCTAAAGTAGCAACCCCACTACCGAAAAAGGTCAAGTTAGGACCTAAAACAATAGATTGCATCTTCATAGGATATGCGGCTAATAGTAGTGCTCACCGATTTCTGGTTCACAAATCAGAAATACCGGATATTCACGAGAACACTATTATTGAATCATCCAATGCCTCCTTCTTCGAAGATATATTTCCTTTCTGATAAAGGAAGTAGAAGCGTCCGCAAAACGGTCGCATGATACCGCCATGGGCGAAGACCAGGAGGAAGAGGGAAGGCAGAGTAAGCCAGCCAAAACGGCAAAAACTTTTGGACCTGATTTCCTAACATATTTAACGGAAAATGATCTAACAAGTTATAAAGAGGCCATGTCCAGTGTCGATGCTCCATATTGGAAATAAGCTATAAATAGCGAGATTGAATCCATCTTACAAAATAATACTTGGGAATTAGTAGATATTCCACAAGGCTCCAAGCCCCTAGGTTGTAAATGGATTTTTAAGAAGAAGCTTAAACCCGATGGTACAATCGACAAGTACAAGGAAAGACTTGTCGCGAAAGGGTATAGGCAGAAAGAATGACTAGATTTCTTTGACACATATTCTCCGGTGACGAGAATAACGTCTATTCGGATGCTTATTGCAATTGCTGCAATATTCAATTTTGAAATACACCAAATGGACGTTAAAACGGCTTTCTTGAACGGAGAATTAGAGGAAGAAAGCTACATGGAACAACCGGAAGGGTTTAAAGTTCCTGGAAGTGACAACAAATATTGTCGGCTAAAGAAATCCCTTTATGGACTAAAACAGGCCCCCAAGCAATAGCACGAGAAGTTCGACAAAATCATGAGCAGTAATGGATTTCGAACTAATGAATGTGACAAGTGCGTATATTATAATAAAATAGGAAAGGAATGTGTCATAATATGCTTGTATGTCGACGACATGCTAATAATGGGGAGCAGCAGGGCAATAATTCTTGACACCAAGAAATTATTGTCTACAAAGTTTGACATGAAAGACCTAGGAGTGGCGGATGTAATTTTAGGGATTAAAAATTACAAAGACTCCAGATGGTTACGCACTTTCTCAAACTCACTACATAGAGAAGGTGTCGAAAAGTTTGACAAAGGGAACAACAAACCGATTACCACACCTGTAGACGTGAGTTTGCATCTCGCCAAGAACCGTGGCGAATGTGTTAGGCAATTGGAATATGGGCAAATAATTGGTAGCCTCATGTACATCATGAATTGTACAAGGCCGGACATCGCACAAGTTGTCGGAAAATTGAGTCGCTTTACCAGTAACCCTGGAAAGGATCATTGGACAGTCTTGATTCGAGTGTTGAGGTATCTTCGTTATACCAAAGACTTGGGTCTACAATACTCGAACTATCCAGCTGTCATAGAAGGATATTGCGATGCCAATTGGATCTCTGACTCAAGAGACTCCAAGTCCACAAGTGGATATGTATTCACTCTCGGTGGAGCGGCAATATGTTGGAAATCTTCAAAGCAGACGTGCATTGCAAGGTCTACTATGGAAGCGGAATTCATAGCGTTAGACAAGGCAGGGGAAGAAGCAGAATGGCTTCGTCATTTCCTCGAAGATATTCCAACATGGCCAAAACCAGTGCCTCCTATATACATTCATTGCGAAAGCCAATCGGCAATAGGTAGAGCACAAAGTAGCATGTATAATGGTAAGTCTAGACATATACGTCGGAGACATAATACCATTAGGCAACTTCTCTCAAGAGGAATAATATCGATCGATTATGTAAAGTCAAAAGAAAATATAGCGGATCCGTTGACTAAAGGTTTAACGAGAGAACTAGTTGCAAGTTCGTCAAGGGGAATGGGATTGAAGCCAATCTCGTAAGAGTTGCACATAGCGGCAAACCCAACCTAGGTGACTGGAGATCCCAAGAACTAGGTTCAAAAGGGACAACCCAACTACCAGTGCAAATAAACAAATCACTCACCCGGAAATAAAATTTCCAAACTCATTCATAGGGCGAACACCGAGTGATGGGACAGGGTAAGCTAAAGGCTTTTAATGAGACCACATCTTAAGATTCTTTGAGAAGAGTATGGCATGATACTCGTTGTGTGTCTCACCTATGTGAGTAGGAATGGGCCGGTTCTTAGAGGATGACGTGGCTACACTTCTCTAAGTCTACTCATGAAACCAGGAAAAGTGTTTCAAGGCCGAAATGAACACAACCGTGAGAACGGACTACGTTTAGGTTGTTAATTGTGTGCGATCTTCCGACTAGGTATACGAAGCGGCAAGCAGTTCAAGGCGTCTCGCTCACTGTCAAGCCAGTATACCCTGTAGTATCTCACTAAGGGGAAGGTTCAAAGTCTATGACTACCTTTCTTTACGCAGTTAACTACCGCCAAGGGAGTTTCAACCACATAGAGATATTTTAAGCTTTGAGACGTGAATTTGTCATTCATGTGGGGGATTGTTGGAAGAAATGGTTTAGACGATAACATTTTATACCCGATTTTGAGCTCGTTTTGAATCCGAATCACTTGAGGGTTAACAACACCAATTGCATCCTTAGAAAGAGGGCAACTTGGTGGTCGTTTCGGACACTCACTCGTCAAAAACCATTAAGAAGTGAATGATCAATAGGGCACTCAAAATGGGTTCATGATCAAACTTGTGTTGTGAAGAAAATAGGAACCACATCTTGGTTCAAGGAGGAAACTTGGGAGTTTAACTACTCCAAGTTTGGACTATAGGGCACGCCCTTTGGGTGGAGCAATTTATTGCAGGAAAGAGGTCCCAGACAAAGGTCGAACCACCACACGCGTGCGCGCGCCGCCGCCGCCGCCGTCCCTCCGGTCGGCTCGGTCTCGGGCTCGGGTTCGGGCACGAGCCGGGCCGTGACGTGACGTGGTGTGGTGTGGGTTGGGCTGTCTAGTTAGTGGGCCTCATTAAGTATTAATTTTTTGGGCCAAAAACTAACTATAAATTAATTTCATTAACAGTTTTATATTCAGGCGAAATTAATTATGAACAGTTGCAAATCAACAGATGCAACCGTTCCTACGGTTGCAACTGTTCCCTTTGAACAGTAACCGCTCCAACCACCTTCTATAAATTGACAGTTTCATTCCTCATTTGAGTAACTGAAACCAACGATTTTCTACAGCACATAAACTTCCTAACACATCCAGAAACTTCTTCGTAGTCTCAGTTCGTCGTGTGTGGCGTGTACCATGCTTTCCACCGCCACACAGGGAAGCTTTCATCCTGGGAAGCAGACGTTCCAGCGTTTCACATCAAGCACGTGTGGTGGGCGAATCTGCTTTAAGGAGACTCGTTCTACATGAACGAAACTTTCTTCAAACTTTTTACAGCGTTCGGAAATCTCACTACCAGTAAGTTCGTTCTTTGTTTTTGTTATTGTCGGGTACTGTTTGATTGGTCACAAACTGTCGGGGTAGATAATCACCTAACAAGTATGACATCATCAATTATTGAGGTTGTTTGGAGGAGCTAAATTAAGTGAGCGATTTAACTAATAGGCTCATTTTATTTAGGAGTGTAAGTGGTTTGGTTTGGTACGTTTTTTGCTAAAATCATAAACCGGACCGAATACATCGGTTTACTAATTTTGTAACCAAACCAAACCATTTGAAAGGATGAACCGAACCAAATCAAACCGAAAAACTATGCACAACCAAACTAAACCAACATCGGTTTGGTTCGCTGCAGTCTGTTTTTGTAAAAAATTAAATTAAATAGACTTGAAAAATTATGCACAACTATCGTATTAGATAGAAAATATGATAAAATGTGAGAGAAATGCAGAAGATTAATATTAATATAATCATTCTAATTGAATATTTCTACTCGTGTTTCTCTTTTCTAGATTATTTAATTTACTTTACATAATATACATTGTAGTGAAAGTACGTTAAGAACATATCGGTTCGGTTCGGTTTGGTGTGGTGTGATATTTTTACTAACCAAAAACCAAACCAAATAGACCGGTTTGTGAAAAATTGAACCGTTGATAAACCGAATATCCAAAACTAAGAATTTCGGTTTGTTTTCGTTGGTTTAACCGGTTTATTCGGTTTTCCTTACAGCCCTAATTTTATCTAGACTGTATGGATTTGGCACAGATTATTTGTATTTTTCTTTTCAAATTAGATTTTTTTTACAGTCCAGAATCATCCCCCCTACCCAAACTAATCCGGAATATTTCAAAAGAAATACAAAACTTCTCCTAAAAAATCTATATTCTACGAAAGTTTTGGAATTCCGAAAAGAAAAATTCAAAATTTCAAAAAAAAAATCACGGATGCTCTTTTTCACCTGAAATACAAGAATTGTGGAGAGGTTTGGCCCAAATATAATTTCTTTTACTATATTGTACTTCTCCCTTTAATCTAATTCAAACATTATTAGCGGGGTTGGTGACAAAAAGTACTTCCCTGTATTTGTTTTTTATGTAGTGGCAGGGATAGATTACTCATACGAAGAGTATAATTTTTTTAGTAAAGAACATAAAAATGTATAAATGCATCTTGATTAACGTTTAAGGAATACAATATCCATCCTAAAACATCATAATGCCAATTTCATAACCATCTATTAAAATATGGGTATGTTTTTTTAAATGAAAGATTTAATAATATTGTTATGTCATGATTCAAATTTTGAGAGTGCCAAGTCAAAACCTAATTCCATTTCTACACACACAACAAACTGTGATGAACTTTCTTTAAATATTTGATAGATCAAATAGTGTAATATATCATTAGGAGCTTAGAAAAGAGTTTTGTTGTTATTGCTATTTATGGAGAAAAAATGTAGCACATATTCTCTCTTTAAATGACATCTACATAAAGTTATTACACCGTAATAATGAAAAATAATTAGTGGGAGAAAATTGCCAAGATGGATTCAATATATGTGATGTGGCATGTTACTATTGGAAAAAATTTAACATATTCCCATGTCAACACGTGTCATTATATTAGTTAACTGGAAATTACAAATGTCAACATGTAAGTCAATCTCGACACTTTCCTGCTTTTTTATATTAACAAAGTTGTGATGAACTTTCTTTAAATATTTGATAGAGCAAATATTGTAATATATCATTAGGAGCTTAGGAAAGAGTGTTGTAGTTATTGCTATTTATGGAGAACAAATGTAACTCATATTCTCTCTTTAAATGACATATGTACTCAGTTGTTACACCGTAATAATGAAAATAATTAGTGGGAGAAAATTGCATATATGGATTCAATCATAGTGATGTGGCATTTTACTATTCAAAATAATTTAACATATTGACATGTAATGAAACACGTGTCATTATATTAGTTAACTGAAAATTACAACTGCCAACATGTAAATCAATCTCGGCACTTTTCAGCTTTTATATATTAACAAAATGTGATGAACATCCTTTATATATTTGATTGATCAAATATTATAATATATCATTAGGAGCTTAGGAAGGAGTTTTGTAGTTATTGCTATTTACGGAGAACAAATGTAACTCGTATTCTCTCTTTAAATGAGATCTACATACAGTTATTACACCGTAATAATGAAAATAATTTGTGCGAGAAAATTGCCTAGATGATTCAATCAATGTGATGTGGCATGTTACTATCGGAAATTTTTTAACATATTGTCATGTAATGAAACACGTGTCATTATATTAGTTAACTGGAAATTACAAATGTCAACATGTAAATCAATCTCGGCACTTTTCAGAACAAATGTAACTCTTATTCTCTCTTTAAATGACATCTACATACAGTTATTACACTGTAATAATGAAAGTAATTTGTGGGAGAAAATACCCTAGATGGATTCAATCAATGTGATGTGGCATGTTACTATTGGAAAAATTAACATATTGCCATGTAATGAAACACGTGTCATTATATTAGTTAACTGGAAATTAAAAATGTCAACATGTTAATCAATCTCAGCACTTTCCTGCTTTTATATATTACTAGACGTAACCCTGCGCCATTGGCGCTGGGTAAAACTGCTTTGCTTTGTAGTCTTAAATTTATAATACTGTAGTTTATGTTCCTTTTAGAAATTTACTTCTTCATGTAGGGGAGTTTTGTTTCTCTATTAAACATTAATAAATAAGAATAAAAAAAACAGCAACCAGTTCAATATATTCTTTAGGTGTATAAAGTTGAGATCACAATTGTTTTATTTGTATGAATAAAATATTTTTGTTCCAACTATGAAGTTATGATGACAGTGATTGTTGGAGTTACTTTTATTTTCCTCTCACGTTCAATTCCAAAAAAAATTATATCCTCCAAGAAGTAAGAAATTTATAACAACCAGCAAAATATAGATAACATGTAATTGTCACAAATTAAAACTCATGACTCAAGAATAACAAATCGTAGTTTTGTTAAATTCAATAAGAAATCGTGACTAATAAATCTGAAGTTTAAATGTCATTCCAAAGATACAAAAAATAATTAGTTTAAATTTAAATTTTTTGCGGCTAATACTAATTAGTAAGAATCTATTGAAGGGGTGTGCAAAAAAAATCATCTCCCCCTTTTCATATTTTATAATACTTAAATAATGTAACATTATATTGATAGAAATTATATACACTTATTTATAACAAACGGTGTACAACTGAAATACTAGAATCTGAAAATTTTTGAATGTTAGCATCAGTATGAAAACTTAAGATATCGTTGTATCATATATTTTAAGGAATTACTACTTTTATTTACATTTTTTATTTATATTAATAAGAGTTATAATTGGACGTTTGTATATGTCTTTAAGAATTTAGATCTATATAAGTTTTTTTCTGGATGTTTAGTTTGAATATGAGACTATGGCAGCTAAGGTGGTAGCTCAAGTGGTAGAGCGTTGAAAGCCCCTGCATGAGGTCCCGACTTCGAACCCGGTTGACGACAAAACAATTTGTCAAAAAAATATGAGATTATGACTCATACGATTCAAGAAATATGAGAATACAATAAAAGGAAAAGTTAAAACTCATGGATCAAGAATTACAAATCATAGTTTGTGAAATTCAATAAGAAATCGTGACTAATAAATTTGATAGTTTAGAAGTCATTCGAAAGTTACAAAATATAATTAGTTTAAATATAACTTTTTGCCGCTAATTCTACTTAATAAGAATCTATTGAAGGGTGTGCAAGGAAAAATTCATCTCCTCCTTTTACATTTTATGATACTTAACATTATATGGATAGAGATTATACATTTATATGTAGCAAACAGTGTAGAATTGAAATACTAAGTTAGTATTTATCGTCTGGTAACTTTTTGAATGTTTGCATCGCTATAAAAACTTAAGATGTTGGTGTATCATATTTTTTAAGAAATTTCTTCTTTTATTTGCATATTTTTTATTTATATTAATAAGAGTGTTAATTAGATGTGGCATATGCATGTAAGAATATAGATCTATATAAATTGTTTGTGGATGTTTAGTTTGAATACGAGATTACGACTCATATGATTAAAGGTTAAGATGAAATAATATCTTCTAAATTTATATTTTACGTCTATATTTATGTACATATATAATATTTTATAATATTAAACTGTGAAAAAATTCAAGAATGAACATTTACGACATATTGACTATGACTAAAATATTAAAATGAATCATACTCCTAAAAAATGAATCATAGAATCACATGAGTTACAAATATAAAGAGTGTCATTAAAAATCGTATGACAAAGCAATATGTGGGAATATGTCGATTTCTTATTGGTTGATTTGCGTAAATTGACATGTAACAATTGTTAAAAGACAAGTGGCAACATGTGGTTTCATTGCGGGACTTCTCTGCTTTTATTTAAGAATATAAGATAAGATATAGATATGGCGCATAACCAAAGAGTTTGGCTATCTGTTTTAGCTTCCTGGCCACACCATATATTTATGTTATTTTTTTTTTTCTTTTGAAGAACATGAAAATTACCATAGAATAAGCAAAAACTTACAAACAAGTTCATCAAAAGAAAAACACCAACTACAAGTCCAAATCCAGGGAGAAGCAACCAACAATATAAAAATTACAAGGATCAAAGAGACTCCTATCCATAGTTAAGAACTAAATCCATAAAATCACTTCATGATATAGGGGATGATAGCATCAGAGGGCACCAAAGAGGGAGACAAATGAGGGACTGTAGCACCTTCTGTAGAAAGGGGAGGAACACCACCTTCAGCTTGTAGAGAACCAAACTCTAGGACACTTACTGATGTAGGGTTTTGATCCATGGATGCGCAACGGAAACAATAATTAACCATGCAAAACCCTCCAAGGATCACAAGTCAAGAGACATAACGATGGTAAAGGAAGAAATCAATTAACACACCTTAGTGGTCTCCTTTGATGACTTCAAACGCGAATTGTGTCACGTTCTCTATAGTTGATCCACGCCTAGAGTTGATTTCTAGATCTCCCACTCCTTGGTGCTAGCCCGAAAAGAGGAAGAGGAAGAAGAATCACGCAAAACGAGACCAAACCAAGGATGTTCGGCCTCCTTGGGGCCGGCGGGGACGGGTGGCGGGCTAGGGGGCGGCGAGCTCCTCTAGCTTGCTTGCTCTCTCTCCTTTTGTTCTCTCCCACTCAAGTTATGATCTAATGAATCATAAGTATGGGAAGGAAGGAAGGAAGGAAGGTCCTTTATATAGTCCAACAAATCATTGCCAATTACCTAAAGGACTTATTCTAGTCCTAATAGAATTCAGTTTAGTCACTTCCTTGCAAATTAGTCCCTACTAAGTTTGCAAGGTTTTGCAAAGTGATCCTTCTAATTAATTAATCCAATTAATTAATTCCCAAATCTAGTTCAACTCTATCTAGCGTGTGACCCCCTAGGTTCTATCTAGTTGGTAGCAACTATTTGCTAATATGGAGCGGTTTCTAGCAAAACATCCATTCTAGCCAACTAATAGAATAGTCATCTTGACAGCCTTTGTACAAGTAATTGTCTCATCCCTTTGTCTCTACATCCGGATTCGACACGAGACATACAAGTCACACTCGTATATCCAATCCACAATTTCTCGATCCATGGGAATAGCCTTATTCGTGCAAATAACATCAATATCCCATATTGATTTATTTGAGTCTGGTCAGACATTCTATAAGCACTATCCCTCGAGTGGCCTAGGATATTTGCTCCCGTTATGTGGGAGGGACAAATCCTCTATACGACCACTACGATCTCTAAGCTTGCTTCTTATTGTATCCGGTACACGCCTTTATAACTAACCAGTTACGGTGTAGCGTTTAACGCTACCAAAATCACAATATTCCACAACTAGAATATCTAGTGACTTCAAGTCTAAGGATGACAATACCATTGCACCGCGAGAAGCGCTTGTGACTAACATAACGTGTATGTAGCCTTCTCGGAGATGGGTCAATCCAGTGCGCCATTACCCCTAATGCACGCCTATGTGTTGGATCATGATATCTCCATATCAATCAAACCCCATACTAGTCTATAGATGATTGTCCCATTAATCATTATACTGGGCTAGGGAGATTTAAGATAAACAACAAAATTGTAAATCTAAGGACTTCATTATATTAAATATCCAATAAGTAATAAATGAATTTCTAGCCACAAATAAATTCATACTAAACTAGATTGCCTCTAGGGCATCTATTCCAACAAGTTCTGGAGCCTGAAATGGAGCACTCAGAGGAGGCTCGGAGGCACATGCTGCAAACTGATCACTAGCCTTTACCCAAGAGGGGGCACCATCAACTGAAGCAATCTTGACTAAAGCTGTGGAATTTGAGTGGAGGAGGAAAACTAATTAGTAACTAGCAGATAAAATAATAAACTCCACCAAATCCTGAGCAAGGTGAAGCAGCTGATCCCCATTGATGCTAATCTTGTGAAATATCATCTGGTTTCTAGATTTTCAGAGAATCCAAATGATGGCAGGAATCCAACACCAATGGGGATTACATTTCCAATCCTTCTTCTGTTTGAGCCAACTCTTGATCCATAATGTAATATCAAGAGGGGGAAATTGGATTAAGATATGAGCCTTATGCCAGACCTCTTGAGCCCTTGTACAAAGGAGGAAAAGATGAGTAGTAGTTTCATTACTAACATTACAAAAAGGGCAGATAGGTCTAACAGAAGCAACTCTAGCATAAAAATTATGTAAATTAGGAAGAGAACTAGTTAGAATTCTCCAGATAAGACCTATAATTTGAGTAGGTAAACCAGATTTCCAAAGTAAGGACCAATTGAATCTGTGACTAATGGTTTTAAAATGAAAAGGGGAAGATGATAAATTAGGAGAAGAATTATTGTAATTAAGTAGAATATAAGCTAAAGAAACTGAGAAGATGCCAGAAGAGGAGGCTTTCCAAAAGGGGATATCCTGCTGATCAAAGGAGCCACAATCCTGTTCCATAATCTTATTAGCCAACCATTGAGGAAAGAGCTGGGTAACAGTACGTCTACACCATCTACCACTTCCATCAATAGATGAGTCAAGCAACTGATCAACAGATGCAAAAATATGCCTAGAATCAGTGGTATGCAAAATTTCTTATAAAGAATCAGAAGGAACATCAGGGATCCATCCAGAGGATCTAATCATGATATCTTTCCCATTACCTATTTTCCAAGCCAATCCTTTAGAAAGACTGTCTCTTCCTTTGAGATGGTTCTCCAAGCAGTAGAAGAAGAGGTACCAGGTCTAATAATACTAAAATGTGTTCTTTTACAGTACTTAGTAGAGAAGTATATAGAAAAAAGAGAAGTTTCAGAAGTAAGCATTCTCCAACAGTTTTTAGCTACTAAAGCATTATTAAAAGAAGAAATGTCCTTAAAACCTAAGCCCCCTCTATTATTCTTGTTGCAAAGAAATTTCCAAGGAAGCCAGTGGATACCTTTAGTAGAAGTATTACCAAACCATAAGAATTTTGCTAGTAAAGATGTGATGACCTTACAGGTTTTGTTAGGGAATACACTAATGAACATGGGATAAACAAGAAGACTATTTAGAACAGCCTTAATAAGAACACATCTTCCTACAAAATTTAACATAAGTCCCTTCCAACCAGAGCATTTCTGATAAACTTTACTAACTGTATCTGCAATGAGCTCTTTATTGTTTCCTTTGTGATTGAGGAACATGCCAAGATATTTTCCTAAATGAGGCTTCTCAGTGACATGTAAAGCTAGATTTTAATTTTTTTTTATCATTTTGAGAACAATTGGGACTAAACACAATTGAAGATTTATTAATGTTAATATTTAAACCTGACTGTGTAGTATATGTGGTGATTAAAGATTGAATATGCAATCCTACACTTGGGGTAATTTGGAAAAAGAGAAGAGTATCATCTACAATTGCAAATGAGTAAGATCATCTCTCCGTGAGTAAGGAATACCTGATATAAGTCCTATATCATTAGCATGCTTTAATGAGGCAGAAAAGACCTCAACACAAAGAGAAAAAAGAAAAGGAGACAATGGATCCCCCTGCCTTAATCCTCTGAGAGGCTTAAAAGAGACAGAAGCTTTACCATTAATAAGAACCTGGCAAGAGACTGTAGAAACACATTGTAGGATAAGATGAATGAAATGAGAAGGAAAATGCATTTGATGAAGAAGGGCTTCTAAGAAGTCCCATCTAACCCTATCAAAGCTTTGCATACATCCAAATTTAGAGCTCCTAATTTTCTACGATTGGGAGAATTAGCTTTATGTATGGTGTGAAGTAGGTCTTGGGCTATGAGTAAATTATCTTGGATGAGTCTTCCTGGAACAAAACCATTTTGATTACAGGAGATGAGGTAAGAAGAACAATTTTGAGTTTATTAACAAGTAATTTAGCAATAATCTTATAGATTACATTAAATAAGCTAATAGGCCTATAATCATTAGCTGAAACAGGATTATTTGTCTTAGGAAGGAGCACAATAACTGTTTTGTTGAAATCTTTCAGCAGATGACCAGAATTGAGAAAAGATAGAATGGATGAAGTAACCTGACCAGAGATGAGAGGCCAAGCTTTTCTGAAAGAATATAGCCTGCATCCCATCAGGGCCTGGAGCCTTAAGAGGGGATAAAGAAAAGCCAGCAGTCTTTACTTCATTTGCAGTGAAAGGAGGGGAAAGGAGAGTTTGTTGATCAGTAGTTCAAGTTTTCTTAATATTAAAAAGGATATCAAAAGCAAACAGATTGCTATTCTCTAAAATTAAATCATGATATTAGGGTGAGGGTTCAGAGTAATTGTCTTTAAAACGATTAACAAAAACCAAAGAGATTTGAAGATGATCAGTTAAAACAATACCCTAATGGCTTTTTATAGATCGAATAGAATTAGTTTGTCTTCTAATTTAGTATAGGCATGGAAAAATTTTGTATTATTATTTCCATCTCTAAGCCAGGAACATCTAGCTCTTTGATCCCAGAAGGTTTAGTCATATTTTAATAAATTAAGTAACTCAGCTTTTTTCTGGAAAAAACGTTGTGAGAGAGGGGTAGATCATTTTGCAGACGACAAAGATCATTCTTGACTTGTTTAATTCTGTTTTTAAGGCTAGTTTTATTATTAACCCAAGTTCTAAGTGTCTGGAGAGTAATGAAAAGCTTTTTAGCGACTCTATAGCTAGGAGAACCAGGAATATGCAGGTTCTAAACATAATTAATGAGATCAAAAGCATCATCAAAATTCAACCACCATGCCTCAAATTTAGGATATGTGTACCCAACATGCAGTGGAGGTGTAACAAGATTGAGCAATACTGGAGAATGATCAGAAACAGACATACCCAGGGTGGTGACAAAGAGGTCAGGGAAAAGATATAGGAGAGCTATATTACACCAGGCTCTATCTAATCTTTCAAAAGTTGGGGTGGAGGAGGTTCTGTTGTTGGACCAAGTAAACCAAGTACCACTATTACGAACCTCAATAAAATTCCATAAATTAATGTAATGAAGGAAAGAATTGGCTTCTCTGAGAGTAGAGGCTCCAGGACCATTTTTATCATGCGGAAAAACAACTTAATTAAAGTCCACAATAAGAACAAGAGGTTCATTGATGGGGAGAACATTATGAAACTCATTCCAAACATCATTTCTTTGTTCAAAATAAGAGAACCATACACTAATCCAAGATACCAAAGACCCCTAATGTTATCAGAGACTTTGAAAAGCAGCAAATTAAGAGAAGAATATCTAACAGAACAATCCAAAGAAAGATTGTTCCATGCACACCAAAGACCACCTCTAGTATCATCAGGATCAACCCCAAAAGTGGAATCAAAGCCTAACTTTCAAAATTTATTATCTAGAAAAGAAACTTCTTTTTTTGTTTCAGACAAGAATATTAGAGAGGTCTTATGGTTCTTGCCAGACAGAACACTTCAGAAACTGTAGAGGCCTGGCCAATTCCTCTACAGTTCCAACTTAAAAGTTTCATGGTGATTTGGATGGTTGTTGTGGGACAACCATCCTAAACGCCAACAAGTTTTTAAAAAATTTTTTTGGAGGACTACAATCTGGAAGCAAGATCTCATCTGTAGGTCGTTTTTTAAACTTAAAATTCAGAAAAAATAGTGAAAGGGGATTAAAAGCAAAAAACAATTGAGTACCTTTATGCATGGCTTTGTTAGTTTTTGTTCTTGGCTTCTTACACTGAAAAGAGAACCCATCTGTGAGGAACCAGCATCTCTCTTCTTGATTGGCTTCTGCACTTTGTCTTCCTTGGCCTATTTTGAGAGAGCAACTTTCTTCTTTATTTTGACAGAGGAACCTTCACCTTTCTTGATCTTGACACCCACCACATCTTTGGATTTTTTGGCCCTTGCTCTTTGTTTTCTTGGCACCATCTTATCTTTCTCAGCAATGGCCTTGTCTAACTTTGCGATTTCTTTCTTTCTCTGGGAAGGATGAAACTCATGCTCCGTTGTGACTGATGGGGTAAAATCAGGGGCTTTCATCACAAAGCCAAAGTTTCGTAACATCTTATAGGTGGTTGGTAGGGTGCGCATGGTGTTGGAATTGAAAGAGCACTGATGGTGAGTGGTTGAAGCAAATGAATCAAATGAAGGTGGTAAAGTGGTGGGCAAAACTTCTGCCACAGCAATTTCTTTCCCTTTACTAGTTATGATCGGAGGCAGTTCAACCAACTCTTGGGGAAGGGAATCGTCAAAGAGTGGCTTTGCAGTTACAGAGAAGTGTTGGGAACCCGAAACTTCGTCATGCATTGAAAGAGGATTTGAATTAAGAGGGAGATAAACCCCTTCGGTTGTAGTGCTCTCATTAAACAGATGCAGATGGTTTGAAAAGGGGGATGGATTAACTGCAGAAGGAATGTGACCCGGCCATTGGAATTGATGAGGCATATTAAATACGGTGCATGCAGGGTTGGTGGAGGTGTTGCCTATAAATTCCGGATCTGGTGGGATTGGAGGGGTTTGGTTGAGTTCTTCACATTGAGTCTGAGAGCATGGGGTGTAAAAGGGTTCTTCAGGGGATGATGACATACTATCCACTGAAAAGATGAGATTTTGTGGTAGCTCTTGGGTTTGTTCTTGAGTGGTAGGAGGAATGGTGAAATCATAGATAGGAATAACACTAGTATCAAATTTCATAGTACGGTAAGGGCCATTCTTTAAGTGAGCTTTGAGTAGGTTAGTGAAGAGTGGTCGGTTGGGATTCACATAGAAGGGAAAGCTTGAGAAGAAGTGGGATTGAAGATACCTCATCTCCAGTCTTTCCAGGACTTCAAACAGGTTTGATTTACATTCTTTGTTTGTGTGTCCAACCAATCCGCATCTATAACAGACTTTAAACACCCTTTCATAGCTGAAATAAACCCACTTAAGGGGTTCATTTCCCAGCTTCACATAAGTTCCAGGAACCAAAGCATTTTCTAAGTTGATCCTCACTTTGATTCTCAATCCATACCAGTTTCTAACTCTTTCATACGACCAATCAATCACTAGTAAATTTCCAACAAGAACACCCAAATCGTTTGCATGATCAAAATGAAAACCTTCAAGGGGACAGTTAGGAACTTGAAACCATAAGTCTGCATGCGAGAAATAAACCTCTATAAGAGCTTGATTAGGCTTTCTTTCTTTAAAAACTAGGCTTAAGCCGTGAAAAGTGACCACTGATTCATTCAGAAAAAAATCTTTGTCTTTCTGCTTTTGGAAATGGAACAGATATCTAACATATTTCTTTAAAAGCTCTTTCCTCTCAATCAAAACATTTCCAAAAGTTTTCGAATTCTTTGTGATTTCACTTTGTATGACGGCAGGAGAGAGGGTTTTAGACCCAATGAATTAGGCTATCAGGGTATTCTTTGTGAGCTCTCTGAAAGCATATAGTTTGATAGGATCAAGAGCAAGAACTAATCCCCTTTCATCTAGCCTCTCCTCTCTAGAATCATTAGAAGAAAAACTATTTAAATCCATGCAATATGGATTAGACATGGAGAATCACAGAGAACAAGACAACAGAGATGAACAATGGGAGATGCAGGTGTGAGGAACTAAAAGAACTGGAAGAAGAGGAGTCTCTAAATACTAATGAAATCTAATCTGCAAGACAAATGAATCAAGCAAAGATACTGCAAACCCGACTAAATCTACTAAAGAAATCTTCAATTCACATGAAACAAGGCATGCAAATGATGAAACCTAAATCAAAAGGAGAGAGATGGTGGATAATTGGGGAGGAAAATAGGCGTTGACAATGAATTAGGTAATTAGGTTATGAGTATGATTTTGATGGGCTCAAGGAGCTGCTGATGATGCTCATGGGGGGAGCAGAAGAGGCTCATTAGATAGAGAAATTAGAGAGAGAAAGTTATGTTAATTATATTCTACTTATGATTTCACCCTAAGAGAAGTAATCCTGTTTTCTCTAGTTCTCACTTGAGTAGCTAGTGATTTGAAGTGCATTCGATTTTCTCGACCCATCTCCTCTTTATTTATCTCAGTCTAAAATTAGATCTCCTTGCTCCAAATAAAATTATATATCCTGCTTAACATTTTCTACAATCTTAAGAGAACCATTTGACTTTATCGTTAAGCGGAACTACCCTTTGTCATTGTGGATTTGTGATAAACCTTTTGTAGAAGTGAAAATGAGTAAATTATGTAAATGAGAGTCAGAAAGTAGAAAGCCCTCTCTTTCTCGCTGATTTGACTTTTATCACTATTCACTAGATTAGTTTGACTCGGTGATGATCTGATTAACGAAAAGATGCAAGAATTTGGAATCTTTTTATGGTGATGTAAAGTAAGCTTTACTCTATAGCACCATGCAAAAATAACAAAAAAAGTTGCATAATTTTGTTATTCAAACCACCGGGTCAAAGTAACCCGGTTAAGCATAAAAAAAAGTCAAAGCGGAAAGAAATAGAGTAAACGGAGCAAGTAACTTTTTCGCAGTATGACAATCATTTAGGGACAATCATTTAAAAAGGAAGAAATATATCATTTCAGGAATGGAGTTCAATTCAACTGGCATTTCCCGAAATAGAAACATCTATATTTTGGGAATTATACACCACGCAAGAGAGGCCAAATGGGTCGCGCAACCACCTAAAAGAAACTAACTTCCCACCCTTCTCTCCCTCTACATTCATTCTCACAAAAATACAAGGACAATCAGCAGCTGAGAATGCTGAAATTTTCACAAATTGCTTCTGAATTTTCATCTTCTCCATCTCCAGCTAAAGGTTAACGTTTTATTTGTGAATAATTTACTGTCTAGAAAAATATTACAGAAAGAGGAAGAACGAAATAAACATTGTTACCACCTTCCTGATGATGGTCGTGGTGGTCGTCATGGTTTAAGGACATTTAGGTCGTATAATTTCTCAAATAGGGGAGATTTTCTTCAGATTCAACCGTGAGAGAAAGTGGTGGTGGAGGAGATCATAGTCAGGCAAAATGGCGACGATGCTGAACAAAACCGAGAACACGATAGTGTGTTATGCACCAACAATGATCACGACGAATGGAATTTGGCAAGGCGACAATCCTCTAAACTATTCGCTCCCTCTCTTCATTCTGCAATTGACATTGGTCGTTGTCACGACTCGAGTTCTTGTTTTCATCTTCAAACCCCTCCGCCAGCCTCGTGTTATCTCTGAAATCCTGGTAAGTTCTTCTCATTACTAAATTTTGGAACAAAGATATGATTCAGATTTTGATTGCTTAGGCTACGTTTGGTTTGTTGGAAAACATTTCCTTGTATAATGGTTTTCTTTGTTTTGGTGTTTTAGTGCTGTTTGATTGGAGGTAAAATATTTACCTGTAAAATGTTTTCCCTCAAATGATGTAAAATGATTTGCACATATCGAATTCACAAGCCATTTTCCGGAGAGTGAAGGAACAAAACAACAACTCATACTAACACCTCCACCACCAATAACCACCACTACCACCCACCTTCACCGCCACCCATCACTGCCACTGCCGTCACGTTCCACTGTTTTGGCAAGTGTCAACCATACACCAGAAAATTATTGCAGAGAAAACTTTTCCACACAAAAAAATTTACAGATGAAATATTTTCCCGTATAAAACATTTTACTGCGAACCAAGCAGAGCTTTGGAACAACGTTTTAAGGATAACCCTATTCAGTTTTTCCCCTTTCTGCGCTTAATAATGGCATTATTATGTTTACAGGGTGGAGTCGTATTAGGTCCTTCTGTACTGGGGCAAAGCTTGAAATTTGCAAACCTGGTATTCCCTCTACGAAGTGTGATGGTGTTGGAAACAATGGCGAACGTCGGCCTTTTGTACTTCCTTTTCTTAGTGGGCGTTGAAATGGACATAGCAGTGATTAAGAAAACAGGGAAACAGGCGTTAGCGATAGCACTGGCAGGGATGGTATTGCCATTCCTGATGGGGGTGTCCTTCTCCTACATTTTGCACCAAAACTCAGATGGTGTGAAACAAGGAACCTTCATACTCTTCCTTGGTGTGGCGCTCTCCGTGACCGCCTTCCCCGTGCTTGCCCGTGTTTTAGCCGAGCTTAAGATGCTAAATACCGATATCGGTCGTATCGCTATGTCCTCTGCTTTAATCAACGACGTTTGCGCTTGGGTTCTCTTAGCTTTTGCTATCGCCCTAGCGGAGAATGATTCCTCTTCCTTCGCGTCTGTTTGGGTTATTCTTTCGAGCGTAGGGTTCGTTCTCTTTTGTATTTTCATTGTCCGACCGCTTGTTATGTGGATGGTGAAGCGGACCCCGGAAGGAGAAGCAATCAGCGAATTCTACATATGTCTCATCCTTACTGGTGTCATGATAGCTGGATTCATAACCGATGCGATTGGGACACATTCTGTTTTTGGAGCATTTGTGTTTGGGCTAATCATCCCTAATGGGCCGTTAGGGGTTACGCTGATTGAAAAGCTTGAGGACTTTGTTTCGGGGCTTCTGCTTCCACTATTCTTTGCGATGAGCGGGCTGAAAACCAATGTCATGGCGATCGATGACGGCCTAACATGGGTATACTTGTTTCTTGTGATCCTTCTTGCTTGTATCGGGAAAATTGCAGGGACACTTCTAGTTGCTTTGTACTATAAGATGCCGTTTTATGAAGGGGTTACTCTCGGTTTACTCATGAACACCAAAGGCCTCGTCGAGATGATCGTGCTTAATGTTGGCAAGGACCAAAAGGTAAACTTCGTTTTGCTTCATCTGCTTATTATCGTACATTAATTGTCGTGTTCCAAAAACTGACCATTTAAAATGAACTCGGTTTCGGGTAGGTATTGGATGACAAGTCATTTGCCATAATGGTGATTGTAGCCGTGGTCATGACGTCGATCATCACTCCAATTGTGACAGCAATTTACAAGCCAGCAAGAAGGTTTGTTCCCTACAAGCGTCGGACAATTCAGAGATCCAAACCCGACGCTGAACTTCGTGTTTTAGTTTGCATCCACACCCCTAGAAATGTCCCGACTATGATCAACCTCCTTGAAGCCTCGAATCCCACAAAGAAATCCCCAATTTGCATTTATGTCCTTCACTTGGTCGAGCTTACTGGTCGAGCCTCCGCCATGCTCATTGTCCACAACACCCGTAAATCGGGCAAACCGGCTCTCAACCGGACCCAAGCCCAGTCGGACCACATCGTCAACGCCTTCGAGAACTTCGAACAAAATGTCAGCTGTGTCTCAATTCAACCCCTCACCGCAATCTCCCCTTACTCCACCATGCATGAAGACATTTGCGGCGTTGCAGAGGACAAGCGTGTCGCGTGCATCATCGTTCCTTTCCACAAGCAACAGACAGTCGACGGCGGCATGGAGGCTACGAATCCGGCGTATCGTACAATCAACCAGAATGTTTTGGCTAACGCACCGTGCTCGGTCGGAATATTAGTCGACCGCGGGTTAAGCGGTTCGACGCGCTTGGCATCGAACCAAGTCACTCACAACGTCGCCGTACTCTTCTTCGGCGGACCAGACGATAGAGAAGCATTAGCCTACGCGTGGAGGATGTCAGAGCACGACGGCATAAATTTGACCGTAATGCGGTTTTTCCCCGGGGAAGACATGACGGACACGGCACTGATGGAACCAATCGGTGAGAGCAAAGACCCGAGGGTGTTGACAGTGATGACTGATACTGACAGGGAAAAGCAATTGGACGAAGATTATCTGAACGAATTTAGAGCAAGAACAGCAAACAATGAATCAGTGGTCTACGCTGAGCGGATTGTAAACAACGGAGAAGATACTGTGGCGGCGATTAGATCGATTGATAATGCGCATGATTTGTTTGTTGTGGGGAGAGGACAGGGAATGGTATCGCCGCTGACCGCGGGGCTGACTGACTGGAGCGAGTGTCCGGAGTTGGGAGCAATTGGAGATCTATTAGCCTCTTCAGATTTTGCATCCACCGTGTCGGTGTTGGTGATGCAACAGTATATCGGAATGGGGACACGAGACGGGCTGGGGACGCCGGACTCGTCGCACGGGGAGATGTTTGGAAACTCCTTCGTCGGGCAGAATAGCCGGATGCCGCCGCCCAGAGGGGGGGCGATGTACAATCCATAACTCAGAAAATCCGAAGCTTTAGTTTGTTTTAACTTTTGTAACCAATGTAAAAAAGTAGTAATAGTAGTATGTTTTCACAATTCAAACAGTTTTGGGTTCGTAGCTCTGGTATATATTGTTAGGGTAAGTCTTGAAGTCCCCAGTCCCATGGCTATGGTTTAAATCTTGGTGCTCATTCTGTAATGGTACTTTCTAATTGTAGATATTAACTCTTGCATATACTCGTTCGTTGTTTGTTTCAGTTTTTATTGAAATACACACTTCAGACATGCCCTTAATACACTGAAGATCCAATTGTAGTTTTCTCAATTTTTGTTTCATTTAACCTTTTTTTCCCTGAAGTCTTCTCAATTACTATGGTCATGTAGCAAAAACACCTAGAAAGCAAATTGGGTAGGTTTCAGATTTTCACATAAAACAAACCCGACCTTTTATTCCAGAAAGTCATGAAATTCAGTGAAAACAAATGTAGGATGAAGGACAGAACCCTTCCAGTCCCTGGCCAAACAGACTAGATAATGAATATAACACTAAAATTTCAAACAGAAATAAAAATGATCACAAACACCCATAATTATTCTTGTAGTAAACCACAACCCAAGAAAACAACTCTTTAAGAGCATTGGAAGCCACTGGGAATATCCTTCCCACAGTAGTTCAGCAGCAAGCTCAAAGTTACAGGAACGTTGAGATTAATACCCAGGATATCGGCTTTAATGGCAGTACAAAGGCAAACAGCAGCTTCGAGATCAGCAAGATCCTTAATAAGGGTGCAACACGGTGTCTTTGGCGGCGTGCCGACCACAAGGTGCACCAAATCTTTCAGCACATTAACACATACACCCAGCTTCAAGGTATCTCTAGGGCACTTGGGTTTATGTGCTGGAGGAGGGGATGCTGGGTAGGAGGGAGTTGGTGGTGATGGATAGGAGGGGGTTTGTGGTGGTTGTGGTGATGGATGGGCCGGTGGTTGTGGTGACGGATGGCGCGGTGTTGGTGGCGATGGGTAGAAGGGAGGTTTTGGTTTTGGTGTTGGTGGGCATTTGGGAACATGGTGAGAACTGACCGGAGAGAAAAGGACGAGGTTGAGTAAGAGGAGGAAGGCACTTGAGGCCAGAACTGCTGAAGCCATCTCAGAGTAAATCAGAATCTCCTAAAAGAAATTTGACTTATGTTAGTGATGGAAATGGAGAAGAAGGGTTGGCTTTTATAGATGGAATGGATACTTAATTGTGGTGTTACCCCCGAACCCATAGGGAATTCGCAATGTTGAAACTTGAAAAAATGGTCGTTGCGTCCAAATCCTTCACACTGCCACACTATACAATCAATCCTCAGAAATAGCACTGATCCTTAGACACGAAAACCCCCAATTTGTAACCCTGGTCCAGACAACAAACATCCGTCAGTCACTAGTTTACCAACAATATATCAAGCATGCTATCTATTATGTTTAAAAAAAAAAAAAAAATCCAGAATATGATAATAAATAAAAAGTGGTAGATATCGAAAGCAGTCTTAAATCCATAGAAGCATAGCAAAATTGCATATCTTTTAGAGGTTCAATATACAAGGAAAACGAATTGATTATCTAGTTTTAACAAGCCTAGTCATTTCCCTTTGTATAGGCCTAACTCATGTTAAACTTACCTTTGTATACTTTCCTTAGAACAGTGTTAGGCCTTACGGATCCCCAAATACTCCATTAACGCTAAAAACTGACTACCCTACTCCCAAACCTCCACAATTTCTGTTAGATGCCTCTACAGATTACGGAACAAAGTTCATAAAGCATTGTTGGCTTCAACCTCTCAAGTCTTGACGAGTTGACGGCTATTGGAACTCTTTCAATACTTTGGAGGTGAAAGTGCCAAATAATTGTATGGGAGGGACTTCTTTCCTCTTCTGGAATAGATTTAAAAAGCTATAGAGACAACCATGTGATCACACAATACATGTACACAGCAACATTTCACAAAGTTTTGACAGTGCTAACTGGAGGATAAGACCTTATGCCTTACAAGTTTGGAGTTTTCTTCACTGATTAGTGGTCATTGTGTGTCTAGCTTGCTCTCAGCCTCGCACACTTTCAGAAAAGATAGTACTTCCATTCCATGTACCAAATCTTTACTTGCTCATACTTTTGAGCATTTTAGACACCTTTTCTCTTTCAGTTGAGTATGCTGATGTATGAATATCACAGCTGGATCCCAATTTTTTCTAGAGGTGGATGCGAAAAGATTTCCAAGGGACAATTGTCATAAACCAATGTAGCGGAACCAAAAATATTTTACAAATGTATGAGTTTAGCTTAGAAATGTTCGAAAAGAGTAACAGCTGAAGAAGTTCCTCCAACAAAAACTCTGACTGTGTTAATAAGAGTTTTATAAACTCTGACTATGTCCATGTAGAAGATTAGGTAACAAACTTTGGAGTGATGGTCTTTGAGTTCGAGAACTTCGGCACATTGCTTTTAACTGACAGTGAAAAAATTTAAATATATGTGATTACGTGTGATTAAGCTGGTAGACTCGCTGAGACAATATATATATATATATGCGCTCTCCTATGGACTTCTATCAAAAGGTTCTCTGGGGCTATATATTGTAGTTGTGCAAGTGTTGCAAACACCAAAGAAAATCCGTTATATTGATCTGACATCTAGCTTAGCATCAATTCCAGCACCACAGGAGGGCTGGTGTCAAGTGTTCCTACAAATAATTCTTTTAAAGCCTAACCTAACTTGGATTTGGATATTGCGTTTCATATCTGATTCACCTGCAATCTGTCATGGTGAACTTGACCATCAAAATCGATTCCAGATACTGTGTGTAACCTTAAAGATATCTTAAAGATACTGTTTGTAACCTTAAAGATATCTTAAGGGAAGGAATATTAATTTCTGTATCAATAACTGGGTGACCTTTAAAGCAACACATATGGAGAAGGTACTTCATTCCAGCCAAGCAATCAAAAGAAACCTACTACTGGAGAAATTGTGTAGTGCTCCAACAGAGCACCACGTCGTGTTCTACAACCAATGAATGTGTGCCAATTACCGACGGTTTGTATAAGTGGTGCACTTTGATTGGAAGTAAATCACCACACGGTGCTCTAATGGAGTACTAAAAAGTTTCTCCTACTACTGAGTTAATTTACCCCGTAAGGCCCCACTTCCGCAGGAAAAAAAAAGAAAAAGAAAAGAAAAAAAAAAAGAAAAGAAAAGAAAAAGAGCATATCCTACCAGAACCCAAATATTGCTTTAACATCTCACTATCGTCTATGAACTTACTAGTAGTTCAGCCATGAGGGATTACCATGTGTAGTCCTTTAGATATGTCGTTTCTGCATGAGAAAGCACATGGCCTTGATGTCCCCATACATGCCTGAAGTGTGGTGACAGCTTATAAGGCTTATGAAATGTTTGGTATACAGTTCTTGGACATAGAAACTCACTATGTCAATCAGAGTGCATGCATAATTGAATACTAGATAAGGAAAAGAGATTTTAAACATGAAATACAATCTCATTTTTATCCAAAATGAGAAACTTGTATTCTTGTGGGCATTTATGCCAAAATTACGCCCTTAATGTTTGTATCATATATAAAAATAATCCTAATTTTTTCATTTTAGTCAATGAATTTTGTACCTTTTTACTTCCATTTCAAAATAATTGGTATCCATCTGACTGTCCATGGGCAGTAAACGTAACCACATCCTTTTGGGCAACAGGTGGTAAAATCTGAGGCTTCTTCAACTTATCTGCTTTGCAATTAATGAGGGGGAAAACAATAACATTTACATATGACACAAACGGAGCCCATATTGTTGGAAAAATATCCCAAACACCTTCACAAGTCGTACATAATGGAACCTGTTTCCCCTTTGCTAAAGACCCGTAGGTAAAATGGAGAGAAAATGGTGAAGTTATCATCTAAGGTTATCTTATCAAAAAGGTACATGATGCCCTTCAATTCTACTTAAAGTTATTACCACAAAATAACCATCCGAAACTCCTCTCTTCATTTGCAACTATGTCGCATTCTAAAAGCTCACCTGCAGAATTGATACATCCAACTTTCAAAATCGTGTCTTCATAAAATGACTTGCGAAATGTTTAAGCGTTTCACATCTCATTCCAGACCCATCAGGAGATTCCAATGGTGAAACCATGTCAACTCATCCAGCCACGACAACCAAGGATTCTGGGTTTGAACTTATACATCTAAAATCACAAATGGCTGCAAGTTATCATTGGGTCGGGTCAGACCCACACCCGCCCAGCTTAAACGCGACCCTATTGAACCCAGACCCAACAGTAAACCAACAGGACCCCACCCCTTTAAAACCAGTGAAATCTTGACCCAAACGCAACCCGTAAGACATTTTATAGACCCAGGCCCTTCCAAACTCATCTACCATTTCTCAGGTGTATATAAAATTGAAAATGAAAAGATAAAAGAGAGGAATTACTAAGATGGAACCACACACATACACACAGAGAGGAGTAACTATGGATATGGAAAAATGGTTACAAAGAGAAAGATTAGGGGAAAACCAAGATATATTAAGGAGACAGAGAGAAGAGTAATACAGATATGGTTACACACACACACACACAGTGAGAGAGAGAGTAGGGGAAAACCACGATAGACTATGTTAATGACAGTGTAAAGCAGAAAGGGGAGTCGGGTGCAATTTGTATAAAACAGTAGAGTGGGGTTCTTATGTAAATACTGTAAAGATAGTAGGTTAGCTTGTAGTTAGTGAAAGCTTGCAACTGTTCAAACAAACCAAACAAGAGCTGCATACAGCTCATGTTCTTATTAAAGTTTGGTAGTGGATTCAATCACTTCAATTCACAAGTTCTGTTAGTTACTTCATGGAATCAGAAAGGCTGGTTGCTCTTGATTCAGATTTCCTGCATTTAGTTTCATCAATTTCTTATCATTTCAATGAGGGTTCCTCAGCTCTGGCGACTAAATTACCGGCCGGCTTGAATTTTTTCACTCCAACCACTGAATAATATCCGCTGTACAAAGCTTAATTCACTACTCATCAGCACCTCAAGAGCGCTCTTCTTGCTTCTATTTCAGCCACTGTGTTGCCGGTAATTTTTTCATCTCCCTCGCACACATTCTGCTTGGTCTGCGTTAGAGCTGTTTTTTGTATCACTTTCCAGATCACAAATGCATCAATTGAAGCTTCCTCTGTGCTCAATCACAAAAGGATCTGCAACTGTCAGTAGTTATTTTGATCAAATCAAGCAAATCACAAACCAATTAGCTCAAGTTAATGAGTTTATCAGTGAAAAGGATTTGATTTTATACATTTTGAAATGCTTGCCTGCAGAGTTTGACATGTTCCAATCCAGTATGATGACTCGTGCATCTCCTATTACAGTAATTGAGCATAATTCTCTGCGTCTCCATGAGGAATTGCACCTTATGTCTACTGCACAACCAGTGTTATCTGCACCTTTTGTGGTTTATCTGGTGTTTGTACTTCTCAAAACTTTTGACTGTCTACTATGCTCACGAAACCTGGTGCCAGAAACTACAACTACGGTCATCAGAAAGAAATATTTTGTTCTAAGTTCCCAGACTCATCAGGAACAGGCGCTCATACTTCTGGTCATGTCACTGATTCTCTTGATGCTATTAAATGTCAGATTTCTAGGAGAACTAGGCATACAGCTAGAGATTGCTGGTATAGACTTGACACAGTTACGTATGCAAGGACAAAACCTCCAAGGAAAGCCTCTCACATTGCTGCTTATGCCAATTCTCAACAGGCAATGTTGTTCATCATCTCAACCCCAGCGTATCATCAAATGCACTTTATCATCCATTTACAACTGCAGGTGCCTCCATCAATAACTTCAACACCACGACTTCTGGATTCTGGGGCCAATCACCACATTACCAACCAAATGCAGCAGCTACGTTACCTGAACTCGGGTGCGGGTGTCATGTCGGGTGTGTATCCGAGGATCGGATTTGCCTAATTGTTAAAATTTAGGATTCGGGGACTTGGCTAAAAAGTACCCAAATTTTCGACACGGGTGCGGGGATATGTTATATTTGTCTATTTTGTGTTTGTCGTGTAACATCATACATCCGTTTTAGTACTAGTAAGATGTTAAATTACATTTTTTTATCATCTGAAGGACTATTCTGAAATAAAAGATGTTCTTAAGGAGGTTTTTATCAATAAATTGTGTTTTATGGGCTTTAAGAGTAAGAAACTAAGAGTAACAGTGGGCCGATTTTATAAAATGAACTTTGGGCTTTCTTTAAGTAAAATAACAGAAGAAGCCCAACCCAATGGATGGAGATAAACATAACCCAAGAGAGAATTTAGGTCTTCTATTCCCGTGAACGACGACGATGAAGACCGGCAAGAGAAACGCAGCAGACGGCGGAGGAAGATTGACGGTTCCAAGGGCGCAGAGATGGAAGGAAGAAGGCATCGTCAACAGTGAGCCGCGTCCAAGATGTCGGCCGGATCGACGCGGATTTCGTACCCGCACCCGGATCGGGTCGTATCGACCCGGGTACTTTGGCGAAACTGCCGAGTCCAGGTAACGTAGTGCAGCAGTCACCAACACAATGCCAAAGCATGACTCAGTCTTTGTAGGAAATGGTACTGAAGTTCCAGTTCATTACACTGGTACTAGCACAATTTCTACTCCTACAAACACATTCTCTCTAGCCAATGTTCTATACTCTCCCTAATTCTCAGCTAAACTCCTTTCACTGCATCAATTTGCTCTTGATAAGAACTGCACTATTTCATTTAATGCTACTGGTTTTGTTCAGGACAATATTACCAGAGCAAATCTTAACCAAGGCCTTTGTAGAAATGGACTTTACTCATTTGATTCCTCCACTGTTGCATCTCCAAATGCAGTATGTGATTTGAGAGCATCAGTCTCCTCTTCTCTCTGGCATCAATGATTAGGCCATCCAGCTATCAAAATCATGCAGCATCACACTCTATTTCTGCATATACAGTTCAAGAATTTGCCAATTTGTCATTCCAGCTCAGTCTCGAAAATTCACAAGCAACAATTCTCTATTAGTAAAATGGTAACTCAGTCTTGTTTTAAATTAGTTCGTTATGATATCTGGGTCCATTATGTTACTCAAAACTATAAGTTCTATATCATTTACATTGATGGTTTATGTAAATTTGTTGGTTGTATTCTCTAAGAAACAAGTCTCATGCCTTGAACTTGATCAACACTCAGTTCAAAGCCACTGTTGGACTTTTAGGAACTGACAATGCTGGTGAATATCTGAATCATGAGCATGCCTTGTACATACAAAATCAGGGCACAATTCATCAAACTAACTGCCCACATACACCAGAGAAAAATGGGAAGGTAGAAAGAAAGCATAGACACCATGTTGAAACTGCAGTTGCACTTCTAACTCAAGCTCATTTACCTCCAACATACTGCCTTGATGCAATTATCACCGCCAATTTTCTCATAAACAAACTTCCCATTGGAAGTTTCAATCTCCTTATTTTAAACTTCATTCCACTCATCAAAAGTATAGTATTTATGTTTGGTTGTCTTTCATATCCGTGGCAGCTTATTCTTCAAATAAACTCACTCACAAATCATCAGCTTTCTAGGATATTGCATTCACACGAAAGGCTATAGGTGCTTGGACATTAAAACTAAATTGGTCTATGTATCAAGACATGTGGTGTTTCATGAAACCACATTTCCTCTTTCTGACATTGTTACTGTTTGCTCTCTAAAACAACACTTTTGATGGAAATTCCTAACCCCAATCTTCATGAGTACCCTTCATAACACCGCCATTTCCTACCAATTCTACTCCATTGTCAGCACCACCACCTTTTTCTTCTTCTTCACCAGTTATTGCTTCTTTCACCTCTTCCTCTCACACTACTTCTAATACACCAGTTTCACTCGTCCACTCTATGGCCACCAGATCCAAGAGTGGCATTGCCAAACTTAATCCCAAGTATTGTCATGATATTAATAATTTACCATCAACCACGGAGACCGAACCAGCCACCTATGAGCTAGCTTCTTGTGATTCCAAATGGACCAGTACCACGCAAGAGAATTACAAAGCTCACATTAATCAAGGAAGACACTGGTACCACTTCCTTCTACTAGGAAAGCTATAGGTGCAAGTGGGTGTTCAGAATCAAAAGAAATGCAGATGACAAAGTGTCAAGGTAGAAAGTCAGACTTGTAGCCAAGAGCATTCATTAAAAAGAGGGAATTGACTACTCAGAGACATTTAACAGTGAGAATTGTGCTAAGCATGGCTCTCCATTTTGGGTGGCAAGTCAAGCAATTGGAAGTTTCAAATGCATTTCTACATGGCCCTCTCCAGGAAGAACTGTATATGACTCAACCATAAGGATTTGTAAATCCAAATTACCAGTTCATTCCCGCAAACTTAACAAGTCAATGCATGGTCTCAAACAAGCGCCTAGAGCTTGGTTTACAATATTCTCTCAACACATCTCTCATTAGGGTTCAAACACAAAGCAGCTCATCGCTCATTTTTGTTCAGCATACATCACCCAACATGACAGTCATTTTGGTCTATGTAGATGATACTCTCAGCACTTGAAGTGACCAGCCTTACACTGAGAATCTGTTCAAGCAGATGAAGACTTTATTTTCTCTCAAAAATTGGGATTGTCACACTACTTCTTGGAAATTGAAATCACCAGGCATGTAACACATCTATGCATCTGAATTAGGTCAAGCATACTACAAATTTAATTAATAAAGCAGGTTTAAAAGCTTGCAAAACATGTGATACACCAGTGTCACCAATGAGTCTTGGTTCGGAACATTGCTAGGAGGGGATCAATATCTCTCCATCACAAGACCTGAGATACAATTTGCAGTCAACAGCTTGTGACAAAAGATTCATAAACCAATACAGGGAGATTCCGTACCGCTCAAAAGAATTCTGATGTACATCAAAGGAAGAACTCACTCAGGCATTACACTCACAGGAAGCACTTTCAATCTTCTGGGGTTTTCTATGCTGATTGGGCTAATTCAATAACAAACAATAGGTTAACAACTGAATTGTGCATCTATTTGGGTGCTAATCTAATTTCATAGAGTTCAAAGAAGCAGCACACTGTCGCAAGATCCTCAACAAAAGATGAGTTCAAAGCAATGGCAACTACTGCGGCTGAGATTCCTGCATGCAGACCTAAAACTTCATACTCTCACAAGCACTCCAGTGATAGTCACTCAGCCCTCAGCCCTGTCTCTAGCCAAAAATCCAGTATTTCATGCTAGAACAAAACATATAGAAATCGACTTTCTCTTTGTTATAATAAGTGAATTTTGGAGCTCTGGTGGAGGCACATTCCAAGCTCAGATTAGCAAGCTGACTTGCTCTCCAAAGCTCGGACAGCTCCCAAGTTCATTGAGCTGCTACACAAGGTTCACCTCAAAACGCTTGCAGGGGTGTGTTAAATGCTAGTGTAAAGCAGAAAGGGGAGTCATGTGCAATTAGTATAAAACAGTAGAGTGTGATTCCGATGTAAATACTGTAAAGATAGTAGGTTAGCTTGTAATTAGTGAAAGCTTGTAACGGTTTCTAACAAACCACCAAGAGTTGTATATAGCTCGTGTTCTTGGTGAAGTTTGGTAATGGATTCAATCACTTCAATTCACAAGTTAGTTTCTTCGAAGGAGAGATGTAATTCAGTAGGGAGCTAAAGAGCGAAAAATTTGATGGAGAGAGAGATAACTATAGAGAGGGTTAATGGGAGAGAATTAGGAAAGAATGGGAGAGAGAGAGAGAGAGAGAGAGAGAGAATTGAAGGTCTGTTAAATTTTTTGAAAGAATTGAGTTTGTATCTCTCTCTCTCCTAATGTTAGTTTAGGATTCTCTCTATCTCCTAATTCAGACATTTGAATTTACAATATTATAAATTCAGACCAACTCTTTATCGAATGGGGAGAAAAGTAGAAAACTACTTATTTTTTTACAAAGTTGTGAAAAGCAAAAGAGAATAAAGGGTCAAGTGCGGGATCGTAGAGCCTGATCCCTGAACAAACGGGTTGCACGTAACAGGGTTGGGACTGGGTTGAGCATATACGGGCTGCATCATAGTTCGCTCGGTTCGGAACCCGTCCGATTAACTGCCCTATTACAAGTTATCAATATATTACATTCACTAAACCACAACTTTCACATTGATTAATGAATAATAATTCTAGGAGAAGGGGCTAGATTTTTATATTTTTGGTCTTTATCAAAGAAGGGGCTATTTGACGATTAGGCGTGAAGAACATGATTTCTAATACAGGAAGTGATTGGCTCTAAAATGGAGGTGAAAGATTTTTGGAACCCTGTGACATCCTTTCCTGTTTCTCTCAAGATAATGAAAAAAACTGGAGAGAAATGGAAATGATGGACATATGTCAGGGAAATTGGAGAGCATTTATCACTGGTAGTAAGGACCAGTTTCGTTCTGCTTAGGCATATAGCAGTGGGACATTGTTCTAATGCAGTGATCATTCATTTGTAATTCTTCCTTCGCTCTGTAGTCACAGCCTCCCCCTTTGTCCTCATTAGAACTTGGAGTCTTCCCGCCTATTAGGTTTTCTAGGAAACTTGCGATCATAGTTGTCAAAATCTTACGATTCACGATCCGTATCCTAAGATTCGATTCGATTCGATTCTCCCATGAAACGATGTGAATCCCTTAGTGAATCTTGAATGAACAAAAAATTATTTGAATCCCGATTCAAGAGTCCGAATCTTACGATTCAGTTGCGATTCAGACCGATTCTACGATTCAACTTCGATTCATCTGAAGGTCTTATTGAGTTGCAACATCAGTCTAAGAAATAATGCTTCCTACATTAATTCCTGCATTTATGTTTGTTTTGCAGCATGCATTTGTTTATAACTAATAGTTCATTTTTCTCAAGTCTGATGCTAATAGTTTTCTATTACTTTCAATATCCCTGGCATCTTGTAGTTCCTTGCTCCACATGCCTAATATCTAGATTATTCTTTATCTTTTAGATGGGTGAAACTCCTAATCACTAGTTATGGATACAAATTCTCAATAATTTGAGCTTTCTTTTAATAAAAATATAAATTTATTTTTTCAATAATGTTACTTACAGCTTTATGAAATATTTTATTCTATCTACATAAAAATATTGCAAGTTAAATCTTTACGATTCACGGTTCGACTCGATTTACGATTCAGTGAAGGTGAATTTCGATTCACTATCTGAATCCCGATTTCACAACAATGCTTGCGATTTGTTGATAGATGATCCCTCTGAGTCCAAAGAAAGAAGACAAGGTAAACAACCAAGAAAAAGTTTGTTCAGTATATGAGGTGAATGACCAGTGCTTTCTCCTCTTCCTTTCAGTTATTTCTGCTTGGGTGAGAAACCTAATCTGTTGTAACAGAATATAAACTTAAGGAAAGCGTAGTTTAAGGTCCATATTAGATGTATATTAATCCGACATCTTATTCTTAGATTTCGACCGTGAAAGAGGATAAAGGATGAAGCTGCCTCATGGAATTCTTGCTGCTCATGGTATATAGAACTTGATACCTCGTGGAATTCAATAACAAGGGAAAGCCTTATCACTTTGTTTGGTAGAAACACAATCCTTTGATGAACTCAGTAACAGGGCAACCCTTCCGTTTGGCAGTAAAGAATTTCCAGTACATTGAGAACCCACAGTGGAAACATCCTATTTGCTCAGATTCGACCAATTGATGTGTAGCTTTAGTCTTTCAGTTCGTCTGATGTCATCGTTTGCCATTTCAGTTAGACAAGAATCAAATGAGAGTCTTCTTAATCGTACAAGTACTCATTTATCCTGAAATCTGAGCTCCTTGTACTCTTCTAAGCACACTTCTTATTAACGTTATTGTCTTCGACGAATATTATGACTCTAGAGATTGATTAAACTCGTATATAGTTTACTCAAGTTCACTATCCAGTGTATCCTTCTCAATGCATATAACATATAATACACAAACATCAAATCTAAAAGCAAAGTCTCAATCTTCCGAAACTCTATGGTAACCTTCATCCTGGAGATTTTTACACCCTAGCTCGGTTTTACTAATTCAAACACCCTATAACAGCATTTCTGGTCAATCCTTGGAGAAACTAATGCGAACCAGATTGGAAAGTATGTTTTATCTTTAAGAGTACAGCTCACCTACGCAACTGTAGAAGCTTTACATACCCATGAATCCAATGTTATTGTAGAAACCCTAAACCACAAATAGACCAATAATGGCACTCAAACGATTATAAATAGACAGGGTGAATCAAACAACTGACACGTGTAGGGTTAAATGGTAGAAGCAGCAGACGATACTGAAACAAGAAGAGATTCATTCAAATTTTGGGTTCTTGGAAGGAGACGAAAGGGACTTGCGGGTTTGTCAGGGCATCATATTATCCTGAACTCTGAGTGCCTTCCACACTTGGAATAGCAACTCAGAAATGATTTCTTCACCCAATTTTAATTTCCAGTGTATGCTCCGCAAGTATATAACATATAATAGACACAAACACCAAATATTATAGCAATTGACTCTACAATTTTTGTGAAGCCGGGCCGCTTCTGTCGACCACTCATAACAGTGCAATAAAGATTGATAAAACTATGGTGGAGTTGTCACTGACAAAGGGATTTCTAGAAGCTTAATCATACTCAAAGAGAATTATAGCAGAGAACTCCCGAATCCCCAGTTTCTTACTGAAAGATGAATCAAAAAATAATGGAACACATGATTATAAATAAAGAAAAGTGAAGCAAAAACAACAATTGATTGGGTTAAATGGCAAATGCAGCAGAGGATGAACAAAATTAACGAAGTGGTTCATTAGATTTTAGTGTTTTGGGAGGGAGAGGGCAGAGACTTACAGGTTCTCTGTAGTCTGTAGATCTCTCGATCTGTGATTGGCGTGGCTCAATCCTGCAGCCATGTTCTCCGATTAACACTCTCCAGAAGGATCGCAGACTGGCAGTAACGACGACTGATGTTGAAGGGAGGGCTCAGCTGGGCTTTTGGTCCTACTGAATGATTGATTCCTGGCCTGATAATCCATTTGAAGCATAGTTATTTAGTCCATAGTTTGGGGTGATGCAAGATAGTAATAATTCTGTTTAAAATTATAAGTAATGATAAAAATAAAATAAATAAAACACTCTCCAAAATGCTTGGAAAAAACTAAACATGAGGTTTATTTGGGGAGGAGGGCGTATAAACACAAAAGGTATATAGGGGTAAATTTAAACAATCGGTGAATGTGTAATAAATTGTTTCGGGAAACTAATTTTAACAGGACTACTTGAAATCTGAAGACAATGCAAAGTTGTTTTTCCGTGAAACCAATTATGTAACAATGACAGAGAACTAAGAAATGCAATACAATTTTGCACATTGCTGTACATATGAGCTTTAAATGTTACTACAGCTCGATCAATGTGTTAATCCTATGTTTTATTTTATATACATCTTTCATGTGAAAAACAGTTATGAAACAATATCCAAGTAGGTCCAAATTTAAATGTTGTAACTTTTGTGGTATTATTAAAAAATCTGCTTCAATTTCATAAATCTTACAAGAATACCATTGAAACACTATACATTTATAGAGGCTAAAATATAGTTTCGGTCTTTCGGAAACTTAAGGCGAGGCACGTGACTCTCCTGGTCACCAGGTGCCTCATCGCTGCCTCTTGCCCATGACCCTTTTAGATGTGAGCAATTATAAGTGCATTTAACTTTCATATGTGATTTACAGATTATTAATCTGAGCAGATTTTAGTTGATGCACACTTTAAAAGTAAAGATCGCAGGTTTCCATCACTATAAAAGGTTTTCACAGATTCTTGAACCTTAACCATAACATATGAATACACCCATCATTTCTCTGGATGAATTAGCATAAGTACTCGATATACCATTAGCGGCCGTTGTTTATGAGTTGGTTGTTTTGCTTTGACTCTTTCTTGGAATCCTACAGATTCTTGACTCACAACTTACTAAGCTACTTTTGTTGAATCTATTCTATAAAACAGGACGGTTGACTTTTTATCAGCTTTTAGATTAAATCAATCCCAGCCCTTAGATCTCACCCACTTATAGTTAGAATTCCCAAAAATTTGGGGACAGTTAGAAACCCATCCCATTGAAAAACCACGTACACACACCAGCCCACCTTTTTTTCTCCACCCGCGTGTGTGACTCACCAATTTTCCCTTCTCCCCCATTAGATTAGTCAAGATTCATCTCTCTCCCACTCTCTGACTTATCTCTACATTTTAGGGATGAACATTTTTCTATTATTTTTTACCAAATTTCACTTATTTTGTTTTCAATTTAATATTATTATAATTAACGAACTTTTTTCCTTTGGTTTAATGAATAAGTACGGATTCCTTCTTATCTCTTCTTTTAGAGATCAATTTGAGGAAAAAGTTTCTAAAATATTGTCTTCCATTTTCTACCAAACTTCACATAATTTATTCCATCCATTCATTCGCTGTATAATATTTCCCTCATTATAATTTAGGGATAGTGCCCTCGGGCACGGGCAATATCCTAGTTATTAATAATCCAAAGAGGAGTACTATGGGAACTCAAAACTTCACATAGAGATTGGTATTTGTAGCAAGCTCTTTCTATAGCGGGCATTATCATGACACAGATATGACCAATTCCACACATATCTAACTTAATTTGAACTAATCAATCGGAGAAAATAATGAAATTAAAAAGTATCGGGTAAGTCAAGAGTTTGGTTGACTCGGTTGGCCAATCAGTTTAGTGGCTATGAGATCTTATATCCGATTCTCAATTCTCGTGTTTTAACTATAAAATTGAGAGCTAAGAACAATTCAGACTAGTGTAACTCTCTTTTGCAGAAGAACAGTATGTGTCACAAATATAAAGAAGTAGCAACTATTTACCATACGCTTAGGGCTACCGGTAAGAAAGTAAACTTCAACCTAGAAAGAATGAAATGGAACATTAATTCATGCACCGTACCCATCCTTAATAATAGCTATGTTAGGTATATAGTTCAACATATTGACATGTCTGGCTTTCGAATTAACCAACCTATATTGTTATCGAATGGAGAAATTAGCCGGAAACAGCAGCAAAAAAATCTCTATGGCTTGTTTAAAAACATTTTTCAATGTAGCGCTCACCTGATCACCGTTGTTCCTCCATCAACGTCATAGACGTGACACTTATCTTGAATACATATTGGATGGATTAGAAAGGGGACCATTAGTGATAATTATTGTCTTCTTTATTCCTTATTTTCCTCAATCTCTGACTGACTTGAGTGTCGTTGGAAGGTCTACGAGACAATCCCACCGGTGCATGCAACTTTTTACTTGTTTTCCTTTCCAGGGTTGAGTGTCGTGTTCCTTACCATAAGAAGGCTGTCGTACTACCCAATGCATGACTGCTGATTCCTCTGCATCACAATTATTAATTACATATGTGGAATTACGGAATTTGTTTTTCAACAAACTCAAGTGTTGTATTAAGTCTAGTTTCAGATATAACTCATATGGTAGGAATAAATTTTGGAAATAAAGCCCTTATTAGCAGTATAAGCCTAAGGGCACCTCGAATAGTGACATAAATAAATGAAAAATGGAGGTGATTACTAGCACGGGAAGCGCTTAGTTCTAATATGGAGGTGAAAGATTTTTGGAACCCTGTGATGTCCTTTCCTGCTTCGCTCAAGATAATGATAAAGAGAACTGGAAAGTATGGACATAGGTCAGGGAAATTGGAGAACATTTTTCACTGGTAGTAAGGACCAGTTCGTTCTGCTTTGGCAGATAGCAGTGGAACATTGTTCTGACGTCATGATCATTCATTACCACTTCTTAATTTGCTCTTTAATCATGTGATTCACGGCCTCCCCCTTTATCCTCATTAGATGTAGGCAGCTTTCCGCCTATTATGTTTTCTAGGAAACTAAGGATTTATCTGATAGATGTTCCCTCTGAGTCCAAAGAAAGAGGACCAGGCAAAGAACTAAGAAACAGTTGTTCAGTAGATGAGGTGAATGGCCAGTGCTTTCTTTTCTTCCCTTCAATTATTTCTACTTGAGCGAAAACCTTGAATCTCTTATAACAGAGTATGAACTTTAGAAAAGCATAGTTTAAGGTCCATATTAGATGTATATTAATCCGACATCTAATTCTTAGACTTCGACCATGAAAGAGGATAAAGGACGAAGCTGCCTTGTGGAGTTCTGTTGGCTCATGGTATATAGAACTTGATACCTTGTGGAATTCGGGAACAAGGGAAAGCCTTTTCCCTTTGTTTGGTAGGAACACAAAACCCCTCGTGAAATTCAGTAACATGGCAAGCCTTTCGTTCGGCAGCAAAGGAATGGTCTTTGCTTTGTTAGATTCAAAACCGTCTGCCGAAAACATCCTATTTGCTCAGATTCGGCCAGTTGATGTGTAGCTTTTGCCTTTCAGTTTGTCTGATCTCATCTTTTACCGTTTTGTTAAACAAAATTCAAACGAGAGTCTTCTTAATTTTACGAGTACTCATTCATCCCTATACTCTTCAATGGTACACTTCTTATTGTTAACTTACCTGTCTTTGAAGAAAATACGAAACGTAGAGATTATTGAACTCGTATGAAGTCTAATTTACTCAATATGACTTTCCAGTGTATCCTTCCAAATGCAAAAAACATATACTCCTACACAAAAACTAAATCTAAAAGCAGAGTCGCAATCACCAGAAGCTGTGTGGCTAACTTCATCCTGGAGTTCTAAACTTCCTAGCTCAGTTACATACATTACATCAAAAAAAAAGCATAACCACATCTTCTGGAGTTCCAATGTATCATCTTCCTCAAGCATAAAATATTGTAATCGACACAAACACCAAAAATTAAAGCAAACTAACTACAGCTTTTGTGAAGCCAAGCCGCTTCTGTTGAGCCCTCAACATAACCAATGCAATGAAGATAGAAGATTAAAACTAGGTTGAGTTGTTACTCACAAATGGAAATCCAAAATCTTTATCATACTCAAAGCAAATGCCAGCGGAGAACTCCTAAATCACAGCTTCTTACTGAAAGATTAATCAATCAATAATGGTCACGTGATTATATATCGAGAAAATGAAGAAAAAAAAACCAATTGCATGTGTATAATGGAAAATACAGCAGACGATGAACGGAACCAGCGAAGATATACATTCGATTATAGGGTTTTGGGAGGGAGAGGATAAAACTTACAGGTTCCCTGTAGTCTCCATATTTGCCGGCTGCGAATGCCCACGCCGACTTATACATTCGATTATAGATAGGGTTTTGGGATGGTATAGCCTTCAATCCGTGATTGGCGTGGCTCAATCCCGCAGCCATTTTCTCCGACTTACAGTTTCCTACAGCATCACAGCACCGACAACTGATGTTGACAAAAAAAAACTGGTAGACAAGAATTTGTTGAGAATAGTAGTAGACATATTTGTAGTTCAGGAGAAATATGGGGTTCTTTATGTAATTACTAAGAGTCTATAACAACAAGTTAAGTCCTGGTTTAGGCGCCAAGAATGATTAATGAAAGATTCATTTTATCTTCTTCTTTCTCTCTCATCTTCTTCTCACTCTAGATTCCTCCCTTTCAGAGTTCTAATTCTTCATCACAAGTTGATTAGATCTTTATTTTCTACATGCTATCAGAGGCATTGAAGCTCATAGCTCATGTCGATCAGTGGATTTCTTCGCTCTGATTCTCAAATTTCCATGGCTGATTCATCATCGTACCCTGGTCTTCTAGCATGAAATTTCTGATCTCCAACCTCAATTCTTTAATTCAAGTCAAATTTGATGGATCTAATTACCTTATGTGGAAAGCACAGATGATCACAGTGCTTGGCGCTAATGGACTAGTGGTTCTCCATTGATCAACACATAAAGAGTGACCTCCTTTGCATCAATTTCTTATATGTTCTTCCAATAATTCAGCATCTCGCACATTCACATCTTATCTGGCAAGCCCTAGAAACTCGATTAGCATCACTTTCTCGCTCTCATGTGCATCAATTGAAGGATATGCTTGCCTCTATAACCAAAGGATCTGATTCTTTTATTGTTATCTAGACATAATCAAGAATGTGTGTGACAAATTAGCTCAAGTAAATGAGTTCATCTCTGAAGAAGATCTAATGATGTATATTGTTCAAGGTTTACCTTCTGAATATGATACATTCAATTCCAGTATTCGTACTTGAGGTGTTCATATCTCTATCACAGAACTCAAAACTCTTCTCTTATCTGAAGATTTACATGTTCAAAGAGAATTATCTGAAATGTCTCTCCCTCCTTCGCCTCCAGTTGTTGGATCTCCTCTGTTTTCTGCTCCTACATTACACGCAGAGGCTATGACTGCTTATCGAACACAGTATAAGCCCTCTAAGGTCACTTCTGACTACAATGGCAAAAAAACTTATTACAAGAAACCTTATTCTCGGCACTCAGGGTCTCTTCTTGGTCCTTACAATAGATCTACTACTGGATATAAAGTCTTCTCAAGCTTCTATCATGACTAATTTGGTATGTCAAATTTGTGGAAAAACAAAACACAGTGCCAGAGATTGTTGGTACAGATTAGACACTACAAGATATGGAGCTGGACCACCTTCCAAAAGAGCGTATCACACAACTTTTGCACCTTCAATACCTCACTTAGCATGTTCTCATCCAAGTCAGCACCAACATCAAATCTCCTCTCAGTTTCAACATCCACCTACAGTTCATCCCTATCCTGCATAGAGCACACAATACCAGTCTCCTTGGCTTCTGGATTCAAGTGCTACACACCATGTCACCAATCAACTCCACACAATGAAAAGCTATCAACCTTATCTGGGGTCTGATACAGTTCATACAAGAAATGGTTCTGAGGTTCCTATGCAATACACTAGTTTTGGTATACTATCTCTTCCTACCTCTAATTTTTCCTTGTCCAACATACTTCACTCTTCTCTCTTTCATAACAACCTTCTTTATGTGCATAATTTTGCTACTGATAACAATTGCACCTTGTCATTCACTTCTACTGGTTTTGTCATTCATAAACATGCTACCAAGGCTATCTTCACCAAGGCCAATGTAGCAATGGACTGTTTGCACTACCAAGTTCTTCTTCCTCTGATGTACTCCCTGCTGTGTTTGTCTTCAACTGTATCTTCTTCACTGTCATTTTCAAAGTCCAATTCATCCTAATGGCATCAAAGGCTTGGACATCGAGCTTTTCCCATATTAAAGTCTTTGCCTTCTCATATTCATGTAAACTTTGATAGACCATCTCATTTGCGTAATGCTTGTTCAATTTCAAAAGCACAAGAAATTATCTTTCAGTTCTAGCATCAGTGTTACTACTTCTCCTTTTCAAGTTGTGCATAGTGATGTTTGGGGTCCATCCCTTACTTTGTCTTTTCAAAACTATAATTATATGTACTCTTTCTTGATGACTACACCAAATTTACTTGGTTGTATCCATGAAAATCCAAAGATGAGGCTTATAATGCTTATCTTCATTTCTGTGCTTTGGTTGCAACTCAATTATCTTCCACAATAAAAGTATTCAGAACAAATAACGGGTATGATTTTCTATATCTTCAGTCTCAGTGCACAATTCATCAAACTTCGTGTGTTACAATCCTGAATAAAATGGTTCAGCTGAGAGAAAACATAAACACCTTATTGAAACCACCATTACACTTCTCACTCATGCATCATTACCTCCTACCGATTGGTTGGATGCTCTAGTCACTACCAAATTTCTCATTAACAAATTACCAAAAAAAAATCTTTCTCACAAATCACCTTATGACATGATTTACCATACATCACCTTCATATCAGCACCTCAAAACCTTGGTTGTCTATGTATCCATGGCTAAAACACTACTCTCCTTCCTGTCTTTACACCAAAGGTTATCCATGGGTACTGTCTTTACACCAAAGGTTGTAAATGTCTGGACATCCAAACAAAAGTGGTGTACACTTCTAGACATGTCATATTTGATGAGAATATTTTTCCTTTTGCTGATACACCATCTCCCTCCTTCCTCAAATCTTCAAACTACACCACTGATTGGAGTTTTCTTACTCCAATCTTTCTCAGTCACAACACTACTCCTTCATCCTCTGTCTCTTTACACTCTGTCCCTCCCTCCTGATCCACACCTGTTGGAGAATGCCCTCGAGGCAATCTATTTCTTGTGACATTTATAGGGATTTACAATTCATTATTTTATCCATATGGAGATATGTTGACATGAATGAAGTCCTTAGAATATAAATGTTATATCCTTAAATATCCCTAGGAGATTATATTGATTAACTGGACAATCAAATGTTGACTAGTATGGGGTTGGATTGATATAGAGATATCACGATCCAACACATGGGTATGCATTATGGGTTATGGCATACTTGATTAACCCACAACGAGAAGGCTACATACAAGTTTTGTAAAGTCACAAGTGCTTCTCGTAGTGACAACGGTATTGTCATTCTTAGACTTGAAGTCAATAGATCCTCTAGTTGTGGAATATTATGTTTGATGTCGTCAAACGCTACACCGTAACTCGGTAGTAATAAAGGCGCATATCGGACATAATAGGAAACAAGCTTAGAGATGGTAGTGATGTAGATAGAATTTGTCCCCCCCACATAATGGGAGAAAATATCTACGGCCACTCGAGGGATGGTGCTTATAGAATGTCTGGCCAGACTCAGATAAATCAATATGGGATATTGATGTTATCTGCATGAATAAGGCTATTTCCCAGGATCGAGAAACTATGGATTTGATATACGAGTATGACTTGTATGTCTCGTGTCCAATCCGGATATAGAGACAAAGGGATGAGACAATACTTGCACAAGGTTTGTTGGATTACTGACTATTTATATTAGTTGGGTGGCATGGATGTGTTGCTAGACACCGCTCCATTTTAATAATCGTTACTACCAATTAAGTAGAAACCTATGGAGTCACACTCCCTATGGATTCAAACGGACTTGGGAATTAATTAATATGATTAATTAAATAGAATGATCAATACAAAACTACTTGCAAACTTAGTAGGACTAATTTGCAAGTTGGACTAATTCGTGTATGGACAGTATTAGGAGAGGGGCCAATATGTAGTTAACAAGGAGTTGTTAGACTATATAAAGGACACTCCTAGTTTATTTCTCAGTGTTGTTGTTATAATTGTTATCACACAAGGAGAGAAAAAGCAAGGAGAGAGACAGAACACTAGAGGGACGAACCCCCTAGTGTCGCCCCTCTACCCGTCGGCCTCAAGGAGGGTGACCGCCCCTCTTTTGCTCCGTTTTGTGTGATTCTTCTTCTTCCTCCTTCATATCTAGCTATAACAAAGGTGTGGAGGATCCGGAATCAATCCTAGGAGTGGACTATGTAGATCCGTGAACACTATTTCGCATATGAAGTCATCCAAGGAGACAAACAAGGTATTTGATAGTAAATCATTTACTATCGTTATGATGTCTAGTCTTGTGATCCTTGGTGCGGATCTTTTTATTTCATTGAACTGTGTAATCTGTTACAAAACCCTACAGTGGTATCAGAGCCACATGTCGTAGAGCATAACGTAGTTTATGTGTTGCGTTTATGTCAATTTTACACCCAAAATGATGATTATCGCGTAAAAATGAATAATTAAGCATATTGATGCAAATTTGAATATGATTCAACAAAATAAGATCTAATATTACATGAAAAGTAAGTATTAGTGAATTTGGATCACATATGATGTGTAATTTTGTATCTTGAAAAATTAGGATTAGCGCACAAATTGGAAATGGGTTTTTTTCAATTTGCAAACAACTAAACTTGGGGAAACAAGGAAGAAGGAGTTGTTTTGGAAACAACTCCTAAAGGGTTCATCCCCTTATGGGACCGTCCCCCTCTTCCTTGCTTCCCAAGCTTGCCACGGCCAAGGGGTCGAGCTTCCCTAGCGCACGACTTGGCCGTGTGGGTAAGGCGTCGGCCAGCCCAAGGCTTTTGTGGCGGTCCTTTGGGGCTCGTCTAAGTGTGTTGGTGAGCCCCTTGGAACGTTTTGACCCTAGTTCATCCAAAATCAACTAAAATTGACCAAGCGCGTTAAAATTAGATTTTAACTAGTTTTGTGCTATTTGCATGGTGGTTGATATGGCCTTAGCTGTGGATGTTCTGATTGTTTTATTTTATTGTTTGTTTCTACGGAGCCGGTAAAATTAATGTAATAGTTAAGTAGATTTTACGACCTGCGAGCCGGTCTTCTTCTCAACTTGTGAGATCTCTCCATTTAGTATAGATGCGAGTTAGTATTAGATAGAGTAGATGATAGCCAAGACATGGAGAAGAAGCCTAAAGAATAGAAGAAACCACAAGATGGCGATATTCCACAAAGCTATGGAGCATGGACTAAAAGATGGAGGCACATGGATATGAGCTTCCTATTTTAGGGATCATAAGAATTCTCATTGTCTTGGAAATATCTTAGTTTAGAGGCCATATCAATATCACATTTAATTTTTGTTTGTGATTTTTTATTTATTGTCTTGTTATTTATTGTTGGTGTATGGTTGATGCAACCTAAATTGGTAACAAGATAATACAACCCAGAACTTTTATTGAGAGTTTGCACAACTCAAAATAAGTAGATCAGTTGATACGGATCAACAAAAAATTAAAACTGAAAGTAAAACCGTCAAATTTAAATATTACGTTTTGCCTTCTCGTTACTTAAACACTCATCATGATAATGCTTTACAAATCTTGTGCGTGCCAAAGCAAGGCGACTTGGTTCATCATGACGGAATGCGATGGCACAAGCAAATATGTGCAACTGTTTCAGTAAGAGGTTGGACACAACTAGGTGATTTTAATAGGATTAAAAGCTTAGAGACAACCAATTGGGATTATCTATGGGATACATAAATAGGAGTTATTTGCTCAATTGAACCAAGAGTTGCATGGGGATGCAATTGGAATGGTTCCTACCTAAATAACTAAATTTTAGGTGACTTGCCAAAGCAAGCTAAAAACTAAATGAAATATGGATCTTTTCCCACAAAAAATATAATGATATTTCCGCATTAATATGGAGGGTTATTAATCCGAGAAAAATAGTGGGAGCTATGTTTGACAATTTAAGTCCTTGTTGAACATAGTACAACGTCACAAAACTTTGCAAAATCCTTTTGTGTTAAATACCCATGGCATTGAACAAACAAAATGCGACTTTATGTCCTTGAGAAGGACAAGCTATCTGGAATCTATTTTCTAGACTGGTATAAAATCGAGAATTGTTCCCAAACAAAACAAATAAAAAATTTTGTACATCGAGCATAAAGTTCTCCTTCCACCAACTGACAATAACACTAAAGCCTAATGGAAGGAACATCAAAGTATGTTTCCTTGGATGTAACTTGCCTCAAGTCAGCTGCCATGAACTCTGAGCTTTGGAAGCAAGATGAGAACGTGGAGACATATGATATGATCATATATTAAGAGAAGCTATTTCAAGAGCGAGCTAGACATGAAAGATTTGAAGTGTTGCTCTACGTTTTACTCTCTTGCTTAGCACTCATCATGATTAAGATGGAATGAGTTCGGACTTTCCAAAGCAAGGCGACTTGATTCATTGAGATATGACGCGACGACACAAGCTAGTAATGTGTGACTGCTGAAGCAAGATGTCAATCGCAACTAAGCTGCTTTAATGAGATTGCAAGATTAGAGACTGAGAGTTATCTATGAGATAGATAAATAATAAGTATTTATTCGCCCGATTGGACCGGGAATTGCATTGGATACAATTATAGTTTTGTTCAAAGGTGATTTACTCAATATGATTGAGAATCGCTAAACAAAGCACTCATTAAGGGCTAAGACAAAACATGTTTATGATAACAACATGGGTAACGGCAAAAGGTCTGCGCCGACCCCATGGGTAGAAAGCAATCTTGTTGCTAAAACCAAGTTGCCTTAAAGTCCCATAGGTGGTGTAGAGGAAGAGAGACTGCCCAAAGTACCTGGAAGGAAATAATAAGGGGATTATGAATTCCAATTTAGGTATTTTAGTTATAGGAGTCAATGTGTCAATCTCATCATCATGAGTATATGATACTAGATGAGGATCTCACGTTTATATAAATGTGGAGGATGAGATGTGGACAATAGGATAAGGAAGAAATAAACATACACGTGGGGAATGAAGCAAGGGGTTGTTGAATTAGCCGTAGGAAATTATCTCTGCCTTTCCGAATTTGTTCATGAATTAGACAAAAGTGATTATGTCCCTGCTATGAGTAGGAGCATTATCATAGTTTGTTGTTTGGACAAGAAAGGCTTTCTATCATAATAATGAAAAAAATGTTGCTCCATTTATTCTGATATGCATCATTGTAATGAAATTTTGTCTAATGGATTTTATATCCTTGATCATGATATATTCATCTATAACATTAATACCAAGAGTTTTTCATATAATGATATGAACCTCACTTATCTTTGGCATTGTTGTTAGGCCACATGAATGAGAGATACATATCTAGGCTCCGTATGGATGGATTTCTGGACTCATTTGATTTTGAATCATATGAGACATGTAAGAATTGTTCAATGGGCAAGGATATGATCTTTTGAGAATCATACATATTGATGCATGTAAGCCGCTAAGCACAAGTGTTAAAGGTGGTTTTCAGTGCTTCATTATATTTACTGATGGCTTCAGTAAATATGGATTTGTGTATCTTATGAAGAAACAAATCAGAATCCTTTGAAGAGTTCAAGGAATACAAGAATGAAGTAGAGAGTCAGCTTGGCAAAAGTATAATGGATCTACGATTGAATTGTGGAGGAGAATACTTAAGCCTAGAGTCTGACTAGCATCCATGGGAGTGTTGCATATGATCCAAACTCGCTAAACCTAGAACGCCACATGGGTATGGCGTGTCTAAGAGGAGAGATCGAACCTTGTTAGGACACGGTTCGGTCCATGATGCGTCAAACAGAACTTCCAGTTTTCTTTTGAGGCCATGTTCTAATTACAACAGTCTTTCTCCCTTAACCTTTGTTCCATCTAAATAAGTTATGAAGAACACCATATAATATATGGACTAGGAGGTGTCCTAGTATGTCATTCAAAAAAATTTGGGTTATGAAGTTTATATAAATAGTTTACAGATAAAATTGGACCCATGTCGGATAAATGTACTATGTGGAATATCCTGAGGAAACAAAGGATATTATCTCTACAGCAATCGAGAACAAATTGTTTGTTGCTCGAACCGCTGTGTTTCTAGATAGAGATTGTCTCTATAATAAACAGTGGGATGACAGTAGAAATTGAAGGAGTTCAAGAACCACAATAGAACATTGATATTTTTGATGGAACATGAGCAGGAACACAAGGTGTTGTGGAGAAACCTACTCAGGTAACACAAGAACCTCCTAGGTTAAATATATCAAGGGGCTAGAGAAATATGGGTTTCTCATAACCCGTTGATGTGTTGATCATGGAGATGAGCCTACAACCTATGAGGAGACCACGAGTGGTCCATACTCTCAAAATGGCTTGGATCCATGGGATACAAAATGGAATCCATGTATACCAACAAAGTATGGACTTTGTGTAGGGTTTTGATGCAGGTTAAGTAGCGGAATTATAAAAAAAATTATTCTGCTCAAAACCCTCCATGAATCGCAGGTGAAGCATCATAACATGATGAAGGAAGAAAGGTTACCTCAGCCATACCAGGCTGGGACGATCACATAAAAAGAATAGCATCTTTATCTCTACGGTATCAACAAGAATAGACCTCAACCGGGCTTCTTCTCCAATGGTGCTAGCAATCGTGAGAAGAAGGATGAACTTGGACGTGCACAGGCTGGATCACATCCATCAATGCGGCAAGGAGGCAGAGAGGGGCGGCCAACTCACGGCCTTGAGCTCCATGGAGCGGCATCACCATGTCGACGGGTCCAAGGAAGGGGGCGGCACCCTTGTGGCCGAACCTTAGGGGAGAAAAAACCTTCTTTTCTCTTTTCTCTCTAGCTCTCTAGTAAACTGTGTTGTGTAGGAATTAATTAAGCATGAATTCTGATAGCCTATAAATCTTATTTATAGCTAGAGAAATTCATCTTTGCCCATAAATCCATCAATGTGGGACTATTTACATTCTATTCCACAATTGCTCTTTAGTCCAACTAATGAGCGTAGTTTACACTTTAGTCCAATAACTCATTATTGCTATTTAGTCCAATTTATTAGCAATAATCCCAGCTTGATCTATTATTGTGTGTGACCCTGTAGGTTTCTAATTACGTTGGTAGTAATAACAATTTATTACCAACAGTAAACGGTATCTAGCAATACATCAATGCTCCCAAATAATAGGAATGTCAGTGGTGTGGCTAACCTCTATGACCAATGTTACCATGTTGTATAATCCCTTTGTCTCATCTATCCGGATTGGACACAAGACATGGAGTGTCACACTTGTATATCCAATCCATAGTTTCTTGATCTCTGAGTAGACTTATATAAGCAAATAACATCAATATCTCATATTGATTTATTTGAGCATGGCCATGCATTTCCCTAAGTCTCACTCATCGAGTGGCTGTTGATATTTACTCCCGTTATTTGGGAGGAAAAATCTACATCACTACCATATCTCAACTTGCTTCATATCATGTCTGATTAAGGACTTTATAGTTACCCAGTTACGATGTAACGTTTGATGATATCAAAACATGATATCACAACTAGAGTATCTAGTGACTTCAAGTCTAAGGATCACAACACCATTGTCACTATGAGAAGCGTTTGTGACATTCACATAACTCCCATGTAGCCTTCTCATGGTGGGTTAATCCAGTACGCCATTACTCATAATGCATAACCAAGTGTTAGACTTGATATCCCCATATTAATCTACCCACATACTAGTTTCGATGCAATACAATCGTCATATTAACTATAGTACTCGACTAGGGATGTTTAAGAATATAACATTTATATTCTAAGGACTTCATTCATGTTAGCATATCCCTATATCGATAACATTACGAATAGTAAGTCCATATAAATTTCACGACAAATTGATTGCCTCTCGGGAACAATTCCAACAGTCTCCCACTTGCACTAGAGTCAATCTGGTGCATCATATGCCTATTGATCTAGCGCGTCTCACACGCTTTCGCTGTGCAACAGGTAAGAGAGACATATGCTGGTAATTTGCATATATTCACATCTCCTCTATCGACAATCGAATGAGATCGAACATTCTGAGTACTTGGATCTAATACAACAATACACTCAGTCCTCTGTGGTAGAATCGACAACTGAATCTTGCCTGGAACCTTTCCAGCTCACAGTTCCTCAACTAAGGCAAAACACAAAACTTGACTATGATATGAAATCATTCTTGTTGGATTTGAAATTTCGCATTATTGTAACTCCTTACAGTGAATCCTTCCTATCATCCATATATCAAGAATCATCCTTAGTTCTTCTCAAGTACATAAGGATTTTCTTGATCAATATCCAATGACTCTCATCTGGAAATGACTGGTATCTTCATGTCATTCTTTAAATGACATGTCTGACCCTAGCATATAACATGGCGTATACTATGAATCTTATTCATACGGTACTTTACAATCTAATTGGGAAGACAATTATTTTTCCAAAGACTAATCCCATGTGACATAGGTAAGAATCCATATTCTTGCATGTTGAACTGTTTCAACACCTTTTTCATTATATGTATTTAGACTTAAGCCAAACAACTAATTAATCTATCTCCATAGATTTTATAGGTTGCTTTACTTAAGTCATTTCATTGAAAATCGATTCCCTAGCCAATCTTTACAAGGTTGCAGAGTAGCGACATCATTCCCAATGAATGGTATGTCTACCACATACAAGATCAGAACATAACTGTGCTCCCACTAACCCTCTTGTAAAAACAAGCTTCATCTTCATTCTTGATGGAATCAAACCATTTGATTGCATCATTGAATCGAAGATTTCAACTCCAAGAAGCTTGATTCTATCCATAGATAGACTGCTCCAAGCAAGATGCGAACGAATTTAAGCATCACAACTGGGAAATGATTTCGTCATAGTCCACACTATGAACTCACAGGAAACCTTTAGCCACCTGACAGCGTAAACCTATCTGCTTTTTCGCAAGTGTACGATCAAGTAATATAGAGTATGTAATTGTGACTCTGGTTGTCGAACCCACGAGAACAGTTTAAGTTTTGTTAATTAGAATTAGAATTAGACGCAAAGTTTGTAAAAAGGAGGAAGGTTTGGGATTTAATTCTACTCACTAAATTGCAGTAAACAAAAACAGTAAAGAACTTATTTTATTTTTCTGTTGAATATTTTGCAGAAATTGTTGTAGTTGTAAAAGTTGATAATTCTAAAAATCTAGATTCCAGGATCCCCTAGGGTTACCCTCCAGCTTTCATGGTATATTTGATTTCAGAAACACACGGTGGTTTTGTTTATGCCAGCATACCAACAGTACAATCTCTCTCGGTCTCATGCACCTATCACTCGACTGCAGATTTTTGGGTCCTCTCGGTCCACCTAAATCTGCAGGTTCGTTCTAAGTCTGCTAGGGTTACAGGTTCTCCTCTCGGTCTCCCCCTAAACGTCTAGCAGTTGGTCTAATGCTTCTGGGCTAGTCCCCTAATTCTCTTCACCTCTCGGTCCATCAAGGCAGAGTACTAAATCCTGTCTTTTCTTCCTAACTTTCACTGGTCACTCTCGCGCACCAGATCCTGTCTGTAACACTCCTGGGTGATCAAGCCATTCATGTATGTAAATAAAATCAAAGACAGAATAATAAACAAACCATCCTGTATTAAGACTTAGCTAGCCATGCATCTGAAAATCAAAACAACCAAGTCTGCTGAATTCATAAACCCTAGGTTCACCGAGAACCTAGGCAAAAGGTCTAGCTAGCTTGCATTATTTAAAAACAACGTTTCATAAAGAGAGAAAAGATCAAACTAGTTATTTTTCTGAAAATACTGGAAAACTGCTCTAATCCTGCTCTGCTCCAACTCCTGGCTGCTGTGAAACTGGCTGCTGATGATGATGATAGATGTGAGTGTGTATGCGTAACCCTAATTCAGTGCTGGGACACCTCCTTTTATACTGCCACAGTCTCCAAAACTGATGCACGAAATTCCTGTTTTACCCTCGAAAAGACCCGTCCTGGAAGCTTCTGGAACCCTTCTGTGCGTTCGAACGCACACCTCCTGCGTTCAAACGCAGTGCGTCTGAACGCACACCCTCTGCGTTTGAACGCAGGCCTTAGCCGTTTTTCCTTTTTCCTCTTCTGGCTCCTGGACCCATGCGTTTGAACGCAGCTCCTCTGCGTTTGAACGCACCCCTTGGCCGTTTCTTCTCTTGAGTGTTGAGTCCTGCGTTTGAACGCAGGAAGTGCGTTTGAACGCACCCCTTAGCATTTTTTCAGCACTTCTGCCTCTGACCCCTGCGTTTGAACGCAGACTGCCTGCGTCTGAACGCAGGACTTAGCCAATTTCCCGTCATTTTCCTGCTGCTCCCGTCTTGTGCGTTTGAACGCAGCTCCTGCGTTTGAACGCACCACTTAGCATTTTTTCCTCTTTTTCTGCTCAGCTTTTCTGACACGCTGCCTCCCATCCAAGTTAATCTCATGCATTTTTCGGCACCTGTTACCTGCACACCATAACACGCACCCGCGATCATATCCAACAAACAAAAGTATGCATAAAATTACTCAAATTTTGCAATCATGATCAATAAATCTCTGCCTCGTATCAGGTGGAAAATAAGCTGAAAATGGCCAAACTCAACTCTCAGAGGGTTAAAACCAATGGTAAAAAGATGTCCCAGACTAATACATTTTCAAGCTGTCAAAATACCCCCACACTTATCTCTGCTCGTCCCGAGCAGACCCTTGCATACTGCCTTGCAGACCCATTTTTGCATACTTTAATTGCATACTTCCCCTCTTTCACAGATTCAAGACACAGACCAAAACACTCAATAGACGACTGACTCAGATACAGAATATACACAACCTGACTCAAGACACAGCTAAATATATTTTTTTTTCTTTTTTTTTTTATATATTTTCTGAAATTGGGCAACCTCTCTGTCATAAACTGAAATCATCAAATCCTCACAAGCTCATTTCGAAATTCCACAACACGCAGCAAGAAATGATATAAACTGATCCTATGCACAAACTCACTAAGGTATCCCCAAACATCCACCAAACCATCCAAGATAAAGCACGTCTTTTGACTTAGAGGGTCCAGGCATCTATGGTCAACAAATAATTTTTCTTCGCCAAGTCATTTGAGGTTTTCAGACCCTCTTAGCCGTTATTGCGTTTGTTTTGCAAATTGTCCCATTGCTGGGAGACACAACTCCTGTGTAATACGGCTTGACTTTAATTTCCCTCTTAAGCTCTAAATTGGATTGAATCCAAATTTTCCATGTGAATGGAAGCACATTATGTTGTTTCTCCTTTAAGCACAAAATATTATTATTATTTTTTTTTTCTTTTTTTTTTTTCTAATCACCTCTGTTTTTACAACTGTGCTGTAGAACTTTAAGAGTGCGGGCTTTTTAGGATTTTCTCTTGGAACCACCTTAAGGGATGGTGGTGTACATTCTCCAACTTCGCTTAGGCTACAGATTTGTACCACATAAAACCGACTCTACACGAAGGTCCACCCCAGATTCCAAGAGTCCACCAGTTTCCACGGGAAACAGAATATTCAACTATCTACAGACCAAATCTGCCTAGCACACTAGAGAAGTCAAAAGTATGCCTGTTATCTACTTTCCACATTCCTGAATACCCGGGATAGCCTGTCGTGAAAATTGTGCACAGAATACTAAAATTTGAAGTATCCCTGCTACGGTGCTTCCTACTCTCATAAGCTCTTTCATTGGATTCTCTTCAGTTTCTAGGTCCTAAGCTGCCCTTTCTCAAAATTTATTTTTATTATTTTTTCTTTTAATTTTTTTTATATATATATATATATATATTTTTTTTTTAATCATGCAAGGTCAGAAAGGTTGGTGGGTAGACTCAACATAAAAAACGTGCTGACTCAAAAAAGGAAAATAAAATGAAAAATAAAATTGACAAAAATATGCTGACATGGCTATGCAGGAGGACACGATTCCCCACCCCCACACTAGAGGTGGCGCGTCCTCGCGACTCTACTGATCTGGTCGGTAACTCGAATCTGTGTTCTCCGGAGTAGACTGGTCAGTCGGCTCGGGAGATGGTGAAGGGGTACGCCCTCTGGCGCGTTTCCTCGCAGCATGGCGTGCTGCGGCAGCGGTACCAGCGTGGCTGGCACCGGGATGGGCACTACTGGCCCCTGGGTCTGCATGCTCTCTCCTAGGTGGGTACTGGGTACCGGGTCTGCCGGGGTCACCTACACTGTCTGCATGTTCCGGGCTCGGTGTGGGGTCATGGCCAGAGAAGCTATCATATGGCCGGCTATCCTCCATTGTCCAGCTGGGACAATTATCACTAGAATAGCGGTCTGGAAAATTAAACCGCTTACCACGCATGTTGCTCTGAATTTCGGCAAGTGCCGCCTCATGAGCTCTCATGGCGGCTGTATGCGCGTGGTAGATATGCTTCTGGGTCTTGAACAATTTGCCAAGACCCCTGGCCATTTTCTTGACCGTCCTTACCAGGTAGTTCTGTACTTTCTCTTGGGCCTTAATTTTCTTTCTAACCCATTCCTCATGCTCAGTCCTCTCCAGGCGCCCAAAAGAACTGCGCCTGGCCCCTCTGCTAGACTGCCCCAAGTCTGGGTCGGCCTGCCTTTGTTCGCTGGAACTGGCAGATCGGGGCAGTGGGAAGGGACCTGGTAAGGCTGGTAAACCCCCATCACCGGGAGGAGGTGGTGGTGGCATGCCAACACCCCCACCCTGAGGTGGAACATCATCATCATCGTCCACTTGGACATATTCAGGAGGCCCGTGCACGGCCTCATGCAGCGCACATCTCATGTTCTTGTACTTTCTAACCTGAATTGGTCGAATATCTCTCAGGTCGCCAGGAATTACCACCAGATAGTCCTGTGCCATTTTTGTTAACATCCCCAGGAGACCCAAACCCTTCTTGCTATGAGTCTCTCTCCGTTCCCGGAAAAACTCACAAATAATCTCCGGGAGGCTCACAGGCTCACGGGCCATCAGACAGTAAACAAGCAGGGCAATATTATAATCAATGTGGGTAAAGTGTTTTATACCCACAACTCTGTTGTTCACCCACTCTGTCCACCATCTCGCCTCTCGAATCAGGTAGGTCGACGGAAGTTTCCGGTAGGACGGACTCCTTTCAGGGTGGTACCAAGCAGCGCCGGGTACACCAGCACACAGGGTGGTCAAGATCTGCTCACTCAACTGCTCAGATGGATGACGTCTCAGTTCCTGAAACTGACAGTCATCCAACACTAACTCCAGACCCAGACTCTCTCGGATACTCTCTGGGGTGATTCTAATCCATCTCTTTCTGCAGTAAATCCAGTCAATTGACTGGACTTCACTGTTCATGCACTGCTGGAGATTGCTGTAAATCTCCTTAGCCAGCACAGAACTGACCTGCAGATTGGTAAACCCAGTAAACAAATCCCCAAAATGATCCTGCCCAGTATAGTTGAACAGTTCATCCCCCATTGCTACTCTATCACGGGGAAAGGTCCTCTCAGCAGGTATGTCATACCGAATCTTTTTGTCTTGCAGAAAGAAACGGTGAGCCTCCATGTTAACAAACCTATGGTCGCAGAAATGGTTAGCCCTAAGCAATCGGCAGTCGATGATATTCAAAGGTGCAATTGCCCTATCCGGCCTCATGTAAGGTTGATCCTCCTCCATTTCAAGATGCAAACAGTAAAAAAAATGAAAATATTCAAAGAGAATGAAAAGATAGAACCTGGCTACCCGGAGTGAATCTTACGGGTACAGATCTGGAAATTTCTCTCTGAAGTGGATCTGTTGGTGTTTGGATTGGATGAGTTGGACCACCCCCACACTGTTCCTGACCTTCTGGTGGACCTGCGGTGGTCGTCGGAGGCTGCTGGCGGCAGACTGTTCTGGCGGCTGCTAGGGCAGAGAGAATTTTCTAGAGAGAGAGTTGAAAACTGGAAGACTTGTGTGAAAATGAGTCACTGTCATCCGTACAGTATATATAGGCAAACTTTCAGAAATTGCAGAATGGCCCCAAAATTTCAATTTTTTTCAAAATTTTCCGAAATTTTTGATCCCGCTCAAATGTGCGTTTGAACGCAGCTCCTGCGTTTGAACGCACAGCTTAAATTTTTCTGGAAATTTTGAAGATCTGATGATCTGCGTTTGAACGCACGGTGTGCGTTTGAACGCAGTGCTTGAATGTTCTTTGAATTTTCTGGGTCTGATGAGTTGCGTGTGAACGCACATGAGTTGCGTTTGAACGCAATGCTTATCTTCTGCATCTCGGATGAGCTGCGTTTGAACGCACATGAGTTGCGTTTGAACGCACGCCTTTGTCTCTAGAAAATTTCTCTGCTGATTGGGTCTGCGTTTGAACGCAGAATCTGCGTCTAAACGCACGTCCTTAGGTTTTTCCACCTCTTTTCTGTCTTCTTGCGTTTGAACGCACATGAGTTGCGTTTAAACGCACAACTTGGTGGCTGGAAATTTTTACTGTGTGATCTGCGTTTGAACGCAGCTCTTCTGCGTTTGAACGCAAAAGTGTTAACCGTTTCTAGTGCTTTTCCTGTGTATTGGTTGGGCTGCGTTTGAACGCAGGGTGTCTGCGTTTGAACGCACAAGTGCGTTTGAACGCATGTCTCCTGCGTTTGAACGCACTCCTCTGATTCCTGAAACACTGAGTTCAACATTAAATCCCTCTTTCTCACTTTTCTCTCAAATTATGAACATTTTAAAAATTATATAAAAACAACTAATCTATGTTGGGTTGCCTCCCAACCAGCGCTTGTGATTTACAGTCGACAGCCCGACTTTGTTACCTCTGCTGTAATCACGGAATGTCGAGGTAGAGTGCCTCTACCTCCATGATTTCCTGAGGATCCCTGTATGGCTTGACTCTGTTCCCATTCACCTTGAAAACTGTATTATCCCTCGGGTTCTCCAGCTCTACCACTCCCCATGATGTAATGTCCTTCACAATAAATGGTCCAGACCATCTTGAGCGCAGCTTCCCTGGATAGAATTTCATCCTTGAATTGTAGAGGAGAACCTTCTGCCCGATTTCTATCTTCTTTGGTAGAATGCGGTTGTCATGCCACTTCTTTGTTTTCTCTTTATAAATTTTTTCACTCTCGTATGCAGTTTTACGGAATTCTTCCAGTTCGAGTAGTGCTATCTTCCGTTTATTTCCTGATAAACTGTGATCCATATTCAGCTGCTTGATTGCCCAGTAAGCTTTGTGTTCCAATTCTACTGGTAAGTGACATGCTTTTCCAAACACCAGCTGGTACGGGGACATTCCCAGTGGGGTCTTGTAAGCAGTTCTGTACGCCCAAAGTGCATCATCCAGCTTTAACGACCAGTCCTTGCGTCCTGGATTCACAGTTTTTTTCAGTATGCTTTTTATCTCCCTGTTGGACACCTCTGCTTGCCCGTTTGCCTGAGGGTGATAAGGCAGTGATACCTTATGGATAGACACCCCGTACTGCTTTAGAACCTTGGCAAAGACTTTATTGATAAAATGAGAACCTTCATCACTGACCATGGCCCTCGGTGTTCCAAATCGGGTAAAGATGTTACGTTTGAGGAACCTTTCCACGACTGACGCATCGTTCTTCTGGCAGGCTATTGCTTCCACCCATTTTGACACGTAATCTACTGCCAATAAGATGTAGAAATTTCCCAGAGACGAAGGAAAAGGACCCATAAAATCTATACCCCAAACATCGAAAGGTTCGACTTCCTGCCAAAGTGTCATGGGCATTTCATTCCGCTGGGAGATATTTCCTGTCCTTTGGCAGCGATCACAACTCTGCGCATAATCATGGCAGTCCCTGAAAACTGTTGGCCAGAAAAATCCTGACTGCAGCACCTTGTGAGCTGTTCTCGGTCCGCTGAAGTGTCCTCCACACTGTGCTGAGTGGCAGTGCTGAATTACCTCCAAAATTTCGTGACTTGGAATGCATCGACGGAGAATATTATCTGCCCCTTGTTTGAACAGATAGGGATCGTCCCAGAAATATTGCCTGCAATCTGAAATAAATTTCTTTTTCTGCCAAGGGGTGATGTCTTCAGGGAGTGCTCCATTGACCAGATAATTGGCTATGGCATAGTACCAGGGCCGTCTATTGGTCTTAATTTTCATAATATGTTCATCTGGAAAATTTTCTCGAATGGGCACCACTTCTTCTGTAGGTTTTTCCAGACGAGATAGATGATCTGCTACAACATTTTCAACTCCCTTTTTATCCCTGATTTCGACGTCAAATTCCTGCATCAGCAGAATCCAACGCAGCAGCCTTGGCTTTGCATCCTTCTTCTCCAGTAAGTATTTCAGTGCACTGTGATCTGTAAAAATAATGACTTTAGAGCCTACCAGGTACGATCTGAATTTATCCAGGGCAAAAACGACTGCCAGCAGCTCCTTCTCTGTAGTCCCATAATTAATCTGTGCCTCATTTAGGACCCTGCTGGCATAGTAGATGACGCTGCACACCTTGTCCTTCCGCTGTCCCAGTACCGCGCCCACAGCGTAATCGCTGGCATCGCACATCAGCTCGAACGGGAGGGTCCAGTCTGGTGTTGTGATAATGGGTGCAGTCGTCAGCCTCTCTTTAAGCACGTCAAAAGCTTCTTTGCAGGCTTCATCAAATACGAAGGGCACATCTTTTCCCAACAAATTACATAGTGGCTTTGTAATTTTTGAGAAATCTTTAATAAACCTTCTGTAAAATCCTGCGTGGCCCAAAAAGCTCTTGATTGCCTTCACTGTGGTTGGATATGGCAGCTGCTTGATCACCTCTATATTTGCTCTGTCTACTTCCAGTCCTTTACTGGAAATCCTGTGTCCCAGCACTATTCCTTCAGTAACCATGAAGTGGCATTTTTCCCAGTTGAGTACCAGGTTTGTTTTTCTGCAGCGAATCAGAACTCTGGCCAGATGGTATAAACAATCTTCAAAGCTGTCCCCGAATAACGAAAAATCGTCCATGAAAACTTCCAAATTTTTCTCTATCATATCAGAGAAAATAGCCATCATACATCTCTGGAATGTTGCTGGAGCATTGCACAGTCCAAATGGCATTCGTCTAAAGGCGAATGTTCCGTACGGGCAAGTGAACGTCGTCTTTTCTTGGTCTTCTGGATTTATATAGATCTGGTTGTAGCCAGAGTACCCGTCAAGAAAGCAGTAATAAGCATGGTGCGCTAGTCTGTCTAACATCTGGTCCATGAATGGCAGCGGGAAGTGATCTTTCAGTGTGGCATCGTTCAGCTTCCTATAGTCCATACAGATTCGCCAGCCAGTGACAGTGCGCTGGGCAATCTGTTCCTGATCAGCATTCTGCACTACTGTAATACCCCCTTTCTTTGGTACACACTGGACAGGACTCACCCAGGTGCTGTCTGATATGGGGTATATAATTCCTGCTTCTAGCCACTTCATGACCTCCTTACGTACCACATCTTTCATAATTGGGTTTAGTCTTCTTTGAGGCTGGATAACTGGCTTCTTTCCTTCTTCGATTCTTATTTTGTGCATGCAATAATCAGGACTGATCCCCTTCAGGTCTGCAATTGTCCATCCGATGGCTTCTTTATGCTCTCGGAGTACCTCCAGTAGCTTTTGTTCCTGTTCCTGAGATAAAAGAGAAGAAACAATTACCGGCAGGGTATTATTTTCACCAATAAAAGCGTACCTGAGGTGTTCTGGCAACTGTTTTAATTCCAGGGCTGGTGGTTCCTGGAGTGACGGGACCAGTGTCATTTTCTGCTCGCCTCCTTCATCTCTGTATAGCTTGACCCAGCTTTCTGTTCCCATGATCTGCTCATCCTGTTGCTCTTCTGTTTCCACTGGAAATATGTCTTCAAATTCCTCCCATAAATCTTCTATCTCATCGCTTTCCAGATCATCAATTACCTCTACTGCAAAACAGTTTTCATGCCCATAATGATCGGGAAGCTGGAGAGATTTGAAAACATTAAATTTTACTTTTTCTTCATTGATTTGCATGGACAGCTCTCCACTTTTGCAGTTAATAATGGCTTCACCAGTCGCCAGGAAAGGTCTGCCCAGGATCAGCGGAACCTCTCCTGCCTCCATATCCAGTATCACAAAATCTGCTGGAAAAATAAGCTCTCCCACTTTTACCAGGATATCTTCAATTACTCCATAGGCAGGTTTCACGGATCTGTCAGCCATTTGAAGCATAATTCTTGTTGGGCGTGGCTCTCCGACCCCCAGACTTTTGAAGATGGTCAGTGGCATCAAGTTGATGCTGGCACCCAAGTCGCATAAGGCTTTTCCTGTGTATGCACTGCCCAGGGTTACTGGAATAACAAAGCTGCCAGGGTCTTTCTTTTTCAGTGGTAGACCATTTTTTACACAACTGCTCGCTTCTGCTGTCAGATTCACTGTTTCGAAGTCACTCATTCGCCTTCTACCATACAAGATGTCTTTGAGAAATTTCGCATAAGTGGGCATTTTGGCAAGTGCTTCAGCAAAAGGTATGTTTATTTGTAATTGCTTGAATACCTCCAGAAATCTGGCGTAGTCTTTGCTGTCATCTCTCTTACGTGTCTTCATAGGGTAAGGAACCTCCTTAGAAATTGGTACTGTTTCTGGATTACCCTCATTCGTCTGTTCTGCTTCCTGCTCGACCGAACCCCTTTTCTGAGGGTTAACGGTTGAACTGTCTTCCCGGTCAATCACCTCCTGTTCAATAATCTTTGACTTTTCTGCGCGTGCATGACTGGGATACGGTGGATCCTGCAGCGCAATTCCACTCCGAGTTGTGATTGCATTGATTTGAGCGCGTGGATTGTTCACTGTGTTAGATGGTAAATTCCCTGGGGCTCGTTCTGCCTGGTTCTGTGCAAGCTGTCCATTCTGTACTTCCAAGTTGCGAATAGCAATCTTCATCTGGCTTACATCAGCAGTTAATGAGTCCATCTGTGCGAATCTAGTTTCCAACTGCTTATTGAATTTCTCCATATAGGACTCAAAATGTTGCTGAGACAGGTTTAGTTGTGGTGCTGCTTGTGCAGGCTGAGCTGGAGCTGTCTGTTGTGCCTGTGGCCTGTGCTGGAATCCTGGTGCATATACTGCTGCATTGGGATTTCCGTAGCGAAACCCTGGATGGTCACGTGTGCCTGTTCTGTAGCGACTAGGATCCCACTGCTGCTGAACATAGTTGGCATCTTCGGTCTGAAGCTCCAGAATTGCTGCGTCAAAGTCAGGTTCGTCCACTGATGCCACCGGCTTCTTTTCTGTATACACCTTCTTGACTAGGTCCTGTACCACTTTCGTGAGATTGTCAATCCTGTCATCAACCACTGGTTCTGCTGCTGCTGCGAGCCTGCGGTCATCAAACAGGCGAGTATCCTGTTTGGCTAATTGCTTCATCAGTTCGTATGCTCCATCTTTGTCCACATGGTATAAAAAGTTACCCCCAGCTTCCCTATCAATCCTGTCTGCATTCTCCCTGTCAAGTGCATGGTAGAATACCTGCAGAATCTTTGCGTCCCCGAAGCCGTGATTGGGGCATTTTTTAACGAGTCTCATCAGCCTGTCCCATGCATCTACCACTGTCTCCCCCATCTGCTGTTTGAAAGATAAGATCTCACTCTGCAGCTTGATAACGCGGGATGCAGGGTAGAATTTTGCCAAGAAATCAGCAACACACCCTTCCCAGGTAGTGATAGACCTCGGTGGTCTTGCCTCCAGCCAATCTTTTGCTGTTCCGAACAAATAGTATGGGAATAAAATCAGCTTTAGCGTGTCCGCTTCGACCCCTCTATACTTAATCTTGTTGCAGTAATCCTCAAATTTTCCAAGGAAGTCGTTTGGATCTTCATCTGCTTTCCCATTAAAAGGACAATGGGTCTGGGCGGTCTGAATGGTGGATGATTTCAGGTCGAAGTGCTCTGCTGTAATGGGAGGCACTACAATAGCTGGTTGATGTCCTCCGGTTGGGACTTCAAAGTTTTCGACCAGCGCCCTTCCAGACCTGTTATAGGTCCTCTGATTGTTCCTGGCAGCAAAACCTGCCGCTATCAGCTCTTCAATGTAAAGAGCCATCTGTGCTGGAGTACGTTGCGGCTGTCCTGTGGGTGTTCCTGTTTCAGTCGTGGTGTCTTCTCCGTGCTCAGACATCGCGGCTCGGTGTCTGCGACTTTGCTCTCTGAAAAGTTTTTCGGGATCTTCGAGTGGTGATACCAGTTTGCTGGGCAATCTGGGCATAAACTAGAATAGCCTGAAAATCAGATTTCAAGAGCAGTAAGTCGAAAGAAAGTAACTGTAAAAATAAAAGAAAAACTCTGAGACCTATTCTAATGTCTCTTTAACAAAAACTGTAACCGTTCCCCGGCAACGGTGCCAAAAACTTGACAGCGTAAACCTATCTGCTTTTTCGCAAGTGTACGATCAAGTAATATAGAGTATGTAATTGTGACTCTGGTTGTCGAACCCACGAGAACAGTTTAAGTTTTGTTAATTAGAATTAGAATTAGACGCAAAGTTTGTAAAAAGGAGGAAGGTTTGGGATTTAATGTTACTCACTAAATTGCAGTAAACAAAAACAGTAAAGAACTTATTTTATTTTTCTGTTGAATATTTTGCAGAAATTGTTGTAGTTGTAAAAGGTTATAATTCTAAAAATCTAGATTCCAGGATCCCCTAGGGTTACCCTCCAGCTTTCATGGTATATTTGATTTCAGAAACACACGGTGGTTTTGTTTATGCCAGCATACCAACAGTACAATCTCCTCTCGGTCTCATGCACCTATCACTCGACTGCAGATTTTCGGGTCCTCTCGGTCCACCTAAATCTGCAGGTTCGTTCTAAGTCTGCTAGGGTTACAGGTTCTCCTCTCGGTCTCCCCCTAAACGTCTAGCAGTTGGTCTAATGCTTCTGGGCTAGTCCCCTGATTCTCTTCACCTCTCGGTCCATCAAGGCAGAGTACTAAATCCTGTCTTTTCTTCCTAACTTTCACTGGTCACTCTCGCGCACCAGATCCTGTCTGTAACACTCCTGGGTGATCAAGCCATTCATGTATGTAAATAAAATCAAAGCCAGAATAATAAACAAACCATCCTGTATTAAGACTTAGCTAGCCATGCATCTGAAAATCAAAACAACCAAGTCTGCTGAATTCATAAACTCTAGGTTCACCGAGAACCTAGGCAAAAGGTCTAGCTAGCTTGCATTATTTAAAAACAACGTTTCATAAAGAGAGAAAAGATCAAACTAGTTATTTTTCTGAAAATACTGGAAAACTGCTCCAATCCTGCTCTGCTCCAACTCCTGGCTGCTGTGAAACTGGCTGCTGATGATGATGATAGATGTGAGTGTGTATGCGTAACCCTAATTCAGTGCTGGGACACCTCCTTTTATACTGCCACAGTCTCCAAAACTGATGCACGAAATTCCTGTTTTACCCTCGAAATGACCCGTCCTGGAAGCTTCTGGAACCCTTCTGTGCGTTCGAACGCACACCTCCTGCGTTCAAACGCAGTGCGTCTGAACGCACACCCTCTGCGTTTGAACGCAGGCCTTAGCCGTTTTTCCTTTTTCCTCTTCTGGCTCCTGGACCCATGCGTTTGAACGCAGCTCCTCTGCGTTTGAACGCACCCCTTGGCCGTTTCTTCTCTTGAGTGTTGAGTCCTGCGTTTGAACGCAGGAAGTGCGTTTGAACGCACCCCTTAGCATTTTTTCAGCACTTCTGCCTCTGACCCCTGCGTTTGAACGCAGACTGCCTGCGTCTGAACGCAGGACTTAGCCAATTTCCCGTCATTTTCCTGCTGCTCCCGTCTTGTACGTTTGAACGCAGCTCCTGCGTTTGAACGCACCACTTAGCATTTTTTCCTCTTTTTCTGCTCAGCTTTTCTGACACGCTGCCTCCCATCCAAGTTAATCTCATGCATTTTTCGGCACCTGTTACCTGCACACCATAACACGCACCCGCAATCATATCCAACAAACAAAAGTATGCATAAAATTACTCAAATTTTGCAATCATGATCAATAAATCTCTGCCTCGTATCAGGTGGAAAATAAGCTGAAAATGGCCAAACTCAACTCTCACAGGGTTAAAACCAATGGTAAAAAGATGTCCCAGACTAATACATTTTCAAGCTGTCACCACCAATCGTACCTTAAAAGTAATTCTATTATAGTTTTCCTCAAAACCCGCTTTCACCCTATGGGTCATACCCTTTTAGGTGGTTCCAACAAAGCCCATACTTTGTTGGTATACATGGATTTCATTTCATATCTTATGTCCTTAAGCCATTCTCGAGAGTCTGGACCCCTCGTGGCCTCCTCATAGGTTGTAGGCTCACCTGCATGCGAAATATATCACATGCTTATGAGAAATCCATATTTTCATAGCTCCTTGAAATATTATTCCTGACCTACAAGGTTCTTGTGCTACTTAAGTAGGTTGCTCCACAACGCCTTGTGATCCTGCTCATGCTCCATAAATAAGATGATTGTGCTGTTGTGGTTCATGAAATCCTTCAAGTTCTACTATCCTTCCACTGTTTCTTTTAGAGACAAATCTCCTTTTAGAAACACAGCGGTTCGAGCAACAAACACTTTGTCCTCGATTGGGTTGTAGAAATAATATTCTTTCGAATATTCCACAAAATGCATTTATCCAAATTGGGTCCAAGTTTATCTGTATTTGCTTGACATAAAATTCACAATCTCAAATATTTATGAAATACTAGGAAACCTCCCAGTACATATCACATATGGAGTATTTCATAACTGTTTTTTATGGAACAAGGTTAATGGGCGAAATTGATATAAGTAGAGCATAGCCCCAAAAGTAAATTGGAAGTTCTGTTTGACATATCATAACCGAACTGTGTCCAACAAGGTCCGACTTCTCCCCTAGACACGCCATTCCATAATGGTGTTCTAGGTGGAGTGAGTTTGGATCGATCACATCCAACACTCCTTTAGATGCTTGTCAAATTCTTGACTTAAGCATCCTCATCCACGACCTAATCGTAGAGTCTTGATACTCTTGCCAAACCAGTTTTCTACTTTATTCCTGAATTCCTTGAACTTTCCAAAGGACTCTGATTTGTTCTTCATAAGACCCAAATCCATATCTACTTAATTAGTAAATATGTGACGCGCCTAAATTACGCGTACTGCGCAAGTGTACGGTCGAGTAGTAAAGAGTGAGTATATTTAATACTAGGGTTGTCAAATCCCACGAGGACAAGCTCGAGACTGTTTAGTTATAAAATTAGTTTAAAGGGAAGTAACCAGGAGGAATGGATTAAGAATTGTGAGTTTGCCACCCTCAAACAATTGGCTCTACGTAGCTAAGAACTGCAAATTAACTGAATGATAGTACTAAGAGTATGGAGAAACTAGATGAATTAGGGTCCCTAGGATGCTTAGTTGATTTCCGGATTCAATTCACATCACTTCACTATTTCTTTCACCATATCAGATTATACTCGCAACACATATCTCTCAATCGTGTATCACACTGTAGTGTACTCAACAACAAATCCTTTCAGCCTAATTTTGTTAATCACACTACTCTATTTGATATAATAAAGGTACCTACAAGACCTCTCAACCTTGCAAAGTTATCACTTTAACATAATCAACTGAAACAATCTTCATGTGATCACTCTCATTCTTTCACCTCTCAGTCTCAAGAATATTAAGAGCGTCTTCCTACTCTTCACGAACCTAGGGTTGATTTATTTTCATACACTCTCCTAGATAACTAACATGCTATGGGTGATCAAGCCTCACATGCTAAGAATTAAGAACTCAAGTAGAAGAATGAATGAAATCAAGAGTGAAATTAAGCTTTAAGCATGAAGTAAATCCATGAATCCATCAATCAACCAAGTAAAACCTAGTTCTCCGTAATCACCTAGCTATGAGTTTAGCTAGACATGAAATCTCTTGATAAAATCATGACCTCCATAGAAAATAGTACAAGAGATGAAGAAAAAGAATCAAACGATGAAATCCTTGAAGATGGGGCGTGAATCTTCTCTTCCTTGAACTCCCGTGCGTCTCTCTCTTCCTCCGTCGTGTGTGTCTCTTTTTTCAGGCCTTCTCACGTTCTTTTACTAGATGGTGCGAATTTTTAATGTACTTTGGCTGAAATTGAATTTCAGCCCCTCCAGTTTGTAATTCCCGTCCAGAATTGTATGCTGCTCTTGCGCAGGCCATTACTCTCTTATCCGGACTCCGATTAAGCTTCGCGACCTATCGTTGGGAAGCTATTTGAGTTTAATTTCACTTGGCACTGGTCTCACTCCCAAATTCATTGTATATTTTCCTGGAAATTGAAAATAGTGAAGGTTGGTCATTCTAGCTCCTCCAACTTTGCTTCTCTTCGTTCCACTTGAGCTCCCGTTGTTTCCGAAGTTCGTTCCATGCCTCCTATCAACCGATTAGCATTCGTCCCTGTCAAGACAACATGAACAAACATACCAAGCGATTATATTTGACAAACAATAACTAAATATGCATAGAAACGCCCGGACTAACAATACTGCACATGGTAAGCAACAAGTGGTAAAGCGACTCATATTCTCAATTATTAAGCTCAAATATCTCATGATAAAGTGGGAAAATAACAAGATTAGATAACTCCTAAAAGGTTCTATCAAATTACCCCACACTACCTTCTTGCTCGTCCCGAGCAACACTTGCATCCAAGATTCACATATATCTTTACTTTGCCTTAGACAAACGACTCAAACACCGAACCATGCAAGCTACATGACCATAAACAATGCAGCTCGATTATGCACAATGCAATAAAGTATAGAAAACATTTTTTTCTTTTTAGTTAGAGATTGAGCAATATTTAAGAACAAACCGGCATGTCATAAGGCTCTCACATCCCCTAGAAGATTCTATAACTTCGGTGATCGGTAGAACTTGCGGCCAGTTTCGTCAGACAGATTGGGCACGAACACTCAATAAGTTGCTTCCGCACACTCATCAAACGTATCCCTAGCAACCTACCATCTGAGCTATTTATCCACGGGTTTCAATTGTTGACGGCTTAGGACGGGTAGGATAGGATATTTAGAAGCGCAGTCCTAGACGTCATGATACATCTCACAAGAACCCATTCTCACACTCCCTCACCAAAATCCAAGGAACCCCTCCGAACTAACTACTCCGGCCCTCAGTCCCTCAATCTTGGTGCAACACCGTTCTCGCGGCCACAAATGTGAAGAAGTGATCTCGAACAATAGCTAATCTCCCCGGTCTTCAATTTCAAGCTTGCTCCTTTATTCCTTTTCACTTTCAATTCTATTTTTTCTAATTTCTGTTTTGTTTTGTTTTTTTCTTTTTTTTACAACACAATAAATCACATGAAGCTCATAATAGTAGTAAATATCCGAGGCGATCAATCCGTCAAAGCAAATAACGTAGGGGTGGAACGTGTAGAATCAATGATGTAATCAATATAGATATCGACACCCCCACACTCGATGTAAACCATATCACCAACCCAGTAGTCAATGTAACACGTGCTAATTCCAACCAATCCTCCTCATCACCTAAGATACAGAGAATGTGACTGAAGCACAAGCACGTACTCCTATAAGATCAACCAACCCACCCTATATCGTGCGGAACGAATGTCATGCACTACGGCACTCCATCTATGATCGTGGTGTAAGGACACGAATCACCGCCACAACGAAGTGTGCTGCCGTCTCTAACTCACCCTCAAATCCCCTCAAAAGATGACATGTAAGACAATCCACTCAAGATGTATAATATCAGCTCACCCTCAACGAACCTCCCTAACTCAACTTCCTCTATCATGACACATAGGAAGGGACCATCTAACTAGTGATGAAATTCACAAGGAATGGCTTCCTAGGCTAGAGGCTGTGAATAAAAGGGGTAGATGGATCAAATTGGGGTAACTAGTGGACTTAGGTGATGGAGACGGGACGTGAGGTACCCATAAAAATCACTCACAAAGCTGTTCCGTTACCACTACGAGGAGGGTTGACGACTACCTAAGTGACGGTGGTGTAGCGCTAGTAGGATAACTAGTCTGAGGGACAGCTACTCACAATTCTCGAGTGCATTGGCCCTATAACCTTTCTACTCCAGATTCTCGCGTCTACCTCACCTCAGATTTTTGTACTACCTAGGGAATACTATCATTAATCCCCCTCCACATTCATTATCTTCAATTGCCCTTTCTCAAAAAAATTCAATTTTTAGGAATTTTATTGTTTTTAATTTTTTTTAGCACTATATGCTTGGGCCAACTCGATTAACTACATATATGGGTAGGAGGACTCAATAAGTAAAAGTTCAAACAATATATACAATGCAATATAGAAACGTGCACATGCAATCCTAACTTTGACACCTACGTGCAAACTGACTTACTATTCTATATGTAACGAGATCATGCAAGTTAAGGCAAGTAAAGATATGTGTAAACCCCCCCCCCCCCCCACACTTGAGATAATCATTTTCCTCAATGAATTTAATGTGTCCCCCCAAAGACATGATCTAAAAGTAAGGATTTGAAAAGACAAGTGTTGCATGGCATTATGCGCGAAATGAATCATATCGTATAGAGTGACTATTTAAAGCGAGAGAAAGAAAACATACCTACGGTCCCGTAGTATATTTCTTACGGGACCGGTTTCCCGAAAATTGGTCAAGAAGGACCGAATTGGTCGACCAAATTTTTCGAAAACTCGAGCAAGTTGAAGCAAGCATAACCTTGATGTGCTCCTCGGTGTTCCCGTCTTAAGTTCCTCTTTGAGCTTTGTCCGAATCCCCCTCCAAAGCGATGAATTGGAAGATTAAGTTCTTGGAGATCTTCCTCTTTGAATTCCCCCACACTCAATCCGCTCACTATCTCAAAATCTCAAGAGTTAATCCGCTCACTATCTCAAAAACTTCGCGATTTGGATGCTTTTTGGGTTTGGGGTGTGTTGGTGTTCTTGAGGGTTTGGAGAGGAAGAAGATGAATTTTGGAGGTGTTTGATCCAATTTTATGGTGTTAGGAGGCTTGTTTGTCGGTTTTTAGCCTTTACTATCCTCAAAACTGTCAAAAACACCCCCAAAAGTCAAAAAATACCCCCAAAAAGTGACCAGCCCGGGCCATTTCAGCCCCCATTTCGGCCCGAAATGGAGCCTGCAATCAATGGATTTCGGCCCGAAATGGGTGCCGAAATGCCGGGGAAAAATAAAACAGATTGGTGTTTCTATTTCGGGCTGAAATAGGCCTATTTCGGCCTCCATTTCCGCCCGAAATGGAGGCCGAAATCACTGAATCTTGCCCACTTTGTTTTTGCTCTATCTTCTTTATCCGGTATCCGATTCGCGCAATTCTTGAACCGTTGAACTCCACACTCGACGAGGAATCCATTTTTGACTAGAAAATTCCAAAATCCAAGAAATTTTCCATTTCTTCTCAATTTATCTCTCTTGTGCAAAGAGTCTCGCCTCCAAAGCTCTTGAACTTTTATCTCCTCTCCGGATTACGATGCGTGCAAACCCGATACTCCAACTCGCTACCATACTCCTCATGACTAATTTTCTACTCCTCGACCTCGAGTAGCTCCTGTATGATTAAAAATTCTCCCGATTAGCTCGTTGGTCCGCGTTTTTCATGCAAACTTGTGTACATGCATCAAAACAAAGAATCTGGAGGTCCTCGGTACCTGCACACTCATCGAAAACATTATACCACCCTCTCTCTCATCTCTCGCTATCAAATATGGAGAATTCACTGAACATAAACAAAATGAAACAACGAAATCCCTACTCAACATTGGGTTGCCTCCCAAGAAGCGCTTGTAATTTAAGGTCAACGGCCCGACCAAGTTACCTCTGCCACCTCACGAGTGTGGTCTGGCACATTGTGCCGCTTCTAGCTTAGCTTTCATGTGCTGAATCTGGAGAACTGCTTCATGTGCCTGTATTGCTGATGGCTTGTTTCTTTCCCAATAGTCAGGTGGATCTCCTTGTGACAACTCAGGGAGTTTGCTCTTTACTTGCACGGGAAAAGGTACTCATGGCTGATACTCCCATGAGTGCTGGGGCGTCAGTTTGAAGACCCAAAAAGTCTCCATGTCATCATGTACCCTCATAATCAGCTCTCCATTCTCCACATCAACGAGAGTACGCCCAATTGCTAAAAACGGCCTACCTATAGTTATAGGCACATCACCAGCTGGCATGATCAGGCTTCCAACCCTCACAAGTACATCCTGTATCATGCCACAGGCTCTCTTGGATGATTTTTCTGCAAAATGAAGAGTGATCCAGGTTTTCTGAGGCTCCCCCACACTTAAATTTTTGAATACCGACAGAGGCATCAAATTCACGCTTGCTCCCAAATCGCAGAGAGCTCTCCCAGTGTAGGCATCACCCAACGTAGCTTCAATGACAAAAGTACCCGGATCCTTCTTTTTCTTAGGTAGCCCATGCAAAACACATGAACTAACATGCTCATTTAATTTCACTCCCTGAAATTCATCCACTACTTTCTTACCAAGGATTGCATCCTTAATAAACCGAGAATACTTAGGCATCTTTTGAAGTGCCTCAACCAAGGGAATATTAATATGAAATTTCGAGAATACATTAAGAAAGCGCCTGTGCTCCTTAGAATTATCCTTCTTCTTCCTATTACGCAATGGATATGGAAGTTCTGAAAAAGAAGTAGGAGATGAAATTAATACCTCAGTGGAATCCTCCTCGTCCTGCTTAGTCATGCCCTTTGATTGGGGGACCATGACAGGAGTCTTCTCATAATCGAAGACTTCATGCTCCCTTGCCTTGGAAGCTACCGCTCTGACATGTGTAGGATATGGAGGGTCTTTGAGTGCAATACCACTACGAGTGGTGATGGCTTGAACATGTTCCTCAGATGCTACAATAGTGTGTTCTGTTGTTCTGTTTTCGAGTTGCTGCTTAAAATCCTTAACTTCTGCTAGAGCTTCACGGAGTGCAACTGCAGAAGTAGTGCTCTCTGCAATCATAGTCATCACGTGTTGACCCATCACTTTCATCACTCCTCTCAGCTCAGCCACTCTGAAGCTAATTCTTGTTGTTGTTGCTGCAACTCTGAAACAGCTGCTTCATGCACTGCTTCCACCGCATTCACCTGAACTGTGCCATAATCTATCACATTTTGCTTCATCAGTTCTTGCTGATGGGACTCATAATCCAAGCTCTCCTCTTGTTCAACCGCTCGTCTCATCAGCTCATATGCACCCTCCTCATCGCATTTGAACAAGAAATTGTTCCCAGCTTCTCTGTCGATTTTGTCTTTGTCAGGATTTCCAAGTGCATCATAGAAGACCTGGATGATATGGGCTTTGTCAATGCTATGGTTGGGGAATCTACGTAGCAAAAAATTTAGGCGCTCCCATGCTTTGACAAGTGATTCATTTTTCTCTTGCCTAAAATTTTAAATCTCGTTCTGCAGCTGAATTAGACGTGAGATTGGAAAAAAATTGACCATAAATTGAGAGGCACACTCTTCCCATGTTTTGATCGAACCAGATGGCATAGAGTCTAGCCAATCCATAGCAACTCCCTTGAGGCAATGTGGGAAGAGCTTCAGTTTTAGTGCTTCAGATGTGACCCCACTATAGCGAATTAGTCCACATTGGTTCAGAAATCTTCCAATGAATCCATGTGGGTCTTCCTCATATGTACGAGCAAAGGTGCCCTGATCCTGAACAAGCTGAATTGTTGCTGGCTTGAGGTAGAAGTTTTCAGCCTCGATTGGTGGCACCATTGTACGACATTGAGGACGGCTGCGGTCTAGATGTTTCCGCTAGTGCTTTCTCTAGGGCTGCAGCCACCATAGCTTGTAGCTGCTCCGTCGTGAGGCTAATAAGCCCTTGGCCTTCCGCCATCCCTACCTGAGGAAACAACACTAGCACACCCGTGAGATAAACAGATAGTAACAAAAATAAAATAAAAACTCCAAACTAATTTCTAACTAAACAATCTACCGTTGTCCCCGGCAACGTCGCCAAAAAACTTGACGCGCCTAAATTACGCGTACTGCGCAAGTGTACGGTCAAGTAGTAAAGAGTGAGTAGTGAGTATATTTAATACTCGGGTTGTCGAATCCCACGAGGACAAGCTCGAGATTTATTAGTTATAATATTAGTTTAAAGTGAAGTAACCGGGAGGAATGGATTAAGAATTGTGAGTTTGCCACCCTCAAACAAGTGGCTCTACGTAGCTAAGAACTGCAAATTAACTGAATGATAGTACTAAGAGTATGGAGAAACTAGATGAATTCGGGTCCCTAGGATGCTTAGTTGATTTCCGGATTCAATTCACATCACTTCACTATTTCTTTCACCATATCAGATTATACTCGCAACACATATCTCTCAATCGTGTATCACACTGTAGTGTACTCAACAACAAATCCTTTCAGCCTAATGTTGTTAATCACACTACTCTAGTTGATATAATAAAGGTACCTACAAGACCTCTCAACCTTGCAAAGTTATCACTTTAACATAATCAACTGAAACAATCTTCATGTGATCACTCTCACTCTTTCACCTCTCAGTCTCAAGAATATTAAGAGCGTCTTCCTACTCTTCACGAACCTAGGGTTGAGTTATTTTCATACACTCTCCTAGATAACTAACATGCTATGGGTGATCAAGCCTCACATGCTAAGAATTAAGAACTCAAGTAGAAGAATGAATGAAATCAAAAGTGAAATTAAGCTTTAAGCATGAAGTAAATCCATGAATCCATCAATCAACCAAGTAAAACCTAGTTCTCCGTAATCACCTAGCTATGAGTTTAGCTAGACATGAAATCTCTTGATAAAATCATGACCTCCATAGAAAATAGTACAAGAGATGAAGAAAAAGAATCAAACGATGAAATCCTTGAAGATGGGGCGTGAATCTTCTCTTCCTTGAACTCCCGTGCGTCTCTCTCTTCCTCCGTCGTGTGTGTCTCTTTTTTCAGGCCTTCTCACGTTCTTTTACTAGATGGTGCGAATTTTTAATGTACTTTGGCTGAAATTGAATTTCAGCCCCTCCAGTTTGTAATTCCCGTCCAGAATTGTATGCTGCTCTTGCGCAGGCCATTACTCTCTTATCCGGACTCCGATTAAGCTTCGCGACCTATCTTTGGGACGCTATTTGAGTTTAATTTCACTTGGCACTGGTCTCACTCCCAAATTCATTGTATATTTTCTTGGAAATTGAAAATAGTGAAGGTTGGTCATTCTAGCTCCTCCAACTTTGCTTCTCTTCGTTCCACTTGAGCTCCCGTTGTTTCCGAAGTTCGTTCCATGCCTCCTATCAACCGATTAGCATTCGTTTTTTTCAAGACAACATGAACAAACATACCAAGAGATTATATTTGACAAACAATAACTAAATATGCATAGAAACGCCCGGACTAACAATACTGCACGTGGTAAGCAACAAGTGGTAAAGCGACTCATATTCTCAATAATTAAGCTCAAATATCTCATGATAAAGTGGGAAAATAACAAGATTAGATAAATCCTAAAAGGTTCTATCAAATTACCCCACACTACCTTCTTGCTCGTCCCGAGCAACACTTGCATCCAAGATTCACATATATATTTACTTTGCCTTAGACAAACGACTCAAACATCGAACCATGCAATCTACATGACCATAAACAATGCAGCTCGATTATGCACAATGCAATAAAGTATAGAAAACATTTTTTTCTTTTTACTTAGAGATTGAGCAATATTTAAGAACAAACCGGCATGTCATAAGGCTCTCACATCCCCTAGAAGATTCTATAACTTCGGTGATCGGTAGAACTTGCGGCCAGTTTCGTCAGACAGATTGGGCACGAACACTCAATAAGTTGCTTCCGCACACTCATCAAACGTATCCCTAGCAACCTACCATCTGAGCTATTTATCCACGGGTTTCAATTGTTGACGGCTTAGGACGGGTAGGATAGGATATTTAGAAGCGCAGTCCTAGACGTCATGATACATCTCACAAGAACCCATTCTCACACTCCCTCACCAAAATCCAAGGAACCCCTCCGAACTAACTACTCCGGCCCTCAGTCCCTCAATCTTGGTGCAACACCGTTCTCGCGGCCACAAATGTGAAGAAGTGATCTCGAACAATAGCTAATCTCCCCGGTCTTCAATTTCAAGCTTGCTCCTTTATTCCTTTTCACTTTCAATTCTATTTTTTCTAATTTCTGTTTTGTTTTGTTTTTTTCTTTTTTTTACAACACAATAAATCACATGAAGCTCATAATAGTAGTAAATATCCGAGGCGATCAATCCGTCAAAGCAAATAACGTAGGGGTGGAACGTGTAGAATCAATGATGTAATCAATATAGATATCGACACCCCCACACTCGATGTAAACCATATCAACAACCCAGTAGTCAATGTAACACGTGCTAATTCCAACCAATCCTCCTCATCACCTAAGATACAGAGAATGTGACTGAAGCACAAGCACGTACTCCTATAAGATCAACCAACCCACCCTATATCGTGCGGAACGAATGTCATGCACTACGGCACTCCATCTATGATCGTGGTGTAAGGACACGAATCACCGCCACAACGAAGTGTGCTGCCGTCTCTAACTCACCCTCAAATCCCCTCAAAAGATGACATGTAAGACAATCCACTCAAGATGTATAATATCAGCTCACCCTCAACGAACCTCCCTAACTCAACTCCCTCTATCATGACACATAGGAAGGGACCATCTAACTAGTGATGAAATTCACAAGGAATGGCTTCCTAGGCTAGAGGCTGTGAATAAAAGGGGTAGATGGATCAAATTGGGGTAACTAGTGGACTTAGGTGATGGAGACGGGACGTGAGGTACCCATCAAAAATCACTCACATAGCTGTTCCGTTTCCACTACGAGGAGGGTTGGCGACTACCTAAGTGACGGTGGTGTAGCGCTAGTAGGATAACTAGTCTGAGAGACAGCTACTCACAATTCTCGAGTGCATTGGCCCTATAACCTTTCTACTCCAGATTCTCGCGTCTACCTCACCTCAGATTTTTGTACTACCTAGGTAATACTATCATTAATCCCCCTCCACATTCATTATCTTCAATTGCCCTTTCTCAAAAAAATTCAATTTTTAGGAATTTTCTTGTTTTTAATTTTTTTATAGCACTATATGCTTGGGCCAACTCGATTAACAACATATATGGGTAGGAGGACTCAATAAGTAAAAGTTCAAACAATATATACAATGCAATATAGAAACGTGCACATGCAATCCTAACTTTGACACCTACGTGCAAACTGACTCACTATTCTATATGTAACGAGACAATGCAAGTTAAGGCAAGTAAAGATATGTGTAAACCCCCCCCCCACACTTGAGATAATCATTTTCCTCAATGAATTTAATGTGTCCCCCCAAAGACATGATCTAAAAGTAAGGATTCGAAAAGACAAGTGTTGCATGGCATTATGCGCGAAATGAATCATATCGTATAGCGTGACTATTTAAAGCGACAGAAAGAAAACGTACCTACGGTCCCGGAGTATATTTCTTACGGGACCGGTTTCGCGAAAATTGGTCAAGAAGGACCGAATTGGTCGACCAAATTTTTCGAAAACTCGAGCAAGTTGAAGCAAGCATAACCTTGATGTGCTCCTCGGTGTTCCCGTCTTAAGTTCCTCTTTGAGCTTTGTCTGAATCCCCCTCCAAAGCGATGAATTGGAAGATTAAGTTCTTGGAGATCTTCCTCTTTGAATTCCCCCACACTCAATCCGCTCACTATCTCAAAATCTCAAGAGTTAATCCGCTCACTATCTCAAAAACTTCGCGATTTGGATGCTTTTTGGGTTTGGGGTGTGTTGGTGTTCTTGAGGGTTTGGAGAGGAAGAAGATGGATTTTGGAGGTGTTTGATCCGATTTTATGGTGTTAGGAGGCTTGTTTGTTGGTTTTTAGCCTTTACTATCCTCAAAACTGTCAAAAACACCCCCAAAAGTCAAAAAATACCCCCAAAAAGTGACCAGCCCGGGCCATTTCAGCCCCCATTTCGGCCCGAAATGGAGCCTGAAATCAATGGATTTCGGCCCGAAATGGGTGCCGAAATGCCTGGGAAAAATAAACAGATTGGTGTTTCTATTTCGGGCCGAAATAGGCCTATTTCGGCCTCCATTTCCGCCCGAAATGGAGGCCGAAATCACTGAATCTTGCCCACTTTGTTTTTGCTCTATCTTCTTTATCCGGTATCCGATTCGCGCAATTCTTGAACCGTTGGACTCCACACTCGACGAGGAATCCATTTTTGACTAGAAAATTCCCAAATCCAAGAAATTTTCCCTTTCTTCTCAATTTATCTCTCTTGTGCAAAGAGTCTCGCCTCCAAAGCTCTTGAACTTTTATCTCCTCTCCGGATTACGATGCGTGCAAACCCGATACTCCAACTCGCTACCATACTCCTCATGACTAATTTTCTACTCCTCGACCTCGTGTAGCTCCTGTATGATTAAAAATTCTCCCGATTAGCTCGTTGTTCCGCGTTTTTCATGCAAACTTGTGTACATGCATCAAAACAAAGAATCCGGAGGTCCTCAGTACCTGCACACTCATCGAAAACATTATACCACCCTCTCTCTCATCTCTCGCTATCAAATATGGAGAATTCACTGAACATAAACAAAATGAAACAACGAAATCCCTACTCAACATTGAGTTGCCTCCCAAGAAGCGCTTGTAATTTAAGGTCAACGGCCCGACCAAGTTACCTCTGCCACCTCACGAGTGTGGTCTGGCACATTGTGCCGCTTCTAACTTAGCTTTCATGTGCTGAATTTGGAGAGCTGCTTCATGTGCCTGTATTGCTGATGGCTTGTTTCTTTCCCAGTAGTCAGGTGGATCTCCTTGTGACAACTCAGGGAGTTTGCTCTTTACTTGCACAGGAAAAGGTACTCATGGCTGATACTCCCATTAGTGCTGGGGCGTCTGTTTGAAGACCCAAAAAGTCTCCATGTCATCATGTACCCTCATAATCAGCTCTCCATTCTCCACATCAACGAGAGTACGCCCAGTTGCTAAAAACGGCCTACCTATAGTTATAGGCACATCACCAGCTGGCATGATCAGGCTTCCAACCCTCACAAGTACATCCTGTATCATGCCACAGGCTCTCTTGGATGATTTTTCTGCAAAATGAAGAGTGATCCAGGTTTTCTGAGGCTCCCCCACACTTAAATTTTTGAATACCGACAGAGGCATCAAATTCACGCTTGCTCTTAAATCGCAGAGAGCTCTCCCAGTGTAGGCATCACCCAACGTAGCTTCAATGACAAAAGTACCCGGATCCTTCTTTTTCTTAGGTAGCCCATGCAAAACACATGAACTAACATGCTCATTTAATTTCACTCCCTGAAATTCATCCACTACTTTCTTACCAAGGATTGCATCCTTAATAAACCGAGAATACTTAGGCATCTTTTGAAGTGCCTCAACCAAGGGAATATTAATATGAAATTTCGAGAATACATTAAGAAAGCGCCTGTCCTCCTTAGAATTATCCTTCTTCTTCCTATTACGCAATGGATATGGAAGTTCTGAAAAAGAAGTAGGAGATGAAATTAATACCTCAGTGGAATCCTCCTCGTCCTGCTTAGTCATGCCCTTTGATTGGGGGACCATGACAGGAGTCTTCTCATAATCGAAGACTTCATGCTCCCTTGCCTTGGATGCTACCGCTCTGACATGTGTAGGATATGGAGGGTCTTTGAGTGCAATACCACTACGAGTGGTGATGGCTTGAACATGTTCCTCAGATGCTACAATAGTTTGTTCCGTTGTTCTGTTTTCGAGTTGCTGCTTAAAATCCTTAACTTCTGCTAGAGCTTCACGGAGTGCAACTGCAGAAGTAGTGCTCTCTGCAATCATAGTAATCACGTGTTGACCCATCACTTTCATCACTCCTCTCAGCTCAGCCACTCTGAAGCTAATTCTTGTTGTTGTTGCTGCAACTCTGAAACAGCTGCTTCATGCACTGCTTCCACCGCATTCACCTGAACTGTGCCATAATCTATCACATTTTGCTTCATCAGTTCTTGCTGATGGGACTCATAATCCAAGCTCTCCTCTTGTTCAACCGCTCGTCTCATCAGCTCATATGCACCCTCCTCATCGCATTTGAACAAGAAATTGTTCCCAGCTTCTCTGTCGATTTTGTCTTTGTCAGGATTTCCAAGTGCATCATAGAAGACCTGGATGATATGGGCTTTGTCAATGCTATGGTTGGGGAATCTACGTAGCAAACAATTTAGGCGCTCCCATGCTTTGACAAGTGATTCATTTTTCTCTTGCCTAAAATTTTAAATCTCGTTCTGCAGCTGAATTAGACGTGAGATTGGAAAAAAATTGACCATAAATTGAGAGGCACACTCTTCCCATGTTTTGATCGAACCAGATGGCATAGAGTCTAGCCAATCCATAGCAACTCCCTTGAGGCAATGTGGGAACAGCTTCAGTTTTAGTGCTTCAGATGTGACCCCACTATAGCGAATTAGTCCACATTGGTTCAGAAATCTTCCAATGAATCCATGTGGGTCTTCCTCATATGTACGAGCAAAGGTGCCCTGATCCTGAACAAGCTGAATTGTGGCTGGCTTGAGGTAGAAGTTTTCAGCCTCGATTGGTGGCACCATTGTACGACATTGAGGTCGGCTGCGGTCTAGATGTTTCCGCTAGTGCTTTCTCTAGGGCTGCAGCCACCATAGCTTGTAGCTGCTCCGTCGTGAGGCTAATAAGCCCTTGGCCTTCCGCCATCCCTACCTGAGGAAACAACACTAGCACACCCGTGAGATAAAAGGATAGTAACAAAAATAAAATAAAAAACTCCAAACTAATTTCTAACTAAACAATCTACTGTTGTCCCCGACAACGTCGCCAAAAAACTTGACGCGCCTAAATTACGCGTACTGCGCAAGTGTACGGTCAAGTAGTAAAGAGTGAGTAGTGAATATTTAATACTCGGGTTGTCGAATCCCACGAGGACAAGCTCGAGATTTATAAGTTATAATATTAGTTTAAAGTGAAGTAACCGGGAGGAATGGATTAAGAATTGTGAGTTTGCCACCCTCAAACAAGTGGCTCTACGTAGCTAAGAACTGCAAATTAACTGAATGATAGTACTAATAATATGGAGAAACTAAATGATTTAGGGTCCCTAGGATGCTTAGTTGATTTTCGGATTCAATTCACAACACTTCACTCTTTCTTTCACCATATCAGATTATACTCGCAACACATATCTCTCAATCGTGTATCACACTGTAGTGTACTCAACAACAAATCCTTTCAGCCTAATGTTGTAAATCACACTACTCTAGTTGATATAATAAAGGTACCTACAAGACCTCTCAACCTTGCATAGTTATCACTTTAACATAATCAACTGAAACAATCTTTATGTGATCACACTCATTCTTTCACCTCTCAGTCTCAAGAATATTAAGAGCGTCTTCCTACTCTTCACGATCCTAGGTTTGAGTTATTTTCACACACTCTCCTAGATAACTAACATGCTATGGGTGATCAAGCCTCACATGCTAAGAATTAAGAACTCAAGTAGAAGAATGAATGAAATCAAGAGTGAAATTAAGCTTTAAGCATGAAGTAAATCCATGAATCCATCAATCAACCATGTAAACCCTAGTTCTCCATCACCTAGCTATGAGTTTAGCTAGACATGAAATCTCTTGATAAAATCATGACCTCCATAGAAAATAGTACAAGAGATGAAGAAAAAGAATCAAACGATGAAATCCTTGAAGATGGGGCGTGAATCCTCTCTTCCTTGAACTCCCGTGCGTCTCGCTATCTTCCTCCGTCGTGTGTGTCTCTTTTTTCAGGCCTTCTTCACGTTCTTTTACTAGCTGGGGTGAATTTTTAATGTACTCTGGCTGAAACTGCATTTTAGCCCCTCCAGTTTGTTATTCCCGTCCAGAATTGTAAGCTCCTTTTGCGCAGGCCATTACTCTCTCATCCGGACTCCGATTACGCTCTGTGACCTACCGTTGGAAAGCTCTTTGAGTCTAATTTCATTTGGAACCAGTCTCACTCCCAAATGCATTGTAGATTTTCCTGGGCATTGAAAATAGTTAAGGTTGGTCATTCTAGCTCCTCCAACTTTGCTTCTCTTCATTTCACTTGAGCTCCTGTTGTTTCCGAAGTTCGTTCCATGCCTCCTATCAACCGATTAGAATCCGTTCCTGTAAAGACAACATGAAAAAACATACCACCGATAATATTTGACAAACAACAACTAGATATGCATAGAAACGCCCGGACTAACAATACTACACATGGTGAGAAACAAGTGGTAAAGCGACTCATATTCTCAACAATTAAGCTCAATTATCTCATGATAAAGTGGATAAATAACAATATTAGATAGCTCCTAAAAGGTTCTATCAATATGATGAAGTACGAAAACCATTTTTAGCACTTGTTTTTAGTGGTTCACATACATCAGTATGTATGAGTCCGAAAAATCATATATCTGCCCTATAAACAAGTCTCACATGTCTCATATGATTCATAATCAAATGAGTCCAGAAATCCATCCATATGGAGTCTATAAATGCATCCTCATTCACGTGGCCTAAACCACAATGCCAAAGTTATATCTTTAATGTTATAAATGAAATTATCATGATCAAGGATCTACAATCTATTAGAAAAATTAACATTACAATAATGCATTTTATTAAAATAAATGGAACAACATTTGTCCATTAATTTAATAGAAAACGTTTTTCTTGTCCAAACAAGAAATTGTGATGATGCTCCTGCTCATAGCAGGGACATAATCGTACTTGTCTAATTCTGGATAATTCCAACAGGTAGAGATAATTTCCTACGGTTAATTCAGCAACCCTTGCCTCATTGTCCACATGTAGGTGTATCTCTCCCAATTATTTACATATCTTGAGATCCTGCACATTTCTATAATTGTGAGATCCACATCTAGTATTAAATACATATGATGATGAGATAGACACATTGGCCTTTTATAACAAAGATACCTTAAATTGGAATTTATAATTCCCTTTTCCTTCCTTGTACTTTTGGCAATTCATCTTCCACTACACCACCCTTTGGCTAGCACTTTGTTGAACGGTCTTCAATTATATTGAGTAAATCGCCTTTGAACAAAATTGTAATTGCATCCAATGCAATTCTTGGTCCAATTGGGAGAATAACTTGTTATTCTTTATCTATCTCATAGATAACTCCCATCTTCTAAGCTTCCAATCTTATTGAAATAGCTTAGTTGCGTTTGATCTCTTGCTTCAACATTCACACATTACTAGATTGTGTCGTCGCGTCACTTCTTGATGAATAAGGTCGCCTTGCTTTGGCAAGCCCGCCCTCTATTACATCTTGATCATGACGAGTGCTAAGAAAGAGAAGGTAAAAACGCAAATGGAGCAACACTTCAAATCTTCCATGTATAGCGGCTCTTGAAAAGAACTTATTTAAATGTATGATCATATAATAGCCTCCAATTTATCATCTTGCTTCAAAAGCTCAGAGTTCATGGTAGCTAACATGAGGAAAGTCGCATACAAAGATCCATTATTTGATGTTCCTTCCATTAGGTTTTAGTGTGTTTTGGTAGTTGGTGGAAAGAAACTTTATCCTCTAGGATAAAGGGCAATTTTCTTTTATTTGAGAACAATAATAAATTTTGTACCAGTTTATAAAACATATTCTAGAAAATTTGACTTTCTCAAGGACATAGCGGTAAATTTGAGTTTTTTTGGTTTATTGCCATTGGTATTCAACACAAAAGGATTATGCAAAATATAGCTCCCACTATATTTCTCGGATTAATAGCCCTCACCATTAATGCGGAAAATATCATATACTTTCTAGTGGGCCAAGACCCATATTTCATCTCTTCTTGATCCTGCTATGACACGTCATCCAGGAATTGGTTATTCAGGTAGGAACACCTTCCAGTTGCATCCATATGCAACTCTTGGTGCAACCGGGAAAATAACTCCTTATTTATCTATCTCATAGATAATCTCAATTGCCATGTGTGTACAGGAGAATCCTTTGAGGAAGATTCAGGTGTACACCAAGAGCAGAGAATGGAAACACAGAGAATTGTAAGGTAGTGAGTAGGGAGAGATTAGGACAATGATAACTGAGAGAGAGAGAGAGAATATTTGGCCAGAGCTTCCGCGCAGTTATCAGGTCCAGAGGATTGCAATGAACAGTTCACGATCCTATATATAGTGGGGAATGTGCCCGTTGTAGTGGGATAATGCGCCCATTAATGGCGGCTTAATTACCTTAACCATAACGGCACGTTCGACCGCATATATAGGGACCGTTACGCTTTTCGTCTGCGTATACCGGAACCGTTATGAGGTAGACCGGGTTTATGGGACACGTGGCCATAAATCTATCAAAGAAGTTACCAAGGGTTGCGCGCGGGCTTGGTTGTCGCTCGCGCGCGACAGATCTTACTCTAGCCTCCAAACCACTAAGTCCCTACAGCTCCCGTGTGGAATGATATGCGAGGGCCCTGTATCGCAGCCCCCACGTGGATCAGCATAGGTAGTGATCCTGTGTGTATGGAGCACAACTAGGTGTGCTGGATGACTGCCACGTGTAAGCTGACTCACGTGGCTAGAACACACTATCTACATTAGCCCCCTTTTTGCGCGTGGAGACACTGATCAGAAAGACTTCAATGCGCAAAAACCAATGCGCGCGTTGTAGCTATGCACCAATTCAAATTTCTGAGAAATCAGCCCCCGTGCATGTCATTATGACCTAGAATCCCTAGAGTCGTGCCTTCTGTTCCTCTAGGGTTTTAGCCGTGACATCAGCATAGGCATGTGATTGCGCGATTCGGCGGTGTGTTGCAATTCAACCACTGAAAGGACACGACTCTTCAGTAGATTTGAATAAATACTCCTCATCCTCCATTTTTGCAAACTTATTGCTTCTCTCTAAAGTGAATGTTTTCTGAGAACCTCCGAGAGCAAATCTAGATAATCAACCACCAGTTCTTCTTGGCGAATCGAATCCTTCAGATTGCTTCAAAAACACAAGGTTGGCTTACTGAATTTTGAATTAATGCTTCTCGTATGAGTATCTATCTCTTGAAACGTTTTGAATCTGAAAGCCAGAAACATTCGAAGACCCACCATGGCTTGTAACTGTGGAAAAGGTTCCAAAACCCTAAAAGATCGAAACTTTAAAACGATAACCTTCAGGAATTCTGAATCCAGAACTGGTAATTCCCAAAATTGAAGTTGATGCGAGTCAATCTTAAAACCCATAAACTTGAAGCTCCTTAAACCTGAACTAGGAAGTTCTTCACATTTGCTTGAAATTTATTCCTGAACTTCTGCTTGAAAATTGCTTGAAAACTGAAAGTGGATATATTCCCCCCCCCTTTGTCTTGCTTTGTTGCAGAAATGGCCAGAACAAAGGTAACCAAATCTATGAAGGAGGCTGAGGAAATCCCTGATCTTCCCAAGACTTTGTGGAAGAAATCTCCTTACCTGGGTGGTGAAGACTATTACCATGCCAGAACAAAATTAAAGAATTTGCCAGAACCTGCCACTGAAGATCTATTATTGCTAACCCCTCCACCTAGTCGAGCAGAATTGGACTTGATTGACGCGAAGGATGTGGTGAGATTGGGTCTTGAAAATGGGTTCTACCCACACACTGATATCTCAACCCAGGCCTTCGTGAATAAGTTGGATTTAATTGATGAGCGGATTGATCATGTACTGACCCATCATGCTGTCAATTTGGATCGAGATGGGGTTTATTATGCCGTTAGGGCTGCGAAAGGTGCTGCTGTCAAACTGGATCAGACTATACTTTTGAATCTCTTTTCCAGATACTCGCCTGTAACCCACACTTTCCATTTCGCTGAGTTTGAGGCAGCCCCCACCTTGGAGGACGTGCAAATGCTGTATGATCTTCCTCCCATGGGCGAGGTCGATCCCTTGGATGCACTAGAAACTGATGAAGATCTTGCTCTAAATGTGCAAATGGTGGAATGCATAACAGAAGTCAAGAAGATTTCCACTCGTTGGACATCTTCGACAGCTCTTCCAAATTTCCAACTAGTTGATACTTCCGTGAAGAACACTTGGGGCAAGTGGGTGCAATACTTCTTATGTGATTATGCGAATGACAAGCTCACCAAGGAAATACTGAAGCAGGACTCCAAAGCGAAGAACTACGTCGAAGGGAAAGGGTACAACTGGACCTTGTGTGGTTTTCTTTGCATTTGGCTCTCGCGGTACTTAATCTATGGTCATCCTCATGACAAGGTCTTTTATCACGTTTTGCCTATTGTTGTCAAGCTATCCTTAGGCCAGAATGTCGCACTCGGGCCTCTGGTGTTGGGAACCCTCTATCATCGGTTGGACCAGCTTGTGGTCGCAATAGGAGAATCGCGCGGGCGACTTGATGTGCTGACTTTTGTCAACATTTCCATCATCACCATGTGGGTGTTTGAAAGATTGCCTTCCTATGCTCCCGTCCCTTTAAAATTCAGAGCACGGAACGTTCCTGGTGCTTAGAACGCACTTCGATGTGGGAGGGCTTCACGGTGGTATAAGACGAAGGAGCCTAAGTGCGCATGGAGTTTGGTCTATGATGATCGAGCCAAGTTTTTTGCCAGTCCTGATACCACTCGCATTGAATAGATGAGATTCTTCGCGCGTATGTACCCAAGTATAGGTGGCCCCATCTCCAAGGAAACCCTCATCAAAGGGGATAGCTGCTACAGAGAGTTTGTTTCCTGGTGTTTGAGAGGCTCATTGCCTGCTCTTGCTGAGTATATCACTGAGATATCGCCCAAGTATAAGCGTATCACAGTCGATGTTGACCCCACTCGCGTTTGCCCCCAATTTGGCTATGACGCAGTGGCAACTTCCCTCTGGCCTAAATCAGTGAACAGAGGTTGCTACAAACGACTGCTGTTACCGAGGTGTAAATCTGTTCTGGTTGGTAGTCTGCCTTTCGATCAGCCTTCAGGGAAGCACGAGGGTCGCCCCACCAAAAGTTGGATTTCTTTCTGGAACACTCAGCAGGCAAGGTTTGCCAAATCCGCTTCTCCGCGCATCAGCAGGGCTCCCATTATTAAAAGGATTTCCTTCCCGTTTCGTCAAGTCTGCAGTTTGTACGACTCTGAATATGGATTCTATTCCTTATTGGACGAAGAAATCACCTATGTGCCGATGTAATCCTTTCTGAGAAGATAACCGTTGTCAAGGGAGGGATTGGGTGCATGATTGAGTACAGTGAATCTTTCGCTAAGGTAAATAACACCTCTTTGTCTTTCTTGAAACATATCTCTTCTTAAAGTGCGACATCTTACGTAAATTTCCTTTTTCAGTGCTGCTTGAGGAAGTTCGCATCTGGAGACTGCTGTACCTCACTGGTTGATTCTATTCTTCATGCAAAGAGGCAAAAGAAGGTTATCTCTTTGACTATGAAGATGGACCCCAAAGTAGAGGCTCTTGTGCGCCAGGAGATGGATGTATTCGCTCGTTCTCTAATAAGCGAAAGTGCTGAAGCAGACACAGAAGTTTCTCCAAAGGCCAAGAAGCAAAAGCAAAAGGCAATCGTGATTTCTTCACCGCCCAGGGATGCTCCGACTTCACCGCCCAGGGAGATTCCCACTCCCAAGGGCAAAGGCAAAGGTCGTCTGCGCAGCAAGTCCCAAAAGGAACTAGCAATTGAAGATTTTGTCCCGTATGATTAGGAGGAAGAGGAAGACAGAGAAGAGAGAGAAGAAAGAGAAGGAGGAATAGAAGAATAAGAAGAACAAGAAGAAGCAAGGCAAGAAAGTTCAGAAGGTAACTGAAATGAGCTTGATTTTCTTTCAATTGAAATTTTTCAACAATAATGTTGTTAAAAGAAATTCTCTCTCTTAACAGATGATGATACCGAGACTATCAATGACTTTTTGGCCAAGGAACGTTGAAAGAAAAAGGGTTCTTGCTCAGATGCTTCAAGTGAACCCATAGACGAGGCCATAATCGAATAGTCCAAGAGGATGGCTGCTGAGGCAGACAAAGCGCAACCTTGCACCAATTCTTCTACCACCAAGTAGTGAGTGGTGTGCATCTCTGTCGGTTCTCCGGCGGAGAACTATTTGCCACCATTTTTTGGCCAGGTCGAAATAAATGGGAGTGTTTATTCGTGGCACACAATTAGCTTCCTGTCCCATGAGCTGTTCTCCCATTTTTTCTTCACATTAGCAGCCTCCATGGCTTGAAGGTCATCTGGAATCTTGCCATGTCAAGAGTATGAGCAAGATATCTGCTCTGGTCGAGGACGTCGACGACAGCGTCAAGTTTTGTAGCTTTTAGGGTTTTTCGTAGGAACGTTCCTTGAGAACACTTAGACTTTTGATTGAAAGCTTTCCCTCGTTGTAAGCTTTGCTTTTAAGCTGCTATCTAAACAGATAAGTTGTAAGCCGCATTTGACTGTTATTAAAGTATGCTTTCTATTTGATGTTTGTCTGCTACAATAGATTGTAACTTCGCGTATTGACTTGATATACGATGAAACAAGCTTTGTATTTCGCTACTTTCTAGCCAGAAAGTCTTTGAATGAGTTGTTATCTAGACAGATAGGCTTTGGATTGCATAGGATCATTTTTGTTATTGCTCCTATCTAGGCAGATAGGATTTGGATCGCATAGGATCATCTTTGTTATCGCTCCTATCTAGGCAGATAGGCTTTGGATCACATAGGATCATTTTTTTTATCGCTTCTATCTAGGCAGATAGGCTTTGGATCTCATATGATCATGTTTGGTTATCGCTGCTATCTAGGCAGATAGGCTTTGGATCACATAGGATCATGTTTTGTTATTGCTGCTATCTAGGCATATAGACTTTGGATTAACTAGCAGATATGAATAATATGAACAATTAAGTAAATCGAGCAACAAAGCAATAATTTGATAGAATTATCTCATATGGGAGAGTTATTATTATTAAAGCATCCTCATATGGGAGGAGCATGGGAACAGATTCCTCATATGGGAGGAAGCAATGCAGAATACACATGAACTGAGAAGTTCTAAAACATATTAAGTGAAAAGCAAATAGACAAAGCTAAGGATAATACTTCTTAATCCAGCGCATGTTGATTGGACTGGAGTTGTTGCAGTCCCATGAAGTCTCTGAATGAAGAAGTAACCACTGTCGAAAACCTCTTTGACTTCAAATGGTCCCACCCAGTTAGATGCGAACTTAGGATGAGCTGCTTCACGCATACAGTGATCTGAAGCTCGTAAGACCAAGTCTCCAACCGCGAAGTCTCGGTGTTGTACAGTTTTGTTGTAGGCGCGAGCAATCCTTTCCTTGTACCTCGTGTTAGCTCTCTTTGCCTCTTCACGTCTTTCTTCCAGCAGGATAAGATCATGGTCACGTAGATTCTCATACAAAGCATGAAGGGCTATCCTTGAAGAGTTAAATTTGATTTTAGTTGGGACAATAGCCTCGGCTCCATAGCATAGAAGGAAAGGGGAGACTCATGTGGGAGTCCTCTGTGAGGTGCGATATGCCCAAAGAGCCAGACTTAGGGAATTTTCCCACTTCTTGTGATCATCTGCGACCATTTTGCTTAGGATCCTTAGTAATGTCTTGTTCGTTGCCTCTGCTTGTCCATTATCCTTCGGATAATAGGGCATGGAACACACCTGCCTTATATTTTACTCTGCGATCTTCGCAGCCACTTGTCTATTCACGAAAGGAGTCCCGTTTTCAGAGAGAATGGAATTGGGAATCCCAAAGCGGTATATAATATTCTCTTGGATAAAGTTAACAACCGCCAGTGCGTTTGCTGTCTTGAGTTGCACCGCTTCCACCCACTTGGTGAATTTCTCAGTTGCGGTCAGGATGAACTGATTCCCATGCGAGTCTGGTCGAATAGGGCCAATGAAATCCAAGGCCCATGTGTGAAATGGCCAAGGTTTTCCCAACGCATGCAAGTCTACAGCAGGGGCGTGTACAAGGTTGCGTTTGAACTGGCATTCTTGACACCTTTTGACCTTGGTGCGACAATCTGTTTCCATTGTGGGCCAGAAATAACCAACAGTGAGGAGTTGTCTGCATAACTTCGCGCCCCCTTGATGCTCCACTTTATGGGACAGATCCATTACCTCCTGTGCTTCTTGGCTATCCAAGCATCGGAGCAGATTCCCCTCGTGACCTCTTCGCCAGAGTATGTTTTCCTTTATGACATATCGGGTTGCCTTCCTTTTAAGCTTTTCAGCTTCCTTCTTGTGGGTCGCTTCAACTCCTTCCTTCAAATAGTCAAATAGCGGCTTCCTCCAATCTATGTCGTCATCGATTGCAGCAACTTCTAAAGAATCTTTGACCAATGCGCAATTCTCGCAGTTCCCTTGACTGACTGCCGCATATGTTGACCTTTCAGGCCAGTGAATTCCATATCTCTGAGCTTTTCTATAAATGGACACTTCATTTTCTCCACAAGAGTGTTGGTGGATTTTCTCTAATAGTGCCTGCCCTTCCTTCCTCGAGACACATCGCATGATCTCCTGGTCCCTTAAAGTAGAGGGAGTTATCATGCACACAGTACCCCTTTGTGGATGCCCAATTTTCTTTGCTCGTTCCTTCAGCAATCGCATGCAGTATTGACCTTCTCCAGTCTTCAGCTGCAACAGGCTCCTCGTCGCATAGCTCTTGTGCCAGAGCTGGGGTGGTTCTGACTTCGATCAAAATCCTTTCTGGAAATTTTTTGGCACTGATTTTGGATCCCAAGGTGGCTAAAGCATCTGCGTGTTGGTTATCAGCTCTAGGAGTATGCTCATACTTGACATCATGGAACTGTTCTACCAGCTTCTGAACCATAGTCCTATAAGTTAGCAGGTTGATCTCCTTCAAGCCATACCGCCTGAGGCCTGTTTGACAATGAGCTTCGAATCTCCCATGACCATCAAATTGTTTACTTCCAACGCCTTGGCTACGAGGAGCCCTGCAATTAAAGCCTCATATTCTGCTTCATTGTTAGTGACTGGGAAATCCAACTTTTTTGACATTTGAATGACTTCTCCATCTGGCTTAGCCTGTACAACACCAATTCCTCCTCCTTTTCTTGTTGATGAACCCATCGAAGTGCAGCTTCCAATATAGTGACTCAATCGCATAAATCTCAGGTCCTTCTAGATCCTCCTCTACCATTGGCTCATGATTGTTGTCTAGGAACAGTGCCAATAAATCTGCCACTGCCTGAGACTTAATTGCCTTTGGTCGAGCGCACGTGATATCATACTGCGAGATAGTCATGTACCACTTCGCCATCCTTCCACAAGGAGAGGAATGACTCAACAAGTACCGGAGACTACTTTGTGAGAAGCGAAATAATGCTTTAACTTTCCTATGACGAAAAATAAAGCAAGGCAAGCACGCGGGATATGTAATAGATTGGTCTTTCTTATCCTTCATGCTCTTGAGCCAACATCGCTCCTATAGACCTCCTTATCGACGTCAAATATATCAGAAGTGGTGACCCCAATTGAGGCGCGACCATTAAACGTGGTGAATTCAACAAGTACTTCAACTTCTTGAATGCGGCTTGATGCTCCTTCATCCAATTATACAAAGCATTTTTGTTGAGAAGATCACCGAAACAGAAGGTCAGCTCTGCAATTGCTGGCACTAATCTTCGCAGATAGGATAGATTTCCCAAGAATGTCTTCAAAGTGCTTTGGTTGTGGGGTGCCACCATGCTGGTGATAGCTGAAATCTTCGCAGGATCAGGCTCAATCCCATGGCGGTGGATCACACACCCCAAGAATTTTCCAGAAGTTACCCCAAATGCGCACTTCATTGGATTCATATTTAGTTGGAATCTCCTGCACCTTTCAAGCACTTTTCGCAAGTCTCCCAGATAATCTGCTTCTTCTCTTGACTTAATAACCAAATCATCAACATAGAACTCTACTTCCTGATGCATCATATCGTGGAAAAGAGCCATCATGGCACGCTGATAAGTTGCACCTGCGTTTTTCAATCCAAAGGGCATAACCGTATAGTTGAAAACCCCAACTAGCGTGATGAACGCAGTTTTCCTCGCATCTTTAGGATCCATCTTGATTTGATTATACCCGCTGAATCCGTCCATGAAACTGAACATACGATGACCTGCGGTAGAATCAATGAGCAAATCTATGTTTGGCAGCGGGAAGTCATCCTTGGGGGAGAAGCGGTTGAGATCTCTGAAGTCCACGCAGATGCGAAGCTGCCCATTTTTCTTGACAACTGGCACAATGTTGGCCAACCAAGTAGGGTGATGGTTGGGTTCAATGAATTTGGCGCTCAGCAGCTTGACTATTTCCTCCTTGATCTTCATGTTTATCTCGGGTCTGAAGCTCCTTGCACTCTTTTTTACCGGCTTGGACCCGGAGACAACATCCAACCTGTGCATTCTTACTCCTGTATCAAGGCCAGGCATCTCATTGTACTCCCTGGAGAACACATCTTTGTACTCTGTGAGCAGGTTTAGCAACTTTTCTTCTTCTTCACCCTTGAGATCCGCACTCAAGAACACATGCCTCTTTTTTGCTTCAGATGGGCTTAGGAATACTTCCTTTAGCTCCTGCTTCTGTGGCTTTGGTTTATCTTCCATGCATTTGGGCGCCTCTTTCAACTTCTCCTCTTGTAGATCTGGCTTCAGCTTGTCTTCCTCTGGTGCTTGTTCAAATTGATTGATTTTCTAGGGATATCCCCATGTTGAGGTGGGGTTACCCCCACGCGCCTTCATATGCGATAGCACTTCTTCCCATTGGAGTAGAAGCTTTCTATCTCCTTGCCTTTGCTATCATGCTCCACCACCCTTTTTAGGGTGTACACATTCTTCTTGTGGTAATCAATATTTGGCACCTCTTCGCATGCAGGCACCTTCTCCTCGGCATCTTCCCTTGTCACCATAACTCCTGCGGGTGACTGATCCTTGATATCTTCCCATTGGTGCAGAGGGGTTGGCTTGAATGGCCCAGGAATCTGCTCGTCCGCCATTTCAGTGAACCATACTGCTTCAGTCAGATGCGCCTCATTCAAGTTGAACGGGTTTATCGAAGCCAGTATCTCAACTACCCTGCCACTCCAAATGGCCTTCATCACCTGGTGGGCTGTTGAGGGTACTGCATCAAAATGATCATGTGGTATGTAGTGTTCGCATTAATGACATAGAACTTGGCGGAACACTTTATCTTTCCTATCTGGAGTCCCAGGCGAATCCAGCCCATTGTCATCCTTGAATCGCTTCCAAATCCCATCAACGACGATGGACGCCTGACAATTTTCTTCTCAAGAATTCCTGCTAACTTCAGTGTGTTGAGCGAGACTACATTGACGGACGCTCCTCCATCAACAAATGCCCTTTTAAACTCGACATCGTTAATCACTGATGTGACATACAAGGGATTCTGATGGCTCGAGTCTGTCTTCTTATCACTTTCAGAGAAGGCCATTATCTTCTCCGTTAAGCGAGAGGCCCTTACAACTCTTCCATTGGAAACAACTATATATTCCTCAAATTCTTCCACCACTATGAGGATCGCCTTCATCATCTCCTTGCGGCACTGTTCTGAAAAGTTTATTTCGTCAAAGAACCTTCTGAAGCCGTGCGATCCCTTCATCCTGTCAGCGCGTGAGTCCTCTGTGACCATGCTATAGTCTTCCTCGTCATGGACTTCGGCTATAACAGGTAACCCATCTTGTGCGATCTCTTCGAGGTCCATAATCGCGATCATGGCTACCTCCTTGTCTTTTGGCTCTTGCTCTGAATGGGCTGGGAGGGGATTGTTCCGCACATCCTGCCTTTGCTCACTGATGACCAGCTCCCCTTCCTTCATCTTCCTATTTACAAGGTACTTGAGCTTCTTGCACTCAGCTGTTGGATGCATGACTTTTCCGTAGCATTCACACCAGTTTGGGTCCCTTAGCAGCTCCCTGGTGGGTGCTCTCTCGAGCTGAGGTAGGACCCCATCTTTACGCCACTTTTGCAGAGGTCGATCACCTCCTCAAGGGAGCATGGAAATGGCGGGGCATCTGTGGTCGAAACCTTGTGTTGTTTGTGCGGTGAAACTGTATTGACTTCAGCCTCGCGCCCCCTTTTATAGTTAAATCTGCCAATCCTGAAGGTCGGTCCTCCTGGGGATCGCTCAGGGGCATGCTTCTTCTTTTGCCTCTCAATTATGGGCTCTACATTCTTGGTACACTCGATTAACTTTTAAAAAGTAGGCATTTGTAAGTTAATCAACATACCCTTGTACTCGTCTCGCATTCCTTGGAGACACATCTCGACGAGCCGGCTTTCAACCACCTCATCTCTGCACTCCAGCGACTTCGCCCTGAACTTCTTGATGAATGTGACTCCATCTTCATCACGCTTCTGATACATACGCGACAAGTGGATCATCGTAACCTTCTCCTCCATCTGAAGAACTTGGTATAGAACCTTTTGACATGTCCTCCCATGTCTTTATGGAACCAGCTTCCAGTGTCCTGTACCACTTATATACGACGTTCCCTAAAGACTTAGGGAACTCGCGCATCAATAGGTTGGAATCAACCCCGTGTGGCCCCATCATGTCAATGAAGCGCATGACATGCTCCTGAGCATTCCCATTAACATCATCGAATTTCTCCCACTTAGGGGCTTTGTACCCTGTAGGGTTGCGCATCAAGTAAATTTCACGCGGAATAGGAGGCGCGTTATCAACCTTCGGGGTGATGGTGTCCGTGAAGCATTGATTCGCCAGGAAATTATCCAGGCGCTGCTCCAAGGCTGTCATGCTTGTTGATGCACTTCCCCGCGCAGCAGGAAGGAGGGTTGCAGCCGGGGAAGGCACATATGCAGCAGCTGGATTGGGAGCATAACCGACATTCTTTACAGCTGCAGGCGAGGATAGCAGGGGTTTTTGTGGTTGGACATTAGTGGGAATGCATGTTAGCTGAGAAATAGGCCCAGCAATTGGTAGTCGGGTAAGAGATGGCTGGGCAGTTATTGGTGTGGGCTTTGCAAGATGGGGTTAGAAGGTGTAGATGCTACCCCTTTCCCCTGGGAGATAGCAGTTCCTAGTGCCGGATTCTGAGCAAGAGCTCCCAAAATCGACATAATCTGGGCCATCTGTGCACATTGGGCCTGGAGAGCCTTCGCCTGGCTCTGGAGGGTTGCGTTCAACATCTCCAGAGATGGAGTACCGCCATTTGCTGTGGAATTAGGGCGGGTTTCCACCCTTGAAGTTGTCTCTGTTGAGGGGGATCGGTTGCTGGCATCTTCATCGTGAGACATGGCTGCTTGCTAAAGTTTGATTCACGTCGGGTTCACCAAGTGTGTACAGGAGAATCCTTTGAGGAATATTCAGGTGTACACCAAGAGCAGAGAATGGAAACAAAGAGAATTTTAAGGTAGTGAGTAGGGAGAGAGTAGGACAATGATAACTGAGAGAGAGAGAGAGACAATATTTGGCCAGAGCTTCCGCGTAGTTATCAGGTCCAGAGGATTGCAATGAAGGGTTAACGATCCTATATATAGTGGGGAATGCGACCGTTGTAGTGGGTTAATGCGCCCATTAATGGCGGCTTAATTACCTTAACCATAACGGCACGTTCGACCGCATATATAGGGTTACACACTTCGTCCGCGTATATTGGAACCGTTATAAGGTTCACCGGGTTTATGGGACACGTGGCCATAAATCTCTCAAAGCAGTTACCAAGGGTCGCGCGCGGTCTTGGTTGTCGCTCGCGCGCGAGAGATCTTACTCTAGCCTCCAAACCACTAAGTCCCTACAGCTGCTGTGTGGAATGATATGTGAGGGCCCTGTCTCGCAGCCCCCACCTGGATCAGCATAGGTAGTGATCCTGTGTGTATGGAGCATAGCTAGGTGTGCTGGATGACTGCCAGTGTAAGCTTACTCACGCGGCTAGAACACACTATCTACACCATGCCTCTAAGTCAACACTCCAATTGAAACTACCTAGTTACGATTAACCTCTTACTTTAACAACCACGTGTTACTTGCTTGTGTCGCCGCATCACACCATGGTAAATTAAAATCGCCTTACTTTGGCAAGCCCTAAATTAATAAATCCTGATCATGAAGGGAGTTAAAAAGAAGAGAAGGCCAAAACGTAATATTTCCTTTGAGGGACTTTAGTGTCATTACTTAATTGTTTGGTTGATCCCATCAACATGATCTACTTATTTGGATTGGGCAATCCACAACAAAAGACCATCCTTATTTATTATTATCTTGTTACGTTTTGCATGCATCAACCATACACCAAAATAAATAACAATACATAAACAATAAATATCCACAAAAATAAAATTAACTTGGCATGGATATGGCCCCTAAGACTAAGATATTACCAAGGCAATGATAATATCTATGTTCCCTAAAGTGACAAGCTCATCTCCATGTGCCTCCACCATAGCTGCGCGTCCTAGGTGTGCAAGTCCTCCATCGTCTTTGTGGCTTCTAGGTTCTTTGGTCTTCTTCTCCATGCTCTTGGCTATCATCTAATTATCTAATTCTAGCTAGCACCTAAACTTAATAAATGAATAGACCTCACATGTTGAGAAGATGATCAGCTCGCAGGCCGCAAAATCTTAATTAACTATTACATTAATTTGATCAGCTCGCACGCTGTGACCAAACTACAAGCTCAACATCCACAACCTAGGCCATATCCATCCACCATGCAACAAAGCACCCAATTAATTTTTAACGCGCTTGTTCAATTTTAATTAATTAAATTGGGACACTAGGGGTAAAATAGTCAAAATGGTCGCGCTAGTCCAACTAGCCGAACCGAGATGACTCGCCAAACCGGGCCCACCCGGTCGGACCAGCCCGCCCGGTCAAACCGGTCGGCGCACCAAAGGGAGGGGACGGGTCTCTAAGGCCGAACCCCATGTGGATTAAAACAAAATTTTCTCCTTCCCTTTATGACCAAAACCCTATGTGGGACAAAAACACATTTTCTTCCTACATTGTACCCAAATCCTAGCTTTATGTCACCAATTAATTTGTACATCACATGTACATGAAAAACACCACTTTTCACATCCTATGAAAAATTAGCTGATTTCCTCATAAATCATATTCATGGCGTATCAAAATATGCATATTAATTTTATTACAGTTTACGGTCAAACTGACAGAAACAGTCAAAACTGATAAAATTAATATATCAAATATACATCTGAAAATTCATTATTTTCACATCATATGTAAAATGATGGAATCTCCACATGAATCATATTCATGACGCATCATCATACACATATCAGTTTTATTACCGTTTACGGTCAATCTGATAGAACGCTGTAAAACTGATAAATCAAATAACCACATAAAATCATGTTATGCGCTATCGAACCAGGCTCTAATACCACTGTAGGGTTTTGATGCAGGTTATGCAGCGGAGTTACAAAAAACTTATTTGCTCAAAACCCTCCATGAATCGCAGGTGAAGCATCATAACATTATGAAGGAAGAAAGGTTACTTCAGCCATACCAGGCTGGGACGATCACATACAAAGAATAGCATATTTGTCTCTACGGTATCCACACGAATATACCTCAACCGGGCTTCTTCCCCAGTGGTGCTAGCAATCGTGAGAAGAAGGATGAACTTGGATGTGCACGGGCTGGATCACATCCATCAACGCGGCAAGGAGGAGAGAGGGGCGGCCAACTCACGGACTTGAGCTCCATGGAGCGACATCACCATGCCGACGGGTCCAAGGAAGGGGGAGGCACCCTTGTGGCCGAACCCTAGGGGAGAAAAACCTTCTTTTCTCCCTTATCTCTAGCTCTCTAGTAAATTGTGTTGTGTAGGAATTAATTAAACATGAATTCTCAAAGCCTATAAATCCTATTTATAGTTAGGAAAATTCATCTTTGCCCATAAATCCATCAATGTTGGACTAGTTACATTCTAGTACACAATTTCTCTTTAGTCCGACTAATGAGCACAGTTTACACTTTAGTCCAATTAACTCATTATTGTTATTTAGTCCAATTAATTAGCAATAATCCCAGCTTGATCTATTATTGTGTGTGACCCTGTAGGTTCCTAATTACGTTGGTACTAATTATAATTTATTACAAACATTGAGCGGTATCTAGCAATTCATCAATGCTCCCAAGTAATAGGAATGTTAGTGATCTGACAAACCTCTGTGACCAAAGTTACCGTGTTGTGTAATCCCTTTGTCTCGTCTATTCGAATTGGACGCAAGACATGGAGTGTCACACTTGTATATCCAATCCATAGTTTCTCGATCTGTGAGTAGACTTTGATAAACAAAAAACATCAATATCTCATATTGATTTATTTTAGCATGGGCATGCATTTCCCTAAGTCTCACTCATCGAGTGGCCGTGGATATTACTCCCGTTATGTGGGAGGAAAAAATCATCTCTACATCACTACCATCTCTCAACTTGCTTTATATCATGTCTGATTAGAGCCTTTATAGTTACCCAGTTATGGTCTAACGTTTGACGATATCAAAACATGATAATTCACAACTAGAGTATCTAGTGACTTCAAGTCTAAAGATCACAACACCATTGTCACTTTGAGAAGCGCTTGTGACATTCACATAACTCCCATGTAGCCTTCTTATGGTGGGTCAATCCCGTACGCCATTACTCCTAATGCGTGCACATTTGTTAGACTTGATATCCCCATATCAATCTACCCACATACTAGTCTCGATGCAATACAGTCGTCCTATTAACTGTAGTACTCGACTAGGGATGTTTAAGAATATACAATTTATATTCTGACTTCATTCATGTTAGCATATCCCTATATCGATAACATAATGAATAGTAAGTCCATATAAATGTCACGATAAATTGATTGCCTCTAGGGCACAATTCCAACACTTTGTTGGAACCATCTGAAAGGGTAAGACCCATAGGTTGCAAGTGGGTTTGAGGAAACTAACATGGATTTTAATATTATTACTTTCAAGGCGTGGTTGGTGGACAAAAGTTTCATACAAGTTCATAGTAAAGACTATGCCGAAACTCTTTCCCCAGTTGCGATGCTTAAATCCATTCGCATCTCGCTTGCAATTGTAGGTAATACAATTTGGCAAATGGATATATAACCTCCTTGAGAATGTGTATGACACAAAACAAAGGTTTTTTTATCAAGAATTTTCCTAATATGTGTGTAAGTTACAACGGTCCATTTATGGATTAAATTAAGATTTTGGAGTTAGAATCTTTGATTAATGATGTAATCAAATATTTTGATTTCATCAAGAATGAAGATGAGGCTTGTGTTTACAAGAAAGTTAGTGGGAGCACAGTTATATTTCTGGTCTTGTATGTAGAGACATACTAATCATTGAGAATGATGTCCCTACTCGATAATCTTGTAGAGATTGGCTAGGGAATTGGATTTCAATGAAATACTTAAGCGATACAATCTATAAAGATCTATGGAGAGAGATCAAGATTGTTATTCGGCTTAGGTCATGGTACATATATTGACAATGTATTAAAATGGTTCAACATGCAAGAATATGGATTCTTACCCATGTCACATAGATTTAGTCTTTGGAAGACTAATTGTCTTTCCAATTAGATTGAGAAAGGACCGTATGAATAAGATTCACGAGATACGCCATGTTATACACTAGGCCATACATGTATATAATCTGGGTGAGTGTCACTGGATAACTATTAAGAATATTCTTAAATTGCTTGACAAGAACGTAAGATAAATTCATGGTATAAGGAGGATAGGAAGGGCTCACTTTAAAGGGTTGCACTGATGCAAACTTCCAATCCAACCAAGATGATTTCAGATTATGGTCAAGTTTTGTTTTTTGCCTTAGTAGGGGAACTGTGAGCTGGAAGGGATTCCAAGCAAGATTCAGTTGTCGATTCTACCACAGAGGACTGAGTATAATACTGCATGATATGCACTTACTCAGAATATTCAATCTCAATCAATTGTTGATAGAGGAAATGTGAATATATACAAAAGTACCAGAAGAGGACACGCCTACTATGCCCCTTGCGCAGCGATGGCATGAGGGCTGTGCTAGATAAATGGGCATATGATGCACCAGATTGACTCTAGTGCAAGTGAGAGACTGTGGGAGAATGCCCTAGAGGCAATCTATTTATTATGACATTTATATGGATTTACTATTCATTATGTTATCGATATGGAGATATGTTGACATGAATGAAGTCCTTAGAATATAAATGTTATATTCTTAAATATACCTATTAGATTATATTTATTCATAAGACAATCAACTATAGACTAGTATGGGGTTGGGTTGATATGGAGATATCACGATCCAACACATGGGTATGCATTAGGGGTGTTGACTCCAAGACCCTTGAATGTGTTTTGGACAGTGATTGTTTTGAGTGATGAAAGACAAAGACATAGGCAAAGAATTTTTGATACTCCAAGGCCTTGAGATACTGACAGAGCTTCAAAGCCTTGAGAGTTGTTTTTATTCTGCTAAATGTTCTAACAATCTTGTGTTGCAGATTGGTTACCTGCTTATATAGATCAGAGATTTGCTGCATATACTCATGTTCTACATTGTCTACATATGTAACACAATTGCAGATGTCCTGATCAAGGAGAATCAAAGCTTTCTGGACTTAACTTTGACAGACTGTGAAGCATGTTCAGAGCTGCAAGGCCTTGAGATGTGCCTTGAGCTGCTGACAGTTTTACAAGACTAATTTGATTCTTTCTTGCAGAGTTTGATTTTTTTTATTGTGATTGTTTAATGACTTCTAAGAGTCTTAAACTAGTTTATCATGAATTATATGTGTCAGAAGTTAATCAGATTATTGTTCTAATCTTTTAACCAGTTTTTATCAGAAACTGGAAAACCTAACAGTCTTAGTACTGCTTATATTATTGGATTTTGTTGTTGATGTGTTTTAATGTTGTTGCAGGTTTGTTAAGCGTGCAAATAAAATCTTAACAAACTCCAACGGATATCTACTCAGAGTTGTTTGAATTGCAGTTGAAAACAGAAAGAGGATTTGTAGGAACTGAGATCCTAAAATCTCTCATTCAGCTGCAGTGGGTAGATAAGAGACTGGTTTGAATTCTGAAAGGATACAGAGGCTTGCACAATACTGAGAGAAGTATGAAGAATTCGTGGAAGATCATTCATTCAAACACACAGAGATTCAAGCTTCAATTCCCGATTACATAAGATCAAATCATTCCAGTTTCCAGAAGAACACATCCAGGCTTTACTAGCTTATTCTTGTAATGTGTTCTTCAGCTGTTTTGTAATCTTCTTATCTTTTGTATATCTAAAACCTCACTAAACCTAGTGGTTGGTTGTTCAAGTGAACAACAAGAGGTTCTTGTTAGCTCAACAGTTAGTAGCTGAAACTAGATAGGTTTGGAACCACAAGCTGTATAGGTGTATGGGAAATCACTTAGGCTTGAAGATCTAGGGTTTTTCTGTGTGAGTAATAAGAAGTGTTTGCCGAATCCTGGTGGGATTAGATCCCTCAGGCAGAGATTAGGTCCATCGGGACTGAACTCTGTAAATTGCTTTGTGTTCTTTACTTTACAGTTTTGTTATTTTCTGTTGCACACAACTCAAATCAAATTAGGGTTTATAAGTTGTTTAGAACTGGTAATAGTTCAAGGCCTTGAAGCTTTCTATTTTGCCTTTGAAAGTTTCTGACAGTTTTCTAAAATCTCAAGGCCTTGAGATTTGAGTTTCTCACAAAGCAAATTTGTTTAAAATCCGAGTTTTGCAAAAACTTTACATACTCTATTCAACCCCCCCCCCTTTCTATAGTATTTAGGTCCTGTATTTAGTCTACATTACACACTTTCAATTGGTATCAGAGCTTGGGTCACTGATATAGATCTAACAATCTTTTGACTATTAGTAATGTAGGAGATGGTGGATTCTCACAAGGAAGGGCAGCCAACAGACCTCCATTGTTCTGTGGTGATAACTTCATGCACTGGAAGGCATTGATGAAGATGTTCATCATAGATCAAGACATGGAAATGTAGTCAATAGTTCAGAATGGTCCTCATGAGTACTAAACTACTATTGATGGAGTCAGATGTATCAAGTCTGAGGAAAATCTTTCAGTTACTGAACTGGAAAAGGTATCAAAAAATTACAAGGCTATGAATCTGTTATACTTTGCTCTTAATGCAGATGAGTTCAACAGAGTGTCAAATTGCAAGAGTGCCAAAGAAGTATGGGACAAATTGGTTGTGACATATGAAGGAACTAGCCAGGTTAAGCAGACCAAAATCAACATACTTCTGAGGCAATATGAGTTGTTCAAAATGAACTCAGATGAGACCATCAAGGAAATGTTCAAAAGATTCACCGATGTGGTGAATAATCTGGAGTCTTTGGGAAAGAAGTTCTCAAATGAGGAAAAGGTCAGGAAGATTCTGAGAAGCTTGCCAAAAGCCAAGTGGGGGGCCAAAGACAACAGCCATTGAGGAAGCTCATGATTTAAGTCTTCTTCAGCTAGATGATCTACAAGGAAAGCTGCTCACTCATGAAATGTCCATGAAGGATGTAGAAGGTGATCTGAGTGAAAATATCAAGAACTTAGCACTTAAGGCCAAAGACAGTGAAAAGTCTCAAATCCTTGAGACTGAAGATGAGAATGATGATGAAGAGGCATTAGCATTGATCTCCAAGGCCTTGCCAGGATTCTCAAGAAGAAAAGAAACTCTGGTAACAGGGACTACAACAGAGAGAGATCAAGACCTTCTGGCAGCAAAGACTACAAAGGTAAATCGTCATCACTGTCACATAAAACTAAAGTAATGAATTGTTTTGAGTGTGGTGATGCAGATCATTTAGTAAGGGACTGTCCACAAAAGAAGAAGAACAGTAATTTTCAGAAGAAAGATAGTGACAACAGAAGGAAGAAAGCCATGATGGCTTCCTGGAGTGATTCTGATTCATCAAGTGACTCAGACACAGAAGAAGACCAAGCAAACTTGTGCTTCATGGCCAAGCATGATGAAGAAAAATCATCAGACAGACATATTGAAGAAATGGTAAAAAAACCTTCTTGCTAGTCCGTCTGATGTAGTTCCTGAAATTCTCAAGAGTATGTTTTTAAATGAGTAAAGTTATAGAAATGAGATTTCTGCTTTAAAGATTAAGATTCATGAGCAGGTAAAAGAAAAACTGGACCTTGTTTTTACCAACAAAACTGTTGAAGTTTCTAAGAAAAAAATTGAAAATGACTTCAAGGCCTTGGATAGCAGGTTCAAAGCCTTGAAGGCACATATAAAAGAGATTGTTGATCAAAACACTCTTTTGACTGAAAGATATGCTGATCTAAAGACTCATTCTGAGGATTTAGAACAACAAATCTGTTCTTTGACTGAGAAACTTCAAGAGTCTAAGAAGGTCCTAGCTAGTTTTACAGGCTTAGAACATAATCTAAATCTCATTCTTGGAGGAAGTCTGAAATCAATGCATAAAAGTGGGATTGGCTATAATCCAAATTTTCCAAAGAAAAGCCAAACTACTTTTGTCAAATCTGGTAGCAGACATTCTTCAAAGTGTCATTACTGTGGAAAAATTGGTCATGTCAGATTAACTTGTCCCTTCAGAAGATCAGAACCTCACATTATGAGGAATACTTATCCTTATCAGCTTAAGGGACAGGTTAGGCAGATTTGGGTTCCAAAAGGAATTAGACCACCAAACATGGCTGATTTTGAGTATGACTCAAAGTTCTGCACTTGGTCTAATAGCCTGTTGACATAATAATTTACTTTTGCAGGATTTCACCAAGGCCTTGAAAGATCAGAAATGGATACTAGACAGTGGATGTTCCAGACATATGAGTGGAACAAAAATCTGGAGGAACAATCACACTTGGTGACAAAGAAAAATGCAATATTATTGGTATAGGTAGTATTGGTAATGGTTCTACTAACTCTATCCCTGATGTTTATCTAATTGATGGACTTATATAATCTGCTTAGTATCTCTCAGTTATGTGATAAAGGTTATAAAGCTATATTTGACAAGGAGAAATGTGTGGTGCAAGATGAGAAATCTGGTGATTGCATACTCACTGCTCGTAGATCATACAATCTTTATGCTATGAGTACTAACAGTGTTGCAGGTGACAAGATAAAATGCCTCAAGGCTTTGAAGGAAGATTCAAAGCACCTGCATTACATAAAGCTGGGGCATATTAGCATACACACCCTGAATAAACTTATCTCAAAATATTTGGTAAGAGGTTTACCATCACAGAAATTTTAAGATGATGAGGTTTGCAAGGCATGTGTACAAGGTAAGCAAACCAGAAGCTCATTCAAGCCAAAGAACTTTGTAAGTACTTCTAGACCCTTAGAACTGCTGCATATGGACTTGTGTGGTCCTATGATAGTTCAGACCCCAAAAGGTAAGAGGTATATGCTTGTTGTAATAGATGATTATTCTAGATTTACTTGGGTGATGTTTATTAGAGACAAAACTGAAGCTTTATCTGAATTTTCTAGATTGTGCAAAGAGCTTCAAACTTTGAAAAATTTACCTGTTGCGTCCATTAGAAGTGATCATGGTAGGGAGTTTGATCAGCTTGACTTTTATTTGTTTTGTGCAAAGCATGGCATATCCCACAACTTTTCTTCACCTTGAACTCCACAGCAAAATGGAGTAGTTGAAAGGAAAAATAGGACACTTGAGGATATGTCTAGAACCATGCTTCTTGAAAGTAATTTGCCAAAGTTCTTGTGGGCAGAAGCTGTTAGTACTTCCAATTATGTGCTAAATAGATGCTTGATGAGACCTATTTTTAAAAAGACCCCTTATGAACTGTTTAAAGGTAGGAAGCCTACTGTTTCATATTTTAAACTTTTCAGTTGTATCTGTTTTGTGCATAATAATGGTAGAGACAATCTTGGTAAATTTGATGCTAGAAGTGGTGAAGGTGTATTTCTTGGATATTCTCAAACTAGCAAAGCTTATAGAGTTTACAATAGAAAAACCAAGATTGTGGAAGAGAGTATTCATGTGATTTTTGATGAAAGTACTAAGGATTCTCTGAGTGAAAGTTTTGCAGACCTAGATTTGAACAAGCATGAGTCTGATGATGATGCTGTGAAAAAGGACAAAGGCAAAACTAATGTGCAGAATCAATCAGCATAATCTCAAGGCCTTGAACCTCCTGCAGAACCAAAATCTCAAAGCCTTGAGACAGAAGCTGAAACTTCCTATGATGCTCCCTCTACTGTTTCAAGAACTCAAAGCCTTGAAGGAGAGTATTCCTGGATACCAAGGAAGAAGTTTAAGTAACTTGCAGATCATCTAGCTGACAATATCATATCTGACCCATCAACTGGAACTCAGACAAGAGGACAGTTGAAGAACTTGTATGCTCTTAGTGCATTTGTATCTTTGATTGAGCCTAAAATACCAAGGAAGCACTATAAGATGCAGACTGGATCATTGCAATTCAGAGTGAGTTGAATGAGTTTGAAAGAAACAAGGTATGGAATCTGGTTCCCAGACCTAAAGAGAAATCAGTTATTGGAACAAGATGGGTATTCAGAAATAAGCTTGATGAAAATGGCAAAGTGGTAAGGAACAAAGCCATACTGGTGGCACAGGGATATAATCAGGAAGAAGGTATAGATTATGAGGAGACTTTTGCTCATGTTGCAAGGTTAGAAGCTATTAGAATACTTCTTGCATTTGCATCTCACAATCACATAAAGCTTTATCAAATGGATGTCAAATGTGCTTTTCTAAATGGTTATTTACAATAAGATGTTTTTGTAGCACAACCTCCTGGTTTTTAAGATGAAAACTTTCCTGATCATGTTTATAAACTAGACAAAGCTCTTTATGGGTTAAAACAAGCTCCAAGGGCTTGGTATGATAGACTTTCAAAATTTCTACTTGACAACAATTTCAAGAGAGGTCTAGTTGATAAAACTCTTTTCATTAAACATCATCAAAGTGATTTGTTAGTAGTTCAGATCTATGTAGATGATATTCTATTTGGTGCTACTAATGATGCTCTTTCAAGAGAGTTCTCTAGTCTGATGTGCAGGGAGTTTGAGATGAGCTTAATGGGAGAACTGAATTTCTTTATTGGACTTCATATCTTACAAATGAAGAAAGGAGTTTTTGTACATCAAGGAAGTATACCAAGGACTAATTGAACAAGTACAATATTTCATAGTCCAAGGTGCTTAAAACCCCTATGAGTTCATCACTCTCATTAGACAAGGATTCAAATGGTAAGAGTGTGAATCAAAAGGAATACAGAGGTATGATTGGATTACTTTTGTATTTAACTGCTAGCAGACCGATATTATGTTCAGTGTCTGTATGTGTGCTAGATTTCAAGCAGATCCTAAGGAAAGTCATTTAACTGTAGTCAAAAGAATTTTTAGATATTTGAATGGAACCAGAGACTTGGGGATTTGGTATCCAAGGAGTTCTAATTTTATGTTGAGTGGCTATTCAGATGCAGATTTTGCAGGGTATAAAGTAGACAGGAAGAGTACTTCTGGATGTTGCCAGTTTTTTGGATCTTCATTGATCAGTTGGCTTTTCCAAAAAGCAAAATTATGTAGCTTTATTAACTGCAGAAGCTGAATACATTGCAGCTGGAGCTTGCTGTTCACAAGTTTTTTGGATTGCTCAACAACTTAGAGATCTTGGCTATAATTTCAGAAATGTGCCTATTCATTGTGACAATACAAGTTCTATCTCAATATCTAAGAATTCAGTACATCACTCAAGAACCAAGCACATTGATGTGAGACATCACTTCCTTAGAGATCATGCAGAACAAGGTGATGTTGTTTTAAATTTTATTTCTACTTCAATGCAGATTGCTGATATTTTCACTAAACCTTTGCCAGATGATAGGTTTTCATCCCTAAGGCTTGAATTGGGGATGTTAAACAAGGATGCATTGGTTTAGGGGGAGTATTGGTACATATATGTGTTTATGTGTTGAAATCTTAAAGCCTTGAGATTATACTTTCCAAAGCCTTGAAAGTATAGCTCAAAGCTTTGAAGTTTCTCAAACTGTAGAAAATCTCAAGGCCTTGAGATTTTTCTCCAGGTCTTGAAACATCTGTATTTTGTTTTTTTGAAAAAAAATGGATCATCAAATATTATATCTTATCTATTTAGATAACTGTATAATATTTAAATTACTCAGAGAATTTTCTAAAATATCCAAAAATATATTTTCAAGATCCTTTTTGCATGTTGATTTTAGTAGAGTCCTTTTATGGCTCATCCTTTTCAACCTACTTAAGCTGAAAGTCAGGTCTTATTCTTCTTCATTCTCTCTCAATTCTCTACGTCTCTATGTCTCTCAATGTCTCTCAATCTCATTCCCTTCTCAAAACCCTAAACCCACAATGGAGCGAAAATCAGCCAGGATTCAGCAACAGGGGAAGCCTTCTGGAAGATCCAAGAAGAGGGCAAATAAGAAGGAGAAGATTGTGATTTCTGATTTGGATTCAGAAAATACTCAGAGTTTGCATGAGGACACTCCTCCTGCAAAGAAGACCAGAACAGAAAAGGGAGATGAAGGCTCAAGCATTGATCCACAGATGGAGACAGAGACTCAGGGTGGTGATCAACCTAGATCAGACAAGAAGAAAGGGGGAGAGAAGAAAAAGGCGGGAGAAGAAGAAAAGGGGAAATCTGCTCAAGAAATCAAAAAGAAGCAAACTGAAGGAGAACAAGAGAAGTGCAAACCCACTGAGAAGAAAACAATGGTTAAGCAGGTTGCTGCTGCAACCAAAAAGGGTTATCAAGGTAAGAATGTACTTCCTTCATATTGGTTTGTTAGTTCAGAAGTTAGGACTGTGTGGATGCAAGGATATGCTTCTTCTAAGGTTGCTTTTTGTAGTATGGTTTCTGAGGAGTTATTGGATAAACTAGATATTGAGTGTATGAGAAAGTTAAGAGAAACTGCAGTTTGGAAGGTGTTAAATCATAGTTCAAAAGCCTATCCTAGGTTAACTAGATTATTCTATCTGAATCTGGTTCATGAAGGAGATGATAAGATGGTGTTAACTTCAAAAGTGGCTGGGATAAACTTGAGGTTAGATCATAGGAATTTTTCCAAAGTGTTGGGCATTCCTAGGAAGTATAATGTTGGAGATTACCCTGATAGGAAGGAGTGTCTGGAAAAGGCAATAGAGATGTTTTTCATTGATGGTGTACCCTCTGGTCCAAAGCAGTTGACACACTCTGTGCACAACTGTGAAGCTAAAATTTTGTTTACAATTCTGATGAGGAGTGTTGTTCCTAGGGATAACTCAAGGGAGTTGGTTACTGATAAAGTTCTCATACTTATGTATCTGATACGTCAAGGGTTTGAGATAGACTTTCCAACAGTTGTTATGGAGCATATGATATATTGTGCAACCAGAACTAGAAACCGTCCTCTTCCATATGCCAACCTTTTAACTCTTTTCTTTGAACATTTTGATGTACCTGTGAAAGGGGAGGAAAAGATTACTGGAGGTTTTGGGTTAATTGATGAAACTGCATTACAGATGATTGGGGTAGTTCAGACTGGGAAAGAACATTGGAAGTTCTATTCAGAATTGTCAAAGGATGAGCTTGTAGAGAAGGAGTTTGTCAATGAGGATTACTCTTTGTTGGTTGAGAAATTTGAAGATCAGCAGGTTGAGATTAAAGATCTCAGACAAAGGTTATTTGATCTGTCTTCTTAATTTAACCAGTTCAAGGGTTTGATGAATGTGATAAATGGAAAGCTGGATGTTGTCATCAAGGGTTTGAACTTGAAAAGATACCTTCTGCTACTAGTCATGTCATCAGTGTGGATTCAGATGAAAGGCTAGGTGATTTCTTGAAGAAGAAGCCAATTCCATTGGTGCTTACATTAAAAGATCTGTATGAGCAAACTGATGAAGAAGATGTTGGTCAAGACACAGGTGTTGATGCATCTACAGAGGGGGATTCAGTGCAGGTTAAGAACAAGAAGGTGGATGAGATAATTGAAGAAGTTGTTGCAGAAGTGGAAGCTGAACAAGAGGGAAACAAGTCTGCTGATGATGCTGAAAATGAGGAAGAAGTTGGAGAAGGCTCATAGAAAGGCCAGACATCAAAGAAGAAATGAAGATCAGAGAAGACCAAAGCCTTGACCTTCTATCTATTTCTTATCTTCTTTTCTGTTCTCAAGGCCTTGACTTTCTAGGAATAAATTATTTTTGTTTAAGTTTTTCTTAAAAACTCTGAGTAATGATCCAACATTTCTTCACCTTTATTTAATGAAATTCAAAAATGGGGAGATTATGTGTTTTTTGTTTTGTGTTACTTCAGTTACTTGAATAATAATAATCAGTTGTTTTGGTTAATCAGTTGTGTTCTTATATTACTGTGATTATCTGTGAATTTATGATTATCTGTGTTAAGATGATTTGACTGGTATCTTTGTTTATTGTATCTGCAAAATGTGGTTATCTAATTCTTATAAGGAGTTGCAGGAATATCTACACAAGATTATAGGTTTTGTCTTTCATCAAGGGGGAGATTGTTGACTCCAAGACCCTTGAATGTGTTTTGGACAGTGATTGTTTTGAGTGATGAAAGACAAAGACAAAGACATAGGCAAAGCATCTTTGATATTCCAAGTCCTTGAGATACTCACAGAGCTTCAAAGCCTTGAGAGTTGTTTTTATTCTGCTAAATGTTCTAACAATCTTGTGTTGCAGATTGGTTACCTGCTTATATAGATCAGAGATTTGCTGCATATACTCATGTTCTACATTGTCTACATATGTAACACAATTGCAGATGTCCTGATCAAGGAGAATCAAAGTTTTATGGACTTAACTTTGACAGACTGTGAAGCATGTTCAGAGCTGCAAGGCCTTGAGATGTGCCTTGAGCTGCTGACAGTTTTACAAGACTTATTTTATTCTTTCTTGCAGAGTTTGATTATTTTTGTTGTGATTGTTTAATGACTTCTAAGAGTCTTAAACTGGTTTATCATGAATTATATGTGTCAGAAGTTAATCAGATTATTGTTCTAATCTTTTAACCAGTTTTTATCAGAAACTTGAAAACCAAACAGTCTTAGTACTGCTATATTTCTGGATTTTGTTGTTGATGTGTTTTAATGTTGTTGCAGGTTTGCTAAGCGTGCAAATACAAACTCAACAAACTCCAACGGATATCTACTCAGATTTGTTTGAATTGCAGTTGAAAACAGAAAGAGGATTTGTAGGAACTGAGATCCTAAAATCTCTCATTCAGCTGCAGTGGGTAGATAAGAGACTGGTTTGAATTCTGAAAGGATACAGAGGCTTGAAGAATACTGAGAGAAGTGTGAAAAAATCGTGGAAGATCATTCATTCAAACACACAGAGATTTAAGCTTCAATTCCCGATTACATAAGATCAAATCATTCCAGTTTCCAGAAGAACACATCCAGGCTTTACTAGCTTATTCTTGTACTGTGTTCTTCAGCTGTTTTGTAATCTGCTTATCTTTTTTATATCTAAAACCTCACTAAACCTAGTGGTTGGTTGTTCAAGTGAACAAAAAGAGGTTCTTGTTAGCTCAACAGTTAGTAGCTAAAACTAGATAGGTTTGGAACCACAAGCTGTATAGGTGTAAGGGAAATCACTTAGGCTTGAAGATCTAGGGTTGTTTCTGTGTGAGTAATAAGAAGTGTTTGCCGAATCTTGGTGGGATTAGATCCCTCAGGCAGAGATTAGGTCCATCGGGACTAAACTCTATAAATTGCTTTGTGTTCTTTACTTTACAGTTTTGTTATTTTCTGTTGCACACAACTCAAATCAAATTAGGGTTTATAAGCTGTTTAGAACTGGTAATAGTTCAAGGCCATGAAGCTTTCTATTTTGCCTTTGAAAGTTTCTGATAGTTTTCTAAAATCTCAAGGCCTTGAGATTTGAGTTTCTCACAAAGCAAATTTGTTTAAAAGAGTTTTGCAAAAAGTTTCCATACTTTATTTAACCCCCCCCCCCTTCTAGAGTATTTAGGTCCTGTATTTAGTCTACATTACACACTTTCAATGGGTTATGGCATACTGGATTGACACACAACGAGAAGGCTTCATACAATTTATGTAAAGTCACAAGTTCTTCTTGTAGTGACAACAGTATTGTCATCCTTAGAATTGAAGTCACTAGATCCTCTAGTTGTGGAATATTATGTTATGATAGCGTCAAACGCTACACTGTAACCGGGTAGTAATAAAGGCGCATACCGGACATAATAATAAGCAAGATTAGAGATGGTAGTGATGTTGATAGAATTTTTTTCTCCCACATAACTGGAGAAAATATCCGCGGCCACTCGAGGGATGGTGCTTATAAAATGTATGGCCAGACTCAGATAAATCAATATGGGATATTGATGTTATCTGCATGGATAACACTATTCCCAGGATCGAGAAACTATGAATTGGATATACGAGTGTGACTCGTCTGTCTTGTGTCAAATCCATATATAGAGACAAAGGGATGATACAATACTTACACAAGGTCTGTCGGATTACTGACTATTTCTATTAGTTGGGGTTGCATAGATGTGTTGCTAGACACCGCTCCATGCTAGTAATCGTTACTACCAACTAAGTAAAATGTGGTCACACTCCCTAGGAATTAAACCGGACTTGGGAATTAATTAATATTATTAATTAATATGATTAATTAAATAGAATGATCAATACGCAACTAATTGCAAACTTAGTAGGAATAATTTGCAAGTTGGACTAATCCGTGTATGGATAGGATTAGGAGAGGGGCCAATATGTAGTTAACAAGGAGTTGCTAGACTATATAAAGGACACTCCTAGTTTATTTCTCAGTGTTGTTGTTATAATTATTATCACACAAGGAGAGAAAAAGCAATGAGAGAGACAAAACATAGAGACTGAACCCCCTAGTGTTGCCCCTCTACCCGTCGGCCTCAAGGAGGGCGACCGCCCCTATTTTGCTCCGGTTTGCATGATTATTCTTCTTCCTCCTTCATCCCTAGCTAGCAAAAAGGTGTGGAGGATCCGGAATCAATCCTAGGAGTGGACTAACCATAGAGACGTGAATACTATTTCGCGTATGAAATCATCCAAGGAGACAAACAAGGTATTTGATACTAAATCCTTTACTATCGTTATGATGTCTAGTCCTGTGATCCTTGGAGGGTCTTGTGCGGATCTTTATTTTGTTTTATTCTGCTGTGTAATCTGCTACAAAACCCTACAGACCTCACTCTCCTATTGTTTCCATTTCACCTTCTTCAGTACCACCTTCACCAATTTCAGGACCTGTCTCAAACTCCCCTCCTCCTCCTCCTCGCTCTTCCCCATCACCTACCCATTATATGGTTACCAGATCCGTTGCAGGAATTATAAAACCTAATCCCCAATATTTCATGCCATTTCTGTGTGTTCTAATTCCTCTGATGAAACTGAACCTACTCCTTTTCAACAAGCCTCCACATGTGTTCACTGGGTTCAGGCTATGTTAGAATAGTATCAAGATTTGATGCAGTAACACTAGGGGTGCACACGGATCGGATCGGTCAGGATTGAGGTTGAGTTAATCCGATCCGCCGGTTTACGGATCGAAACGGATCGTATCCAATCGGATCAACGGTTTCGCGGATCGGACCGGATTAATCCGCGGATCGCAAATATTTCAAATATTTTCGAATATTGTTCAACTAACAAAGTAACCACTAATATAAATTTTTTAGTTAACGTATGAAATATCTTCCTCTTTATATCATCAAAAATCAAAATTATTCAACACAATATTGAAAAGTAATGACATTACTAAGTTAAAGTTAGCATTAGAACAATTCATATTGATCAAATAAATAAAAATAACATAATAATAAGTATAAACGGATCGAACAGATTGACGGACCGGATAGGATTTATATTTCTGGATCCTAGTCTGATTCGTCACGGATCGGCCCAGACCCAATCCGTCACGGATCGGACGGATTTGCTGTAGAAGACCAACTGGATGTAAATGGGTTTTTAAAATCAAGATATGTGATGATGGTGCTATTACTAGGCACACGGCAAGGTTGGTAGCCTAGGGATTTCATCAACAAGCAAGTGTTGACCAAACATAAACTTTTTCTCCAATGGTGAACCATCAAACAACTAGAATTTTCCTTTCTACGACTGTTCATTTCAATTGGGGTATTATGAAACTTGATGTGTCTAATGCTTTATTACATGTCTCTCTCACAGAAGAAGTGTACATGCAACAACCTCATGGGTTTGTTTCTTCTGATCCTTCTTTGGTTTGTCATCTCCAAAATCACTTTATGGCCTAAAACAAGCTCCTAGAGCGTGGTTCACCATGTTCCCACAATATTTGGGGTCTCAAGGCTTTCTTGCTTCCATAGCATATCCCTCTCTCTTTGTTCAGCACACTGCTTCCACATACATTGTCATTTTAGTGTATATGGATGATATCCTTTTCACATGAGACAATTATGCTCATATTGCCTCACTTATTCAACATATGAAAAATATTTTTGCTCTAAAAGACTTGGGAGATTTAGCTTATTTTTTTTGGATTCAAGGTCAAGAGGAAAGACATTGCTATTCTTCTTCATCAGATAAAGTATGCAGTTGATCTCATCAAAAGAACAGGCCTTGAAGATTGTAAACCATGTGACACTTCTGTTTCCACCAAACCTCCTGTTCTACAGCATGCTGGTGGTATTTTTGTTAATGATACACTTTTTAGAAGTCATCTTGGAGCTCTAAGATATCTAACAATCACTAGACCAAATATTTATTTTGTTTTAAATACTCTATGTCAGACTATGCACAACCCCACCAACATAGATTTTGTTTCCCTAAAAAGAGTTCTTAGACTCTTGAAGGCTACACCTACTCATGGATTGAAGTTCACAGGTACTTCTCTTCTCTTGTTAGGGTACTGTGATGCTGAGTAGGTTGGGTCTATTTCTGATAGAAGATCTACCTCTGGTTTTGTGTTTATTTGGGAGACAATCTTATCTCTTGGAGCACTCAGAAACAGCATACAGTTTCCAGAAGCAGCACTAAAGCTGAATATAGATCTATGGCCACTACCTCAACAGAATTGAAATGGCCCACCTATTTTCCGAGAGACTTACATCTTCCTCAGGTTCTTGCTCCAACACTTCTATGTGATAATTTGTCAGCACTGGCACTTTCTAGAAACCCATTTTTTCATGCCAGAACTAAACACATAGAAGTGGATTACCACTTTGTTAGAGAACAAGTGGTTGCTCATTATTTGGTTCTTCATCATGTTTGCACAACAGATCAAGTGGCAGATATCTTCACAAAGCCTCTTTCAGCAGTTAAATTCCATGAGCTACAAGACAAATTGTGTTTAATGTCTGCTACTACTTTTCCTTGGTATGTATTTAATGTTTGTAGTAGTTGGGAGTTTGTTAGTCATTCTTAGAAAAGAGAAAACAAAGTTTGTGTTGAGAATAGTAGACATATTTGTAGTTAAAGAGAAATAAGGGATTCTTTATGTAATTACTAAGATTCTGTAACAACCAGTTAAGTATTGGTTTAGGCGCCAAGAATGATCAATGAAAGATTCATTTCATCTTCTTCTTTATCTCTCATCTTCTTCTGTCTCAAGCTTCCTCCCTTTCTGAGATCTGATTCTTCATCACAAGTTGATTAGATCTTAAATTTCTATAGAATTCCAAGAATTAGAGCATTCCAAGAGAAGGCCTATAACTTGTCTTTGCCAAAAATTTAGGCCTGTTTTGTCCAAAAATCAGCTCCAACAGCTGGTGCAAAATGTGGACTAAATTTTAGAAAGACCTATAATAAAACCAGTTTTGGCATAAACAATGACAATTTGAAATGCGAGTAAAAATAAAAAAATGATAAATTACAAATAGATGACTTGTGTTTTGGGCTCAGTTCTGATAGGTGACCCAAATTATGAAAAGTTTCAATTAACTAACATGTGGTTTGCTCCGTGTTTCATATAAATTTTTCATCCACAAATCCGTTAATGGACAAATATGTTAATTGCGCATTAACCCATATAATTAAAAGAGTGTTGCAGGTCTTTGATAAAAAAGAAAAACAGTAAAAGAGGAGTGTTGCAAATGAAGATTATGAGTCCGTTTGAGCATGAAGAAGAAGATTTGAAGCTGGAAAACTATCTCCACCAGCAAAGACGCATGGAAAATTCAAATCCAAACTCCACAAAGACTCGATCTTAAAACATAAATCCTAAAAGCCTACGATCTGAAATTTGGGTTTCATTACAGATACAATAAAATGAAAAATCGAGTTCCAGTTCTAGAATTCGAATCGCATAATGAACACTGCGGTTAACTCAAGAAGTCTATAAGGTCCAGCACGAGCATTGGGAGACATCAACTGAAAAAAACAAACACCGAGAGTGAGAAAGAGAGAGAGCCGAAACTGGTCGGATCGAAAACCAAATAGGTGGAGATAGACGGTGGGCCGCTGTAACTGTTCGGATCCAAGCCCTAAAAGGTAGAGACACGGTAAGCAGCGACGTTTCCAGATATGGGTGCCGTCTTCAACTTCTCAATGTAGTGTGTACGAGTCCTAGACGAGAAAGAGAGGGGAGAGCAAGAAAGAGATCCCAAGGTCAGAAGCCTTTCAGATTCTTATTCCTCCTCGATTGTGAGAAGCCTTCCTGATTCTTCTTATTACTCCTGAATCGTGACTTGTTTTCGCCAGTTTTTTGTCTTTATTTTTTTTTTGTTCTTTTTGGTAAAGTTTTACATAATACATATTTTGTGTAAAGTTCCTCGACCTTTTATATATTAACATTTTTTTATTAAATTTCAATTGAAGACCCTTTAAATTTTGTTTATTTAACAAACATGTTAAATTGCAATGAACGTGTTTGTCTATTAATGGAATTATGGATGGAAAAGTTATATGAAACATGGAGAAAATCACAGGTTAGTTAAGTGAACTTTTCAAACTATTGCTCTACTCCTCCTCCTGGTCCTCTACTGCTTCTCCAATGTTCGGATTACCGTAGCAACGATAAATTTTGAAAATTTTAAAAAACTTATCAACAAACAAAGTGAAAAACAAAAAAAAAATAATTACAAAAATTACCTTGAACTCGCTTCAATAATTTAATTAATTTGATATTAAGTTTACAAAGTATGATAATTATTAGATACAGTAACATAGTTGTTTAATAATGAAAACTATAAAGTAATAAAATAATGTTGTCGGCTTATACTTAGGCCAGCTGTGGGTGCAGCAACTCAAAAAGTGATGGTATAAAATTAGGGCAGGTACAAATATAGTCCAATGACTATTCAACTGTTGGAGATGCTCTTATAGGCTAAAGTTTTAGTCAACAAATATATAACTTCATTAAAAATAGACAAAATTGCACCAGAGGTACCCATAGTTTAGTATTTTTGTGAATTTAGTATCTATACTATAAAATGGTGCAGGTACCAAACTTTTAAAAATCATGCATTACAGGTACCCACTAGTATTTTCGTTACATTTAATAGATGGAAAATTTTAAACAGGGAGTTATTTTTTCTTTTCCCAACCATCAAAAGAAATTCTATGGAAAAATTGCACCGAAGGTAATCATAATTTAGTTTTTTCATGCATTTGGCCCCCATACTTTAAAATGGTGCAATCATGGTACAAAACTATCAAAGATCATGTATTACATGTACCTACTAGTAACTCTCTTACATTTAGTGGAAGACAATTTCTAACTAGAGTTTCTTTTATGTTTTGTCAACCATAAAAAGAAAATTTTATTCAAAACAGAGAAATTCAATACAAAAAGGCAGGAAAAAATAAAAATCAAACAAAGTTTTGTGTTCTGGGACATTAAGCCATGCCAAGTGGATTAATCTAGAAACCTGACACTAATGGGCAAAGTTAGCTAGTGCAATACGGTCCTTTAGAAACATAGAAACCCTTTAGGTTCCCAAGTACTACTCTCTCTAAAAAATCCCATAAACTCAACCCTTAGGTCGTGGATTTAAACATCTCCATAAATGTGGCCATTAATAATTTTCTTTGTAAAAAGCATTTTGTGGGTTTTCTGGAAAGAATTTCTTTTTGGATAAAAAAATCTTTTTCGGTTGGGAAAAGTAAAAACACAATTGAACATCTTCAACAGTGGATACCTGCAATGCATGATCTTTAAAATTTTGGTACCGCAACTGCATCATGGTACTTAATTTACGAAGAACTAAACTATGAATACATCTAGTGTAATTTTTCCTAGAACTTCTTTTGATGGTTGGGAAAAGATAAATATAGCCCTCTGTGTAAATGTTTCCACCCTCCAATTGTAACAGAGTGACTAGTGGATACCTACAATGCATAATTTTTGAATGTTTGGTACCGTGACTGCACCATTTTAAAGTATGGGTACTGACTTCACGGAAATACTAAACTATGGGTACCTCTGGTGTAATTTTGCCCTTTTAGAATTTTGTACGGAATAAGTCCGTAAAATTGGAACCGATTTTTAATAAAAGGACCCCCACGTGCCTAGTTTTACAGAGCCAATGGCCAGAATCGGGTAAAAACTGACCCCGAGTTGGCTAAATCCAATCCAGATCCAGGTAACCCAGATCTGGCTTAAATGTTTTGTCTAATTTGTCATGTTTGATACGTAACGACGACTTTAATATTAGAAAAATACCCGCGTCTGGCTTGCTTGGAAAATTCAAAAACAATATATTGATCCCAATTGTTGGATTTGTACCTTGAATTAATTGAAGAAATCATCGAGAGCATCATTGACCAAAGGAACCAAAATGGAAAGCAAAGAAGCAAAGATGGAGTTTGCAGAGGTCGTACGATATGTGGAGGAGGTCTCACAGTCTGGAGAAAATAGGCTGCAACATCAGGATGTCTTTCGAAGGTTGCACGACCTGAGTAGAGGCCGCACGACCTAAGAGGCCCGAGGTCGCACGACCTGCTGGCCAGGTCTCACGACCTGGTCGCAGGTCTGGGGTTTTCAAATGGTTTCCAAATCCATCTAGAAATACTATAGGTTGGTTCTAAGCACTATAAAAAGAAACCTAAGTGTTAGGACACATATGCATTGTATTAGACTCGTTCCTATTTATAAATAAAGCTCTTTCTTTGCCTTGGACGTAGTTACCTCGATTTGGGCTAGTGAACCACATAAACTTAGTGTTTTGTCGTTTCTTTCATCGTTCATGAGGTGTGAGTGATATAACAAACTGGTATCAGAGCTTAGGTCGTGATCCACTCCACCAAGAATGATATCTGGATTGATAAAAATGATTGATAGGTTTACGAGAGAAAACAACTTCAGTTTGTGGACGATCAAGATATGCGCTTATAAATGTCTCAAGACATCTCGAATCCATTGGCCACATGCAAGGGAGGCATTGACGTTGCATCACCAGGGTATAGGTTGATGGAGGAGAAGGAACACTTGACCATCTTGCTTTGCCAATTGGATGACGTTATCACTGAGGTCGCAGATCAGAGAACGAAAGCTTCTCTAAATCTCAAGTTGGAGAGTCTCTACATGACAAATTCACTTACCGGAAATTTGGTGCTTAAGCAACGGTTGCACCCTGCGGATGCTCAAAGGTACGCTCTTAAGGATCATGTTGATCAATGGAATACAGATCTTCTTGATTTGTGTAACATTGACGAGAACGTGCATGATGAGGATGTCGCACTCTTGTTGTTGGTCTCTGTTCAGTCCTTTATTATGAATAAGGACGGCATGCCCTTAGAGGTGGTCAGATCGGCGCTCCATGCCAGAGAATTGCACCACAGAGGACCATGCTTCCGGACTGATGTCAACGGGGGAAGCAAGAAGGGTAAGAAGACCAAGAAAATACAATTTTATGGTTCTAAGATGCCCAAGGATGTCTGTGCTTGGTGCAAGGAAATGGGGCACTGGAAGAGAGATTGCCCGAAATGAGGACAACATGGACAGAATGAATCTGCAGCCGTGGTGGAGATGGGGAACTCGTACGAGTACCATTTTGTTCTACTAGAGGATGATGTCGGCATCAACCCGATGCATGGTTTCTTGACACTGGGGCTTCCTATCACATATGTTCAAACATGGAACTATTTTCAAGCTACAACCGCGCAGTTGGAGGATCCATTCATATGGAAAACAGAGTTGTTTGCAAGGTAATAGGAAAAGGTTCAGTTAGATTTAAGATGTATGATAACTCCTTATTAGAGTTATATTTATTGCATATTTTATATCGTTTTGCGTGATTCCCGGGTTGAAATATGAGTTTTACACTATGAATGTTGAGAAAAGGTAGAAAGTTGAGTTTCTAGCACTTTATTGTTAATCCGTGCGTTTCGATGCATATTTCGATGTTATTTGTCAAATATAATCGCTTGGTATGGTTGTTCATGTTGTCTTGACAGGAACGGATGCTAAACGATGGCTAGGAGGCATGAAACGAACTTCGAAAGCAAAGCAAACTCAAGAGGAAGCAAGAGAAGCAAAGTTAGAAGAGCAAAAGTTACCAATCTCCACTATTTTGATAGTATCTTGAGTTATACAATACATTTTGGAGTGAGACCAGTGGAAAATGAAAGTAGACTCAAAGAGCTTTCCAACAATAGGTCACGGAGCTAAAACGGAGATCGGACGAGAAAGTTATGGTCCGTCAAAGAGGATGCAAATTTGAGAAAATCCCAAGGGGTGTTCGTGCGAACACAACTTTTGTTCGCACGAACAAAATGCCTTAGAAAAATTTCAAGATGGACAAAAGGGTGAAAAAGAGGCTGTTAAATTGTACGAACAAGATTCTTGTTCGTGCGAACAGAGAGTAAAATTGTGTTCGCACGAACACACGGGTGTTCGTGCGAACAAAAGGCCAGAACGCAACTTTTTGGGGTTGTTTAGCAATTATTTGAAAGATTGGGCAATGAAGACCTATTCCAACCTAGGAGGCCGTGCTGGGGAGGACATTCACGCATCTTGGACGGGAAAAACACAACTTGGAGCAAGGGGACGAAGACGGAAGATCAAAGCTTCACCATTGAAGCTCTAGTGTTTGCTTTCTCTTCTTTCTACCTTTCTTATTCAATTTTAATGGAGAAACTCATGAGTATTTCATACTTATTTATGAGTAGCTAAGCAAATTTTGCTAGGCATCTCGATTTGAGAGCCTAGGGTTCATGTAAACGATGAATATTTTCCGGATTTGATCTTTTCTTCATGAATTATTGCTTTCATCTCTTGAATTCATTCTAGTTTCTTGTTTATGTCAGTAAGCCTATTTGAGTGACAAGATTAGGAGATAAACTAGGATTCAAGAACTAGGGTGTCATTCAATAGTTGATTCATGCTTAAAGTTGACTTATTATAACTCAATTGTTCGTGAGCTGTTCTTAATACTCAGTGTTAATGGAGTAGCTAACCGGAAACATTGCTTAGTTAGCGAATGCACGATAGTGATTCTAACTAACTAGGAGGAGACATGAACATCAATCCTGTATCACTGAGACTGAGAAGAGACGTGTTAGGATTGGCCTAGTGTGGGTAGATTCGGTAGGTGAGATTCGACTGTGTCGTGAAACGGTGGAACGACAGGACCTGTTGTCGTGCATGTCGTTAGCCTACTAGAACGGACCGGTAGACACAAGAGACCGATATGAGATTGTAATCTACCGTGAAGTAGAATGACTTGAGACCGATAGGAAACAGTCAGCGCTATTACCAGACTTAGTTAGAATATAGTCAACATGTTGCTCAAATAATCCGGATATCGTTTACAACCCTAGGTGATCAACGAGATTTCCTAGTCATCTCCATTAATTGATTAAGAATTCCTTAATTCTTGTTTACTATTATTTCTGTCTTTACTACAGCCACTTGTTTGGGGGTGGCAACACCACAATTCTCACACTTTTTACCCGGTTACTTAGTAAATTACACTTAATTGTTAATTATCAACTTGTTGCGAGCTTGTCCTCGAGGGATCGACAACCCGAGTATTAAAAATACTCACTCTTTACTACTTGACCGTACGCTTGCGTAATACGCGCTAGTAATCCGCGTCAATGTACGACGGAAAGACATGCACATTGAAGGAGGTTCGACACATACCGCTTGTCACAAAAAGAATCTGATTTCTACGAGTCTACTCGACATTAAGGTATTTAGATTCAAAGGTGACATTGGAGGATTATGCGTCTACAAGGTTCCTCATGTGTTGCTCAAGGGAGTTAAGGATAGGACTTTGTACTTTCTACTAGGTTCGGCTATCACAGGGTCTGTTAGAGTTGTCTCGGCCAAGATCAAGGAAGTTGATCAAACCAAACTATGGTATATGAGGCTCGGTCATATGAGTTAACTTGGAACACATGATCTTCACAAGAAAGGCTATCTCATTGGGCACACGTCCAAAATCCTAGGGATTTGTGAGTACTGCGTTGATGGGAAGCTACATCATTGCAAGTTCCCTAAGGCGATTCATAAAACGAAATGTACTATTGATTACACCCATTTGGATTGTTGGGGTCCATCTCGAGTTGAGGCGATGGGCGGGTATAGGTATTTTCTGAGCATCATAGACGAATACTCGAGGATGATTTGGATATTCTTGATGAAGCATAAAAGTGAAGCCTTTGAAAAATTCAAGGAGTGAAAGACCTTGTTACAGAATCAGGTGGGAAAGAAGGTGAAGAGGCTGCGCACGGACAACAACTTAGAGTTTTGTTCATCCTAGTTTAATGAAATCTGTAAAAGTCGGGGAGTTTCTCGCCATCACATCGTTCGGCGAACACCATAACATAATAGTGTAGCCGAAAGAACGAATAAGAGACTTTCAGGAAGGCAAGGTTTATGCTTTCGGATGCAAGTATTTCTAGAGGTTTCTGGGGAGAGGCAAATTTCACGGCATGCTATCTTGTAAATCGGATCCCACAAACAAGTATAGGATGTAAGATTCCTGTTGGAGTATGGTCTAGAAAAGCAGCTGATTACTCGGATCTAAGGGTCTTTGCTTACGTTGTCTATTATCATATGGATGATGGTAAACTAGAGCCAAAGTCAAAGAAGGGGGTAATGGGCTTTGGGACATGTGTGAATGGATACAAGATTCAGACAGATAATAAAATTATACTCAGTAGGAGTGTAGTTTTTATGAGAGTTCAAAAATCAAGACAAGTTCCATGGAGATATAGGTTGGATATGCAGAGCAGAAGGTGGAGGAAAGTTCAGATCGTAGGATTCTTAGGAGTCCAAATTTTCCTACACCGCCGCTGAAAACTAAAGATTAAGAAGTAGAAGAGTCTAGTGAGGATGCATTGCTACCAAAGGAACCAGTTCATTAGAGTATTGCTAAAGGAAGACCAAAGGATAGTCATAAAGCCTCAAAAAAATTACATAGATGATGGTGTGGTGGGATACGCATTACAGGTAGCCGAGGAGGTGGATGATGAGCCGTCCACCACATGGCCGCGATATCTAGTTATGAGTCAGCACATTAGATTGTCGCGACGGGAAAATAAATGAAGTCTCTTAGCAAGAACTCGACTTGGGAGCTTATTAATTTCCAGCGGAAAGGAAGATAGTCACTTGCAAGTGGGTTTTTAGAAGGAAGGCGCTACATATGGAAAGGGCATCAATTATAAGACAAGGTTGGTTGCAACAGGGTTCATTCAGAAAAAAGGAGTTGACTACTACGAGATCTTCTCACTGGTGGTCAGAGACACTTCGATCAGGGTGCTACTAGCGCTGGTAGCGTACCACGACTTAAAGCTTGAGCAGCTAGATGTTAAAACATCTTTCCTCTATGGGGAGTTGGAGGATGAAATATACATGAGCCAACTTGAGTGATTCCAAGTTCCTGTAAGAGAAGACCAAGTGTGCAAGTTGAAAATATCTCTCTACGGAGTTAGACAGTCGCCGAGGCAATGGTAAAAAATGCTTGATATCTTCATATTGAAGATCACTTAAAAGAAGTGTGAGTATGACTGCTACGTGTATCACAAGCTATTGAGAGGTGATACACAAATCTACCTAATTCTGTATTTAGATCATATCTTGATTGCAACTCAGGATATGGATGACATACAAGAATTGAAGTGGTCTCTTAGCACAAAATTTGAGATGAAGGATCTTAGGTCTGCTCGGAAGATTCTAGGAGTTGAGTTCTATGGAGATAGGAAGAAGAATAAGCTTTTCCTATCACAGCAGGATACATCAAGAAGGTCTTGGGGAGATTCGGGATGTCATCAGCTAAAGCTATAGATACTCTGATAGCAACTAACAACAAGCTAGGAACGTACACCGTTTAGACTGAGGAGGAGAAAGAGTACATGTACAAGGTTCCATATCCTAGTGCAGATGGAAGTCTCATGTATGTTATGGTATGTACTCAATGGAACATATCATTCGCTGTAACTATGGTTAGTCGTTTTATGGCTCAACCGAGTAAGGATCACTGGAAGGTGGTGAAGCGCATATTCAGGTACCTTAAGGGTAAATCAGACATTGGCCTGTATTACGAGGCTAGTGAAGACATCTTGTTAGCTGGGATCTCAGATTCGGATTATGTAGGTGATATTGATCGTAGGAGATCAATGACTGGCTATGTGTTTACTATGGGAGGTTCTTTTGTGAGTTCGAAGGCTACGCTACAGTCGACGGTGAATTTTTCAACCACGGAGGCGGAGTATATGGCTCTGATGGAAGCACCCAAGGAGAAATATGGCTTAAAGGAATAGTTAATGATCTAGGCCTAATTCAAGATGAAGCGATAATCCAAATGTGATAGCTTGAGTGAAATTTTCTTGACTAAGGACCCGGTTCATCATGAAAGGACCAAGCATATCGACGTCATGTATCGTTTTCTGAGAAGCGAGAGCATGATTCGGGTGAAGAAGGTGGGAACAAATGAAAACCCCGCGTATATGTTAACAAAACCAGTTTCGGAGAGATTGGTCCGGTGAGGCCCTTAGGGGCATATCGGACCCGGTGGCGGGGGGGGGGGGGGGGTGTTGTGCCTTGGATAGATTGAAGAAATCATCGTAAGAAACAACGGGGACCAAGGGAATAACGATGGAGAGAAAACAAGCAAGGAGGGTGTTTGCGTCGTACGACCTTGGGAGGAGGTCGCACGACCTGGAGGAAATAGGCTGCAACATCAGGATGTTTTTCAAAGGTCGCACGACCTGAGTAGAGGTCGCCGACGTGGGAAGCTCGAGGTCGTACGACCTGCTGGACGGTCGTGGGTCTAGCGTTTTGGAATTGTTTCCTAATCCATATAGGAAGGCTCTAGGTTGGTTCTAAGCACTATAAACTAAGTTTTTAGGACGTTTATGCATTGTATTAGACTCGTTCCTCTTGATAAGTAAAGGTTTCTCTTCTCCATGGACGCAGTTAGCTCGATTTGGGCTAGGAAACCACGTAAAATTGGTGTTGTGTCGTTTCTTTCATTGTTCGACGTGAGCAACACCAGTAATTTAGCTTATCCAAACAGATACAGATATTCATCCTTCGAGCGACACGACTACGATACGAGGAGGATGAGCTCGGCACCCTCTGGGCTATCTCAAAGACTACATTCGGAACTAGTAATAAATTAGGCATTACTTCATTTTATATCGTTATGAAATTTATTTAAGTTAGGGGGAGAGTAGCGTATTTAGTTTTTTTAGGGAGGTGGGGGTGGGAAGTGTCTTTTAAAATTTTAGTTGCACTACAAAAAATGTACCGGCTATCGTATTTTGCTATCAACCAAAGAATTTCTTTGTGTTTGGGTTCAAAACCCAAGTTTCGTGTGTGTTGTGTGCCCAATCGATAGCAACTTTCTATCGTGGTGCTTTCATTGAGTATCACCAATCGATTGGTGATAGCATGTCCAAGAAAATGACAATGGAAGACATGAACGACAAGCTCAACAGCTTGCTAAAACAATTCCAGCATGGACAAGAAGTTCGACACGCGAATCAGAGCTTTGGACACCTCCTTGGGGCAATGGATTTTGCGACTGGAAGATTAACCTGCTAATCCACCACCGCCATCGCTGGAAGACCAGCCCCAGCAGCAGCTCCCTACGGGAAAGCATTTACCTCACATGCACTCACTGCCGCTGCACACACAACCGTACCAGACATCGATGCTCCACGACCCTGGCACAGGCGACCAAAGCGGCAACAAAGTGTCTGCGGTGGTTAACGATACCGTACAGATTGGACATCTCACACCCATTACGACAACGCTCCACAACTACGCCACCTCCCTCCAGTCCTTGCAATTCAAAGAGAAACCCACTCCACTTGGCGATGGCACCAACATCTTCGGCTATTACGACATCCACTTCCATCCGCCATGATTTAAGAACTATTTTAGTGGCTCGGGTATGAACAGTTTTGGTTCTCCAGTAGCTTTTCCATACACACTTTGTTCCAACCCCACTGATCACATGCCACAAACCACTTACGATAATGCTACGGCTAGTACAGGTCACACAGGTCACGCAAGTACACACATCGTAATAACAAACTACGGGTTGACGAACCCAATTTTTTTGGTACGGATCCTCATTCTCGAGGTTTAAAAGTCCACCAGTACTTTATTTTTTGTAAAACTCCACAAGACAAAAGACTTCAACTCGTTGGAGTGTTACTGGAAGACGAAGCATCTTATTGGTTCCGTTATCATCACAACAATTATGCCTTTTCCAGTTGCATGAATTTCTTCGAGGAGGTAACAATTCACTTTGATCACAATTTCTTTCACGATTATTTTGACCAATTGACTAAATTGCGAAAGGAGATTACTGTTCTAACTTATCAAGTTGAATTTGCGTTAGGGCTCAAACAGCCGCTGGGGCGCGAGTTGATCTCTATGTTTGCGTTAGGGCTCAAACAGGCACTGGGGCGCGAGTTAGGGTTCAGTAACCCGCAATCGCTGGTGCACACTTTCTCCCTGGCATGGGAATTGGAGGCATCCATGGCCCAGACGGTGTCCATTTTGGATACTTATCAGAAACTGGGGAAGCTTGAGGAAAAATCTTCATTGGCCACTCCTATCACCACCTCCGCAGTTTCGTTGAAAACTCCACCAACCGCGTCCACACCACCGAATAAGAGGCTCACGTATGCCGAGTAACATGAACGATAACGTTTGTGATAATGTTTCAAATGCGATCAGAAGTATTTATGTGGCCGTAAGTGCGAGAAAAATTCCTACTCTCGGGGTGCGACGGCAAAGATTCTTATGACATCATCGCTACAACCCATGCGACGAGCCTTTTCTCCATGATCAGTAGTGATCAGGCGGGCGCTTTACGCCTTCTGGATCACATCGGAGGTCGTGAGGTGTTGGCGGTGGTTCCACTGAAAACTTCATACACCCTTAATTGGTGGAGCGACTACAGTTACTGATCCGGACTACACCACCCTTCAAAGTCTTCGTGGGTAATATCGAGTACCTCCTTTGTGATTCTATGGACGGGCCGGTCGATCTTATCATGCAGGGACACACCTTTCCTGTTGACTTATTTCTTTTAAAGCTACACGAACCATAGGTTATTTTGGGCATTTCGTGGCTAGAGCAATTAGGCAAGACGGAGACATATTATGCCACAATGATAATGTTATTCCAGCATAGCGACTCTCATGTGGTTTTGCAGGGGTTAACGAAAGCAGTTATGGGTTGTCATCGCACTTATTTCCACCTTGAGGACAAGGCGTTTGTTAAAATGGGAAAGTTGATACATATATGCATCCGTCGGGCGTACAGCTATGAGACGACGACCTCAACACCCTCCAGGTTATCTCAAAGACTGTGTTCGGAGCTAGAAATTAATTAGGCGTGTTAGTTCATTTATATTGTTATGGAGTTTATTTCAATTAGGGAAGTGTAGCGTATTAAGTTGTTTTTGGGGGGTGGGGGTGGGAAGTGTCTTTTGAAATTCACAATTTAGAAGATTTTAAAATTCTATTGAAAGTCTAAATTTGAAATTACGCTATCAACAAAACCTGTTTACGTCAAAACCGGCTCCTTTTTGTTTTTTCAAATCCGCTAGGCGGGTTAGTTGCCCCACAAGTGTTCCTATTTCTAAATGTGAAATTAGGGGAGTTTAGTTTTCAACTCACTACCGTGTCCATCTTCATTTTCCACAAGTGTTCCTATTTAACTGTACACACCCCCACTCTCTTTCCCTAAACTTTACACACAGAAATTACACACACAATCATGCAGACGAGCAGTTCATCATCAAATTTGGGCCCTGGAGGTCTGGATCTGTCTCAGGCGTTCTTCAAGCCCATCCAGGAAACAGCCCCACCGTCGTCCGGCGGCCGCAACATCAAGATCTCCGTAATCGGGGCAGGAAACGTGGGCATGGCCATAGCCCAGACAATCCTGACCCAGGACTTGGCCGACGAGCTGGCCCTCGTCGACGCCAAGCCCGACAAGCTCCGTGGCGAGATGCTGGATCTCCAGCATGCCGCCGCCTTCTTGCCGAGGACAAAGATCGTGGCCGACGTGGATTACGCGGTCACCGCCGGGTCTGATCTCTGTATTGTGACCGCCGGGGCGAGGCAGAACCCCGGCGAGTCGAGGTTGAACTTGTTGCAGAGGAACGTGGCGCTGTTCTCGAAGATCGTGCCGCCTCTCGTAAAGCACTCGCCGGACACGATCTTGCTGGTGGTGTCGAATCCGGTGGATGTCTTGACGTATATTGCCTGGAAGCTATCCGGGTTTCCGTCGAACCGGGTTATCGGATCGGGTACAAATCTGGACTCGTCGAGGTTTCGGTTTCTGATCGCCGACCATCTCGACGTCAACGCCCAGGATGTGCAGGTGAGCTCTGAAACTTTCAACAGTTTTGTGTTTTGGCGTATTGTGCACAATTATCAAAAGTTGGTGACCATACCCATTGTTTAATGTGGGTGCTTTCTTCGGGAAACTTCGCGGTACTTTTTTCTGTAGGAAGGGAGATGAGTCGCAAAAAGCGAAAGTAAATTACAAGTATGTCCAGTCTCTTTGTTCATAATTTTATTTTTATCACTATTTACTGAGTCATTTTGATCCGTTTATTTGAATAGGAAATCGATGTATTTTTTTGATAATTTTTTCATGGTGTTATAGAGTAAAAGTTGCTCTATAATATGGTGAAAAAATTATCAAAAAATCGTATTATTTTACTATCCAAATCATCCGGTCAAAGTGATTTACATACGTGTCAAAAAAATCAAATGAGAACAAAGAGATAGGACAGACTGGTATGAGATTAACATGTTGCTCTCTGGGCCACGAACTTCGATAAGCATGTGAAATAATGATTCCGTGAACTTTTTTTCCCTGATGAAGATTCAATGAATTAAACTGTAGCTTAAAGTTGATTTTTCGGAACATGTCTTGCTTAACAAACTGTCTTAAATTTTTAACTCTAAAACCTATTCTTATAGTTATTTAATTTTGTTAAACTGAATTAGTATTTTTTCGAAATAATTTGAGACATCTAATTACTCATTCAACCGGGTCGAAATCAGGCCGAGTCGATAAATTATGTTTAGTTTCGGTATAAAAAATAATTGGGTGAGTTTTTTTTTTTTTTTTTTTTTTTTTTTGATTGAGGAAAAAATTCATTTCTATTCAAGGGGAGTCAAACCCAATAAGTCATTGTTAAAAACATCAATAGCCCAACTGGGCGTTTGGGAATAATAACTAATAGGGTAAAAGACAAAATGCACCCTCCTTAGATGGGTAATATACAAAACAGCCTCATTGTTCGGGGATATACAAAAACCACACCTGTCAGAGACAAAAAGGCCCCTGTCAAAAGGCCCCTGTCAGTGACGGACGTTGGACAAATACCACCCTTCTGTTAAATGTCAGTTAAGAGAGGGGTGCAATTTGACTTTTTGATGACCATTTTGCCCTTATTTTTGTTTTTGTGTATATTTTGTTCTTATTCTTGGTGGTGTTCTTGGTGTTCTTGGCCACCACCACTGCCGCCGCCCACACAATGTTTTCACCACCACCACAGCCAACACGATGGTTTCACCAACATCACAGCCAACAACATGTTTTCACCATCACTGGCTACTTTACCACAATACCTAATTCAAACCTTAGACCCATGGGAGTGACAAAACCCACAAGTAGAGTAGGATTGTGAAGAAACGAAGAAGAAAAGGAGAAAGAAGCTTGAATTCCGAAAGAAATAAAAATGCCTGAATTCCAAAAATAGCACATAAAGTTCTTCAATTGAAGAGAATTTCAGCATCAAAACCCAAACAACCCAGCAACCACCTACATCACCATTCCCCACCTAAAACCCAGTCTTTCACCACCACCATTACCAACCACTGCTTAATTGAAGACCCACCCAAATCAAAGAAGTCACAACTCGAATTAGGCAGGACCACCGCCGAACCGAGAGAAGGAGAATTAGCCGTCGACTGAAACAAAGAAGCGACGGAGGTGGGTTTTTGTCGCCGTCGTCCTCATCCTGTGTTGGCGTCGTTGACCTCCTCCGGCGACGATTGGCTGAGTCGCGGGTCATCTCGGTTGTGCTCAGCTCTGACGACCCATCTCTGCAAGAAAGGCTCTCAACTTGCTGTTGAATTTGAGTCTTGATGATGATAATAAAGTGGGTCTGCGGAAGGAGCAATTGGGCGTGTCTTTGCCGTCCTGCGCAGCGGCGGAGGACCCAATTGCCGTGCGGTGGCTGCGACGCTCCTGACGCGCTTAGCCGTCGTCGAAGTGAACAAGGCCACAATTAGGGCTTACCCATTTGCGATTCGATCTCTGGTTTCTGTTCTCTGGGACAGAAGCTCAAGAGGGGCGGAGAAGGAGTGGGTTAGATCTGGGTTGGTAGAGAGAGAGAGTAAAGAGTTGGGGTTAGAAATGTGGGGAGAAGAAATGTTTTTATAGCAGTGTAATTTTTCTTTTAGGTGAGGGTACATATGTCTTTTTGTCTCTCCGTTAGTTGCCGTTAGTCACCGTTAGCTGACATGGGTGGTTTTTGTATATCCCCGAACAATGAGGTTGTTTTTGTATATTACCCATCTAAAGAGGGTGCATTTTGTCTTTTACCCTAATTAATATCGTCCTCCTTTTCTGCCAGTGAATGTGCCGATTTGTTGCCGTCTCTATGCACATGTCGATACTCCACTTCCTGAAATTTTGAGGATAACAGTTTGCAGTCACTTAAAACCTCACACAAGTCCGAAATAATCTGAGTGTTACGACGAGTGGACACAATATCTCTTCGAAAGATTTGCACCAGACCCAAACAATCACTTTCCAAGATAACACTTCGGAAACCGAGCTCGCAGGCAATCGGAGACCTTCACGGACCGCAAACGCTTCCGCCATGAAAGCTGAACGTTGCTGGTGAATCCTGCACTGTCTTGCCGCAATAAAATTCCCTCCATCATCACGAATCACCTCACCGAGACCAGAAGCAGCGCCGTAATCTTTCCAAGCGGCGTCGACGTTTATCTTAACCTTTCCCGTCGGGGGTGCCGTCCACCTAGAAGATCCCAAATCCAGTGGTGTAGAAAGGTCATCCAACTTGCCGGATAGTCTGACTTCTTTACTCCATAATAGTAGTTCAAGCAATCTTTCGCCACATTTTCCGGTGATTTACCTTTGCCTTTGAAGATGACTTCATTTCTATTATGCCAAATTGTCCAAATAGTAAAAACAAACTTTTCACGAACTTGAGCTTCACACTCGTAAACAAACACCGAATCCAGTCACGAACATCACCGACCTGTGATTTCAGGAATTCTATCCCCATTATCAAATCCCAAACCTGTCTTGAGTGTACACATTTGCTAAACAAATGCTCAGTGGACTCACATTCTTCTTGACAAAAGTTTCACAAAAGGGAAACATCCACCCCTCTAACAATCAATTTATTTGCTAGCGAAAACGAAGAGTGCCACAATCTCCAGCACGGGACGAGTACTTTCTTCGGAATCTTTGTGCGCCAAAAATTACCCAGCCACGATATATTCGATGAACCATTAGATGTAGAAACAAGAGGGTCTGAAATCAACCTTTGAGATTTATAACCGGAGCTCACTGTGTACTCTCCGTCAGTTGTGCCAACCCAGTAGCATTTGTCCCTTTCCTCCGCTGACCCCACCGGCGTGGAGAGGAAAACTTGAATATCAAAAGGCCAGAGAGTCTGGCGCACCTTTTCCACATTCCAAGTCCGTCCATCTTCTTCTAACAGTTCACTAACTCTTAAATTCTCCATCCCCACCGGGCACGTTGTAATGACACTGTATGTGTTTGGACGCAAGACCTGGATTATTACCGAAAATCTTGACATCCCTCCCATTCTTGATTTTCCATACCAATCCCCTCTTATTAAGATCTCTTCCTGCAAGAAGACTTTAGAAAGCATATGAAACTTGGGAGCTTTTCTTCAAAACTATATCAAGAATAGAAGAATTACGGTAGTATTTTACTTGAAGGACACGACTGATTAAAGAACTCGGATTCTGAAAGAAACGCCACGTGTGTTTTGCTCGCATGGCTTTGTTGAAATCCTGAAAATCACGAAATCCTATTCCACCATCTTCCTTCGATTTCTTGAGCTTGTCCCACGCAATCCAATGAATCTTTCTATTATGGCTGTCACCACCCCACCAAAACTGGCGTATAACGCGCTCAATCTCATGTCAAATTTTGATAGGAAGGAGAAAACAGCTCATAGTGTAAGTTGGGATAGCCTGAACAACTGCTTTGATAATCACCTCCTTACCAATCGTAGAGAGAGATGACCCCTTCCAACCTTTAAGTTTCTTGAACACCTTCTCCACCACCAGGCTGAAACTAATAAAACGGCTTCTACCAATCCGAGTAAGAAGCCCCATAGGTATCATGCTGTGTTTCGATCTGGACTCCACATAAAAAACTGAGTGCAAGACGTTGATCTTTTGAAACATTCTCTGAAAATACCACAGAGGACTTTTGAAGATTCAAATTCTGCCCGGAGGCCATCTCGTAATCCGCTAATATTCCTCGAAGAACACTAATCTCCTCACTCGTAGCATTTGTAAAGAGAAGGCTATCATCTGCAAAGAACAGATGGGAGATAGTAGGACCACCTCGTGACGCTGATAGCCCTGAAAGTTTGCCTTCCTGCACCGCAAGAGTTAGACTACGCGATAAAGTTTCACAAACTAGAAGAAACAAATATGGCGAAAGAGGGCATCCCTGTCGAAGGCCACGTTCTGGAACAATCTGACCTTGGACTTCACCGTTGAAGATAATGCTGTATGTAGCTGATGAAATACAGTTCATTACCAGACTAATCCAGCGAGAACCAAAACCCATCCTTTGCATCACAGCTCGTAAAAAATCCCATTCAACACGATCGTATGCTTTACTCATATCTGCTTTAAGTGCCATGTACCCCACCTTACCATTCTTGCGATTTTTCATAGAATGAAGTAACTCGAAAGCAATCAACACATTGTCAAAAATCAGACGACCAGGGACAAAAGCGGATTGATTCTCTGCTATAACTGAATCTAGAATTTTCTTCAAACGGTTTGCCATCGTTTTTGTAACAATTTTGTAAATCGTGGAGCACAAACTGATCGGACGAAGCTCAGAAGGTCTTCTAACTTGTTTAACTTTTGGAATTAGAGCGATCAACGTATGATTAACCTTAGAAACATCTCCATTACTATTCAAGATTTCCAGACACATACTTTCGACTTCGGTACCCACAATGCTCCAAAATTTCTGATAGAACGCTGCTGGGAAGCCATCGGCACCAGGTGCTTTGGCCGGCTCAAGCTGCTTTAGGGCAGTCCGAACTTCAAGAGCTGAGTAAGGCTGCTCAAGTTCGGCTCTTTGTTCCAACGACACAAGCTCTTCAACCCCTACAAGCATAGGTTCCATCTGGTTTCGCAAAGGCTTGTTAGAAGTAAAAAATCCTTAAAATAGGTTTCAAGAATAGATATAACCTGTTGTTTATCCGTGGTCCAGACGTCGTCGTTATCTTCAAGACCTTCAATACGATTCCTATTCCGTCGAATAGAAGCCTTTCGATGTAAGAACCTGGAGTTTTGGTCACCGTTTTTCAGCCATACTTCTCTAGACCGCTGTCTCCACATTTCTTCTTTTCTTAACAAAAGCTGAAGAATATTTTGTTTAATAACCTTAGACTCGGCAACAACCGCCGTTGTTCGGGCACCCTCGCTAAGGGCACCCAGCCTCTTTCTAAATTTGTGTAGCTGGAATCTCACATTGTCAAATACTTCTTTGTTCCACACGGCTAGGACAGAGGCCAAACGCCCAATCTTTCGGACAACATGGCTGCCGTAGTCCTCTATTCATTCTCTACAAACTCCCTACATCTTTGATCTTGTAGCCATATAGTTTCAGATTGAAAACGTCTATTAACTTTAACGTTTCGAATAATACCTGATGGCCAGGTCACTTGGACCAGTATATGATCCGAGACCTCTGCAATCAAATGGTCCACCTTGCCTCTACCAAACACATCAGTCCAACTATCTAACCAGACATATATCAAGTCTCTCCCTGATGGAGCCTCATCCGCCTGGTTGTTGTTCCAAGTGAATCGAACGCCAGAGTAGCCAAGGTCCCAGAGCTGAAGACGATTAACAACACCACTGAAATTCTCTATCTGACTGAAGGAGACCTCCCTCCCTCCCTCCTTATCACAAATAGACGAAAAGACGTTAAAATCGCCAAACACACACCAGGGCAGTCCCAACGGAAAAAGACGCTCCAGCAAAGTCCACGAATTATCGTGCTGATTTCTATCAGGATCACCATAGAATCCTGTCATGCATCCATGCTTAGACTCACTATTAATTGAGAAAAAGCCATGAATATAAAATCTCGACTTCCTATCCAGTGCAAAGCTAATATCATCATCCCACATCAATGCAAGTCCCCCTCTACGGTCTTCACAATCTTAGAAAATCCCGTTGCGGAACCCCAGTCTATCGCGAATCCGAACCATCTCAGTTGCATACTGTTTTGTCTCCATTAAGAAGACGATGTTGGGCTTCTGTCTCCTCACCAAATCGCATAGAGAGATGACGCTATGGGGGTTCCCTAGCCCCCTCACGTTCCAGCTAAGAAGACTCATTGCGACTGGCTGGGCTGGCTGGGCTGTTGAACAGCCTCAGTCAATGAAGTGGTTGGGTTCTTTAAGGCTCCCCCATTCTGTGTTGGAATCCGCACAGCAGAAACCAGTGGATTGGTCTGAATACCTGTTAATACTTCCTCCTTATGACGTGGGTTTGGGTTTCGGTGAGCAATGTGGGAAGCTTGAATAGACTTTTGACTGTCCTTGGCATTACCGCATCCAGAGAACCGATCTGCCCCCTCTACCACCACATCTCCCGCCACCTTGACCTCCCTGACCCGTAACAAAATAGCCCCTGCCACCGTTTGAAAAACCTTGCCCTACTTACAGCTTGTTCTTCGACTTCTCACGTGGACTCGGGCTAAAGTTCGTCTCACTGACCTTTCTTTTTGAGCCTATCGCCGCGGAATTTAAGGCCACCGCAATGCCCTTTCCTTTATCTTTAGAGGAGAAACAAGCCGACCTATCGTCAGTGGCTAACGGATTATTAACCAAAAGAGATGTTGTTGTGTTCTCTCGGGGATGAGCCCCGCACGTTCTGTTCCTCCTTGTCGCCTTCACTCGAACCAAAATCATCACTGGATCCCATCTCCGCATCGAACTTAGTATCCGCCTGAGTTCCCAGTGGCTGCTCTTCGTCTTTATCGTCAACCGTTTGTGATTTTGGGCTATGCACATCCTCAACGTCCACAGAGGGAAGTTGCTCATCATTAAATGCATCGAGTAACCGCTTCTTAGGGGGAGGTCGGAACAACAACCAATCCCCAAACCCTGGTTAATTCTGCTGCTTCACCACGTCGTCTCGCATAAGACATTCATCACCATAATGCGAGATCATTCCACACCAATGACAAAGGCATGGGATACTCTTGTATTTGTAATCTAACCAATTCTTTTTCCCCAATACTTCAATCCAACGCCCCCTACGCAAGGGTTTGTTTAAATCCAACTGAACTCGAGCTCTCATGTAATCCCCTCCTGGACCCGAAGAAATCTTCTCATCAACAGCTATGATCACACCCATGTTCTTTATTATCTTTCGAAGGTCTACGTCAGTTTGATGATATATGGGTATATTCTCAACTTGGACCCACACATCAATCGTTTCAAAAGACACGCCAGCTAGATCTTCCATCAAATTCCATGGTTTAAGGACAAGCATGTTCTCGTCGAAGATCCAAGGTCCTCCCGTGTAAACAGTCCAGAGCCTCCCTATTAGGGAATTAAAACACAAACACATTCGAGCATAGTTCATGAATGCTAGTCTCATCCCCTCCCACCCATATCTTCTTGAATAGTAACTTCATGGCCTATATATTGAAGCGGATGGGAAGTAAGAACTTACCAACTAAACATGGTCCCCGACCCTTGATGGCCGCCAGACTATATTCCATGTCGAAGACTTCAACTTCTTCTTCCTCAATGGACAGCTTGCCAAAGTCCAAGGAGGACCCTATGGAAGACGCCATGCTCTGTTGTGTTACAGAATCGTCCAGATCAGTTGAACTTCCATCGGAAAAGTACCCAAATGCCGGCAGACGTACAAAAACCCTAGTTCGCCTCACAATCGCCCTGTCTAAGCCTCCGAACTTTTCGGAGCAAGTAACCTAGCGAAACATAATTGGGTAAGTTTGGGTTGAATATTCTCCAACCTAAACTTACTTGTCTGAGTAAATTTGGTAACACTTGTCTGAACCGGTCTATGCTTACCCTATTGACGTTTTCAATAGAAAGAGGCCTTCCATGTTCTGTTGAATGTGTCCAGTTGCGCTTTCAAACCAAACTTGAGAATGGTAATTAATTTCAGAAAAAGAAAAATAAATAAATCTTCTATAGAAACTCTCCCAGGCATAGTTTTAAAACCGTACCGGGACTTGAACCGGCGAGACACTGATGGTTTGATCGGTCGAATTCAAGATATGTAGACACGTGTGCATATATTTCAAAAAGAAAAACTAACCTGTGCATATGCGTCGTGATCCATTTGTTCCAATTTATATTTCCTGCCTTTCCAATATATATCTCCTGCCTAATCTTTCAGTCTACTTTAACTACGTAATTTGCGTAAAAGAAAACGATACAAGAACTTATTAGTATTCTTGTAATATAGAGGATTATCTTATGTCTATTATTTAGTGAAATGCTTAATAGTTGCGTTTTGCTAATCAAATAACATTGTCAAAATATTTTGTAAAATTAAACGCTAGTATACATAAATTAGTATCAACAGAGTATGTTTCAGAAGGGTCATATTGTATTTTCTGTGATGGGACAATTGGTCCTAATGTAAAACTTGAAATAAACTCTCCTCTATCTTTTCAGAGTATCACATTTGAGCATCTAATGTTTGATGGTAATTCCTATTATTCATTCCAGGCCTACATAGTTGGAGAGCACGGTGACAGTTCAGTGGCGCTATGGTCAAGCATCAGCGTCGGCGGAGTACCAGTTCTCAGCTTCCTGGAGAGAGAACAGATCGCGTACGAGAAGGAAACGCTAGAGAAAATACACAAAGAAGTTGTGGAAAGTGCGTACGAAGTCATAAACCTCAAGGGCTACACATCATGGGCCATCGGCTACTCTGTGGCCAACCTCGCCCGTAGCATACTGAGGGACCAAAGGAAGATCCACCCTGTCTCTGTCATCGCCAAAGGGTTCTACGGCATTGACGGTGGAGACGTGTTCTTGAGCTTGCCGGCGTTGATCGGACGGAGTGGGGTGTTGGGGGTTACAAGTATGCATTTGACAGAGGAGGAGTCCCAGAAGCTTAGGGACTCAGCTAAAGCCATCTTGGACGTTCAAAGCCAGTTAGGCGTTTAAAGGAGTAGTAAATTGTGTTATGTTTTTCCATTTATGTTCGAGTACTTGACTTATGCCCATTTTAGTTTACTCTTTTAGTATCTCAACTTAGCACAGTGATACTAGATAGTGGATACAACCTCAAAACAGAACTTTTGATTTTCTTTGCTCCAAGGCATTGCATATATATTGTCTTTTTGAAATGGTTAAATGGCACAAAACACTAGCACTTAAGTATGGCATTATACCAAGTCAGTACCATGTGCGTACACAAATTTACAACGCTTTATTATGCTGGAAAAAAAAAAGAATAAGTTTAACTATTTCACTATATCTCTTCTCCAGTGTTCCCTCCGCTTGGATAATTCGCACAATTCATTTCCTATGATTTCAATTAATCTTCTACCCAGTGATGAATTCAATCTTTAACCATATTTTACAAAATTAGACAAAAAAAAAAAAAAACATACTTTACAATTTAAAATCTATACTAACTTGTTTTGAGTCGTGGTCTCCAAAACAATTCAAGATAACTGAATTTCCCACCAAACCCCTTCCATGCATACATATATCACTCCCTGAAAACATTCAACTTTTTTCACCCAACTCATCTCAAAAGATGCAATGGTTACAACTCACCTAAATGTCCTCAGCAACCTCAAAACCCTTGATACTTTGTTTCTTCTTTCACTTTCGTATGGATTTCATTCTCTTTGTTCCTCTCTCATTTTCTTTGTTTACTCCACTTTTGGCCTGGTTGAAAGTTTGTTGTTGAGCCTTTATTTTTACCAAAAACAGAGGGAAAGTGTAGTTGCATCATTCATTTTCTCGTATTCACTGTTTTTCGAGTCACTGGGTCATAATGTTTTGTAGTTTTGGCCGGAAACAATTGTGTTTTATCGTTTTTCATGGTGTTCTCTGTCCATTCGTCGAGTTTTGAAGTAATATTCGGATAACACGCCATTCCACTAAGCCGAAAATCTAATAGAGAAGACTTCCGGACTCAAGATAGTATCTTCCATGGCACGTAAGTCCCCCAGCCAGGAGTTAATCCAATATCTTCTATAATAGAACGGATTTAGGAACAACCAACATGCAAGTCAATGAAAGTTTAATGTAATAATAATGTAACAATGTGTGCTTACTAATTCACTGCGAATAAGGTCCCAATACCGTGCGCTCACCTGAGGGTTTAAAAAAAAACAAAGCCTTTTAGTCAGAGATAGCCAGAGTGAATAGTTATGTTAAATTAAATGCTTAATTACTTAATGCATACCCCCAGGCCCCAGTATGCTGAAGCTCTCACATCGCGATCTCCAATTCTAGAACTAGCTTATAGCACTACCCATTTGCAAGAAAAACGTAAAGGCTTAATTACTTAATGCATACTCCCAGTATGCCGAAACTCTCACATTGCAACCTCCTATTCTAAAATTAGCTGATTAGGCCTCCCATTTGCAAAAAAGAAACGTCAATCTCAAACTGGTAAAAATATTCCGTCTATTACTTCACCGCAATGTTTGTTAGTTGACAAACAAACCAAATTTATTGAGGGTAAAATTGGCAACCCCGCAAACATAGGAGTAACACAAGAACCACCGCCATCACCGCCTCAGCCACGGCAAACCCAGAATCCGCCACCACAACCACCTTGCCCAACCCAGTTTCCGACTTGACAAAAAGACCAGAGGTCTACCTATGCCGTCACCCTTCTCCTACACTGCTGCTGCATACGGCTAGTGAACGACCCGGGATCTCAGTACAGGATTAAAGAGACAATCGATAACCAAAAGTAGAAAATTAACTATTAAGATTACATTTCATCTAATAATTACAACAATCTTGAGAAGATAAGTTTAAAAATGTAATGTGATTGAAATAAGCTTTGTGATCTACTAAGCGATCTAACTTAAGCTAAACGTCTTTGTCTCGATCCGCGTTCCCACCCCCCATCCTGATTGATGACCTGCGGTTTTAAAATGGCAAAAGCCGACGCAGTTTTGAAGAAAATGATCAGTAAAAACTGAGTAAATACACACTACTACATGTAAACCGATGAGTGGCACGCAAGCATAGTTTAAATAAACCAAGAGATTTGAAACATTAATAAGTAAGAGAGTTGAGAATTTATGAACAATTATAAGTAATCACGTAGCGAGAACTTTTCGACTTTAAAACTTGAATAAACCATGAGTATTAAAGGAATTCTTAAATCAGTAGAATCTCCAGAATAAACAAGTTACTTTGAACTCATAACGATATTTATTCACGAGTAGCATATGATTTTCAAATCATTTCATCCAATTAGGGCATATCCAGAGCCACATATAACATCAATAGAGTATTCAACTTTCTTTCAAGTTCAGTTAACCATTAACTTTAGCTGAGGCATGTCCAGAGCCACCAGCAGGATCGATGTAAACAGAGGGATCACGAAATAATCACAAAGGGTTCCTTTTAGGGTCTATCAAACCCTATTTCACCCGAGCGTTAAGGGAGCCCATTCGTCAACCCCGCTCATAACATTAGCTAAAAGGCCTTAAGTGTCGACACCCCTATACCGCAGTGACCCTTACAAGTATAAGTAGCACTCTATAGCTCTACAAACCCTTGGCCGCAATACCTTGGTACGTTTTGGCTCATCGGAGGCGAATTTATGAAAAATTAAGTTCTATCCAATAATAAGAAGCATTGCTTCAATGGCATTAGCCATAAGAAAATGGAGGATCACTTGACGCCTTCCATTAATAACACAACTCTGTACGTCGTCCTAGATCTATTAGAGGTATCTTATTACCTTCCTTTCACATAACCAAATCGGTATTAAATCTTTCACGAGTCATTTCCAAGAGTTTTCAAAGGATATCAATAAAATATTCCAAACAAATTTCTGACTTTAAACGCATTCTCATACTTTTTCATATAACAAGCATTCATTTGAAACATCACACACATACGCACATTTTGATACGAAAAGGCCGTGCATATGTACTTTCCACTGAGATGAAACACAACCAAAAGTAAGAAATTAATCGTAGCACTCCAACGACAACCGCTCTCTCCTACGAGGTCGATGTCTACAATCACAAGTATAACGTATTCGTTACAACTAATTTATACATGCATTATAAAAATACAAACCTACATGCCACATAGTCCTATATGTCACCAATGCACATATAATGATGTTCACTTATCAAAATAAATCAAACAATACACTTAGAATTTTAAAAATTCAAGTTTTCTAAAACGGTTAAACTAAAATTCTGGACATAATTGTAGCTCTGACTTTAGAGCCATATTTACCATATGAAAGCATCTCTTAAAATTATGAAATTAATTTAAGATCAACCTACATGTGTCGAATTTCTGAAATATCAAGAAAATAATGCATATTTATTATAAAACTCAAGTTAAAAAAACAACAAACACTGCTTTGCAGAGACAAGTTTGGCAGAAAGTTTCAACTTTGAAGAACAATTACTAGTACTTGGAGAATAGGAAAAATGCCCATCTTCTCCATAATAAATCCCTTATGAGTCTAGTTTAATCACAAGAAAGATGAGATGCCATAGGTTTCTAAAAATGAAGTTTTTAATAAGAATGACAAGAGTGGTCCAGAAACGAATTTTCAGAAAACATACAACTTAGAATGAGCTTCTCTCTCAAACCAAAAAGGCTATGAGGTTGATTTTTTTCTCAAAATGACCGTCTTTGAGTCTAGTTTCAGAATATGTAAGAGTTAAAAATTCCACAGAGACAAAATTTAGAGATAATGTACGTTTTTCACAAACTTGTCAGATTGTAAAAATATACAATTTTTCCAAAAATTAACAAGTTTGGTTCAAATGATACATGCAACTTAGGGAGACTTGATTTTCACCCAATTAAGATATTTACATGATCTTGACACAAATTATCAAAATGTTCTTGAGATTCAAGTGCAACTAATAAGAAACACACAAAGTGCATTTGTGTTCTAGTTTGAGTTTCATTAAATAATCTAAAATTTGAAGTCAAACACATGATCTAACCATGGAGATGAAGAACTAATCATGGAATTGAATAAATCAAAGATGAAATTTCATCAATCAAAGGTAAAGATGGACATGCAAGCATCAATTAAAGACTAAAAGAAACTTTACCCCAAGATTCAAGAAGATGATGAGGAAAAGAATGCAGTTGGCCTTTAATCCTTGAGAAGAATGGTGGAAGAACCCCCTACCATGATCCTACCAAGCTTAGACTCAAGTTTTCCATGATTTGGAGACTAGAAAAGTGAGTTTTGATGAAGTTTTGGTGAGGTCAACACCCAAAAACGGGTTTGATGTTTGGAGAGAAGGAAGAAAAAGCTTGCATGAGTGTTCTTGAGGAGAAATGATGGAAAGAAGTGAAGTGATGGAGATGGGGAAGAATGTACTTGATGGAGATGGTAGTTGTGTTATTTTAATAGGAGTAGAAATGAAAATAAATTATTTTATTGGTGTTGACCAAAGTGATGGAGGGGTAGTTTGTTGTAATTAGAACAAAATTAGAAGAGTTGTGGATGGGCTTAAAGAATTGATAGCCAAAAATTAAGGGGTAAAAGAAATGTAATTAAAAAGTCCCCCAATACGATAGTTGGGGTAGAAATTGAAATAACAAGAAAATGAAGGGTGACATGGAAATACTAAAAATTGAGGGTAACTCTAAAATTTCATACAAGAGGGGTATAAATAGAAGATACCAAAAATTAAGGGGTAAAAATAAGATTTCTATTTAATAGCTAACACATAAAAGTTAATTTTCATAAATTATAAAATTTCCAAATGATTTCCAAATAAATCACTTTGTTAATAAATGTCAAAATTCAATTTTTAAAAAATTAGAAGTATTCCCAAGTATATAAAATGAGTTTCATATCGTATTATCCAAGCTTTCAAAAACTACAAACTAACCTAAAAATGAAATTTTATATAATCATAAATGTCGAATGACACCCTTATACTTTAAAACTAAGAAGAATTCAAGAAAAAGTTTGAAATATAAATTTCTCAAAGTTTTCAAATATTTTTCCGAAATGACAAAATAACCCCCAACTTAAATACGGGTTATTACAGCCAGACCTGCAAACACATTCATCATCACCATCTTCATGTCAAAATTGACAAATTAACCAAATTCAGAATAAAAATCCGAGCATACCGATTTGAGGTGAAAGAAAATCATATAAAAAATCCTCCGATTGTCTCCAATTTCACTCTATCTACTTTGAAGAATCTAAAGAATTACTCACTGATTTTGTTGAAACTCAGAAACTCACATGAATCGATATCAACTACGATTCAAAATAAAACGCAAATCCAGGTTTCAGCTAAAAAACCTCCAATCCCTATTTCTTGCTCTCCCTCTCTCTCACTGCCTCGACAAATCAAACGAATTACCCTGATCAAAAACAAGAAAAATCGTGGACTCAATCGTTTTCAAGTGAACCCTCCACTCCAATTCATTTCACAGATAGAGGTTGGTGGGTGTGGTCCTATCTGCCATAAACCCCAATTTTCGCATCAACCACATACGTGGAGAGGAAGAGTTATGAGAGATCGATTCCGGAGATAGGTCGCCGGATAGAGAGGATAGGGTTTTGTTGGTAAAACCAGAGGACTGTTCGTGTTCTCTTATCTTCTTCTTCCTTTTATTTTTTTAGTTATTTTTCATATTATATTAGGTATGACAAATTTACCCCTCTTTCACCGTTACTGTTTGGATTAACTTTTTTAACAGTTTCGCATTGACATTTGGCTTAATTACTTAATGCATACCCCCAGTATGCCGAAACTCTCACATCGCAACCTCCAGTTATAGAACTAGCTTATTGCACTCCACATTTTCAGAAAAAACGTCAATGTGGAACTGATAAAAATGTTCATCCAAACACTAACGGTGAAAGAGGGGTTAATTTGTCAATACTTAATATAATATGATAAAAGAATTAAAAAAGAAAAGGAAGAAGAAGATATAAGAACACGAACAGTCCTCTAGTTTTACCAACAATACACTATCCTCTCTAGCGACCTATCTCCGCAATCGTTCTCTCATAACTCTCCCTCTCGACGTATGTGGTCGATGCGAAAATTGGGGTTTATGGCGGATAGGACCACACCCACCAACCTCTATCCGTGACATGAATTGGAGTGGAGGTTTCAATTGAAATTGAATGAGATCATGTCTGTTTCTTGGTTTCGATCAGGGTAATTCGTTTGAGTTCGTCGAGTTAGTGAGAGAGAGGAAGAGAGAGAAATAGGGATTGGAGGATTTTTGGCTGAAACCTGGGTTTGAGTTTTGTCGCAGTTGATATCAATTAATGCGAGTTTCTGAGTTTCAATCGAATCAATGAGTAATTATTTAGATTCTTCAACGTAGATAGAGGGAATTTTTTGACGGTTGGAGGATTTTTGATATATTTTCCTTCACCTCAAATCGGTATGCTCGGATTTTGATTCTGAATTTGGTTGATTTGTCAATTTTAACATGAAGATGGTGATGTCGAATGTATTCGCATGTTTGGCTGTACACAGCAACAGCGTAGGAGGAGGGTGGCGGTGATGGTAGACCTCTGGTCTTTTTTTCAAGTCAGAAACTGGGTTGGGCAAGGTGGTTGTGGTGGCGGATTATGGGAATGTCGTGGCTAAGGCGACGATGGCATTGGTTCTGGTGTTATTCATATTTTTGTAGGGTTGCCAATTTTACCCTCAATAATTTTTGGTTTGTTTATCAACTAACATACATTACCTTTAAGTATTAGACAAAATATTTTTACCATAACGAGATTGGCGTGTTTTTTTTTTTTTTTTTTGGGGTGGGGGGTGGGGTGGGGGTGGGGTGTCTAATAAGCCAATTTTACAACAGAAGGTTGCAATGTGAGAGTTTGGGCATACTAGGGGTATGCATTAAGTAATTAAGGAATTTTTTGCTAATTTACTTAATGCATACCCCTAGTATGCCAAAACTCTCACATCACAACCTCCAGTTCTAGAACTAGCTTATTGCACTCCCCATTTGTAAGAAAAACGTCAATGTGAAATCGATAAAAAAGTTCATCCAAACACTAATGCTGATATAGGGGTAAATTTGTCAATACCTAATATAATGTGAAAAAAGAATTTAAACAGAAAAGGAAGAAGAATATAATAGAACTGACAGTCCTATGGTTTTACCAACAAAACACTATCCTCTCTTTTCGGAAACCTATCACGCAGTCGATGTCTCATAACTCTCCCACTCCACGTATTTGGTTGATGAGAAAATTTGGGTTTATGGCGGATATGACAAACACCCACCAACCTCTTTCTGTGAAATGAATTGGAGTGGAGGTTTCAATTGAAATTGACTGAGTCCATGTCTGTTTCCTGGTTTCAATCAGGGTAATTCGTTTGCGTTCATCGAGGTAGTGAGAGAGAGGGAGAGGGAGAAATAGGAATTGTATTTTTTTGGCTGAAACCTGGGTTTGGGTTTTGTTTTGAATCGCAGTTGATAATGTTTCATGTGAGTTTATGCGTTTCAATCGAATTAGTGAGGAACTCTTTAGATTCCTCAAAGTAGATAGAGGGAAATTGGAAACAAATGGAGGGTTCTGATATGATTTTCTTTCACCTCAAATCGGCATGCTCGGATTTTGATTATGAATTTGGTTGATTTGTAAATTTTGACCTGAAGATGGTAATAACGAATGTGTTTGCAGGTTTGGCCGTAGATAGAAACAGTGTAGGAGGATTATGAGTAGACCTTTGGCCTTTCTGTCAAGCCAGAAAGTGGGTTGGACAAGGTAGTTGTGGTTGCGGATTCTGGGTATGTCATTGCTGAGATAGTGATGGCGGTGGTCCTGGTGTTATTCAAATTTTTGTGGGGTTGCCAATTTTACCCTCAATAATATTGGTTTGTTTGTCAACTAACAGACATTACCGTTAAATATTAGACGAAATATTTTTACCAGTTTGAGATGTTGTATAAAAGTTTCAAAAATATTATTTTTTAAGTTTAAATTTAAGTTCGTGACTTTTCTAAAGAGTTGTCTTGTTTCAACTAGTTGTAACTTTTAACAAAAGTTTTGTCTTTTGCTAGTGTATTTTTCAGAGATGTGCTTCTTGCACCATTTGGTTCCTATAAATACAAGTGTGTCTTTATATCAAATCAGGTTTTCGGTTTCATGTCTCTCTCCTCAATTCTCTTATTCCTTGTCCGGGTTGGGTTCTAATTTAGGAGAAGACAAGAAGTGCAATCTTGCTTCTTCTCCACTGGTGTAGGCATTGTATCGATGTTTAGCATTTTCGTGTAGCGCATTTTGCACCGTATAGTGGGAAAAAATATTATTCTAAAGAAAGGTCTTGGCAGTTGCGGAGCCAGAATTTTGGTGAGGGGGGGGGGGGGGGCACAAACTTTTTTTTAAAGGAGAGGGCATAGATTTTTAATGAATAAAAAATTATGCTAGTGTAATAAATACTATGATCTTTTGTGTATTTATGAAAACAAATAAAGGGGTAATTGCGTATATTAAATAGGTGGTGTTTGTTTTTGTCAAAAAAAAACATGCTTCTAACAAGAATCGAACCAAGGGACCTAGGTTTCACTAATCAAAGCCCTAACCACTAGACAAAAGTACCAATTGGGTTATGAAGGGTCGGGGGGGGGGGGGGGGGGGAGCACACATATATATTTAATACTGGCACAACTAAAAAAACTAAAAATATAAGGGTACCATAGTGTTCCCGGGAAAATTAAGGGGGGGGGGGGGGGGGAACGTGCCCCCCCCCCCAACCTACATGGCTTCGCCCCTTGGTCCTGACCGCTATAGCTTACACCATTAATCTTCTCATCTCCTACGAAATCGATAAGTTCTTCTATCTCTTTTTCTCGTTCTTCTCTATTTTGTTTTGAGTTTTTCAACTCATCTTTTTTGTACTAACATATTCTGAAATTATTATTTTTAGTGGATTTTCCGCCAAAATCTTATGATGGTAATATTTCTATCATTTAAGGAAATTACGTGCTCTCAATTTCGGAAATATGTAGTTTGTTAGAGATATTAGAATTATTTTCTTCATATTCTGATTCATGGTTATTAAAAATTACTTTGTAATCAGAGATTTATGATTGTTACGTTGACTTGTTTAGTTTATCTGATATCGTTTCCTTATGTTGTTCGGGATTTCCTATATAAAGGCCCCCAATGTACATACGCAATACACATCAATATTATATTTCTCATTCTCTCAAGAAATCTAACAAGGTATCAGATCCCCTACGCTCTTGGTGACCCAATCGCGCTTTCGCTTCTGGCGGGCGGCACCGCAACTAGCCGCCCGCTGGAATTGTTCATGGTTGGCTTCTCATCACAGTTTTTTTTGTTCGATTCGACGTTTGTTCTTCACCTCCTTCAACTCACGAAATGTTCTCAGGTACGATCATCGATTAATCACACCACCCATACCATTCAACTCGAATTGAAAACCTGATCCTACCGCCAAATTTTCACGGCGGAAAGGGATTTAACGTGCTTCCACATGCCGTCGAAAGTTTGCCCATCATCATGCCAGACGCCCCAGAACGCGCCAGTCAGCCAGGCGTGCGTGTGGCTCTTCTCGGCTCCCAGGCGGCTCTTTTTCACGCAATCGGCTCGAGTCAAGTGCACACGAGTCGCGTCCACGGATCACGGCTTCCGTGTGAGCCGACCCCGTCCAGCGGCTCCTTTATCTCGGCTCGTCTTCCGCATGATCCGTAGCTTCCTTGCCGGCTCCAACGGCTTCCTTTCGGCTTGAAATCTTCCTATTCGGCTCAGACTCTCTCATGGCTTAGTTTCTTGGCTCATTTGACTTCGTAGTTTTGATGAATTGCTTTGGCTCGTCTTCGCTTTGGATTTGGACAGGCCCGGAACCATTCTCCAATTTTTTCGTCATTCTGGATTCATTTTCGTGGTCCGATTTTTCAGATTCGGTCTTTCTGAGATTGGTTTGTGGTGCTCTAGAGTTTACATACCCTCGTTCATAGTTCGTTTCGACGCCTTGTCTCAGCTCCCAGTGCCTCCACTTGGCTCCATTACGTGATGTCAGGTTTTCGACCTCAACATGTTGTTAAGCTGTGTGTGTTTTTCGACCGCAACATGTCTTTATACTGTATGACTTCAGTTCGAACGTGAGCTGTCTCGATTCGTCTCTATTCGACCTCAATATGTCGTAAAAATATATGGCTTCAGTTATGGGTTCGACTTGATATGTTATTAAAACCATCTCGATTTGACCGGATACATCGTTAAACTATCACCTTGACATGTCTATAAACTGTCGTTCAGATCTTTGACCTTGACATGTCATTAAACTGTCGTTTCGTTTTTTGAACTTGACACGTCTACAAACTGTCGTTTGGATTTGCCAATTTTTTCATCAGCACTGTTTCTCAATCCTGGCTCGCTTCTTGGCTCGAATTTTGATTTTTTCCCCTATCTTTCTCTCTTTCAAACTCTAGCCATATTTCATATGCCTTGAGTTTGCGGGGGGAATAGTGGGAAATGGATGATAGGCACACTGGTGTGCCACATCACACATAACATGTCACATCAAGCACACGGGAATGTGCCACATTAGACACGATGGATTACACCATACATATTAGAGAGATATGTGAGTCTCTGATTGTTAGATCGTCTCGGCCTTCACAACCACCTTGGCCTACTTCCCGCTCGGCCTTCGCAACCACCTTGGCCTTCTTCCGCTGCTCCGTTTTCTTTTTGCAAACTCATTGTTGGCACTTTGCATTTGAGGAGGGGTGTTAGAGATATTAGAATTATTATCTTAATATTCATATTCATATTCATATTTATTAAGAATTACATAGTAATCAGAGATTCAGGATTATTATGTTGACTTATTTAGTTTATCTGATATCGTTTCCTTATCTTGTTCGAATTGTCTATATAAATGCTTCCATTGTACATACGCTATACGCTTCAATATTATATTTCTCATTCTCTCAAGAAATCTAAGAGAATTGTCTTCTTAAAATATCAAATTTCTCAAGAACAAGTTGGTGCCCTTTCACAGTACATCAGGGGCGGAGCCATGTAGGGGCACGGGGGGCACGTGTCCCCCCAACCTTTCCCCGAGACACTCGGATACCCCTATTTTTTTAAAAAAATCCACTGTGCCCCCTCTTAATATATGCCAATGCCCCCTAATAAATTTCACAAATGGGTTATTGGTCCCGTGGATAAAAATCATTATTACGATTGTAGCATCCCGAGTGCGAGTCTCTGCAAATGCAGGTTTTTTACTTTCGTTTTTTCACTATAAAAATGCTCCTCCCTTTATATGCAGTTTTTTTTGACTTTCTTCTTTTTGTCTAGGCTAATACAGTTTTCTGACTTTCTTTTTATCAAAAAAAAAATGCTCCTCCCTTTAATATACACGAAGACCTAGTATTTATAGTATTCTACATTTTTATTCATCAAAATTTTGACGTTCTCTTAAAAAAAATCTGCTCGTGAAGAAGACGAAGCAGAAGAAGAGGAGACAACGCAGTCCAACACGGTCGCCGTCCTCGCGTGATCGCCACCGTTACTCCGGTGGTCCGGCCTCCTTTCTCCGTTCCTCCATCTCCGGCGATTAGCAGGTACAAATTGTGATTAATTTTTTTGTTTGTTTGAGTTTTAGGGTTTAGAATTTTTTTTCCTGAATGAGTAAAGGAGATAGATCACTCACAGTAGCCTCCGAATGTTGTTCTTCAAATCTTTTATCAATTTCTTCACTATCCTCTTAGATGCAAGTATGAGTGTGGGTTCCAATTCGTGATCGAAAATAAGAAAAATAAGACATATTTACCAAACTAGTAACATTTTATTAAAAATCAATGAATGTACTGTTTGTTACTTTGTTGTTTGTGAATGTATAAGCATATAAACATGACTTCATGAAACAGTACATTGGTTTATGCATAAGCATGAGCCTTATGAAAACTAGTTGTTACATTTTATTTTTCCTGGAGTTCATGAAAGAGTTTCACAAACAATTTTTGTATATTTCCTTGAGTTTTATTCACAATCCACTCAAAGGGCTGAATCTAGTTTTTATCAAACTATGTTGGTGAGCAAAAACCGAAGTCTAGATCAGGGTCAAGAAACGTTTATTTGCCATAGTGGTAACATCTTTTGAATTCGATTGAGTGAGTTTTACTTTCATGAAAATACAAGTTTATTTTTTTGTGAAAAAACATCTATGATATCGTATAATAAATTTTTGAGGTTTGTATGTGAATTTCATTTTTTTAAGTTGTGCCCCCCTTTGCCCAAATCCTGGCTCCGCCACTGCAGTACATGTGGTTTGGATGAAACGATTTAGAGAAAGAAATAAATTTTCCGCATTGTGGACAATGGAAGACTAAAGTAGGGATCATGTTCTGTGGGGCATATTGGAGCTCTAAAATATGGAGGTTAATCAGGCGAAAATGGAGTTCGTGTGGAGTTCAATGCATCAGTGGTCTTTGTAAGAGTGGTGAGAGTGCCAAACCATGAAATTGAGTGTTCATGGTGGTGTCATCCATGTATGAGACCGAGAGCTTTGATTGATTCCAATTTATGGTGTATTTTGAGCAATAAGACTGGGAAATCTCTTGCATTACCCATATTGCAAATCAAGAAGGACAAAACCAATGTTTTGTTAAACGATTCGACGAGTCACCGCTTGCCCAAGGGGAAGCATGTTCTTCAAATTGTTAACGGAGGAAAAATCATTTGAAGATGGACACTCTCGTCTTCTCCAGAACTTTCGCCATTTATAAACAAACCATTTCGCTGAAGGACATTGCAAAGCAGTGGAAATTTTGAAAGCTTCGAAAACCATTGAAGATAAGTTCCTAATCACATTATTGTATCCATTTTGAATATATTTATATTTTATATAAATTGATATATCTATTGTGGTGTCTAATATATGTGATATTTTATTTGCATCTAATGAGAAATGAGTTGAGCGGCCGGGTGGGTGCTGTGAAGGCGACAGACAAATAGTTAAGAGTTCTATCAGGAACAACCTGTTCATCTTGTCCAAGAAGATGAACTTTGGCTCATAACCCAGTAAAATAATTCTTTCATTCTGTGTGTCACTGCAGCAATCAATGTTTTATATTTTGGGAAGTTTGGATTTTGGTGGCACTTTTAGAAATTAATTAGAGCATCTCCAACATATGGAAAAATATGTTCTTTGAACTATATTTAGGTCAGTTTTGTCCAAAAACTAGCTCCAACAGTGATGTAAAAGCTGGCCTAAATTTACACCAGGTCTATTTTCTGGACAAAATTAAAGACTATTGTTCATGGTGTAAAACATAAAAAAAATTTAAACTTATTCCTGAGCCACTGATTGTTTGATGATGACAACTAAAAAGTAATAAATATAGTTATGGTGGCTTATGTTTAGGTCTACTGCTGGAGCAACAACTCAAAAAGTGTAGGAGTAAAATTTAGGGCAGGAACAAATTTAGTCCAAAGAACGTTTTGTTGTTGGAGATGCTCTTACGTTTAGCCATCTATGTATTCACTGGGGAATGAGTGTGGCGTGGGCATAAAAAACCTTCCTTTTCTATATTTTAAGTGGAAGTTTTTTTTTTTTTGACAAAGAAATTTCTAAATTAATTTAAAGACCATTTTTAGTGTTGACTAGCCCAGTACTTGCTTGTATTGTGTTCTACACACTTCTAGATCTTTTTGAAATAATTTTCTCTTCCAGAAATTAGAATGCATGTGTTAATTTGTATCATTTTAAAAATGCTGCTCTGCAAATATGTTAGTTGTCAAATACTAGTATATATTTTGAATTTCAGGGCTCTGCAGACAGGGAGATTAATATACGATAACTTTCATAAGTATTGTCATACTGACATGTTTGATTGTCTCATTTTTACAGTGGCGTTTTGTTATGTGAAGGAGTTTACTTCAGTTATTTGCTTAAATTATTAAGCACGAAGAAAGTAACCAAATGGTGAATTTGTCCGTGCTTGGACTTTTCCGATCCTGTACAACTCAGACTCCACAATAGTCGAAGCGGAAGCGATGAAGAATGGATTAGATATCATCTATAACTATGTGTTTAGATCCCTAATCTTCGGGACAGACTCTCAGGATCTTCAGCTATGGATCAACAAAATGCTTGTGATGAAGACTCTCTCTTCCCAGATCCATAATATGTCTGGTTCTGAGGGAAGGAAGCTGTTTCAAGAAGTCACTAGAAGGCTTTCTATGTTCGATGTTTTTAAGTATTGAATGGGTTAGCCGAGCTGGCAACCGACTAACTGATAGGTTCTGCTCGTATGGTTTGGCCACATCACATGTAATGAATTGGTGTGTTGTATGTCCAGACTTTGTGTGTAATGAATTCATAGCAGAGAAAATTATGCTTTAAGTTTATAATATCTACTACTTTCAAAAAAAAAAAAAAAAGAGAAGAGAATAAAGTAACCGAAGGATGATGAACATGAACGTTCAAATTTTCTCAATATTGTCTTTTTATAGGTGGCTAACTACTACCACTCCTAAATCCGTCCTCTTCGGTTCATCCTTTCTTATTCCAAAAAAGGCATTATTAACGATATCAACAGCAAGACTTTGCGCTTTTGGCGAAAACCGGACAGTAAAAGAACTATCTCTCTTATTGCTGAAGCTGAGATTTGGAAAGCCAAATGTTAAGGAGACCTCGGTTTGCGTAATCAAGCCTGTAAAAATCAAACATTCCTGGCTAATTCCTTCTGGCGTCTCTCCCAAGACCGGTCTTCTATTGCTACATCTATCATTTTCAAAATATCCATATTCATTTTATGTTGATCCCATATCGAGAATTCCATATCTCATGGATCACTCTAGTTCATGGTGTTGGAAAAGTATTTGGTCAGGAATTCATCTCATCCAAAAAGGTTTCAGTTGGTCTATTGGAAATGGCTAATCCGTCAATATGGGCCTTCATCGCTGGATTCCAGGCCTGCTGGAACCCCTTTTTGTTTTCCTAAACTCCAACAGATTTAAGTCCCTCCTTGTTTCTGACCTCATTACTACTACTCATGGTCTACAGCGTTGGGATATGACAAAGCTCCGTCATTATCTCCCCTCTTTCCTTACTCACAAGATTGCGGCTATACAACTTCCACTCCCACATACTGCAGATAAGCTTCTCTGGTCTTTCAGCAAGTTTGGACAATTTAGCTCCCTCTCGGGTTACCGTTTCCTCGAATTTGATAAGCAACTCTTACTAGCCGGTTATTTTCATTTCGCCGGTTCCCATAAACTAGTGTGGGGATGATTATGGAGCCTCCCATACCCTGGAAAATATAAGCACTTTATGTGGAAATGACTTCATAACGGCTTACCGTGCTTATCAGTTCTAGCAGCCAAACACCCTTACATCTCCCCAATCTTCCCTTTGTGCAATTCTTCCCAGGAAACTATTTCCCACCTCTTTATTACTTGCTCTCACGGTACCTCTGCATGGGTATCTACTCTTCATTTCTATCAATCTGCTTCGACGGACTTTGTCACATGGCTGGAAGAGACTATCTGCAACAATGAGTCTCTTCTTCGCGCTATCTTCCCAATTCTATGGTCAATCTAGAAGGCCAAAAACTCAGCTATTTTTCGAAATGAGGCACACACTCGGGATACTTTCTCGGTATCCGCCGACTATACTGCTGCTGAACTTGATTCCTTTTCAAACCATAAATCAGCTTTAACCCATAAAAACCCTCAACTAGAGCGGCTTCCAACCTACCCAGCTTTCTCTCTCTCCAAAAATATGGTTATCCCAACTCCCAACTACCAGCATTGAATTAAAGTTGATGGATCTTGGAACAGTCTTACACTTTCATGTGGCACTGGAGTGCGTCTTTCGAAAACAGGAAGCCAGACTCATCTATTTTATTGGAACATTGTGTTTCTGCTTAACCTCTTCAGATTGAACTTCTTGCTATTCTCGATGGATTCTCTTACGCGCGTAATTTAAATTTTCTTTACATTATTGTCTACACATATAATCTAATGGCCTATAATATTTTAAAGGGGAATGATCAGTACTCTTACGAGGATTCACCACTGGTTTTGGCTATTCTACATGAATTTTTTTTGTTGCGTGACTATGGGATACAAAAAGTTTCGTGCTTTTTGGTCGCGGAAGCTTATATTTTGGCGGGTCGAGCTTCTCGCTCCTTAGTAGTTTAGTTTGGTTTGTAATATTCTTCCTATGTCCTGTCCAAGCTCTTGTACATCTTTGTATATCTTTCACCTTAGTTTTGTTTTAGTTGTTTCCTAGCCCTTAGTCTGCTTTTTTATGTTCCTGTATCGCGCTTTGAGCCCCTGTCGACGCCTGGTGCTCCTGTAACTTGACTCCTTTATATATATATATATTTACATATATCTTACCTTCGATAAAAAAAACTACTATCACTCCGTTACTTCTCGTTCTCCCCCTTTATATTTCGGTATGTTCCCTCTCTTTCTCCCCCTTTCCTTATTTGAAAAGTTTTAGGTTGTGAAAAACCCAATTGACCCAAAAAAAATACCCCACATGAGTTGATGTTTACTTTTTGGGTGCTTTTACAACCCTACTTAGGAGTATAAAAGGAAATTACCATTGAATTGATGTCTCTCCTTAACCAAGAGCTTTCTCCAAGGGGGAGAAAGACAATGAATGGAGTGGTATTTATTATGACCTGACAGTTGGAACTTGGAATTACAACTTCTTGGAAAAATAAAAATCATTGTCGAGCAATGTCTACTTTCATAAAGGATGAAGAAATTAAAAATTCATGTGATTTCATGAGATGGAATATGTCTATATAGGAATACCTCACAAGTAAAAGGTAATGTTTGGTGCACTTATTTTGATAATGCATGAAAATTCCCTTTAAAATGGGATGTGTCCTTCGCGAAAAATTGTCATGACAATTGAGATAATGAGAGATACCAACCTATTATTATAAGGTTGAAGTTATTAAAGTCATGGGAGATGTGGGGCGTACTATTACCGAGTCATAGAGGTGTCTAAATTGAAATCTACCTCATGATGATGTCGATCATTACCGAAAATCACATGCATCGAGGTTCAAGGGACATTCAATTAAAAAATTACACGCAGAATGTTAGTGCGAGACTACATTCCCAGTGCATTGATTTTTATAAGGAATAGTGGGGGTATATGCTTCTTACTAAGAAATGAATGTTATTCCTTCAAAGTTCTGTATCTGACTAATGCACTGCTTATCCACAACAATATTAGTAGTTCGGACGCAAAGTCCTTAACAGAACTCATATCCTTTTATGGTGGAGTGATTAAAGTGGTTGTGGACGCTCTCATTGATTCTTCCTTTGCAAGTAAGGAAGTCCGAGGTCACTTTCTAGGGGTGTAAGATCCCGAGAGTACTTGCTAAGACCGATTCGGCGCAATGCCCATTAAAGCGCTGCTTCTTGAAGAATTAGAACCCGTTACCTACGTGAATAGTTTCTTACTATCCTCATAGATATAAGTCTCTATTCAAACCACATTTCAAGAAACAGTCCACCGTTGGCGATTCGTGGTACTATACCTAACCTTATTACTTTCGTGTCGATTTATTTTCGAGTATAATATTTTGAAATTTTTTAGTGAAGGATTGTTGTATAAAAGTTCCAAAAATACTATTTTAATGTTTAAATTTAAATTCGTGAATTTTTTAAAGAGTTTTCTTGTGTCAGTTAGTTGTAACTTTTAACAAAAGTTGTGTCATTTGCCAGTGTCTTTTTCACAGAGGTGCTTCTTACACCCTTTGGTTCATATAAATACAAGTGTTTCTTGATATCAAAACATGTTTCAGCTTCATGTCTCTCTTATCAATTCTCTCATTTTTTTTGTACCGGGTTGGGGTCTAATTAGGAGAAGACAAAAAGTTCAATCTTTCTTCTCCTCCACCGTGGTAGGCATTGTATCGGTGGATAGCATTTCCGTGTAGCCCGTTTTGCACCGTATAGTGGTGAAATTGTTGGAATAGGTGCCCTAGAGGCAATCTATATTTAGTATGAACAATGTTTGGCTAGAACATTCATTTATTATTTATTGTGATATTTAATATAATGAAGTCCTTAGATACAATGTGTTGTTTATCTTCCTGGTCCATTATATTGATTAACGAGACGATCAACTATAGACTAGTATGTGGGTAGATTTATTTGGAGATATCAAGTCTAGCACATGGGTATGCATTAGGAGTAATTTATTACTGGATTGACCCACAAAGAGAAGGATACATTAGATTATGTCAAAGTCACAATCGCTTCTCGTAGTGCTAATGATAGTGTAATCCTTAGACTTTAAGTCACTAGATACTCTAGTTGTGGAATATCATGCTTTGATATTATCAAACGCTGCGCCTTAACCGGTTAACTATAAAGATAGTAATCGGGCATGATAGGAAGCAAGCTTAGAGATCGTAGTGACGTAGAGATGATTTGTCCCTCCCACATAATGCGAGAAAATATCCATGGGCCACTCGAGGGATCGTGCTTATAGAATATCTGGCCAGACTCAGATATACCAATATGGAGATATTGATGTTATCTGCTCACATAAGCATATTCCCAGGATCAAGGAACTATGGATTGGATATACGAGTGTGACTTATATGTCTCGTGTCCAATCCGGATATGAAGACAAAGGGAAAACACAATACATGAACATTGGGCACAAGGTTTGCTGGGATCACTGACTAATTTCTATTAGTTGGGGGACATGGATGTGTTGCTAGACACCGCTCCATATTAGTAAGTAGTTACTACTAACTAAGTAGAAACCTATGGGGTCACACACCGGATGGATGAAATTCGATATAGGTATTAATTAGTTGGACTAATTAATAAAAGGATCATAACGCAACCACAAGCAAACTTAGTAGGACTAATGTGGAAGTGGACTAATCCATGTTAGGACATGATTAGTATTGGGGCTATTATGTAGTTAATAAAAGAGTTATTACTATATAAAGGAACTCTAGCTTGTTATTTATCAACACAGGTCATTATCTAGAGAGCATAACAAAGCAAGAGAGAGAGAGCAACAATAAGAGGTCGAACCCCCTATTTCCGCCCCCTCACCCGTTGGCCACCAAAAGAGGACCGCCCCTCTTTTGCCTCGTTTTGCGTGAACCTTCTCCTTCTTCCGTTTCTAGCACTACACGGTGGGAAGGAATCCAATAAAGAATCCAAGGCGTGGATATTCATAGAGACGAAAACACTATTCTTTGTGTGATCTACCAAACTAAGGTACACATCTTTTATGATCATGTTATGATGGCTTCAATGTGATCCTGAGGGATTTGAGCAGGATTAATTTTTATTATTCCGCTGCGTAACTTGCATCAAAACCCTATAGTGGTATCAGAGCCAAAAGTCGTAGCGCATAACATGATCTTATGTGTTACAGTTTTTCAGTTTATACACCGTATTGTTTATATTACGCGAAAAACTGGAATTAATTGGCATATTAGATGAAAACTGAATTTGATTCAAGACAAACAAGACCGAATTTAACATGGAATGTGCATATTGGTGAGTTTGATCACAGAGGATGTGAATAATTTTGGATCTAGGAACTAGGGTTTGGGCACAAGCTTGAAAAATGGATTTTTTTCAAACTTGTAAACAACTAAGCTTGGGCAACAAGGCAAGGAATTGTTTTGGAAAGAATTTCATAAAGGAGGTTCGCCCCTTATAGGGACCGCCCCTTTGCCTTGCCACCCAAGATCGGGCACAACCTAGGGGCTGGGCCGGCCTAGCATGCGGCCTAGCCGCACGTGATGCTTGGCCGATCGCCCCAAGACCTTGCCTTGGTCCTTGGGTGATTCGGCCATGGTGGATGGTGGGCTCCTTGGACTATTTTGACCCTACTTGCCTAATTTCAAACTAAAATTGAACAAGCGCGTTTAAATTGGTTTTAACTGTATTATGTGCTTTGTTGCATGGTGGATGGATATGGCCTACGTTGTGGATGTTTATTTTTGTGGTTTGGTTTACGGACTGCGAGCTGATTAAATTAATGTAATAGTTATTTAATTTTTACGGCCTGCGAGCTGATCATATTCTCAACATGTGAGGTCTCATTTATTTATTTATTTATTTATTTATTTATTTATTTATTCTAGATGTTAGGCTAGAATTAGAATATTTAGATGATATCCAAGAGCATGGAAAAGAAGACCGGAGGACCAAGAAGCCACAAAGGCGATAATTTCTTAGTCTGCCACATTAATTTTTCTTTTGTGGATGTTTATTATTTATGTCTTGTTATTTATTTTTATGTGTATGGGTGATACAAGCAAAACGTTAACAAGATAATAATAGACAATTTGATCTTTTATTGTGGATTGCCCAATCCAAATAAGTAGATCATGTTGATGAGATCAACCAAACAATTAGATAATGACTATTAAATACCTCAATGGAAATATTGCGTTTTGCCTTCTCTTGCCTAAACACCCTTCATGATCAAGGTTCATTAAATTCGGGCTTGCCAAAGCAAGGAGTTTTAATTCAATTGGAGCAAGAGGTTGGACGCAACTGGGCAAAATAAATTGGATTCATGAGCCTAGAGGCATGACAATTAGGAGTTATCTAAATGATAAGGAATAAGGGATTATTCGCCTAATTGGACCAAGAGTTGCATGGGATGCAATTAGAAGGGTTCCTACCTAAATAACCAATTCTTGGGTGACTTACCAAAGCAAGCTCAAGAAGAAGTGAAATATGGATCTTGGACTCACTAGAAAATATATATATGATATTTTCCGCATTAATGGTGAGGGCTATTAATCTGAGAAAAATAGTGGGAGCTATATTTAATAATCTAGACAATGTTGAATATAGTTAAACTGTTCAAAATACTAAAATTGCACATTTCTCGTTTTGTAGAATTCCAATGGAAAACAACCACGCATCGACTTCATCCATGCGATCTGTCCTTGAGAAGGACAAGCTGTCTGGAATAAATTTCCTTGACTGGTACAGAAACTTAAGGATTGTCCTTAAGCAGGAAAAGAAACTGTATGTCTTAGAAAATCCTATACAGAAACACCCCAAGATGAGTATGTTCTAGCTACCGTGAGAGAACATCATAAACATGTGGATGATTCTAATGATGTGACTTGTCTCATACTTTTCACCATGACCTATGAGCTTCAGAAGAAACATGAGAACATGGAAGCCTACGGTATGATCGAACACTTGAAACAGTTGTTTCAAGAACAGGCACGACATGAGCGGTATGAAGTGTCCAAGGCATTGTTCAATATCGCAGAAGGGAACCCAGTTGGGCCTCATGTACTCCGGATTATCGGATACATAGAGAACCTCACGAGGCTAGGGTTCCCACTCGGCCAAGAATTGGCAACTGATTGCCTTGCAATCGTTGTCTGATAGTTATAATCATTTCATCATGAACTAAAACATGCATGAGATCAGTAAAGCTCTCCCAGACTTGCTGACCATGCTAAGGACAGCTGAACAAAGCATCAATAAAGGCAAGGGCAAGGCCATAATGATGGTTAATAAGAAGAAGGTTAAGGGAGTTTCCTCTAATTCTAAAGGAAAGCGCAAGAAAGTTGCAAAGTCCAAGGAAGCCCTGAAGCCTAGTAGGGTCGTGGCTAAAGGTAATTGTCACTATTGTAGCCATCCGGGTCACTGGAGGAGGAATTGCCCCAAGTATCGTGAGGATAAAAAACTTGGAATAGTGATTCCACCACCACCAGGTATTTTTGTTATAAACGTCAATCTATCTATTTCTTCATCTTGGGTATTGGATACTAGATGTGGACCTCATATTTTTCTAAATGTGCAGGATTTGAAAACAAGTAGAAGATTGGCTAAAGTGGAGATAGATTTGCGCGTCGGGAATGGAGCAAGAGTTGCTGCATTAGCTATAGGCGTGTATGAGTTATCTTTTCCTTATGGACCTATTTTATAATTAGACAATTTCTATTATGTGCCTGCTATGATCATAAACATTATTTCCGTTTCTTGTTTGGACGAGAAGGGTTTTTCTATTTCAATAAAGTACAAGTGTTGCTCCATTTATATTGATAGTATGCACTATTGTAGTGCGCATTTTTCTAATGGATTGTATATCCTTGATGTAAGTAATTCCATCTATAACATAAATACGAAAAGGATTAAAACTAATGATTTAAATCCTACATATCTATGGCACTGTCGTTTTGGCCATATAAACGAGCAACACATATCTAGACTCCGTAAGGATGGATTTCTAGACTCATTTGATTTGGAATCATATGAGACATGTGAGTCTTGTTTGTTGGGAAAAATGACAAAGTTCCCTTTCAATAAGAAAGGTGATTGGACTAGTGAGTTACTCGCACTCATACATACTGATGTATGTGGGCCGTTTCCCACGCCTGTTAGAGTTGGTTACACCTACTTCATTACGTTTACTGATGACTTCAGTAGATATGGATTTGTATACCTTATGAAGGCCAAATCAGAATCCTTTTGAATTTTTCAAAGCATTCAAGAATGAAGTAGAGAAGCAACTTGGTAAAATTATTAAGGCTTTGCGATCGAATCGTGGAGGAGAGTACTTGAGCCAAGAGTTTGACGAATATCTTAGAGAGTGTGGGATAGTATCCAAAATCACTCCACCCGGAACGCCACAGTGGAATGGCGACCCCGAGAGGAGGAATAACACGCTATTTGATATGGTGCGATCTATGAAATCGACGTTCTGATGACGCGGTCAAAGAGTTTGACTTCATCAAGATCGAAGATGAGCCTTGTGTTTACAAGAAGGTTAGTGGGAGCTCAGTTGTGTTTCTGGTCTTGTATGTGGATGACATACTACTCATTGGAAATGACATTCCCTACTTTGCAAATTGTTAAAGATTGGCTAGGAAAGTGTTTCACAATGAAGAACTTAGGGAATGCAGCTTATTGTTGGAATAGATGCCCTAGAGGCAATCTAGTTTAGTATGAATTTGTATATGGCTAGAAAATTCATTTATTATTTATTGGATATTTAATATAATGAAGTCCTTAGATTCACAATCGTGTTGTTTATCTTAAATATCCCTAGTCAAGTATAATGATTAATGGGACAATCATCTATAAACTAGTATGGGGTTGGATTGATATGGAGATATCACGATCCAACACATAGGTGTGCATTACGGAATGTTGCACTGGATTGACCCATCACCGAGAAGGCTACATACATGTTATGTTGAGTCACAAGTGCTTCTCGGGTACAATGGTATTGTCATCCTTAGACTTGAAGTCACTAGATATTCTAGTTGTGGATCATTGTGATCTTGGTAGCGTTAAACGCTACACCGTAACTGGGTAGTTATAAAGGCGTGTACTGGATACAATGAGAAGCAAGCTTAGAGATCGTAGTGGACGTAGAGAGGATTTGCCCCTCCCACATAACGGGAGCAAATATCCTAGGCCACTCGAAGGATAGTGCTTATAGAATGTCTGGCCAGACTCAAATAAACCAATATGGGATATTGATGTCATTTGCACGAATAAGGCTATTCCATGGATCGAGAAACTAGGGATTGGATATACGAGTGTGACTTGTATGTCTCGTGTCCAATCCGGATATGGAGGCAAAGGGATGAGACAATTACTTGTACAAGGTTGTCTAGATGACTATTCTATTAGTTGGCTAGAATGGATGTTTTGCTAGAAACCGCTCCATATTAGCAAATGGTTGCTACCAACTAGATAGAACCTATGGGGTCACACGCTATATAGAGTTGTACTAGATTTGGAATTAATTAATTGGATTAATTAATTAGAAGGATCACTTTGCAAAACCTTGCAAACTTAGTAGGGACTAATTTGCAAGGAAGGGACTAAATTGAATTCTAGTAGGACTAGAATAAGTCCTTTAGGTAGTTAACAAGGAGTTGTTGGACTATATAAAGGACCCTCCTTCCTTCCTTCCTCATAACTTATGCTCTTTAGAGATCATAACAAGAGTGGGAGAGAACAAAGGAGAGAGAGAGCAAGCAACAAGGAGCCGACGCCGCCCCTTGCCGCCGCCCCCTCACCCCGTCGGCCAAAAGAGGGCCGAGCCCCTCTTTTGTCTCGTTTTGCGTGATTCCTTCACCCTCATCTCATTCCGGGCTAGCACCAAGGAGTTAGGGAGATCTAGGAGGAACTCTAGGCGTGGATCAACTATAGAGAACGTGACACTATTCGCGTTTGAAGTCATCAAGGAGAACCCAAAGGTGTGTTTATGATTTCTTACCTTCACTATCGTTATGCATCTAGACTTGTGATCATTGGAGGGTTTTGCATGGTTATTTGTTTGATTATGCTTCCGTTTGCGCGATCCATGAATCAAAACCCTACAGTGGTATCAGAGCCACAGGTCATAGAGCATAAACGTAGTTTATGTGTTACATTCTTGTTGTTTTACACCTTAATTTGTTGTTTATCGCGTAAAACAAGACAAATCAAGCATGGGATGCAATTTGTCAACAATTAATCATAACAAGACCCAATTTTTGCATTGGATGCATGAATTGGTGAGTTTGAGAAATTTTAGGATCTTAGATCTAGGGTTTGGGCATCCTTTGGGAAGAAGGAGTTCTCCCAAAACAAGGAAACAACCAAACTTGGGCTCCAAGCAAGGAGGTTGTTTTGGAAACAACCTCCATGAGGAGGTTCGGCCCCCTAGGGGACCGCCCCCTTGCTTGCCGCCCAAGATTGGCCGCCCTAAGGGGCCGGGCGGTCCTAACCCGCGGGCCTAGCTTGCGGGTTTTGGGCCGGCCCGGCCCTAGGGCCTTATGGTTCACTTTGTTGGGCCCGGGCAATTGGATTGTTGGGCCCATGGACCGTTTTAACCCTAGAAATCCTAAAATCAATTAAAATTGACCAAGCGCGTTAAAATTGGATTTTAACTGTTTATGTGCAAATCGCATGGTGATTGGATATGGCCTTAGGATGTGGTTTGATGTGGATGTTTAATTTTGTGGTTTGGTTTTACGGCCTGCGAGCTGATCAATTAATTGTAATAATTAATTAGGGTTTTATGGCCTGCGTGCCATTTTTTTCTCAACTTGTGAGATTTATTTTATTTAGTATAGATATTAACTAGTGCTAGATAAAGTAGATTGTTAGCCAAGATTGGAGAAAAGAAGCCCAAAGCCAAAGAAGCCACAAAAGATGGAGCATGGAGCATGGAGTATCCCACATGACTATGAAGGATGGACCAAAAGATCAAGACACATGGAGATGTGTTTGCTTAGGGTTCATAGATAATTCCATTGGCTTGGAATTATCTTAGTCTAGAAAAGGCCATATCCACATCACGTTTAATTTCTGTTTTGTGGTTGTTTATTTATTGTCTTATTATTTGTGTGGTTGGTGTATGGATGATGCATGCAATTAGGATAATAAGATAATTAGACAACCCGGATCTATTATTTGGAGTTGTGCCCAAACTCAAATAGATAGATTAGTTGATATTGATCAACAAAATAATTAAAATTGAAAATCCCTCAAATTTTAAATATTGTGTTCTTGCCTTCTCGTTATTTAAACACTCATTATCATCACTATTTATCAAGTTCGTGCGTGCCAAAGCATGGCGACTTGGTTCATAATGATGGAATGCGATGGCACGTAACAATGTGCAATTGTTTAGATAAGAGGTTGAACACAACTAGGCTATTAATTTGATTAAGAAACCTAGAGGCAATCAATTGGGATTATCCATATGGATGGATAAATAAGGATTTATTTGCCCGATTGAACCAAGAGTTGCATATGGGATGCAATTGGAATTGTTCCTACCTAAGAGTAGTCGAATTATGGGTGACTTGCCAAAGCAAGCTCATAAGGAGATGAAAAGATGGATCTTGGCCCACTAGAAAATATAATGATATTTTCCGCATTAATATCTTGAGGGTTATTAATCCGTAGAAAAATAGTGGGAGCTATATTTAATAAACTAGCCATTATTAAATATAGTCAAAAAATTCACAAATACTAAAACTTGCGTATTTTCCTTTTTGTAGAATTCCAAATGGCAAACAACTCATCGAGTTCACAACATTCCCTACGATCTGTCCTTGAGAAGGACAAGCTCTCTGGAACCAACTTTCTTGATTGGTACAGAAACTTGAGAATTGTTCTCAAGCAAGAGAAGAAACTGTACGCAATATAGGAGCATGTTCCAGAAGGTCCAGAGAACCAGACACCTGTTGCCTTAAAGGCGTATCAAAAGCGTGTTGATGACGCTAATGATGCGGCCTGCCTAATGCTTTGCACCATGACCTCTGAGCTTCAGAAGCAACATGAGAACATGAATGCTGTCGATATGATCGAACATCTAAAGCAGCTCTTCCAAGAGCAGGCGAGGGTAGAGAGGTATGAGGTCTCAAAGGCACTGTTCAAATGTCATCTGGCAGAAGGGAACCCGGTGGGACCCCATGTACTCCGAATGATCGGGTACTTGGAGAATCTCGCCCGGCTTGGGTTCCCGGTCGGCCAAGAGTTGGCAACCGATCTCGTGTTGCAATCGTTGCCTGAGAGTTATGGACAGTTCATTATGAACTATAACATGAACGATATCGTTAAACCACTGCCAGATTTGCTCAACATGTTGAGGACGGCTGAACAGAGCATCAACAAGGGTAAGGGCAAGGCCATTATGATAGTGCACAAAGGAAAGGGCAAAAAGTTTGCCTCTTCCTCCAAGGGTAAAGGCAAGTCAGTTGCCAAGACCAAGGAACAAGCCCTTAAGCCTGTTGGTGGCATTGCCAAGGTCGTGACTAAGGGTGAATGTCACTACTGTAGTCAACCTGGACACTGGAGGAGGAACTGCCCAAAATATCTGGAGGACAAAAGGCTTGGAATAGTGATTCCACAACCACCAGGTATTTTTGTTGTAGATGTCAATTTAACTGTCCCTACATCATGGGTATTAGATACTGGATGTGGATCTCATATTTGTCGAAATATGCAGGATCTAAAGAGAAGTAAAAGATTGGCTAAAGGGGAGGTAGATCTGCGCGTTGGGAATGGAGCAAAGGTTGCTGCGTTGGCCATAGGCGTGTGCGAGCTATCTCTGCCTTCAGGATTAGTTTTAGAATTAAATAATTGCTATTTTGTGCCTGCTATGAGCAGAAACATTATTTCTATTTCTTGTTTGGACAAGGATGGTTTTATTATTTCAATAAAGAACAATTGTTGTTCCTTTTATTTGAATAATATTCACTATTTTTAGTGCGCAATTATTTAATGGACTTTATGTCCTTGATCTAAGCAATCCTGTCTACAACATTAATACCAAGCGGATTAAAATAAATGATTTAAATCCTGCTTATTTATGGCATTGTCGTTTAGGCCACATAAATGAGAAACGTGTATCTAGACTCCATAAGGATGGATTGCTAGACTCATTTGATTTTGAATCATATGAGACAGGTGAGGCTTGTTTATTGGGAAAAATGACAAAGTCCCCTTTCAATAAGAAAGGTGAGAGGACTAGTGAGCAATTGGCGCTCATACATACCGATGTGTGTGGGCCATTTGCCACGCCAGCCAGGGGTGGTTATGTCTACTTCATTACATTTACTGATGATTACAGTAGATATGGATTTGTGTACCTTATGAGGGCAAAATCCGAATCCTTTGAAGTGTTCAAAGAATTCAAGAATGAAGTAGAGAAGCAACTTGGCAAAAGTATCAAGGCTCTACGATCGGATCGTGGAGGAGAATACTTGAGCCAAGAGTTTGACGACTATCTTAGAGAGTGTGGGATCGTGTCCCAACTCACTCCACCCGGAACGCCACAATGGAATGGCGTGTCCGAGAGGAGGAATCGAACCCTATTGGATATGGTTCGGTCTATGATGTGCCAAACCGATCTTCCATTATCATTTTGGGGCTACACTCTATTAAGTGCAGCTTTCACCATTAACCGTGTTCCATCTAAATCAGCCATGAAGACACCATATGATATGTGGAGTGGGAGGCGTCCCACACTGTCGTTCATGAGGATTTGGGGCTGCGATGTCTATGTAAAACGTTTACAATCAGACAAGCTAGGGCCTAAATCGGATAAGTGTAAATTTGTGGGGTACCCTAAGGAAACTAAGGGATACTACTTCTACAATCCAAACGAGAACAAAGTGTTTGTCGCTCGGACCGGCGTGTTTCTAGAAAGAGAGTTTGTCTCTAAAGAAGCAAGTGGGAGGAATGTAGAACCTGAAGAAGTTCAAGAACCACAAATCACTGAACCGATTATGGAACATGAACAGGAATCACAAGCAGTTGTGGATCCACCTGTTCAGGTAACACAAGAGCTTCGTAGATCTAGTAGAGTGCGCCAGGAACCCGAGAGGTACGGACTTCTCGTAACTGATTCCGGTGACACGATGCTCATAGATGATGAGCCTACTACCTATGAGGAGGCCATGAATGGCTCAGACTCACAGAAGTGGCTTGAGGCCATGAGATCCGAGATGGAATCCATGTATACCAACAAAGTATGGACTTTGGTGGAACCACCTGATGGGGCGCGGCCCATAGGGTGCAAGTGGGTCTTCAAGAAGAAGATCGACATGGATGGTAATGTGATTACCTATAAGGGCCGATTGGTGGCTAAAGGATTCAGACAGATTCATGGTATTGACTATGATGAAACCTTTTCACCAGTCGCTATGACCAAATCCATCCGAATCCTACTTGCAGTTGCAGCATACTACGACTATGAGATTTGGAAGATGGATGCCAAAACAGCATTCCTTTATGGGAATCTCCTCGAGGACGTGTACATGATACAGCCGGAGGGTTTTGAGGATCCAAAGCAAGCCAACTAAGTCTGTAAGCTGCAACGATCCATTTATGGATTGAAGCAAGCTTCTAGGAGTTGGAATCGACGTTTTGATGAAGTGGTCAAAGAGTTTGGCTTCATCAGAAACGAAGATGAGTCTTGTGTCTACAAGAAGGTTAGTGGGAGCTCTGTAGCTTTTCTGGTCTTGTATGTGGATGACATACTACTCATTGGAAACGACATTCCCATGCTGCAATCTGTGAAAGATTGGCTAGGAAAGTGTTTCTCAATGAAAGACTTAGGGGAAGCAGCCTATATACTCGGTATAAAGATCTATAGAGATAGATCTAAGAGGTTGCTAGGCCTAAGTCAAAGTACATATATTGACAAGGTGTTGAAGCGGTTCAACATGCAAGATTCCAAGAAGGGATTCTTGCCCATGTCACATGGAATCACTCTTTCGAAGAGTGGTTGTCCTTCCAATGAGATTGAGAAGGAACGCATGAGTAGGATTCCCTATGCCTCGGCCATAGGATCTATCATGTACGCCATGTTATGTACTAGACCAGATGTGTCATATGCCTTGAGTATGACAAGCTGATACCAATCCAATCCGGGTGAGAGTCACTGGATTGCTGTCAAGAACATCCTAAAGTACTTGAGAAGAACTAAGGATGCCTTCTTGATGTTTGGCGGTGAGGAAGAGTTGCGTGTAAGGGGTTACACTGATGCAAGCTTCCAAACCGATAGAGATGACTTTAGATCACAGTCGGGATATGTGTTTTGCCTGAATGGAGCAGCGGTGAGCTGGAAGAGTTCCAAGCAAGAGACGGTAGCTGATTCTACAACAGAGGCTGAGTACATTGCTGCAAATGGCGCAGCAAAGGAGGCTGTTTGGATCAGAAAGTTTGTTTATGAACTTGGTGTGGTCCCTAGCATTGCGGATCCAGTGGAGTTGTTCTGTGACAACACTGGGGCGATCGCGCAATCAAAGGAACCCAGATCGCACCAGAAGTCCAAGCACGTGCTCATGAAGTTTCATTTGATTCGAGATATTATCGATAGAGGAGACGTTCGGATATGCAAGATTCCTACAGATGATAATCTGTCAGACCCGCTCACGAAGCCTCTCACGCAGTGGAAGCATGAAGGGCACACTAGCAGTATGGGCATACGAGATGCGCCAGATTGGCTCTAGTGCAAGTGGGAGACTGTTGGAATAGATGCCCTAGAGACAATCTAGTTTAGTATGAATTTGTATATGGCTAGAAAATTCATTTATTATTTATTGGATATTTAATATAATGAAGTCCTTAGATTCACAATCGTGTTGTTTATCTTAAATATCCCTAGTCAAGTATAATGATTAATGGGACAATCATCTATAGACTAGTATGGGGTTGGATTGATATGGAGATATCACGATCCAACACATAGGTGTGCATTACGGAATGTTGCACTGGATTGACCCATCACCGAGAAGGCTACATACATGTTATGTTGAGTCACAAGTTCTTCTCGGGTACAATGGTATTGTCATCCTTAGACTTGAAGTCACTAGATATTCTAGTTGTGGATCATTGTGATCTTGGTAGCGTTAAACGCTACACCGTAACTGGGTAGTTATAAAGGCGTGTACTGGATACAATGAGAAGCAAGCTTAGAGATCGTAGTGGACGTAGAGAGGATTTGCCCCTCCCACATAACGGGAGCAAATATCCTAGGCCACTCGAAGGATAGTGCTTATAGAATGTCTGGCCAGACTCAAATAAACCAATATGGGATATTGATGTTATTTGCACGAATAAGGCTATTCCATGGATCGAGAAACTAGGGATTGGATATACGAGTGTGACTTGTATGTCTCGTGTCCAATCCGGATATGGAGGCAAAGGGATGAGACAATTACTTGTACAAGGTTGTCTAGATGACTATTCTATTAGTTGGCTAGAATGGATGTTTTGCTAGAAACCGCTCCATATTAGCAAATGGTTGCTACCAACTAGATAGAACCTATGGGGTCACACGCTATATAGAGTTGTACTAGATTTGGAATTATTTAATTGGATTAATTAATTAGAAGGATCACTTTGCAAAACCTTGCAAACTTAGTAGGGACTAATTTGCAAGGAAGGGACTAAATTGAATTCTAGTAGGACTAGAATAAGTCCTTTAGGTAGTTAACAAGGAGTTGTTGGACTATATAAAGGACCCTCCTTCCTTCCTTACTCATAACTTATGCTCTTTAGAGATCATAACAAGAGTGGGAGAGAACAAAGGAGAGAGAGAGCAAGCAACAAGGAGCCGCCGCCGCCCCTTGCCGCCACCCCCTCACCCCGTCGGCCAAAAGAGGGCCGAACCCCTCTTTTGTCTCGTTTTGCGTGATTCCTTCACCCTCATCTCTTTCCGGGCTAGCACCAAGGAGTTAGGGAGATTTAGGAGCAACTCTAGGCGTGGATCAACTATAGAGAACGTGACACTATTCGCGTTTGAAGTCATCAAGGAGAACCCAAAGGTGTGTTTATGATTTCTTACCTTCACTATCGTTATGCATCTAGACTTGTGATCCTTGGAGGGTTTTGCATGGTTATTTGTTTGATTATGCTTTCGTTTGCGCGATCCATGAATCAAAACCCTACACTTATATACTTGGTATCAAGATCTATAGGGATAGATCTGGGAAGCTGCTCGGCCTAAGCCAAACTACATATATAGACAAGGTGTTGAAGCGGTTCAACATGCAAGATTCCAAGTACGGATTCTTGCCAATGTCGCATGGAGTCACTCTCTCTAAGACTGACTATCCTTCCAATGAGATTGAGAGGGACCGTATGAGAAGGATACCCTATGCTTCGACCATATGATCCATCATGTACGCCGTGTTGTGTACTAGAGCAGACGTATCATACGCATTGAGTATGTAAGAAGATATCAGTCTAATCCAGGTGAGAGTCACTGGATTGCTGTCAAGAACATCCTAAAGTACTTGAGAAGAACTAAGGAAGCGTTCTTGATATTTGGAGGTGCGGAAGAGCTCAATGTAATTGGTTACACTTATGCAAGCTTCCAAACCGACAAGATGACTATAGATCGCAGTCGGGGTATGTGTTCTGCCTGAATGGAGGAGCTGTGAGCTGGAAGAGTTCCAAGCAAGAGACAGTTGCTGATTCTACAACTGAAGCTGCGTACATTGCTGCTGCGGAAACGACTAAAGAGGTAGTTTGGATAAAGAAGTTTATCACTGAGCTCGATGTGGTCCCTAGCATCGTGGATCCTATGACGTTGTACTGTGACAACTCTGGAGCGATCTAACAAGCCAAGGAACCAAGATCACACCAGAAATCAAAGCATGTACTTAGGAGATTCCATCTTATTCGTGATATGATCGATAGAGGATATGTGAAGATGTGAAAGATTCCAACGAATGACAATCTTTAAGATCCGCACACAAAGCCACTTGCGCAGCAAAAGCATGAAGGGCACACTAGATCTATAAGCATACGATATGTACCTGATTTTCTCTAGTGAAAGTGAGAGACTGTTGGAAAAGGTGCCCTAAATGCAATCTATATTTAGTATGAACAATGTTTGGCCAGAACATTCATTTATTATTTATTTTGATATTTAAAAAAAATGAAGTCCTTAGATACAATGTGTTGTTTATCTTAAATATCCCTAGTCCATTATATTGATAACATGACGATTAACTATAGACTAGTATGTGGGTAGATTGATATGGAGATATCAAGTCTAACACATGGGTATGCATTAGGAGTAATGTCATACTGGATTGACCCACAACAAGATGGATACATTAGATTATGTCAAAGTCACAATCACTTCTCGTAGTGCTAATGATATTGTAATCCTTAGACTTGAAGTCACTAGATACTCTAGTTGTGGAATATCATGCTTTGATATTATCAAACGTTGCGCCTTAACCGGGTAACTATAAAGATAGTTATCGGGCATGATAGGAAGCAAGCTTAGAGATCGTAGTAACGTAGAGAGGGTTTGTCCCTCCCACATAATGGGAGCATATATCCATGGGCCACTCGAGGGATTGTGCTTATAGAATGTCTGGCCAGACTCAGATAAATCAATATAGAGATATTGATGGTATTTGCTCACATATGAATATTCCCAGGATCGAGAAACTATGGATTGGATATACGAGTGTGATTAATATGTCTCGTGTCCAATCCGGATAAGGAGACAAAGGAATATCACAATACATGAACATTGGGCACAAGGTTTGTCGGGATCACTGACTTATTTCTATTAGTTGGGTGATATGGATGTGTTGCTAGACACCGCTCCATGTTAGTAAGTAGTTTCTACCAACTAAGTAGAAACCCATGGGGCGACACACTATATGGATTATATTGAATATAGATATTAATTAGTTGGACTAATTAATAAAAGGATCATAGCGAAACCACAAGCAAACTTAGTAGGACTAATTTGCAAGTGGACTAATCCATGTAAGGACATGATTAGTATTGGGACTTTTATGTAGTTAATAAAGAGTTATTACTATATAAAGGAACTGTAGCTTGTTATTTATCAACACAAGTCATTATTGAGAGAACATGACAAAGCAAGAGAGAGAGAGCGCAACAATAGGAGGCCGAACCCCCTATTGCCGCCCCCTCACCAGTCGGCCACCAAAGGAGGACCGCCCCTCCTTTGCCTCATTTTGCGTGGTCCTCCTCCTTCTTCCGTTGCTAGCACTATACGGTGGGAATGAATCCAATCAAGAATCCAAGATGTGGATATCCATAGGGACGAAGACACTACTCTTCGTGTGATCTACAAAACTAAGGTACACATCTTTACGCCCTTATCATGTTATGATGGCTTGTCTGTGATCCTTGGAGGGATTTGAGCAGGATTAATTTTTGTTATTCCGCTGCGTAACCAGCATCAATACCCTACACAATTTACTATCCTAAAGAGTGATCCTGGACCGCCTTAGCCTACATCTTCAATCTTCTCATCTTCTACGAAATAGATAAGTTCTTCTATCTCTTTTTCTCGTTCTTCTCTATTTTGTTGTGATTTTTCAATTCATCTTTTTTGTACTAACATATTCTGTAATTATTTTTTTAGTGGATTTTCCATAACATGAGACTGGCGTTTTTTTTTGTTGCAAATAGTGGTCTAATTAGCTAATTTTAGAACAAAATGTTGCAATGTGAGAATTTCGCTATACCGGAGGTATGAATTAAGTAACTAAGCCTGTTTGAATCTCTTGCTATTTCCTGACAGAGTAAAAATCTATAAAAAGCAGGGTTTAGATGTTGAGTTTTAGGTTTAACCATTCATTTCCAAAATCGAATCCAAAAAAAAGGCCAGATATTTAAACCACTTCAAGTAAAGTTTTTTTTTTTTTTTTTTTTTTTTTTTTTTTTTTTTTTTTTTGAAATACACTTCAAGTAAAGATAAGTGAACATAAGTGTCGTACAAAAAGCAAGAAGTAAAGGTAATTGTAACCATAAGTAGGACCCCATGAGTAAGACTTGTCTCATCTGGCCGGAGGGTCAGCCGGCCAACAGCCCATGACATACTATGCCGATTGATTCACATGCATGCCCTCACAGGAACATGGGATAGCATGCAATGTCTCGGTCCTTCTCTGTCGTTCTTTTTTCTCTCTCTTGGTCTCCTGCGATTGACGGTTGAGCCATTGAACTTTGTTCCCAACCTCCCATTCCTGCCATGGCCCCCTTTGTCATCTTGTAGGTTCTATACTAGCAGGGTGTTTGAAACATTGAATAGATGAAAACTCTGATTTGTTGGACTATATAAATTCTTGTTTTGAATGGGTGGCCATGGTAATACTCACTGCTCATTCACAAACACATTTAGGGTACCCGTTTAAAAAAGTTGAAAATAATTGAAAAAGTCATGCTCAAAAATATGTTTAAACTGAAAAAAACTGTTTGGTATATTATGAGAAATCATGTTTAAAAACAAAAATACATGTGACAACTCTTAATGTTCGGTGAAAATTTATAATGATGTCAATCCGTACTTCTTCTATCAACACATACTCTTCAAAAGGAAAACTTTGTACATAAAAAATACCATCTTACCCTTAATGAAAAAACACCCACCCATTTTTAAATGGGCTTAATTAGTTAATAACTTGATTAATTAAACCTACTGAAACTAACCTAACCCAAATTTACCCAGCCCAAACCTAAACACTCCTAACCCTACCCAACAAATTTATCTCCTCATCCCTTCTCTTGTTCTTCAGCAGAGAGACTCACACACAATCTGCCCCATCCCCTCCTCCCGATCTGCATCTCCACACCTCCCATGCCCTCATTCATTCTCCACTTGTTCTTCACCTCACACCCATAGCCGGCCCGAGAGAGAGAGAGAGAGAGAGAGAGAGAGAGAGAGAGAGAGAGAGAGAGAGAGAGAGAGAGAGAGAGAGAGAAGAAAAGATTGGCTCCACCCCATTCAGACAAGAGAAAGAGAGAGAGAGACAGAGGGAGGAGATCGATCGATCCATCCCCATCTCCACCATTGATCTTCTCATCTCCATCTCTCTGTCTGTTTTTGTCGTCTGATGAAGAGGAAGAGGATCTCCCCAATGTCGCTGCCGCCGGAGACAAGAAGGCATCAAAGAATAGAGCGTAGATCTGAAATCGCCGAGAGATGAAGAGAGGAAGAGGGAGAGAAAGAGAAAGAGAGAGAAGATCGGCGTCGAGGAGGGCGGTCGGCGTCCTTGGCAGCGACGAGTTCGACGGCGGCCTTCGTACGACTACATCCTCCTCCTCCTGCTCTTCTTCTTCATCTTCTTCTCCTGCTCTTCTTCTTTCCTTTTCTTTCTTCTTCTTCTTCTTCTCCTCCTCTCCTCATTTCTGTAGATCGATTATCTCTCTATTTTTCCCTAGATCTGTTAAATGTCGATTTTTGTGATGTTGAATCTGTTAATGGTGATGTGTTCTTGTGTGTTCTTGTTGGTGTTAATCTAGGAGGTGGGCTGAAGAAGATGGATGTGAGATGGTGGAATTAATAAAAGTAGAAGGGGTAAAATAGTGATTTGAGTGAGTTTCTTAATCCTCGTGCCCTCCTGTTATTTGAAGAAACTGATGAAATAGAGGGAGTAGATGTTATTTTTGTTCATTCATTAAGTGTAAATAAATGTTTAATCACCTTGTACCAAAAAAGAAGTGTTTTAACCACCGAAAGTATAAAAAAAAATCCACAAATAAACTTCAAATTGGCTTTTTAACATGTATTTTTATGCTCCTTTATGTTCTTAAACCGACATGAAAAATAGTTTACTTAATGATTTCCTTAAAAATACAACATTGTAAAACAAATTGATCACAAACATGAAAGAGCTTCATTTTAAAATTTAAACCAACATTTTTTGTTGGCAAAATCGCACCACATGTACTCACAGTCTGCTTTTCCCGGCAAATGTGTACCAAAACTTTAAAATCGTGCACCACATGTCCCAAACTTTTAAAATTCGTTCGACGAGGTACACTTCTGTTAACTTTCCATCCATATTGGACGGAATAATGTAAAAAGACTACTTTACCCTTTATTTTCACTCCTAAATTTGTTTAAAAATACATGTTTTACAAACAAATCAAAAAACGTATAAAATATAGTAAAATTTCAATTTCAAAATTTAGATATATGTAAATATAATATGTATTTTTATAAAAATAACAAACTTACATGTATTGGCATGAAAAATACACATCAGTTGTGAAATAATAACTTGGGCTTATATGTAAGTTATTGGAATTTGATTCTCTGATTGTAATTGTGGCCAATCTGAAATGATAAATATTAGTTTATTAAGATCTATTGGAAAATGTGAGGCTAACGTTGAAACTTTTTAAGATGTGCTCAACCTTTTCTATAATCACACTTAAACTCTTGACTTTTAGAAAGTGCACATGCACACCCTTGGTGCATGAGTGCCACTTGTCTAGAGCTATATGACACCTCCCTATTGAGGTGGCATTCTCTCCACCACCATCTGGTATGTGGTGGTATTCATTATAATCTCCATCATTAATTCCATCATCTTCTTCCTTCTTCTATAACCACCAATCTTCACAACTAAGACAACCTCTGCAACTCCACCCTCATTAATTATCTTCCAAAAATGCTACTGCTGGAGAGACCCCTCATCACCAGAAACAAAATCCCTATTCAATTTCAAGATCCATCAAGTGATGAAGCTGTAAATTGAAATTTAAGGTGACGAACCATAATCCGTTCTGGATCAAGTTCTTGTTCTTTGTTATAAATAAGGGGGTTTAACCCATGTATCCATGTTACTAAGGTTTTGGCGAGTTCATAGACACCAAGAACGACCAAAAGCTGCTGAAATAACCATCATCTATGGATTCTACAGAAACATCCACCGAAAAGTCGGGGTTCGCCTGAGAAGCGGAAAACTCGCTCATTTCATCATGATTTTCTGTAATTCTTGCATTGTTGAACTCCATAGAACTTGAAGAACAACCATTAATGCTCAAATTCAACCTAGAAACCTGTTTGAATACTTGATTGAGTCGGCCATCTAACGTTTTTCCGACGGTTTGTTTATACCTTAAATCACAGCCAAATCACTCGGGGGTTTACTTTTCTATACAGGGATGTTAAGCTACAAACTTCATGTTGTAATATTTCTCTAATACAATCTCAAACCACCTTTAAAATTTTCTTGAAGTCATGGAAAAATTGTGCTCATAAACTTCTGTTCTTGAGCTGAGTTGAAGAGGCTCAATTTGGAGTCTTCTTTATCTAGTTACATGATATTTTTAGATGATTTTGGCCCTCTGTACTCTTAGTACATCCCTATATAAGTCTTGTGTTGTTTTAAACTTGAATTTTGGGCTTTAAAGATCGCATTAATCAACTCAAAGTCGCAGCAATGTGGAGCTGAAACTGGGTAGTCCATACCCGGTGTGTTTGCAGCCAACTTCCAGCCTTGATAAATTGGTCAATTCTTGGTGGATTAAGTTTAAATTTCAGAGGGTGGCTCTCTGTTTACAGCTCTACAGTTTCCATGTTAACCATATGATCTGCCTCCATTTTAAGCTTAAAGTTGCAGAAGTTTTGTCCTAAACTCTCAACACTTGGTGAAAATTACGAAGTATGTGAGCTTTCTTGATTTTGTCAAACTTTAAGCTGCAATGTCTTTCTGAATACTTTGAATCACCAATATCCTGGATACGTTCTGCAGTTCTTGTTGAATCATCTTCAAAACCCTACTTGTATATTTTCCAAATTCCTTGTGCTTTGACCACAAATTAGATATGAAGTCGACTGTTTGAACTTATCCCACTCAAACTTTGAATTTTTAAATTTTCATTCAAATGATTATACCAGCCTTTACGTTCTTCACAAAAAATGTTCATACTATCATTCTGAGCAATTCTGCCAAATTCGACAAAGTTGAACATTTGAAAAGCACTAGTTTGACCAACACTGTACTACATGGGAAAAATATTAATTTAACACAAACAAATGTGCAAAGTTTAAATTAATGTCTTGGTGTTATATCCATGACCTACATGGATAGTTTAAGTTAATCTATGATAATGTTGGCCAAGTCATCTAATTTGGGGTCTTTCTATAATTTTGCTAAACTACACAGGCTTATTTGCAAATATCCAAAATTTGGGGAATCCTCTCTCTTGAACTAATGGGTGACTGTGATTTAATCGAGACCAATATTTGAGCATCTAGGGAAGTCTTCAACTCAGTTTGGGCTCCTCAAATTGTCTGTTGGAATGACCAACTCAATCAAAACTCTAGTATTATGAGTAAGGGAAAATTGTAACTATGAGACCTGTGAATTCTTCACAAAAGATTCACAAAATGACATTTTTGATCTAAAGGTCAAGTTTGTCCATGTTTGACTCTCTGAAAATCATAGTTCAATTGAGCTGTCTATGAAGGGTAAAACTATTATTTTATGGTTTCTTCAGTCTAACACTTGAATCTTGATGTAGGAAATTGACCTCATGTCTCAGTGGTAGTTCTATGACTTCTGGAATCCAATTGTGTCGATATGGACTTGAATCCGACTAATAAGGCCGAGACTTCATGGGATAAATAGTTATTCTATGTCGAATCATACCCAAAATGTTTTACCAATCAATTCAACTTGGTGGAACCGTGAAAACCGAAATCATACTCTGGAACATAATTTTTTTCTTAAGCTTCTTACTTCATTGTTTGAAGCTAGAAAACCCACTACGCTGGTTTTTCTTTCATCCTCATCTGATCTCTTATTGTCTCTTACCCATACTTTAGTTAGATGACTAAGCTCTCTTGTTGGACTATTATATGAGTCAACAGTAAAACTATGTTCCCATTACTTGACACGGAGAGTGATCTGGGACTGGGCGGGTGTTTTGGCGGGTGTATTTGGCGGGTGTTGTACGAGTGGTACACACTTGTGAGCTACATACCTAAGATGATACTGCATATGCATTGTACCTGACTAATGAGGACATGTACTAATAAGTAAATGTACATCTGTATCTGTAAAGATTTACAGGATAGAGATTCAGCGTCGCTGATCAGGAATACTATGTAGGCTACTAGGTAGGCATATGATTGTTTATTTTCTATTGAAGGATACTGGATTAGATATATGTATGTGTCTATGAGTAGGAGATACATAAATCATGAAATTACTAAAGGCAGATCATGGACATGTATATATGCACATTAAACATGTGAGTAAGGGTATTATTCATGCAGCTAGGGTTGTAGCTCAAGTGGTAGAGCGTTAGAAGCCCCTGCATGAGGTCTCGGGTTCAAACCCGGTTTACGAGAAAAAAACAATTTCTCAATAAAGGGTATTATTCATGCTTTTCTTTGAATACCTATTTGAGAATTGATTATTGTTTACTCGAGATCTGTATATGGTCATTATAGTCTCGGTACGTCTGACTACTGTGGTAGCAAACACACATGGTAACCAATCTACGACATTTTAATCAGTAGGCAACTAGCCCCCAACTGTAGGCAACAACTACTACTCTATGGACTGACCATTCAGTGGGGGTGTGCACACTTACTTTCTAGTTTTTAATGATGGATGAGTGGATACTTAAATATGGAATTGAATTAGGTTTTGCCTTCCTTGTGAGAAGAGAATCTGCTAGTCACAACCCTCTGGGTAGTAGGATTTGGAAACCTTTGTATAAGGATGGTGAAGTAATCGCTGTGCGCCAGTGGATATCTGAATAAAGTGTGTAACATTCTCTGTGATCTTTGATGTGGGTCACGTTACATGGCATATTCATTACAAGGACATGTTAAACGATTTCGAAATTGTATATATATCTTCTTTGTTATATATTTTTATCATAAATGTTGTGATCTGATGTTTTAACGTCACTGCCTTCTATACTTGACAGGTGAGCGCACATCAGACGGGGGAAGTAGACAAACACTTAGGAGTGGTCACAACAGGGTTTATGAACAATAACTGTAATTTTTAGTTAAGTCTCAGTTTATTTAATTCCGTCTTGTAACATAATCATTAGGTTTATACTCTTTGGTGAGCACTTTCGTGCGCAGCGGAGTAAATCTCGCAAGAGTCTGAGGCATCCAAGTATAATTCTCCAGCACTCTAGGATGGGGGTGTTACAAAAACGTTATAGGTTGCAAGATGTGGCAGTGGCAATTACGACTATTAAAAACGATGGAGAGTGAAGCAATATCCAAAGTTGGAAGCATGAAAAGAAGTATAATAGAGGAACTAAGATAATCATTGAAATTTTTAACAAGGGACTTAGGACCTAGGTGAAGAAAGGTAACTCTCTAAGCTAGTGGTCTAGTCCGGAGAGAGATGAGAAGGTTGGGATGTTGAGTTAGTATTAGTAACTTCTAAGGCATATTAAACAAGTTAGCATATTTCATTTGAATCTAGAAAGGATTTGGTAATCAACTGGGACTTAAATCATTATGATGCTAGAAATTGATAGAAGTACAACTTGTGGGGAAAACCAATCAAGGTATTGGAGGTTTTGAGCAATTAAAAAGCTTGAATGGCTCAGAAGGAAACCTTGGAGATGATACAGGAGTTTACAGTTGTGACTCAACTGGACACTAACATCAGTCGGGAACTTTGAAGACTAGGATATGTTATTAAGGAAATGGATTATGATTCCTAAAAACTTTGGTGAAGGGGTGTACAGTAGGTGGAAATACAGGATTAAAACTCTAGAAGGGGGGGGGGTTGAATATAGTAAGCAAACTTTTTCTAAACTTTCAAGAATAGTGGTTTCAAAAGATTTGTAAAGTGATTCAAGGCCTTGAAATGAGATTAAAGCCCTTGGAAAGAAAACAGTTTGAGTATGAAAATAATAAGTCTATTTCAAGGCCTTGAAATGAGTTTCAAACCCTTGAAATGAAACGGTTTTGAATGTTGCAAAAGTTCTAAGTATGTAACTGAAAAGTAAATGCAAGAGGCACAAGATATATAGAATTCCGTCGACTTGGAACTAAGTATCTACCTCAGGGATCTTCTCCCTGCAGGATTTCAACAAAATTCTTATTAATCCACAACTAAGCCCTAGATCTCAAGCACAGAGAGATTCCTTACCTGTTACAACTTGTTGTTCTCACTAACCTATCTATTACCTGCTCTAGCTATCTGATTAACTAAGAATTCTCTATTGTTCAATTTGAACAATCCTTGAGAATGAGAACTAGAATTATTATCAAAATGATATACAAATGAAGTTCAGAAGAGAAGAACACAAAAACTGAATCTGCAGTGAGTGTGCAATTTCCTTCTGATGATTGGATTGAGATAGATGAATCTCCTTATTTGTTGCTTGTCAATCCTTGAATGTTATTGAGTGTCTCTCCTTATTGTCCTGTTGCAATTACTTCAGCTTTCCCTCTTTTTATAAGGCAGTTTGAAATGAAGATCTTCAGGATCTTCTCTTCAACAAACTTCATATTTTGTAGCTTCAGCTTTGACTTCTCTAAAAACTTCTCCAACGGATAGTTTGATCAATATCTTCAAGGATACTAATTTGATATTGTATGAAAAACTGTTAGGTAACATCGAAACACAGCAAAATTGATCACAGAGTCAATTCATCATATAATTTCCTTTCCTGCAGAACTCAGGTTAGGAATCAAATCCTGAAAATTAGGAAACAAATTTCCCTGCAAAAACTGAGTCAAACGGATGGTGTTAGATACTGAAAACTGTGTCAAAATACGTTGTCTTTCATCATCTAGTATAATCTAATCATGAAAAGGGGTTAATGAGTTTAATAAAGTAAATAAACTTCCCCTAAGTTCATGCATATAAAGCTCGGTAAGTTTCAAGGCTTTGAAAGTTGTTTCAAGGCCTTGAAATAGACATCTTGAACTGAGTTGAAGTTAAAATATCTCCCTTGATGAAAGACAAAACCATAATCTGTTTGATACTATGATTCTTCAAAAAATACTCATTAGCATACAACACAGTCAAATATAGCACATGATATCCAAAATAAATCCAACTTATTAATTTGCAATAATTACAACATAACATCAAAGTTCAGATAATTTATTCTACTGACCAAAAACCAAAACAGGTCAGATCTTTTAATATGCAAATAAAACGAATAAAACCCTAGATTTCTCCCCCTTTTTAACTTCCATCATAAAATAATGAAAATATGTTGGATCAAAGTTTTTGGAAAGATTTTAAAAACTGTTTGAAAAAATAGAATTTTCAAGACTTCGAAAAGGGTTTCAAGACCTTAAAAATGAGAAGAAAGAGTAGGCAAGAGTTTAAGGGTTGGGTCTTCATCTCCTTGCTGCTCTGCATCTATTTCCTGACTATTTCCCTCATCATCATCAATCTGTTCTTCTTCTTGTTGAGCCAGATCAATATCCTCAATGATTGAACTTGTGGTCTTGATCACACTATTAAACAGGAACGTTAAACCTTCTAATGCATTCCTTCCATGTTTCAGTTTATTATTTACAAAAGACCTTTTATTAGAAAAGAGGAATTTTTCATCTAACTCTTTCTTTCAGACTCCATACTGGTTTTTGACTCAGCTTCTTGAAGATCTTTCTTCTTTCTGTCCTTATTTGAAATTGAATAGACTCCATATGAACTTGAGGTTGCATCTGACTCCGAGTCTTGAATGTAGATCTTCTCTTTTTTCTTTTCCCTTGTATATTATGTCAGCCTTCTTCTTTACCTTCTTATGGCTACCAATCTGAATCCTTTTCTGTTTTCCTTGAGCAGACTCCACTGTCTTCTTCTTCTTGCTGGACATTGGTGTCGAATATTTCTTTTCCTTCTTCTTGGGAGGAGGAGGTGCCATGTATTCTGCTAGGGGTCTTTGAACATGAATCTCCACTGATGGTCTGAACCTCTTCTACAGCGGTCTTTCTTTTCTTCTCTGTTGCAGCCTTTGAACCACCAGCCATCTTAATTTTGTCAGAGGCTCTTCTAGTGCTCATTAGGGTTTTGGATGAAGAATAAAGATGTAGGATGGATATGAAGGACATAAAGAAAGAAGAAGATAAATAGAAGAGAGTTTCAGTTTGAAAAAGAAACTAAATATTCTCCCTAATCTTTGAAGATCTGCTGAATAAAAAAGATTCAATTTTTGTGTGTGCCGTTGGAAATAAAAGATATAATGCTATTTTGGCTGAAAAGAGGCATTTAAAAATTGAGGGGAAACATTGAAACATTGAAAGATCCAAATTATTGACTAACTAGCATATAGTCTTATTTTCAAGGCTTTGGAATGTGTTTCAAGGCCTTGAAATGTTGTATGATGTAATGCACATATAGTCAAAATTTTGAAAGGATTTTCAAGAATTTGAAAATCAGTTCAAACATTTAAAACACATAATACTTACCTGATTCTCCCCCTAAACCAATGCTAATTTATTTAACATGCCCAATCCCAATCTTAAGGCTGAGAACCTTTCATCTAGAAATGGTTTAGTGAAGATATCTGCAAATTGCAAGTTAGTAGAAACAAATTCATCAACAATATTACCTTTCTCAGCATGATATCTGATGAAGTGATGTCTAACATCAATATGCTTTGTTCTTGAATGCTGAACTGAATTCTTTGCAATTGATATTGCACTTGTGTTGTCACACTTGATAGGTATATCTCTGAAGTCAAATCCAATGTCTCTCATTTATTGTGCTATCCATAATAATTGTGAACAGCAAGCTCCAGCTGCTATGTATTCAGCTTCTGTTGTTGATAGTGCAACTGAGTTTTTCTTCTTGGAATGCCAGCTGATTAGAGATGATACAACAAATTGACAAAATTCTGATGTACTCTTTCTATCAACTTTATATCCCGCAAAGTCAACATCTGAATAGCCACACAAAGAGAAGTTAGATTGTTTAGGATACCAAATCCCTAAGTCAAGTGTCTTTCTAAAAATTCTCTTAACTGCAGTCAAGTGTGATTCTTTAGGATCAGCTTGAAATCTACCGCACATGCACACACTAGACATGATATCTGGTCTACTAGCTATGAGGTAGAGTAATGATCCAATCATACCTCTATATTCTTTCACATTCACACTCTTACCAGATTCATCTTTGTATAAAGACAGTGTAGAACTCATGGGGTTCTTAATCTCTTTGGAGTGAGACATATTATACTTGCTTAGCAAGTCCGTTTTTTACTAACTTTGATGTAGGAATATGCCCTTCTTCATCCGATGAATTTAAAGTCCAAGAATGAAGTTCAATTCTCCCATCAAGCTCATTTCAAATTCCCTGCTCATAAGACTTGAGAATTCTTTGAAAAGAAGATCATTAGTAGCTCCAATCATCGACATAAATATGAACTACAAGCATGTCTTTCTCACGAGTCTTTATGAATAGGGTCTTATATACAAATCCTATTTTGAAATCATTTTCAAGTAGAAACTTTAACAATCTTTCATACCAAGCCCTTGGAGCTTGTTTCAAACTATAAAGAGCTTTGTCAAGTTTGTAAATATGATCTGGAAACTTGTTATTTTCAAAACCTGGAGGTTGAGCAACATGAACTTCTTCTTGAAGATATCCATTTAAAAATTCACACTTCTCATCCATTTAAAAGAGTTTCATGTTTTTGTGAGATGAAAATGCAAGTTGAATTCTAATTGCTTCTAACCTGGGAACATGAGAAAATGTTTCTTCATAATTAATACCTTCTTCTTGATTGTTGCCTTGAGCTACCAATCTAGCTTTGTTCCTGATTACCTTTCCATTCTCATCTAGCTTGTTTCTGAATACCCATCTCGTGCCAATGACAGACTGATTTCTTAGTGGAGGAACTAGATTCCAGACTCTGTTCCTTTCAAAATCATTGAGTTCACTTTACATTGCTATACTCCAGTCTGCTTCTTGTAATGCTTCCTTCACAGTTTTAGATTATACTGGAGAGATAAAAGTATTAAAAGCACAAAGATTCTTCAACTGTGATCTATTTTGTGTACCAGTGGTTGGATAAGAAATAATGTTATCATCAGGATGAGATGAGAGATATTTAAATATCTTCCTTGGTGTCCATGGTTCATGCTCTCCAGTTTGCTTCTCAAGTCTCTCAGAACTTGAAGTAGTAGCCTATTCTGTTGTCTTCTCTGGAGATTCTGTTTCAATGCTTTGAACCTTAGTTTCAAGGCCTTGAAAATGCCTGCTTTGTTCCTGTGATGTTTCCTTGGATCCTTTTGAGGATTCTTCTTCAGTATCTTTATCACTTCTTACATCAAACTTACCAATATTGTCGTTACCATTATTGTGGACAAAACATGTACAACCAAAATGTTTGAAGTAAGAAATGTTTGGATTTCTTTCTTTGAACAGCTCATAAGGGGTATTCTTCAAAATAGGTCTGATCAAGAACTTGTTAAGAATATAGTTTGCTGTATTCACAGCTTCTGCCCAATAATACTTTGGCAACTTTTTTTCCAGAAGCATTGTTATTGACATGTCTTCAAGGGTCCTGTTGTTTCTTTCAACAACTCCATTCTGTTGAGGAGTTCTATGAACATAAAATTTGTGAGAGATGCCATGCTTAGAACAGAATACATCAAACTCTAATTGATCAAATTCTCTACGATCACTTCTAATTGAATCAATAGGTAGGTTTTTCAATGTTTGAATTTATCTACAAAGCTTTGAAAATTCAGTGAGAGCTTCAGATTTTTCTCTAAGAAACATACCCCAAGTATATCTAGAGATATCATCTACAATAACAAGCATGTACTTCTTACCCTTTGGAGTTGGAGTTCTCATAGGACCACAGAGATCCATATGCAGTAATTCAATGGGTCTAGTAGTACTTACAAAGTTCTTTGGTTTGAATGAGCTTCTGGTTTGCTTTCGTTGTGCACATGCCTTGCATCCTTCTTCATATTTGAACTTGATAGAGGTTATACCTCTTACTAAGTTCTTTGAAACCATCTTGTTCAAGGTATGCAAGCTAATGTGACCCAACTTTCTGTGCCAAAGCTTTGAATATTCTTTTAAGGCCTTGAGACACTTCAAGTTTTCTCCTGCAACTTTGTTAGTTTGAAAAGTATAAACATTGTTAGACCTTGAGGTAGTGAGGTTGAAATTTCAAGATTTCTCATTTTACACCTCACATTTCTCTTTGTCAAAGATAACTTTGTTGCCATTATCATAAAGCTGAGAAACACTAAGCAAATTGAATTTCAAATCATCAACTAGATATACATCATAAATGGAACTTTCAGAATTTGTACAAACATTAGCAATACCAAGAATGCTACATTTTCCTTTGTCACCAATTTTAATTGATCCTTCAAATTGCTCTTTCAGTTCTGAAAATAGAGATCTGTTTCCACTCATATGTCTTGAGCAACCACTATCCATAAACTATTTCTGTTCTTTGATTTTGGTGACAACCTGTAAACACCATTCACTTCCTTACCCAACTGTTAGACCAAGTGCTGAATTTAGATTCATATTCAGGGTCAACCATGTTAGGTGGTCTAACCCCTTAGGAACCCAAATCTTTCTAACTTGTCCTTTGAGTTGGAATGGAAATGTATTCCTCATTATGTGAGGTTCTCTTCTTCTAAAAAGACAAGTCATTTTCGCATGACCCATCTTATTGAAGTAATGGCACTTAGGAGCTTTCACAAATATGGTATTGTTGTTTTTGGGAAATTTAGATTGTATCCAATACCAGTTTTGTGAACAGACTTTAAGCTACCTCCAAGAATCAAGTTCAAGTTGTGTTCTGAGCTTGCAAGTCTTGTTTTGACTGATTCAGATTCTTGAATTTTCTCAATTAGAGTAGTCTTTTGTTTAACCAATTCATCAACTTGATATCTTAGATTAACAATAGTGTCACTCAATATAGAGTTCTCAGTGACTAATTCCTTGACTTGCGTTTTCAAGGCTTTGAAACTGGTTTTCAAGGCCTTCAAATCACTGTTAGTTTTCTTCTGAGAGATTTTAAGATTTTGATTCAGGAAAACAAGATGCAAGTTTTCTTTTGCTTGCTCATGAAATCTTTCTTTCAAAACTCTAATCTCTTTCAGATAGTCCTCTTCATTTAAAAGCATTGTTCTAAGATAATCAGAGAGGGTTTCTGTTGGTTTTGAAATTAAGAAATTCACCATGAACTCAATTTTCTTTTTAGAACTTTCATCATGCTTGGCCATAAAGCATAGGTTGGCCTGTTCTTCTTAAGATTCAGAGTCAGTTGATGTTTCTGAATCCCTCCAGAAAGCTATCATAGCTTTCTTTCTTCTATCATGGTCTTTATTCTGAAAGCTCTTGGTCTTTTTGTGTTGACAATCTCTGATCAAGTGTCCTGCATCACCACACTCAAAGAAATTCATGAATTTAGGCTTGTTACCATGTGAAGAGGATTTACCTTTGTAGTCTTTGCTACTGGAGGATCTGTGTCTATCTCTGCTGAAGTCCCTTTTACCGAAATTCTTCTTCATTTTAAGAATTCTGGTCAAGGCTTTGGAAATCAAAGAAAATGGATCTTCATCATCACCTTCAGTTTCAAGGCTTTGAAATGCTTCATTCTCCTTTGCCTTGAGAGCTAGGTTCTTGAATTCTTCTGGTAGTTCTCCATCAACTTCATTCATGGATATTTCATGTGTAAGGAGCTTTCCTTGTAGGTCATCAAGTTGAAGTAAAAGAGATATTGAGCTTCCTCAATAGCAGTAGTTTTTTGTACCCACTTTGCCTTTGGAGGACTTCTCAGAATCTTTCTAACATTTTCTTCATTGGAAATGTGTTTTCCCGATATCAAGATTGTTGACAATGTCAGTGAATATTTTGAACATGTCTCTGATTTAATATCTCCATTCATCTTGAATAGCTCATATTGCCTGAGATATATGTTGATCTTGGTTTTCTTGATATGGCTGGTTCCTTCAAAGGTCGTCACAAGCTTATCCCAGATCTCCTTGGTTGTCTTGCAGCCTGAGATTCTGTTAAACTTATCTGCACTCAAAGTACAATATAAGAGATTCATAGATTTGTAATTTTTTGAAAATTGTTTTAACTTAGAAGAGGAGAGAGTGTCTTCAGATTTGGGAGTTCTAATCCCATCTTTCTCTGTGTAGAAAGTATGAGGACCATTTTGAATGATAATCAAGAGTTCCATATCTTGATCTATGATGAACATTTTCATCAAAGCTTACCAGTGGACAAAATTGTCTCCACATAAGAGAGGAGGTCTGTTAGCAGCTCTTCCCAGAGAGAAACCACTATCACCTACAGTACTCATGATCACAAGACGATTAAATCTATGCAGTGATACAAGCTTTGATACCAATTGAAGGGGTGTACAATAGGTAGACATACATGATCAATATTAGAGCCTGCCATTCAATATTTGGTATTCACGATAAATCGATCCTCAAGTCCAGGCGAACCCATAAATCGATATTGGAGCCTGCCATTCAATATTTGGTGCTACAGTGGCCGTATTCTGAATTTGTAGACGCTGGAAAGTTGGGAGTCGCCGGAGGGAAGGAAATCTCCCTCATTTTTTCACGTTTCCATAATTTCTTGCATCATCATGATCCTTAAATCCTCTATAACACTTGTGGACCTTTCATGCTTGCCGAGAGATTTTCCCATAGTTTAATCTTGTGGATAATTCATTTTATGGCCCGAAGAAAAGGTCATGTTCATGGCCCTGTATCTCTCTGCCTACTTGATGGTTATGTGAGATGTTTTTCTCGGTGTGTTCCTTGAACTATAGCCTAAAATTTCTATGTTGATTAGGACTTATGATTTAGACTTTAGATTCCCTAAAACTTGGTCGAAGGTGCTGCTACATTATGTTGTTAAAGTTCAAGGTCTTGAACTGTGCATTCTGTGTCCAATTTAGAAACATGTATCTCCTTCGTCGATAATTGGTTTAGGGTGATCATGGAATATATGAATTCTCTCTGTTGCCCTCTAGGAATTTCATGTTGACTGGAACTTCTGAATTCAGCTCTAAGTAGCTTGAATTATGGCTTAAAGTCACTGCAATTTGCTTTTTCTTGAGATTCATGTTCTTCTCCTGCATTTTTGCTCAACTTCGAGCTCTTGTAGCGCACTCCCTACTTCATGCTTTGAGTTAAATTATGGACCCGATTGTTCTATAATAATGATACTGCAACTTTAATTCTAATTTCATATTCCAAATCACTCTCTAAGCCATCTCAAATTGTGCCTAAAGGTGCTGCATATTGCTGTTCTTTGCCAATAGAAACTCTCAATTTTACCTAAGTTTTTCAAGCTTGACCCAACTTTGTTTAGCAATATCTCCTAGAATATTTTGAATCTTTGTGCTTTCCACTATGTTATGAAATCCTTGAACAACCGTCTTCAAGACCATGTTTTCAAATTTGCTAATCTCGTTATAATTGGTCATAAACCAACTCTAAAGTTGACTGTTTGGGTTGATTTCACAATGTTTGTGACTTTCAATTTAATAGTCTCAATGATCTTTCTAGCCTCCAAATTCTTCAGCAAAGTTGCTCATATTGTTATCTAGACTCTAAATATTATGTTTTACCAGATTTAATCATTCTGGAAAATCTAGTTTCACTAATGTAGTTGTGAACGGTAAAATAGTAGTCTCACACAAAATTTATGATCAAATTACTGTTTTGGAGTTATCTACATGTCTATCATGAATATTTGGAGTATTTATCAGCCATTTTGAGTTAAAACTTATCAAGCCATCTGCTGTTGGTCCTTTTGTAATTTTGCTAAACTTCAAGAGCTTAAGTGCAAATAATTAAGAGTTGTATATTTCAACCCTGTGACTACTTGAGAGGTTAGGAAAGGTGTTTGCATATTTTTGAGCATGGTTTAACTTATTCAGGAATTTAGGCACAATTACGGAATAAAATGCAATTTAGTCAAAATCTCAGGGACAGGAGTGTATTTAATTTTAAATTGAAGTTTAGTATGCCTTAGCCAACTCTATGACTTGGAAACTCATGAGACTTTCCACTTTGGCATAAGAGAAGGGTTCATGAACAGTCATGAAATATACTAATAAGATTGAGATATTAGGACAAAAAGGTAAATTTGGCCTGGTCACTCAGTATGACTGCTGCATGTGCATTTTACTTCACAATTGAGAACATGTATTTATTGTATGTATATACTTGAATGTGTAGATACTGCTGGAACAAAAAAACACATTTGCTTGTCAGGAAACTAAGCAGGATATCAGGTAAGCATATGTATGCTTAATTGCTGTTAAAGAGCGTTGGTTAATATAGATGTCTATATGTATGGAATACGTACTTACGGAGTGGTTCAAGTTTTTCTCGGGAAACTTAGTTTGTTATATTGGTTCATGTTGTTGTTGTTGTTGTTGTTGTTGTTGTTGTTTTTTTTTTTTTTTTTTTTTTTTTTTTTTTTTTTTGATTTTTTTTTTAATTTGTGGTTATTGATTCATGTTCGTCCTTGGATACTTGGTTGGTTATTATTGTCTTCGGACGTCTTCAAACACATGGGACAAGTTCTACGGGTTTTTATGTATAGGTCGGGACTCAATATTGAACCCGAATGTAGGTATCTAGTCCTACCCTCTAGACTGATGATCCAATACGGGGTGTGCACACTTAAGGAATAGTTTGTCTTGCGAGTTGATTTTCATTTTTTTTGCCTTCCTTGTTGGAAGTGAAACTGGTTTGCACAACCCCCTGGGTAGTGGAAATTTGAATCCTCTATATAAGGCTGAACTAGAAGTAACTCTGTATTATCAGATATTTGAGTAACTAGTATATTCGACTTTGTAATCTATTTCTTTGATTCGAGATAATTGAACTGCGCATTTGTAAGTATGAGGTAAACGTGTTCAAAGATATATTATGAAAGTTTGTAATGTAAGTGTAAAGCAGGATCTAAATACTCCAGAAGGGGGGGGGGTTGAATAGATTATGCTAACTTTTTGCTAAAACATAGTCGTTTAAAACTAGAGTAGTGCAAGAATTTGATATCTCAAAGCTTTGAAACAGTTTTGAGAAACTTGAAGCTATTACTGCAGGATATAGAGGCTTCAAAGCTTTGAGATTTGGAAAGCTCCAAATCTTTGAAACTTCCTGTTTAGACTGAAGTAAAGATAACAAAAGTAAATAGCAAGTGAAAGGGGTGTATGCAGGTAGAAATGCATTACAAATACTCTAGAAGGTGGGGGGGGGGGGGTTGAATAGAGTATGCCAACTTTTTGTAAAACTTGTAATTGAGAAGAGTTTCTGAGAAGAGCAATGAAGTTCAAGGCCTTGAAAACATTTTCAATCCTTTGTAATGAACACAATTTGAAAGAAAACAGACAAGTCTTTTTCAAGGCCTTGAAAAGTTTTTCAAACCCTTGAAAACAGACTAGTTTGAATGCTGCAAAAACTATGTATGTAAATGAAACTGTCAATGCAAGAGACACAAGATTTATAGAGTACAGTCCACTTGGAACTACATATCTACCTCAGGGATCTTCTCCCTGCAGGATTTTCAACACAATTCTTATTAATCAAAAGCTAATCCCTAGATCTCAATCACTTAGATATGCCTTACTCTGTTATAGCTCGTGGTTCTCTCTAACCTATCTAGAACCTGCTCTAGATTACTGATTAACTAAGAATTATCTATTGTTCACTTTGAACAATCCTTGATAATGATAGATATAAGTAGTATAAGAATGATATACAAATAAAGTACAAGTCAGAAGAACACTGAAGTGTATAACTGCAGTGAAGAATGCAGTGATCTTCTGTGAGATGGATTGTGAGAATGATGTGCTTCTTTGATGCTTGTCAATCCTGAAATGTGTCTATATTTTTATCCGTTGAGTGTTGTGTGTTGTTGCTTCAAAATGAGCTCTATTTATACAGCTCAGAGCTCTGCAAATCTTCCCAGATTTTCAGCAACAAACTTCCTGTTTTGTAGGCAACAATTTTGACTCTTTTAACAGCCTTCTCCAACGGATAGTTCATCATAATATTCTGAGATATTGATCTGATCTTATATTTAAATAGATTGGGAAGATGTCAAGATTGTCTGATTGATCACCGAATCACATTCTCTCCAAGTTTCCTTTCCTGCAACGTCCAGATTAGGAAACCAATCCTGCAAACTAGGAAATAAAATTTCCTTGCAAAACTGAGTTAAACAGATGGATTAAATGGTGTTAAATATATCAAAATAGTTTGTCTTTCATCATAAAATAATAGAAGATAAAGCATAGGGGTGAGAGAAGTATAATCAGACCAGAAGAGTTCAGAAAAACTCCCCCTAAGAATAGCAGACTGTGAAACCTGATTCAAGGCTTTGAAAACTGGTTCAAGGCCTTGAAATAGCTCAAGCCTGTGAAACCTGTGAACTTACAGCAAGGACACAAGGATTTTACAGAGTTCAGTCACAATTGGACCTAGTCTCTGCCTGAGGGATCTAATCCCTCCATGATTCAAACACAACTTCTTATTAATCACCCAAATTTAGCCCTAATATCAAGCCTAAGTGAACTACCTTACACTTATACAGCTTGTGGTTCCTAACCTATCTATTTACAGGCTACAACCTGTTGAAACAATAAGAACCTCTTATTGTTCACTTGAACAACCAAACTACTAAGTTTTAGCGAGGTTTTAGAAATTTAGAATGAATAATACAATTAAGTACAAGTAGGAGAACTCAGGAAGAATAAGCTAGTGAAGCCTAGAAGAGTTCTTCTGATCTGATGATCTTCTGCTGTTGGAGAGATGATTTGCTTGATTGATTTGAAGAATTGTGTAACTTGATCTTTCCAGTTTTTTGCTCTATTCAAATCCACGATCTCAGTCCCCCTTTTTGGGATCTCTTCTATTCGAATTTAAAGTGCTGAACACTTGAGCAACAGTCTCCAACCAACTGAGAAATTATAGGAACATAAATCCTATACATCCTCCTTTCTGATAAGATTCAATCAACATCAATATTTGAATGGATTTATGATTTGTTTATGGACGTTGAAGCGTCCAACAAACATGCATAATCTCAGCAAACAAGATCAAACAACAACAAGACAATCTAGCATCAAGATCTTATTAGCAAACTACCAACAGTTCTAAAGATAAATGGGCTAGATTTGTCTGCTGATAAACTTGAGTTAATGTCTATATATTAAAATTGATGAATATATCAAGTCACTAGTATAGAAAATGTATTATTAGACAGTAATCAACTCATAACGAGTTCTAAGTCTCACAGAAATAACCTGCATACAAAGAAATAATTAGATGCACTTAGCAGTGAAGGATAACCAGTAAATCTCAAAGCTTTGAAGCTTTGCCTCCTAGTTCATCAGAATGACCTTGGATTTTCAATCCAACTCAGTCCTCCATATAATATAGATTAGAACATAGATTACTAATGCATTTATATGGTCATCCCATATGAAGACTAAAACCTACACAAAAACAGTTAGACAAATATACATATAAGCATATAATATAAGCATAGCTACAGTAACTCAAATCTTTGAAGCTTTGGTACTTAGCAATATTTCCTGCATGTGTTTCTGGATTTCATCATCAAGGAACTAAAAGCTCTCTGCATGTGCATTCACATATCAATCTCAAGGAGCTTCAGACTTATTAATCTCCCCCTTAATGAAAGACAAAACACAGTATTTGAAATCCTGATTTCCTGCAACTTACAACCACAAGTGATATTCACAGAATACCTTATAGGTAAAAATAGCACAAAACCACATATTACCAATACCACAGAATAATCAAAAAACACATGCCTATTTCAAGAAAAGATAACATCCTACAATATTCAGAAATTATTACACTAACTTAATCCATAAACTAAACAGCCTAAATACCTAAACAAAAACTAACAGATAATAATCTTCTCCCCCTTTTTGATTTTCATCAAAAGAGTAGAAGAAATGTAGGATCTGTTCAGAGTGTTTTGAAAGAAAGCAAAATAACAAAGGAACTTCATGACTTGGGAGAAGAAGAATAGAAAGATTGGGTTTCAAGGCTTTGATGACTTATCTTTTCCTTTGCTCTGAGCCTCCTCCTGCTCTTCCTCTGAAGCTTCTTCATCCATAGCCTCTTCTTCTCCTAGCTCTCCTTGTTCTTCATCTTTCTTATTAGGAGCTTCCTCAGTTTCAACCTGCATCTTCTCAACAACTTCATCAACTAACTTGTCCAAATCAGCAGCCTCCTTTTCCGTATTCTCAGCACCAGCCTCATCTTCAGACTGTTCAAAGAGATTCTTTGATGTAAGAACAACATGAATTCCATTCTTTTTTCTTCTTCTGCTTCTTAACCCTGTCTTAAATCCTCCACTCCATCTTCCAGAACCCCAACCCTATCAAGAACTTGAGAGAAGTCCAGATTACCAGACACTTTGGGGGTTGAAGCAGCTCTAGGTTTGATAAATTCTTTCTCTTTCAGCTCTTTAGCATTCAACTCAGAATAAAACTTCTATTTTCCTTTTGCAGTGTAAACTATCCCAATCCTTTGAAGTGATACCTCATCTACTACTCCAAAACCAGTAGTAATCTTTTCCTCATCCCTCAAAGAAACTCCAAAATGTTTGAAAAAAATGGTAAGCCATTGGCATAAAGCAGGGAATGGTTGCTAGTCCTAGTGCCACAGTAAACCATATGCTCCATCACAATAGTTGGAAGGTCTACCTAAAACCCTTGACAAATCAGGTACATCAAAATCAACACCTTCTCTGTCACAAGTTCTTTGGAATACTCTATGGGAACTACACATCTCATAATGATTGAAAACATAATTTTGGCTTCACAGGTAAACACAGAGTGTGTTAACTATTTTGGTTCAGAAGTGGTTCCCTCCAAGAAAAACAAGGCTTTGGCTTTCTCCAAAATTTCTTTCCTATCAGGATGATCACTGATCTTATACTTCCTAGGTACTCCCAAAACTTTGGAAAACACCTTGTGATCCAACCTAATGTCAACACCAGACAGGTTGGACTTAACAATATACCTATCACTATTATCCAATTCTTGAACTAAATTAAGATAAAACAATCTGGTTAACCTAGGTTAAGCCTCAGAAGGTGGATTCAAAAAACTCCCAACAGATGAGTTCCTCAAATTCTTAATGTAGTCTAAGTCCATTATATCCAACAACTCAGTACTTATTAGACTATAAAAAGAGATTTTGGATGATGCATACCCATCCATCCACACAGTTTTAACCTCAGAATTAACAAACCAAGAGTCGGGTAACGAATTCTTACCAAAATTTGTGGCCTTCTTGGTCTTCACAGCACTGTGTTTCACCCTCTTCTTTTCTGAAGTTGCTTCACCCTTCTTCTCTGGAGTTGCTTCTCCTTTTTCTATTTTGAAGATGGCACACTCTTATTTTCTCCTTTCTCAGCAGTCACTTCCTTTTTCTTCTTACTTGATTCTTCCTCTTGAACCTTACTCCCCTGATCTTTGTCCTTCACCACTTCTTTAGTAGCAGACTCAGAATCAGACTCAACCACTGGTTCTTCCTGAACTTTCTTTCCCTTCTTGACCTTCTTTGAGGGAGGTGACGTCTCATGGACACTGGCTGTGTCTTCTGAATCTGATCGATGGTGATCTTCCTGTTAGCCTTCCTCTTCACCCTCTTGTCGGAAGTCTCTGACCTTGCTGCTTGATTCTTTCAGACTTTCACTCGATTTTGGTTAGGGTTTGAGAGAATTTGAGAGAAAAGGGAGAGAGAGAGAGATAGACGAAGAGATAGAGGTATAGAATGAGAGAAATAAGTCATGAAGTTGGCTTAAGTAGGTAGAAGAGATTGATTTAAAAAAGAAGATTTGCATGCAAAAAGATTGCAGAAGATTTTTGAAGATATTTTGAGATATTTTATCCAAATATCTGAACATTTTAATTATTCTGTAATTATCTAAAAAGATAATATATAATAATCCATGGTCCAATTTATTAAAGAATACAAATCCACTTAATCAAAGCAGTGTAACACTAGTTCAAATCTTTGAGAAGTTTCAGGCCAACACAGAAACTTCAAAGCTTTGAGCCATACTTTCAAGGCTTAAGAAAGTATGAGCTCAAGGGTTTGAGATCCACACATATAATACACATAGAGACTAATACTACCCCTAAACCAATGCATCCTTGTTTAACATACCCAATTCAAGCCTTATGGATGCAAACCTCTAATCTGGCAATGGTTTAGTGAAAATATCAGCTATCTGCTTAGAAGTAGAAATAAAAGATAGAACAATTTTAACTTTTTTCGGCATGATCTCTAAGAAAATGATGTATCACATCTATGTGCTTTGTCCTTGAGTGCTGAACTGGATTCTTTGAAATAGAAATATCACTTGTATTGTCACAGTTTATATGCACATTTCTGAATTCATATCCAAAATCTCTTAGCTGTTGAGCAATTCATAAAACCTGTGAGCAACAAGCTCTAGCTGCAATGTGTTCAGCTTCTGCAGTTGATAGAGCTACTGAATTTTGCTTTTTTGAATGCCAACTTATCAATAAGGAACCAAGGAACTGGCAATATCCAGAAGTACTCTTTCTGTCTACTTTGTTTCCTGCAAAGTCTGCATCTGAATAACCACTCAACATAAAGTTAGATCTTCTTGGATACCAAAGTCCCAAGTCTTTGGTTCTATTCAAATATCTGAAAAATCCTTTTCACAGCAATCAAATGACTTTCCTTAAGATCAACTTGAAATCTAGCACACATGCACACACTAAACATAATATCTGGTCTACTAGCAGTTAAATATAGAAGTGAAGCAATCATACCTCTATATTCTTTTTGATTCACACTCTTACCAGTTGTGTCTTTGTCTAAAGGCAGTGATGAACTCATTGGATTTTTAACTACCTTGGACTATGACTTGTTATAATTGTTTAACAAGTCCAGAGTGTATTTCCTTTGATGCACAAACATTCCTTTCTTCATTTAATCTACATGAAGTCCAAGAAATAAATTCATTTCTACCATTAAGCTCATCTCAAATTTCTTGCACATTAGACTTGAAAACTCTTTTGAAAGCGCATCATTAGTAGCACCAAATAGAATATCATCAACATAAATCTGTACAACTAATAAATCCTTTTCCTGAATTTTGATAAAAAGAGTTTTGACAACTAGCCCTCTCTTGAAACTATTTTCCAGTAAAAAATTAGAGAGTCTGTCATACCAAGCCCTTGGAGCTTGCTTGAGTCGATACAAGGTTTTATCTAATTTGTAAACATCATCAGGAAAGGTGTCACTTTCAAAACCTGGTGGTTGAGCAACATATACTTCTTCTTGTAAATAACCATTCTGAAAAGCACATTTGACATCCATTTGAAAAAGTTTTATATGATTACGTGATGCAAATGCAATAAGTATTCTGATAGCTTCTAACCTTGCAACAGGGGAAAATGTTTCCTCATAGTTAATACCTTCTTCTTGATTGTATCACTCTGCAACCAGTCTTGCTTTATTTCTTACAAACTTACCGTTTTCATCAAGTTTGTTTCTGAACACCCATCTTGCTCCAATCACAGATTGATCCTTCGATCTTGGAAACAAATTCCAGACTTTTTTCCTTTCAAACTCATTCAGCTCATTCTGCATTGCAATGATCCAATCTGCATCTTGTAGTGCTTCTTTTGCATTCTTGGGCTCAATGAGTGATACAAAAGCACTAAAAGCACACAAGTTCCTCAATTGGCCTCTTGTCTGAGTTCCAGTTGTTGAATCTGATAGGATATTATCTGGAGTATGATCTGATAAATATTTGAATTTTAGGATTGGTAATCCTCTTACCAGAACTTTTGAGATGAGCTTGTTCAAAGTATGCATGCTTATATGACCAAGCTTTCTATTCCACAGCTTTGAGTCATCCTTCAAAGCTTTGAGAAATTTCAGACTATCACCTGCAACTTTGTCAGTACATAGTTCATAAACATTATGTGTCCTACGAGGAGTGAGAATGTAATTGCCTGATTTTTCATCTTGCACCACACATTTCTCCTTGTAAAAAACTACCTTATTTCCTTTATCACAAAACTGAGAAATACTCAACAAATTGTACTTAAGACCATCAACTAAATAAACATCTGAAATTGAATATGTTAAGTTGTTACCAATGCTTCCTATACCAATTATGTTGCACTTTGCTTTGTCACCAAGTGTGATTTTTCTGTCTGATTGCTCTTTAAGCTCTGTGAATAAAGATTTCTTTCCACTCATGTGTCTGGAACATCCACTATCCAAAATCTATTTATGATCTTTCAAAGCTTTGGTGACAACCTGCAAAATTCAATCAATGCCTTAACAGGCTATTAGACCAAGTGTAGAATTTGAATTCATACTCAGATTCAACCATGTTAGGTGGTCTAACTCTTTTTCGAATCCAAATCTGTTTCACTTGTCCCGTAAGCTGATAAGGATAGGTGTTCCTCATTATGTGAGGTTCTATCCTTCTAAAATGGCAAGTTAATTTCACATGTCCAATTTTACCACAGTAATGACACTTTGGAGAATTTCTGCTTCGTGATTTCACAAAAGTGGATTGGTTTCTTCTTGGAAAATTTGGATTATAACCTATTCCACTTTTGTATACAGAATGCGTACTTTCTCCAAGCATAAGATTTAGCTTCTGTTCTGAGCCAACAAAAGTTGAAACAATTTTCTTAGATTCTTGAAGCTTACTAGTCAATAAAGTGTTTTGTTGTTCTAAATCATTTAAATGATTTTTTAGATCAACAAACTTGTCACTTAAAAGAGTGTTTCGATCAACTACTTCTTTGACTTGTGATTTCAAAGCTTTGTATCTTCTGTCCAAGGCTTTGAAGTCAATATCAATTTTCAACTTAGTAGCTTCAATACATTTGTCCTAAAAAACCAAATATAGATTTTCTTTTGCTTGCTCATGAACCTTCATTTTCAAGGAATCAATCTCATTCCTATACATTTCCTTATTTAAAAATATACTTTTGAGGATTTCAGGTAAGACAATAGAATGACTAGATAAAAGATTTTTTACCATGTCTTCAATTGGATTCTTAGTAGAGTGGTCTTCTTGATTCCCTACCATTAAACATAGATTGGTCTGCTCTTCATCAGAATCTGAGTCTGAAGAGTCTGAATCACTCCATGAGACTACCATTGCCTTCTTCCTCCTGATTTCATTTTCCTTCTTAGGAAATTGCCAGCCTTTCTTCTTTTGAGCGCAATCTCTTACCGGATGATCTGCATCTCCACATTCATAGAAAATCATAACTTTATGTTTATGTGAATTTGAAGTAGACATACCTTTCTAATCCTTACTGGTTGAGGATCTGAATTTTTCTTTGTTGTAGTCCTTGTTTCCAAAGTTTATCTTCTTCTTCAGAATTTTGGCCAAGGATTTGGTGATCACGGCTAAGGCTTCTTCTTCTTCATCATCATCATCCTCCTGTTCAAGGCTTTGAGATTTTTCATTATCTTTTGCCTTGAGTGCCAGGTTCTTAATGTTGTCACTCAATTCACCATCAACCTCCTTCATGGTAATCTCATGAGTGAGCAGTTTTCCTTGTAGATCATCAAGTTCCAGAATTCTTAGGTCTTGAGCCTCTACAATTGCAGTTGCCTTAGGCTCCCATTTTGCCTTTGGCAAGCTTCTGAGTATCTTCCTGACCTTTTACTCATTTGAGAAAGTTTTTCCCAAGGATTCCAAGTTTTTCACAATATCTGTAAACCTTTTGAACATATCTTTGATGGATTCATCAGAATTCATCTTAAATAGTTCATACAGTCTCAAAAGGATATTAATCTTTGTCTGCTTGACTTGGTTGGTTTCTTCATAAGTGACAGTCAGCTTGTCCCATATCTCTTTTGCACTTTTGCAGTTGGATATCCTGTTAAACTCATCTTCACTAAGAGCACAATATAATATGTTCAAAGCTTTGTAATTCTTTGATACCTTCTCCAGTTCAGTAACTGAGAGATCTTCATCAGGCTTGACAATTCTAATTCCATTGACAATAGTATAGAAAAAGTTTGGCCCATTCACAACAATAGACCATAGTTCGATGTCCTGGTCTATGATGAACATCTTCATCAATGCCTTCCAATGAACAAAGTCATCACCACAAAACAATGGGGGTCTATTAGCTGCTCTTCCCTGTGAGAATCCTCCATCACCTACATTACTCATTCTCACAAGATTGTTGGACAAAGCTCTAATACCAATTGAAAGTTTCTAATGTAAGTGTAAAACAGGATCTAAATATTCTAGAAGGGGGGGGGGGGGTTGAATAGAGTATGCTAACTTTTTCCAAAACACAGTCTTTTAAAACTAGAGAAGTGCAAACAGTTGATATCTCAAAGCTTTGAAACAGTTTTGAGAAACTTGAAGATATAACTGCAGGATATAGAGGGTTCAAAGCTTTGAGATTTGGAAAGTTAAAAGATTTGAAACTTCCTGTTTAGACTGAAGTAAAGATAACAAAAGTAAATAGCAAGGACACAAGGATTTTACAGAGTTCAGTCACTATTGGACCTAGTCTCTGCCTAAAGGATCTAATACCTCCAGGATTCAAACACAACTTCTTATTAATCACCCAGATTTAGCCCTAGATCTCAAGCCTAAGTGAACAACCTTACACTTATACAGCTTAAGGTTCCCAAACTATCTAGTTACAGGCTACGACCTGTTGAAACAATAAGAACCTCTTGTTGTTCACTTGAACAACCAAACTACTAAGTTTTAGTGAGGTTTCAGAAATTTAGAATGAATAATACAATTAAGTACAAGTAGAAGAACTTAGAAAGAATAAGCTAGTGAAGCCTGGAAGAGTTCTTCTGATCTGATGATCTTCTGCTGTTGGAGAGATGATTTGATTGATTGATTGGAAGATTTGTGTAACTTGATCTTTCCAGTTTTTTGCTCTCTTCAAATCAACGATATCAGTCCCGCTGGCTTTCTTCTATTCAAATTTGAAGTGCTGAACACTTGAGCAACAGTCGGCAACCAACTGAGAAATTATAGGAACAAAAATCCTATAAATCCTCCTTTCTAATAAGCTTCAATCAACAACTGTATTTGAATGGATTTATGATTTGTTTATGGACTTTGGAGCGTCCAACAAACCTGCATAATCGCAGCAAACAAGATCAAACAACAACAAGACAATCTAGCATCAAGATCTGATTAGCAAACTACAAACAGTTCTAAGGAAAACTGGGCTAGATTTGTCTGCTGATAAACTTGAGTTAATGTATATATATTCAAATTGTTGAATATATCAAGTAACTAGTATAAAGCATGTATTATTAGACAGTAATCAACTCATAACAAGTTCTAAGTCTCACATAAATAACCTGCATACACAGAAATAATTAGATAAACTTAGCAGTAAAGGATAACCAGTAAATCTCAAAGCTTTGAACATTTGCCTGCTAGTTTATCAGAATGACCTTGGATTTTCAATCCAACTCAGCCCTGCATATACAATAGATTAGAACATAGATTACTAATGCATTTATATGGTCATCCCATATTAATACTAAAACCTGAATGAAAACAGTTAGACAAATATACATATAAGCATATAATATAAGCATAACTACAGTAACTCAAAGCTTTGAAGCTTTGGTACTTATCAATATTTCCTGCTTGTGTTTCTGGCTTTCATCATCAAGGAATTAAAAGCTCTCTGCATGTGCATTCACATATCAATCTCAAGGATCTTCAGACTTATCATATTATATCTAAATTTTACTTACTTGTCTCCTCAAAAAAATATGTCTATATTACTTGAGGTAAGATAACGATGTGACATCTATGTCTTCTATACCTTGGGAGGTGCGTACGCGGGGAACATGGGAGAAGTCAATCACTTCAAAGTTTACACATTGGAGTATGAAAATTAAGATACTAAATTTCAAGTTAATTTTATATCTCATTAATTCCGTCTTGTAGAAGAATCGTTGGGGTTAGAGTCCTTGCTGAGCATTTTCGTCCTTAACGGAGGAAACGTTCAGAGATTCTGGGGGCTCTAATTGTAGTTTCTCCGGTACTGCAGGATGGGGGTGTTATAGGATCCCCATAATTTATTGGAGTATTCTCCAAAACCCATTTGTTCGTCTACAGAGACTCGAGCGGATGGGTAAATTGCGAAAAGACTACATATTTCCAGAAAAACATTCAAGGGGATTCTATAATACAATATAAACTATAATTTTTTTTGCACCGAAACTACAACTACTGGTGTTTGAAAAAAAAACCTATCCGTCCATTGATTGAGGAAGAGTCACGACGTTTCATAAATTTTAATCTTGCAAATTATTCATATAAGTATCGTCTATGCTGTGCATTTCCGCTCTTCGTACTAAGGTCTTTGGAGAAACCAGTTACCGCATGACCATGTCTTTTTAGAGATGTTGTACACCTTTGCGCGACATGCAAAACTGTGAATATGAGATTCAAGAAGAATGATTTCTGCAATTATCGATAAGTTGAAATGAACGACGTGTTGAATTTACACTGTTGGGATGCATCACACTTGATCTTCTTCTATCGTTGCAAGAAGTCAACGAATAAGGAAGCGGCTATCTACTTTCCCTTGTACGTCTTACTCGAGTATGATGAATGGGCAAAAGAGAAGAAGTTCAAGAAATATGCATCCAATAGAGGTCTTGATGCAGCGTTCATCGTGTTCTCTCTTAAATTGTCCATGGGGACTGGAAACAGAAGATCATCGGCGAGGTTTTTGAAAAGGAAACCCTTGCTACTTTATGGGACACCACAAAGATAATGATGGATTAGATCCTCATAATTTCTTGAAGTACTTCACTACACCCCATTTGTTCGTCTACAGAGACTCGAGCAATATTGTAGCCTAAGGGGGCTAGTGTAGACTCCTTATATTTGAGAAACATCGGCTGTTGCAACTTCTGAAAATGTGAGTGGTTTGGGCATGCCTTAACATTTTGGCGCACCTTCTAGAATTAATTCTAGTTTGGAAACCCTGCCTAAGTCAGTGTGTACACTGTCACCTCCTCCATGTTGTCGATTACCATTGATTTGGTTATCATTCTAATAAGCTTTATCTTGATTTATAATAATTCATTTATTTCATATTTGGATATTGTCATTTTGTATGTGGATATTAATCCTCGTGAACACCGATAATTTAAAATTAAGTTGTAATCTTCCCTAAAAATTCAAGTTATCAGCATATCTAACAAGTCTTATTCTCTCTAGAAAAAGGAAGTTTTTCCTTTGTTCCCAAAAAACGTGGTAGAGGAAACATGAATTATTGTTGGTCCTTTAGATTGGATTAATTAAATTTGTACAAATGATGTATGACCACTACTTGGTAACACATACCTCAAAGAAAGAAGAGACGGCGTTTATCAAATTGGCGAAGCCGATGCTCGGGCAAAGGTCTATGGAAACTGGGGATAATTCTTTGAATCACAGATGAAACAATAGGGTTAAATTTCTAAATAATGAAAGTTGGTTTGTTTGAAGATAGTTACTGTAACAAGAATATTACATAAGATTCCATGCACTGCACATTTTGTTAATGTTGAGTTGATTACTGAAAACACATATTCTCTGATTTTATGATGGGGAGCCAGGTTGATGAATTTTTTTAGAAGCAGATGAAGTGGGAAAGACAAAACAGAAAGAGAACAAGCAGACATGTCAACTAAGTATTGAATGCTATGAGAGATTGGAACATAAGTTGAAATATTGTATTATGATTAAACAAAGATGGAAACAGAGATTTAGAAGCACATAAAAGAAAATATAGAGGCATAAGGGAATATGTGATCATAGAATTTGACTTTTCTAGAAACTTACACTTCCTGAATAGTCATATATAGACATCGGTAACCTTAGGTAGCAATGCAATGACCCAAAAAAATGCTTTTAGGTGACATGCTTTGAAATTATGACCACTGTATGGTCTTATCCTAGGATAAATAAGCATGCATATGGTTTAAGAGAATGATAATCTGGAAACATAGAATAGAGACCTTAAAACAGTTATTTATTCCTGCAAGATTGCTTTTGGTTGTCTGTTACATATTGGTCATTAATAGTTACCAAACCTTCACTCCAGAAAGAAGAGGAAAGAGTGGCTTGGTGAAGTAGAGCTAAAGAAGAAGCAGCTCATTTATGATGAAGAGGATGAGCTTCAAGAGAATGATTCGGAGTCTCAAATAAGTTGTGATGTCTTCTTTCAGCTCTATAATTTTCCTCCAATGTTGCGGACAAGATGTCTGATGAACAACACCAAGGATTTCGAATTAAGACTTCCAATTCTCATGTACGGTGTGACAATATGTCTACCATGCTTGGCCTATAATCCTAATTTGCACTCTGATTTGAAGAACATATAAATTGATCACCATTTTGAAGGGAACAGGTGGTGTGAAAATAAAGTATACTTGCTTATATTGCTTGAGCAGATCAAACAGTGGTCACATTTTATAAAAGTGCTGCCTACAAATCAGTTTCAGAACATGAAAACAAATGTTGGAGTTACTATCGCATCAGTGATTAAAGCAAGACAAAGTTGGACACAACATGGGTGTGTTAGAGTTATATATGAAATTGTGGGGGTTAGATTTTTAAGTAATGAATGTTAGTTTGTTGAAAGGTAGCTACAATAATAAGATTACTACTTTAACATTCCATGTACTGCACATTTTGGGAATGTTAAGTTGATAATTGAACACACATTCTCTCTGATTTCATTAATAATATATTTCCACGAGAATATGCATGGTTAAGCCTTGACTAAATTACCTCCAAAATAGGAGATGCGATTAAATTCCACCATATATTTGATTTCATATTTCTAAATATTAGCATTAGTGTCATTGTTCAACATCTGTTAATTATTTTATAAAATGTCTTCAAGCATTTCGTGGATTGAATCCCAAAACATATTCTATGAAATAGATTCACCGAATATTGATAAAATTACATTAATGTGAAACATATTTTTTTATCGTGAAGCTACAACTACCGATGTTTGGAGAAAAACTTACAAAACGTGTTTGAGGAGGAGTCACGACTACTGATCTTTTGACTTATTCTTATAAGTTTGGTCATTCTTCTCCACTTCGATGCATGTTTTTGTCGATGGAATCATCCCGTCTTCTAGCTCTTCCTCCTTAGGTCTTTGGAGAAATCACTGACCACATTGCGATGACTTCTTCTAGAGACCCCGGTCTCTTTGGTGCATCTTGAAAGACTGTGAACACGATTTTCACAGAGAATAAGTACCGCACTTATCAATATGCCGATACGATGAGTTGTTGAGTTTACACGTTTTGGATGCATCGAACTGTAGTTTCTTCTATCGTTACAAGAAGGCGAAGAATGAAAAAGCGGGTTTCTACTTTGGCTTGTACGCCTTGCTCAGGTATGATGCCTTGCTGTATCGAGCAAGTTCCTTAAAAGTGCAACCAATATTGGTTATGGGATCACAGCCAGCGTCCTAAATAAGTTTCTTCTTGAAATTGTAATAAATAAATATTATATCCAAACACTCTCATGACACTCTCAAATGCAATCTTTCCGAAATCACACGCTTGCCAGTCTCTAGGCGACCCAAGAGAAACACCTGATCGTGTAGTACTATCAACATTTTCATGCAAAATAACCTTTCTTATCATTTGATGTTCTTTTAAGAGAGAAAAAGAAAAGAAAAGAAAACAATAGGAAGAGGGAACATAGGAGGCCCATGATTTCATTAATTTGTTTTTCTAGGCTCATCGCCAAAAACACCAGCATGTTCTCATAACAGACCTGCATTTAATGCACGTATCTTCCCCTTCATGGTATAAATAGTGAAATACTAGTCGTTCCCAAACACAAAATTCTTACAACTCTAAATTCATTTCCAAAAAATCTCTCTGCATAAGAAGTTCGTAACCTCCTATATTTTCTTCACCATGTCTTCTCTCTTTTGCCTGTTCCTGTGTCTATCTTTACATGCATGCAGTGCCCGTCATCTTAGAGTTGTTGAGAAAGAAAAGAATAAGGTTTGTTCTAAATTTGTTGATTTTTTGTCTGTTCTTTTCTATGGAGACATGGGAATTTATATGTTTTAGATTTTTGTGCAGGGCATGCAGAGCGAAGATCTAGTTTGTATTGGAACACACTTATGTTTTAGCCAAGAAAACGGTGATTTATCGGAGGAAATTGTCCCAAGGGATATTAGGAGTGATGCTTCAAAAGTTTCTATGGTGGAAACTGAAGAACCCAAAGGTGCGTCTTACGGCGTCCTCAATAGTTTTATGCCATTCGAAAAGCACTGGTGTAGTCACTTCATTTAAAGTTTAGATATTAGAATTAACCGTTACTCATCATTTCTCTCTCAAAAAAAAAAAAAAAAAAAAAAAAACGTTACTCATCATCGAAAACCTTGGATTATGTCACTACCAGGCAAAGAAGATTTACATATGTCTAATTAGGAGAACCATGTGGCCTGGGTGAAATTTGTCGAAGTATTAGAGAAGTTTCTTAAACTTCTTTGATGGAGATATTATCATAAAAGTGGCGGGAAATCTAAACAACTTTTGAAGTTAGCTAAGCTGAAAAGCTGGACTCTCAAACCCCTATCAGTGTTTCTGATTTGCATTCCACCTATGCAGCTGTTGAACTTGCGTGGAAGGAAAGTAAAATTTCATCTACTCAACTTGCTGTGGAAAAGATAAGTCAAGTAACGGTATGGTCTCAAGATTTTTTTTATTTTTATTTTTTTTATTTTTATTTTGACCAAATATAAACATGGGCAGATGCTAAGTATTGATTGTTGTATACATATGGTAGTCTTCTAACCCATCACATTTGACATGTCCTTAGTAATGAAGGCAGGTGCTCATGTTTTCTGCTCACGTTATTTATAAAAAAGATCAAATTTTCATTTATAAGTTTGGGTTGAAGTCAAATTTTATCTATTTTTTAATTCACTTTATTTTTACTCCAATGTTATATATATATATATATGTATATATAGAGAAAGACCCCAATTAATAGTTATGATAGTACTCGATCCAGGGCAAATAGTAAGACCATGCATTATTAATTAAATCTAATGTGAGACTTCGTCTATTCTTGTGCAGTATTTGGAAGAGATAGCTAGGCGGGTTCTGAAAGCTACCCCAAATGATGCCGAGGAAAGAGTAGACTCCAACGAAGGCGACACCGTGGAGGACGTTGTAGAAATGGATTACGCGCAACCACATAGGAAACAACCGATTCACAACAAAGAAACCTAAGCTCTCTTGTTGGCTAGTACTCATTTGGATCAAATATGCATTTACTTTGTTGAGAAAAACTTTTATATATTTCATGCTTACTGTCTATTTGTTTCACATATTTAACATCAATCTTACCACTTAAGAAATGATATTATCATTGGAAGTTTCAACAATATGTATTGATGTAACTTCATACTCCGACTTCTAGAATAAGCTAACGTCATCTATCATTAGTAGTAAATATGTTAATTTGAACTGGTAAAAGCTTTTAGTCCAAAGAGTAACTGAGTTGACAATTAGTTTATCACGGTCAACTTCGTAAAAGTATGAACACCACCACAATCACCACCACCACCATTGTTAGAAAGTATTGCATGGGCGCTCATGGGGCTGTACTGCAATTAATACAAACATCAGGGGTGTGCTGCAATTAACTAATAACTAGGTTTATATATACAGATCTAGCCCACACATATTAGAATGTCTGGAAGCAGACTGGAAATACGTAGAATCACACTTTTTCTCTCTCAAAAGCATTGAAGGAGTGAGACGTGCTGTGAACCATTGAGTTCGTCCTAGTGATGCACGTGGATTGCTGGGGCTGAAGCAAATGAACACAAGGGAACAAGATCGAGGGACGCATATGCGGACAATCATGCTACAAGAGGTAAGCCAGTTTAATCGCGTCTACTATACGATTACCTATCTAGGGTTTACCTGTAGATTATCCTTCATTGGTATTATACCCTAAGTTTGCGTTTCGTGGCTCGAAACAAGTCAAACCCGTACCTGTATAGGCTGCGTCGTTTTTCATCCATGCTTTTCTGTACACAAATAATTTATCATTTCGTAGTTCTTTTCGAGAGGATTCCAGAAAATGAGGTTCGTACTTTTTGGTTGAACTAGAAACGTTATGCGTGTTTGAGTAATATGTGCAGTCTTAATCTCTAAAGAATAAATCAGTAAATGAGTAAGCATATTTCCAAACTTGTTTAAGTTGAAGACATGGTTGAAACCAGAACGAAAAGTCGAGCAGATCGGTGCAAGCCTCGCAGGAATAAACCAACATGAAGGCGCACGGGGGCCACACGCGCAAATCAACAACGCTTCTCGCGCCAATTTCGGCTGCTGCGGGTGGCGTGGCAGTTAGGTCTGATGTGGAGGTCCACGTGGAAATGAAACGTTGATGGGATGCTGGTATGGCATTACACGTGGCAGTCAAGTGGTGTTTATATGGCAAGGAAATGTGGCATGTGAAGTCAGCCTATATGCTGATGTGTATGTACTGTTGAATTAGATTTCCTAGAGGCAATCTATATTTAGTATGAACATTTTTTATGTCTAGAATATTCATTTATTATTTTGTGGAGATATCTAATATATGAAGTCCTTAGATTACAAATTGCTGTTTATCTTAAAAATCCGTAGTCCAGTATATTGATTAACAGGACGATCGCGATAGACTAGTATGTGGGTAGATTGATATGGAGATATCAAATTCTAACACATGGGTATGCATTAGGATTAATGACATACTGGATTAACCCATCACGAGTAGACTACATATAAATTATGTTAACGTCACAAGTGCTTCTCGTAAGTGACAATGGTATTGTAATCCTTAAACTTGAAGTCACTAGATACTCTAGTTGTGCAATATTATGTTTTGATCTCGACAAACGCTACATCGTGACTGGGTAGCAAAAAGGCGGTTATCGGATATTATTTCAAGCAAGCTGAGAGATGGTAGTGATGCAGACATGATTTGTCCCTCCTACATAAATGGGAGTAAATAACCACGACCACTCGAGGGGTAGAGCTTATGGAATGTCCAGACTCAGATAAATCAATATGTGATATTGATGTTATCTGCCTGGATCAGCCTATTCCCATGATCGAGAAACTATGGATTAGATATACGAGTGTGACATTTATGTCTCGTGTCTAATCCAGATATAGAGACAAAGGGATAATGCAATACGGTAACATTGGGCACAAGGTTTGTCGGATCACTGCCTATTTATATTAGTTGGGTGGCATAGATTTCTTGCTAGACACCGCTCTATGTTAGTAATTGTTACTATATGGATTAAACTGGATACATGCATTAATTATTTGGACTAATTAAGCAAAGGATCAAAGCTCAACCAAAAGCAAAATTAGCATGAATTTACAAAGTGGACAAATCCGTGTATGGACATGTTTAGTATTGGGCAAATATGTAGTTAATAAGGAGTTATTAACTATATAAAGGCACTCCAGGCTTATTATTTTCATAAGAGTCATCATTGAGTGAAAATAAATAAGCAATGAGAGAGACATACAAGGTGGCCGAACCTCACGTCCGCCCCTCTCTGCGCAGTTGGCTTCGTGTGGCGCGCGGTTCCGTGGTGCCTCGTTTGCATGATCTTCTTCCTCCTTCTTCGCGTAGCTACAACAAAGACGTGAAGGGAATTCCAGTACAATCCTAGGTGTGGATACTCGTAGAGATGTGGACGTCATTCTGTGTATCGTGATCATTCAGAAAAACAAGGTACACAACTATTTACCCCTTATCACGTTATGAATGCTTCCATGCGATCGATGGAGGGGTTTGATCAGGAATCTATTTATTGTTATTCCGCTGCGTAACCTGCATCAAAACCCTACAATGGTAATAGAGCCACATGTCTTAGCGCATAGCGTGATTTATGTGTTACTGTTTTGTCAGTTTTTACACCGTACTGTTATTTTCGCGTAAAAATGATACTCGTAAAATGATACGATTTGAATGTGATTCAATAGAAAATTAGCTAAGTTTACATATGATTTTAAGATTAGTTGATTTCGTATACATACGATGTATTAATTAATTGGAGAAGTAAACCTAGGGTTTAGGGCAAGATAGGGAAGAAAAATAGTTTTTTGTCCCACATTGGGTTCGGGTACAAGGAGGAGAAGAGAGAAAAAAAAAATTTCCACCCAAAGGGGTTCGACCAAGGTGGACTAATAGCCCCCTAGGGTTTCGGCCAAGCCACTCGGCCCCAATGTGGGACAAAAAACTATTTTTCTTCCTATCATAAATATTACGATTTGCCTTCTCTTACTTAACACTCGCGAAAATCATAATGTATTAAATTCACGCTTGCCAAAAGAAAAGGTGATTTGATTCATCATGAGATGGCGCGATGACACAAACTAGTAATATGAAATTGTTGAAGTCAGAGGTTGAACACAACTAAGCTACTTCAATAGGATTGAAAGCTTAGAGGCAAGACAACTGGGATTATGAATGAGATAGATAAATAACAAGTTATTTTCCCAATTGAACCAAAAGTTGCATATGATGCAATTGGAAAGTGTTCCTACCTAAATAAATTTTTTTTGGGTGACTTGCCATAGCAAGCTCGAGAAGAAGTGAAATATGGATCATGGCCCACTAGAGAATATATGATATTTTTCGCATTAATGGTGAGGGCTATTAATCCGAGAAAAATAGTCGGAGCTATATTTAATAATCAAGCCATTGTTAAATGTAGTTAATTATTCACCAATACTAAAACTTGTATATTTATCATTTTAAATAATTCCAATTGCAAACAATCAACAACAAACATCGACTTCATCCCTGCGTTTTGTCCTTGAGAAACAGAGACTTTTTGGAATCAGTTTCTGGACTGATACAGAAACTTGAGAATTGTTTTCAAGAAAGAAAAGAATTTGTACACTCTAGAGCAGTCTGTTCTAGAGACACCACCTGCTAATGCTACCGCTGCCGAAAGAAAGTCACATCAGAAGATCGTTGATGACTCTACTTATGTGAACTGAATTATGCTTTGCACCATGAACTATGAGTTTCACAAGGAACATGAGAACATGGAGACGTATGATATGATTATAAATTTGAGACAACTCTTCCAAGAGAAAGCAAGGCATGGGTGGTATGAAGTATCTAAAGCAGTGTTCAAGTGTCATCTGCCAGAGGGGAACCCAGTCGGGCCTCATGTACTCCGCGTGATCGGATGTATAGAGAGTCTCGAAAGATTAGGCTTCCCATTTAGCCAAGAGTTGGATACTGATCTCATCTTGCAATCGTTGCCTGATAGTCATAGCCAGTTCATCATGAACTATAAAATGAATGAGATTAATAAGACTCTGCCAGATTTTCTTAATATGTTGAGGACTGCCGAACAGAGCATTAACAAACGAAAAGGCAAGGCCATAATGATGGTCAATAAAGGAAAGAGAAAGCGAGTTGCTTCAACCTCCAAAGGGTAGATCAAGGAAGTTGCAAAACTCAAGGAAGTTGCCTTAAAGCCTGCTGGTGGCGTGTCTAAGGGCGCCTTTCACTGTTGTAAATAGACTGGCCACTGGAAAATAAATTGCCCAAAGTATCTGGAAGATGAGAGGCTTTAAATAGTGATTTCACCATCACCAGTTATTTTTGTTATAGATGTCAATATGTTTATCTCTTCATCTTGGGTATTGGATACTGGATGTGGATCTCACATTTTTCGAAATGTGCAGGATCTAAAGAGAAGCAGACAATTGGCTAAAGGGGAGATAGACTTGTGCGTAGGGAATGGAGCAAGAGTTTCTGCATTGGTTGTATGCGTTTATGAGTTATCTTTACCTTCAGGACTTATTTTAGAATTATACAATTTTTATTTTGTACTATTTCTTGTTTGGACAAGAAGGGTTTTTCTGTCACACTAAAGGACAAGTGTTGCTCCATTTATTTTTATGGTTTGCATTATTGTAATACATTATTTTCTAATGGATTATATGTCCTTGATCTAGATAATTCCGTCCATAACATAAATACCAAGAGTACTAAGACTATGAATTTAAATACTACTTATCTATGACATTGTTGTTTAGGCCATATAAACGAAAATCGCATCTTTAGACTTAATAAAGATGGATTCCTAGACTCATTTGATTATGAATTATATGAGACATGTGGGGCTTGTTTATTTGGAAAAATGACTAAAGTGGCTTGAATTCATGAGATCCGAAATGGAATCCATGTATACCAACAAAGTGTGGAATTTGGTGGAACCACCCATAGGGGCTCGTCCCATAGGATGCAAGTGGGTCTTCAAGAAGAAGACCCACATGGATGGCAATGTGGTTGCCTATAAGGGTCGATTGGTTGCAAAAGGATTCAGATAGATTCATGGTATTGAGTATGATGAAACATTTTACCTAGTCGCGATGACCAAACCCATTCGCATCTTACTTGCTATTGCAGCTTATCACGATAATGAGACATGGAAGATGGATGTTAAAACAGCGTTTCCGTATGGAAACCTCCTTGAGGATGTGTAAATAACACATCGAGAGGGTTTTGAAGATCCAGAGCATACACATAAAGTGAGTAAACTGCAACGATCCAGTTATGGATTAAAAGAAGCTTCTAGGAGTTGCAATCTATGTTTTGATGATGTAGTAAAAGAGTTTGGCTTCATCAAGAATGAAGATGATCCTTTTGTTTACAAGAAGGTTAGTGGGAACTCTGTTTTGTTTCTAATCTTGTATGTGGATGACATACTACTCATTGGAAATGACATTCCTACCTTGCAATATGTTAAAGATTGGGTGGGTAAGTTTTTCTCAATGAAAGACATAGGAGATTTAGCTTATATAGGTATCAAGATCTATTGGGATAGATCTAGGAAGCTGCTCGGCCTAAGTCAAAGTACATATATAGAAAAGGTGTTGAAACGGTTCAACAATGCATGAATCACAGAAAGGATTCTTACCCATGTTGCATGGAGTCACCCTTTCGAAGGCTGGCTGTCCTTCCAATGAGATTGAGAAGAACCGTATGAGTAATTTCCCATATGCATCTCCCATATCTATCATGCACGCCATGTTATGTACCAGACCAGATGTGTCATACGCGTTGAGTATGGCAAGAAGATACCAGTCCAATCTGGGTGAGAGTCACTGGATTGTTGTCCAGAATATTCTTAAGTACTTGAGAAGAACTAAGGATGCATTATTCATATATGGAGGTGAGGAAGAGCTAAGTATAAGGGGTTAACCTGATGCAAGCTTCCAAACCGACAATGATGAATTCAGATCGCAGTCAGGGTTTGTGTTGTGCCTGATGGAGGACCATTGAGCTGGAAGAGTTCCAAGCTAGAGACGGTTGCTGATTCTACAACTATGGTCGAGTACATTGTTGCGTCTGGCGCATCAAAGGAAGCTGTTTGGATAAGGAAGTTCAAAACTGAGCTTTGTGTGGTTCCTAGTATTTTGGATCCAATTGAGTTGTATTGTGACAACATTGGGGTGATCGCACAATCCTAGGAACCCAGGTCATATTAGAAATCCCAAGCACGTACTCAGGAAGTTCCATCTTATTCTAGAGATTATCGATAGAAGAGATGTGAAGATATGCAAGATTCCAACAGATTATAATCTTTCAGATCCACTTACAAAGCCGCTTGTTCAGCGAAACCATGAAGGACAAACTAAATATATAAGCATACGAGATGCACCAGATTGGGTCTAGTGCAAGTGGGAGACTGTTGGGTTAGATGCCATAGAGGAAATGTATATTTAGTTAAAACATTGTTTTTGGCTAGAATATTCATTTGTTATTTATTGAGATATTTAATATAATGAAGTCCTTAGATTACAAATTGTTCTTTACCTTAAATATCCCTATTCCAGTATATCGACTAACATAACGATCGCTGTAGACTAGTACGTGGGTAGATTGATATGGAGATATAAAGTCCAATTACATGGGTATGCATTAGGAGTATTGGCATACTGGATTGACCCACCACGAGAGGACTACAATTAAATTATTTTAACGTCACAAGTGCTTCTCGTACATGACAATGGTATTGTAATCCTTAGACTTGAAGTCGCTAGATACTCTAGTTGTGGAATATTACGTTTGATTTCGTCAAACGTTACACCGTGACTGGATAGCAATAAAGGCGGTTATCGGACATAATAGGAAGCAAGCATAGAGGTGGTAGTGATGTAGAGAGGATTTGTCCCTCCCACATATGGGAGTAAATATCCACGACCACTCGAGGGGTAGATGTTATGGAATGTCTGGAAAGACTCATATATATCAATATGGAGTATTGATGTTATGTGCATGGATGAGCGTACTCCGAGGATCGAGAAATTATGGATTGGACATATGAGTGTGAAATTTTTGTCTCGTGTCGAATCTAGGTATAGAGACAAAGGGATAATGTAATACCATAACATTGGGATAAGTCTTGTCGGATCACAGACTCTTTTTATTAGTTGGGTGACATAGATGTGTTGCTAGACACCGCTCTATGTTTGTAATTGTTACTACCAACTAAGTAGAAACCTAAGGGCTCAAACACCCTAGGGATTAAACTGGATTTGGGCATTAATTAGTGGGACTAATTAAGCAAAAGGATCAAAGCGCAACCCCAAGAAAAATACTAGGACAAATTTCCAAGGTGGACTAATCCGTGTATGGACAGGGTTAGTATTGAGGCAAATATGTATTTAATAAGGAGTTATTCACTATATAAAGGCACTCCTAGCTTATTATTTTCATATGATTCATCATTGAGTGAAAATACAAAGCACAGAGAGAGACAGACAAGTTGGCCGAACCTTACCCGTCCGCCCCACTCCTCACCGTGGGCCTCGTGTGGCGCGCGGCTCCGTGGTGCCTCTTTTGCATGATCTTATTCCTCCTTCTTCGCGTAGCTAGCACAAAAAGGTGAAGGGTATTCCAGTATAATCCTAGGTATGGATACTCGTCGAGACGTGGCCATCATTCTTCGTATCGTGATCATTCAAACAAACAAGGTACACAACTGCTTATCCCTTATGACGTTATGGATGCTTCCATGCGATCCGTGAAGGGGTTTGATCAGGAATCTATTTATTTTTAACCTGCATCAAAACCCTACATGTACACATGGCACTGACTGGACAACCACGTTGGTGTCCGAGTTAGCAAGAAGCTAACGTGGCGGGGGTTTGCGTGTAGCGCCTGACGAAGGCGAGCACGCCGACGCGCGGCGGCCACATGTCCCCATTTTCGATCATTTCTTTTACAGCAGGTTTGAAATTTGATTTCTTAATTTCTAGTATTTTTTTCATCTTTTTTAGAAAAAGAAGAAAATTTTGGTTAATTACATATATTTAATTAGTAATTAGCACACTTTTCGAGGCAAAGTGGAAGACATTAAACATGTTTTTGACTGATTATTTAACATAATTAGATAATTGGTTATTCATTTCTAAAGTATTCTAGTAAATCCCGGAAATTTCCCGAAAATTTTGTAATGTTGTATATTTAGTTTATATTTGTTTTATGGGTTGAATGAATGTGTTTTGGTTCATGGATGTGGCCTAGATGTGGATGTGTCCTTTTATCGTTTTGTGGTTTGGTTTTGATTTAATAAATTGAAAATTTATTATGTATTCAAAATACGACCTATATGTCGTGCCTCTCTTATCATCGATTGTCTTCTTCTCTCACTTACTCCTCTCCATAGAGGTCTTTCGTATTAGATATAAGATAACTAGTTAGTGAGTTTGTAGAATGAATGCTCAAGAGGATTCCGAATTGAGATTCATGGGGCATGATGCGGGGAGAAAAGACGAATTCATGGTCTTCGTGGCTAATGTTCCTGAGAGAAGAGGATGCAGGAGATGAATTTAAGAATTTCACAAGACATATTCTCATTGATGAGAATGCAAAATAAAATTAGGGGCCATATTAGTGCATCTTTTACTTTATGCTTGTGTATGTTTTTTTTATTTTCCTTACATTTGTGTGATAGATTATCTGTGTACATGTCGTATAATCTTGCATGCTAAGGAACTAACACGAAAGTAACTCACATTAGAGACATGATTAAAATTGATTGGAAAACATAACAGACGAGATATGATTCCTAGAACTTATACTAGGTTTTGTTTGGTCCTTATTCTAATTCTGTTAAGTTTAAATCAGCGACTCATGTTATGGAGCTAAGTAAAATGCTAGTGTTTATTTTCTTACACTGACTCATATTAATCAATCGTGTCTATATCGAACTGCTAAGACTAAATGGTGAAGACAGTGACATAAGGGAACGTGGTGCTATGTACCATTCGATGGACCTTGTCAAACCACCTAAAAATGGTTGAACATGTGAAAATTGGGTGACACATCAGTACATATACATTGTCTTGAGGCTCACCGATAGTGGGAAGCCACATACAAGATATTGCCATATAGTGTGCTATGAAAGGGTTGGGGTATAATCTTATCAGCAAGTTTGGGACAACCTTGAATGTAAAGGGATTGTGGGAATCAAATGATGAAAAGTGTAGATCCACCTCACCCATTGCTTGTCTGCCCTGAGACTACTAGTCAAGCATACTTATGAAGTTTAAGCGATTGGAGATTAATGAGGTTGACAGTGAAGTATTACTAGCAGATAGTCCCTAGCCCAGGATCGAGACTGTGAGGAAAAGGAACAACAAGGATAAGGGTGTCTAGGGGCAATAGCGGTCTAGAACCGACAACCCAAGACTGGCAACCACAAAGAAGACAAGAGGTTTAATAGGGCTAGAGACATGGCCATGGTTTGAACTAGTTTCTTGTAGAGGTTTTTGGTTTTGGATATCTAGGCTTGTCTTTGAGGCGATTGATAAATCCGAACATGATTTAGTTCTAAGATTTTTTTCCTACCAATTTTTTAGCGTAACTTTGGACTTAGGCGTCATTCCGTGCTTATTTCAGTATAATTTGTAAAATTTGGGCTTTTATGGTTTATCGATAGTTTGGACATTTTTTGCATTTATTTGACCTAAATTTATCACACTTGATCATTCCAGTATGTTTTGTGTTATGTGTTTTAAGAACAGGAGGATTGTAGATGATATAGGGAGCGTGAACTAACTTTAGAATTCGAATAAAAGCTCTGGAGCAAGAGAAAGTAAGAAGAAAATGGCAAAGGAAGGAAAATGGGGAGCCAAGTGTAGCTTTTATAAGTTTGTGAAAATGCACTCAACACCCCCTAAAGTTGATGTTTAATGCCTTAGAAAGTATTCGAAGGAACAAGAAAACACAACTCACTATTTTTGTGATTACCAAAGGAGATGGCACGATCAAGTGGAGATCCTACACTTGATTGCACGATCAGAGGGAGGATCAGAATGTGATCCTACGATCGCATAATGAGATCACAAATTGTGATCACGCTATCAGAAGATCATCCTACAATCCCAAAATGACGTTGCACGGTCAGTGCTTAAGACAGGCGCAGCTATGAAGAGGCCAAGATGAAATATTTAGGAAGTGGCTCTACAAAGCTACGGGTTATTAGATGAGAAATGAGACCTAGCAGCCCATTCACAGAGAGAACATAAATATGGACGACTTGGAATCCATTGAAGAGGACAAGTTCGAGATTGGGGGAAGATAAAGAACGCGGGATTCCTTTGTTTGGTTTCTTCAACCTCTCTATCTCTAATCTATCATGAACTCTATAGATTCTTGTAGCTTTTGTTACTAAGAATGAGGCAGCTTTCCGAATTTTGTCATTGATGCTTGTGTTGGATATAGTTAATCTGATTATCCCTCGTCTTGTTTGTGAATATTTAATCTAATAATATTGACATGGGTAAGGGATGAGAAGAAAAACCTTATTATATGAAGATGCTATATTAATTGTTTCCTAGCTTAGTGTTACATTCAAAATAGTTATAACTCATGATTTGCGGTTAATTCCTATTAAACATTGGAGTAATTATCTGAGTTGTTTGTAAACTAGGTGAGTGCTCGACATAGACTAAACCCAGTTACGGAAAATATTATGTGTATGCTCCCGAATCATTGGACAAGAAGTAGAGATTAATAGGAGTATATGTGTGAGTGTAGTTTCAGCCATATGAGTGAACTTCTGATTAATCAGAGATTAGGGTTATACAGGTTTTAGTGACATAGGCACTAGACCTATAGGTACTGATTATTTGTGAGATCATTAAATGGAAAAGAACGTAACGGTAGATGGTGCTGGACCGACATGACCCATAGTCGACCTGTATGCAAAACTGCGTGAGATCGATAGAAGAATTGTTGTCTATTAGCCATCATAACTAGTTAGTATTGTAACGTGTTTCAATGCGAATTTCAAAATGTCTACAAACTTATGTGCTTCATAGATCTCCTAGTGTTGGGTTACGGGCAATCAAACGCAGCAGATATAACAAAAAACATTTGCCGAAAACTCACCGAGGACCCATTTGAATGAGCATAATCCGATGATTAGAGGTTTACCCTAGTCACACTGAACAATGACGATCACTAGAGCAGAAAAGAAACGGCGCCTCTATGGTATCCACATGAACGGATCTGAACTGGACTCCCTCTTCTCCGGTGCTAGCTTTCTGGAGGAAGACGGACAATTTTATCTTGCAAAATCAGCTGGACATGGACGACTGCTGTCAAAACCTTAGTTTCTGTATCTCATATGAATATTGATAAAATCATCATGAACCCTAGCCACACTAAAGGTTATATAGGGATGTGAGAGTTCGTCTTGCCCTCTAATCCTTACAGTTAGGATTAGTTTACATTCAATTCCAAAATTCACAATTGCTCTTTAGTCCATCCAATGATTATTTCATTCCAGCTTGATCCATTCTTGTGTCCGACCCTCTAGGTTTCTAATTACGTTGGCAGTAAGAATTACAAGCATTGAGCGGAATCTAGTAGTACATAAATTCCAACCAAGTAATAGGAATGTCGGTTATCTGATGACCCTCTATGACCATTGTTACCATGTCGTATAATCCCATTGTCCATATATTAAAATTCAACAGAAGGCATGGAGTGTCACCCTTGTTTATCCAATATATGGTTTCACGATTCTCTGAGTAGACTTAGACAGACAAATGACATCAATATCATATACTGATTCATTTGAGCACGTCCATGAATTTTGCTAAGCCCCACTCACCGAGTGGCCACGAATATTTACTCATGTTATGTAGGAGGGACAAATCATATCTACATCACTCACACCTCTCACCATGTTTCATGACATGTCCAATTATCGATTTCATAGTCACTGTAAGTTCAATGTAGGTTCAAGAATTGATATATCTTGTCTATTTCAATGCCTTGAAACAGCTTTCAAAACCTTAAAACTGATTGAGCTTCATATGCATGAACTTAAAGGGAGTTTCTGTACTTAATTAAACTCCTAAACCCATGTGCATGATTAGATGATAATTGATGATGATAGACAAAGTATTTTTACAAAGTTTACAGGATCTAACATCATTTGTTTGACTCATTTATGCAGGGATATTGCGTTTCCTATTTTATAGGAATCTGTTTCCTAACTTATGTTTTGCAGGAATGGAAACTACTTGATGACTTGATTATGTGATTGATCTGATGTGTTTTAAAGTCTCTCAACAAACTTCCACCAAGATCAAATCAATATCTTGGAAGATACTGAACTACTAGCCGTTGGAAGAAGCTGTTAGAAGAGTCAAGATTTGAAGCAAATATTCAGGAAAGTTTGTTGAGAAGATTCTGAAGATCTTCAATTCAAACTGAGTGTTTAAAAGGAGAACTACTGAAGGAATTCGAGAGATAACTACAGAGAAAATTGGCAGAGACACTCAAAACACTCAAGGATTGACAAGAAACAAAGAAACAAATTCATCTCTTTGAATCCAAGCATCAAAAGAACACTGCATACTCACTGTAGTTTCATTTCCTGTGTTCTTATTTTTTCTGAACTTCATTTGTATATCATTTTGATAATACTTCTAGTTCTAATTATCAAGGATTTTTCAAGGTTAAAAATAGAGAATTCTTAGTTAATTAGATAGCTAGAGCAGGTACTAGATAGGATAGTGAGAACCACAAGCTGTAACAGAGTAAGACATCTCTCTTTGCTTGAGATCTAGGGCTTAGATGTTGATTAATAAGAATTGTGTTGAAAATACTAGAAGGAGAAGATCCCTGAGGTAGTGACGTAGGTCCAAGTGGAATGAACTCTATATATCTTGTGTCTCTTGCATTTACTTTTCAGTTACATACTTAAAACTTTTGCAGCATTCAAATAAGTTTCATTTCAAGGGTTTGAAACTCATTTCAATTCCTCGAAACAGACTTATTATTTTCATACTCTAACTGTTTTCATTGCAAGGGCTTGAAACTCATTTCAAGGCCTTGAATCTCTTTACAAATATTTTGAAACCACTATTCTTTTAAAGTTTGGCATAAGTCTGCATACTCTATTCAACCCCCCCCCCTTCTAGAGTATTGATCATGTATTTCTACCTACTGTACACCCCTTCAATTGGTATCAGAGCTTGTATCTCTGAATATATTTAACCATCTTGTGATTATGAGTACTATAGGTAATGGTGGTTTCTCTCAGGGAAGAGCTGCTTACAGACGTCCTCTCTTCTGTGGAGAAAATTTTGTCCACTGGAAAGCTTTGATGAAAATGCTCATCATTGATCAAGATATGGAACTCTGGACTATCATCCAGAATGGCCGTCATACTTTCTACACAGAGAAGGATGGGATTAGAACTCCCAAATCTGAAGACTCTCTTTCTTCATCTGAGTTAGAACAATTTTCAAAAAATTATAAAGATATGAATCTCTTATATTGTGCTTTGTGTGCAGATCAATTTAACAAGATCTCAAGTTGCAAGACTGCCAAGGAGATATGGGATAAGCTTGTGGTTACCTTTGAAGGAACCAGCCAAGTCAAGAAAACCAAGATCAACATATATCTCCGACAATTTAAGCTATTCAAGATGAATGGGGATGAGTCAATCAGAGACATGTTCAAACGATAAACTGACATTTTCGACACCCTTGATTCAGTGAGAAAGCATATTTCCAATGAAGAAAAGGTCAGGAAGATTCTAAGAAGTCATCCAAAGGAAAAATGGAAACAAAAGACTACTGCTATTAAGGAAGCTCAAGATCTAACATCACTTCAAATTGATGACCTACAGGGAAGCTCCTTACAAATGAGATATCCATGAATGAAGTATATGGAGAACTACCAGAAGGTGTCAAGAACTTGCCTCTCAGGGAAAAGGGGAATGAGACATTTCAATACCTTGAAACTGAGGATGATGATGAAGATCCAATTGCCTTGATTTTCAAAGCCTTGATCAGGAATCTTAAAATGAAGAGAAGATTTGGAAACAAGGACTTCAACAGAAAATAGACACCAAGGAAGATATTCAAATATCTCTCATCTCATCCTGCTGATAACATTATTTCTGATCCAACCATTGGTACACAAACCAGATCACAGTTGAAGAATCGGTGTGCTTTTAATGCTATTATTTCTCTTGTAGAGCCTAAAACTGTGAAGGAAGCATTACAAGAAGCAGACTGGATTATAGCAATGCAAAGTGAACTCAATGAGTTTGAAAGGAACAAGGTCTGGAATCTAGTTCCTCCACCAAGAAATCAGTCTGTTGATAACGCCGAAATAGGGGTTATCTTATAGCCTGATTTGACGTGCCTTTGTGTCGGAAAACTGTGTTTTAGCCAGAATTCACCCTCTCGGTTCTAGGAACGATATGTTTATTTGATCTTATTAAATTTCTTCTTATTTCATGCATTTCGAGATATGATCACGAATTTTTGTTCGTGTTGTCCACGCAGGGACATGACTTGTGCAGGAGCCGGTAATAAAGCAGGATTGTAGGAGCGAGAGCCGAGGAAGCTGAAAACGCCAAAGCCGAGAATGACCGGGATGCGCTCGGTTGACAATATCTTGAGCTTGAATTGGAGTTTTGAAGTGAAACCAGGGGTAGAAGAACGAAGACGTCAAGGGCTTTCCGAAAACAGGTCATAACACTGAAAAAGGAGTCGGGCCGAAAATCGACTCCCGTCAAGTGGGGGTCTCGGAAAGGCTACAACCAAGTAAGGAGTCTCAGTTCACAGTTTCTAGAAGCGGGGAGCAACTATTTCATGTTCATGACGATTTCCGGGGATGTTCTGACCTAGTGGTATTTTGGTCATTTGGCATCGGGACCGGGTTTTCGAAAGTCAAGTTGGGATTTTGGCGCTCATATTCAGTCACCAGTCTTGCTAGGACCAGAGGCAGGGATGCCAGAGGCTGGGGCAGCAGGTACGCATCAACTACGCTGCCACTACGCTGCAACTACGCAGCAGCCACGCTGCAGCAACGCAAACAACATGTTTTTCGAGGCGGTTTCGTCCAGTGGCAGTTTCGTAAATACGGACAGTTTCCAGAAACGTCTCCAGCACTATATAAAGACTTGTCCAGGGCTCGTTTTAAGGACACAACACACCCAAGGAGAATTCGGAGTACCTCGGGAGAGCACGGAAGCACGAATCCAGATTTCAAGAACACTCGTTTGATCTCAACTATCTCTTTATTTCATAACATTATTGTTTAATTATGTCACTTAGTAGCTAAACTTTTTACCTAGGTTCTCGATGAACCTAGGGTTTCATACTCAGAGATTGTTCTATGTTTTGGTATTGAATTCATGATCGTACTATCTTAATTCAGCAATTTTTATCAGTTATTCTGTCTTTGAATATTATCGTTTATGCATGCTCGGATTGATCACCCTCAATTGCTACAGACCCGAGCCGGTAGGTGAAAACATCTGGTTAGGATTAGGAAGAAAAGACAGAATTTAGCACCTTACCCCGATGGGCCAACTAGCGAAGGGGAGTTAGGACTAGCCTGAAATTGTTTGACCAACTGTTAGAGAATCTGACCCTGGCCATCAGGACGGGTTAAAACCCTAGAAGTCTTAGAAAGAGACTGTAGACGTAGGCAACTTAATAGGAATCCGACGGTCTGCAGGGTCGTGATATCGTGCAGGACCTGAAAGATTACTGCGCAACCGGTACGTGGCACGGGTGATTAAACTGCTGTGTGTTTTCATATAAAAAAAAGAATGAAAATTTGTAGAGACCCTAGTGGATCCCGGGACCTAGTATTCAAAACCTAGATTTTACAACCTTCGAGATTTTCAGAAAAACGTCACAAAAAATATTTACGTTTTTAGTTGTTTATTTTCAGTACGTAGCTAACCACACTCTCAAATCACTCCTCCTTTTATACTCTGCAAGTTAAGCCCGACGTCTAGAAAATACCTGAAATCGTCTTTGTGGGAACGATAAACCGAATTGAAATACACCCGGTACTACTCGATTCGTACACTTGCGAATAGCACGTTAGTTTGCGCATCAAGTTTTTGGCGCCGTTGAAGGGGACTTTTTATGGTTTATTTAGTAGTCAGAACTAATTTTCCGAGTTTTTACTTTTATTATTTATTTTTTTTATTGTTATTTTTTGTTATCTCACTGCTCTCGAGACCTCGTTTTTCAGGAACTTTAAGTGAATGCCCATATTACCTCGCGATTGGGTGCAGCCGCTCGAAAATCGAGAAAAACTCTACACAGACCAGAACTGCAAAAACCGAGAAGGCAGAATGGCCAACAACAAAGGATACCATCCTGCAAATCCAGTAATCGGCCTAGAGGCACCAGAGACACGTACCCCGACCCAGATGACTCGGTACATCGAAGAGCTTATCACAGCGGGCTTTGCTGCCCGGAAAAACCAGAGGACGTACAATAGGTTTGGAAAGGCGTTGGTGGAAAACTTTGAGGTCCATACGGGAGGACATGAGCCATCTATTGTGGTGCCCGAGATCACCGCAGAGCACTTCGACATAAAACCTTCCACCACCCAGACTGTTCACACCCTCTGCCCGTTCCATGGTAAAGCTGACGAAGACCCGAACGACTTTCCAATGAAGACAACCTTGATTCATTGGGAAAGAATATTTCCAATGAAGAAAAGGTGAGGAAGATTCTAAGAAGTCTTCCAAAGGAAAAATCGGAACCAAAGACTACTGCTATTGAGGAAGCTCAAGATCTAACATCACTTCAAATTGATGACCTACAGGGAAGCTCCTTACAAATGAGATATCCATGAATGAAGTATATGGAGAACTACCAGAAGGTGTCAAGAACTTGGCTCTCAAGGAAAAGGAGAATGAGCCATTTCAAAGCCTTGAAACTGAGGATGATGATGAAGATCCAATTGCCTTGATTTTCAAAGCCTTGACCACAATTCTTAAAATGAAGAGAAGACAAGAACTTCAACAGAGATAGACACCAAGGAAGATATTCAAATATCTCTCATCTCATCCTGCTGATAACATTATTTCTGATCCAACCATTGGTACACAAACCAGATCACAGTTGAAGAATCGGTGTGCTTTTAGTGGTTTTATTTCTCTTGTAGAGCCTAAAACTGTGAAGGAAGCATTACAAGAAGCAGACTGTATTATAGCAATGCAAAGTGACCTCAATGAGTTTTAAAGGAGCAAGGTATGGAATTTAGTTCCTCCACCAAGAAATCAGTCTGTCATTGGCACCATATGGGTATTCTGAAACAATTTAGATGAGAATGGAAAGGTAATCAGGAACAAATCTAGATTGGTAGCTCAAGGCTACGATCAAGAAGAAGGTATTGACTATGAAGAATCTTTTTCTCCTATTTCCAGGTTAGAAGCAATTAGAATTCTACTTGAATTTGCATCTCACAAAAACATGAAACTATTTCAAATTGATGTGAAGTGTGCTTTTCTAAATGGTTATCTGCAAGAAGAAGTTTATGTTGCTCAACCTCCAGGTTTTGAAAATGACAAGTTTCCTGATTATGTTTACAAACTTGACAAAGCTCTTTATGGTTTGAAACAAGCTCCAAGAGCTTGGTATGAAAGATTGTCAAAGTTTCTACTTGAAAATGATTTCAAAAGAGGATTATTAGACAAGAACCTTTTCATAAATACTCATGAGAAAGATATGATTTTAGTTCAAATTTATGTTGATGTTATTCTGTTTGGAGCTACTAATGATCTTCTGTGCAAGGAATTCTCAAGTCTTATGAGCAGGGAATTTTAAATGAACTTGATGGGAGAATTGAACTTCTTTCTTGGACTTCAAATTCATCAGATGAAGGAGGACATATTCCTACATCAAAGCAAGTATACAAAGGACTTGCTAAGCAAGTATAATATGTATTAGTCCAAAGATATTAAGACCCCCATGAGTTCTACATTGTCTTTAGACAAAGATGATTCTGGTAAGATTGTGAATGTGAAAGAGTATAGAGGTATGATTGGATCATTACTCTACCTCACAACTACTAGTCCAGATATCATGTTCAGTGTGTGCATGTGTGCTAGATTTCAAGCCGATGAAAAAGAATCACACTTGACTGCAGTTAAGAGAATTTTTAGATATCTCAATGGTATCAAAGACTTAGGGCTTTGGTATCCTCAACACTCTAACTTCTATTTGTGTGGCTATTCAGATGTTGACTTTGCAGGATATAAAGTTGATACAAAGAGTACATCAGGATGCTGTCAATTTCTTGGATCATCCTTAATCAGCTGGCATTCAAAGAAGCAAAACTCAGTTGCACTATCAACAGCTGAAGCTGAATACATAGCAGCTGGAGCTTGCTGTTCACAAGTGTTATGGATAGCACAACAAATGAGAGATCTTGGATTTGATTTCAGAGATATACCTATCAAGTGTGAAAACACAAGTGCAATATAAATTACACAGAATCCAGTTCAGCATTCCTGAACAAAGCATATTGATGTTAGACATCACTTCATCGGAGATCATGATGAAAGAGGTGATATTGTTTTTGAATTTGTTTCTACTAACTTGAAATTTGCAAACATCTTCACTAAACCATGCCAGATGAAAGATTCTCAGCCTTAAGATTGGAATTCGGCATGCTAAATAAGGAAGCATTGGTTTGGGGGAGATTCAGGTAAGTTTTATGTGTTTCAAAGGTTTGAACTGATTTTCAAAGCCTTGAAAATCCTTTCAAATCTTTGAGTATATGTGCACTACATCGTACAGCTTTTCAAGGCCTTGAAATCCCTTCCAAATCCTTGAAAATAAGACTGCATGCTAGATAGTTAATAAAAATGGATCTTTCAATATTTGGTGTTATCTTCCTAGAAAATTGCTCAATGTTGCTCCTCTATTTTTCAAATACTCCTCTTTAGCCAAAAGAGTATTATATCTTTTTCCAACGGCACAAACAATTTTGAATCTGTTTGATTCATCAGATCTTCAAAGATCAGAAAGAATATTTAGTTTCCTTTTCAAACTGAAACTCTCTTCTATTTATCTCCTTCTTTCTTTCTCTCCTTCGTATCTATCCTACCTCTATCTTCTTATCCAAACTCTAATGATCACCAGAAGAGCTTCAGACAGAAACAAGATGGCTTGTGGTTCAAAGGCTACAACAGAGAAGAAAAGAAAGACCAATGTGGAAGAGGTTCAGACCATTAGTGGGGATTCCAGTTCTAAGACCCCTATTGCATAAGACATAGCACCTCCTCCTCCCAAGAAGAAGGCAGTGGAGTCTGCACCAGAAACAGGAGGGAATTCAGATTGGTAGCCCTAAGAAGACAAAGAAGAAGGCTCAAATAAATTATAAGGGAAAGGAAAAGAGAATATCTACATTCAAGAATCGAATTCAGATGCAACCTCAAGTTACTATGAAGTCTATTCAGTTTCACAAAGGGATGGCAAGAAGAAAGATCTCCAAGAAGCTGAGTCAGAATCCAGCAGGGAATCTGAAAGAAAGAATCAGAAGAAAAGTTCCTCTTTGTTAAAGAAAATGTCCTTTGTAAAGAAGAAACTGAAACATGGAAGGAAAGCATTAGAAGGCTTAACCTTCATATTGAACAGTGTGATCAAGACAATAAGTACAATCATTGATGATATGGCTCAACAAGAAGAAGAACAGGAAGATAAGGAAGATAGTCAGGAAGAAGATGCAGAGCACCAAGGAGATGAAGAACCTAACCCTTAATTCGTTCCTACTCTTTCTTCTCCTTTTCAAGGCCTAGAACTCCTTTCCAAAGACTGATCCAACATATTCTCAATATTTTTTTATGAAATTCAAAAAGGGAGAGAAAACTAGGATATTCTACTTTACTTTTCGTGGTTAGTGACCTGGTTTTGGTCAGTAGGACTACCTGAAACTGTGCTGTTATTTGCTGTTTTTAGTGTGTTTAATAAGTTGGATTTTTTAGACATTATGTGTTGACATTATATGATTTATTCTGCAATGTGCTAATGAGTATTTGTTGCAGAATCACACTATCAAACAGATTTGAAGATTGTGGTTTTGTCTTTTATCAATGGGGAGATTGTAAGTTCAATGCAGGTTCAAGAAGAGAAATAGCTTGTCTATTTCAAGGCCTTGAAACAGCTTTCAAAGCCTTGAAACTGACTGAGCTTCATATGCATGAACTTAGAGGGAGTTTATGTACTTGATTCAACTCCTAAACCCCTATGCATGATTAGATGATACTTGATGATGAAAGACAAAGTATTTTTACACAGTTTACAGGATCTAACATCATCTGTTTGACTCAATTATGCAGGGATGTGTTTAAAAGTCTCTCAACATACTTCCAACAAGATCAAATCAATAGCTTGGACGATACTGAACTACTAGCCGTTGGAAGAAGCTGTTAGAAGAGTCAAGATTTGAAGCAAACATTCAGGAAAGTTTGTTGAGAAGATTCTGAAGATCTTCAATTCAAACTGAGTGTTTAAAAGGAGAAATACTGAAGGAATTCGAGAGAGAACTACATAGAAAATTGGCAGAGACACTCAAAACACTCAAGGATTGACAAGAAACAAAGAAACAAATTCTTCTCTTTCAATCCAAACATCATAAGAACACTGCATACTCACTGCAGTTTCATTTCCTGTCTGAACTTCATTTGTATATCATTTTGATAATACTTCTGGTTCTCATTCTCAAGGATTTTCAAGGTGAACAATAGATAATTCTTAGTTAATCAGATAGCTAGAGCAGGTACTACATAGGTTAGTGAGAACCACAAGCTGTAATAGAGTAAGGCATCTCTCTTTTGCTTGAGATCTAGGGCTTAGCTGTTGATTAATAAGAATTGCGTTGAAAATCCTACAGGGAGAATATCCCTGAGGTAGAGACGTAGGTCCAAGTGGACTGAACTCTATATATCTTGTGTCTCTTGCATTTACTTTTCACTTACATACTTAAAACTTTTGCAGCATTCAAAACAGTTTCATTTCAAGGGTTTGAAACTCATTTCAAGGCCTTGAAACAAACTTATTCTTTTCATACTCTTACTGTTTTGATTCCAAGGGCTTTAAAACTCATTTCAAGGCCTTGAATCTCTTTACAAATCTTTTAAAACCACTATTCTTGCAAAGTTTGGCATAAGTCTGCATACTTTATTCAACCCCCTCCCCCCCCCCCCCTTCTAAAGTATTAATAATGTATTTCTACCTATTTGACACCCCTTCAGCCACCTTTTTACAGCATGATGTTTGACTATATTAAAACATGTACTCCACATCTAGAGAATAGAGTGACTTTAAGTCAAATGATCACAACACCATTGTCACTATGAGAAGCACTTGTGACACTTACATAACACTTGTGACACTTACATAACACGCCATTTCTATAATAAGTAGCCATGTGTTAGACTTGATATATCATATAATTTAACCCACATACTATTATGGATGCATTATAGTCGTCCTAATTAACAATAATTCTGGGCTAGGGATATTTAAGAATACAATATTTTTTCTAAGGACTTCATTATGTCAACATATCTTCATATAGATAACAAATTTTTGAGAAATGGATATTTAGTAAAAATATGACGATCAACATGACGATCGCTAGTACAATAATTCTGGACTAGGGAAATGTATATTTAGTGAAAAAATTGTTTTTGGCTAGAATATTCATTTATTATTTATTGAGATATTTAATATAATGACGTCCTCAGATTACAAATTGTTGTTTATCTTAAATATCCCTAGTCCAGTATATCGATTAACATGTCGATCGCTATAGACTAGTACGTGGGTAGATTGATATGGAGATATAAAGTCTAACACATGGGTATGCATTAGGATTAATGGCATACTGGATTGACCCACCCGAGAAGACTACAATTAAATTATTTTAACGTCGCAAGTGCTTCTCGTACGTGACAATGGTATTGTAATCATTAGACTTGAAGTCGCTAGATACTCTAGTTGTGGAATATTACGTTTTGATTTCGTCAAACGTTACACCGTGACAGGATATCAATAAAGGCGGTTATCAGACATAATACGAAGCAAGCATAGAGGTGGTAGTGATGAAGAGAGGATTTGTCCCTCCCACATATGGGAGTAAATATCCACAACCACTCGATGGGCAGATGTTATGGAATGTCAGGACAGACTCAGATATATCAATATTAAATATTGATGTTATGTGCATGGATGAGCGTACTCCCAGGATCGAGAAATTATGGATTGGACATATGAGTGTGAAATTTTTGTCTCGTGTCGAATCTAGGTATAGAGACAAAGGGATAATGTAATACCATAACATTGGGCATAAGTCTTGTCGGGTCACAGACTATTTTTATTAGTTGGGTGACATAGATGTGTTGCTAGACACCGCTCTATGTTAGTAATTGTTACTACCAACTAAGTAGAAACCTATGGGCTCACACACCCCATGGATTAAACTGAATTTGGGCATTAATTAGTTGGACTAATTAATTAAAAGGATCAAAGCGCAAACCCAAGAAAAATTAGTAGGACAAATTTCCAAGGTGGACTAATCCGTGTATGGACAGGGTTAGTATTGAGGCAAATATGTATTTAATAAGGAGTTATTCACTATATAAAGGCACTCCTAGCTTATTATTTTCATATGATTCACCATTGAGTGAAAATAACAAAGCATAGAGAGAGACAGACAAGTTGGCCGAACCTTACCCGTCCGCCCACTCCTCACCGTCGGCCTCGTGTGGCGCGCGGCTCCGTGGTGCCTCTTTTGCGTGATCTTATTCCTCCTCCTTCGCGTAGCTAGCACAAAAAGTTGAAGGGGATTCCAGTATAATCCTAGGTATGGATACTCATAGAGACGTGGCCATCATTCTTCGTATCGTGATCATGCAGACAAACAAGGTACACAACTATTTAACCCTTATCACGTTATGGATGCTTCCATGCGATCCTTGGAGGGGTTTGAACAGGAATCTATTTATTGTTATTTCGCTTCGTAACCTGCATCAAAATCCTACATGTACACATGGCACTGACTGGACAACCATGTTGGTGTCCGAGTTAGCAATAAGCTAATGTGGCGTGGGTTTGCGTGTAGCGCGTGACTTAGGTGAGCATGCCGACGCGCGGCGACCTCAGGTCCCCATCTTCGATATTTTCTTTTACAGCAGGCTTGAAATTTAATTTCTTACTTTCTAGATGTGGCCTAGATGCGGATGTTTACTTTTATCGTTTTGTGGGTTGGTTTTGATTTAATAAATTGAAAATTTATTATGTATTCAAAATACGACCTATATGTCGTGCCTCTCTTATCATAGATTGTCTTCTTCTCTCACTTACTCCTCTCCATATAGGTCTTTCATATTATCTGTGTACATCTCGTATAATCTTGCATGCTAAGGAACTAACACGACAGTAACTCACATTAGAGACATGAATACAATTGATTGGAAAACATAACAGACGAGATATGATTCCTAGAACTTATACTAGGTTTTGTTTAGTCCTTATTTTAACTATGTTAAGTTTAAATCAGTGGCTCATGTTATGGAGCTAAGTAAAATGCTAGTGTTAATTTTCTTACACTGACTCATATTGATCAATCGTGTCTATATCGAACTGCTAAGACTAAATGGTGACGACAGTGACATAAGGGAACGTGGTGTGCTATGTACCATTCGATGGACCTTGTGAAACAACCTACAAATGGTTGAAAATTTGAAAACTGGGTGACACATCAGTACATAGACATTTTCTTGAGGCTCACCGATAGTGGGAAGCCACAGACAAGATATTGCCATATAGTGTTCTATGAAAGGGTTGGGGTATAACCTTATCATCAAGTTTGGGACCACCTTGAATGTAAAGGGATTGTGGGAATCAAATGATGAAAAGTGTAGATTCACCTCACCCATTGCTGGTATGCCTTGATTATGAGTGTTGAATCATAAATCACGCCTTAAATATGAGTGTGGATTCATATCATAAGAATAATCACTCGACAATATCGTAGGAGAGTCATGTCATTTACGACCAGGGAGTTACAAGACCCAAGACGCAAGTTATCCGACTAGAAGAAAACATATAATTATGTTGTGACCTGTGCTACATTCACGGGATGCCATGAAGACGTTTATGACTCACTTTATGAGTTTTAAGATATTTGATGAGATCAAGCATCGCTTGGTACTAGGATCTAAGAAACAAGAGATTGCTGAGACTACTAGTCAAGCATACTTATGAAGTCTTAGCGATTGGAGATTAATAAGGTTGTCAGTGAAGTATTAGTAGAAGATGTAGTCCCTAGCCCGGGATTGAGACTGTGAGGCAAAGGAACAACAAGGATAAGGGTGTCTGGGGGCAATAGCGTTCTAGAACCGACAACCCAAGACTGGCAACCACAAAGAAGACAAGTGGTTTATTAGGGCTACAGACATGGCCATGGTTTGAACTGCTAGTACAGGTTTTTGGTTTTGGATCTATAGGCTTGTCTTTGAGGCGATTGATAGATCCGAACAGGATTTAGTTCTAAGATTTTTTTCCTGCCAATTTGTGAGCGTAATTTTGGACTAAGGCGTCATTCCGTGCTTATTTCAGTATAATTTGTAAAATTTGGGATTTTATGGTTTATCGATAGTTTGGACATTTTTCGCATTTATTTGACCTAAATTTATCACACTTGATCATTCCAGTATGTTTTGTGTCATGTATTTCAGGAGCCGGAGGATTGTAGATGATATAGGGAGCGTGAACTAACTTTAGAATTCGAATAAAAGCTCAGGAACAAGAGAAAGTAAGAAGAAAATGGCAAAGGAAGGAAAATGGGGAGCCAAGTGTAGCTTTTAGAAGTTCGTGAAAATGCACTCAACACCCCCCTAAAGTTGATGTTTAATGCCTTAGAAAGTATTTGAAGGAACAGGAAAACACAACTCACTGTTTTTGTGATTACCAAAGGAGATGGCACGATCAAGTGGAGATCCTACACTTGATCGCACGATCAGAGGGAGGATCAGAATGTGATCCTATGATCGCATAATGAGATCAAAAATTGTGATCAAGCTATCAGAAGATCATCCTACAATCCTCAAATGACGTTGAACGGTCAGTGCTTAAGGCAGACGCAGTTTTGAAGAGGCCAAGATGAAATATTGAGGAAGTGGCTCTACAAAGCTACGTGTTATTTGATGAGAAATGATACCTAGCAACCCATTCACAGAGAGAACATAGAGATGGACGACTTGGAAGCCATTGAAGATGACAAGTTCGATATTAGGGGAAGATAAAGAACGCGGGATTCCTTTGTTTGATTTCTTCAACCTCTCTATCTCTAATCTATCATGAACTCTATAGATTCTTGTAGCTTTTGTTACTAAGATGAGACAGCTTTCCGAATTTTGTCATTGATGCGTGTGTTGGATATAGTTAATCTGATTATATGAAGATGCTATATTAATTGTTTCCTATCTTAATGGTATATTCGAAATAGTTATAACTCATGATCTGCAGTTAATTCCTATTCAACATTGGAGTAATTAATCTGATTTGTTAGTAAACTAGGTGTGTGCTCGACATAGACTAAACCCAGTTACGGAAAATATTATGTGTATGCTCCCGAATCATTGGACAAGAAGTAGAGATTAATACGAGTATATGTGCGAGGGTAGTTTCAGCCATATGAGTGAACTTCTGATTAATCAGAGATTAGGGTTATACAGGTTTTTGTGACATGTGCGGTAGACCTATAGGGACTGATTATTGGTGGGATAGTTAAATGGACTAGAACGTAACGGTAGATGGTGATGGACCGACATGACCCATAGTCGACTGGAATGCAAAACTGCGTGAGATCGATAGAAGTGTGTTGACTATTAGCCATCATAACTAGTTAGTATTGTAACGTGTTTCAATGCGAATTCCGAAATGTCTACAAACTTATGTGATCCATAGATCTCCTAGTGTTGGGTTACGGGCAATCAAACGCACCAGATATAACAAAAAACATTTGCCGAAAACTCACCGAGGACCCATTTGAATAGCATAATCCGATGATTAGAGGTTTACCCTAGTCGCACTGAACAATGACGATCACTAGCGCATAAAAGAAGCGGCGCCTCTATTGTATCCACATGAACGGATCTGCACTGGACTCCCTCTTTTCCGGTGCTAGCTTGCTGGAGGAAGACGGACAATTTTATCTCGCAAAATCAGCTCGACATGGACGACTGATGTCAAAACCCTAGTTTATGTACCTCATATGAATATTGATAAAATTATCATGAACCCTATCCACACAAAAGGTTATTTATAGGGATGTGAGAGTTTGTCTGCCCTATAATCCTTACAGTTAGGATTAGAACACATTCAATTCCAAAATTCACAATTGCTCTTTAGTCCATCCAATGATTATTTGATTCCATCTTGATCCATTCTTGTGTCTGACCCTCTAGGTTTCTAATTACGTTGGCAGTAAGAATTACAAGCATTGAGCGGAATCTAGCAGTACATAAATTCCACCCAAGTAATAGGAATGTCGGTGATCTGATGACCCTCTATGAACAATTTTACCGTGTTGTATAATCCCTTTGTCCATATATCCAGATTCAATAGAAGGCATGGAGTGTCACCCTTGTTTATCCAATATATGGTTTCTCGATTCTCTGAGTAGACGTAGACAGACAAATGAAATCAATATAACATATTGATTCATTTGATCACGTTCATGCATTTTTCTAAGCCCCACTCATCGAGTGGCTACGAATATTTACTCATGTTATGTAGGAGGGACAAATCATATCTAAATCACTCACACCTCTCAGCATGTTTCATGACATGTTCAACTATTGATTTTATAGTCACTGTAAGTTCAATGTAGGTTCAAGACTTGATATAGCTTGTCTATTTCAAGGCCTTGAAACAGCTTTCAAATCCTTGAAACAAATAAAGCTTCATATGTATGAACTTAGAGGGAGTTTCTGTACTTGATTCAACTCCTAAACCCCTTTGCATGATTATATGATACTTGATGATGATAGACAAAATATTTTTACATAGTTTACAGGATCTAACATAATCTATTTGACTCATTTATGCAGGGATATTGTGTTTCCTATTTTATAGGAATCTGTTTCCTAACTTATGATTTGCAGGAATTGAAACTACTTGATGACTTGATTATGTGATTGATCTGATTTGTTTTAAAGTCTCTCAACAAACTTCCAACAAGATCAAATCAATATCTTGGAAGATACTGAACTACTAGCCGTTGGAAGAAGCTGTTAGAAGAGTCAAGATTTGAAGCAAATATTCAGGAAAGTTTGTTGAGAAGATTCTGAAGATCTTCAATTCAAACTGAGTGTTTAAAAGGATAACTGCGGATGGAATTCGAGAGATAACTACAGAGACAATTGGCAGAGACACTCAAAACACTGAAGGATTGACAAGCAACAAAGAAACAAATTCCTCTCTTTGAAACCAAGCATCAGAAGAACACTGCATACTCACTGCAGTTTCATTTCCTGTGTTCTTATTTTTCTGAACTTCATTTATATATCATTTTGATAATACTTCTAGTTATCGTTCTCAAGGATTTTTCAAGGTGAACAATAGGGAATTCTTAATTAATCAGATAGCTAGAGAAGGTACTAGATAGGTTACTGAGAACCACAATCTGTAACAGAGTTAGACATCTCTCTGTGCTTGAGATCAAGGGCTTAGATGTTGATTAATAAGAATTGTGTTGAAAATCCTACAGGGAGAAGATCCTTGAGGTAGAGACGTAGGTCCAAGTGGACTGAACTCTATATATCTTATGTCTCTTGCATTTACTTTTCAGTTACATACTTAAAGCTTTTGCAGAACTCAAAACAGTTTCATTTCAAGGATTTGAAACTCATTTCAAGGACTTGAAACAGATTTATTCTTTTCATACTCTAACTGTTATCATTCCAAGGGCTTGAAACTCATTTCAAGGCCTTGAATCCCTTTACAAATCTTTTAAAACCACTATTCATGCAAAGTTTGGAATATGTCTGCATACTCTATTCAACCCCCCCCATTCTAGAGTATTAATCCTGTATTTCTACCTACTGTACACCCCTTCAACCACCTTTTTATAGCATGATGTTTGATGATATTAAAACATGTACTCCACATCTAGAGAATAGAGTGACTTTAAGTCAAACAATCACAACACCATTTTCACTATGAGAAGCACTTGTGATGCTTACATAACACCCATGTAGTGTTCTCATGGTGGGTCAATACAGTACGCCATTTCTATAAAAAGTACCCATGTGTTAGGATTGATATATCATATAAATTTTCCCACATACTATTATGGATACATTATGTTCGTCCTAACTAACAATAATTCTGGACTAGGGATATTTAAGAATACAATATTTCTTCTAAGGACTTCATTATGTCAACATATCTTCATATAGATAACAGAATGAATTGAAATCCTTTATAAATGTCTCAATAAATAGATTTTCTCTAGGTCATACTCCAACACCTAATTCTTCTTTGGATTAGATTAAAAACCTGTTTCATTACAAAAATGAAAAAACATTGTCTTTTCAGTATGCTACGACGATCACTTGTTTGGGGGTGACAAACTCTTGAATCGTACAAACATTCCTCCCGGTTACTTGAAGTAGTTATATTAGTTATTAATTAGAGAATCACAACCTGTCCTCGTGGGTTAGAAAACCTGGAGTCTGATAATTAATTCACTCTATTTCTTGACCGCACACTTACACTATACACGTTATGATTTCGTGTCAAGTTTTTTGGCACCATTGATGGGGAAATCGGTTTTTTCTTAATTAGCATTTGCTTTAATTATTTTTTTTTTATTTTCTGTTTATTTGCTACTTCGATTTCTCATTTGTTTTTTACTTTGTTTCAGGTGTTCAGTGCATGCCAATGATCCCTAGAGACCTTGTGCCCCCACTTGAAGACCCATAAATACTGTTAAGAATCGAATGAGGAACTAGAGAAAGAAAGAGCCATGGGTGAGTAGTTGAACACTGCACAACTTGTTGAGCGCTTGGCTTAGCTGACCACAAGCCTGAATGAGCACGATAACCATATGCCTTACAACAAGTCGGGTGGACTATTGGTTCAGAGTTTTCAGTCGTCCATGGGAGGACATAATCTGTCAATTTTCGTGCCAGAAATTCAGCCACACTATGTGGACACCAAGCCTGCCACCATCTAGACAGTGCAAAACCAGTTTCAGTTCCGTGGGAAGATTGAGGAGGTACCCAATGACTTCATTGGGAAGTTCAATGCCTACTGCAGAAACGTGATGTACAAGAATGTAGAGCCTGAAGTGCATCAAAGGATTGGTTGCAATGGAGAGAGCTGAGTTCCATCACTAGGTGGGACATATGTATAGAGGACTTCATGAGAAATTTCTTCCATACTCAGCGCGTAATTTTATTCTCCAGGGAGACATTCTGTCCTTCATACAGGAGCTTGATGACACATTGGTAAAGACCATGGATCATTTCATGACGATTTTAATTAAATTCCCCAACCATAATTTTAAGGAAGATAACATTCTACAGGTATTCTACCATGCACTGGATCGTGGTAAGCATGAATTAGTGAATAAGGAATCAGGTGAGAATTTTCTCTACAAAGTGGAAAAGACTGGGGCATATGCATTGATGAGGCATATTTTCAAACAACACTCCCATCTCTATGATGGTAGGAGACTATGTAGCTTTTTAGAGCCTTTTACAGATGAATGGAAGAATAGCATGACCAAGATCATCTATGACTTGGTCAACAGGGAATACAAAGTGAAGCCAATAGGTTGTGCAATAGATGAGCCGGATTTAGATGCAGCCTCGGCCCATATTGTGAATAAAGATGTAAACTACATGGGGCACAAGGAAAGCTACATAGCTAGAAGCAGAGAAAATACATACCAGACTCTAGGGATCACCATGGCTTCAGGTATGGGGGGTCATACGGGGGCCACATATGCGCAAGGGTTTTGGCACAGGTCACCAGCACCAGTGTCACAGGCTCCTCTAGTTGCAGTAGCCCCGAATGCTGAGATCACTGATCGTAGAAACATGATGGTGCAGATGGGACATAACGTGAACCAGATACAACTCAGGTATCTGTTTTGGCTGCTAAAATGCAGTAAACGAAAAACCTCACCTTGGACTTTGGAAATGCAGGTTGGTCAGACTGGTAGTCATATATCTGCGAGAGCACAAGGCTCGCTCCCACCATACACATAGAATGTTCATCAGGCGAACGCAATAACTCGTAGTGTACCAAGTCATGTCAGAGCCACTGCATCCAATACCATGGAACACAAAGTCTTTTATTCTTAGACGACACCTCTCATGATTCCCCAATCAAAGGACGTGACCTAGCATAACATGGAGATATTAAAATAAGTACTACCATCATCTTCTTCTTCGAAAGATTTGCCATTTCAATTACGTATTAGACAAAGAAGGATGACTCAGAGGAGTACAGGAAATTTCTGAACATATTTTATAAACCTCATATCAATATTTCATCGAATGAGGCACTCTGTATGTGCCTAAGTATGCGTGGTTTATTAAGGATTTTGTCCTTATAAGGAAAGAACTGGATGATTTTTAAAATGTGAATCTGAATGAACATGTTAGTTCATGTTGTAGGGTTTTGATGCAGGTTACGCAGCGGAATAACAAAAATTTAGTCCTGCTCAAACCCCTCCAAGGATCACAGGCAAGCAATCATAACATTATTAGGGTAGAAACATGTGTACCTTAAGTTCTGTGATCACTACGAAGAATTGTTTCTTCGTCTCTACAAATCCACACCTTGGATCATTGACTGGAATCCTTCTCCACATGTAGTGCTAGAGATCATGCAAACCGAAGAAGGGCCGCGCCTAAGGGGGGCCGATGGCGTCGGGTAGGGGGCGGGTTGGGTGGCTTCGGATTTTGAACTTGTCTCTCTCTCTCCATGCGTTGTTATGTTCTCTCAATAATGACTTGTGTTGAGAAAATAACAAGCTAGAGTTCCTTTATATAGTTAATAATTCTTTATTAACTACATAATTGCCCCAATACTATTCATGTCCTTACATGGATAAGTCCACTTGCAAATTATTCCCACTAACTTTGCTTGTGGTTGCGTTATGAACCTTTTAATTAATTATTCCAACTAACTAATACCTATATCCAATTTAATCCATATGGTGTGTGACCCCATAGGTTTCTACTTAGTTGGTAGTAACTATTACAAACATAGAGCAGTGTCTAGCAACACATCTATGTCACCCAACTAATAGAAATAATATGTGATCCCCACAAACCTTGTGCCCAATGTTACCGTGTTGTGTTTTTTTACTTTGCCTCTATATCCGGATTGGACACGAGACATAATTGTCACACTCGTATATCCAATCCATAGTTTCTCGATCCTGGAAATAGGTTTATCCATGCAGATAACATCAATATCTCCATATTGATTTATTTGAGTCTAACCAGACATTGCATAAGCTCTACCCCTCGAGTGGTCGTGGATAGTTACTCCTATTATGTAGGAGGGACAAATCTTATCTACATCACTGCCATCTCTAAGCTTGTTTCTATCGTGCTCGATAGCTATCTTTATAGTTATCCAGTTACAATGTAACGTTTGATAATATCAAAGCATGATATTTCACAACAAGTGTATCCAGTGACTTCAAGTCTAAGGATTACAACACCATTAGCACTATGAGAAGCGCTTGTGACGTTGACATAATCTAATGTAGCCTTCTCGTGGTGGGTCTATCTAGTATGTTATTACTCCTAATTCATACCCATGTGTAAGACTTGATATCTCGATATCACTCTACACACATACTAGTCTATAGTTGATTGTCCTGTTAATCCATATAATGGACTAGTGATATTTAAGATAAACAACACACTTGTAATCTAAGGACTTCATTATATTAAATATCTCCATAAACAATACAATGAATGATTCTAGCAGCTAAAGTTCATACTAAATAGATTGCCTCTAGGGCATCCAAAACCAACAGTCTCCCACTGGCACTAGAGCCAATCAGGTGCATCATGTATGCCTATAGCCCTAGTGTGCCCTTCATGCTTTCGCTGAACCAACGACTTTGTGAGAGGGTCTGAGAGATTACCATCTGTTGGAATCTTGCATATCTTCACATCTCCTCGATCGACTATCTCTCGAACCAGATTGAATCTCCTAAGTACATGCTTTGTCCTCTGGTGTGACCTGGGTTCCTTGGCTTGTGCGATCGCCCCAGTGTTGTCGAAATACAAGTAATTGGATCCACAATGCTAGGAACCACACCAAGATCAGTGATAAACATCTTTATCCAAAAAGCCTCCTTCGCTGCGCCTGAAGCATCAATGTACTCAACTTCAGTTGTAGAATCAACAACTCTCTCTTTCTTGGAACTCTTCCAGCTCACAGCTCCTCCATTTAGGCAAAACACATAACCTGACTGCGATCTATAGTCGTCTTTGTCGGTTTGGAAGCTTGCGTCAGTGTAACTAGTTACACTTAGCTCTTCCTTACCTCCAATATCAAGAACGCATCCTTAGTTCATCTCAAGTACTTAAGAATGTTCTTGACAGCAATCTAGTGACTCTCACCCAGATTGTAATGATATCTGCTTGCCATACTTAACGCGTACGACACATCTGGTCTAGTACACAACATGACATACACGATAAATCCTATGGCCGACGCATATGTGATCTTACTCATGCGGTCCTTCTCAACCTGATTGGAAGGAAAATCATCCTTCGAAACAGTGATTCCATGTGACATGGGCAAGAACCCTTTCTTTGATTCTTGCATGTTGAACCGTTTCAACACCTTGTCTATATATGTACTTTGGCTTAGGCCGAGCAGCTTCCTTGATCTATCCCTATAGATCTTGATACCTAGTATATAAGCTGCATTCCCTAAGTTCTTCATTGCGAAACACTTTCCTAGCCAATATTTCCCAGATTGCAACATAGGAATGTCGTTTCCAAGAGTAGTATGTCATCCACATACAAGACCAGAAACACAAAAGAACTCCCACTAACCTTCTTGTAAAACAAGGCTCATCTTCGTTCTTGATGAAGCCAAACTCTTGACCGCGTCATCAAACGTCGATTCCAACTCCTAGAAGCTTGCTTCAATCCATAATTGGATTGTTGTAGCTTATAGACTTCATTTGCATGCTCTTGATCCTCAAAACCCTCAGGTTGTGCCATATACACATCCTCGATGAGGTTTCCATACAAAAATGTTGTTTTGACATCCATCTGCCAAATCTCATAGTCGTAGTAAGCTGCAATCGCAAGTTGGATTCGAATTGACTTGGTCATCGCGACTTGGGAAAAGGTTTTATCATAGTCGATACTATGAATCTGTCTGAATCCTTTAGCCACCAGTCGGACCTTATAGGTAACTACATTGCCATCCATGTCAGTCTCCTCCTTGTAGACCCACTTGTACCCTATGGGTCGAACCCCATAGGGTTGTTCCACCAAATTCCATACTTGGTTGGAATACATGGATTCCACTTCGGATCTCATATCCTCAAGCCACTTCTTTGAGTATGGCCCTTTCATGTCCTCTCCATAGGTAGTAGGCTCATCTCATGAGTAATACGTCACCGGGCTCAGTACCGAGAAGTCCATACCTCTCTGGCTCATGACGTACCAACTCGACCTACGGAGTTCTTGTGTTACTTGAACAGGTTGCTCCACAACCGTTTGTGGCTCATGTTCATGTTCCATTGTCAAATCAGTGCTTTGTGGTTCTTGAATTTCTTAAAATTCTAAAGTCCTCCCACTGGCTCCTTTAGAGATGAACTCTCTTTCTACGAACACGCCATTCTGAGCAAAAAAACACTTTGTTTTCGGTGGGTTGTAGAAGTAATATCCTTTAGTTTCCTTAGGATATCCCACAAACTTACACTTATATGAATTGGGCCAGAGGTTGTCACTCTGTAAACGTTTTACATAGACGTGACAACCCAAAATCTTCATAAACGACACTATGGGACGCATTCAGTCCATATCTCATATGGTGTCTTCATGACCGATTTGGATGGAACACGGTTAATGGTAAAATCAGCTGTCATTAGAGCATGTCCCCAAAATGATATCGGAAGATCTGTTTGACACATCATAGACCGCACCATGTCTTTCAAGTTGGAATTCCACCTCTCGGACACGCCATTCCATTGTTGCTTTCTGGGTGGAGTGAGTTTGGACAAGATCCCACACTCTCTAAGATAATCGTCAAACTCTTGGCTTAAGTATTCTCCTTCACGATCCGATCGTAGAGTCTTGATACTTTTTCCAAGTTGCTTCTCTACTTCATTCTTGCATTCTTACAATTCAAGGGATTCGGATTTGGCCTTCATAAGGTACACAAATTCATATCTACTGAAATCATCAGTAAACGTAGTGAAGTAAACGTAACCACCTCTGGCAGGCGTGGGATACGGTCCACATACATCGGTATGTATGAGTTCCAATAACTCGCTAGTCCTCTCACCTTTCTTATTGAAAGGGGACTTTGTCATTTTTTCCATCAAACAAGATTCACATGTCTCATATGATTCATAATCAAATGAGTCTATTAATCCATCCTTACGGAGTCTAGATACGTGTTTCTCATTTATATGGCCTAAACGACAGTGCCATAGATAAGTAGGATTCAATTCATTAATTGTAATCCTCTTAGTATTAATGATATAGATGGGGTTACATAGATTAAGGATATACAATCCATTAGAAAAATGCCAACTACAATAGTGAATACTATCAAAATAAATGGAACAACTATTGTTCTTTATTGATATAGTAAAACCTTTCTCGTCCAAAAAAGAAGTAGAAATAATGTTTCTGCTCATAGCAAGCACATAATAGCAATTGTCTAATTCTATAATAAGCTCTGAAGACAGAGATAACTCATACACGCCTATAGCGAATGAAGCAACTCTTGCTTCATTCCCGACGCACGCAAGTCTATCTCCCCTTTAGCCAATCTTCTACTACTTTTCAAATCCTGCACATTTTGACAAATGTGAGATCCACATCCACTATGCAATACCAAAGATGAAGAAATAGAAAGATTGAAATCTATAACAAAATTACATGGTGGTGGTGGAATCACTATTCCACGCCTTTTTTCCTCCAGATACTTGGGGCAATTCCTCTTCTAATGTCCAGGCTGACTACAATAGTGACATTAACCCTTAGTCACGGCTCCACTGGGCTTACAGGCAGTATCCTTGGATTTCGCAACTTTCTTGCTCTTTCCTTTGGAGGTAGAAGCAACTGGCTTGCTATTCCTCTTATTGACCATGATTATAGCCTTTAATTTGCCCTTTTTCTTACTTTGTTCAGCGGTCCTCAACATATTGAGCAAGTATGCCAAATTTTTGTTGATCTCATTCATGTTATAGTTCATGATGAACTGGCTATAACTATCCGACAACGATTGCAGGATGAGATCAGTGGCCAACTCTTGGCCTAATGGGAAGCCTATCCTTTCGATATTCTCTATGCATCCGATCATACGGAGTACATGAGGCCCGACTGGGTTCCCCTCTTCGAGACTACACTTGAACAGTTCTTTTGATACTTCGTACCTCTCATGCTGGGCTTGCTCTTGGAAGAGCTGCCTCAAATGTACGATCATATCGTATGCCTCCAATTTCTCATGTTGCTTCTGAAGATCAGAGCTCATGGTGCACAGCATGATATAGGTCACATCATTATAGTCATCTACAATCTTTTGATGCGCCCTTATGGCAGCGAGAATAGCATCTTCAGCTGGTGGTGCTGGAACAGGTGCATCTAAGATGTACAACATCTTTTCTTGCTTAAGGAAAATCTAAAGCTTTTGTAGCAGTCTAGGAAGTTTTTCCCAGACAACTTGTCCTTCTCAAGGACAAAATGCATGGATGGTGTCCATGTTTGATTGTTGTTTTCCCTTAGAATTCAACAAAATTAGAAATATGCAATTTTAGTATTTTGAACAATTAACTACATTCAATAATTGCTGAATTATCAAATATAGCTCCCACTATTTTTCTCGAATTAATAGCCCTCACCATTAATGCGAAAAATATCATATATTTTCTAGTGGGTCCAAGATACATATTTCACTTCTTCTTGAGCTTGCTTTGGCAAGTCACCCAAGAATTAGTTATTTGGTTAGGAACGTCCTTCCAATTTCATCCTTATGAAACTCTTGGTGCAACCAGGCAAATAACTCCTTATTTATCTATCTCATATATAATCCCAATTGCCATGCCTCTAAGTCATCAATCCAATTGAAACTACTTAGTTACGTTTAACCTCTTATTTCAACAACCACACATTACTTGCTTTAGAGATGAACACTTGGACTATAAGAAGGAAGCACTTGGAGAAGATCTTGGGGTTCTTATGGTTCTATATATATTCTAGTTGGCTTGGATTATCATATTTCTTAGAGTCACATACATGTCACGTTTATATTTATGTCTTTTATGATGATGTATATGATGCATGGTTAAATTGTTAACAAGATAATAATTAACATGGATCTTTCAATCAGAATAGCCCAATACGTTTGGATAGATAAGATAATGATATCAACTAGAAGGACTAAATCCCTCAAACAAAAAAATATTAATTTATTACCTTCTTTTGCTTAGAACTCGTCAAGATGTTGATTAATTAAGTGTATGCTTGGCATAGTTTATCATGATAAGACGCGATGACATAACGAAGTAACATGTAAATTATTAAGCAACGTGTCTAACTTAACAAAGCTACTTCAATAGGATTGAAAGCATAGAGGCAAGTTAATTGAGACTAGTCTATGAGTTAGATTTTTGAATAAGGAGTTATTCACTCAGTTGAACCAAGAGTTACATGAGATGTAATAGGAAATGTTTCCTACATAAATAACTGAATTTGGGTGTTAAGCTAAAGTTGATCTTGGCCAACTAGACAAATATATAATATTTTTATGTGTTAATGGTGAGTGTCATTAATTCGACAAATATAGTGAGAGCTACATTTGATAAATAAGTCATTGTTAAAAAAACGGTAGGACCTCATATGCTCAAAATGATTGGGTACATGGAGATTCCCGAGCGACTAGGATTCCCATTAAGCCAAGAGTAGGCTCAAAATTTTATTCTGAAATTGTTGCCAGATAGCTACAGTTAATTCATCATGAATTACCACATGAATGATATTGACACATTATGCTAGGTTTACTGAATACATTGAGAATAGCAGAACAAATCGTCAGTAAGGGTAAAGGAAAAGCCATAATGATGGTTAGCAATAAAGGAAAGAGAAGTAAAGTTGCCAATAACTCCAAGGATAAATGTTATTCTGTTGCTATATCCAAGGAATTTTTCTTAAATTCTAAAGGTGGTGTATCTAAGGAAGGAACATGCCACCATTCAGGTGTTTCTTGTAATTGGAAGAGTAATTGTCCAAAGTACCTGAAAGAAAAGAAGAAAGGAATTGTGAATTCAACTTCTGGTATTTTTATTATAGAATTCAATATATCTTTCCCATCATCATGGTTATTAGATACTGGATGTGGATCTCATATTTTTATAAATGAGCAGGACCTAAAGTGAAGTACGCTGTTTAGAAAGGGAGAGACAGACCTAAGCGTGTGAAATGGAGCAATAGCTGCTGCATTAGTCGTAGGAACTTATTATTTATCTTTTCCATTTGGAATTATTCTTGAATTCAAAAATTGATATTATGTCCTTTCCATGAGAACGAATATCATTTGAGTTTCTTGTTTGGACAAGAAAGGTACTTCTATCACAATAAAGTAAAAATATTATTCCATTTATTTTGGTGATATCCATTATTGTAGTGCACTTTTGTCTAATGGATTGTATGTCCTTGATCTTGATAATCTTGTCTATAAAATTAAATAAAGAGTTTTAAATATAATTATATGAACCCTACATATCTTTGACATTGTTTGTTTAGGCGAGATAAATAAGAACTGCATTCTAGACTCCATTATAATGGATTTCTCGAATCATTTGATTTTGAATCGTATGAGATGTGTGAGACTTGGTTAGTTATCACGATGACTTAGTCCCCATTCACAAGTTAAGGTGAAGGGCTAGTGATATTATGGGACTCATGCATACTGATGTGTGTTGGCCATTAACCACAAGTCTAGAGGAGGTATTTAATAATTCATCACATTTACCGATGACCGTAGTAGATATAGATTTGTATATCATATGAAGAAAAAATTAGAATATTTTGAAAGTTTCAAATAATTTAAATATGAAGTACAACGAGCTTGGCGAAAGTATCAAGGCTTTACGATCAGATTGAGCAGGCGAGTACATGAGCCAAGAGATTAGTGATCATCTAAAAGAGTGAGGGATCATATCCCAACTCACTCAACCTGGAACGCCATAATGGAATGGCGTGTATGAGGGGAGAATTTGAACCTTGTTGGACTTGGTTCAGTCTATGATGATTCAAACAGATCTTCCCATTTCCTTTACGGGGCATGCTCTACTTAAATAGATTTTCACCCTCAACTGTGTTCCTTAAAATTTTGTTACAAAAACACTATATGAGATATAGACTCGTAATTTTTTAGTATTTCATTCATGAAGATTTTAGATTGTGAATTTTATGTAATACATCTTGAATCAGATAAGCTTGGACCCAAGTCAGATAAATGTATCTTTGTGGGATATTCCAAGAAAATAAAGGGATATTATTTTTACAATCCAATAGAGAAAAAGTGTTTGTTGCTCAAACAATTGTGTTTCTAGAAGAGTGTATGTCTCTAAAGAAACTAGTGGGAGGAAAGTAGAACTTGAAGAAGTTCAAGAGCTAAAAGAGAACATTGATGCCTTGGTGGAACATGAGCAGGCCCCACAAGATGTTGTTGAACAATAACCTAATCAAGTAACACAATAACCTCGTAGATCAGGTATGATACGTCAAGGGCCAGATAGATATGAATTTCTCATGACACAACTGATAATACCTATTAGAGTTATATTTCTTGCAAGTTATATATTCTTTTGCGTGATTTTCGGGTTGATAATCTTAGTTTTACACAATGATTGTAGAGAAAACGTAGTGAAGTGTGTAAGTAGGTAACAATAAAGGAATAAACATACTATAGAACGGGGATTGGATAGAGTATGGAAACTTTTGCTAAAATAGTGGTTTTAAACATAAATGTAGAGGTTCTCAAGATTTTCAAAGCTTTTAAAATAGTGGTTTTAAAAATTCTTAACCAATTCTTGGCTCTCAACTGCTCTATTCCAACGGATATGAGCTTGATTTTCTCCACTGAATTTGAGCACAATCTGCACCTGCAATCTTAAGACAAGTCCTTATCAAATCCCATATGATTTGCTAAGCTTTAGTGACCTGTTTGGCATTCTTTCATTTAGAAACATACGCTAAGAACTCTGAATATTTTCAAAGCTTTTCAAAGTTTTTTACTATGGCTGTTTCCTGCAAAAGAAAACGTTAGAACAAAATATATCTAACAATGAAGACATTTAAGCGAACTTTCCTGCAAACATAACTTAAGCTGGTAACGGAATATTTGACAAGACGAACTTATCTTACATCACACAATAAGACGTAGTTTTTAACAAGGAGACAAACTCCTCCTTAGTTCATACTTATCCTCTGAACATTATCAAAGCTTTGAAACAAGAATAGATTTAACAGTATCCCCCTTGATGAAAGACAAAACAAATATTCTGTTTAGACTATATATCTGCACTGAAAGTCATAGTCATTATGAACATAGCAGAAAACAGTCATATGAAATTACAATCAAACATCAAACAGTAACCAAACAGTAATACTAATACTAATATCAAAACAAAAACATCCACATAATCCACATAATACAAGCAAACACATCCACATAATTAATCCACATAAGCAAATAGTCTAATTTTATCCCCCCCCCCCCATTTGACTATCATCAAAAGAGTGAGAAAAATATTGGATCTTATTACAAAAAAATTAAAAAATTAAAGAGAATGCAGAGTTTCAAAAAAGGATAGAAAATTTTCAAGGCTTTGAAAATATAGAAAGAAAGTCAGGAGTTGAAGGGTTTGAATCCTGGTCATCTTCCTCTGTCTCAGATTCTTCAGCATCCTCTTGATCATCTTCCTCATCCTCTTCTTTTTATTTGTCTGCCAATTCTTTTTCTTGCACTTCCTCTTTATCTTTCTTAACTTTCTCTTATTCTGCAGCCACCACCTCAGTTCCATCATCAGCTCCTCTAACAGCTCTAAGGAAGCAATAATATCTGGAATTACTTTCTTTTTCTGCTTCTCTTACTTCAGTACATCTCAAATTAGCAACCCCGAGTCAGTACTGGCTTCTTTTCCTGTTCCCTAGCTCCAACATCATCTTCAGTAGAATACTCATCAAAGAGATCCCTAGTAAAATCTTAATTGTTTGCACCCTTTTGGACTTGTGTAGTCTCTTCTTACACATCCAAAAAGTTCAAACCACTTAAAATTTTAGAAATCTTGTAATTCAAGGAGGAAACCAGGTACTTCATTTTTCTAAACTCAGTATTCAGCTCAAATTGACCTTGCTTTAGTTCATCCAGCTCATTCGCAATAACATCTAACTTCTCAAGCACTTGAGACTGGTTTGGAGAGGTACGAGGTAAGGCTAAAGGAGCGGTTAAGGATTTTGGTTTAGAGAATTTCTTGGTCTTAAGCTCGCTTTCAGAAAGATCTGAGTAGAATCTCCACTCTCCCTTAGAGGTTTTCACAATTCTAATCCTTTGAAAATATGATTCATTGATCATTTCAAAAGCAGTAGAAATTTTCTCTTCTTTATCAACAGGAATGTCAATGTGTGTAAAGAATAGAGGTAGAAGATTGGCATAGGGCAAGGCATGGTTTCTGTTTTTGGTACTGCAATATAACATGTGCTCCATCACAGTGCTATCCAAATCAATATCAAAACCATACATAACCAGATACATCAAGTATAAAACCCTTTCTTTAAGAAATACCTTTGAATTCTCATTAGGAACCACACACCTCATCAAGATAGTGAAAATAATGTTGGCTTCAACAGTTACAATTGAATGTGTTAACTCTTTTAAGGTTGAGGGTGTATTAGGTAAAAAGAAATCTACTTGGCCAACCTAATTGCCTCCTTACTAGGAAAACTATTAACATCATATACTTCAGGACAACCCAAAACCATAGCAAATACACCATGATCCATTTGAATATCTATACCACCAACCTTAGAAGACAAAATCAAATCTTTACCAGGCACTTGTTGAAGGTTAAGATAAAACATTCTATTCAGTATAGGGTATGCCTTCTCAGTAGGATTCAAGATGTTTCAAATAGAAGTCTCTTTCAATCTTCTTATGCACTTTAAATCCATCTTTTCAATAATCTTTGTGCAAATCATACTACAGTATGCTATAGGGGTTGATGCATAGCCATCCAACCAAAACCCTTGTGATTTAAAATTGATTAACCAATGCTTTGATAGAGAAGTCTTACCATAACTAGATTTCTTCTCCTCTTTGGTCTTGTGTGATTTCCGAACACCCTTTTCTTTATCATCTTTCTGATCTTTCTTCATCTTACTTGGCCTATCCTTCTGATCCCTCTTTCCTTTGCCATATTTCTCTTTCTGATCTGATTTTGCCTTGCTGGAACTAGCTTTCGCCACATCCTTGGTCTTCTTTCTCTTCTTCTTCGAAGGAGGATATGGCTTTTGTATGCAAACTCTCTCAGAACTGGAACTAACAACCTGGATCTCTTCTTCAGGGTTAGCTTTTCTCTTCTTCCCTTGGCCCTTCTTCCTCCTGTTCTCTGCCCACTTGTTAAGACGAATTCTCTGAGATCTTCATAAAACCATTTGGGGTTAGGATTTAGATAAAGAGAGAAAGGAGAGAGAAAGGATTTGTTTGTAGATTTGTAGTGAAAGAAGGAAACTGAAGATTTATATCTCTTGAAAGAGATTCTTTTACTTGAGATTCAAAAAGTATTCCCTAACGGATTAAAATATTAAATGTTATTTTAGTATTTGAAAATATCCAAATACTAAAAAGTGATGCCAAATAATTATCTACATAGATAACACTCAACACTAAACGATCCATCATTACTTTCATATAGTATGCAGATTAATATTCAGAGCTTTAAAAATATTTTCAAGGCTTTGAAAAACTTTTATACTTCAGACTAATTTTCAAAGCTTTGAAAAAGGTTTCAAGCGCTTGAAAATAATTAATATACCTGATACCCCCCTAAATCAAAGCATCGTTGTTCAACATACCAAGTCCCAATCTCAAAGCTGCAAATCTATCTTCAGGAAACGGTTTGGTGAAATATCAGCAATTTAAAAGTTAATTAGTAGGCACAAAGGATAAAGACACTTCACCTTTCTCCACATGATCTCTAATAAAATGGTGTCTAACATCAATGTGCTTGGTCCTTGAATGCTGTACTGGATTTTTAGTAATGGAGATTGCACTAGTATTGTCACACTTAACTGGAATATCTCTGAAATTTAATCCAAGATCCCTCATTTGTTGAGCTAACCATAGAACTTGTGAGCAACATGCTCCTGATGCATTATATTCAGCTTTAGATGTTGATAGTGCTACTCAGTTTTGCTTCTTGGAATGCCAGCTTATCAAGGATGAGCCTAAGAATTGACAACATCCTGAAGTGATTTTTCTATCCATTTCGTATCCTGCAAAATCAGAATCTGAATAGCCACAAAGATAGAGATTAGATTTCTTAAGATACCAAAGACCTAATTCTTTAGTACCATTGAGATATCTGAAAATTCTTTTGACATCCACTAAGTGAGACTCCTTTGGATCATCATACAATCTAGCACACATACATACACTAAACATGATGTGTGGCCTACTAGCAGTGAGATAAAATAGTGAACCAATCATACATCTAAATTCTTTTTGGTTCGCACTCTCACCATTATGATATTTGTATAAAGATAAAGTAGAATTCATAGGAGTTTTAGCAACTCTGGATTGATACATGTTGTACTTGTTCAGTAGATCCTTGTTTTACTTGTTCTGATGTAGGAAAATTCCTTTCTTCATTTGATGAACATGAAGTCCAAGAAAAATTCAACTCTCCCACAAAGCTTAATTCAAACTCCCTGCACATAAGACGAGAGAAATTATTGGATAGAGTATCATTAGTAGCATCAAATAATATATCATCAACATAAACCTGTACTACTAAGATAACTTTATTTTGTGTTTTGATAAAAATATTCTGTCAACCAAACCTCTTTACAAACCATTTTCAAGGATATAATTAGACAGTCTTTCATACCAAGCCCTTGGAGATTGTTTAAGGCCATAAAGAGCTTTATCAAGCTTGTAAACATGAATAGGGAAAACATCACTTTCAAATCCAAGAGGTTGAGCAACATAAACTTCTTCTTGCAAGTATTCATTTAGAAAAGCACATTTAACATCAATTTAAAAAAGTTTGATGTTCTTGAATGAAGAAAATTCCTCTAACATTCTAATAGCTTCTAACCTGGCTGCAGGAGCAAATGTCTCCTCATAATGAATACATTCTTCTTGATTGTAGCCCTGAGCCATAAGTCTGGCTTTGTTTCTGATTACCTTTACATTGTCATCCAACTTGTTTCTAAATAACCATGTGGTTCCAATCACTGACTGGTTCTTGGGAGCACGAACCAGATTCCACAATTTCACTTTGCATTGATATGATCCAATCTGCTTCTTGTAATGCCTCTTTCACAGTTCTGGGTTCTACAAGAGAAACAAAGGCATTAAAAGCACACAAATTCTTTAACTGAAATCTAAACTATGTACCAGTAGTTGGATTAGAAATAATATTCACTAGATGGGATGATGAGTATCCGAACTTTTTCCTTTGAGTCCCTGGTTTTGGTTCTCCATGAAGTTTTTCAAGGCCTTGAGAAGTTGATGTAGTGGCTGAACCACTTTGTGTTCTTTGAGATCATGTTTCAAGGCTTTGAGAACCATTTTCAAGGCTTTGAAAATTCTTTATGCGTTCCTGCAAGCTAGTCTTACTATCATTCCTTGTATCAGCTTCATCAACGGGCTCATGCTTGTTCAAATTCAAATCTACAAAACCTTCACTCAAGAAACCATCATTGTTTTCATAAAAAATAACATTACTTTCCTCAACAACTTTGGTTCTTTTATTAAGAACTCTGTAGGCTTTTCTTGTCAAAGAGTAACCCAGAAAAATGCCATCATCACTTCTAGCATCAAATTTGCAAAGATTGTATTTTCCATTTTATGAACAAAGCAAGTGCAGCCAAAATGTTTAAAATTAGAAATAATTGGATTTCTTCCTTTAAACAGTTTATAGAGGGTCTTCTTCAAAATATGTCTAATCTAGAACCTGTGTAAAATGTAGTTGGCAATATTATCAGCTTTTGCCCAGAGAGACTTTGACAAATGATTTTCCAAAAGTATTGTCGTAGACATGTCCTCAAGGGTTATGTTTTACCTTTCTACTAACCCGTTCTGTTGAGGAGTTCCAGGAGCTGAAAATTTGTGAGAAATTCCATGCTTTTCACAAAAAAAAAACAAACTTTAGTTGATCAAATTCTCTATCATGATCACTCATAATAGAAGCAATAGGTAGGTTTAAAGAAGTCTGTTACTCTTGACAAAGTTTTGAAAATTCAGACAGGGCTTCATACTTTTCTCTTAAAAATATAACCCAAGTAAATCTGTAATAACCCGATTTTCTAAACATTATTTTATTTGACAAATTGAGTTTGGATGGAAATTTATTTAGAATATAAGAAATATATACGAAATTATGTGTTTCATGTTCTATGGTACATTATATGAAATAATTGGTTATTGTGTATGATATTGTAAATAACATGTGATATGTTTTTTAGCTTATCCATGATTGATATGTTTATTCCATGATTAATATTTTATTAAATTAAAGTTGTGAATATGGTTTTATTTTTTAGCAAGTCATTTCTTAGTAATGACGGTACAAAATATAAAATAAAATAAAACAAAGTTTCTTAACGTTAAGTTTCGGTTTGGATGCTTTCGATATAATTTTATCCTACTTTAAAGTATAAAGGAGATTTGGTATTGTAGTATTATTTTTTATAAATATCTGAAACTGAAGTATATTAACAAACTTGTGTCAACCTTATCAAAAAGTAGCGCGCTGGTGCAGTGGTAAAGGAGACGCGTCCAACATCTTGTGTGCCTGGGCTCGAGCCACCTCTCTGCTTCATTTCTTTCCATTTTATAAGATTTTATCCGTTGATGATAAGTATTAAGAAATTAAAATCTTCATTCTAATCCATAAAAGTGTGCTGGCATAGTTGGCAAATGCTGGAAGTTAGTTAGTGTGCCACATTGGTGCCTGGTTTGAACCTCACTGCCAGCACTTGCTACTATTTTTTGATACTTTGTTAAAAAGTTTGATTTGTTACACCCAGTTCCCCCAAATTCTTCGGAAATGATAAAAAAACACCCCTGCACAGCCCCACTATAAATAGAGTCATTCCTCTTCATTTCAAATTACAGCTTCCTCCCCCCTCTCCTCTAAATAGTCGTTTTGATAGTTGTTCTTCAAATTATTTTTCCGGATTCGAAAGTTAATTATTTTTGTTAGTTTCTCAACTCACTTGAGAATCTAAAAACGAGAGACTGTTGATTTCGCTAGCAAGACTATATCCGATTTCGTCTTCAAACTATGCCAATTCATTTCAAAAGCTGGATTTTCGACTTCCGATAAAGGTAGGGGAAATATAGTTTTAACGTCTACAGTAATTACGACATATACATGATTATATGCTTATATGTTGATTATTAAGTTATTGTTTGTTATTCGCATGATGTATAAAGCATGATAATTATGTTAATTGTGATCGATGTTACAGTTTATTTGATTATTATACTTCTACGCCAGTGGTTCGGCGGTGCCTACTGGGCTTTAGTGAATTTTGAAATAATTGTAATGTTTGTTAAGATTCGTATATTTCATTCTTGTAATTATTCATTTATTGAATAGGAAATTGAAGGTTTTATTCGAAATTGAAAAGAGTTGTCTATTTCGAAGCTTCCGCTATAATTTTATCAAAAAGTGGTACGGTTCGTATTTCCGTCGCGCCCGAAAATGACGCGTTTACTTTGATAAATTCTTAATTAACGTAAAGAGAAAAGTCGGGTTGTGAAATTTGGTATCATAGCGGCGCCAACCCAGTGTGTTAAAGCCCCCATACCAGACATTTGCGCCCGGGACTCGGTCTTGACTAACTTGATCTAAGCGAGGTATGCTGGATACATTTTGCGGTAGAGTGTGGTACATACATCGTTCGTCACCTACGCACGGGACTCGGTCTCGGCTAACTTGATCCAAGCGAGGTATGCCGGGGAGCAAGGGGAGTTGTGTAGGCACGCTACATGGTTATGTAAAAGCAATAAGATTGTTTATGTCATGATAAAATATTTCTTTAAATAGAAACACACAATTATTAAAAGTTTAATTTCGAGGACGAAATTTTGGTAAGGAGGGAAGAATGTAATAACCCGATTTTCTAAACATTATTTTATTTGAAAAATTGTGTTATCATGTAAATTTTATTTATAAGATAAGAAATATGTATGAATTATGTGTTTCATGTTATATGGTACATTATATGAAATAATTGATTATTCTGTATGATATTGTAAATAACATGTGATATGTATTTTAGCTTGTCCATAATTCATATGTTTATTCCTTGATTACTATTTTATTGAAGCAAAGTTGTGAATATGGTTTTATTTTTTAGCAAGTCATTTCTTAGTAATGACGGTAGAAATTATAAAATAAAACAAAATGAAGTTTCTTAACGTTAAGTTTCGATTTGGATGCTTTCGATATAATTTTATCCTACTATAAAGTCTAAAGGCGATTTGGTATAGTAGTATTATTTTTGATAAATCTGAATCTAAAGTATAAGAACAAACTTGTGCCAACCTTATCAAAACGTAATGCCCTGGCGCAGAGGTAAAGGACGCGCGGCCAGCACCTTGTATGCCTGGGTTCGAGCCACCTCTCTGCTTCATTACTTTCTATTTATTTAATCTTATCTGTTGATAAGTATTAACAAATTAAAACCTTCATTCTTATCCACAAAAGTGTGCTAGCATAGCTGGCAAATGCTAGCAGTTAGTTAGTGTGCCACAGTGGTGCCTGGTTCGAACCTCACTGCACATGCTACTATTTTTGATATTTTGTTAAAAAGTTTGAATTGTTACACTCAGCTCCCCCAAAGTCTTCTGAAATGACACAGAACACCCATGGACAGCCCCCCTATAAATAGAGTCATTCCTCTTCATTTCAAATTACACATTTTCCCCCCTTCTCCTCTAAATAGTCGTTTTGATAGTTGTTGTTCAAATTATTGTTCCGGATTCGAAAGTTAATTATTTTTGTTAGTTTCTCAACTCACTTGAGATTCTGAAAAAGAGAGATTGTTGATTTTGCTAGCAAGACTATATCCGATTTAGTATTCAAACTATGCCAATTCATTTCAAAATCTGGATTTCGAATTCCGATAAAGATAGGGGAAATATAGTTTTCACGTCTACAGTAATTACGACCTATACATGATTATATGCTTATATGTTGATTGTTAAATTATTATTTGTTATTCGCATGATGTATAAAGCATGATAATTATGTGATTTGTGATCGATGTTACAGTTTATTTGATTATTATATTTCTACTCCAGTGGTTAGGCGGTACCTACCGGGCCATTTTCTCACCCTAAAATATCTACAGGCACCGCAACGAGTCGATCGGAGACTATAAACGGGAAGAATTATGGAATTTTGAAATGGTTGTAATGTTTGTTAAGATTCGTACATTTCATTCTTGTAAACGATTATTCATTAATTGAATAGGAAAATGAAGGTTTTATTATAAATTTAAAAGAGTTGTCTATTTCTAAGCTTTCACTATATTTTTATCTAAAAGGGATACAGTTCGTATTTCTGTCGCGCCCGAAAATGGCGCGTTTACTCTGATAAATTCTTAATTAACGTAAAGAGAAAATTCGGTTCGTTACAAAATCTAGAAAAGTCATCAACAACAAATAGCATGTATCGCTTACCCTTTGGAGTTTTGACTCTCATGGGAACACACAAGTCCATCTGAAGCAGTTCAATAGGTCTAGAAAGTACTTACAAAGTTATTTGGCTTGAAAGAGCTCCTTATCTGCTTAACTTGAGCAAAAGCTTTGCATACATCTTCATCCTTAAATATTATGGATGGCATTCCTCTGACTAATTCATTAGATACCAGTTTCTTCAGATTCTGCATGATGATATGCCCAAGCTTCTCGTGCCAAAACTTTGAATCCTCTTTCAAAGCTTTGAGACATTTCAAACTTTTACATGCAACATTGTTAGTATGCAAATAATAGAACCGCTTGGCCTAGGAGCTGTGAGGATGCAATCACCACATTTCTCATATTGCACCACACATTTCTCCTTGTCAAATATTAGCTTGTTTTGTTTGTCACAAAGCTGGGAAACACTAAGCAAATTAAACTTCAAACTATGAACTAAATAGACATCAAAAATAGTATATGCATTCTTTACCAATGCCAATAATATTGCACTTCCCTTTGTCACTAAGTGTGATAGTTTCTATAGTTTGTTCATCTAGTTCAGAAAACAAATAACTCTTACTATTCATGTGTATGGAACAACAACTGTCCATAATCCACTTTTGATCTTTGTTCTTGGTGACAACTGCATATACAAATCAATTCCTTACCCGACTTTTAGACCAGGTGTTATTTTGAATCATACTCAGGATCAACCATATTAGGAGGTCTGAACCCTTTTGGAACCCAAATGTGTCTTACATGTCCCTTAAGATAAAAATGAAAAGAATTCCTCATAATTTGAGGTTTTGTTCTTCTAAAGGGACAAGTTACTTTAAAATGACCAAGATTACCTCAATAAAAGCATTTAGGAGAATGTTTACTACTAGCTTTCACAAAAATTGTATTTTTTTTATTTTTTTTTATTTTGGAAAATTTAGATTGTGTCCCATACCATGTTTTTGTACTGAGTGTAAACTTCCTCCAAGAATCAAGTTAAGGTTGTATTCAGAGCTAGTAAATTTTGTCATAATTTCTTTGATTCTTCAAGTTTCTCAGTCAGCAAAATCTTTTGTTCCTCTAACTCATCATGTTGATGTTTTAGAGCAACAAATTTGTCATTTAAAAAAGAGTTTTCTGGTACAACTTCTTTGACCTGAGTTTTCAAAGCCTTGAAAGTGATTTTCCAATGCTTTGAAATCTCTGTCAGATTTTTCCTGAGAAACTTTAAGAGTTTTATTTTGTCAAACTAAATTCAAATTTGTTCTTGCTTGCTCAGGAACCTTTACCTTTAAAGAGTTTATTTTATTCATGTAACTCTCTTCACTCATGAGCATACTTTTCAAAATCTCATACAATACATCAGTAGAACTAGACATTAAATTTTTCACCATTAACTCAATGTGTTTGCTAAGCTTTCCTTCGCATCATGCTCAGTCATAAGACACAAGTTAGCTTGATCCTCTTCTGAATCTGAGTAACTTGTGGAATCAGAATCACTCCAGGAAGTAACCATGGCTTTCTTTCTTTTGTCCTTGTCCTTCTTTGGATAATGCTTGTTCTTCTTATGAGGACAATCCCTGACTAAATGATTTACATCACCACTTTCAAAATAGTTTAGTCCTTTAGGTTTATTTGAATAGAATGAGGACTTACCTTTGTTATCCTCGCTGCTTGATGATCTATATCTTTCTCTAATATAGTCCTTGTTTACAAAGTTTTTCTTCATCTTGAGGATTCTGGTCAAGGCTTTGGAAATCAATGGAAAAGGATCTTCATCATCTTCCTCCTTTTCAAGACTTTGAACCTGCTCACTCTTTTTATCTTTGAGTGCCTGATTCTCGCCACTTTTAGAAAGTACTCCATCTATTTCATTCATGGAAATTTCATGAGTGATGAGGTTTCACCGCAAGTCATCCAGTTAAAGAGTACATAAATCTTGAGCCTCTACAATTTTTGGATCCCATTTAGCTTTAGGAAGACTTCTCAGCATCTTCCTAACTTTCTCTTCATTTGAGAATGAATTTTCCAAAGACTTCAGGCTGTTGATTAAATCTGTGAACCTTTTAAACATATCCTTGATTGACTCATCTGCATTCATCGTGAATAGCTCATATTGTCTCAGGAAAATATTTATCTTTGTCATCTTGACTTGGCTGGTTCCTTCCAATGTCACCACCAATTTTTCCCATATTTCCTTTGCACTCTTGCAAGTAGAGATCATGATAAACTCATCTGCATTCAAAGAACAATACTGACGCGGATTCTTAACGCGTTTAGACGCAAGTATAAGGTCAAGTAGTAAGTGGAGTAAATTACGACTCCGAGTATCGAACCCAAGGGAATTATATGATTTTTAGCTAATTAAAGATTAATTATACAATACCTAAGTAACAGGTAAAAAGTGTTTGATTTTGAAAGTTCGTCGCCCACAAACAAACGACTTAAAATTAAATAACGACTAAGCTAACTGTTTTTTGTATGAGTATTCAATTTAAACGAATGATTGTGATGGAATACGATTATGGAGAAGAACTAGGTAATTAATGGTCCCTAAGGTTGTTAACAATTTCCGGATTATGCTTGAGACACTGTAAGGATGTTTTAGCTACACCGGGTAACACTCATCATTATCTTCTCTCAATCTCACACGAATTTGCGTAATTGGTTGACTCCGGGTCCTTTCGGTCCACTGTTGTCTACCGTTACGCTCTAGTTGGCTCAATAGGCTCGCTCACCGGGTCCCGCCGGCCTACCGTTTTCACTAAGTCCTAACGACACCAACCGAAACAACCCTCAATTTGATAATCAAGTTCTATCTCTTCTCAGTCTCAAAGAACTACAAGATCACTCTCTATATTCTTCAACACGTCTAGAATAGTTCACTATCATGCAACAATTCCGACAACTATCCTACTACGGTTGATCACTCCAAGTATGCTAAAGAATAAAGCTCAAGAACAAGAGAGATAACTAAAACATCATTAGGATTAAGCATAAAGCATGAATCAAGTCCTTGAATCCGGAAAATATTTAACAAACCCTTATTCTCCATCTATTTCCTATCTTAGAGAATTTTAGCTAGACATAAACTTGTTTAACAAAAAAATCAACTCCATAATCATACACCAATAGAGTAAAAGATGAGAAATCAAACGAAAAATCTTCAAGAGTTGTTGATTTTCGCTTTGAATCCTTGTATCTCCTTGTTTCTTGCTCCAAAGATGCTTGGATTCCCTCACTTGCAAGGCCTCCAGGTTAGAACAAGTCCCTCATGCTCAATCTTTCAAAAAATCGCAAAATAGCCCAAAAAATTGCATTTTGGCCCTTTGTTCGCACGAACACTCGCGTGTTCGCACGAACAGATTTTTGTTCTGTGTTCGCACGAACAGATTTTTGTTCCCACAAATTTTCAGTCATTTTTCCACCCTTTTTGGCCAGCTGAAAAATTTTCTAAGTCATTCTGTTCGTGCGAACAGAATTGTTGTTCGCACGAACAACCCTGGGGCCAGCATTCTTAGGTCTTGTCTTGATTCTTCATCTTTCGTCTTCATTCCCGAACATCTCCTTGAGCCATTCCCATGTTGCGAAGTTTGTTTCTACTCCAAAATACTCGCTTCAAGGTCTCGATTCCTGAAATCCACAACACAAGCAAATACCGGAAGATCACATGCGACAAATAAAGCCTACATTATACGCAAAACGACCAGATTACGAAATAAAGGCCACAAACTCAAGTATGCTCAAAACGTGTAAGATTAGGTCAATTTCTCACATAAATTCCCCCAAGTCACGCACAAAAGATGGTGAATTATAAACAAATATAACTCCTAACGCGGAGTTATCAAACACCCCCACACTCACCTATTGCGCGTCCCGAGTAACCGATCAAAATCCGACCACAAGCATTTCCAAATAACCATCATCCCCACAAGTGATATGAGTCTCGACACTTGCATTCATACTTAGAGACACCGTTGCATACAAATCTCAACTAGCCGACTCAATAACAACTACGACTCAACCATGCAACAAGATGATGCAATGCAATATTACGACTCGATCCTACATAAACATAGATATACATAAAAGTAAACTTTTTATCTTTTGGGTGAAATCGGGCAATCACAAATCATCCGAACGGTGTCAACAAGCTCTCTGAACTCTCAAATCGCAAAACACGCAACGTAAATATGCGCAAATCGAGTGAGACTTACATTTCTCAACTTGAAATCCCCTAAGAATGCATAGAGAGTTTAACATCTCTCTCTAAAAGTGACTAACTTTTCGTGCTTGTGAAGACGGTAGATACATCCTAGCCTAGCCTAGTATACCATCCGAGCTTTTAATCTCCACGGGTTTATTCGGTTGAAAGCTTAGGGACGGTAGGATAGGCTTTTTGGAAGCGCGGTTGTAATACCCCGTAGTTAAGTAAGGGGTCATTTTGTCATTTCGGAACAACATGTGAAAATTTTGTGAAATTAGTATTTCAAATTATCAATGACTTTTTTTAATTTTAAAGTATAATGGTGTAATTTGACATCTATGATGATACACATTTTTAATTTGGGGTTATTTTGTAGTTTTTGAAACTTGGATGATACTATACGAAACTTATTTGTATACTTGAGATATAATTGTAGTTTTCTAAAATTTGATTTTAACATTTATATACGAAGTGGTGTATTTGAAATTTTCTGGAAATTTTATTATTTATAAAAATTAACTTATATGTGCGAGCTATTAATTGGAAATTATCTTTTCACCGCTCAACTTTTTATTTTCACAAAGAAACATCTCATTTATCAATCTTATATTTTCTACCCCAACTAGCAATTCAACTTTTACAAATACATGTCAATCCTTTTTTTTATTGTTATTCCAATTTCAACCCCAAATAATTTGTTGGGAGACTTGTAATAGCACTTCAATCCTCCCTCCATCAACATCTATATCAACCCCATCCATCTACTCATGTAATTGATATTTTCACCCTAAGTATTCTCACCATCATATTGGTCAACACCAATAAAATAATGTCTCCTAATGACTACTACCTACCATCTTTTATGTAAATCCTCTTGTGGGATTCTACACCATCAACCTTCACAATCAATCCAATTTCATTCATTCTCATTTTATTCCATGTTCTCTTTTGAAGAACACTCATACAAGCAATATTCTCTCTCCCAAAACTCCATTCCCGTTTTTGGAGCTTGACCTCCACAAAACTTCATCAAAACTCAACTTTCTTGGCTCCAAATTATGAAAAACTTTAGTCTAAATTTATTACCATCATGGAGGGGAGTTCTTTCATCATTCCACTCAAGAAATCAAGGCCAATTTAACTTTTTCATGCACCATCTTGTTGAATCTTTTGGTAAAGTTTTCTTCTAGCCTTCAATTCATGCTTGCATGTCTATGCTTACAGTTGATTTATGAAAATTCATCTTAGATTTATTCATTTCCAAACTTGATTCTCCATTTTCTTGGCTTGATCATGAGTTTGACACTATATTGTTCTCTATTTCATAAAACTCATACTAGAACCCACATGCATGTTGTGAATGTCATCTTCTTTGCATTGTTACCCAAGAGGGTTTTGTTAATTGGTGACAAGAGCATGTAAAAATATTAGTTAATGCCTAAAATGGTTTTATTTGGGTGAAAATCAAGTCTCCATAAGTTGCATGTATCATTTGAACCAAACTTGTTGATTTTTTGGAAAAGTTGTATGTTTTTACAATCTGACCAGTTTGTGAAAAACGTAAATTATCTCCAAATTTTGTCTCTGTGAAATTTTTAAATCTTGCATATTTTGAAACTAGACTTAGACATGGTCATTTTGAAAGAAAACTCAACTCCATAGCCTTTTTGTTTTGGGAGATAAGCTCATTCTAAGTTGTATGTATCTGAAAATCCGTTTGTGATTAAATTAGACACATAGGCTATTCATTCTGGATAATATGGGCATCTTTCGTATTCTCCAAGTAGTAGTAATTGTTCTTCAAATTTGAAACTTTTTGTCAAACTTGTCTCTGCATAGCAGTATTTGTTATCTTTGTAACTTGAGTTTTAAAATGGCTATGCATGATTTTCTTGGTTTTTCTGAAAGTAGACACATGTAGGTTCATCATATATTAATTTCAAAATTTTAGAAGATGGTTTGATATGGTAAATATGGCTCCAAAGTCAGAGCTACATTTCTGTCCAGAATTGTAGTTTCACATTTTTTAGAAAACTTGAATTTTTGAACTTCTAGGTGTTTTGTTGGACTTGTTTTGATAATAAAACATCATTATATATGAATTAGTGAAATTTAGGACTATGTACATGTAGGTTTGCATTTTAATTATGCATGTGTAAATTGGTTATAACGAGTACGTCATACCTGTGATTGTAGACATCGACCCCGTATGAGAGAGCGGTTGTCGTCGGAGTGCTAGGCTTAGTTTCTTGATTTTGATTGTTCTTCATCTCAGTGGTAAGTACATATGTACGACCTTTTCATATCAAAATGTGCGTATGTGTTTGATGTTTCAAATGAATGCGTGTTATATGAAAAAGTATGAGAATGCATGTTTTCCACTCGAATGTTGTTAAACTATTTTATTCATCTCCTTTGAGAACTCTCGAAAATTACTTGTGAAATGTTGGTATTCTTATTCTGGTTATGTGAAAGAGAAGAAATAAAATATCTCTAATAGACTTAGGACGATGTACAGAGTACTGTTATTAATGGGAGGCGTCAAGCGATCCTCCATTTTCTTATGGCTAAGACCATTGAAGCAATGCTTCTTATTATTGGATAGAACTTTAATGTTCACAAATCCGTCCCCGATGAGCCAAAATGTATCAAGATATTGAGACCAAGGGGTTTATAGAGCTATAGAGTGCTACTTATACTTGTAAGGGTCACTACGGTATAGGGGTGTCGACACTTAAGGCCTTTAAGCTAATGTTGTGAGCGGGGTTGACGAATGGGCTCCCTTAACGCTCAGGTGAAATAGGGTTTGATAGACCCTAGAAGGAACCCTTAGTGATTATTTCGTGATCCCTCTATTTACATCGATCCTGCTGGTGGCTCTGGACATGCCTCAGCTAAATTAAACTGTTGATTGAAGTCGAAATCAAAAATTGACTACTTTATTAATGTTGTTTGTGGCTCTGGATTTCCCAAATCAATTGAAATGATTTGAAATGCTTTGGCTACTCATGAACTAATGTATTCTCTTAAATGGACTTGTTTACTCTGGATATGTTACCAACTACTCGTGATTTCAAAATGTTATTAAATTGAGAGTTTTTGTTACTCGTTTACTTCCAGTTGTTCAAAATTCTCCAAAATGATAGTTTTACTGTTTAAATCTTCTGATTTGTTTCAACTCATGCTTCCGTGCCACTCGTTGCTTTACATGTCGTAGTATGTATTACTCAGTTTTTACTGATCATTTCTTCAAAACTGCGTCGGCTTTTGCCATTTTAAAACCGCAGGTCGTCAATCAAGTTTGGGGAATGGGAACGCGGACCGAGACAAAGAAGTTTAGCTTAAGTCAAATCCCTTAGTAGATCACACACAATTTGTTTTGGATTGTACTTATTATCGAAATTTTGATATGTACTTTAATCGAAATGTAAACCTAAGAGTTAATAATCTACTTTTGGTTATCGATTGTCGCGTTAACCCTGAACCGAGATCCCGTGTTGTTTCAGCTGGTATCAGAGCATCGGTTCTCCGGTTAAAGTGACTTTTCGATTTCCATTAGTAGGGAATAAGAAAGATAACACGTTTTTAAAATTTTAAAATTGATTAGGATAACCCAATTTTGTAATAACAAAGTAAACAAGCCGCCGGGAGTTGGGGTACTTACCTGTCATTAATATTTATTTGTACCATATTTGTTGATTAAATATTAACGGCTATTTGATATGTGAACCGTACAAATTTTACTTGCTTATTTGCATGCTTAGTACTTATGCCCTTGCTTACCGATATCGAGATGCTTGCTATAGTTGTGTGATACGTATCTATGAATCTTTATGTTTCTATGTTATTTTGTCGACAAGAGAGTAACGACGTTTTGACTTAGAAGACCATGAGACCATTCTTTTCATACCTTTGAGTGAGACTTTTAAGATAATACCTTGTTTCGTTTCATTTTGAGTTAATTCGACTTAGTCATTTCCAAAATTTAGAAAGTTTTGACCAAAAAAAATGTTCTTTTAAAAAAAAGTTTTGAAAAAAATTGTTGAGTGTCGAGATACCAAATGCCAAGTGATATGGACTACTTTGTTTAGCAGTCCGCTGGCGTGACTCTTAGTACGACGGTACTATGGGTTGTACCCGCGGTGTAGACTAAGTTGGAACATTAGAAAAACATGCGAGTTGTGATGGAGAGACACGTTGGGTGACGACACATAGTGTTCTTTTTCCCCTCGTATGCATGTAACACTTGAGGTGATTGGTTTATCTAATCCTATACAGGTAAGACAATATTTTTTATACGGATGAGTCAAGCAAAATTACATGTTAGTTGCGATCAAAGTATTTCGTGTCTAAAACTTTCGAGACTTATTTAAATGCAAAAAAGAAATTCGAGATTTGTTTAAATGCTATAAAATTTTGGAATCACTTTGTTAACGTGATAACTTGTAGGTTGGTTTATAACTCTCAAAATGTGATGCCGACCTTTTTTTACTGGAGCTAATTGTATTTGAATCTCGAGTATGGTACGAGTGAGTGGGGATGTAACCAACCGAGAGCGCGATTCCCGTTAATTAAAGTGTTGCATTTGTATTAGCATTGCATACAAGCTTCATGTGCATTTCTTGCATTCTCTTGAAGTATGTTCATAATTTCATTCAAAAAATTTCTTAAGCTTCGGGGACGAAGCTTCATTTTAAGGGGGATATAATGTAATACCCCGTATTTAAGTAAGGGGTTATTTGGTCATTTCAAAAAAACATGTGAAAATTTTGAGAAAATTAGTATTTCAAACTTATCAATGACTTTTCTTAATTTTAAAGTATAATGGTGTTATTTGACATCCATGATGATATAAATTTTTAATTTGGGGTTATTTTGTAGTTTTTGAAACTTGGATGATACTATGCGAAACTTATTTGTATACTTGAGATATTCTTGTAGTTTTCTAAAATTTGATTTTAACATTTATATACAAAGTTGTATATTTGAAATTTTCTGGAAATTTTATTATTAATGAAAATTAACTTATATGTGTGAGCTATTAATTGGAAATTATCTTTTCACCCCTCAACTTTTTGTTTTCACAAAGGAACATCTCATTTATCAATATTAGAATTTCTACCCCAACTAGCAATTCAACTTTTACAAATACATGTCAATCCTCTTTTTATTGTTATTCCAATTACCACCCCAAATAATTTGTTGGGAGACTTGTAATAGCACTTCAATCCTCCCTCCATCAACATCTATATCAACCCCATCCATCTAATCATGTAATTGATATTTTCACCCTAAGTATTCCCACCATCATATTGGTCAACACCAATAAAATAATGTCTCCTAATGACTACTACCTACCATCTTTTATGTAAATCCTCTTGTGGGATTCTACACCATCAACCTTCACAATCAATCCAATTTCATTCATTCTCATTTTATTCCATGTTATCTTTTGAAGAACACTCATAAAAGCAATATTCTCTCTCCCAAAACTTCATCAAAACTCAACTTTCTTGGCTCCAAATTATGAAAAACTTTAGTCAAAAATTAGTACCATCATGGAGGGGAGTTCTTTCATCATTCCACTCAAGAATTCAAGGCCAATATCACTCTTTCATACACCATCTTGTTAAATCTTTTGGTAAAGTTTTCTTCTAGCCTTCAATTCATGCTTGCATGTCTATGTTTAGAATTGATTTATGAAAATTCATATTAGATTTCTTCATTTCCAAACTTGATTCTCCATTTTCTTGGCTTGATCATGAGTTTGACACTAGATTGTTCTCTATTTCATAAAACCCACACTAGAACCTACATGCATGTTGTGAATGTCATCTTCTTTGCATTGTTACCCAAGAGGGTTTTGATCATTTGTGACAAGAGCATGTAAAAATATTAGTAAATGCCTAAAATGGTGTTATTTGGGTGATAATTTAGTCTCCATAAGTTGAATGTATCATTTGAACCAAACTTGTTGATTTTTTGGAAAAAGTTGCATATTTTTACAATCTGACCAGTTTGTGAAAAACGTATATATCACCAAATTTTGTCTCTGTGAAATTTTCAAATCTTGCATATTTTGAAACTAGACTAAGAGATGGTCATTTTGAAAGAAAATTCAACTCCATAGCCTTTTTGGTTTGGGAGATAAGCTCATTCTAAGTTGTATGTTTTCTGAAAATCCGTTTTTGGACCACTCTTACCATTTTTGATAAAAACTCCATTTTCAGAAACCTATGGCATCTCATATTTCTTGTGATTAAATTCGAAACATAGGGTATTCATTCAGGAGAATATGGGCATCTTTCCTATTCTCCTAGTAGTAGTAATTGTTCTTCAAAGTTGAAACTTTCTGTCAAACTCTTCTCTGCATAACAGAATTTGTTATGTTTGTAACTTGAGTTTTAAAATGGCTATGCATGATTTTCTTGGTGTTTCTGAAAGTAGACACATGTAGGTTCATCATATATTAATTTCAAAATTTTAGGAGATGATTTGATATTGTAAATATGACTCCAATGTCAGAGCTACATTTCTGTTCAGAATTGTAGTTTCACATTTTTTAGAAAACTTGAATTTCCGAGTCAAGCACCCTAAGAATGCATCGGCGCAACCAACTTCCTCTTCTTGAACTTCTAGGTGTTTTGTTGGACTTGTTTTGATAATTAAACATCATTATATGTGAATTAGTGAAATTTAGGACTATGTATATGTAGTTTTGAATTTTTATTATGCATGTGTAAAATTGTTATAACGAGTACGTCATACGTGTGATTGTAGACATCGACCCCGTAGGAGAGAGCGGTTGTCATCGGAGTGCTAGGCTTAGTTTCTTGATTTTGATTGTGATTCATCTCAGTGGTAAGTACATATTTACGACCTTTTCATATCAAAGTGTGCGTATGTGTTTGATGTTTCAAATGAATGCGTGTTATATGGAAAAGTATAAGAATGCATGTTTTCCACTTGAATGTTGTTAAACTATTTTATTCATCTCCTTTGAGAACTCTCGAAAATTACTTGTGAAATGTTGATATTCTGATTCTGGTTATGTGAAAGAGAAGAAATAAAATATCTCTAATAGACTTAGGACGATGTACAAAGTACTGTTATTAATGGGAGGCGTGAAGCGATCCTCCATTTTCTTATGGCTAAGACCATTGAAGCAATGCTTCTTATTATTGGATAGAACATTAATTTTCACAAATCCGCCCACGATGAGCCAAAATGTATCAATATATTGAGGCCAAGGAGTTTATAGAGCTATAGAGTGCTACTTATACTTGTAAGGGTCACTACAGTATAGGGGTGTCGACTCTTAAGGCCTTTTAGCTAATGTTGTGAGCGGGGTTGACGAATGGGCTCCCTTAACGGTCGGGTGAAATAGGGTTTGATAGACCCTAGAAGGAACCCTTAGTGATTATTTTGTGATCCCTCTGTTTACATCGATCCTGCTGGTGGCTCTGGACATGCCTTAGCTAAATTAAGCTGTTGATTGAAGTCGAAATTAAATATTGACTATTTTATTAATGTTGTTAGTGGCTCTGGATTTCCCTAATCAATTGAAATGATTTGAAATGCTTTGGCTACTCATGAACTAATTTATTCTCTTAAATGGACTTGTTTACTCTGGATATGTTACCAACTACTCGTGATTTCTCAATGTTATTAAATTGAGAGGTTTTTGTTACTCGGTTACTTCCAGTTGTTCAAAATTCTCCAAAATGATAGTTTTACTGTTTAAATCTTTTGATTTGTTTCAACTCATGCTTCCGTGCCACTCGTTGCTTTACATGTCGTAGTATGTATTTACTCAGTTTTTACTGATCATTTCTTCAAAACTGCGTCGGCTTTTGCCATTTTAAAACCGCAGGTCGTCAATCAAGTTTGGGGAATGGGAACGCGGATCGAGACAAAGAAGTTTAGCTTAAGTCAGATCCCTTAGTATATCACACACAATTTGTTTTGGATTGTACTTATTATCGAAATTTTGATATGTACTTTAATCGAAATGTAAACCTAAGAGTTAATAATCTACTTTTGGTTATCGATTGTCGCGTTAACCCTAAACCGAGATCCCGGGTTGTTTCAGCTGGTATCAGAGCATCGGTTCTCCGGTTAAAGTGACTTTTCGATTTCCATTAGTAGGGAATAAGAAAGATAACACATTTTCAAAATTTTAAAATTGATTAGGATAACCCAATTTGGTAATAACAAAGTAAACAAGCCGCCGGGAGTTGGGGTACATACCTGTCATTAATATTTATTTGTACCATATTTGTTGATTAAATATTAACGGCTATTTGATATGTGAACCGTACAAATTTTACTTGCTTATTTGCATGCTTAGTACTTATGCCCTTTCTTATTCATATCGAGATGCTTGCTATAGTTGTGTGATACGTATCTATGAATCTCTATGTTTCTATGTTATTTTGTCGACGAGATAGTAACGACGTTTTGACTTAGAAGACCATGAGACCATTCTTTTCATACCTTTGAGTGAGACTTTTAAGATAATACCTTGTTTTGTTTCATTTTGAGTTAATTCGACTTGGTCATTTCCAAAATTAGAAAGTTTTGACCCAAAAAAAATGTTCTTTTAAAAAAAAGTTTTGAAAAAAATTGTTTGAGTGTCGAGATACCAAATGCCAAGTGATATGGACTACTTTGTTTAACAGTCCGCTGGCGTGACTCTTAGTACGACGGTACTATGGGTTGTACCCGCGGTGTAGACTAAGTTGGAACATTAGAAAAACATGCGAGTTGTGATGGAGAGACACGTTGGGTGACGACACATAGTGTTCTTTTTCCCCTCGTATGTGTGGAACACTTGAGGTGATTGGTTTATCTAATCCTATACAGGTAAGACAATATTTTTCATACGGATGAGTCAAGCAAAATGACATGTTAGTTGCGATCAAAGTATTTCGTGTCTAAAAATTTCGAGACTTATTTAAATGCAAAAAAGAAATTCGAGATTTGTTTAAATGCTATAATATTTAGGAAATACTTTGTAAACGTGATAACTTGTAGGTTTGTTAATAACTCTCAAAATTTGATGCCGACCTTTTTTTTACTGGAGCTAATTGTATTTAAATCTCTAGTATGGTACGAGTGAGTGGGGATGTAACAGACCGAGAGCGCGATTCCCGTTAATTAAAGTGTTGCATGTATATTAGCATTGCATACAAGCTTCATGTGCATTACTTGCATTCTCTTGAAGTATGTTCATAATTTCAGTCAAAAAATTTCTTAAGCTTCGGGGACGAAGCCTCATTTTAAGGGGGATATAATGTAATACCCCGTATTTATGTAAGGGGTTATTTGGTCATTTCAGAAAAACAAGTGAAAATTTTGAGAAATTAGTATTTCATACTTATCAATGACTTTTCTAAATTTTAATGTATAATGGTGTTATTTGACATCCATGATGATATAAATTTTTAATCTGGAAATTTTATTATTTATGAAAATTAACTTATATGTGTGAGCTATTAATTGGAAATTATTTTTTCACTCCTCAACTTTTTTTTTGCACAAAGAAACATCTCATTTATCAATCTTATATTTTCTACCCCAACTAGCAATTCAACTTTTACAAATACATGTCAATCCTCTTTTTATTGTAATTCCAATTTCCACCCCAAATAATTTGTTGGGAGACTTGTAATAGCAATTCAATCCTCCCTCCATCAACATCTATATCAACCCCATCCATCTACTCATGTAATTGATATTTTCACCATAAGTATTCTCACCATCATATTGGTCAACACCGATAAAATAATGTCTCCTAATGACTACTACCTACCATCTTTTATGTAAATCCTCTTGTGGGATTCTACACCATCAACCTTCACAATCAATCCAATTTCATTCATTCTCATTTTATTCCATGTTCTCTTTTGGAGAACACTCATACAAGCAATATTCTCTCTCCCAAAACTCCATTCCTGTTTTTGGAGCTTGACCTCCACAAAACCTTATCAAAACTCAACTTTCTTGGCTCCAAATTATGAAAACCTTTAGTCTAAACTTAGTACCATCATGGAGGGGAGTTCTTTCATCATTCCACTTAAGAATTCAAGCCCAATTTCACTCTTTCATGCACCATCTTGTTGAATCTTTTGGTAAAGTTTTCTTCTAGCATTCAATTCATGCTTGCATGTCTATGTTTAGAATTGATTTACAAAAATTCATATTAGATTTCTTCATTTCCAAACTTGATTCTCCATTTTATTGGCTTGATCATGAGTTTGACACTAGATTGTTCTCTATTTCATAAAACACACACTAGAACCTACATGCATGTTGTGAATGTCATCTTCTTTGCATTGTTACCCAAGAGGGTTTTGATCATTTGTGACAAGAGCATGTAAAAATATTAGTTAATGCCTAAAATGGTGTTATTTGGGTGAAAATCAAGTCTCCATAAGTTGCATGTATCATTTGAACCAAACTTGTTGATTTTTTTGGAAAAAGTTGCATAGTTTTACAATCTGACCAGTTTGTGAAAAACGTATATTATCTCCAAATTTTGTCTCTGTGAAATTTTTAAACCTTTCATATTTTTGAAACTAGACTCATAGATTGTCATTTTGAAAGAAAATTCAACTCCATAGCCTTTCGGTTTGGGAGATAAGCTCATTCTAAGTTGTATGTTTTCTGAAAATCCGTTTTTGGACCACTCTTACCATTTTTTTTTAAAAAAAAACTCCATTTTCAGAAACCTATGGCATCTCATCTTTCTTGTGATTAAATTTGACACATAGGGTATTCATTCTGGAGAATATGGGCATCTTTCCTATTCTCCAAGTAGTAGTAATTCTTCTTCAAAGTTGAAACTTTCTGTCAAACATGTCTCTGCATAGCAGTATTTGTTATCTTTGTAACTTGAGTTTTAAAATGGCTATGCATGATTTTATTGGTGTTTCTGAAAGTAGACACATGTAGGTTCATCATATATTAATTTCAAAATTTTAGGAGATAATTTGATATGGTAAATATGGCTCCAAAGTCAAAGCTACATTTTTGTCCAGAATTGTAGTTTCACATTTTTTAGAAAACTTGAATTTTTGAACTTCTAGGTGTTTTGTTGGACTTTTTTTGATAATTAATCATCCTTATATGTGAATTAGTGAAATATAGGACTATGTACATGTAGGTTTGAATTTTTATTATGCATGTGTAAATTGGTTATAACGAGTACATCATACGTGTGATTGTAGACATCGACCCCGTAGGAAAGAGCGGTCGTCATCGGAGTGCTAGGCTTAGTTTCTTGATTTTGATTGTGCTTCATCTCAGTGGTAAGTACATATGTACGACCTTTTCATATCAAAGTGTGCGTATGTGTTTGATGTTTCAAATGAATGCGTGTTATATGAAAAAGTATAAGAATGCATGTTTTCCACTCGAATGTTGTTAAACTATTTTATTCATCTCCTTTGAGAACTCTCGAAAATTACTTGTGAAATGTTGATATTCTGATTCTGGTTATGTGAAAGAGAAGAAATAAAATATCTCTAATAGACTTAGGACGATGTACAGAGTACTGTTATTAATGTGAGGCGTCAAGCGATCCTCCATTTTCTTATGGCTAAGACCATTGAAGCAATGCTTCTTATTATTGGATAGAACATTAATGTTCACAAATCCGCCCCTGATGAGCCAAAATGTATCAAGATATTGAGGCCAAGGGGTTTATAGAGCTATAGAGTGCTACTTATACTTGTAAGGGTCACTACGGTATAGGGGTGTCGACCCTTAAGGCCTTTTAGCTAATGTTGTGAGCGGGGTTCACGAATGGGCTCCCTTAACGGTCGGGTGAAATAGGGTTTGATAGACCCTAGAAGGAACCCTTATTGATTATTTCGTGATCCTTCTGTTTACATCGATCCTGCTGGTGGCTCTGGACATGCCTCAGCTAAATTAAGCTGTTGATTGAAGTCGAAATTAAAAATTGACTACTTTATTAATGTTGTTAGTGGCTCTGGATTTCCCTAATCAATTGAAATGATTTGAAATGATTTGGCTACTCATGAACTAATTTATTCTCTTAAATGGACTTGTTTACTCTGGATATGTTACCAACTACTCGTGATTTCTCAATGTTATTAAATTGAGAGGTTTTTGTTACTCGGTTACTTCCAGTTGTTCAAAATTCTCCAACATGATAGTTTTACTGTTTAAATCTTCTGATTTGTTTCAACGCATGCTTCCGTGCCACTCGTTGCTTTACATGTCGTAGTATGTATTTACTCAGTTTTACTGATCATTTCTTCAAAACTGTGTCGACTTTTGCCATTTTAAAACCGCAGGTCGTCAATCAAGTGGGAACGCGGATCGAGACAAAGAAGTTTAGCTTAAGTCAGATCCCTTAGTAGATCACACACAATTTGTTTGGGATTGTACTTATTATCAAAATTTTGATATGTACTTTAACCGAAATGTAAACCTAAGAGTTAATAATCTACTTTTGGTTATCGATTGTCGCGTTAACCCTGAACCGAGATCTCGGGTTGTTTCAGCTGGTATCAGAGCATCGGTTCTCCGGTTAAAGTGACTTTTCGATTTCCATTAGTAGGGAATAAGAAAGATAACACATTTTCAAAATTTTAAAATTGATTAGGATAACCCAATTTGATAATAACAAAGTAAACAAGCCGCCGGGAGTTGGGGTACTTACCTGTTATTAATATTTATTTGTACCATATTTGTTGATTAAATATTAACGGCTATGTGATATGTGAACCGTACAAATTTTACTTGCTTATTTGCATGCTTAGTACTTATGCCCTTTCTTATTCATATCGAGATGCTTGCTATAGTTGTGTGATACGTATCTATGAATCTCTATGTTTCTATGTTATTTTGTCGACGAGATAGTAACGACGTTTTGACTTAGAAGACCATGAGACCATTCTTTTCATACCTTTGAGTGAGACTTTTAAGATAATACCTTGTTTCGTTTCATTTTGAGTTAATTCGACTTGGTCATTTCCAAAATTAGAAAGTTTTGACCAACAAAAATGTTCTTTTAAAAAAAATTTTTGAAAAAAATTGTTGAGTGTCGAGATACCAAATGCCAAGTGATATGGACTACTTTGTTTAGCAGTCCGCTGGCGTGACTCTTAGTACGACGGTACTATGGGTTGTACCCGCGGTGTAGACTAAGTTGGAACATTAGAAAAACATGCGAGTTGTGATGGAGAGACACGTTGGGTGACGACACATAGTGTTCTTTTTCCCCTCGTATGCGTGGAACACTTGAGGTGATTGGTTTATCTAATCCTATACAGGTAAGACAATATTTTTCATACGGATGAGTCAAGCAAAATGACATGTTAGTTGCGATCAAAGTATTTCGTGTCTAAAAATTTCGAGGCTTATTTCAATGCAAAAAAAAAATCGAGATTTGTTTAAATGCTATAAAATTTTGGAATCACTTTGTAAACGTGATAACTTGTAGGTTGGTTTATAACTCTCAAAATTTGATGCCGACCTTTTTTTTACTGGAGCTAATTGTATTTGAATCTCTAGTATGGTACGAGTGAGTGGGGATGTAACAGACCGAGAGCGCGATTCCCGTTAATTAAAGTGTTGCATGTGTATTAGCATTGCATACAAGCTTCATGTGCATTACTTGCATTCTCTTGAAGTATGTTCATAATTTCATTCAAAAAATTTCTTAAGCTTCGGGGACGAAGCTTCATTTTAAGGTGGATATAATGTAATACCCCGTATTTAAGTAAGGGGTTATTTGGTCATTTCAGAAAAACATGTGAAAATTTTGAGAAATTAGTATTTCAAACTTATCAATGACTTTTCTTAATTTTAAAGTATAATGGTGTTATTTGACATCCATGATTATATAAATTTTTAATCTGGAAATTTTATTATTTATGAAAATTAACTTATATGTGTGAGCTATTAATTGGAAATTATCTTTTCACCCCTCAACTTTTTTTTTTTCACAAAGAAACATCTCATTTATCAATCTTATATTTTCTACGCCAACTAGCAATTCAACTTTTACAAATACATGTCAATCCTCTTTTTATTGTTATTCCAATTTCCACCCCAAATAATTTGTTGGGAGACTTGTAATAGCAATTCAATCCTCCCTCCATCAACATCTATATCAACCCCATCCATCTACTCATGTAATTGATATTTTCACCATAAGTATTCTCACCATCATATTGGTCAACACCAATAAAATAATGTCTCCTAATGACTACTACCTACCATCTTTTATGTAAATCCTCTTGTGGGATTCTACACCATCAACCTTCACAATCAATCCAAATTTCATTCATTCTCATTTTATTCCATGTTCTCTTTTGAAGAACACTCATACAAGCAATATTCTCTCTCCCAAAACTCCATTCCTATTTTTGGAGCTTGACCTCCACAAAACCTTATCAAAACTCTACTTTCTTGGCTCCAAATTATGAAAAAATTTAGTCTAAACTTAGTACCATCATGGAGGGGAGTTCTTTCATCATTCCACTCAAGAATTCAAGGCCAATTTCACTCTTTCATGCACCATCTTGTTGAATCTTTTGGTAAAGTTTTCTTCTAGCCTTCAATTCATGCTTGCATGTTTATGTTTAGAATTGATTTATGAAAATTCATATTATATTTCTTCATTTCCAAACTTGATTCTCCATTTTCTTGGCTTGATCATGAGTTTGACACTAGATTGTTCTCTATTTCATAAAACACACACTAGAACCTACATGCATGTTGTGAATGTCATCTTCTTTGCATTGTTACCCAAGAGGGTTTTGATCATTTGTGACAAGAGCATGTAAAAATATTAGTTAATGCCTAAAATGGTGTTATTTGGGTGAAAATCAAGTCTCCATAAGTTGCATGTATCATTTGAACCAAACTTGTTGATTTTTTTGGAAAAAGTTGCATAGTTTTACAATCTGACCAGTTTGTGAAAAACGTATATTATCTCCAAATTTTGTCTCTGTGAAATTTTTAAATCTTGCATATTTTGAAACTAGACTCAGAGATGGTCATTTTGAAAGAAAATTCAACTCCATAGCCTTTTTGGTTTGGGAGATAAGCTCATTCTAAGTTGTATGTTTTCTGAAAATCCGTTTTTGGACCACTCTTACCATTTTTTTTAAAAACTCCATTTTCAGAAACCTATGGCATCTCATCTTTCTTGTGATTAAATTCGACACATAGGGTATTCATTCTGGAGAATATGGGCATCTTTCCTATTATCCAATTAGTAGTAATTCTTCTTCAAAGTTGAAACTTTCTGTCAAACTTGTCTCTGCATAGCAGTATTTGTTATCTTTGTAACTTGAGTTTTAAAATGGCTATGCATGATTTTATTGGTGTTTCTGAAAGTAGACACATGTAGGTTCATCATATATTAATTTCTAAATTTTAGGATATGATTTGATATGGTAAATATGGCTCCAAAGTCAAAGCTAGATTTTTGTCCAGAATTGTAGTTTCACATTTTTTAGAAAACTTGAATTTTTGAACTTCTAGGTGTTTTGTTAGACTTGTTTTGATAATTAAACATCATTATATGTGAATTAGTGAAATTTAGGACTATGTACATGTAGGTTTGCATTTTTATTATGCATGTGTATATTGGTTATAACGAGTACGTCATACGTGTGATTGTAGACATCGACCTCGTAGGAGAGAGCGGTCGTCATCGGAGTGCTAGGCTTAGTTTCTTGATTTTGATTGTGCTTCATCTCAGTGGTAAGTACATATGTACGACCTTTTCATATCAAAGTGTGCGTATGTGTTTGATGTTTCAAATGAATGCGTGTTATATGAAAAAGTATAAGAATGCATGTTTTCCACTCGAATGTTGTTAAACTATTTTATTCATCTCCTTTGAGAACTCTCGAAAATTACTTGTGTAATGTTGAGATTCTGATTCTGGTTATGTGAAAGAGAAGTACAGAGTACTGTTATTAATGGGAGGCGTCAAGCGATCCTCTATTTTCTTATGGCTAAGACCATTGAAGCAATGCTTCTTATTATTGGATAGAACATTAATGTTCATAAATCCGCCCCCGATGAGCCAAAATGTATCAAGACATTGAGGAAAAGGGGTTTATAGAGCTATAGAGTGCTACTTATACTTGTAAGGGTCACTATGGTATAGGGGTGTCGACCCTTAAGGCCTTTTAGCTAATGTTGTGAGCGAGGTTCACGAATGGGCTCCCTTAACGGTCGGGTGAAATAGGGTTTGATAGACCCTAGAAGGAACCCTTAGTGATTATTTCGTGATCCTTCTGTTTACATCAATCATGCTGGTGGCTCTGGACATGCCTCAGCTAAATTAAGCTGTTGATTGAAGTCGAAATTAAAAATTGACTACTTTATTAATGTTGTTAGTGGCTCTGGATTTCCCTAATCAATTGAAATGATTTGAAATGCTTTGGCTACTCATGAACTAATTTATTCTCTTAAATGGACTTGTTTACTCTGGATATGTTACCAACTACTCGTGATTTCTCAATGTTATTAAATTGAGAGGTTTTTGTTACTCGGTTACTTCCAGTTGTTCAAAATTCTCCAACATGATAGTTTTACTGTTTAAATCTTCTGATTTGTTTCAACGCATGCTTCCGTGCCACTTGTTGCTTTACATGTCGTCGTATGTATTTACTCAGTTTTTACTGATCATTTCTTCAAAACTGCGTCGGCTTTTGCCATTTTAAAACCGCAGGTCGTCAATCAAGTTTGGGGAATCGGAACGCGGATCGAGACAAAGAAGTTTAGCTTAAGTCAGATCCCGTAGTAGATCACACACGATTTGTTTTGGATTGTCCTTATTATCAAAATTTTGTTATGTACTTTAACCGAAATGTAAACCTAATAGTTAATAATCTACTTTTTTTTGGATTGTACTTATTATCAAAATTTTGTTATGTACTTTAACCGAAATGTAAACTTAATAGTTAATAATCTACTTTTGGTTATCGATTGTCGCGTTAACCCTGAACCGAGATCCCGGGTTGTTTCAGCGGTCCTCCTTGTCGTGACAATTCTCACATTTAACCCCATTCTCACACTCCCTCTCCACGATGAATGAATACCAAGCCCAAATCTCATAACTCCGGCCCTCGATTCCCTCACCACCGGTGTAACGCCGTTCTCGCGGCCACAATCGTGAAGGAGCACAAGTGATCAAAGCAACTACCCGAATTTTTTATTCGACGAAACTACTCAACTAAATGAACAAAACTAAACATAAAACAAGCACATCTCTTTTTTTTTCTTTTCTTTTTCTTTTTTTTTTTCTTTTTTAATATATATATATTGATAACTAAAACATCATACAATAAAATGCACAATATAACTAAAAACGTAAACCGAGTAGTCTAGAATCTCGTAAAATCTGGTGGAGCTGGAAACTGATGTAGATGCTGAACTCTGTGAAGTATCCACCACCCCCACACTCAATGAAGCCCAATCTCTCAAAATAGCCGAATATGTAATGTAAACGCGTGCCACTACCCATCCTATCCTCGGCAACAACGAAAGATGAAAGTAAATTTGTGGCACGCCCTCCAATGCAAATCAATCAACTCTCCCTAGTAGTGCGGAAAGAATGTCACGCACATGGCTTCGCCTCCTTGTGATCGTGATATATGGGCACGACTCACCGCCACACCGAAGTGCGCTAGCCATCTCACACTCACCCTCACATCCCCTCGGTAAAATGATAGAGTATGAAATCCACAAGATCTGTAATAAAGCACACTCCCTCATCGAACCTCCCTCACTCACTCCCTCTGTCACGACTCATAGGAAAAGGCCAAAATAATCAAGTGATAGAATTCACAATGAATGGCTCTTAGGCGTAGAGGCGATGAATAAAGTGGTAAACGGATCAATGGGGCTAACTATGTGGACCTAGGCTATGAGACAGGACGTGAGGTCCCCATAAAACTCACTCGCACGACTATTGCGTTGCCACTACGATGAGGGGTTATCGACTACCTAAGATGGTGGTCATGCACTATTGGCTAACTACTTGAATGCCTCAAAAACAGTACACACTTTCACATGTAAATTGTTTGTTAAGTTCAAAATGGCTTCGTCACCCGAGTTACGAACTCTCTCTATGCATTCTAAGAGATTCTCAACTTCGGGTTAGCTTTTTCAGTTTCCACACACCTACGCGAAGTTCTACATAATCAGTCACGCACCATCATTGAGATCTCTCCACGTTCGAATTCTTTTCCTTTTCCCTTTCTCAAAATTTTCAGTTTTTTTTTTTTCTTTTTTTTTCATATATAATTCATACTCTATATGCAAGGCCGACTCGAATGAAAACTCCACATAACGACTGACTCGATCGGGTAGGTGAACTCAAGTAAGAAAACGTGCAAAATGAAACATCGACCCCATATATATACAAATAAAACATCACAGTACGACACAATAATAACCACGACACAGACCACAAATACGACACAATACGCTCTAACAATCTTTATGCAAACAGGGTAATGCAGACACGGACTGGCTAGCTAAGACTAAAACTCCCCCCCCCCACACTAGAATGCTTCGTTGTCCTCAACGAATTTTGAGATCAATCAGAGGACTCAACATTTCTAATGCGAGGGGCGGTAAATCTACTCTGACTCGGACCCCTGGTCCTCAGACTCCTCCTCTGCTGGACCAGGCGCATCATAGTCACAAGACTCATACCACAACTCCTCACTCTCGAGGTCAGGGTCTAAGGCCACATTGCTCGACCGAGCCAACTGAGTTACCCACGTCCCGATAGTCTTATTGATTCCCCCAATTTCTTCCGACTGCTACGGTCGTGGGCATACTGTCGCTCATTCACTGCCTTTGACTCTATCATAAGCTGAGGCATGCTCTGCAAGAGAGCGTCGGTACTAGATGACTCGCCCTTACCCTTCTTAGACCTAGACACCTTCGGGGGTTTCTTATATCGCGACCACTCTCGGTCAGCCAGTTGCGGGATGTCGAAATCACTCACCACTACCCCTGCGTGTATAGCCAATTTGGTCAAAAACATGTGTGACCTGGAGCCATTCTGTTTCCCTCAGATTTGCGTGCCATGATGTTGTCCCAAATCATACGAGGAATGTCAATCCTCTTCCCTAACCATACGCACATGGCCATACAACACAGGCGAAACGTGAAATTGGGGTTAGGCGTAATGCCCAAAACCCAATTCTCAAGCAACTCACAAACCCACCTAGCACGTGGGAGTAGGGCGTTCTTAGACACCATCCAACGAGGCGACTCGGCCTTTGACTTATCCCAAGGATCTACCCCCTCACCCGCAAAACAAAATGCATTTACCATAGCGCTGTAGGGTTTTGATTCATGGATGCGCAACGGAAACAAAAATAACCATGCAAAACCCTCCAAGGATCACAAGTCAAGAGACATAACGATGGTAAAGGAAGAAATCAACAACACACCTTAGGGTTCTCCTTTGATGACTTCAAACGCGAATTGTATCACGTTCTCTATGGTTGATCCACGCCTAGAGTTGATTCTAGATCTCCCAAGTCCTTGGTGCTAGCTCGGAAAGAGGAAGAGGAAGAAAAATCACGCAAAACGAGACCAAAAGGGGGCTCTCGGCCTCCTTTGTGGCCGACTGGATGGGCGGCGGCGAGAGGGGCGGTCGGGATCCTCTTGTTTGCTTGCTCTCTCTCTCCTTTTGTTCTCTCCCACTCTAGTTATGTTCAATAATGAGCATAAGTTGTGGGAAGGAAGGAAGGAAGGTCCTTTATATAGTCCAACAACTCCTTGCCAACTACCTAAAGGACTTATTCTAGTCCTACTAGAATTCAATTTAGTCCCTTCCTTGCAAATTAGTCCCTACTAAGCTTGCAAGGTTTTGCAAAGTCATCCTTCTAATTAATTATTCCAATTAATTAATTCCCAAATTTAGTTCAACTCTATATAGCGTGTGACCCCATAGGCTCTATCTAGTTGGTAGCAACTATTTGCTAATATGGAGCGGTTTCTAGCAAAACATTCATTCTAGTCAACTAATAGAATAGTCATCTTGACAACCTTTGTACAAGTAATTGTCTCATCCCTTTGTCTCTATATCCGGATTGGACACGAGACATACAAGTCACACTCGTAAATCCAATCCATAGTTTCTCGATCCATGGGAATAGCCTTATTCGTGCAAATAACATCAATATCCCATATTGATTTATTTGAGTATGGCCAGACATTCTATAAGCACTATCCCTCGAGTGGCCTAGGATATTTGCTCCCGTTATGTGGGAGGGAAAAATTCTATCTACGTCCACTACGATCTCTAAGCTTGCTTCTTATTGTATCCAGTACACGCCTTTATAACTACCCAGTTACGGTGTAGTGTTTAACGCTACCAAAATCACAATAATCCACAACTAGAATATCTAGTGACTTCAAGTCTAAGGATGACAATACCATTGCACAGCGAGAAGCGCTTGTGACTCAACATAACATGTATGTAGCCTTCTCGGAGAGTCAATCCAGTGCAACATTACCCTTAATGCACACCTATGTGTTGGATCGTGATATCTCCATATCAATCCAAACTCATACTAGTCTATAGATGATTGTCCCATTAATCATTATACTGGACTAGGGATATTTAAGATAAACAACACAATTGTAAATCTAAGGACTTCATTATATTAAATATCCAATAAATAATAAATGAATTTCTAGCCACAAATAAATTCATACTAAACTAGATTGCCTCTAGGGCATCTATTCCAACAAGCGCCACGTCATCTCTCCTAATCATGTCATGGTAAGAACATCCCGTTTCGGGGTTCAAGTCTTGGAATTTCAAGACCTGCATAATTGACTCAGGGGTGAGACGCACCCACTTACCCCTGCAATACACAAGCCGGCCATCCTTACTCTCACACTCGTCCCCAAACCTCAGGTTAACATAAATCTCTCGCGCAACTTGAGAACTGGACGGTCCACACAACTCAAACCATTTGTCCAACCTCTCCCGTTGGTGAATTGCTATGACCTCGGTAGGCATGAGTTTCAACTCATCTATGGGTTAGGGTTTCTCAGCTGCACCTTTGAGCTTTAGGTACCGGTTGGAGAAAGAAGCAAGGTGAGCCTTAAAGCTAACGAAACGGAAGCTATAGAACACATTGGCATTACCTATCTTCAGCTACTTATCCGACCTACCCTTTCTCAAGCGGGGCTTAGGGGGCATAGGGTGTTGAGTATGGTGTGTACCGGAGAGTCCGGCACCACATACTCAGGCTCCTGGTTAGGGTCCATCTCAGTGTCCTCTACTATCATCTCATCAACATTTGAAGGCATAACTCTCTGCACCGGTTGAAACAATGGGTCATCACAAGTGGCAGCCTTTCTCTTAGACATTTCGAGCAAACAAGCAAGTTAACAAGACAAGCTACGTGTGCGGTGACAGGATTGTGTGAACAGAAATAAGCAACCAAACACGTAAGTCCTAGACACTAATCAGCAGCCCGCAAGTGACAGTCGTCAAAATAAGACCTCGGGCTATGACTCGATAATGAAAAGCAACCTGCGCATGCCTAATGCGCGTAAAGAGAAGGAAGAGTTGTACCTACATGGCCCGAGCTAGTCTTACGGGCACGGAATTGTAGAATCGTTCGGCAAGAAGGACCGATTTGGTCGCCGAAGTCATTCGTCGAATTACCCCGTTTGATTGGTACTCCTAGCTTCTTCTTGCTGTCACCGTCACTTCATCCTTCTTGCCCGCGAGCTGAATCGGACTCCTTCTTAAAGAATTTGAAAATATCTACGAAGAACCCTAGTTGGGTTTCGTTCCCAATTCAGTGCTCTTCCAGCCCCAATCGCCAAAACACCGAGATATGGTGTTTATGGCGATGAGAGCGCGCTGGAAACCCACCAAGTACCTACATGCCCCTGCAGCCTCATCCTTCCCTTTTTTTAGAAGTGTTCGCACGAACAGCGAACTTGTTCACAACATTTTACGGTCATCATTTTTCATTTTTTGTTCGTGCGAACAAGCATGTTGTTCGTGCAGGAACAACCCTGGGAGCATTTTTTTTTATTCTCTGTTCGTGCGAACAAGAGTTGTGTTCGAACGAACACTTTGGCCTCCATGATTTGTTCGTCGCTCTGCTTCCTTGTTTGATCATCGTGGCATCACATCTTAAGTTCCATACTCCCCAATGTGTTCCCGGTCCAAATTTTCAGGGAAAAATTTCCCATTAGTTGCGGGAATTCCTCCATTATCGCCATCAATGGCTTCCAAGCTCAAATTCCGCCTCGCCTTCGGACTCCGATGCGCGCATTTTCAACTGTTACCGGAGAGCTCTTGACATCATCATTACGCTTCCTTCGATTTTACTCCTCAATTTTGAGTATTTTCTCTTCATTTTGCTCGTTTTCATGTCGCTTAAATGTCTTTCTTGAGTTTTGTGCATTCTTGAGTCTGTGCGCATCAAGAAGGGGAGTCCGAATCGCGTCTCCTCCTGTAATCCTGCGAAGACTCGAATCAAATGTCAAATTCTCGCTCTCTCACCCCTCATATAACAAAATGTTAAGAAAACACACACGACAGTATTTAAACACACTCTCTACACTAGAGCAGAAAATACGTTGGGTTGCCTCCCAACAAGCGCTTGTAATATACGGTCGACTGCCCGACCCAGTTACCTCATGATGATTACGGATCATGAAAGTAGATAGCATCCACTTTGGCCGGTTTTGGCGCGGATTCCAGGTACGGTTTCACTCGGCTTCCATTGACCCTGAAACACTCTTTTGTATGAGGATCCTCTAACTCAACCGCACCCCAAGGATAAATCAGTTGGATCCGGAACGGCCTGGACCATCTCGAACGCAGTTTGCCTGGAAAGAGCTTCATGCGGAAGTTGAATAGCAAGACTAGTTGTCCCACACGGAGTTCCTTCGGCTTGAGACGGCTATCATGCCATCTCTTGGTCGTCTCCTTGTAAGGCTTGGAGCTGTCATATGCATGCAATCTCCATTCTTCAAGTTCAACCAGTTTCAGTTTTCGTGCTTGCCCCGCCAACTCGGGGTCCATGTTCAACCGCTTGATAACCCAATACACCTTGTGCTCTAACTCAACGGGGAGGTGGCACGCCTTACCATATACCAGTTGAAATTGTGACATATTCAATGGTGTCTTCCATGCCGTACGGTATGCCCACAATGCATCATCATGTTTCACAGACCAATCCTTGCGCCCAACATTGACAGTTTTCGGCAAAATCCCTTTGATCTCCTTGTTGGACACTTCGGCTTGCCCATTTGTTTGGGGGTGATAAGGTAGGGAAACCTTATGGATAGACACCTCGTATGAATTCAAAACTCTTGCAAATACTTGGTTTATGAAAAGTGAACCTTCATCGCTCACCATTGCCCTTGGTGTGCCAAACCGAGTGAAGATGTGCTTCTTCAAGAACTTTTCTACTGTGGCTGCATCATTCCTGGGACAAGCAATTGCTTCCACCAACTTTGTCACATATTCAACAGCAAGTAGGATGTAGAGATTACCATACAAAGCTGGAAACGGTCCCATGAAGTCTATGCCTCATACATCAAACGGCTCCACCTCAAGCCATTCAGACATTGGCATCTCATCTCGCTTGGAGATGTTACCTGTTCTCTGGCAGCTATCACACCCTGCAACCCAGTCATGACAACCTTTAAAAATAGTTGGCCAGAAAAAACCATATTGTAATACGTTCATGGCGGTGCGCGGACCGCTGAAATGACCTCCACTAGGCGCGGCATGACACTGCTTAATCACATCATAAATCTCATGCGTAGGCACACATTTTCTGATGATATTATCGGCCCCCATCTTGAACAAATATGGATCCTACCAAGAGTACTGTCTCACCTCATCTAAGAACCTCTTTCTCTGTTGCACTGTCCACTCCTTAGGGATCTCCCCACTGGTTAGATAGTTGGCAATCGCCCAATACCATGGATCAGTATCCCCCAAAGACATCAAACTCTCATCGAGAAATTTCTCTTGATAGGCACTTTCTCTTCCACACCATTCTCAAGTCTTGAGAGGTGGTCCGCTACCACATTCCCAACACCCTTCTTGTCGCGGATCTCTACATCAAATTCTTGCATCAAAAGGACCCACCGCAACAATATCGGTTTGACATCATTCTTATCAAGCAAATACTTCAGTGCCGAGTGATCTGTAAAAATTACCACCTTCGTTCCAACAAGATAAGTTCAAAATTTATCAAGAGAAAAAATCACAGCCAACAGCTCCTTCTCAGTAGTGCCATAATTCAGTTGAGCCTCATTAAGAACTATACTTGCATAATAGATATAATGGCATACCTTTTCTTTCTGCTGCCCCAACACTGCTCCAATGGCGAAATCGCTGGCGTCGCACATGAGCTCAAATGGCAAACTCCAATACGGAGTTGTAATGATCGGGGCTGAGGTGAGTTGTTCCTTCAAAAAGTCGAAGGCTTTATTTCATGCTTCATCAAACACGAATGGTACATCTTTCCCAAGAAACTCACTCATGGGCTTGCAAATCTTCGAGAAGTCTTTGATAAATCTGCAATAGAAACCTGCATGTCCCAAGAATCTTCTGACCCCTTTCACTGAAGTCAGATAAGGGAGTTGCTTGATCGTCTCTACCTTTTCTTGATCAACTTGCAAACCCTTGCGCGAAATTTTGTTTCCAAGAAAAATCCCCTTAGTGACCATGAAGTGGCATTTCTCCCAATTCACACAAGATTGGTGTCTTCACAACAAACCAAGACACGGCCAAGATGATGTAGACAGTCCTCAAAACTTTCACCAAATAGGGAGAAATCATCCATGAAGACCTCCAAGTTCTTCTCAATCATATCTGAGAAAATAGCCATCATACACCGCTGAAAAGTAGCCGGTGCATTACATAGTCGAAATGGCATGCGGCGGAACGCAAAAGTGCCATAGGGACATGTAAAGGTGGTCTTCTCTTGGTCCTCTGGAGCAATGGCTATCTGATTGAAGCCTGAATATCCATCCAAAAAGCAGTAGTACTAGTGGTGGGCCAACCTGTCAAGCCTCAGATCAATAAATGGTAACATAAAGTGATCCTTGAGCGTGGCTTCATTAAGCTTCCTGTAATCCATGGACACACGCCAGCCAGTAACTGTCCGTTGAGCAATCTGCTCATGCTTGTCGTTCTCCACCACAGTCATCCCTCCTTTCTTAGGCACACACTAGACCGTGCTAGTCCAAGTGCTGTCTGAGATAGGGAATATAATGCCGGCCTCTAGCCACTTCATGATCTCTTTTCGCACCACCTCTTTCATGTGCGGATTCAACCTCCGTTGTGCTTGGATTACTCGTTTCTTGCCTTCTTCTACCCTAATCTTGTGCTGGCAATACGTGGGGCTGATCCCCTTAATATCGGCAATTGTCCATCCAATTGCTTTTTTATGCTTCCATAGTACATCCAACAGCTGCTCCTCCTGTGCCTGAGATAAAACAAAAGAAACGATTACAGGCAACATGTTATCAATAGCAAGAAATGCATACCTGAGATGGCTCGACAATGGCTTCAATTCAAGCAGGGGCGGTGACTTGAGTGAAGGAACAAGGGCTAACTTTTTCTCCCCTTGCTCATATAAATCCAGCTTGGTCCAGCTGCTCATGTGGCACACATCCATGGGGGAACTCTGATCTTCATTCTTGTACATGCCATCTATTTCCTCCCACATCAATTCAGCTTCCTCATCTCCCATATCATCATCAAAAACCTCTATGCCAAAGCAATCTTCATAATTATAACAAGAAGACATTTTCATTGCCTTAAACACATCAAAGACCACTTTATCATCATTAATTTTCATAGAGAGTTTCCCACTTTTCACATGGATAATAGCCTCTCCTGTAGCTAGGAATGGTCTTCCAAGAATCAGAGGTACTTCACCAATCTCCATGTCTAGGATGACGAAATCAGTAGGAAAGATGAGAGTGCCAACTTTAACAAAAATTTCCTCGATTACCCATATGCTCTACGAATAGATCTATCCGCCATCTGCAAGGTAACTCGGGTGGGACGAGGCTCCCCCACACCTAGTTTCCTGAATACGGACAAGGGCATCAAATTGATGCTTGACCCCAAATCACATAGAGCAGTCATGGTGAGAGAATCTCCAAGAGTAACCAGTATCACAAAGCTCCCACGGTCTTTATTTTTCTTGGGCAATCCATTCCTGACGCATGCAGAAGCTTCAGCTGTCAAGTTAACCTGTGCAAAATTACTCATGCGCCTCTTTCCTGAGAGAATATCTTTGAGGATCTTGGCGTATGTAGGCATCTTGGATATGGCTTCAGCAAAAGGAATGTTAATCTCAACTTTCTTGAATATATCGAGAAATCTCTGAAAATCTTTAGAATCATCCCTCTTTTGCGTTCTCAAAGGATATGGAACTGGCTTAGAAACAATAGTAGGATCAACACGTACCTCATATTTGTCTTTCACCGCCTCCTCATCACTCGCGCCCTTTGATTGGGGGATCACGACATTAGTATCTCTATCAAAAATCTCATACTCATTAGCCTTAGAAGCATCGGCTCTAGCATGAGTGGGGTATGGCGGATCTTTCAATGCAATCCCGCTTTGAGTAGTGATTGCATTGACTTGACGAGGATTCTCTTCAGTGTTATAAGGAAAAGAACCTGGAGCTCTTGCAGATAACTGAGTAGCAATTTTCCCAACTTGCACCTCAAGTGAACGAAATGAGGTCTTCGTATCCTGTAAATCAGAAGATACAGTTGTAACCTGTGCAGACATATTGTTCACATTGGTGGTCATATTCTTCATGTTGTTACTCAGCTGTGTCAATGCCTTAGTCAGTTCAGAAATCTCTGGGTTTGGCGCTACAACAGCTGCTGGTGGGGCCTGTGAAACGGGTGGCCTATGTTGGAACCCCGGTGCATATGATGCTCCAGACTGATCCCCATACCGAAAACCTGGATGATCTCTTGTGCCAGGTCTGTAATTCTCTTGATTCCAATTCTGCCGCTGTCCTTGTGCCCCCACATAGTTCACATCCTCGCTTGCTATCTGGGCCAAGGATGACTCATATTCTGGCTCCTCTACGCTTACATCTGTCTTCTTGTCCTTATAAATATGCTTGGCTAAGTCAGACACTATCTTGCTGATCCCAGTCTTACATTCATCATCTTTCGGTTCAGACAATGACGATAATCTCGTGGAATCATAAAACTGTGGGTCCTGCTTAGCAAGCTGCTTCATGAGGCGTGAGCTCCTTCTTTGTCAACCGAGTATAGAAAATTTTCCCCAGCTTCTCTGTTACCTAGCTCCTGATTGTAATCCCCAAAATCATGATTTGGGCACTTCCTAGTCAAGTGCATGAAACAGTCCCGTGCATCTACCACAGTCTCATCATCACGTTGGCCGAAGCCTAGAATATCACCCTGTAAATCAATTACCCGATGAGCTGGGTAAAACTTGGCCATGAATTCATCCACACACTAAGCCCATGCAGTGATTGAATCAGGAGCTCTTGACTCAAGCCACTTCTCAGCTCCACCTTTCAGACAGTAAGGGAAAAGAATGAGCTTCAACGCTTCTAGGGACACGTTCCTGTACTTGACAGTCTTTATGTATGCATTGAAATTCTTAATAAAGTCATTGGGGTCTTCATCCTTTTCCCATAAAATTGGAACTGGTTGGTCACTGTCTGAATTGTTGCAGGCTTGAGATCAAATTGATCAGCCTGTATATCTGGCACTACAATTGTCGGATTGTGCCCATACGTGGACGACTGGAATTTCTCCACAATAGCCTGCCCAGACTTGTTGTACGGTGTATGGACATTGTGATCATTTAGCTGCTTACTCAGCTCTTCCACCCGCTGATTGAGTTGCACGTTGGTTAATTGTTCGCCCATGGTGCTATGTTTTTGCCTTCTCCTTTGGTATCTGAGTAATTGCTCTAGGTCTTCGAGTGGGGGCACAAGGTCAATAGGGATCCTAGGCATACACCGAATACCTGAAAAGCAAAATCAAATACAAATGAGAAACCAAAATAGCAGATAGAACAAAAATAAAAGAGATATCCTAAATTAATTTCTAACTAAAATAATAAACCGTTCAATTCCCCGGCAACGGCGCCAAAAACTTGACGCGGATTCTTAACGCCTTTAGACGCAAGTATACGGTCAATTAGTAAGTGGAGTAAATTACGACTCCGAGTATCGAACCCAAGGGAATTATATGATTTTTATCTAAGTAAATATTAATTATACAATACCTAAGTAACCGGTAAAAAGTGTTTGATGTTGAAAGTTCGTAGCCTACAAACAAACGACTTAAAATTAAATAACAACTAAGCTAACTAATTTTTGTATGATTATTCAATTTAAACGAATGATTGTGATGGAATACGATTATGGAGAAGAACTAGGCAATTAATGGTCCCTAAGGTTGTTAACGATTTCCGGATTATGCTTGAGACACTCTAAGGATGTTTTAGCTACACTGGGTAACACTCATCATGATCTTCTCTCAATCTCACACGAATTTGCGTAATTAGTTGACTCCGGTCCATTCGGTCCACCGTGCTCTACCGTTACGCTCTAGTTGTCTCAATAGGCTCGCTCACCGGATCCCGTCGGCCCACCGTTTTCACTAAGTCCTACCGACACCAACCGAAACAACCCTCAGTTGGATAATCAAGTTCTCATCTCTTCTCAGTCTCAAAGAACTACAAGATCACTCTCTATATTCTTCAAAACGTCTAGAATAGTTCACTATCATGCAACAATTCCGACAAATAGCCTACTACGGTTGATCAATCCAAGTATACTAAAGAATAAAGCTCAAGAACAAGAGAGATAACTAAAACATCATTAGGATTAAGCATAAAGCATGAATCAAGTCTTGAATCCGGAAAATATTAAACAAACCCTAGTTCTCCATCAATTGCCTAGCTTAGAGAAGTTTAGCTAGACACAAACTTGTTTAACAAAACAATCAACTCCATAATCATACACAAAGAGAGTAAAACATGAGAAATCAAACGAAAAATCTTCAAGATTTGTTGATTTTCTCCTTCAATCCTCGTCTCCCCTTGTTTCTTGATCCAAAGATGCGTGAATGCCCTCACTTGCACGACCTTCTAGGTTAGAACGAGTCCCTCATGCTCAATCTTTCAAAAATTCGTAAAACAGCCCAAAAAAATACGTATTGGCCCTTTGTTCGCACGAACACTCGCGTGTTCGCACAAACAAATTTTTGTTCTGTGTTCCCACGAACAGATTTTTTTTCCCACAAATTTTTAGTCCTTTTCCCACACTTTTCGGCCAGCTGAAAATTTTCTAAGTCCTTCTGTTCGTGAGAACAGAATTGTTGTTCGCACGAACAACCCTGGGGCCAGCATTCTCAGCTCTTGTCTTGATTCTTCATCTTTCGTCTTCATTATCGAACATCTCCTCCAGCCATTCCCATGTTGCGAAGTTCTTTTCCGCTCCAAAAGACTCGCTCCAAGCTCCCGGTTCCTGAAATCCACAACACAAGCAAATACCAGAAGATCACATGCGACAAATAAAGCCTAAATTATACGGAAAACGCCAGGATTACGAAATAAAGGCCACAAACTCAAGTATGCTCAAAACGTCTAAGATTTTTGTCAATTTCTCACATAAATTCCCCCAAGTCATGCACAAAAGATGGTGAATTATAAACGAATATAACTCCTAACGCGGAGTTATCAAAATACATTAAGTTCATTTCTCTATAATTCTCAGAAACCTTTTCTCATCCGGTAGCAGAAAGAGAGTCTTCAGTTTTAGGAATTTTAATCCCTCTCTTTCTGTATAGAAAGTGTGAGGTCCATTCTGAATGATAGACCACAGCTCCATGTCTTGATCTATGATGAACATCTTCATTAGAGATTTCCAGTGCACAAAGTTATCTCCACAAAGTAGAGGAGGTCTGTTTACAAACTCTTTCTTGTGAGAAACCATATTCACCTACATTACTCATGATCACAAGATTGTTATATCTGAATAGTGATACAAATATACTCTAGAATGGGGGTTGAATAGAGTATGACATTTTTTTTCTAAAATAGTGGTTTTAAAAATAAACATAGAGGTTTTGAAGATATTCAAAGCTTTATAACTAGTTTCAAATCTTTGAACTCACATACAATTTAAAAGACTTATGAGGTTTTTGCAAAGCTTTGAAAGGCTTTTAAAAGCTTTGAACTTATCCTGTGTTGAAACAGTTTTGCAAGCAAGTAGAGTACTGAACTGTAATGAAGTGGACACATGTACTTTTTACGAAATTCGGCCTCAAAAAGGCCTACTCTCCACCTGAGGGATCTAATCCTCTAGGATTTCAACATCTTACTTATCACTAGTTAAGCCCTACATCTCAGACTTAAGAGAATTGCCTTACTCTTATAACAGGCTTTGGTTCTCCGCTAACCTAGGTAGTCCAGCTTCAACTAATTGATACAATAAGAACCTAACTTGTTACTCTTAAAAAAATCAACTATGAAATAATATAGGATATTTAGAAATCCTAATGAATAAACAGTTTAAGAACAAGTAAAATAACATTGTGAAGATAGTGAAGCTAGAAACCTTGGAAGCGTTCTTATGAGTTTGGAGTGGATTGAAAACTGAATTGATCTTATTCCTTGATGTTCTCTCAATTTGAATGTGTTTCTCTGAGTCTATATGTTGTGTATCTCTCTCCAGCTTCCGTCTGATTTTAATTTAAAGGCTTGCTGCAACATTCACAAAGTTTGTAACAACAAGAATCCCTAAAAGTTCTCAACTGATTATTGGCTCTCAACAGCTCTAATCCAACGCATATGAGCTTGATTTTATCCACTGAATCCGAGCACAATATGCACCTGCAAGCTTAAGATAAGTCCTGATCAAATCCCATAAGATTAGCTAAGCTTTAGTGACCTGTTTGGCATTCGTGCAATTAGGAACATAGGCTAAGAACTCTGAATATTTTCAAAGCTTTTCAAAGCTTTGAACTATGGTTGTTTCCTGCTGAACAAAGTTAGAACAAAATCTATCTAACAATGAAGACAGTTAAGCATTTTTTCCCGCAAAAAATAACTTAAGTAGGTAACAGAATATTGACAAGATGAACTTCTCTGTCACCACACAATAAGACATAGTTTAAAACCATGAGACAAACTCCACCTAAGTTCATACTTATCCTTTGAAGATTATCAAAGCTTTGAAACCATTTTACAAGCTTTGAAACAAGAATAGAGTAAACATGTAGAAATTTAGCTTTGCGCATGAATCCGTTAATCCTAGCGTTTCTCATATGATTTTATGTATTTTTTGTCACGTTTGATCGCATGAGTTTTGTTTAATGTTGTCTTGACAGGAGACGGAGCTCGGAGATGAAGCGGAGAGGAGAACATGCTTGGGAGATTAATCGGGTGCTAAAACGATGAAGAAATCATGAAGAATTGGTGAAAAGACATGGATAGGGGGTTTAAGTGTCATTTAATGAATTTTGCGTAAGGACTCTTTAACCCCCCAAGAAGAGAGCCCCATACTTTGTGAAAATTCAATGGCTAACATGAGCAACTCACTGGAAGTAGGTGATCAAAAAATGTGATCATAAGATCAGTAGCAAGACAAGAAACAAGATCTCACGCATGTTAAAGGGGGTTAAAGTGCAATTTCGCACAAATTAAAAAAAAAAAGAACGAATAATCTCAAATAATTTGATACACGCAAGGGAGAAAAAAAATAGAGAGCACGGACGGGTTCAAGAGAAGAACGATGAACTCCACCATTGGAGATCGCTGGGTTTTTCTACTTTTTCTTCATGTTTCAAATATTGTATGGAGAAAACTTGTAAGTTGTAGGGTTTTGATGCAGGTAACGCAGTGGAATATCAATAAATCAATCATGCTCAAAGCCCTCCACGAATTGCAGGCATACTTTTCATAACATGATAAAGGAAGAGAATTGTGTACCTTAGTTTGTGTGATCACTATGAAGAATTGTTTCTTCGTCTCTACGAGTATCCACAGCTAGGATTACAAGCTGGATTCTTTTTCAACGTTAAGTGCTAGCTATCCGAAGAAGGAGGTAGAAGGATCACGCTAAACGGATCATGGAGCCGTGTACCACAAGGTGGCCGACGACATGGGACGGACGGGGTAGGGACACCTCTTGGTGTCTCTCTCCTTGCTCTCTTTTCTCTTAGTTAAAAATCATGAAAAATAATAAGGTAGGGTTTCCCTTTTATATTTAATAACTTCTTATTAACTACAAACTTGCCCCAATACTAATCATGCCCATACACGGATTAGTCCACCTTGCAAATTAGTCCTACTATCTTTGTTTGTGGTTGTGTTTAGATCCTTTTTATTTAATTAGTAATACTAATTAATACGCATATTCAGTTTAATCCATATGGTGTGTGACCCCATAGGTTTCTTCTTCGTTAGTAGTAACAATTACTAACATAGAGCGGTGTCTAGCAACGCATCTATGTCACCTAACTAATAGAAATAGTCAGTGATCCGACAAACCTTGTGTCCAATGTTACGGCGTTGTATTATCCCTTTGTCTCCAAATCCGGATTGGAAACGAGACATAATTTTCACACTCGTATATACAATCCATAATTTCTCGATCCTGGGAATATGCTTATCCATGCAGATAACATCAATATCCTCTATTGATTTATATGAGTTTGGTCAGACATTCTATAAGAACCATCCCTCGAGTGGTGCGTGGATATATGCTCCCTTTATGTGGGAGGGACAAATCCTCTCTACATCACTACCATCTCTAAGCTTGCTTCCTATCATGCCCGGTGACTTCTTTATAGTTACCCAGTTACAGTGTAACGTTTGATAATATCAAAGCATGATATTTCACAAATAGAGTATTTAGTGACTTAAAGTCTAAGGATTACAACAAAATTAGCACTACGAGAAGAACTTGTGACGTTAACATAAGTTAATGTAGCCTTCTTGTTTTGGGTCAATTCAGTATGCCATTACACCTTATGCATACCCATGTATTAGACTTGATATCTCCATATCAATCTACCCAAATACTAGTCTATAGTGATCGTCCTATTAATCAAGATAATGGACTAGGGATATTTAAGAATATAACATTTATATCTAAGGACTTCATTCATGTTAACATATGTCTATATCGATAACACAATGAATAGTAAGTCCATATAAAAGTCACGCCAAATTGGTTTCCTCTAGGTAACAATTCGAACAGTCACCCACTTGCACTAGATTCAATTTGGTGCATCATATGCCCATTGATCTTGCGCGGCCCTCATGCTTTTGCTCAGCAAGGGGTATGGCAGGCGAGACCTCTGCTGGTACTTTTCATAAACTCACATCTCCTCTATCGACAATCGAATGAGATAGAATTTTTTAAGTATGTGCATCTAATGCAGTAGTACTCACTCCTATGTGATAGAAACGACAACTATATATTTCCTGGAACCTTTCCACCTCACAGTTCCTCCATTAAGGCAACCACAAAACTTGACTATTATCTGAAAACTTCTTTGTCGGATTAGAAGTTCGCATCGGTGTAACCTCTTATAGTGAACTCTTCCTCTCCTCCATGTATCAAGAATTCATCCTTAGTTCTTCTCAAGTACTTAAGGAAATTCTTGACACATATCCAGCGACTCTCACCCTGATTTGACTGGTATCTATATATCGTACCATATGATATGTCCGGCCTAGTTCATAACACGACGCGCCCAATGAATCTTATTCATAGCGTCCTTCTCAATCTAATTGGAAGGACAATTAGCCCTCCAAAGACTAATCCATGTGACATAGGTAAGAATCTATATTCTTGCATGTTGAACCGTTTCAACACCTTTGTCAATATATGTACTTTAACTTAAGCCGGACAACCTTCTTGATCTATCTCCATAGATCTTTAATAGGTCGCTTCGCCTAAGTCCTCCATTGAAAATTGATTCCCTAGCCAATCTTCACGAGATTGCAGAGTAGGGAAATCATTCCCAATGATCAGAATGTCTCCACATACAAGATCGGAAATTTAATTGTGCTCCCACTAACCTTCTTATAAACACAATCTTCATCTTCATTCTTGATGGAACCAAACTATTTGATTGCATCAACGAATCGAAGATTCCAACTCAAAATGCTTGCTCCGATCCACAAAATGGATCGTTTCAACTTACACACCTTTTGAGCACGCTCTAGATCGACAAAAACACTTTAGATGTGTCATACACATCCTCAAGGAGGTTCCTATATCCATCTGCCAAATTGTGCAAGCTACAATTGCAAGCAAGATGTGAATAGATTTAAGCATCACCACTGGGAAGAGTTTCGTCATAGTCTATACTATGAACTCGCTGAAACATTTAGCCACAAATCATCCCTTAAAAGTAATCATATTACCATCCATTTTAGTTTTCTTGAAACCCACTTGCACCTTATGGGTGTTACTGTAATACCCCGGTATTTCAGGGGATATTTTTAGACGTTTTGTGAATATTCGGAGACATTATGTGAAGTTATAAAATTAATTTTCCTTTATTAAATAGTTTTTATTTTATTTATATAATTATTATTATTACTATTATCATTAATATCAATTTTTTTTTTAAGATGACACTTTTATTATAGTTAGTTTATGTCTATAGTAGTGGGTGAAGTGTAGTGGGTCGTGTAATGTTTTTAACGTGTCCAAAATTATATCTTTTAATTAATAATACGTAGCGAACCACCACGTGGAGTGGTACACCCGCCACACCATAACCTTTCACCATCATCTCCCTCATTTTCCATTTTGAAGCCGGCGATTATCTTCCCCATTTTCGGCAACTTCCCCTACGCCAATGTCAAAAAAATGACCTCCTCTCCACCCAAATTTCGTCCAAATTCATCCCTAGCAAGTCAAAGACCCAATCTCTGTTATCAATTTCACCAATTGACATTTCAATTTGAACCCGGAAAGTCCTCCCTTTGATTCCGATCCGATTAACCCAAGAACAACACAAGCTCTCTCTCCCTCTCTCTCTCTCTCTCTTCTCTCTCTCTCTCTCTCTCTCTCTCTCTCTCTCTATCTCTATCTCTCTGTGTGTGTTCATCTCTCTCTCGCTGCATTCATCTCTCCCTCTCCATCTCTCTATTCTCTATTTTGCCGAGTGTAGATGGTACTTTCCAGACAGACAGGTCACAGCCACGTGGCAGCCATCCAGCACGCCTAGATGTGCTTCATACACACCGGATAACTACCAATGCTTATCCACTTGGGGGCCATGAGACAGAGCCCTCGCGTGCCAACTACACGGGACTTGTAGGGACTTGTGTTCTGGAGTCTAGAGTAAGACCCGTCGCGCGAGAGCGACAACCAAGCTCGTGTGCGACCTCTGGTAACTGACTGAGAGGTTTAAGGCTCGTGCATCCCATAAATGCGGACGATCTCATAACGGTCTCCGATATGTGCGGGCAGGTGCGTAACGGTCCCTATATATGCGGTCGAACATGCCGTTACAGGGGCTATCATTAAGCCGCCATTTATGGTACATTAACCCCCTTCACAACGGTCACTTCCCGACTATATATATAGGATCGTTAGCCGTCTATTGCAAGCTTCTTAGACACTTCAATCTCTTTCTAGTCTACTGTCTCACTTCCAAGAGCAGTTTCCTTTGCTCACTATCTCCCTACTCACACCCTACATCTCTCTGTGTTCATACTCTCCGATCCCCTACTTGAGGTGTACACTTGGATCTCTCCTGAGAATTTCCTTGTACACACCGAGCAACCCAGCCGACCCGCCGCTGCGCGACGCCGTTGTTCCCCTCTGCGTCGACCCAGCCGCATCGCCACCACCGCCTCTCTCTACGATCTTCCTCTCTATCCGACGAATCCAAGTAGCAACAACAGCGTCGGATTCTACCATCGTCGTCTTCCTCCTTCTCGTTTTCGTTAATTTCTTCAACCGATAGTGCAAGAATACTCCTTTTGTTTTATTCAATTCCAATTCTTCTAATACTCTCAAATATGCTCAAATTTGTTCTAGTGCAATACTAGTTGATGTGGTGCTATTTATATGTGTGATTTACAGTAGGTTGTGTCCTTTTTTATTTTCTGATAAGATGAGGAATTGAAACATGTTATCAATTGTGGGGTGGTTTCTACAAGATCTCAAACCTGTGGGGGTAACTTGTGGATGATCTGAACCGAAAAGGGGGACTGATTGTATGTAAATCAATTTGTGCGGATGTTGTTGCCCTTATCAATATGTTTTACCTTTTTATTTACAAAGAGTAGCATATGTTTTTTTACATAATGTAAACTAACATTTTTACACATACAATATTAGGCATAGTTAACAATCATTTTTTTTTTCTGAAAATCAAATATTTTTCACTTATAATTGTTTAAATGAGTTTTTTACTAATAATATAAGTTTATTGTTATTTTGTTCTCTTACCAACTTAATAGTCGTGATTGCGTGGATCGGAAAAACGTAATCTCTTCGCTTAATAACATTTTTTTATTAATTGGGCTCTTATAATAAAGATAATTGGATTTTTTTTAAAGTTTGGTGATTTTTTTATTGATCTAAACGTTAAATTAAAATAGCTATCTTTTACTTATAAAATATATTAATAAAGTAATCTCTTTTTTAATTCTTGTTTTATGATTATAAATCGTTTGTCTCTAGTAAATATAATTTTGTTTGTGGGATTATTTGTGGGTTGCAATTGATTTCATATAAGCCATTTAATTGCAATTGTTTTGTGGATGAAAATATGTTAATATAGGATTATGTGATTATTGTAGATTCATAATTCGTAGGAGGCGAATTCGTTCAGGACCCCTACTACTAGTTTCGTGCTTGCTGTGTTTGAAGTTCTTTCTCCATTACCAAGTAAATAGATATGTACAACTTCTTCAACGATCAAAATATTCTTTGGTGTGAGTTATCATGGATTTTGACATATCGTGCGTTACTCTTCAAATGTTTATGCGAACTATCTTAGTAGACTTTTGTGAATAATTTTTTTGGAAAGAATGCCTATCTTGGAAACAATTGAAATTTGATTAATGAACGATAATGTATATGGGGCGACGTACAGAGGATGTGCGTGTAGGCTACGGCCAATGGCGTTTATAGACGATCCCTCGGGTGATAATATAGAGGATATTACATACCGGCCCCCGTGGTTGATCGACATACACCGAGGTGATGCGGTCGTGGGATTTTATAAGGCGTGGAAACTACAGAGTACTACATATGTATGTGTGGGTCACAACTGTGTAGGGGTGTCAACACTTCAGGTCCTATAGTATGGTTCGAGCGGGGTAAGCGTTGGGTTACCTTCTAACGCTCTTGGTGAATTGGGACGGGCGATTTCCCAAGACGTACATTTTTTATATATTGCATCTTGACCTCTCTGTAGACATACGATACCCGCTGAGTTTTCATGCCAGCCAACCTAATAAGTTAATGTGGTACTCTTTTTACATGCAGTTTAACTCAAGAGTTCTTTGACTTCTTTTACCCTCACGTTATTTCAGAAGTTCTTATATTCATGTTGTATTAGTCAAAACTCTTGTTTACTCATTGTACTATGTGCTTACTCAGTTTTTACTTATAAAATATTTTATTGCGTCGGCTTTTGCCATTTTAAAACCACAGGTTATGAATAAAGATGGGGAACGCGCATTGAAGGCAAATTGCAAGCTAGGAAACACCTTTTCGAGTACCATTAAATCAAAGTCGACGTTTCCAACGCTAGTGCGACTTTTTGATTTCCATTAAATAAGGATTAAAAATAATTGGACGCTTTTGAAAATTAAAATTGGCATAGGATAACTAAAATCGGAAATTAAAACTAAACAAGCTCGGGATGTTGATTAGCATAGCCGTTGTTTAAATTTTCTAAGTGTGTTGGATGATTATTTGAAAATCCCTAGTAATTTTAAAGGGATAAATTGCTATGTGACATGCGAGTTGTTAAATATTTAGTTTATTAATGTTACATAATTGTTTTAAATTCCTTACATTGAATTTACGCAGAAAAAAAAATCACACCATTGGGAAACAATGGAGGTGAGAGACATGTGTAGGCTGATTCATTGGACATGGGTTGTGAACGATTATAAAGTGAGACTTAGTACATGTGCCTTTGTGATTTTTCTAGATTTTGTAAAAAAATTATATGCTTGAGCGAAAGGTTTTGAGATGGAAGCTCCTTACCGAGAAAGATCAATTGTCCTAGTGGAGATTAATTCTAGAGAAAGACACCTCATGTTAATTCTAACATATAAAATAGACTACCCTAAATCCGAGTTTGTGTTGACGTTCAACGATCATTTTTTTATCACATATACATTAAAACATGTTCACATCATTTGCATTTGGTGATCTCAAATACGACACTGCCATCACCGCTTTGCCAAATCTTCATGCACTCGATTGTGTGGTTCTCTTGTGCGCAAATATTTGTCCGGTGAATAGTTCAGACTCCATAGGTAGACATATGAAATACTGATGTTATCTTTCGAAGTGATGGTAGGTTCGAATTTTCAGCCGCATTACCCCTTTGAATGAAGAACGGATCAAAAGCCTCCATTTCCACTGAAATTTGTAGGAAAAACAAACGATTCATCTGAAACATCCTTCAAAATAAAATAGGTGAGTAAATAGGCACTTGAGCAACATAGTCATTGTACAATTGCTCATGGCCTTGTGCTATATTTGGATCTTGATAGTGACATGATTGGAGATTCAACCAGGACATGAAAGATGTGACAAACGTTCTTGCTCTTCTTAAGTGATAGATGCAACTATCATTTTGAATGGATTGACCTGTCTACAATGGAAAAGTGAGTACACTATCTGATTGTAGGAAATTATTTGTAGGGTAAGGAAGAATTACAAACAATAGTATTGTGGATTTTTTTGATGTAAACAACTATGAGAAATGATTTAACTTGTGTTGCTGAAATATAGTCTTTGCAGTATGACTGTTGAGATATTGCCATTGAAATATAGTTGCAAAAATTTGATTAGATTTTAGTATCGCATAATTAATTAAACTACTAATAAATTAATCAATTCGATATTAGCCATATGCGGTATAGTAATTACTATATAGTGGAAACATAATGGTTTTATGATGAAAATTACTAAGTAATAAAATAATGTTGGTAATCTATAGTGTCGCCAACTCTAGCAATTACAACTTAAAAAGTGCCGGTGTAAAATTAAAATAAGAACGAATTTAATGAAATGAACGTTTTGTTGCTGGAAATGATCTTCAAAATTTTCACAAATGAACGTGGCAAAAATGTTCCTATAAAAATATGAATATGGTGAGAAACGTATCGTAATTTAGCACATTCAAACAAGGTTCCCTTTCTATTATACTACGAGACTATATTTTGTATCCCCTAATTTGCACTTTCCGGTCGCCGGAGAAAAAGCAAGGACAAAAAACAAGCGGGGGACGGAAAAGAAAAGCAAGGCACGGCAAAAAAGCGCACGGCACTGAAAAATTTTACCACGTCCACCGATTACCTCCTCCACGTGTTAGCTCGGCAGGGTTATCGTCCGAATATGCCAGCCACCACTCACTAGGAGCAGTCCACCGAATTTTACAAAAGTCGGACACCGCTTTTGTTAAGTCGGAAGCCGAAAATTAACGTAACTGGAAAATCCTAACAGCCATACAACTCATGATTTCTTTTTTTTAGAATTAGAGCTCATTATTTTTATTTTTATTTCTGCGTGGGGTCCGGATCGTCTGTATCCTTAATGTGTATCCTTCTCTGTATTCTCATTCTGATTGGTCCACGCCATCTTTTCTTGTTCAATTTTGCTATTACTATATTCCACCAAAATAGTGTAAAATGAATATAAGAAAAAAAAAAATAGTCCTAACTGGAAACAACAATCTAAATGATAATAGTAATCACCAATTAAAATTATTTTTATCAACGATCAAAATTATCTTGTCAAATTTTATCATTCACGGTCGTGTAATTCACGCTGACGATGAACTAGGCATCCAACATTCGTTCTAAACTTTAGCCTCACGATTTCATCAAGAACAGAGAACCAACTATCTGCCATCGATGTTTATTCTATAGTCTGAGTTTCCGAACACATGTACTGTTCTGGGGGAACCAAGTTGGGGTGAGCACAATGGGGTCTTCTGCCATGGAAGAAGAGCTCTGTGTACCTTTTATTTAACAGTATATTCCTGGAAAAAAATCCAAAAAAAATACTAAAACTTTCCACATTACAGGCCTTACTATCAAATAGGTGAGTAAAACTCTGTATTGGAATTAAAAGAAGTCTAGTACATTTCCATGGAAGTGCTCGTATTTTTCTTAAAGAATACTAGGCTTGTGTACTGTTGTAATAGTCTAATGATATGGCTTCTTATGTAGTATGGAGTGTCAGATGAACAACGGCACTATCGACTCCATGAAATTGAAAATAATCAATCAGCACAAGGCCAATGAAGAGCTAAAGAATTGAAGGGCAGGAAGGATCTAACACATTCAGATCTACAACATGAATTAAAGCGGAATATTCATGTGTTTACCTTGTCTTCCTAAGCTCCTTAATGCAGCGGATGATCGTTGTGTTGCTTGCTTTCACGCGCCTTCTCCTTGATCTTGCTCCCACCAATCTAGTGTGAATCTCGAGGACGAACACTGATTTCCACACCACGTTCCACCTCCTTGGATGAAGTTGGAGAGAGACTAGGGTTCTATACAACTAGTATGAATCTAGACAGAGTAACTTTATTCTCTGGAATAGCCAATGATATATTATATCATGTGTAGGAGGCTACCTCTTTATATAGGCAAAACTTCTCCTAGGTTTGCACATAAACCCCTAGGGTTTGAGCCTTAGCTACTAACCCTTCTAGTTTGTGCATTAGTGCAACTAACCCCATAAGGTTACGATAATTACATTGGGCACCCCACATGGGCGCACCAATTGCTAACATCTCCCACTCGCACAGTGGGGTTGCACAATTCATCTAGTCTCCATCAATCTCCAACTTTCTATCATCTACAAAAGAGTATTGTGTGGCCGTGGCGTGTGACCGGTGAGAGTACCTGCATTTCGGGAGATCCGTACACCAAACTCGTATAGCCAGCATGGGAAGGCACCCTCTCGGGAGATCCACATACCAAACTCGTATAGCCAGCGCAGGAAGGCACCCTTAAAACATAAAACAGTGATAATGCTCTCCGTAACTCTCGTATCCCCCAGATTCCTCCGATTGTCATCTCGTGGATCATGAGCACCTGCCTTGTCCCGAAGGCCATGCTCCAATGAGTCCACATCTCCTTTATATTTTCATATCCTACATGATCCCATAAGATCTTGCAGGTGGGCCCAATGAAGATAATAAAGAGCGATGCAACGAGAATCTTTCCTTACATACATGTGTCACTCAGATTCGGCTCAGCTGCTTTCCCAGCAGTGTCCGGAAGGCCGAATCATCCATAGCCGTAAGGTGTCACGCCAAAGTAGCACCACCGACCCGTCTCCTCATGACACAGACGTAAGTACAAAGGGTATACTGTGTCAATCATCCTCATATGATCGACGAGGCTCACACGATGAGGAATCCCAGGGACTAATTCTACTCATCACCTCATGGTCACTCATAAGCGCGCGTTATTCAAGGGGGAATATGCGCCATAGTGTTTAGACTCTGATCAGAGCGCATGTCTTATCCTTCCAAAAGGACCACTATGCAGATGTCTATCCGGTAGCCCTTATGGCCACCAGCCCGAGTGCTGCCATGTCACACTGTTGTGAACAATTATCAGCTCTCGCATCTGGCTTCTTCTACACAGACTATACATGGTTCGGGGTAATAACCATGTTCGATTGGCCATAACCAACCTCACCTTGGAACTTATTTCCAATGCGACAGTTGAATCCGTCTGACAGGCTCCTAGCTCTACTGATAGACCTCGAGCTCTTATCATAGGCCATATGCTCATATGAAGAAGGCATCTCATATCATATCGCAGGCTTTCAGCGCTTATCTGGATTCCGTCTCATCTTCCGCCACACCCAGACATATCCAGGATATTGCAAAGGCGGTTGCTCGTGTGAGTGAGCCAACCTAGTGTCTGCGTGACATGCTCTATGCTAGTACAGGAAATGTAACATATCATACATGTATCAAAACAACATGCTGCTTAAAACAAATCCAATTAAAATCTAGTTAATCAATGTCTCGTGTTCTCATCAATCATATTGTTAGTTATCGACTACCAAGTCCCAATTTTTCTAAAGATATCCACAAAGGCAATTCTCAAGTGGTTTAGAAATGGGATGAGCCAACATCCTGGCCCATAGTCGATCCACTCCTGGATTACTCTCTATAGGTAGTTATTTCACCTTTTGTGAAACAGTACCCTCGACTATGTGTTTGTCTTTACCATAGTGTTATAGCCGTACGCTAACACTACTCATGGTAATAGGTTTGTTGATAGCTCATAAGCTTACGAGAAACCTTCTTAGTTAAACACATTTCTGCCCTATGGCAGAACAGGCAATCGTGCTTCGCATCCATGATCAATGGAGCGGTCTAATACGATTATGCAATACTTATATTGCATTTGCTCCATGCCAGTCTATCATCGAGCATGGACGATAGCCTGAGTTGGATCCATGTGCATCTAGGTCCCCACCCTAGTTAGCATATATGGCTAACTAGTCGAAGCATCATCTTCGATAGTCATGGCACGTGATCCATCATATAGAGTATCCTGGTTACAATCTTGTGTCTTAAACTGGAATATCCTGAAATCCAATTCTTCCGATTGCATAGCGTTCGCTAGGTCTGAGTATACACCATAGTGCATATAAGACACATACTGCATCAGGCACTCTGGTCACTTGGTCATTCTTTTATGGTGTCTTTTAGGGCACATGCCTAGGCTCGTAAAGTCTTGCGCTGAGCTACAGGAGTACAATTACTCCTTAGGGGACTCGAACAATCCCTTAAGCTCCACTAGCTAATAGTGTGTCATCGACATTAAGTGACGTGATCTTTAACTCTCCACTAGTGAGAGTGATACACAGCGGTTTCCATTTGTTATCGTAAACATATAGTAAACGATCCCTGATGAAATACCACTGTCCAGAGGACTAGCTAAGATCCCATATGGACTTACTTAGCTTGCACACATTCTGTGCATTTGACCTTAGTCACCTCTAGGATTTCTCCATTGAGAAATTCAGTCGTCACGTCTATCGAGAATGGATCCACAACTATCGATGCTACCAAGCGAATCAACGTAATCCTTATCACCCAAAACCTTGGGAAGGATACCTTGTTGAACCAACGCAAATTCGTCGGATCGACTCAAATTCGTCGATGTCTACTCTCATAATGAGTGTATTCTTTTTCGCTTCTACGCAAGTCATATGCCTTACCACGCTTCCGTCTGGGTCTCTGATTGACCTTGGAAATCCATTAATCTCCAATAGTCTTCCATCCAGTTGGAAAGTCAACCTAGTTCTTAAACTCGGTTGGCCCTTTATAGACTCTAATTCATCCTGTAAAGCTTACTATTCATTCTTCATAATTAGGGAACGATAAGGCCTAGGATTCTATCCTATCGTATATGCAAGGTGATCCTTAAGATCATCCCTTCGATCTCAAGTAGTCGATGGGGTATGCTCCTATGAGCAATTCCTTTGCATAGGAGGATCATCATTTGCTTTCATCCCTCATGGATGGAGCACCCTGCTTGGAAAGTCACTCCCACTGTCCGATGATCCTTGAGGAACTAATTCCTCATAATCAACTAAGGAACAGGGTATCTTCCAGCGGTTCCTCCATGCTCGTGGAGATTATCATCTCTACGAACATATCCCTTAATTATGGACATCTCCTATGAGAAATCATATATCTCGTGAATCCATTTATGTTACACTACTTATCGGCTATTGCGTTTCAAATACGCAACCCCTAGGATGCTCCAAATGGCATGAGAAGATACGTTACTCCATGAAGATACGTTTCTTCCATCTAGGGTCTAACTCCAAATTCTTTCTTGTCAGGTGATGAAAGATCCTGGGACAATATCCTAGGTTCATCATTCTCTTGCGTGGTGACCCTTATGGTCTTCCTTTCGATGTCAATTCATCGACGAGGTACGCTCCAAGGAACGTTCCTACGCAAAGAGGGTTCCTCCTCATAGTCATAATCTATGATGGGCTTGTTCACTAGGCAAGTTACTCCCACTGTCCTGAAGATCCGTAGGAACTATTTCCTGTTGATCATTCAGGGATGGGGTGTCATCCAGTTAAACTTTTGTTTCGTAGAGACTTATTTCTCAACGAACCTCTTCCTGACTTGAAATTTAGTTAGTACATAAGCTGCCGATCCCCATGGCCTAAGGTGACCTCATTCAGGTTGCCTTTTGGTCCACATCTCGTAGGGTGTAGTGGCTACAGACTTGGTGGACTTATGGTTGCGTATATTGATAGTCGTTTAGCAAAGCGTCTCCTCCGAATAGGGAACTTGTACTTTGCACGCTCTATCATACATCAGACCATCTCTTACAGTAACCTATTCCTCTTTATCCTCTACAGCATATTGCTGGGGCGTGGGGATAGCCAACTGCCTTACTTTTCTCCATCACATAGCTCTTGCTAAGATAGATACTTCCAGTCTCATTCTGGCCAAGGACATATCCTTTTATCCAGACGGTTTTCTACCTTTTGTAGAGACATGTCTGAAGCACCCTTGTGCCTCAGATTTATGTGGCCCAAGCACACATAGTTGAGACGCGGACAATCATCTACGAATGTGATGGAACAGTAAGCACCATGTCTTAGCTTTAACAATTTAATGGAACACAACAACAGAATGAATAATGTATAAAAAAGACTCAGTAGTCCTTAATGCTCTACTGGATAGTTTGCGTTTCGCCTTTCATGTCCGGCAAGAACTACACACAGGGAAGGGTACCTTGGGCAAAATCCAAGCAGGCCTGCCCTAGCTAGCCTGAACATCCTTTCCTGATAACGTGTGTCTTAATCTAGCGCGCCACATATCAGAATCTTAAGTCATACTCTTAAGTTGACATCCAAGAATTCTGAGGCGTCACTTGTGCTAGAATTTTAAGAACGCAAACACCATGATATAACCATATCCAAAGTTAAAACTGTGACCAAAACAAATTTTGGTGGCTACTCCCTCAAAGATAATCCTTTGGATCCTTAGACGAGAAGTTAGTTCCATGTCTGGCCTTTTCTCTTAGTCTTAGGGAAACATCCTTTTCCTCCTTTGCATTTGCCTATCTTGAGATATTGGTCATGTACCAATATTTCGCCCTTGTTCCCTTATCCTTGCCCCACCTGTTCCACGGTCCTAATACCGGGCTAGGGACTACATCTGCCTATCATACTTCATTCACAATCTTTTAGCAATCATATATTGCTTAGACTTCAAAAGTATGCTGAAGTAGTATCTTAAGCAAGCACTTGGTTGCTTAGATTCTAGAACGGAGCGATGTTTGGTCTTATCCAAACATCTTGACACTCTCAAAGTGTGTCATATAACGTTTTCATGGCATTTTCATGAAACGTGGCAGAGATAGCAACAAATTGCTAATCGAATAACTTAAACATCTCATCATAACGGCATGAATCTCAGAAGCTATAGTTGAGTACCAATCTCATAGACTATAGTCGAGTGCTAAAACTTGAGTTTAAGGTGGGATTTATGAGTCATTTCTCACAACTTTTAATGAGGCAAATGGCTAAGGTGGATCCAAGATTCTTCTTTGGCTCATTCCTACAATCTTTGAATCTCAAAGTGGTCTTGAACTTGCTGATGAGGTCATTTCCCCACCTTGGCATAGCACGCTCTATGACATTTATCTTGACTGCTTCCCACTTATTGGCTAGCCTAAAGATAATGTTCAAGTGCTGCTGTGACAACTATTCATCACAGGTTCGACCATACTTGTAGGTGTTTTGACAAACTATGTCCAACGATTTGGTTACATAGCACGACGGCTTATCATGTCGTTGTTGTCACCATTTAGCCTTTACAGTTTATATTTAGACACGATTGATAGAGACATTGTGGAAGTTAATCACTAGCATTTACTTAGCTCCAAAATAACATGTGACATCGATTAAACTCAATAGTTCCTCACAAGGACTCCACCAAAACCTAGCGTATATCCTAGGAATCAAATCTCATCACTTGTGATTTCCTATCAATTTTAATCATGTCATCATGTGAGCTCTTTTGTTTTAGTTCTTTAGCATGCGAGGTTAAACATATATATCCAATCACACGCAGTTATAACATAAAACAAGCACAAGCATAAATAAATATGCAATGGATGTGGCCCCTAAGGTGCACTCCCACTATTGAGAGCACTTCTTGAGCAAGTCCTGAACTCCATCTCACGCCATCTCGCCTACTTGAGGACTCCAAGCTTGAGGCTCCATTGGACCGTCTAATTGCTTCATGCACCTTGCGCCATAGCTTTTGGTTTGGCCACCTCTCTTGAAGCTTCAATCTTCAATCTCTACTAACTATCTTATTTCTAATAAAAAGTAACCTCATAGAGGCGAGTGGATGAGAAGAGAAGACACTAGAGTGTAGAGAGGCACGACACGCAGACCGTATTTTGATTACATATTCAAAAACCAAAACCAAAACCAAAATATAAAAAATCTATGCCACATCCATGCACCAAACACATCCCTTCAACCCACAACAGCATGTATAACCACATAATAAACATACTGGAATTTTCTGGAAATTTCCGGAATTAAGCAATAATTACTGGAAATTAATAAGCAATAATCTAATCAACTAAAAAGATCGAAAATTGCTCCCTACCACCTAGGGTCTCACCACCTATGGCAAAACGTAGGGAAAATTGACCTAAGTCTCCAGAAAAAATTTGGGCTCAAAACAGTGTGTATAAGGTCGTCAAACTGCCTCGGGAAGTGTGCTAAACACTAATTAATTAATCTGGAAATTACTAAAATTTTCCGTCGCTCCAAAAATTAAGAACAAATACCCACAAAATAGGAAATTTAATTTGGAGTCCATAGGGAAAAACCGGACGAAAAATGACGGCGGGAGGAGGCCGCACGCGCCCTCACGCGCCGCCGCGCGTGGGCGCGTCCGCCTCCGCCACGCGCTGACGTCGGCCCATGTGCCACGTCAGCATGCCACGTGGCATGCCACGTCAGCACCTATGCTGACGTCAGATGCCACGTCAGCCCGCCACGTCATCGCCACGTCAGCTATCACGTCAGCTGCCACGTGGCTGCCATGTCATCGCCACGTCAGCCACTTGCTGACGTGGTACCGCCACGTCATCTGCCACGTCGGCCCTAGGGCCACGTCAGCAGCCGCCACCAGCCCTTGGGCACGTGCGGCGCGTGGCCGCGCGTGGGGTCGGCGTCTGTGGCGCGTGAAGCCCACGCGCCGCCTTCCCGTGCTCCGTTCGCGACGAAAAATTTTTTGCCGTGATCGTCTCTTCGTCCTGATCCCGATTATGTGTTCAAAATCCAATTTTAACAAGTTTTTGAAAAACGTGTTCTAATTATTGGATCTAGCAGTCCAGATTAATACAGTTCCGAAACTTTGAAAACTCATAACTAATTCACCGTAAATCCAAAAAATATAAAATTTATATATCTGGAATCCTCGTGAAAAACCCTACCTGACCATATAGGTTTCGTCTACTGGTTATGAAATTTCAGAAACGCGATTTTTAATAATGGTTCGGGAACGCTTATCGAGGCACGAAAAACAAGCCTATGGCTCTGATACCAATGAAGGGCAGGAAGGATCTAACACATTCAGATCTACAACATGAATTAAAGCGGAATATTCATGTGTTTACCTTGTCTTCCTAAGCTCCTTAATGCAGCGGATGATCGTTGTGTTGCTTGCTTTCACGCGCCTTCTCCTTGATCTTGCTCCCACCAATCTAGTGTGAATCTCGAGGACGAACACTGATTTCCACACCACGTTCCACCTCCTTGGATGAAGTTGGAGAGAGACTAGGGTTCTCTACAACTAGTATGAATCTAGACAGAGTAACTTTATTCTCTGGAATAGCCAATGATATATTATATCATGTGTAGGAGGCTACCTCTTTATATAGGCAAAACTTCTCCTAGGTTTGCACATAAACCCCTAGGGTTTGAGCCTTAGCTACTAACCCTTCTAGTTTGTGCATTAGTGCAACTAACCCCATAAGGTTACGATAATTACATTGGGCACCCCACATGGGCGCACCAATTGCTAACAAGAATAGTACTATTAAATTTTTTTGAAAGGAGTAAAGTGCTCAACACCCCTGGGAAAAAAAGCGTACAAAAAGAGATCTGTTTGATGCACTATGGAATAAGAGTTCATATGGAATAAGAGTAGGCATTATCCAGAAGTAGTCTAAATAATAATCGTCGAGTGACTCATTATCTTCATGGAGAACGTGGGTATCGCCTTGTACTTGAGAAAATCCATTCCAGAAACCACCATTAGCTCCATTGTTGTAAGTTCCACATTGAAGTACATTTTGGAAGTTTGTTCTCTGACTTCCATTGGACGCCAAAGGCATAAAATCACTTTCTCTGACTGGATCGAACAAAGAACTAGTGTGTGAAGGTTGAAGACTAGAACACGAGTGGGATCAAGCATTTATGAATACAAAGGAGCATTTGGTACCTACACAATAAATAAAATTAAATAAACCAAGACAATATACTCACATATTTCAGATAAATTAAAGGACATTAAATTACCCATTTAAAATTTGAGCATGACGACTGAAATTGATCTTGAACGCAAGGAGGATTAGGTGGATGCGAATACGAAGGAGCAGAGACAGAACATGATATATGCACAAGCAATGAAGAAAAATAAATCAAGGCAGTAGACTTGCACAAGAAATGAAGAGAAATAAATCAAAGTAGTAGACTGTATTTTTCGAGCATATCCCGCCAAGCAATCAAAAAAGTCTCAGCCTCATCGTGATCATATGCACAATTGCTGAAATCTTTTGCAAACCCCTTATATTGATCAAAAACATGACTGAGATGTCTTGCTGCATTTTGATACATGTGCCATACGCAGAGACGGTGACAAGTTTCTGGCAATGTAGATGCTATTGCTTTAGACATAGCCACATCTTGGTCAGTTAGCATTGTTTTAGGACATTTTTCGTCCATTATACTCACAAAAGTTTTAAACAGCCATTCAAACGTTGTGGCTGTTTCATCATACAGTAATGATGCACCAAAGATCACAGTTTGTGTATGATGGTTCACTCCAACAAACAATGCAAAGGGATGACCCTCCTTATTCTTTTCGTATGTTGTATCAAAGCAAACAACATCCCCATAATTCTTATAGTCTAACTTCAGCAATGAGTCGCACCAGAATATATTTGTAATTAAATCATCTTCATCAACCTGCACTGCGTAAGAGAAGTGTGGATCTTCTGATTGCTTTCTATGCAAATATTCTAGCACACCACCAGTATCACCCATCTCCATATCAATTGTTATCTTAGACCGTAAATAGTTTTTGTAATCATTTGGGATAAAAATGACATATTCCCGACCCCCAACTTGTCTGGACAATAGTTTCATAGTTTCTTTAGGTGTAATTCCCGTACTCTCAGCCAATTCAACCTTTGCCTCCTGAGCCTCCGTTAGGTGTCGATGTGATCGTAATATATGAAATTCTTGGACTCACTAATTGATTTGTATGATTAGCTTCGAACCTATACACGCGGAACTTTCCAATCTGTCGAGAGCTAATTCCCATCGAAGCCAAACACCGAAACCTCGTCTCTGCCCGACGGGATTTCACACTGTTCTCTCTTTTGTCTGGCAGAAGGTGCCCTGCAACACAACAGCAAAAAATTCTATCCACCACTTCACCATTTATTTTGTGAGTGTAGATACTGCTTTCTGACATGACAGATCTTGGCCACGTGGCAGCCATCCAGCACACCATATTGTGCTCCATACACACTGGATCACCAGCCGAGCTGATCCATGTGGGGGCTGCGAGACAGAGCCCTCGCATACCACTGCACGGGACTTGTAGGGACTTAGTGGTTTGGAGGCTAGAGTAAGCCCTGTCGCGTGCGAGCCAAGCCCGCACGCGACCTTTAGTAACTGTTTTGAGAGATCTATGGCACGAGCTCCCCAGACCCGGTCAATCCGGTCAAACCCGGTCAACCTCGTAACGGTTCCGGTATTCGCGCACCACGTGCTATAACGGTTCCTATATACTCGGACGAACGTGCCGTTATGGTTAAGCTAATTAAGCCGCCATTAATGGGCGCATTAACCACACTACAACGGTCACGTTCTCCAGTATATATAGATCGTCAACCTTTCCATACAAAGGAGAACACACTGCCATACGCGGAAGCTCTGCCAAACCTCTGTCTCTCTCTCAGACATTGCTACTGACTTACTCTCTCCCTACACACACCCCTACTCTTCCTGTGCGATCCTCGATCCACTACACACGGTGCACACGGAGGTCTCCCCGCCGGAATCTCTCGCGCACATTTTGGTGAACCCGACGTGAATCTTACCGGCAAAAGCAACCATGTCTCAGGAGGATGATGTCAGCAACCGATCGCCTTCCACCGAAACTCCCTCGGGAGACGAGACCCGCCGTACTCCGACGACTCCCGGCGAAGCACCGACGTTAGAGTCTTTGGACGCCACCGTCCAAAGTCAGGCGAAAGCTCTCAAGTCTCAATCTGCGCAATTAGAACAAATCTTGGCCGTTCTGGGCACCCTCGCGCCAAATCCTCCACCAGCCACCGCTATCCCTCAAGGAGGAGGAACCCCTACTGCTCCAGGATTGGGAGTGCCAGCCACACCTCCCAACCCTCATCTGCAGACTCCACCGTCGGCTGCGCAACTGCCTTCAGTTCAAGGATCAACGGCACAAATGCTGCCTCTTGCTGCTCACGCTCCTCAGCCCTCGGCTTTGGCGTCCAACCCAACTTTGCAGTACCCTTTGCCTCCCCCAACGATGATCTGGGGAAACGCGGGTACTCAGTATGCTCCCAATCCTCCGGCGGCATATGTGTCGCCACCGCCTACGGCAACCCCTCCGGCGACTACCGAGGGAAGCATTCCAGAATGCATGACGTCTTTGCAAAAGCGCGTGGACACTATCCTGGCTCATCAGTCATTCGCGGATACCATTATCCCGAAGCTAGACAATGATCCACCTATTCCACGAGAGATCTATCTCATGCCTAACCCGGCGGGGTACAAGGCCCCCAAATGGGATAAGTTCGAGGACGTCAATGGAAACGCTCATGAGCATGTCATGCGTTTCATTGATGTCATGGGTCCGTACGGAGCCGATCCCAAACTGCTGATGCGAGAGTTCCCAAAATCTCTTGGGAACGTAGCATACAAATGGTACCGGACATTGGAGGCCGGATCCGTGAAGACTTGGGACGACATGGTCCAAAAGTTCTATACCAAGTTCTTTCAAATGGAGGAAAAGGTGACAATGATCCATCTCTCGCGGATGTATCAGAAGCGCGAGGAGGATGGGATCACCTTCATCAAGAAATTCCGGGCGAAATCCTTGGAGTGCAAAGATCCAATGCCCGAAAGCCGGCTCGTGGAGATATGCCTACAGTGCATGCGAGATGAATACAAAGGTATGCTCATTAATTTACAAACACCTACGTTTTCAAAACTAATCGAATGCACGAAGAACATCGAGCCCATAGTCGAGAGACAGAAAAAGAAGAACGCTCCAGAGCGACCTGCGAGCGGCACCACTTACAAGATCGGAAGGTTCAGCTACAAGCGGGGACGCGAAGCTGAAGTCAACACAGTTTCGCCCCAGAAACAAGCGAAGGTTGTGAACTTCGATGTACCGCCTCTGCCATGCTCGGTAGAGGAAGCGAGTGACCTCTGCAAACAGTGGCGCAAGGACGGCGTCCTGCCACCGCTCGAGAAAACACCCTCCAAGGAGATGGTGAGGGACCCTAAGTGGTGCGAGTACCACGGCAAGATCATGCATCCCACCGCCGAGTGCAAGAAACTCAGGTTCGCATTCGATCAGAAGATGAAGAACGGCGAGCTAATCGTCAGCGACAAAAGGAAGGACGTGCGCAACAACCCACTTCCTGCCCATACGGAGTCAGGCTCGAAAGGCAAAGAGGTCGCCATGATCTCGATCGTAGACTTGGAGGAAGTCGCAGAGGATGGTCTACCCATCATTGCTGAGGTCCATCAAGACGAAGATTATAGCATGGACACGGAGGATGAACGTGCCGACCGCATGAAAGGGTCGCATGGCTTTAACAAATTCTTCGATGAGATGAATTTCTCCGAGAGGTGCCGGGCTGATATGACAAAAGCAATCTTAAGGATAGCAGAGGACTACGAGGAGGACCTCGTAGTCTCCAACGGGAAAGTCATCAGGGCGTCTCGTTCCACAGAAAAGATCATGACCTTTTCTGCCAGCGACAAGAAGACGGATGCGAATCACCAGAGGCCTCTGTACGTGACCGCCATCATCAATGGCGTCGAATTCAAGCGAGCATTTGTCGATGGAGGAGCAGCAGTCAACGTTGTCCCACTCCACACACTGAAGCTAGCAGGGATCCCCGAGCACAAGGTAGTCAAACGTCCATCTCCACTGGTGGGATTCGGAAGCGACTCTAGAATGACGATCGGGTGGATCCGCCTGGGCGTCCAGATTGGCAAGATCAAGTGCTCGGCGAAGTTCTATGTCATAGACGCGAACACCACGTATCACATGATTATAGGTCGAGCCTGGATTCATCGCTTCGACGCAGTTCCTTCGACGGCTCACCAGGTTATGAAAGCAATCTCGAACGACAGAATAGTCGAGATACCGGCTTCTACTAATCCGTTCAACTTGGACGAAGCACATCTCAGCGAGGCGGTATGGTTCACTGAGATGGCAGACGAGCAAACGCCCGGGCCTTTCAACCCTACTCCTTTGCCTCTCTGGGAGGACATCAAGGACCAGTCACCTGCGGGCGTGATGGTGACAAGGGAAGATGCCAAGGAAAAGCCGCCTACACGCGAAGAGGCGCCACGTATCGCATATCACCGAAAGAATGTGTACACTTTAAAGAGGATCGCAAAGCATGACCCCGAGGGCAAGGAGATAGAGAGCTTCTACGCCAATGGGAAGAAATGCTATCGCATATGAAGGTGCACGGGGATGTCCTCACGCGGGCATGGGGATGTCCCTGGGCAAATCAATCAAATCGAGCAAGTTGCGCTGACGGAAGAACCAACACAACGCACTCCAGACGAGAAACTCAAAGAAGCGCCTGAATGCATGGAAGACAGGCCCAGACCACAAAAGCAAGAACTAAAGGAAGTGTTCCTCAGCCCGAACGAGGAAAAGAAAAGGCCAGTCTTCCTGAGTGCGGACCTCACAAGCGAAGAGGAACAAGGACTGCTGCAGCTCCTAACTGAGTACAAGGACGTGTTCGCATGGGAGTACGATGAGATGCCAGGTCTGGATACAAGCATCACCATGCACCGTTTAGACATCATCCCAGGGTCTAAACCGGTCAAGCAAAGCACCAGAAGCTTCAGGCCAGAACTCAACGTGAAGATCAAGCAGGAGATTGTCAAACTCCTGGATGCCAAGTTCATAGAGCCAAATCATCATCCCACATGGCTGGCCAACATCGTGCCGGTGGTGAAGAAGAACGGACAGCTCCGCATCTGCGTGGACTTCTGAGATCTCAATCGCTTCTGCCCTAAGGACGATTTCCCACTGCCCAACATCGATTTGCTTATCGATTCAACAGCAGGCCATCGCATGTTCAGTTTCATGGACGGTTTCAGCGGGTACAATCAAATCAAGATGGATCCCGAAGATGCGCAGAAAACTGCATTCATCACTCCTGTGGGGGTATTCAACTACACGGTAATGCCGTTCGGTCTTCAGAACGCGGGCGCGACCTATCAGCGGGCCATGATGGCCCTATTCCACGACATGATGCACAAAGAGGTGGAATTTTATGTGGATGACCTGGTGGTTAAATCCAAGCACGAAGCGGATCACCTTGCAGACCTGCGAAAGGTGTTCAACAGATGCAGGAGCTTATAACTGAAAATGAACCCCATGAAATGCGCGTTCGGCGTGACCTCGAGGAAGTTCTTGGGGTGTGTAGTCCATCGCCAGGGGATCGAGCCTGACCCTGCGAAAGTGTCAGCCATCACCAGCATGACGCCACCCCACGACCAAAGTACCTTGAAGACATTCTTGGGAAAACTGTCATATCTGCGGAGATTCATCCCAGCAATTGCAGAAATCACATGCTGTTTCAGCACTCTTCTCAAGAAGGACGTCGCGTACAACTGGGCTTGACACGCTCCAACTGCAAGTGCACAGTTGTTGGTGTAGTAATAATCGGAAAAGTCCGGTTTGTCGAACCCAAGGGACTTCGTGTAAACTAACTATTAAGTTTGTTCTTTATGTGGGCAAAACGCAGTTGTTTTGTGGTTCCTAATTCTACTAAAAATTCAAATAACACTTATCTCAAATAATTCAAAGAATTATTTCAAGATTAACGAGCACGAGTTGATATTGTTGTGTATCAAGTTTGATTAAACTCAGGATATCTCTACGGATCACTAGGAATGTCACACTACGTTGGATTTATGTTTTACTAACACGATAATTTCTTATTCTAGTTAAACGAGCAATTGCATATTGAAGATGTCTCAACCAATAACTATGCCTAAACTATCGTAACTGATTCCTCTAGCTTACTTAAGTTCAAACACGCATTACGATACTAATTTCTACTCTTGTTCTTAGCTAACTAGCAAGATTCCTCAACCCTAGATACGGCTAGTGTGTATTTCAATTTTCCGGGCAACGAACGTAGATTCCTCTATCGTTCATAACCTAGCACAATCCTATTAACACGTCTATCAATAGAAAAGATAAATTAGAAACATAAAATACACATAACTAAAGAAGAAATCATCAATTAAGCTCAAAAGCATGAGAGTAAATCCATAAACCACAAGTTGTAGTGATCAAACCCTAGTTTCCTACGAGATACCCCAAAATAAGGGTTTAGCTACTCATAATCATGTTCATAATACAAAGTTTCGTGATCAAGTATCAAAAACTAGAGAAGAAAAGATGAAGAGAAGCCAAACGGATGATCCAAGCTCTCGACCTAGCTTCCAAGCACTCCAAGCACGACTCCCAAGGTGTGTTCTGATGTTGAATGTCGTTCCCCAATGTTTCCTAAGTCTTTTGTGGCTTCAAACTCCCAAAACTATGCCAAAATAGCGAAAACAGCCCAAAAATTCGATCCTGGCCGCAGAGGTAATCGTACGATTACCTTGATGTAATCGTACGATTACTTGCCTCATAGGTAATCGTACGTTTACATCTAAGTAATCGTACGATTACTTCTGGATGAAGGTAATCGTACGATTACCTTGAGGTAAACGTACGATTACTTCTGGTCTTCCACCATTCAATCTTCAACTTCTTGCTCTTTTTCCTTTCGTCATCACTTCCCGAGCATCCCTTTGAGCCTCCAACCTTTCCGAAGTTCACTTTTGCTCCAATGTCACGTCCCGAGCTCCCGGTTCCTGAAAACCACAACACGAGAAACATACCGGAAGATCAAACGTGATAAAATATAGCCAAAATCAATGCAAAAAGTGCCCGGACTCATCATTAACGTGCAAAGACTCAACATGCTCAACTTTAGCAAGAAATGATCCAAAATCTATCAAAACGCATCGGAATACACGCAAAACGGTAAGGAAACATATAAGAATATAACTCCAAATATGGAGTTATCAAATATCCCCACACTTACCCGTTGCGCGTCCCGAGCAACAATTCAAGTCTCAAACTATCTCAAATCATCCGAACCTTCCTCCTCTCATCTCACCTCTCAAGTCAACTATTCCAACCAAGACCATTGCATACTTTTCAACTTACCAATTGCATACTAACCTCAATTAGCCGACTCAACACACGACGACTCAATACAAGACTCAACGATGCAACAATATGATGCAATGCAAATATATGACTCGATCCTACACAACACATATATACACAAAACGTCTTTTTAGGCGAGATCGGGCAATCTCAATTAGCTCAAATCGGTTCTCATGGAGTGATGAAGAATCTAGGAACGAGGTATGAATTGTAACCAAACTCGACAACTAGAATTTCCCTTAGTTGGTATAGAAAGTCTAGCTTTACTACGTGTAAGAATAACCTACCTCTTCGCATGTGCCGATAAATAAGAGGCTACGCTAGGCTAAGCCACATTCAAGGTCCGAGCTCCTATTCCGCTAACGGGTTAAAATGTAGAGGCTTAGGGACAAAAGGATAATCATGTAGTAGCAAGTCCTAAGCGTCACATTCTCACGTTAAAACCCACATCTCACACACCCTCACCACGATGATAGGAACCGCAACCCGAAACTCACCATCTCCGGCTCTCGATCCCCTCAAACCCCGGTACAATAACGATCTCCGTGGCCACCGTCGTGAAACATGCATAAAATGAACATCGCCGTCAATGAAATAGTTGCTTCCACCACTCGGTCTTCATTAAGCTCCAACTGTCTTCCTTTATTTCATCTCTCCTTTTTTTCTCTCTTTTTTTTTTTCATTTTTTCATTTGTTTTTTTTTTTTTTTTTTTTTAAATCTCTCAAAATCCAAAAATCTACAATATATATCTCGAGTGGTCTTCCAAGTGTCAAGCCATAAAAAACGTTAAGGGGAGGAAGTAAACAATCCAAGGAATATGTATCACACGTAAAATCCATCTCCCCCTAACTCAACGGAATATACGGTGCCACTAAACAAAGCCGCAAACAAATCCAAGCACATGTATGGGGATGGAGTCGTCAAAAGCTCAATCTCTATGTCCGTAGTCAAAAGTCGACATCCCCACACTAGAATATACCCACGTCCCCTCTCAAGTAGTCAAAGCAATGTAAGTCTCGTGCTTAATCCAACCGATCCTCCTACACCAAATGATGAAAAGAAACGATCCCTAGCACGATCCACCAATTAAATCACCCAACCCAATTTGTGCGCATTAGATGCCACGCACTCACGGCTCTCCACAACTGTGTCCATGGTGTAATGACATGGAACACCGCCACACCGAAGTGCGCAAGCCTACTCTCACTCACCCTCGCATTCCCCTCGATAATCAGAAATGAAGCATATGCGATACGTAAGACTCACACAAATATATCGTGAAGCACTCCCTCATCGAACCCCCTCAACTACAAACACCCTCGTGACGCACTAAAGCGGTGATTCTAACCAATCGATGATGAAGGCCAAGAATCGTCACCCTAAGTCCAGAGGTTATCAAAGAATCCAAGGTTCAAAACAGGGTTTACTAGTGGTCCTACAAGGTAAGTTCTATAAGCAGTGAGTGCTCTAATACACACCTCGCACAGCTGTTCTGTGTGCCACTACGAGGCGGGTTGGCGACTACCTAAGACGTACACATGAATGTTCGGCTTGTTTAGCTCACACCTAGCTCAACTCTTGTAAGAAAACAAGGCACACACTTTAGATTTTGAAAATCATTTAAGTGTTTTAAAAAATAGGCAGGTATTCCCGTAAAGAAAGTCTCTCTATACATACTAAGGGGAACTCAAATTGTCATTCTCGGTCACATCTCATACCCTATGCCTAAAGTTCTCACACTCCTCGATTTTCCAATTTCAAGCTTCTTTTGATTGCCCTTTCTCAATTTTCAATTTTTTTTCAATTTTTTTTTTTTTTAGATTTTTGTTTTTTTTTTGTCTTTTTTTTTTTTTTTTTTTTTATAATATTCCCTACTCTATATGCATGGGCCGACTCGAAAGAAGACTCGAAACTGACTCGATTTGGGTAGGTGGACTCAATTAAATAAAACGTGCTCTAAACATAAACTACTCACAATACGACACACACAATATGTATAAACACGACACGGACTACAAAAACTGACTCACGACACGACACAAACAACCTATATGTAACTGGTGAATGCAGACACGGACTTGGCTAATAAAGGCTGAGGAACCCCCCCACACTTGAACGCGTCGTTGTCCTCAACGAATGCATAGGCTAGCGAAAGACTCAGCATTCAAATGCAGGGAGTGGTAAGTCTACTCGGACGAATCCTCGTCGTCCTGGTCCTGGTCTCCGGAATAGGCATCCGAATGGTACTCGTAGGCACCAGGGTAGGTCTCTTGGCCACTAGGCCACTGATCTCTCGGGAATCCCACATGAGTGGCCAATGCCTCTAACCACTGGTCCTGACGGTGCTGATGCAGACTCACCTGACGTAGTCCCTGACCGAGGTTACGCATGCTACTGCGATGATGCTCAAACTGCCTAGCACTCATGTCAGCCACATAGTCACGGGACCGACCCTGGGATGTGAGGGTCATAGTTCTGGTCAATCTCAACTCGGCCATCAAGTCCGCTAAGCTCACACTCGGCTGGCCAGGGTCAAGGACAGGGGGTGGTACAGGCTGAGGTGGAACGGGAGTAGGAGCTGGAGGAATAGGAGCTGGAGGAGTAGGAGCCGCTCGCGAGGAAGAGGCTCTTTTCTTAGCCTTTCCTGTAGGAGGTCTAGAACTAGCTCCTGCCTCCATCACCACTACATCCTTGAACGGGTCCGGGATTTTGTCAAACATTCTCGGAGCCTTGGGTGTGATGTCTAGCTCTCCATCAGGTACGTCAGCCCCGCACTTCTTAGCTAAGTGCAAAAGTAAGAAACTATGGCCCACAGACTTCCTATTTTTCTCTTCAAATCTCTCATGCAAATACAGGAAAATCCGCCTAGGGATGTCTATCCGATGCCCCCTCGATAGACACAGAGCCATGACACACACCTCAAAATCAACGTAATTGGGAGCCGAAACTCCCAACACCCATGACGCCAACAGCTCAATGAGCCACCGTGGCTTAGGTAGCAAGTATCCGACTGGGAGCTTCCAATTCCTGATATTGGTTTTAGACCTGTCCCAGTCGGCCCCTGGCACTCCCGCAAAACAAAACGCTGACACCTCATTAATGAGCGTCTGCTGGTCTTTCTGCAGATAAACCTTAAATTGACAGGGTGCTGTCAACGGGGGCCACTTAAGCGCTGCGGCGATGTTCTCTGAGGACAAAACTAGCCAGTTCCGACGACAATAAATGACACGAGGGTCATTGAGCCTAGACGTCTCACCCTCATCAGTGTGTCTCGCATTTGCATAAATTTCACGAGTCAGCACAGAACTGGCTTTCTCTTTCACTAATTCCATCCACCCCGCAAAATTTTCAGCCTCCGCGACCTTTTGTAGGTCTTCGGGCAACCCCTCTAGTGGAAACAGTTTCTCAACCTGAACACCTCTATTAATCCTAGGGTTCGATCGGAAATAACCCTGGGCAGTCTTCGAAATAAACCGATAATCGCAAAAGATCCCGCCCCTATCGACTGCCAACTTGTTGTCGTACGGCGCATGACCACGACTCTTTCGAATTGGGGGCAAGGAGGATGGAACGGGTGTTCTAAAAACCCTAAGCTCGGGGGATAACGGGATGACCAATTGGGCACCCGAGTCACCCCCCTCAGCAGCAGACTCATTCTCCGACACGTTCACCCCACTTCCCCCAGGTAATGTATAATCGGGGTCGGTGTCACGACTCGTTCTCGCACGTTTGCTCATTTTAACCAAGTAGACCGAGATAAAGCAAGTAACGTAACAAAAGCAAGCACGTGCACAGTGACAAGTTGTGTACAAATATACGGCAATTAAACACGTAAGCACACAATCCTAGGACTTTAATCAATCGCCCCCAAGCACGCTTCTAAGCGCAACAAAAAGTAAATTGGGCTTTTACTCAATTGTGCCTAGACTCGAGTATTGAAATTGTGCGAGAGATTAGGACGTACCTACGTGCCCGGAGCAAGTCTTACGGGCACGAATTTGCAGAATTTTGACAACCCGGGCTGTTTTAGGGTCGCCGAAATTTTTGTTCCGAATTGTTCAATTGACGTGTGCCTTTTGCTCCTTGCGGTGTCCCCGTCGAAACCCTAGACTAGCTCCTTCGAATTTGACCTCAATCGCCCCCAATTTCAGATTCTCCCTCAAACCCTAGCCTTCCCTCCTTCTGTGATTCACCACCAATCTGAGTTGTGGTAGTGGTGGTGATGGCTCTGTGATGTTGATGGTTGTGATTGAAGATGGTGGTCGTGGCTGAGAGAGGGAGTTGGCGGCGGCGATGGTGGTTTGCGATGGTGAAGGAGAGCTCTGCGGTGAGAGGGAGAGAAGAGAGGTCTGCGTGTTTGGTGAGAGAGAGAGAGGCGAAGCTGGTGGTGTTGGTGAGAGATTGTGGAGGCTGTGCGGCGGACAGATGGCGGTGGTGGCGGCTGGAGATGGTGGTCGCGGTGGTGACTGCTGGAGATGGTGGTGTCTGGTTATGGTGAAGGAGGAAGGTCGACGGGATGGGAGGAAATAAGGAGAAAAGAAAGAATTTTTTTTTTTTTTGTTTTTAACCTCATTGACTGCCCGTGTGGAAGTAATCGTACGATTACTTTCAGGTAATCGTACGATTACTTGAAAGTAATCGTGCGATTACATGTGCTACGAATGGGCAGTGACTTTTCATGAGAATTCAACATCAAAAATTTTTCTAAGTAAGAAGTAATCGTACGATTACTTCTAAGTGATCGTACGATTACTTTTAAAGTAACCGTACGGTTACTTTTAAGTAATCGTGCGATTACTTTTAAGGTAACCGTACGATTACTTTAAGGTAATCGTACGATTACTTTAAAGTAATCGTGCGATTACTTTCATACGAATGGGCAGTGAGTTTTCTCGAAAATTCCACCCCAAAATTTTTCTAAGGCAAAAGTAAAGCGTAATCGTACGATTACTTTTGTGCAGGAGAAAAAATTTTAATAGCCAAAATATAACCTTTACCTCGTATTTTGATCCCGAACTCCGATGAGTGTGATTTTTGCACCTTTGGATTCATTTTCCGACGTATGTCTTGGTCGTAAAAATAACGTCCCGTTTCCGGATCGTTTTCCCGTTTTTCCTCAATTATCGCTTAATTACGCGAAAAATATCCAAATTGTGCCCAATTTGTCGTTTTCTTCAAAATTTTGCAATCACCTTCATCAAGATGGGGAGTGCGGGACCTCTTCTCATGTAGAAAAATTCCCAAAGTCCGGGGAACCTTTCATTCTTCAATTTCGCGCTTCCAAAGGCTCGTTTTGCATTTCCGGATGCTTTTGGACGCCTTTTAGCATCCTTTTTCGTCGTTTTTGCTCGTTTCTTTGATTTGTCATGGATCTCCTCGACCTCGAGACTCCATTTATGGTATAAAAGATTCCCAAAGTCCGGGGAACCTTTCATTCTTCAATTTTGCGCTTCCAAAGACCCGTTTGGCAATTCCGGATGCTTTTTGGCTCCCTTTTCCTCTTCGCAACATCCTCTTTGGCATAACTTCTTCGTCCGGACTCCGATATACGCGATCCACCTATCCACAGAAAGCTCTCGAGCACCCCCACACTATGGCACTGTTCAAATCAGCTCACAGTCCTGTCTTCAAAAATTTACCTCGTAATCCGTGCCATTGTCCCAGCATTCTCATTTTCTTTACGTCTTCTTCGCGTATATCAAGAAGGGGAGTCCGGGAACTTGATCTTCCCCGGGTGCGTGTGTTGAGTACGTGTAGGAATGGCGTCAATCATCCATTTCTTCATTCCGGGTCCCGATACGCGTTTTGGCTTGCTCTTTCTTGTTTTTCGTGCAATTCTTCACTCACGTATCAAGAAGGGGGATCCGGAATAGGCCTTCCACCTAGAATTCCTGCACATACTCATTGAAAATATTAAATCCACTCTCTCGCACCTCTCAAATAGTTATAACAAAGTCAAATAACAAAACAGTATTGAAATCTACACTATGCAGTAAATAGGTTGGGTTGCCTCCCAACAAGCGCTTTGTAATTTAAGGTCGACGGCCCGACCAAGTTACCTCAAATGAGCTCAGATATCGGGAATTGGTTTGAGGCTCTCGATAACCTTAATGAAATTCCCGTCCACGTATGGTTTTGCTCGCTGTCCATTTACCTTGAACCTGTTCCCATTCTCAGCTTCTACCTCGAGCGATCCCCATGGGTAGACCTCTGTAATTGTAAATGGACCACTCCACCTTGATTTCAGCTTGCCCGGAAACAATTTCAGTCGGGCGTTGAATATCAATACCTTCTGGCCCACTCTGAAATCTCGTGGAATGATATGCTTGTCATGCCATTTCTTGGTCCTCTCTTTGTATATCTTGGCACTCTGATATGCCATCAACCTGTGTTCTTCTAACTCAAGCAATGCCTGCTTCCTTTGCTCACCAGAGAGCTTAGCATCCAAGTTTAATTTCTTTAGCGCCCAAAACGCTTTGTGCTCAAGTTCTACCGGCAGATGACATGATTTCCCGAAAACTAGTTGGTAGGGAGACATGCCTAGGGGAGTCTTGTATGCAGTCCGGTATGCCCATAAACTATCATCCAAGTGTAGAGCCCAGTCTTTGCGCCCTGGATTGACAGTTTTCTCTAGAATCCCCTTTATCTCACGGTTAGACACTTCAGCTTGTCCATTGGATTGTGGATGGTAGGCCAATGAGATTTTGTGTGTTTTTACCCCATACTTGCTCAAGGTATTGGCAAAAACCTTGTTCACAAAATGTGATCCCTCGTCGCTAATAATGGCTCTGGGAGTTCCAAATCTTGTGAAGATATTTTTGCGTAAGAATCTCTCGACTGTAGCACTATCATTCTTTGGACAAGCCAGAGCCTCCACCCATTTGGTGACATAATCAACAGCCAACAAAATATACAGATTACCAAGCGACGATGGGAATGGCCCCATAAAATCAATCCCCCACACATCAAATGGTTCTACTTCTAACACGAAATTTTGAGGCATTTCATTTCGGTTAGAGATATTACCTGTTCTTTGGCATCGGTCACACTGCTGTACAAATAGATGGGCGTCTTTATGCAAGGTTGGCCAATAGAAACCACTCTGCAGTACCTTCGCAACTGTGCGTGATTTGCCGAAATGTCCCCCACAGTTCAACTCGTGGCAGTGTCTAAGGATCTCCAACGTGTCCGGTTCCGCAACACATCTCCGCAATACATTGTCCGCCCCCAACTTGAACAAATAAGGATCATCCCAGAAATACTGTCGCGCGTCTGCAAAGAACTTCTTCCTCTGGTGATAATTCAGGTCCTTGGGCACAATGTTGAGTGCCTTGAAATTTGCCAAGTCAGCAAACCAAGGCACAGCTGCAACCACAACCATGAGCTGCTCATCTGGAAAATCCTCTCGAATCGGCAAATCTTCCTGCTTATCGTTCTCCAGTCTCGACAAATGATCTGCAATCACATTTTCTACCCCCTTTTTATCTTTGATCACCACATCGAACTCTTGCATCAACAACACCCACCGGATCAATCTTGGCTTGGCGTCCTTCTTGGTGAGAAGGTACTTGAGGGCTGAATGGTCCGTGAAGATCGTCACCTGAGAACCCACAAGATATGGACGAAACTTGTCCAACGCAAATATGATTGCCAACATCTCTTTCTCCGTGGTAGCATAATTAACCTGTGCATCATTAAGAGTACGACTGGCATAATAAATGACGTGAGCTACCTTATCTTTCCGCTGGCCTAGAACTGCTCCCACCGCATAGTCACTAGCATCACACATGAGCTCAAATGGTAGGGACCAGTCTGGTGTGGTGATGATAGGCGCGCTAATCAGCTTTTCCTTGAGCAAATCAAAAGCCGACTTGCACTCCGCATTAAAATCAAAAACTGCGTCCTTCTCAAGCAATCCACACAAAGGTTTCGTGATCTTCGAGAAGTCTTTAATGAAGCGCCGATAGAACCCTGCATGTCCCAAGAAACTCCTTACCCCTTTAACAGAGGTAGGGTAAGGAAGCTTCTCAATAACCTCAATCTTGGCTCTATCCACCTCTAATCCTTTGCTGGAGATCTTGTGGCCCAAAACAATACCCTCGGTAACCATGAAGTGACACTTCTCCCAGTTGAGCACTAGGTTGGTGTCAATGCATCTATCAAGAACCCGGGCCAACTGCTGCAGGCAGTCTTCGAATCCATCACCATAGAGCGAGAAGTCGTCCATGAACACTTCAAAGTTCTGCTCCATCATATCAGAGAAGATCGACATCATACACCTCTGAAACGTAGCAGGTGCGTTGCATAACCCAAAAGGCATGCGTCTAAAAGCGAAAGTCCCATAAGGACAAGTGAATGTCGTCTTCTCCTGGTCAGCTGGCTCAATTGCTATCTGGTTGTACCCCGAGTACCCATCCAAAAAGCAATAATGAGAGTGATGTGCTAGCCTATCAAGCATCTGATCAACGAATGGAAGGGGAAAATGATCCTTCAAAGTGGCATCATTGAGCTTGCGGTAATCCATGCAAACTCTCCACCCAGTAACAGTACGCGTAGCGATTTGATCACCTTTTTCCCCTTCCACCACAGTTATACCCCCCTTCTTAGGGACACATTGTACCGGGCTAGTCCATGTGCTGTCGGAAATCGGATAAATGATGCCCGCCTCCAACCATTTAAGCACCTCTTTCTTCACCACCTCCTGCATGTGAGGATTGAGGCGGCGCTGAAACTGAACTACCGGCTTCTTGTCTTCCATGAGCCGAATCTTGTGCTGGCAAACTGTGGGGCTGATCCCCTTGATATCCGCTATGGTCCATCCCATAGCTTCCTTTCTCTCCTGTAGTACCTTGAGAAGCTGTTCCTCCTGTTCCCTGTCCAAACATGCAGACACAATCACAGGTAAAGACTCATTAGATCCCAAGTATAGATATTTCAAATGTACAGGTAAAGGCTTTAATTCTAAAATAGGAGCAGTAATAAGAGAAGGAGTAAGAATCTTCCTGCTTCCCTCATTAAAGAGGGGTAGGGGCTGACGCCAATGAACATCAAATGCTTGCTCTTTCTCGCTGGAATCAAGTAGAACAAGCTCCTCATATAGCTGCTCCAATAAAATATCATCCTCTTCGTCCGGCGTGTATGCCTCCACCCCGAAGCATTGCTCACTTACCGCATATGCGGGAAACTTCATAGCCTCAAATACATTGAAGGCCACCTTCTCATCGTTGATCTGCATAGTTAGCTCTCCATTGGCCACATCAATGATAGTCCTCCCAGTAGCTAAGAATGGGCGGCCCAAAATAAGAGGAACATCATCGTCAGCCTCCATGTCTAAGATCACAAAATCCGCTGGGAAGATGAGTCCTTCAACTCTCACTAATACATCCTCTAAAACACCCCTGGGGCGTTTTATAGTGCGATCAGCCATCTGCAAGCACATCCTGGTAGGCTTAGGATCTCCCACACCAAGTTGCTCAAAAACCGATGTGGGCATCAAATTAATACTTGCACCCAGATCACATAATGCCCTCCCATGAAATGCATCACCCAATGTAACAGGAATGATGAAACCGCCCGGATCTTTCATCTTCTTTGGTAGCGCCTTTTGCACAACTGCGCTACACTCCTCATTCAGGGTCACGGTTTCAAAGTCATCCATGCGCCTCCTATTAGAAAGGAGGTCCTTGAGAAACTTGGCATATTTCGGCATTTGTGAAATGGCCTCCGCAAAAGGTATATTAATGTGCAGTTTCTTGAAGATATCCACAAACTTCTTGAAATGCTTGGCATCTTCTTGACTCTTCAATCTCTGCGGGTATGGCACTCGCACACTGTATTCCTCCCTTGGCTTCTGTTTCTCATCCGACTTCCTCACCGTGTCCTTTGATTGGGGAATCACGGTAGGCACGGGAATCTCTTCATCTAAGGCTTTTTCAGTGGCCTTAGTCGCCTCAGCTCGCGCATGGGTAGGATATGGGGGATTCTGGGTAGTGGTCCCACTGCGAGTAGTGATAGCCTTCAATTGCTCAGTTGGAGTAATAGTTTTAGACGGGAGTATACCTGGCGGAAGTCGAGGATTCTGATTAGCTATTTGGCCAATTTGTGTCTCATGATTCTTTAACGAGGCTTCCATTGCAACAATTTTACTCTCAATCTTGTCGTTGCTAGCTAACAGTTTCCTCAACATCGCATTTGTATCCTGTTCTTCTGAGGGTGGGGCTGAAGCCTGTTGTTGTGGAGCCTGTCTCTGAGCTTGGTATGGAACATTTGGCCTATGACCTGGCGCATATAAACCACTATTCGGATTGGCATAGCTAAAGTTGGGGTGATTGAGATTGTTAGGATGATAGGTGTTTGGCCATTGCTGCTGTCTTTGTTGACCCATGTAATTCACGTCTTCAATGCCATCCCCATATCCCTGATTTGCATCTGCTACCATCTCTCCCACTGACTTCACCTGTGCCGACGGATTCAAATGACTGAAAGCCGATGTCATAACTGCCATCTGATGTTCAAATTTCTGTTCCACCATAGACTCAATCTGACTAACCAATGCTCCATCTGATTTCGTGCTTCTACGAGTTTCAGACCTCGTGGATTCACGTTTTGCTACATTATCTAGCAAATCACGACATCTCTGTAGTCCCATCCCCATAAAATTGCCTTGAGCCATCATGTCTAGTTCACTAGCAGTCTCCCTGTCCAAAGCATTATAAAAATAGTGAAGAAGTTTATACCATGGCTCCCCATGAGTAGGGCATTTGCGAAGGAGCTGGTTGAACTTTCTCCACGTGTCACCCAGAGAATCATCTTCCTGCTGTTTAAATGTGGTTATGTCAGCCATCCGTTGAGCAACCTTAGATGGTGGAAGATACTTCCTGAGAAACTCTCTGCTACAATCTGCCCATGTAACTATGCTGCCTGCTGGAAGTTCCATAAGCCATGTCTTTGCCTTTCCCGATAAAGAGAAGGGGAAAAGCATGAGCTTTATAGTCTCGATTGGCACTCTCTGGTCATACATGGTAGAAGTAATCTGCTCGAAGTTGAGCAAGTGCTGATGTGGATCATCACTCGGGGCTCCCGTGAATAGGCACTCATCCCTAACCATATTGATCAACGGTTGGCGAATCTCGAAATGCGCGGCATTAATCTGCGGCCTGACAATGGTAGGCTGATATCCATCCGGTGTAGTTCTGAAGTAGTCCACCAAAGGACGGTCATCCTCCTCAGCATTGTTGACTTGCTCTACCACATTCCGGCCGTTATTGTTCCGATTATTACCCCCATTGTTCCCATTGCCACCGTTGTTTCCACCATGAACTCCTCCATTGTTCCCATTAACTATTTCTGCACCAGGGAGTTGTTGTGGATTCTGGGGATTCATGCGATCAATCATGGCTTGCATCGCAGCCATTTGAGCCCTAAGCTCCTCAGTTTCCCTTGCTCGATTTGCTGCATCCTCCACAGCTGCAGCTCTAGCTGCTTCCGCATCTTCGAGGCCCTTGCGGAACCTCTCAAACTCAGCTCTAGTTTGCTCGTCCATTTGAACTGAATTTGCTTTCCTCTTGTCTCTATTCTGTGCTCGCAATAAGGATTCCGGGTCTTCAAGTGTTGGATGCAAAGGCTCGTCTCTAGAACGTGACATGCACCAAATGAATCAGACCTGAAACGCGAATCACACACACAAAACAGGTGAGTAACAAATATAAACTGAAAAGTAAATCCCTAAAGAGAAAATTAATAGCTAATTCAACCGAAGTCCCCGGCAACGGCGCCAAAAACTTGACACGCTCCAACTGCAAGTGCACAGTTGTCGGTGTAGTAATAATCGGAAAAGTCCGGTTTGTCGAACCCAAGGGACTTCGTGTAAACTAACTATTAAGTTTGTTCTTTATGTGGGCAAAACGCAGTTGTTTTGTGGTTCCTAATTCTACTAAAAATTCAAATAACACTTATCTCAAATAATTCAAAGAATTATTTCAAGATTAACGAGCACGAGTTGATATTGTTGTGTATCAAGTTTGATTAAACTCAGGATATCTCTACGGATCACTAGGAATGTCACACTACGTTGGATTTATGTTTTACTAACACGATAATTTCTTATTCTAGTTAAACGAGCAATTGCATATTGAAGATGTCTCAACCAATAACTATGCCTAAACTATCGTAACTGATTCCTCTAGCTTACTCAAGTTCAAACACGCATTACGATACTAATTTCTACTCTTGTTCTTAGCTAACTAGCAAGATTCCTCAACCCTAGATACGGCTAGTGTGTATTTCAATTTTCCGGGCAACGAACGTAGATTCCTCTATCGTTCATAACCTAGCACAATCCTATTAACACGTCTATCAATAGAAAAGATAAATTAGAAACATAAAATACACATAACTAAAGAAGAAATCATCAATTAAGCTCAAAAGCATGAGAGTAAATCCATAAACCACAAGTTGTAGTGATCAAACCCTAGTTTCCTACGAGATATCCCAAAATAAGGGTTTAGCTACTCATAATCATGTTCATAATACAAAGTTTCATGATCAAGTATCAAAAACTAGAGAAGAAAAGATGAAGAGAAGCCAAACGGATGATCCAAGCTCTCGACCTAGCTTCCAAGCACTCCAAGCACGACTCCCAAGGTGTGTTCTGATGTTGAATGTCGTTCCCCAATGTTTCCTAAGTCTTTTGTGGCTTCAAACTCCCAAAACTATGCCAAAATAGCGAAAACAGCCCAAAAATTCGATCCTGGCCGCAGAGGTAATCGTACGATTACCTTGATGTAATCGTACGATTACTTGCCTCATAGGTAATCGTACGTTTACATCTAAGTAATCGTACGATTACTTCTGGATGAAGGTAATCGTACGATTACCTTGAGGTAAACGTACGATTACTTCTGGTCTTCCACCATTCAATCTTCAACTTCTTGCTCTTTTTCCTTTCGTCTTCACTTCCCGAGCATCCCTTTGAGCCTCCAACCTTTCCGAAGTTCACTTTTGCTCCAATGTCACGTCCCGAGCTCCCGGTTCCTGAAAACCACAACACGAGAAACATACCGGAAGATCAAACGTGATAAAATATAGCCAAAATCAATGAAAAAAGTGCCCGGACTCATCATTAACGTGCAAAGACTCAACATGCTCAACTTTAGCAAGAAATGATCCAAAATCTATCAAAACGCATCGGAATACACGCAAAACGGTAAGGAAACATATAAGAATATAACTCCAAATATGGAGTTATCAGGGCTCCGGACCATGAAGCCGCATTCGAAAAGCTGAAAGAGCTGCTCACGTCCTCAAAGATTATGATCGCGCCTCAGCTGGGATCACCGCTTCTGCTATATCTTACATCAACAAGGAGATCTATAGGAGCACTCTTGGCTCAGGAGTATGAAGGCCAAGAGAGGCCCATCTACTATATCTCTCGAATTGTGCAGCCTGCTGAATCAAGGTACACAGATATCGAACGTCACTGCCTTGCTTTATTCTTTGTGATAGAAAAGTTGAGACACTATTTTGCATCACACAAAGTAGTGGTGGTCACCAAGAGCGACCCCATAAGATATTTGCTAACTCACACTACTCCGGGCGGGAGATTGGCAAAATGGTACATGACCATCTCTCAATACGATATCACATGCGTGAAACCAAGAGCGATCAAGTCGCAGGCGGTAGCAGATCTGTTGGCACAGTTTCCCGACAACAGCCACGAACCCGTGATCGAAGAAGAGCTCGAAGGCCCTGAAATCTACGCGATCGACGTGCCCTATTGGACCCTCCACTTCGACGGTTCATCAACCAGGAAAGGCGGAGGCATTGGGATAGTCTTGACAAAGCCAGACGGGGAAGTCATACAGATATCCGCAAAGCTCAACTTCGCAGTCACGAACAACGAAGCGGAATACGAGGCTCTCATTGCGGGGCTCCGTGCCGCGAAAGCTTTGGAAGTTAGTAACTTAACAGTCATGGGAGATTCCAAGCTGATTGTTAAGCAAGCCTCGGGCGAATATGGTTTGAAGGAGATCAACCTCCTATCTTATCGTACCCTAGTACAGAAACTGATGCAACAATTCTGCGATGTGAAGTACGAGCACAAGCCCCGAGCAGACAACAGGCACGCAGACGCCTTGGCAACTCTCGGGTCTAAGGTCAGCATAGACAAGTGCCCCGCAAGAATTTCCATCGAGGTGCGAACATCGTCGGCATTGACAGAAGATACGTGCGACGACGAACACATGGATGACGCAGACTGGCGGAAAGCAATCCTGCAAGCTATTGCAAAAGGCACCAGCAGCGAAAGCTGGTCACTCACAAAAGGATACTGCATCCACGACAACACCCTTTACTACAAGGGTCCTGGAGGAATACTCATGCGATGTGTCTCCGAGCAAGAGGGACAACAGCTGTTAGAAAAGATTCACCAACACGCTTGCGGAGAAAGCGAGGTGTCAGTCTACAGAAAGGCTCAGAGATATGGCATTCATTGGCCAGGCATGTCAACAGCTGCAGCCCTGATACAAGGGAAGTGCGAAAGTTGCGCACTAATCAAAGACTCTCTACTCGTCGCCTTAACCGATGACGACACGGACTGGAGGAAGCCACTGTTTAATTTCCTCACCCAGGGCACTGTGCCCGAATCGAGAAAAGAAGCCGAAAAGTTGAAAAGGAAAGCGTCTCGATACGTGGTACAGGAAAACTGCCTTGGCGAAGAGGTCACGAGGGCAACTTGCTGCGATGTCTAGACGGCAGAGAAGCACAAGAAGTCATGGACCTTTCTCATCAGGTGGAGCATCAAGGAGGTGCGAAATTATGCAGACAGCTCCTCTCAATCGGATATTTCTGGCCCACGATGGAAGTCGATTGCCGTACCAAAGTGCGACGCTGCCAGGAATGCCAATTCAAAGGGAACCTAGTGCACGCTCCTGCTGTGGATCTACATGCACTAGGGACGCCATGGCCATTTCACACATGGGCTCTGGACTTCATCGGTCCCATACGGCCAACGTCGCACGGGAATCATTTCATTCTTACCGCAACCGAGCTGTTCACCAAGTGGGTGGAAGCAATACCACTAAAGACGGCAAATGCGTTGGCTGTGGTCAACTTTATCCAAGAAAGCATCGTATGCAGGTTCGGAATCCCAAACACCATTCTTTCAGATAACGGTACTCCTTTTGTTAATCGCCAGGTAGCTGCGAAATTAGCGGAGTACAATATCAGGCAAATATGTTCTACCCCTTACTACCCGAAGGGAAACGGACAAGCCGAAGCAACTAACAAGACGCTGTTGAGAATATTGAGCAAAATGGTCGCAGATGACCACAAGAAGTGGGCCGACTCTCTAAGCATAGCTCTGTGGGCCTACAGAACTTCTCCAAGGACACCCACAGGGGCCTCGCCATTTCTACTGTGCTATGGGGCCGAAGCTGTGGTACCTGCGGAGGTTAGAGTCAACTCGGCAAGGCTGGCCTTCCATGCACTCTATGAAAATCAACGCGATCATGACTTAATCTTGCTGGAAGAGAAGCGAGAACAAGCCAAAAGGACTAACAAGCGGTACCAGGAAAGAATCGCTCGCGCATACAACAAGACAGTCCAGCGAAGGGATTTCGCAGTCGGAGACCTGGTCTTGCGCGCATCTGACCACTGCATGCGAGAAGCAACTCACCCAAAGTTCGCAGCTAATTGGGAAGGACCCTTCGAAGTCACAGAAGTCTTCGATAGTGGCTACTGCAGCATACGAAGGTTGCACGGTACAACCTCAACTCCCAGTTCAATCAACATGCGCTGGATCAAGAAGTACTATCCCTGACTTCTCTCATTTCATACGTTTTGTGATAACGTGCTTAATGTCTCATGTGGCTATGATTTGCGCAATCTCCTCTCCCATATGAGAGGATTGTAATCCCATCTCTCCCATATGAGAGCGTTATAATAAAAGAATTCTCCCAAATGAGAAGTTCACATTTCTAGCTGTTTATGTTGCTCTATTTATTTTGTTATTACTGTTAACAATGGTTTATTCGCTGCAATAGCAATTCATACAAACTGCGATCTCAAGTGATCATCTAAGCCTATCTCTACGATAGCAGCTAATACAGACGCGATCTTAAGTGATCATCTAAGCCTATCTCCCACGATAGCAGCTAATGCAAACGCGATCTTAAGTGATCATCTAAGCCTATCTCTTACGATAGCAGCCAATGCAAACGCGATCTTAAGTGATCATCTAAGCCTATCTCTTACGATAGCAGCCAATACAAAGCGCGATCTTAAGTGATCATCTAAGCCTATCTCCCACGATAGCAGCTAATGCAAACGCGATCTTAAGTGATCATCTAAGCCTATCTCTCACGATAGCAGCCAACGCAAATGCGATCTTAATTGATCATCTAAAGCCTATCTCTCGCGATAGCAGCTAACGCAAATGCGATCTTAATTGATCATCTGAAGCCTATCTCCTACGATAGCAGCCAAGCGCCAATGCGATCTTAATTGATCATCTAAAGCCTATCTCTCACGATAGCAGCCAAGCGCCAATGCGATCTTAATTGATCATCTAAAGCCTATCTCTCATGATAGCAGCCAACGCAAATGCGATCTTAATTGATCATCCAGAGCCTATCTCATACGATAGCAGTCAAACGAAAATACTATCTTAATTGATCATGTAAAGCCTATCTCTCACGATAGCAGCTAAACGCAAATGCGATCTCAATTTATCATCAAAGCCTATCTCTTACGATAGCAACTTATACACAAAACGATCTTACCTGATCTTCTCAAGCCTATCTGTTACGATAGCATCTTATATGCAGAGTGATTTTAGTCGATCACCCAAGCCTCTGTTATGATGGCAACGCATGCGCAGGATGATCTTATTGGATCTTCTAAAAGTCTATCTGTTGCGATAGCAATTTACGCGAGAAACGATCTCAAGCAGTTCGCTAATAAAGCCTATCTTTTGTGATAGCAGTTCGCACCACTTAATGATCTTAATTGATCTGCTAAAGACTATCTGTTACGATAGCAATGTTGTGAACATGATCTTAAATGATTTGCAACGGCCAACTACAAGCCCATCCGCCGAGATGGCACAGCTGCGAAGATACGATCTCGAACGGTCTAGTGAAACACCCGCGAATCAATATATCGCGGATGCGAAACAATTACATAGCATTATGCAAGGCGAAATATGCCGAAACGCATGCGAAATTGTATTCTGTTGTAAAGAGATAGCAGATAATACAGAAAGCTATTTATCATTACGAGTCAAATGACTTACAATTCATCTGTCTAGATAGCAGCTTACAAGCGAAAAGCTCGAATCTAACTACGCAGCCAACATGGCTTACAATACATTCGAAAAGTGGTTGGTAAGCCAACAGAGACACAGTACGGAAACCCGGACTGCAAAGGATGAGCCCACCGGTTTCAAACACCGGCTACGCAACGCCCAGATCTGCGGGTGAAGGTGACGGATTCTTCTCCAGGGATGCTGGAGAAGAATTCCGCCGTTCATTACGAGACAGTAGCACGGTCACTTCGGCGCTGCACCTCGCCACGAGGCGGCCGGAAACATGACCTGCACACATAATACACGAAGAAATTTCTTCGAACACACATGAGATGTTATCTGCATCTTCTTTATGATGGTTATAAAGAGCAATAAGCCTCATAAAGTGGATCTTGGAAACTATTTCTATAGCACAAAGCGCAAACTCAGGATTCAAAACTTGAAGTTGCCATGAATCAACGAAAAACAAGCGTTGAAGCCAGCAGTCGTAAGGACTCACGGCAAAGCACATCTTTGGGATGAAAAACCCAAATAGCAAAGACAGGGTTTATATAGACCCTGTACAGACTCTTCGGTTGCCTAAGATGAGTCAGCAAAATTCAAAAAGAGGGTAAGTTCAATCACTTACGCCTTGAAAAGCGGTAACAATCAATTACCCTACTAAAGGCTACGACGATTCAATTGCGTATCCTAATAAATGACGGATAGTCATGATTCGGATGGACTTCCCAACGGAAGCGTGCTTATCTGCCGAGAAATTAGCGCGAAAATCAAGCAGAGAATCAATTGCTGATGTCATAATTGGATATGCACAGAAATGTCCAATCAAATCCCGGAAAAGGGCAAAACGGGCAAATTCATTGTTCGTTGTTAAAAAAAAAAAAAAGGGGAGAAACCCTAGCAACATTACATTAATGTTTCAAAACGTTACATTAATTGTTTCAGCTATTTCCTTGCTATTTTTCAAGACTCAGAAAAATCAAAGCAAATTCTTGATTAAGGAGTCTTGGGGCGCGAACTGCTCGCTCAGCTTCTCCACCTGTTCCACTTCTTGCTTCAATTGCTCGCACCTGGCATTCATCTCATGATACAGCTTCATAGCTTCATCAACCCTTTGCTTCTGCTGCTCCACCTTTTGCATCTCAGCTGCGAGATTCTGGTGACCGAGCTTCAAAGTTACAGCCGCGCGAATCAGCGTGACTCTGTCCTTAAGAAACTTAAAGCCCATTCTGCCTTGGACTTTGGTCACGAGGTTTTGGCACATGCCACATAGCAATTCAGCGCTCTGGACCGAAATGGTCGCAGGCGTAGCCGCAGACAGCTGCTCCAGTATCCAGATGGCTTCAGTAAGGAACAGCCTCCTGTCAAAAGGCCCGATCTCCAGAGATCTCACAAACGAGCGAGGGTACCTGAGACGCATTCGAACCACCCAGTCTACATCGGTTTGCTTCAAACCTGAGGAGACGTCAAAGATAAGTTATGATGTCAAAACTCGCAAGCGAATAATGCGACGTGCGAACAGTAAAACTCTACTTACCAGTTCCTTCCAGAATCTCATGAAGAGAAGGAATGCGGGCTGCCGGGTTGTTCGAGGACTGCCCTCGCTCCATGACTCTCCTATCAGCTGCGAGCTCTAATCTCTCGTAGTCGGGAGGAAGAATGTAGGCCGCGCCAGCTGCGACTACATTCCCAACCTGCGAGCCCCAAAAGCTCCACGCAGGAATGGGTGCCTCTGACTCAGTCATCGCCGGAGGTGAAGGGACAGCCGTAGTCGCTTGTCGTAGGACACTCTCGGATGCGGAAGCATTAGCAGCAGTTGTCCTTACCTCGTCAGCACTAGCATGGACATCTTCATCCATCAACACAGTGTCAGCTCCAGCATCGTCGGAAAGCTCGATGATGTCCTCACGAGGCACACCCGCGTGGTCAGCAGCTGCGACGGGCTTCTCGGTATGGGAGCTCGGAATTGGAACATAGGGCGCAGAAGGCTGACTTCTCTGTTCCAGCTCAGGTCCCTCAGCATGACCTGCGACATCGAATGCGATGATATGAGGTAACTTGCGTTATAAGTTATTTTGCTATCTTTACTAAAGCTAAGAGTAAGCACCTCCACGCAAAGGTGGGATTGAGGTATCCTCGTCATACACTAAGGACGTGGAACCATACCCTATCAGTGTGTCTTCACTAAGCAAGTCTGTAAGAGGAGCGTGACCTGGGATGCGAATAAACCAGTCATGATTTTGCCTCAAGTTGCTAAAGCCTAGTACATGCGTATCACTCAAATGATTACCTGAAGGTTCTACGCATTTGTTTACTAACCAACGGCGAATGTAAGCCTTTGATACACCATGCTTTAACGCACCCACAATAACATCTCTATAAGTTACTGCGAGATTGAAGATCTCACCTTTATCGCCACCTGCGATTTCCTCAAAATCCGCTTGGACTTGCTCCAAGGCTGCTGCATCCTCTCCGAGAACCTCATCTTCCTCCTCCGCATGAGGAGCCACTTCTTCGGGAAGCTCGTCTTCCTCGACAGTTGGACGCGCTAAGTCGTCAACATGCCGCTCTTCGAGGCTCCGCTGCTTCACACGCTCAAGCTCCTCTTCTTCCCGACGCCTTCTCCTCTCAGCAGCCTCCGCGGCTGTCTTCCGGGACTCAGCCAGAATGTCCTCGCTTATGGGATCATCTGGGATGCCAGAATGGGCATCTCTCTTTTGCCTCTTGGCCGCGAGGCTACCGGTGGTCTCATCATCATCATCTGCGAACACACGAATGGCTTAAAGAAAAGAAGTGCAAAGAAGTTACGATGACGGGAAAGGAAATGCGACGGAGGTACCTCCTGATTCTTCCTCATGCATCACAACTGTTGCTTCTTCTTCCTCATCACTTGCTTGGGGCTCCTGCCTCTCTTCCTCTCCCTCTTGATCGAAGGGAACGAAAGACTCAACTGCGAGATCTTTCCGCACTTTGCTGGGCATGCGACCTTTGCCTTTGTCCTTGATAGAAAGGGACCTCACTGGAGGAGAAGCTGGAGCGCTTCTAGGGGAAGAAATCGTAATTCCCTTTTGCCTAGGTCTCTTCACTCTTGGCGCAGCAGTCGCTGGAGGAGATGGGTCATCTCCGGGAGGAGACGAAGCCGGAAGATTGTCTATCAGCGAGTCAGCAAAAACATTCATGACTGCGCGAACCTTTGTTTCAACCTCAGCGTCCATCCTCCATGAAAGCCAGAACGGCTGCTTTTGTCTTCTGGTGGCAACAATGGTGTTGACCAGTGACTTGGAGCGATCACCAGCTGCGAATCTCCGCATATGACACTACAACAGTACGGAATAATAGTGTCAGCACAAGGAAATCGAGAAAACTTAACACATGCGAAGAAATTGCTTACATCAGCAAAAGCCTTGCTGTATCTGACGACTTGCGCGTCGCCTTTCTTGATTGCGGCGACCTGCTCCTTCAGAATGAAATCAGGGCACAGATGGTTCTCACGGTCCCACAGTGAGTAGCAACCATACTCAGACTCACTCAGACTGCAAGTGGGGCGAAACGGAAAAGAATTTCTTTTGATCAAGGGAGCTTTACCCGACTGCGCGACCGACTCTGTCTCGATCCTCGTTCGCTGGGCAACCCAGTATGCGAGCCAGTTCTGAGAACAACCACCCTCGCGAGTTCCCGCAGGCTGCTCAAAAGGAAGATTGTTCATGAAAACCGTCTCGCACTCCTTTGTTAGCAAGCGCTTGTAGCATCCTCTGACAATGGACTGGGTCCAGATTGATGGGGCCACCGCATCAAAACCAAACTGAGGAGAAACTCTAGTGGGGTCAACGTCCACGGTGATCTTCTCATACCTCGGCGCGAGCTCACGGATATGCTCTGCGAGGGCAGGAAGGGAACCTCGCAGACACCAGCAAAAGAACTCGCGGTAGCGCTCATGGAAATGAGGTCCCCTTTCAAAGAGAAGCTCTTCTGAAAAGACCATGCCTTTAGAGGGGTACAGCTTTGGAAACCATCTCACATTCTCAATACGCGTGGCATAGGGCCTGGCAGTAAACTCCTTCCGTTTGTCGCATACCAAACTCCAAACGCATTTGGGGTTGCCTGTTCCGAACCATCTCGCAGCTCTTCCGCTGTTGCGTGGTTCTGTCTCGCCTGGGGGACACCACTTTTCAAGTTGAAGAGCAGTTGGAGCATAAGACGGCCAGCGCTCGAAAACCCACATTGTCAAAAAGGAAATATTGACAAAAGTCAGCACATCGAGGCGGCCACGCGACTCCCTCATAGCCATAACCAGCTGATCAAGCCTATAGTACAGCGTGCCCAAAACCAAGGGTCCGAGTGCGACTCTCTGGCCAAGAGCGAGCCTCACAGCAAGCGGCAACACATGGTAGAAGACTCCATCATGGGGGTGACCATCAATCAGATACCTTGACAGCCAGGCACAGAGAAAAGCACAAAGGGTCAAATGGTAGCCCTTGCCCTCTACGTAATTCTCGGCCTCCGGGTCCTCGTTCAGAAGCTTCTTAGTAATGCTGCTGTTCGTATAGTCTCGGAAGAAGTACTGCAACCATTTGTTCCAGGTATTCTTCGCAGACGTATCGACCAACTGCCAATTCGGAAGAGGCTTCGTAGTAGTCCACCGAGTGGAAATTTTCTTCACCTCTGCTAGGCATTCCTCCATCTGCGTGTACAAGGCAATCTCCGCAGATGTCCTCAAGGGAGTCAGAGGGTCTACCTCGCCCATAGGGGAAAGCTCGTACAGCATTTGCACGTCCTCGAGTGTCGGGGCAGCCTCGAACTCAGCAAAATGGAACGTATGAGTCGCAGGCGAGTAACGGGACAGAAGGTCTAGAAGCATGGACTGATCCAACTTCACGGCAGCACCCTTCATAGCCTGGATAGCAAAGTATACGCCGGCTTCATTAAGAGTCTCGGCGTGATGATCCAATACGTGGTCAATCCACTCATCCATATAGTCCAATTTCTGGACGAACGCCTGAGTAGAAATCGCAGTATATGGGAAGTGCCCGTTTTCGATCCCCAATCGAACTACATCCTCGGAACCAACCCACTCGAGCAGGGCTGAGTTAACTGGGCGAGTCAACGTCAGCAATCGCTCAACTGGAACAGGATCAGGCATCCTCTTCGCCTTTACCCTCGCATGGTAAAAATCTTTGCCGCCTAAAAAGGGGGCTTTTCGCCACAAAGCCTGCGGAAGGTCGGATATCTCTTCATCTTCCTTGACGGGTCTGGTTACTCTTGTCTTGGCCATTCCTGCGACAGAGCAAAAAAAAAGGGGGGGAGAAATACCACACTTCAGTTTGAATTTTGGGATTCAAGATCTATGCAAAGGAAGACGAGCAGTTCCGGTATCGATTTCAGAAATCGGGGAGTTGCAAGATCCAATATTGTTGAAAGATTAAAACGAAGCGGGTTCAAAGATCAAAGCCTCTTCACAGATTTCATGGGTTTACAGATTCAACGCAGTTCAAGGCAAACACTGGTATTTTAAATCAAAAGTAAACGAGGCCAACCTTGTTTTCTTGAAGCCTGCTTGGATATGCACAATTGAAGAATACGATTTGCAGTTCTGAACTGGTGATTGATTATCTGGATCTGCTCTCGAAGATCTCCGGGTACCATTCACTTTAAGAGGAAAAAGCAATGCTTTGCAATAATGGGGGATACAAGGTATTTATCCAAAACAATGAAGGGTTGCGTCCTTTCGATAGTCGAATCGCAACCGTCACCGTCGAATCGCGCAATCACAGGACAAGCTGACGTCACGCCTAAAACCCTAAAGGTCAGACGGCACGACTCTAGGGGTTTTAGGTCATAATGACACGCACGGGGGCTGAACTTACCCATATTTGAATTGGTGCGTGGCGGCGACGCGTATGTTGGTTTCCGCGCATGGAAGTCTATACGGCTATGAGTCTTCACGCGCAGAAAGGGGGCTAATGTAGATACTGCTTTCTGACATGACAGATCTTGGCCACGTGGCAGCCATCCAGCACACCATATTGTGCTCCATACACACTGGATCACCAGCCGAGCTGATCCATGTGGGGGCTGCGAGACAGAGCCCTCGCATACCACTGCACGGGACTTGTAGGGACTTAGTGGTTTGGAGGCTAGAGTAAGCCCTGTCGCGTGCGAGCCAAGCCCGCACGCGACCTTTAGTAACTGTTTTGAGAGATCTATGGCACGAGCTCCCCAGACCCGGTCAATCCGGTCAAACCCGGTCAACCTCGTAACGGTTCCGGTATTCGCGCACCACGTGCTATAACGGTTCCTATATACTCGGACGAACGTGCCGTTATGGTTAAGGTAATTAAGCCGCCATTAATGGGCGCATTAACCACACTACAACGGTCACGTTCTCCAGTATATATAGATCGTCAACCTTTCCATACAAAGGAGAACACACTGCCATACGCGGAAGCTCTGCCAAACCTCTGTCTCTCTCTCAGACATTGCTACTGACTTACTCTCTCCCGACACACACCCCTACTCTTCCTGTGCGATCCTCGATCCACTACACACGGTGCACACGGAGGTCTCCCCGCCGGAATCTCTCGCGCACAGTGAGCAACACTGTATCATATGCTAAACCTAATCCTTCTAGCATGCTCATTGTAGAAATTGTAAGCATTTTCATCTGATTCAAACTCCATACCCAATTTAGGAACCACATGAGGAGACACTTTCGTAGTCATTTCGTTACTTACTCCTTCGTCATTCTCAAAATCTAGTCTCTTCGAAGTTTGTTGAGTTTCTGACATATTACCTATAATCAGTAATAAGCAAAGATTGCTAAAAATCAACAACAAGATGAGATTAAATAAGAACAAATTAATATATGAGATTTTTCATTGGATCAAAATAAATGAACCGAGAGCTATGATTCGGGTATGTAATGGGCCACCATTAGCTAATGGTTGATGAATACTCTGTATTTAGAACTGTGTAAGTGTTGAAAACAAATCGCACTCTGCTTGATAGAATCAGAGAAAAAGAAAAAACTTACCTAGCGTATCGGGTGTCGTTGTCGCCATGAAATAGCGCAAAACTCAGAGGCTCTGTACAATAAGCGCCGATGCTTGCTTGTTCTCAGTTCTTGATGAAATCGTAAAATAATTGTTATTGGTGATTACAATTATCATTTAGATTGTTGTTTATAATTAGGACTGCTTTTATTCTTTTTCTTAAATTCATTTTATACTATTTTGGCGGAATATAGTAATAGCAAAATTGAATAAGAGAATATGACGTGGACCAATCAAAATGAGGATACAGAGAAGGATACACATTAAGGATACAGACCAAGCAAAGTTTTAATAACCGTACCGGCCATCGAATCGGTGAGGCACCGGTTCATGGTCGTACCGGTCGGAGTGGTGGTCGGACCGATTCAATAGCATGTTTATTAATAATATATATTTTTTATTTTTTATAAAAAAAATGAACACATAATGTAAAATAGCCAACAAAAAGACTTGAATGTTTCAATTTGAAACTTATTTAGTGTTCTTATATTTTGAAGTAAAGTTATGTTTAAAAAATAAACAAACCCACAAAAATAAAAAATTATGTTAAACAATAATTTTTTAACATAATTTTTAAAAGGTGTGTTTCTTCTTTTCATTCCAACTTACATTATTTGTTTCAAAAAAAACCAACTCTATAAGTCTAAAACCTACCTGACCCCTTCCTCTTCTCACATTACCCTCACACACACACGCACACACAGACGAGAGAGAGAGAGAGAGAGAGAGAGAGAGAGAAGGATGACAGAGAGATAAAGAGAGAGAATCGTGTGAGGGAGGGAGAGAAGTGGACGGGACAGAGAGGACACGAAGGAGATGATGAGGACGACGGAGATGACGGAGATGGCTGTGACCCCAGCGGCGGCTTCTCCTTTTCTTCTTCCTCTTCTTCACCTGCTTCTTCTCCTTCGTAGTTGTAAGATCTACTTTCAGATCTGTAAGATCTACCCATTTTTGGTGGTGTTGGTTGCGTTCGCAGCGTCGATAGATCCACGGTGGCGGTGGTGGCGGTGGAAGATCGACAGCTGCGGCGGGGTTTCATTCTGTTTCTCTGGGTTTTCAATGATTTTTGCAAAAACCGGAAAAATCGGTCAGAACCGGTGTGTACGGGGGAATCCTTTGAGGAAGATTCAACGTACACCAAGAACACGGGATAAGAAGAACACAAGAAGAGTAGAGTTGTGTGTAGGGAGAGAGTAAGGCAATGGCAACTGTATGAGAGAGAGACAGAATTTTGACAGAGCTTCAGCGTAGTTCAGGTGGTTCGTGTTATGTAAGGAAGGGTTAACGATCATATATATAGTGGAGAATATGATCATTGTTGTGGGTTAATGCACCCATAAATGGCTGCTTAATTACCTTAACCACAACGGCACGTTCGTCCGCATATATAGGGACCGTTACGCACTTAGTCCGTGTATACCGGAACCGTTATGAGGTTGACCGGGTCTATGGAGCTCGTGTCGTAAATCTCTCAAAGCAGTTACTAAAGGTCGCGTGCGGGCTTGGTTGTCGCTCGCGCGCGACAGGACTTACTCTAGCCTCCAAACACTAAGTCCCTACAAGTCCCGTGTGGTGGTATGCGAGGACCCTGTCTCGCAGCCCCCACGTGGATCTTCGCGGGTGGTGATCCAGTGTGTGGAGCACAGCTATGTGTGCCGGATGATCGCCACGTGGCTAAGATCTGTCTATCTGGAAAGCACTGTCTACATTAGCCCCCTTTTTGCGCGTGGAGACGCCTAGCCGGATAGGCTTCAATGCGCAAAAACAAGTGCACGCGTCGTTGCCACGCACCAATTCAAACACACGCAAAATCAGCCCCGTGCTTGCCATTATGACCTAGGATCCCTAGAGTCGTGCCGTCTCTTCTATTAGGGTTTTAGGAATGACGTCAGCATCGACCTGTGATTGCGCGATTCGACGGTGACGGTTGTGATTCGACCACTGAAAGGACACGACTCTTCAGTTTTTTTGAATAAATACTCCATGCCCTCCATTGTTACAGAGTATTGCTTCTCTCTCTAAAGTGAATGTTACCTGAGAGCCTTCAAGAGAAAATACAGATAATCAACCATCAGTTCTTTCTCGCCAACCGTCTTCTTCAACTTGCTTCATCAAAACAAGGTTGGCTTTGCTCAATTTCATTAATGTATTCCATATCCTTTGAACTATCTTGAATTTGAAAACCCATAATTGTTTGGAATACGCCATTATTTGAAAACTTCGGAAGAGGTTTCTTTTAAACCCTAAAAGATTGAAACGATTTTCAAACAATAAACTTCTTAAATTCTGAGATTCTAAACCAGAACTGACCCAGAACTGTTCATCTTTCTCTGATTTCAAAACAAACCCAAAACTGCTTCCTGAATCTGAACTAAAGGTGATTATTCCCCCCCCCCTTTTTCTTTCTTTTCTGCAGAAATGGCCAAGAGAAAAGGTTCCATATCAGTTAAAGAACCTGAAGAAATTCCTGATCTTCCTAGAACCCTGTGGAAGAAAGCCCGCTATCTAGGTGGGAAATACTTTTATCATGCTAGGGTTAAAGTAAAGAATCTACCGACTCTTGCCTCTGGAGATTTGCTGACGTTGAGCCCCCTTACAACTCCAGCCATGTTGGAGTTAATTGATTCCAAGGATGTGGTAAGATTAGGAGTTGAAAATGGGTTCTTCCCCCATACTGAAATTTCTATCCAGGTGTAATACCCCGTCTAAAATTTAAGGGTAAATAGTAATTAAGAGAACTAAACAAAATAATAAAAACGACAATAGTAATAATAATCGAAACTTAGTTGTAAAATATATATAGCATATATATAATAAAATCTGGTTAGTTTATCGTATTAATATCGTAAGAAAATCTAAAACGAAACCTTAATTTCTTTTTTTTTTTTGCGCGGTTATTATTTTCAAAATTTTCTCGCGATAGCAACCACCGCGAGACTTCCTACACGTACCACACCAAATAAATGCCAAGAAGTTGTTTTTCACTTTAAGATGTGTCACCAGACAACATCATTTTCTTTGTCTTCTTCTTAAGTGCCTTCTTCATTTCTTCTTCTTCCTTTTCTTTTCCTACTCCTTCGGCAGCCACCTAGCCCGACAACCCACCGCACCACCGCCTCATCCACCTCCTAAACCTCCCTATAAAAGCCACTCTCCCTCTCTTCTCACAGTCACCATCATCATCATCATCTTCACCTTCATCTTCTTCCTCCTCTCCGTCCGCCAACGCCACCGCCATAACCACCACCTTCAACCTCTCCACCACCACCACCTCTCAACTCTCTGCCTCACATCTCCCTCTGCCTCTCTCTCTCTTTCTCCTTCTCTGTCCTCTGACCCCGAACAGAGAACAAGGCAGCAGCAGCAGCCGGCAAAAACCAGCCACCACGACTGCCACCGTCGGGAGAGAACCCGAGAGAAACTCACCGCCACCACCCTCTGTTTTCATATCTCTCTTCCACTCTCTGTTTTTCTCTTTCTCCCCCTGTTTCTCTTCACGGAACGTAGACATCAGAAGTAGCAGTTGGCAGCCAAATACACCAACCACCGCCGCTGCCGCCGTCGGGAAAGAGCCGACACCACCACCACTCTATGCTTTCTTTTCACCCTCCACCATTGTCCCTCTCTCTCTCTCTCTAATCCCCTCTCTGTTTCAAACCTATACAGAATAATAGACGCCAAAACAGAGCCCCAGAGGCAGTAGCCGAAAGCCACGCCGCCGGCCAAACCTCCATAGTTTCCGGCCAAACCTTCGGCCACCGCAAAACAGAAACACCCGGACCTTTCCCTAGTTTCTCTAGACTCCTTAGGGTCCGACCCACCTCCTGGAGTGCTCAACCAAAGCCAAGACCCACCGTAAAAGCTCCGGTCGAGCTCCCTCTCCGGCGACGATTTCGGTGACTTGACCCGACTCGATTTTCGACCGTTTCTCGCGTTTCTTGGGTTGGGTAAGCTCTAAATCTCGTCGTGAGTTGATTTCAATAGTCAAAATCATGTTTCGCATGCTTTAATTCGTGTTTAGATCGATCGATTTGAATATGCATGTTTGGGGAGCTAAGTGTATTTTAAGAAAGTAGTTTTCTAAAATTTTGGGGCTGTTAGTGTCCTTTGAAGAAACTGTGGGGCAGCAGTTATATTTTCTATATGCTGGATTTTTCATTAATTATGTTTTAGTTTAGTTAATTTTATATTAGCACGTGTTTCAATTAATTTAAATAAAAATTGATATTTTGAAATAAAGTATGATTATAGCAAAAATAATTTATTTACTTAAAACTAAAAGAATGTTGTAATAATGTAAAATAAGAAGATTAATTTAGTAGTAAGAATATGATATGATTAAATCATTATTTTTCTTGAAAAATATGTCATTTTAAATACTAAATGTCGCTTTAAATAGTGATTTCCTAGTATTTGTTTAGTAATCTCTTTTTAAGAATAATTTTTAAAAAATAAAACGGTTTAAAAGTATTTATTTTGTGATATCATTATAGTTTTATTATATAATAAGTTTGAATTATTTATTTAATTATTTATTAATAAGTATATCTGTTTTAATATTATTTTCTAGCTAAAATAACTTTTTATAAAGAAGATAATATTGCTAGTAATTATAATTGTTTATTTTTGCAAAAAAGTATTTATTAATGTTGATTTAATAATATTCAAGTTATTTCAAAATGCTTCTTTATATAAGAATATGACGTAAAGACGAATTGGGGGCCGTGAGAGAAATAACTAGTATTCGACATATCCGAGCAATTTTATAAAGTTAGTGCATTCGTTTATTCAAAAATAACACCGTTATGACTAGAGATTTGTAAATTGTAGGAGACGGATACGTGAACGTAGGTTTCGTCGAACATCCGTTGTACGATTTCTGAGTTCACTTCAGGTGAGTTATATGCTTAGCCTAGCTAGCCTTAGCTCCATTCGTGCCATTATATGATTTTAATACTCGTCTCAAAATGTGTTTTGTGCTTCACATGCTTTATTCGAGTCTATTTACATTTCAAAATGATTCTTTGAAACTGTCACGAAATAATAATCCGTTCATAATGGAAAGTGGAAAGATTCGCTTGTACCAGAACCAGTTATGTTGCTTCTATTGGGTTTCGATCCCCTGGGCTCAGATCCCTAAAATGCGGGACTCCGTGTGCCCCTAAGGTTTCGATCCCTTGGACTCATGTCTTAGAATGCGGGACTCCGTGTGCCCCTAAGGTTTAGATCCCCTGGGTTTTATTCCCTAAAAATGCAGGACTTCACGTGCCCCGGCTCTATGCCTTATTGGCTAGGGTCCAGAATCTAGATAACACTCCTAAGGTTGACGCTCTTAGGAGGGTGTTGCAACACTTAAGGACTAGTATGTCTGCCGTGGTCACTGGTCTACCCTGGTACAGCGAAATGATAATGATTGGAAATATTTGCTCCTGTGTTTTGGAAATGTGCAACGTATCATAATTTCGATAAATGGACTCGTTTCTAAAACGTTCATAAATGCTTATTTCTGCTGCAGACTCTGATAGTGTTTTACTCGAACTCTGTTACTGTCTTACTTAACTTGTGAATCATCAACTATCTCATCTTCCTGGTTTTACAAGCTAAGGTGTATCTCACTCAGCATTTCAAGCTGATTTTGGAAACTGCGGTTCTTGTTTTTCTTCCCTTCGCAGGCCTAGGAGCTGGATTGTAAGATAGAAGGGGCGCGAGACTCATCTAGATTATGGACGTCACCAGTAGACTATCTAATAAATGTTAGATAAGTCTTGTGAAATAGTTTTGTGTAATAGTAGCAACTAGTGTGCAATACTCTAAGTTTGATGTTTAATAATATGAATAAGTGTTGTGAAATGTAATGCTTTTGATCTCCGCCACTTCTATTAAGCATCGCCCTCCCGGTCTTGTCCCGAGCCAGATAAGGGGGTTGTTGCAGGTGGTATCAGAGCCAGGTTCTTTCCAACAAGGGAAATAAAACCTGTAGGGTAATCTAAAATGAACTTAGGGAAAGATAAAATACGGAAACGCCGGGTATTTGGGGATTTCTTGGTCACTTCCTCTTGCTTGACAAATTGTTATCTGCTATCTGACATTATTCTGTTTCGTGTTGAGAACCTGGTACCAATACGATATATGGTTATGCAACCGTATCTCTAGTATCCTTTATGTGTGTGTTCTGTGTATCTCGATGAGATATTGTTTGGTTAGTTGGTATTGAATACTTATTAGTTGTGACCTGTTATTTGTATAAGTACGTGTGTGGCGGTAAGAGATTGTTTGGGGTACGTCATCACTAGGAGTACAGTTACGTATTTAAAAGTGAGAAATGGAAGGAGAAGAGGCCCTACACCCACAAGTGGCTCAGTTGATCGGCCATATGGACCAGTTTGTTCAGGCAATGAACAACAACAACCGGAACAACAATAAAAATGTTGTTGTTGAACAAGAACCTGACAGGGCTAAAAAGATAGCTCGTCGAAACCCGAGTTGCTTCTTTGGACAAGAAGATCCCGTGTTGCTTGAGAATCGGATTAGGGAGTTCGATAAGATTTTCCAGGCCATGGAATGCCCAGAAGCTAGAATGGTTAAGGAGGCAGCGTTCTACTTCAAGGGAAAAGCTGACAACTGGTGGACTGCCAATCGAGCAAGGTTCATGGCTCAAGAAAGTTTTAACTAGGAGGCACTGAAGACTGCGATGAGAGTTGCCTTTTATCCGGAGCATGTTAAGGAGCACAAGTACCAGGAGTTCATTGCACTAAAGCAAGGAAACGATTCGGTGACTGAATACTACGACAAGTTCGTGAAGTTAGCTCGTTTCGCAGAAGATACTGTACCTACTGAAAAGCGCTTGGTCACTCATTTCATCGGAGGTCTGAAGCTCAAGATTCAAAGGACCATGCTCACCAGAACCTATGACACGCTGTCTGAGGCGTATGGGATAGCTGCTAACATCTGGAGAGTCGACCAGGTGATGTCACAACAAAAGAAAAGAAAAGGAGAAAGCCAAGATGATGACAGTTATGAACACGGAAAGAACAACCAAAGGGCAGACAAGCGTCCCAAGATAGTCAATGTTGGAGTTCATCAGAATTGGGGAAAGAGGAACAACCGAAACCAGCAACGCAACTTGGATTACAACAGGTGTGGAGATAATCATCGAGGATACACTTGTGAAGGCTCGGCCCTGACTTGCAGGTTTTGTGGCATCAAAGGCCACATAGCTTCTGACTGTAGGAGGAGGATAGCAGCTGAAAATGAGCAAAGGAGCAACGGGCAAGGACAACGTCAGAATCAGAATGGGGGAAACCAGTTTCGCAACAATAACAACAATGGAAATAGCAATAGGAATGGAGGACAGAATAGGAATGCAGCTACCTACGGAAATGATGAGGCTGGAAACAACAGGAACCGGAATGGAGGGAACGCCACTCAGGGAAACGACCAGAGGCCACCTAGAACAGTTTTTGTGTTAAGTAAAACGGAGGCACAAGCGCTGAGCAATACGAAAGGTAAGCACTCTGACTTTGATCTCTGTGCTTCTCATTTACGAAACCCGTGAGACCCTAGAAACCCGTCCAAGCTTCGAGGACGAAGCTTAGTCTAAGGGGCGGAGGATGTAATACCCCGTCTAAAATTTAAGGGTAAAATAGTAATTAAGAGAACTAAACAAAATAATAAAAACGACAATAGTAAAATAATCGAAACTTAGTTGTAAAATATATATAGCATATATATAATAAAATCTGGTTAGTTTATCGTATTAATATCGTAAGAAAATCTAAAACGAAACCTTAATTTTTTTTATTTTTTTTGCGGGGTTATTATTTTCAAAAAAAATTCGCGATAGCAACCACTGCGAGAGTTCCTACACGTACCACACCAAATAAATGCCAATAAGTTGTTTTTCACTTTAAGATGTGTCACCAGACAACATCATTTTCTTTGTCTTCTTCTTAAGTGCCTTCTTCATTTCTTCTTCTTCCTTTTCTTCTCCTACTCCTTCGGCAGCAACCTAGCTCGACAACCCACCGCACCACCGCCTCATCCACCTCCTAAACCTCCCTATAAAATCCACTCTCCCTCTCTTCTCACAGTCACCATCATCATCATCATCATCTTCACCATCATCTTCTTCCTCCTCTCCGTCCGCCAACGCTACCGCCATAACCACCACCTTCAACCTCTCCACCTCCACCACCTCTCAACTCTCTGCCTCACATCTCCCTCTGCCTCTCTCTCTTTCTCCCTCTCTGTCCTCTGACCTCGAACTGAGAACAAGGCAGCAGCAGCAGCCGGCAAAAACCAGCCACCACCACTGCCACCGTCGGGAGAGAACCCGAGAGAAACTCACCGCCACCACCCTCTGTTTTCATATCTCTCTTCCACTCTCTGTTTTATCTTTCTCCCCCTGTTTCTCTTCACGGAACGTAGACATCAGCAGCAGCAGTTGGCAGCCAAATCCACCAACCACCACCGCTGCCGCCGTCGGGAAAGAGGCCCGACACCACCACCTTTCTCTGCTTTCTCTTCACCCTCCACCAGTGGCCCTCTCTCTCTAATCCCCTCTCTGTTTCGAACCTATACAGAATAATAGACACCAAAACAGATCCCCAGAGGCAGTAGCCGAAAGCCACGCCGCCGGCCAAACCTCCATAGTTTCCGGCCAAACCTTCGGCCACCGCAAAACAGAAACACCCGGACCTTTCCTTGGTTTCTCTAGACTCCTTAGGGTCCGACCCACATCCTGGAGTGCTCAACCGAAGCCAAGACCCACCGTAAAAGCTCCGGTCGAGCTCCCTCTCCGGCGACGATTTCGGTGACTTGACCCGACTCGATTTTCGACCGTTTCTCGCGTTTCTTGGGTTGGGTAAGCTCTAAATCTCGTCTTGAGTTGATTTCAATAGTCAAAATCATGTTTCGCATGCTTTAATTCGTGTTTAGATCGATCGATTTGAATATGCATGTTTGGGGAGCTAAGTGTATTTTAAGAAAGTAGTTTTCTAAAATTTTGGGGCTGTTAGTGTCCTTTGAAGAAACTGTGGGGCAGCAGTTATATTTTCTATATGCTGGATTTTTCATTAATTATGTTTTATTTTAGTTAATTTTATATTAGCACGTGTTTCAATTAATTTAAATAAAAATTGATATTTTGAAATAAAGTATGATTATAGCAAAAATAATTTATTTCCTTAAAAATAAAAGAATGTTGTAATAATATAAAATAAGAAGATTAATTTAGTAGTAAGAATATGATGTGATTAAATCATTATTTTTCTTGAAAAATATGTTATTTTAAATACTAAATGTTGCTTTAAATAGTGATTTCCTAGTATTTGTTTGGTAATCTATTTTTAAGAATACTGTTTAAACAATAAAACGGTTTATAAGTATTTATTTTGTGATATCATTATAGTTTTATCATATAATAAGTTTGAATTATTTATTTAATTATTTATTAATAAGTATATCTATTTTAATATTATTTTCTAGCTAAAATAACTTTTTATAAAGAAGATTATATTGCTAGTAATTATAATTGTTTATTTTGGAAAAAGTATTTATTAATGTCGATTTAATAATATTCAAGTTATTTCAAAATGCTTCTTTATATAAGAATATGACGTAAAGACGAATTGGGGGTCGTGAGAGAAATAACTAGTATTCGACATAACCGAGCAATTTTATAAAGTTAGTGCATTCGTTTATTCAAAAATAACACCGTTATGACTAGAGATTTGTAAATTGTAGGAGACGGATACGTGGACGTAGGTTTCGTCGAACATCCGTTGTACGATTGTTGAGTTCACTTCAGGTGAGTTATATGCTTAGCCTAGCTAGCCTTAGCTCCATTCGTGTCATTATATGATTTTAATACTCGTCTCAAAATGTGTTTTGTGCTTCACATGCTTTATTCGAGTCTATTTACATTTCAAAATGATTCTTTGAAACTGTCACGAAATAATAATTCGTTCATAATGCAAAGTGGAAAGATTCGCTTGTACCAGAACCAGTTATGTTGCTTCTATTGGGTTTCGATCCCCTGGGCTCAGATCCCTAAAATGCGGGACTCCGTGTGCCCCCTAAGGTTTCGATCCCTTGGACTCATGTCCTAAAATGCGGGACTCCGTGTGCCCCTAAGGTTTAGATCCCTTGGGTTTTATTCCCTAAAATGCGGGACTTCGCGTGCCCCGGCTCTATGCCTTATTGGCTAGGGTCCAGAATATAGATAACACTCCTAAGGTTGACGCTCTTAGGAGGGTGTTGCAACACTTAAGGTCTAGTATGTCTGCCGTGGTCACTGGTCTACCCTGGTACAGCGAAATGATAATGATTGGAAATATTTGCTCTTGTGTTTTGGAAATGTGCAACGTATCAGAATTTCGATAAATGGACTCGTTTCTGAAACGTTCATAAATGCTTATTTCTGCTGCAGACTCTGATAGTGTTTTACTCGAACTCTGTTACTGTCTTACTTAACTCGTGAATCATCAACTATTTCATCTTCCTGGTTTTACACGCTAAGGTGTATCTCACTCAGCATTTCAAGCTGATTTTGGAAACTGCGGTTCTTGTTTTTCTTCCCACCGCAGGCCTAGGAGCTGGATTGTAAGATAGAAGGGGCGCGAGACTCATCTGGAGTATGGACGTCACCAGTAGACTATCTAATAAATGTTAGATAGTCTTGTGAAATAGTTTTGTGTAATAGTAGCAACTAGTGTGTAATACTCTAAGTTTGATGTTTAATAATATGAATAAGTGTTGTGAAATGTATTGCTTTGATCTCCGCCACTTCTATTAAGCATCACCCTCTCGGTCTTGTCCCGAGCTAGATAAGGGGGTTGTTGCAGGTGGTATCAGAGCCAGGTTCTTTCCAACAAGGGAAATAAAACCTGTAGGGTAATCTAAAATGAACTTAGGGAAAGATAAAATACGGAAACGCCGGGTATTTGGGGATTTCTTGGTCACTTCCTCTTGCTTGACAAATTGTTATTTTCTATCTGACATTATTCTGTTTCGTGTTGAGACCATGGCACCAATACGATATATGGTTATGAAACCGTATCTTTAGTATCCTTTATGTGTGTGTTCTGTGTATCTCGTTGAGATATTGTTTGGTTAGTTGGTATTGAGTACTTATTAGTTGTGACCTGTTATTTGTATAAGTACGTGTGGCGGTAAGAGATCGTTTGGGGTACGTCATCACTAGGAGTACGGTTACGTATTTAAAAGTGAGAAATGGATGGAGACTTCCTACACGTACCACACCAAATAAATGCCAATAAGTTGTTTTTCACTTTAAGATGTGTCACCAGACAACATCATTTTCTTTGTCTTCTTCTTAAGTGCCTACTTCATTTCTGCTTCTTCCTTTTCTTCTCCTACTCCTTCGGCAGCCACCTAGCCCGAAAACCCACCGCACCACCGCCTCATCCACCTCCTAAACCTCCCTATAAAATCCACTCTCCCTTTCTTCTCACAGTCACCATCATCATCATCATCTTCACCTTCATCTTCTTCCACCTCTCCGTCCGCCAACGCCACCGCCATAACCACCACCTTCAACCTCTCCACCACCACCACCTCTCAACTCTCTGCCTCACATCTCCCTCTGCCTCTCTGTCTTTCTCCCTCTCTGTCCTCTGACCCCGAACAGAGAACAGGGCAGCAGCAGCAGCCGGCAAAAACCAACCACCACCACTGCCACCGTCGGGAGAGAACCCGAGAGAAACTCACCGCCACCACCCTCTGTTTTCATATCTCTCTTCCACTCTCTGTTTTTATCTTTCTCCCCCTGTTTCTCTTCACGGAACGTAGACATCAGCAGCAGCAGTTGGCAGCCAAATCCAACAACCGCCGCCGCTGCCGCCGTCGGGAAAGAGGCCCGACACCACCGCCACTCTCTGCTTTCTCTTCACCCTCCACCACTGTCCCTCTCTCTCTAATCCCCTCTCTGTTTCGAACCTATACAGAATAATAGACGCCAAAACAGAGCCCCAGAGGCAGAAGCCGAAAGCCACGCCGCCGGCCAAACCTCCATAGTTTCAGGCCAAACCTTCGGCCACCGCAAAAAAAAACACCCAGTCCTTTCCCTGGTGTCTCTAGACTCCTGTGGGGCAGCAGTTATATTTTCTATATGCTGGATTTTTCATTAATTATGTTTTATTTTAGTTAATTTTATATTAGCACGTGTTTCAATTAATTTAAATAAAAATTGATATTTTGAAATAAAGTATGATTATAGCAAAAATAATTTATTTCCTTAAAAATAAAAGAATGTTGTAATAATATAAAATAAGAAGATTAATTTAGTAGTAAGAATATGATGTGATTAAATCATTATTTTTCTTGAAAAATATGTTATTTTAAATACTAAATGTTGCTTTAAATAGTGATTTCCTAGTATTTGTTTGGTAATCTATTTTTAAGAATACTGTTTAAACAATAAAACGGTTTATAAGTATTTATTTTGTGATATCATTATAGTTTTATCATATAATAAGTTTGAATTATTTATTTAATTATTTATTAATAAGTATATCTATTTTAATATTATTTTCTAGCTAAAATAACTTTTTATAAAGAAGATTATATTGCTAGTAATTATAATTGTTTATTTTGGAAAAAGTATTTATTAATGTCGATTTAATAATATTCAAGTTATTTCAAAATGCTTCTTTATATAAGAATATGACGTAAAGACGAATTGGGGGTCGTGAGAGAAATAACTAGTATTCGACATAACCGAGCAATTTTATAAAGTTAGTGCATTCGTTTATTCAAAAATAACACCGTTATGACTAGAGATTTGTAAATTGTAGGAGACGGATACGTGGACGTAGGTTTCGTCGAACATCCGTTGTACGATTGTTGAGTTCACTTCAGGTGAGTTATATGCTTAGCCTAGCTAGCCTTAGCTCCATTCGTGTCATTATATGATTTTAATACTCGTCTCAAAATGTGTTTTGTGCTTCACATGCTTTATTCGAGTCTATTTACATTTCAAAATGATTCTTTGAAACTGTCACGAAATAATAATTCGTTCATAATGCAAAGTGGAAAGATTCGCTTGTACCAGAACCAGTTATGTTGCTTCTATTGGGTTTCGATCCCCTGGGCTCAGATCCCTAAAATGCGGGACTCCGTGTGCCCCCTAAGGTTTCGATCCCTTGGACTCATGTCCTAAAATGCGGGACTCCGTGTGCCCCTAAGGTTTAGATCCCTTGGGTTTTATTCCCTAAAATGCGGGACTTCGCGTGCCCCGGCTCTATGCCTTATTGGCTAGGGTCCAGAATATAGATAACACTCCTAAGGTTGACGCTCTTAGGAGGGTGTTGCAACACTTAAGGTCTAGTATGTCTGCCGTGGTCACTGGTCTACCCTGGTACAGCGAAATGATAATGATTGGAAATATTTGCTCTTGTGTTTTGGAAATGTGCAACGTATCAGAATTTCGATAAATGGACTCGTTTCTGAAACGTTCATAAATGCTTATTTCTGCTGCAGACTCTGATAGTGTTTTACTCGAACTCTGTTACTGTCTTACTTAACTCGTGAATCATCAACTATTTCATCTTCCTGGTTTTACACGCTAAGGTGTATCTCACTCAGCATTTCAAGCTGATTTTGGAAACTGCGGTTCTTGTTTTTCTTCCCACCGCAGGCCTAGGAGCTGGATTGTAAGATAGAAGGGGCGCGAGACTCATCTGGAGTATGGACGTCACCAGTAGACTATCTAATAAATGTTAGATAGTCTTGTGAAATAGTTTTGTGTAATAGTAGCAACTAGTGTGTAATACTCTAAGTTTGATGTTTAATAATATGAATAAGTGTTGTGAAATGTATTGCTTTGATCTCCGCCACTTCTATTAAGCATCACCCTCTCGGTCTTGTCCCGAGCTAGATAAGGGGGTTGTTGCAGGTGGTATCAGAGCCAGGTTCTTTCCAACAAGGGAAATAAAACCTGTAGGGTAATCTAAAATGAACTTAGGGAAAGATAAAATACGGAAACGCCGGGTATTTGGGGATTTCTTGGTCACTTCCTCTTGCTTGACAAATTGTTATCTGCTATCTGACATTATTCTGTTTCGTGTTGAGAACCTGGTACCAATACGATATATGGTTATGCAACCGTATCTCTAGTATCCTTTATGTGTGTGTTCTGTGTATCTCGATGAGATATTGTTTGGTTAGTTGGTATTGAGTACTTATTAGTTGTGACCTGTTATTTGTATAAGTACGTGTGGCGGTAAGAGATTGTTTGGGGTACGTCATCACTAGGAGTACGGTTACGTATTTAAAAGTGAGAAATGGAAGGAGAAGAGGCCCTACACCCACAAGTGGCTCAGTTGATCGGCCATATGGACCAGTTTGTTCAGGCAATGAACAACAACAACCGGAACAACAATAAAAATGTTGTTGTTGAACAAGAACCTGACAGGGCTAAAAAGATAGCTCGTCGAAACCCGAGTTGCTTCTTTGGACAAGAAGATCCCGTGTTGCTTGAGAATCGGATTAGGGAGTTCGATAAGATTTTCCAGGCCATGGAATGCCCAGAAGCGAGAATGGTTAAGGAGGCAGCGTTCTACTTCAAGGGAAAAGCTGACAACTGGTGGACTGCCAATCGAGCAAGGTTCATGGCTCAAGAAAGTTTTAACTAGGAGGCACTGAAGACTGCGATGAGAGTTGCCTTTTATCTGGAGCATGTTAAGGAGCACAAGTACCAGGAGTTCATTGCACTAAAGCAAGGAAACGATTCGGTGACTGAATACTACGACAAGTTCGTGAAGTTAGCTCGTTTCGCAGAAGATACTGTACCTACTGAAAAGCGCTTGGTCACTCATTTCATCGGAGGTCTGAAGCTCAAGATTCAAAGGACCATGCTCACCAGAACCTATGACACGCTGTCTGAGGCGTATGGGATAGCTGCTAACATCTGGAGAGTCGACCAGGTGATGTCACAACAAAAGAAAAGAAAAGGAGAAGGCCAAGATGATGACAGTTATGAACACGGAAAGAACAACCAAAGGGCAGACAAGCGTCCCAAGATAGTCAATGTTGGAGTTCATCAGAATTGGGGAAAGAGGAACAACCGAAACCAGCAACGCAACTTGGATTACAACAGGTGTGGAGATAATCATCGAGGATACACTTGTGAAGGCTCGGCCCTGACTTGCAGGTTTTGTGGCATCAAAGGCCACATAGCTTCTGACTGTAGGAGGAGGATAGCAGCTGAAAATGAGCAAAGGAGCAACGGGCAAGGACAACGTCAGAATCAGAATGGGGGAAACCAGTTTCGCAACAATAACAACAATGGAAATAGCAATAGGAATGGAGGACAGAATAGGAATGCAGCTACCTACGGAAATGATGAGGCTGGAAACAACAGGAACCGGAATGGAGGGAACGCCACTCAGGGAAACGACCAGAGGCCACCTAGAACAGTTTTTGTGTTAAGTAAAACGGAGGCACAAGCGCTGAGCAATACGAAAGGTAAGCACTCTGACTTTGATCTCTGTGCTTCTCATTTACGAAACCCGTGAGACCCTAGAAACCCGTCCAAGCTTCGAGGACGAAGCTTAGTCTAAGGGGCGGAGGATGTAATACCCCGTCTAAAATTTAAGGGTAAAATAGTAATTAAGAGAACTAAACAAAATAATAAAAACGACAATAGTAAAATAATCGAAACTTAGTTGTAAAATATATATAGCATATATATAATAAAATCTGGTTAGTTTATCGTATTAATATCGTAAGAAAATCTAAAACGAAACCTTAATTTTTTTTATTTTTTTTGCGGGGTTATTATTTTCAAAAAAAATTCGCGATAGCAACCACTGCGAGAGTTCCTACACGTACCACACCAAATAAATGCCAATAAGTTGTTTTTCACTTTAAGATGTGTCACCAGACAACATCATTTTCTTTGTCTTCTTCTTAAGTGCCTTCTTCATTTCTTCTTCTTCCTTTTCTTCTCCTACTCCTTCGGCAGCAACCTAGCTCGACAACCCACCGCACCACCGCCTCATCCACCTCCTAAACCTCCCTATAAAATCCACTCTCCCTCTCTTCTCACAGTCACCATCATCATCATCATCATCTTCACCATCATCTTCTTCCTCCTCTCCGTCCGCCAACGCTACCGCCATAACCACCACCTTCAACCTCTCCACCTCCACCACCTCTCAACTCTCTGCCTCACATCTCCCTCTGCCTCTCTCTCTTTCTCCCTCTCTGTCCTCTGACCTCGAACAGAGAACAGGGCAGCAGCAGCAGCCGGCAAAAACCAGCCACCACCACTGCCACCGTCGGGAGAGAACCCGAGAGAAACTCACCGCCACCACCCTCTGTTTTCATATCTCTCTTCCTACACGTACCACACCAAATAAATGCCAAGAAGTTGTTTTTCACTTTAAGATGTGTCACCAGACAACATCATTTTCTTTGTCTTCTTCTTAAGTGCCTACTTCATTTCTGCATCTTCCTTTTCTTCTCCTACTCCTTCGGCAGCCACCTAGCCCGAAAACCCACCGCACCACCGCCTCATCCACCTCCTAAACCTCCCTATAAAATCCACTCTCCCTTTCTTCTCACAGTCACCATCATCATCATCATCTTCACCTTCATCTTCTTCCACCTCTCCGTCCGCCAACGCCACCGCCATAACCACCACCTTCAACCTCTCCACCACCACCACCTCTCAACTCTCTGCCTCACATCTCCCTCTGCCTCTCTGTCTTTCTCCCTCTCTGTCCTCTGACCCCGAACAGAGAACAGGGCAGCAGCAGCAGCCGGCAAAAACCAGCCACCACCACTGCCACCGTCGGGAGAGAACCCGAGAGAAACTCACCGCCACCACCCTCTGTTTTCATATCTCTCTTCCACTCTCTGTTTTTATCTTTCTCCCCCTGTTTCTCTTCACGGAACGTAGACATCAGCAGCAGCAGTTGGCAGCCAAATCCAACAACCGCCGCCGCTGCCGCCGTCGGGAAAGAGGCCCGACACCACCGCCACTCTCTGCTTTCTCTTCACCCTCCACCACTGTCCCTCTCTCTCTAATCCCCTCTCTGTTTCGAACCTATACAGAATAATAGACGCCAAAACAGAGCCCCAGAGGCAGAAGCCGAAAGCCACGCCGCCGGCCAAACCTCCATAGTTTCAGGCCAAACCTTCGGCCACCGCAAAAAAAAACACCCAGTCCTTTCCCTGGTGTCTCTAGACTCCTTAGGGTCCGACCCACCTCCTGGAGTGCTCAACCGAAGACAAGACCCACCGTAAAATCTCCGGTCGAGCTCCCTCTCCGGCGACGATTTCGGTGACTTGACCCGACTCAATTTTCGACCGTTTCTCGCGTTTCTTGGGTTGGGTAAGCTCTAAATCTCGTCGTGAGTTGATTTTAAGAGTCAAAATCATGTTTCGCATGCTTTAATCCGTGTTTAGATCGATCGATTTGAATATGCATGTTTGGGGAGCTAAGTGTATTTTAAAAAAGTAGTTTTCTAAAATTTTGGGGCTGTTAGTGTCCTTTGAAGAAACTGTGGGGCAGCAGTTATATTTTCTATATGCTGGATTTTTCATTAATTATGTTTTAGTTTAGTTAATTTTATATTAGCACGTGTTTCAATTAATTTAAATAAAAATTGATATTTTGAAATAAAGTATGGTTATAGCAAAAATAATTTATTTCCTTAAAATAAAAGAATGTTGTTGAAATAAGAAGATTAATTTAGTAGTAAGAATATGATGTGATTAAATCATTATTTTTCTTGAAAAATATGTCATTTTAAATACTAAATGTCGCTTTAAATAGTGATTTCCTAGTATTTGTTTAGTAATCTCTTTTTAAGAATACTGTTTAAACAATAAAACGGTTTATAAGTATTTATTTTGTGATATCATTATAGTTTTATTATCTAATAAGTTTGAATTATTTATTTAATTATTTATTAATAAGTATATCTATTTTAATATTTTTTTCTAGCTAAAATAACTTTTTATAAAGAAGATAATATTGCTAGTAATTATAATTGTTTATTTTGGAAAAAGTATTTATTAATGTCGATTTAATAATATTCAAGTTATTTCAAAATGCTTCTTTATATAAGAATATGACGTAAAGACGAATTGGGGGTCGTGAGAGAAATAACTAGTATTCGACATAACCGAGCAATTTTATAAAGTTAGTGCATTCGTTTATTCAAAAATAACACCGTTATGTCTAGAGATTTGTAAATTGTAGGAGACGGATACGTGGACGTAGGTTTCGTCGAACATCCGTTGTACGATTGTTGAGTTCACTTCAGGTGAGTTATATGCTTAGCCTAGCTAGCCTTAGCTCCATTCGTGTCATTATATGATTTTAATACTCGTCTTTGTGCTTCACATGCTTTATTCGAGTCTATTTACATTTCAAAATGATTCTTTGAAACTGTCACGAAATAATAATCCGTTCATAATGCAAAGTGGAAAGATTCGCTTGTACCAGAACCAGTTATGTTGCTTCTATTGGGTTTCGATCCCCTGGGCTCAGATCCATAAAATGCGGGACTCCGTGTGCCCCTAAGGTTTCGATCCCTTGGACTCATGTCCTAAAATGCGGGACTCCGTGTGCCCCTAAGGTTTAGATCCCTTGGGTTTTATTCCCTAAAATGCGGGACTTCGCGTGCCCCGGCTCTATGCCTTATTGGCTAGGGTCCAGAATCTAGATAACACTCCTAAGGTTGACGCTCTTAGGAGGGTGTTGCAACACTTAAGGTCTAGTATGTCTGCCGTGGTCACTGGTCTACCCTGGTACAGCGAAATGATAATGATTGGAAATATTTGCTCCTGTGTTTTGGAAATGTGCAACGTATCAGAATTTCGATAAATGGACTCGTTTCTGAAACGTTCATAAATGCTTATTTCTGCTGCAGACTCTGATAGTGTTTTACTCGAACTCTGTTACTGTCTTACTTAACTCGTGAATCATCAACTATTTCATCTTCCTGGTTTTACACGCTAAGGTGTATCTCACTCAGCATTTCAAGCTGATTTTGGAAACTGCGGTTCTTGTTTTTCTTCCCACCGCAGGCCTAGGAGCTGGATTGTAAGATAGAAGGGGCGCGAGACTCATCTAGAGTATGGACGTCACCAGTAGACTATCTATTAAATGTTAGATAAGTCTTGTGAAATAGTTTTGTGTAATAGTAGCAACTAGTGTGTAATACTCTAAGTTTGATGTTTAATAATATGAATAAGTGTTTTGAAATGTATTGCTTTTGATCTCCGCCACTTCTATTAAGCATCGCCCTCCCGGTCTTGTCCCGAGCCGGATAAGGGTGTCGTTTCACCAGGCCTTCGTACAAAAGATGGATTTGATGGATGAGTGGATTGACCATGTACTAAATCACCTGCGACCCATACTTTTCACTTTGTTGAATTTGAGGCCGCCCTCACTTTGGAATATGTTCAAATTCTATATGACCTTTCTCCTATGGGCGAAGTGGATCCTTGAGCGCTTTGAAACCTGGTCCAGAGCTTACTCTATATGCGCAGATGGAGGAATGTTTGACCGAAGTGAAGAAAATTTCTACTCGTTGGACATCTTCGGAAGTACTTCCCGAATGGCAGCTAGTTGAGACCTCTGCGAAGAACACTTGGGGAAAGTGGGTGCAATGCTTCTTTCGCGACTATGCGAATAGTAAGATCACCAAAGAAATACTAGATAATGATCCAGAAGCGTAGAATTATGTAGAGGGAAAGGGGTATCATCTGACCTTGTGCGGCTTTCTCTGTTCCTGGTTGTCGAGGTATTTGATCGACGGTCATCCTCATGATGGGGTCTTTTATCATGTTCTGCCCCTTGCTGTTAAGTTGACCCTTGGCCAGAAAGTCGCGTTTGGGCCTCTGGTACTAGGCACCCTGTATCATCAGTTGGACCAGCTGGTGGTCGAGATTGAGGAGTCACGTGGGCGTCTTTATGTGTTGACTTTTGTCAACATTTCATTTCTTACCATGTGGGTTTTCGAAAGATGGCCTTCTTACGCTCCTGTTCCTTCTAGGCCCAGTAAATGGAGCGTTCCAGGTGCGCAGAATGCACTTCCCAAGTGGGAGAGCTGCTCGATGGTACAGGACCAATCTTCCCAAGTGTTCATGGAGTCTGATATGCGATGATCAGAGAAAGTCTACAGCCAGGCCTTACGCTACGCGCATTGAAAATGTGCGATTTTTCCCGAAGATGTACCCTAGTAGAGATGGTTCATATTCAGAAGAACTCCTTCTCGAAGGACATGATCGCTACCGAGAATTCTTCTGCTGGTGCTTGAGAGGTTCCCTTCCTGCCCTTGTCGAAAATTTTTCTGAGATAACTCCCAGATATGAGCAGATCACAGTAGATGTTGACCCAACTCGCGTCTCTCCTCAGTTTGGTTTTGATGCAGTGGCACCTTCAATTTGGCCTAAGTCAATCAAAATGAATTGCTACAAGCGACTGTTGGTAACTAAATGTAAAACGATCCTTCTGAGCAACTTGCCATTCGTCCAACCTTCGGGGAGTCGTGTAGGTCGCCTTACCAAGTATTGGATCGCTTACTAGACTGCTCAGAAGGCCAGATCTGATACACTCTCGACTCCTCGTCCCAGTAAACCTCCTGCAATTAAAAGGAATGCTTTTCCATTCCGACCTAATTGCATCTTGGATGATTCTCAATATGGATTTTATTCCTTGCTTGATACTGACAATCATTTGTGCCCAGCCACTATTCTTGAGGAGAAGATGACTGCTGTTAGGGGTGGAATTTCCCATATAATCAAGTATAGCGAAGATTTTGCCAAGGTAAACAGCTTTCCTCTATGCTTAAAAGACTTCTTTCTTTAGCACGCTGAAACTCACACCCCATTTTCTTTTTCAGTGCTATCTGAGGAGATTCGCACCGGGAGAGCGCTCCGCGTCACTGGTCAACTCTATTGTTGCCGCAAAAAGGTAAGAAAAGGAAATTCCTGTGGTAATGGGACTGGCTCCCCAGGTAGAGGCTCGGATACGCAAGGAAATGGACGTGTTTGCTCGCTCGCTGATAGACAATGATGTCGAGGTGGATGCAGGGGTTGCCCCAAAGGCCAAAAATCAAAAGCCTAAGGGCATTGTGATTTCTTCGCCTCCTAGCTAGAAATGCTCCAACTCCGTCTCCTGCGAAGTCTCTCGCTTCCAAGGACAAAGGCAAAGGTTGCATGCCGGGCAAGACACAGAAAGATCTCGCGGTTGAGACCTTCATCCCTTTTGGTCAGGAAGAAGAGGAAGAGGAGGACGAAGGAAGAGAAGTGAGAGAAGAAGAAGGTGAAGAAGAGGAAAGAAGAAGAAGAAAGAGACGAGATAAGAGAAGAAAGCTCAGAAGGTATCTTGACTGAACTTTTCTTCCTCGCACTTCGGTTTTTGCAATAGTTGTTGATTAATTTACTTTCGCAGATGATGACACAGAGACCATCAGTGGCCTTTTAGCCAAGGAGAAGAAAAAGACCAAAGGTTCTCGCTCTGACGTCTCTCGCGAGGCTATAGACGAAGCTATCATTGCTGAGTCTAAGAAAATGGCTTCTGAGGCAGAAGAGAGAAGGAGAAAGCTCGAGGAAGATGACATTGAGCTCATGAAAAGGAGAAGTCTGGAAGAACAGCATGGTGATAGCACAAGCGCGGCTGCCTTGGAACATGCTCAAGAGGACTTTGAGGAGATCGCAGGCGGCAAGGAAGGTGAGATTTTTAACCTTGTTTTGACTTATCAAGAAGTAGTTATTGGTGCATTAAAGCATGGCTTATCAAAAGACAATATTCGCCGATGGCTAGTAGGCAAATGTGGCGAACCTTCAGGTAATCATTCAAACAGTGTTTGTAAACCAGGCTTAGTAACCCATTCCCTATTGTAACTAGTTTCTTCGCACCACCAGTTCATGCTCACCTTAAAGATGTGATAAATGAAGATACTCTTTTAGGATATGGTGTCGCATATTTAACATATGATGACGGAGCAGCGATCCCACCTAAGTGTGGAGGTGCTCGCTTTTGATCTATCAGAATAAAACATCATTTATAACGCAAGTTTACCTCAACATTTTCCAGTCTTGTCTCGCAGGTGATGCTGTCATTGCACAGGGCTCTACTGATAACGTGTCGACTGCAAGAGAGGTAATCGGCGAGGAAGGTGTTGGCAACCCTGATGAGGACATGCTTGAGCAGAGAAATCAGCTTCCTACATCTTATGCCCCAGAGCGAAGCTTGCATGTTGAGAAACCTATTGCGGCTACTGAGTATGCAGAAGAACCTCTGGAGGACATTATCGAGGTATCCGATGATGTCGAAGCTGACACTGGGTTAAGGGAAGAAGATGCTGAAGTTGAGGAGATGGAAGCGGAGGATGCTGGATTTGGAGTTCATGAAAATGAACAGGTCATGGAAGACATAACACCGCATGAAAATGTCGAAGTTCCAATGGATGCTCCTGAGCCACAAGAACCTCTCGCGGCTGAAGAAGTTCTTAAGAAAGCAGAAGCCACAGTCGTTGTTGAAATTATTCCACATACTTCTTCAAGTGCTGCCATTCCTGTGAATGCCTTTGAACCTCAACGAGGTCCTACTGTCCCTTCCACTGAGGTAGAACTTTTACAAGTCCCCCCTGCATGGATTTTTTGGGGTTCGCAAGAGGTAGCTTTCATCACAATTGCCGCAACTTATACTATCCCTGCCAACTATTACGAGCGCGAAGTTGAAGCTGACAGGCAAGCAATGCAGCGAGGATATGCTTCAGCTTTCCCAGTGATACGCATTCCCTCTTTGCGTGAGATCCTCGAAGGGACAGGTATATTATCATATGTCGCATTTTATGCTTTTGTTTAGCAATTTTTCCACTCTAAAACTTATCATTTTCGCCAGGAATGAGACAACCCGATGTGGACTGCTCATAAGGATGCGCCTTTCATACCATGGTCATTTGCGAGAACTCTCAAGCTGGAACCTTTTGACATAAGGCTTTTCTTGACTGAAGCCATCTGGATTTTGGAGCAACGGTATGCGGCTACCCGTACAACCATTTCTCCTGATAATGCACGGTTGCTTTATAGCACATGCAGGGGTCTTCAAGCTAAGGCTCAAGGCAGATTAGACTTCGGTTTTCTTCTCAACAGAGTCACCCAAATCCTCGCATATGTAAGCCTGAAATATGGCTACCATAACCTCGCATCTGAGAGGCGGAAATTGGAGGAACAAAGGAAGAAGGCTGAAGATGCTGCCACCCTCTTCTATGCGATGAAGGCCAAGTACGAAAAGTTGAAACAAGAAGTGAACCAAGCAAAAGAGACATTGCTCTTGTTTTCTCCGGAAGATCCTCTAATCAAGGATTTATTTTAGAGGAAAACATTATTGTAATGCTAGTGTTTCTCCCCCCCCCCCCCCTTCTTTTCAAACATTTGCAACTTCATGTCCCGTTTTGCCCTTATGAGGATTTTGCAGTCGTATCTTAATGCATATCAATTATGACGTCATACGTTGACGTAATTTCCTTGATTTTCATGCTATCAACTTATTAGATAATCACGATTTCCTTGGAGGCTCCATCCTTATTATGACCTTCCGTCATTAATTAGGGCATGCTACTGTATCGTCAGCCTTTAGTAGGGTAATTGATTTTTACCCATTTTTTGAGACTAAAGTAATTGATTCTTACCCGTTTCCAAGGCGTTGCTGACTCAGCTAGGGAACTGAAGAGTCCCTTATGGATTCTATATAAACCTTGTTTCCTGCTATTTGGGTTCTTCATCCCAAAATGTGGCTTCTCATGAGTCCTTACGACTGCCGACATCGGTCTCTGACCTTTGTTGGTTTATGTCAATTTCAGACTTTGAAGCCTGAGTTTGTGCCTTGTGCTATAGAAATAGCTCCCAAGAAATTCTTCGGAGAGTCCTTCAATCCTCCTGATCTTTCTGAAGAAGAATTGTATGTGGTTTCCTACTTCTGCAAATATTCTTCTTTGTCTATTATGTTTGCATGTCGTATCTCCGGTGACCTGTCGGTGAAGCACGATCCTAAACTGATCTTACTACTGAATCATAATGAATGGTGTGTTTCTCCACTAGATTTCCTGGAGGAGAACTATTTGCCACCATTGTTTTGAACAATGTGTGACGAGCTATTGTGCTCGTCTTTTTGCACAATCAGCTTCCTGCCCCAGGAGCTGTTCTCCCATTTGTTCTTCACGTCCGCAGTCGTCAGGGCATGAGGTTCATTTGGCATCTCACTTGGGCAGAAGATCAAATAAGAGCCCTGTTCTGATCTAGGACGTCGACGATAGCGTCCCGTCACATAGTTTTAGGACTCGTAGGTCGAAACTTTAGAGTAGGAGTTTTTCCTTAGTGTAAGCTTTTGCTGGTAAGCTGCTATCTAGACAGATAAATTGTAAGTCATTTTGACTATTAATGAAATATGCTTTGTCATTTGATGTTCTTGTTCAATACAACAAATTGGAATTTCGCATGCGTGCTTGCTATATGACGAAACAAGTTATGTTTCCCTCGCGTTTTGCATTCGAATATTGTTTGAATAATTCGCTATCTAAAGCAGACAGGCTTTGTATCGCACAGGGCGTTGTTGCTATTTCTTTCCATCTAGGCAGATAGGCTTTTAGATCACTTAAGATCATGATTCAATATTGCTGCTATCTAGGCAGATAGGCTTTTGCTCGCACAGGGGCATTGTTACTATTGCTGCTATCTAGGAAGATAGGCTTTCTGATCACTTAAGATCATAATTCAATATTGCTGCTATCTAGGCAGATAGGCTTTGCTCGCTCAGGGGCGTTGTTACTATTGCTGCTATCTAGACAGATAGGCTTTTAGATCACTTAAGATCATAATTCAATATTGCTGCTATCTAGGCAGATAGGCTTTGGATCGCATGGAATCATATATTATAGCTGCTATCTAGGCAGATAGGCTTTTGTCATAATGTAAGCAGACAAGTAAATAAAACAACAGAGACAATCGAGATAATAAAATTCTTCTCATATGAGAGAATCCTTTTTATTAAAGCATCCTCATATGGGAGGAGCATGACTACAAATTCCTCACATGGGAGGAAACAACGCATGAGTTCATGGGAAAACTAGAATTAAAATCCAACAAACTTTTGAGTCAAACATAAAGAGATAGGCTAAGGATAATACTTTTTGATTCATCGCATATTGATTGGGCTTGAGGTTGTTGCAGTCCCATGGAGTCTCTGAATCGTGCAGTAACCGCTGTCAAAGACTTCTTTAACTTCGAACGGCACATCCCAGTTAGCTGCGAACTTTGGATGAGCTGCTTCCCGCATGCAATGATCTGAAGCTCGCAAAACCAAGTACCCAACCGCAAAGTATCGGTGTTGAACTGTTTTATTGTACGCGCGAGCAATTCTTTCCTTATATCTCTTCTTAGCCCTCTTAGCTTGTTCGCGCTTCTCTTCCAACAGAATCAAGTCATGATCACGTTGATTTTCATACAAGGCATGAAAGGCTATCCTTGTATAGTTAACTTTTACTTCTGTTTGTACGAAAGCTTCAGCTCCATAACATAGAAGGAACGGGGAAACTCCTGTGGGGGTCCTGGGCGAAGTGTGATATGCCCACAAAGAAAAATTTAAGGAAGCTGCCTACTTCTTGTGATCGTCTGCGACTATATTACTCAAAATCCTTAGCAGCGTCTTGTTGGTTGCTTCTTCTTGACCATTCCCTTTTGGATAGTAAGGCGTGGAGCAAACTAACCTTATGTTGTATTCCGCCAGTTTCGCGGCCACCTGGCGATTTACAAAAGGGGTGCCATTATCCGAGAGGATTGTGTTAGGGATTCCAAACCGGTATATGATGTTTTCTTGAACAAAATTGACCACTGCGAGCGCATTTGCTGTTTTGAGCGGTATTGCCTCCACCCACTTGGTAAACAACTCGGTCGCAGTCAAGATGAACTGGTTCCCATGCGGCTGGTCGAATGGGACCGATAAAATCTAGAGCCCAAGTATGAAATGGCCACGGTGTTCCTAATGCATGTAAATCTACAGCAGGAGAATGCACGAGGTTGCCCTTAAATTGACATTCCTGACATCTTTTTACCTTGGTGCGACAATCTGCTTCCATTGTTGGCCAAAAATAACCAACTGTGAGGAGTTGTCTGCATAGTTTCCCACCCCCCTGATGCTCCACTTGGTGAGATAAATCCATCACCTCTTGCGCTTCTTGGCTATCTATGCATCTGAGTAGATTACCCTCATGGCCTCTTCGCCAGAGTATGTTTTCCTGCACCACATATCGGGCCGCTTTTCTTTTAAGTTTCTCAGCTTCCTTTCTTTGATCGGGCTTGATTACTTCTGTTAGGAAATCAAAGAGTGGCTTTCTCCAATCTGTGTCATCATCAACCAGAGAAATTTCCAAAGAGTCTTTGATTAATGTGCAGCTTTCACAATTTCCTTGAATGATTGCAGCAGCTGTAGACATATCTGGCCAATGAATCCCATATCTTTGAGCCTTTCGGTAAATCAACACTTCACTTTCCCCACAGGAGTGTTGGTGAATCTTTTCCAATAATGCTTGCCCCTCCTGCTGCTAGACGCACCGCATGAGTATTCCTCCCGGAACTTTGTAGTAAAGGGAGTTGTCGTGTATGCAGTACCCTTTTTTGGATGCCCAATTTTCTTTGCTTGTGCCCTCAGCAATTGCACACAGTATTGGTTTTCTCCAATCTTCATCGTCCACGGATTCATCCTCGCATGCCTCCTCTGTCGAGGCCGGAGTTTTTCGGACTTCGATCGAGATTCTCGCAGGGCATTTGTCCGTACTAACCTTAGATCCCAAAGTGGCTAAAGCATCGGCATGCCGATTATCAGCCCTAGGCGTGTGCTCGTACTTGACATCACAAAATTGTTGTACCAGCTTTTGCACCAAAGTTCAATAAGGTAATAGATTTACCTCCTTCAACCCATACTCTCCTGAAGCTTATTTGACAATTAACTTAGAATCCCCCATGACCGTCAGATTTCTCACTTCTAGTGCCCTGGCCGCACGAAGTCCCGCGATGAGGGCCTCATACTCCGCTTCATTGTTGGTTATTGGAAAATCTAACTTGGTGGACATTTGGATGAATTCCCCATCTGGTTTAGTCAAAAAAATTCCAATTCCGCCACCTTTCCTTGTTGATGATCCATCAAAGTGAAGCTTCCAATATGGCGACTCGGCTGCATAAATTTCAGGCCCCTCTAGTTCCTCCTCGATCATGGGTTCATAGCTGCTATCCGGGAACTGTGCCAAAAGATCTGCCAATGCTTGCGATTTGATTGCTCGCGGTCGAACACACGTAATATCATATTGCGAGATGGTCATGTACCATTTTGCCAATCTTCCGCAGGGAGAAGTGTGACTCAAGAGATACAGTATGGGGTCGCTCTTTGTAATCACCAAACTTTGTGCGAGGCGAAATAATGCCTTAACTTTTCTATCACAAAGAATAAAGCAAGACAATGGTGTTCGATATCTGTGTACCTTGACTCGGCCGACTGTACTATGCGAGAGATGTAATAGATCGGCCTTTCCTGCCCTTCATATTCTTGAGCTGAAAGTGTCCCTATAGACTTCTTCGTCGATGTCAGGTACAACAAAAGTGGCGATCCAAGCTGTGGTGCAATCATTACTCTTGGCGACGTCAGCAAGTCCTTCAGTCTCTCAAATGCGGCTTCATGCTCCTCCGTCCAATTGTATACAGCATTCTTTTTGAGGAGATCGCCAAAGCAAAAGGTTATTTCTGCAATTGCTGGGATGAATCTCCGCAGATAAGATAATTTTCCTAAAAACGTCTTCAGAGTACTCTGATTATGCGGTGCCGTCATGCTAGTAATTGCCGATACTTTTGCAGGGTCAGACTCGATTCCTTTGCGATGTATCACGCATCCCAAAACTTCCCCGAAGTCACTCCGAACGAGCATTTCATGGGGTTCATCTTTAGTTGGAAACTCCTGCATCTTTAGAATACTTTCCGCAGGTCTCCCAGATGGTCCGCTTCCTATTTGGACTTGAAAACCAGATCATCAACATAGAATTCCACTTCCTGATGCATCATGTCATGAAACAGGCAATCATTGCTCTCTGATAAGTCGCGCCCGCATTCTTGAGTCCAAAGGGCATAACTGTATAATTAAATACCCCCACCGGCATAATGAACGCGGTTTTCTATGCATCTCCAGGGTCCATCTTGATCTGGTTATACCCACTGAAGCCATCCATGAAACTAAACATCTAGTGCCCTGCAGTAGAATCGATGAGCAAATCGATGTTGGGCAACGGGAAGTCGTCTTTTGGGCAGAAAAAGTTGAGGTCCCTGAAGTCTACGCAGATGCGAAGTCGCCCATTCTTCTTCACCACTGGCGCGATGTTGGCCAACCAAGTGGGATGATGATTTGGCTCAATGAACTTAGCAGTCAACAACTTAACAATTTCTTGCTTGATCTTCACATTTATTTCTGGCCTGAAACTTCTCGCACTTTGGTTCACCGGTTTAGATCCCCGGACAACATCCAATCTGTGCATATTCACGCTCGTGTCCAGACCAGGCATCTCATCATACTCCCAGGAAAACACATCCTTATATTCAGTAAGTAATTGCAGCAACCTTGTTTCCTCATCGCTTGTGAGGTCTGCGCTCAGAAAAAACAGGCCTCTTCTTTTCTTCGCTTGGGCTCAGGAACACCTCTTTCAGTTCCTGATTCTGGGGCCTCGGCTTGTCTTCCATACACTCAGGCGCTTCTTTCAACTTTTCCTCCAAAACCTCTGAATTTGGCTTGTCCTTCCGGGCCTTGTTCAAGTTGACTGATTTGCCCAGGGATATCCCCATGCTCAGATGGGGTACCCCCGCGCACCTTCATATGCGGTAGCATTTCTTTCCGTTGGAGTAGAAACTTTCTATCTCCTTTCCCTTATGGTCATGCTTTACCACTCTTTTCAAAGTGTACACATTCTTCCTTTGGTAGGGGACTTGTGACGCCTCTTCGCATGTGGGCACCTTTTCCTTCGCATCCTCTCTCGTCACCATTACTCATGCTGGTGACTGATCCTTGATGTCTTCCCATCGAGGCATAGGAGTCGGATTGAATGGTCCCGGCATTTGCTCATCAACCATTTCGGTGAACTGTACTGCTTCGGTGAGATGCGGTTCGTTCAAATTGAAGGGGTTTACCGAAGCCGGTATCTCTACTACCCTGCCATTCCAGATGACCTTCATCACTTGGTGAGCTGTTGAGGGAACCGCGTCAAAGCGATGAATCCAGGCTCGCCCTATGATCATGTGATACGTAGTATTCGAATCAATGACGTAGAATTTGGCCGAACACTTGATTTTTCCTATCTGGATACCCAGACGAATCCAACCCATTGTCATCCTGGAATCACTTCCGAATCCCATCAGCGAGGACGGACGCCTAACAATCTTCTTCTTTGGGATTCCTGCCATATTTAGTGTATTGAGCGAAACCACATTGACGGCTGCTCCTCCATCGACAAACGCCCTCTTGAATTCAACGTCATTAATCACCGCTGTTACATACAAGGGCTTCTGATGACTCGAATTCGTCTTCTTGTCATTCGTGGAGAAAGTCATTATCTTCTCCGTAGAGCGAGACTCCCTAACAACTTTTCCGTTGGAGACTACGATGTCTTCTTCGAAGTCTTCTGCTACCCTCAGAATTGCTTTTGTCATCTCCTTCCGGCATTTCTCCGAAAAGTTCATCTCATCAAAGAATTTTCTGAACCCGTGCGACCCCTTCATCCTGTCAGCACGCTCATCCTCAGTGTCCATGCTGTAATCTTCCTCGTCATGGACTTCAGCAATGATGGGCATACCATCTTCCGCAATCTCTTCAAGGTCCATGATTGCAATCATGGCTACCTCTTTGTCTTTTGGCTCTTGCTCTGCATGGGCTGGCAGCGGGTTGTTGCGCACGTCCTGCCTCTGATCACTAACAATCAACTCCCCTTCTTTCATTTTTCGACTCACGAGATGCCTAAGCTTCTTGAAATCAGCTGTGGGGTGCATAATTTTTCCGTGGCACTCACACCACTTCGGATCCCTCATCATCTCCTTAGAGGGTATTCTTTCGAGTGCAGGAAAAACCCCGTCTTTACGCCACTGTTTGCATATATCAATCACTTCCTCTAGCGAGCATGGTAGAGGCGGCGCATCTGACGTCGCAACCCTGGGTTGCTTGTGTGGCGAAACTGTGTTGACCTCAGCTTTGCGTCCCCTTTTTTAACTAAACCTCCCAATCAAAGTGGGTCCCCCTGAAGATCGTTCAGGGGCATGCTTCTTCTTTTGCCTTTCCACTATAGGCTCTATGTTCTTGGTACATTCAATCAACTTCGAAAAAGTAGGAGTTTGTAAGTTGATTAGCATAACCTTGTACTCATCTCGCATGCCTTGTAGGAATATCTCCACGAGCCTGCCCTCAAGCACTTCATCTCTTCACTCCAATGATTTGGCTCTGAAATTCTTGATGAAGGTGACGCCATCCTCATCACGCTTCTGATACATACGTGAAAGATGTATCATTGTAACCTTCTCCTCCATCTGGAAAAACTTTCTGTAAAAACTCTGAACCATGTCATCCCAAGTTTTGACAGATCCAGCCTCTAGCGTTCTATACCATTTGTAGGCCACGTTCCCCAAAGATTTTGGGAAATCGCGCATCAACAAATTGGGGTCAGCCCCATATGGTCTTATTACGTCGATAAAACGCATGATGTGCTCGTGAGCATTCCCATTAACATCTTCGAACTTGTCCCACTTAGGGGCCTTATACCCTGCAGGATTGGGCATCAGATAAATCTCCCGCGGAATAGGAGGGGCATTGTCGACCTTCGGAATGATAGTGTCCGCAAAAGGTTGATTGGCCAGGAAGGTCTCTATGCGCCGCAGCAAAGTCGTCATACATTCTGGTGCATTTCCTCCCACGGCATGAGGAAGGGTTGCAGCCGGCTGGGACACATATGCCGCGGTTGGGCTAGGGGTGTAAGCCACATTGGTTAGGGGTGCCGGCGGAGGAGGCAAGGGATACTGTGAAGAGATATTGGAGACAACAGCTGGCGGTTGGGGAATATGTGAGATAAGGGACGGTATTTGGACCGTTTTTCCCTGGACAGAAGGTGGTTGCACCATTGCTGGTGGGGTTTTCAAATTAGGATTGGGTGGTGTAGGTATTACCTCTGTCCCCTGGGTGGTAGAAGTTCTTCCTCCCTGAGAGACAGCAACTCCCGATGCCGAATTCGGGGCAAAAGTTCCCAAAATGGCCATTATCTGAGCCATCTGTGCGGATTGAGCCCGGAGAGCCTTTGCCTGATTCTGGATGGTGACGTTCAAGGTCTCCAAGGTCGGGCGGGTCTCCTCTCCCGAGGTTGTCTCAGTGGAGGGAGATTTGTTGCTCACATCTTCGTCGTGAGACATGGCTGCTTGCAGTGGTAAGTTTCATGTCGGGTTCACCAAATGTGTACGGGGGAATCCTTTGAGGAAGATTCAACGTACACCAAGAACAGGGTATAAGAAGAACACAAGAAGAGTAGAGTTGTGTGTAGGGAGAGAGTAAGGCAATGGTAACTGTATGAGAGAGAGACATAATTTTGGCAGAGCTTCCGCGTAGTTCAGGTGGTTCGTGTTATGTAAGGAAGGGTTAACGATCCTATATATAGTGGAGAATATGACCGTTGTAGTGGGTTAATGCACCCATAAATGGCGGCTTAATTACCTTAACCACAACGGCACGTTCGTCCGCATATGTAGGGACCGTTACGCACTTCGTCCGCGTATACCAGAACCGTTATGAGGTTGACCGGGTCTATGGAGCTCGTGTCGTAAATCTCTCAAAGCAGTTACCAAAAGGTCGCGCGCGGGCTTGGTTGTCGCTGGCGCGCGACAGGACTTACTCTAGCATCCAAACCACTAAGTCCCTACAAGTCCCGTGTGGTGGTATGCGAGGGCCCTGTCTCGCAGCCCCCAGGGGGATCAGCGCGGGTGGTGATCCAGTGTGTGTGGAGCACAGTTATGTGTGTCGGATGATCGCCACGTGCCTAAAATCTGTCTATCTGGAAAGCACTATCTACAACCAGCCGGTTCACCGGTTTGGTGAAAACAGCCGGTTTTTGACCGGTTTTGACCAGTTCTCTGCACCTACGGTCTATTACTCAGACCGGACCGGTTACCCGCCGGTTTACCGGTCAAACCGGCCGGTCCGGTTTTTAAAGCTATGGTACACACGATCCGGGCTCTTCTGCGTGGGTGCATTTTCTGGCGGTTGAATTAAAGATACATCTAAGATATGAAATTTAACAAATGTTGAGTAGATGAATCCGTACATAATTGGTAATGACTGTCTACTCTTTTTATAAATCTTCCTAATTTATTAATCATATTAAAAAAAGAGTGGTGATCTCATCGGGATGCTCTCATGGTAACTCCCATGAGAACAGTACGTAACAGAATCTATGTCACAATTTTTACTACATTTTGATCATCTGACTGCAATTGAGATTTTGATTGACGTTTGTTTGAGTTTTGTGTGTCCCATTTTATGCCACATAAGATTTTTCATGAGAGTTACTATGAGAGCGTCTCCAAGAGTTCAAACCTCTTTAAAAAACAAAAATATTTAAAATTTATTAGCATTTTATCTCAAAAGATTGTACTAGTTCTCTGTTTTCTAATACTACCTTTGGTTTGTGAGGGTTTTCTTAGTTGACTTTAGGTAGGGGTGTAAGCGGTTCGGTTTGATGCTGTTTTTGCTCAAATCATAAACCGAACTAAATACATTGGTTTACTAATTTTGTAACCAAAGTAAACCATCAGAAATGATGAACCGAACCCAACCAAACCGAAAAATATCGATGTGGTTCGGTTCGGTGCGGTCGATTTGCGTAAAAATTATCGAATGAATATTATATTACTACTTTGTCAACAAATTTCAAGTTTTAAATTAAAAATAAGTTAAGTAGACTTAAAAATTATGCATAACTATCGTTTTAGGGAGAAAATATGATGAAACGTGAGAGAAATGGAGAAGATTAAGATTAATATAATAATTTTAATTGAATCTATCTACCCGTGTTTCTCTTTTCTAAATTATTTAACATACTTTACGTAATATACATTGTAGTATTAGTACGTTAAGTACATATCGGTTCGGTTCGGTTTGGTGCGGTGTGATATTTTACAAGCCGAAAACCAAACCGAATAGACCGGTTTGTGAAAAATTGAACCGTTGATAAGCCGTACATCAAAAAAAAACATCCGAAACCAAGCATTTCGGTTTGGTTCGGTCATTTTGACCGGTTTACCTTACAGCACTAGCTTTAGGAATGCACTTTAACTCAGATTTGTTTTTTGAAGAACACTTTAACTCATTAATGATATGATAAAAAAATTATTAATGTTTTATAATATTGTAATAATAAGAAAAATCAACAATATTATAAAAATATTAACATTTTTTCGTATTACATGTTATGCGAAAAAGGTTGGGACTCTGAAATGCTCTCTCCTCTCTCCTAACCTGACGTCATAAGATTTTACCATTCCTCCTTCAACAATTGTTAGCAGTTTCCTTCTTCCTATTTTTTCTCCCAGCCCTTTTCTGAGTCAGTTTTCAGTAGTTATCTCCTTCCCAAGGAGATAAATGCCTACTTAATTTTCGTTTTTCAAATTTATCTAGCAGTTACTGTCAGTTTATGACAATTATCTGCTGAATTTTAAACTTCATCTTTTCGTCTATAATAATTTCTTCCCTACCTTTCACTCTTCACATTTACCACACAATGGCATCAAGTTCAAGAAACAATCAGTTTGATTTTCTTGTCGGTAAATCCTCTGCGGAAATCAATGACATCATGTTCCATCCCCAACTTACCGACAAGGAAAAACAAGGTTGTAATGTCAAAGAGTCATCCCTGGTTGAAGGGCAAAACATTTGCCGACGTAGTGTTTTTGGGAAAGTGATTACGACCAAAAACATTAACATCAGCAATCTAAAGAATGTCATGTCCAAAGCTTGGAAGGATCCGGAGGGCTTTGAAGTCAAAACGTTAGGTGCAAATCTTTTCCAATTTGTCTTTGAAACTCAAGAACAAGTGGAATCTGTCCTTGAATCACAACCTTGGTTCTATAAAGGTGATGTGATTGTAATGGAAAAGTGGTACCGTTGGCGCAAGATGTTAGAATTCCGTTACAACAGGGCTTATTTGTGGATCCGGATTTGGAATTTGTCACCAGAATGTCAAAAAAGGGCTGTGGCTGAAGATGTTGGAATGTCTCTAGGGACAGTTTCTGAAATTGTCATTCCTACTAGTGGACCGTTGGTGGGGCGCTGCCTTCGTTTGAAGGTTTTCATCGATGTTAATGAACCACTAAGTCGGGCAGCCCTGGCTACGATCTCTTCTGAACGCAAAGAATGGGTTTTCATACGTTATGAGAAATTACCTAATCTTTTGTCATCACTGTGGGCGGTTGGGTCACGAGATCAAAGAATGCGCAACGGCGTTGGGATTGGGTACCCCACTGGAAGATGTTCCACTGCGATACGGAAATTGGATGTCGGCTACTGTAATGCTTAATTTTGTATCGGGTTATAACACGGAAATGTCTTCTGCTTTTGGTCCCTCTACTCTATCACTAGAAGAGCGAAAGTTAAAATTCCATATAGACCAGGCCCAAAGAAATGACTTCACTGGTGGAAGTCAGGATGAAATTGATGAGGAGCCAGATCCTGAATCAGACGAAGGGCAATTTGTGTCCAGGCAAAGGGAAAAGACCTCTCATAAGGAGTACCTAGCGGAGATGGCCGATGCTGATGTCGGTCAAGATGAGCACTTTGAGGAAGAAGACACTCCACTCCGTCACAAAACTGCCCAACAGAGGTACTTCAACGTTGCCCCATTTGAGCAACGCTTTATAAGAGGTGGAAATTTAGGTGAGGCTCTTGACAATGCAACACTTACTAATTCCATTAGTGATGTTTCAATGATTAATTCTGTCAGTAGTTTGGGGGATAAAAGATCCCCTGAAGAGATGTCTAACTCTGATGAAATTGGTGTTGAATCAAAATGGGTGAAATCGGGAAATCAAGACAAATCTCTTTCCCCTATATCGGAAGAGGTTGGTTTGGACCAACCCTGCCGGTCACCATGAGGATCCTAAGTTGGAACGTAAGAGGTTTGGGGAATCCCTCTACGTTCCAAAGATTGAACTCCCTGGTTAGGGAAAAGCATCCAGATATTACATTCTTAATGGAAACTAAGTCTCTTTTCCCTAAGGCTGATTCAGTTCGTTTTAAGTTGGGATACGATTATGGTTATCATGTTCCTCGTTATGGTCTTGGTGGTGGCTTATCTTTAATGTGGAAAAACAATATGGATATCCAGGTTTTAATTGCTAACAGCTACCACATCCATGCTTTTGTGAGACCCCCTGAAAGTGGGTATGTTCCATTTTTCTTAACCGGGTTTTACGGAGACCCGGTTACAAGTAAACACAGAATTTCTTGGGAATTGTTGCGGCGCCTTAAGCCTACTTCTAATACCCCGGGCTAGTTGTGGGGGATTTCAACGAGATCTTATCTGCTACTGAAAAATGTGGTTGGAAATATCGCTCTTGGAATCAGATATATGAGTTTTCATCTACGTTATCGGATTGCGGCTTGTTTGATTTGGGTTATAAGGGGGATTTCTTTACCTGGTGGAATGGGAGACAAGTACCTTACTCAGTTCAAGAACGGTTGGATCGTGGTGTTGCTTCAACAGATTGGGATGCAGCTTTTCCGTCAAAATCAGTTGAAGTTATCCCTTATGTTGGGTCAGATCATCTCCCAGTATTGATTACGGCTTCCAATGAACCTCCTCCGAATGCATCTAAGCGCAGGTTCCATTTTGCTGCGGAATGGACTCGGACAGCAGAATGCCAGGAAGTTATACAAGAGGTTTGGCCTATACCCTCTCCTAGTCCTAATTTATTACATGCCTTTTCTCATAAAATTAGTAGAACTGCTACTTATTTACAGAACTGGGGTAGGAAAAATCACATTGCCAATACAAAAGAGAAAAAATATCTTCAACGTCGGCTTTCCTTCTTGAACAAACAACCTGCAACACAACATGTCTTTCATCAAAAACGTGAAATTACAATCCGTTTGCAGAAATTTATTGCTGATCAGGAAATAAAGTGGAAACAAAAATCTCGAATTAATTGGCTAAGAGAAGGTGACCGTAATACTAAATTCTTCCATAAGGTTGCCTCCGATCGAAAACGTAAAAACACCATTTCTTCAATAAAGGACACCAATGATCAGAATTTTACTGAAATTGAAGATATTAAGTCTTGCTTCACTAACTATTTCAAATCTCTTTTCACTGCCAAAAGTGATCTTTTCCCCCAAGCTGTGGATTGCATTGATCATTGTATAAACCAAACCATGTATGACTCCTTGAATTCCCCCTTTACTGAAAATGAAATCCTTGATGCTTTAAATTCCATTGGATCCCTAAAAGCCCCGGGACCCGATGGTTTACCAGACCTTTTCTATCATTCCTCTTGGCCCATTGTTGGTCAAGATATTATCCAAATGTGTTTAGATTTTCTAAACAATGGTGGGGATATTTCTGTCATTAACCAAACTTGTATTGATCTAATTCCTAAAATTAAAAACCCTACTTCAGTTTTGGACTTTCGCCCTATAAGTTTGTGTAACGTGTCTTACAAAATTATATCCAAAACTCTCGCCAACCGCATAAAACCCTTGCTTCCTTTCATTATCGATCCTGCTCAATCCGCTTTTATTAAAGACGTCATATTTCCGACAACGCTATTATTGCAATTGAAACTCTTCACACAATTCATTAACAAAAAGATAAAAATGACTCTTTTTCTTTGAAATTAGATATGGCTAAGGCGTATGACCGCGTAGAATGGGTCTACCTTCGTAAAATTTTAACTAAAATGGGATTCCCCTTCAATTTTATTAATCGTGTTATGAGTTGTGTTACCTCAGTTTCTTTTAACATTCTGATTAATGGCCAACAAAACTGATTTTTTCTATCCTACTAGGGGTATTCGTCAAGGGGACCCCATTAGCCCTTATCTTTTCCTACTTTGTACTGAAGGCTTATCGGGTCTTATTAAAAACGCGGTTAACAATAACATTCTTACGGGCGTTAAAGCTGGATCCTATTCCCCTAGTTTAACTCATTTGTCTTTTGCGGATGACAGTATCTTTTTCGCTAAAGCTAACAAGGAAAATGCTATAACTATCAATTCAATTCTCTACCAATATTGTGAAGCTTCGGTCCAACTTATCAACAAGTCTAAATCTGCTATTATTTTTGGTCCAAAAGTCCCTAATAATACTTGTCATCTTATTTCCCAAATTCTGAATATTCCAACTGCTCCTCAACATGATAAGTATCTAGGACTACCCACACTTATTGGTAAAAATAAGAATGTGTTATCCCATTCCGTTAAGACAAAAATCTGGAACAAACTGTGTGGTGGGAAAGAAAAATTCCTCTCTACGGGGGGGGGGGGGGGGGGGTAAGAAAATCCTTATAAAAGCTGTTATCCAAGCTATCCCCACTTACATCATGTCTATTAGTGTGATCACACTAGTTGAAAGAGCGGGATTAACTTTTGTAAGGAAATTCAAACTATCTTAGGTAAATTCTTGTGGGGAAATGAAATTGAAAAGAATAAACTTAATTGGAAAAAGTGGAATTCTTCGTGTTACCCAAAAAATATTGGTGGGTTGGGTTTTCGCCATTTACATTCCTTCAATATTGCCTTACTTGGAAAACAAGTTTGGAAAATTTATCATGACCCTAACTCCCTTCTTGCTAAGGTTCTCAAAGGAAAGTACTACTGCAATTCCACAATTATTAACGCCGATTACTCTAATTCTGATTCTTACATTTGGAAAAGTATTTTTAAAGCCAAAAATATTGTCTTCCAAGGCGTTCGTCAAGGCATTGCAAATGGCCACAACACTTTTATCTATCATAATAGATGGATTCCGATTGGTCTTGGACGTAAACCGTATAGCCCTCCTACCTTACCTATCAATTCCAAAGTCTCGGACCTTATAGATGAAAATTTTACTTGGAAATCAGATCTTATCAATTCCAGTTTTTCAGAAGACGAAACTGCTGCTATTATTAATATTCCCCTTTCATCCCCTAACAATAACGACAATCTTGTTTGGTCTCAATCAAATAATGGGGATTATTCTGTCATAACAGCTTATCACATGGTGGCTTCCAAAAATTTGAATGATATCAATTCTACAATCTGTTCTACTTCAAATAATAACAAAGATATCTTCTGGACTAGCCTTTGAAACTCAATATTCCCAGCAAAATCACAATTTTCATCTGGAGATTATATCATCAGTGTATTGCAACTAAAGATAATCTAAAAAAAAGGTATTTCTTTACCTCCAACTTGCTGCTTCTGTCAATCTGAGGACTAAACAGCATCCCATCTTTTCCTCGACTGTATTTGGGTTCGTCAAATTTACTGTTCTGATGCCATAGATCTTCACATCCCGTTTGTAAATCTCCCTCTCTCTGCTCGATTGAAGGATGTTTTCATCAATTTCGATCTTCACAAAAGACAGACTCTTTGTTTCCTGCTTTGGAATATTTGGTTAGAGAGGAACAGAAGGATTTTTAAATCTGAAAACAGGAAAACGGAGGATATCATCATTTCTTCTATATCAGAATTAAAAAATTTTCTTGACGCTACTTATCTTGGTCGAGATCTGATGCATGCAGGTTCAGGAGAAGCTCCGACGGCGACTAACTGGAAGTCGCCGCCTCAGGGTTTGCTGAAAATGAACGTTGATGCGGCTATAGACGCCGGTAGCCGCAGATCAGCCGGAGGGGCGGTGATTCGTAACTCAGATGGCGGATTCGTCATGGCCATGTCATTTCCCATCCCTTTCAACAACGAATCTCTCATAGCTGAGACTTATGCAACATCGATCGCCATCTCAGAAGCACGAAAACGAGGATTTGCGAGTCTGATTATCGAGACAGACAACCAAACACTAGCGGGTCGTCTACAGAGAAAAGAGCATGAGTCGGTGAATGAGGGTTTCTCAGAGAAAGAGAGGCTGTTATATGGGTGTCTCTATAGCTACAAGACTTTATATATGCTAGGGTTTGCTGGTGTAAAAAAGACCAGAATATCCTTGCCCATAACCTAGCTAAAATGAGCTTGGATTGTATTGTAATCTCCTACTGGGCTATTGTTTGCCCCAAAAACTTGTACAACCTTTGGGCCTCTGATTTAGCCCACTATTAAATAAATAAAGTACATGTTTTTCTAAAAAATAAAATTAGTTACAAATAAAAATGAACTGATGATTAATAACACTAATACGATTTTGACTAAACAGATGTAGGAAAAAAAGAGAACTGTTTCGATTCGTACTTTACCCCGTATACTGTGGCACACAGTACATGCTACAACACCATATAGGGGCAGCAAGCAGGTGTTGACAGGAACCCAACAAGACAGGTCCTCTGATAAAAACAAATAAGAAATTCAAAAAATTTTAAAAATAAAAATTCATTCACCACAATTGGAACAGAGAAAACAAAATACTACTCCTATTTGTGTGTTTCCCACAAGAGATAGAGGAGAGAGAGAGAGCTACCTTTCACTATGATGCACGCATCCATGGCTTAACACAGAAGGGGTACAGTGTACTGCAAAGACTAGAAGGGTGAAGAATCAACCCAGGTTTTAGAGTGAGAAAGAGAAACAGAGGGCATGGAACAGAGGAGAAAGAGAAAAAGCTGGAAGGAGGACAGTCTTTGGCTAAACTCTCTGGGTAATTGAATGTTGTATTGAGAGCATCCATGGCCTTGAAGTCCCTTTGAAGCTTCATCTCCCTGATTTAAAACAGAAAAGTCCTAAATTTTTCTCACTCGTTCCAGATTTAAACCCAGATTTCTCTACAAATCTGGTCTTGAAATTTCCCGTGCCTTTTTGGGGGTTGATTTTTGGATGATAGGAATGCACTACAACAATTTGCAGGAGAAGGGTGTGTTGGAAGTTGCTGCCTCTGGTTATGAATCTCTGTCATCTGATGAAAATTGGAAGAAGGAGGAGGAGGAGAAGGAAGGTAGAAGCAGCTTTGTGAGCAATGAACCCATCTCTGTTCTGGACACCAGGAGTCCAAGCCCTTCCACTTCAACCTCAACTCTCTGTGGCGGAGCTGGTGGAGGAGGTGGCGGTGGTTCTGGGTCTACCGATAATACCCCCAACCTGGCGGCGGTCACCGACAACGCTCCTCCCAATCCTGGGTCTCTGACCGATTTGGGTTTCACCGGCGACTATGGCGGTGGAAAGAAGGAAGATTGGGGTTCTGAGCTTCAGCCGATTCAGCCTGGACTGGAGGATTGGGACAATTTCTTGTCTGAATCCGGACAAGACCACTCTCTTCTCCGGTGGATTTCGGGCGAACCCGACGAGGGCTCTTTCAGCCTCGGTCCCAACTCGCCGGCGAGCTTCTTCCCTCCGTCTGCAGCGACGGAAAGTGTATCTAACCCCAAATCTGGTACTTCTCAAACTCCCTTTTTTAGTCCTAGTAATGGCGTGATTTATCAGCAACCACACGTTCAAATCGCCGCAGATGAGAAAAAGCCTCAGATCTTCATGAACCCACATCTGCACATGAACCAGCAACACCACCACCACTCCGAGTTAACTCACTCCCAGAACTCGTTCCCTCCGCCCTTCGACGAGCCTCTCCGCCTCCTTGAGCCTCACCCCAAGAGGCAAAATCTTGGCAACCCTCGTCCCCAAATCCCCAAAGTGCCCTTCTTCGACTCCGGCCACGACTTCGTACTCCGTAAACAGCACCCACCCATGGTTTCCGGCGGTGGTGGTAGCCAGAAACAGGTAGTCTACGACCAGCTCTCCACGGCGGCGGAGCTGATTCTGGCCGGAAACTTCCCACTCGCGCAAGGGATATTGGCGCGGCTCAATCACCATCACCATCTCTCCCCTGTTTCAAAGTCCTTTCAGAGGTCGGTTTCTTACTTCAAGGAGGCTCTCATGTCCATTTCCAATCCTCCGGTCCCGAAGATTCCGACACCGTTCGATGCAATGTTCAAGATGGGTGCTTACAAGCTGCTCTCTGAGAACTCTCCAATGGTTCAGTTCATGAACTTCACTTCCAATCAGGCTCTTCTCGAATCACTGGACGGCGCCGAACGCGTTCACGTCATCGATTTCGATGTTGGCTTCGGTGCTCAGTGGTCTTCTTTCATACAGGAGCTTCCGGGGAGGATTAGAGGTACACCCTCATTAAAGATAACTGCATTTGCCTCTCCATCCACTCATCATCCGCTGGAACTCACCCTTATGCACGAGAATTTAACCCAATTGGCGAACGAAATGAGTGTCAATTTCGAGCTTGAGATTGTGAATTTCGATGGGTTCGATGCAAATTCGTATTCAGTTCCTCTCTCTCGATCTTCGGGTAATGAAGCGATTGTTGTTAACTTCCCCATTTGGGTATGTTCCGGTCGTCTTCCTGTTTTGCCCTCGCTTATCCGGTTGGTCAAACGGCTCTCCCCCAAAGTTGTGGTGTCGATGGAGACCGGGTGCGAACGAGCCGACTTGCAGTTCCCCCACCACATTCTCAGTGCCTTGCAGTATTATGATATTTTGTTGGACTCCATTGATGCTGGCAATTTGACTTCAGAAGCTGTTAACAAGATTGAGAAGTTCTTAATCCAACCGAGGATTGAAGGCATTGTATTGGGACGATTACAATCCCCTAACCAAATGCCCAATTGGAAGACACTTTTCGCTTCTGCAGGGTACTCACCGGTCGCATTCAGCAACTTTGCTGAAACTCAGGCTGAATGCATTGCTAGGAGAAGTCATGTGGGGGGATTCCGCGTGGAGAAGCGCCAAGAATCGCTCGTCATGTGCTGGCAGCAGCAAGAGCTCGTGTCCGCTTCGGCTTGGAGGTGCTGATGATTGACTGTTGAGGAGTAGCCAAAGCTCGACGACATTGGTACCCTTTGGTCTCTTTAACTTGCTGAACTTATGTTTAATAAATTGTGAAACTATGCTGGTGGTGCCGCTTTATTTTGTGATTCGCTTAATACTACTACTATCTATTTAGTCTAGTCTGGAACTGTTAACTAGTTTCCTTGATGTGAAACTGTTGAACTGCAAAGTGTTGTAAGGTCGTTGTTGTTCTAATGTTTTGGACATATTTCTGTTATGTTAACCTGTTGTTTCATCATTTAGAATTTGCAGCTTGTTATGTGTTATGTGTTTCGGTAACTTTGTTGTTTGTATGATATATATGCTTAATCTTCTTCCGAATGCTACTTGGAACCGGATACCTGTTTTATGCCCTTGCTTCTTCAAATCTGTCAGGGTAGAAGAAACCATCTCTCTGTACTAATACACAAGAGACTTCTAGTTTTCACTTAGCAATGGTGACAACATTGGGAACGTTTTAATGGTTGATAGTGGCCCTGACTGCGGGTGGGTTGTTTATTCTTTCTTCATACATATCTGGATGATGCATATGCTATAGTTCTTAGCATGAAGCTCAATTGGAGTCCTACTTTATACTGAGAACTTGTTGGTGTTGGAGGTTTTATCATTGAAACCTCAAAAGCCAGTGCGGAACCAGGATTTTATGTAGAGGGGGCACAATTTTGCTAAACGGTTAGGGGTCTTATGAACTGCATGCATAAGGGTCATTTTCATATAATTAGAATTTTTTGGGGCAAATTTATAATAAAATAGGAGGGGGGGGGGGGGGGGGGGGTAGGGGGGCACGATTAAATAAATCTATAAAATTAAGGGTGCAAATGTAGTTCTTGAAAGTGTGTGTGTTTGAAAGCTTGAACAAGAGGAGCCTCCTCACAAGACCGGAGTTCTTTCGCCATGTTTAAAGAGAACCCTTTCGGAGTTCAGAACTGGTTTTTTATTTCGGCTAAGTTAAAAAAAAGGCCTATTAGAGGTAGAGTTCTATGAGCTATGTTTAAAGAATGCTTTATTTACTGAACAAACTTTGTAGCATGTGCATTGCAAAACCTTGGTTCAATTTAAAACCCTAGAGGCCTTATGAAACAATTCAGCTCTTGTGGATGATCTGACAGAGTAGCGGAAAGAATGCAGGCTGTCTTGTCGTTTACATTGGCCTAGGTTAATCTAACCTTAACTACAATATGATTGTTTCTTTGTATGTTTACTCAATATCTTTTTCTGTTTGTATTTATTTACCCACACAAAAACACTGTGTCATCATGGTTTCTCTTCAAAATTGAAGTTCTATGAATTGGATTTTCCCTAAGGTAGTGACCTTGATGGGTTTCTTAATTCTTCGTAGTATTATTATGTTTATTATTAAATTATCATTGAATGAAATCATCATCATTGTTTGAGTAGAGTTAGACATGTAGTAATCAGACCACATGGTGTCACCCTCCCTCTCTAATACTTTACACATTTGCTCTGTCGTTTTCATATTGGAGCTTCTTTAGTTTAATCTTAGCATAATACAATTTGTATTATAAAGTTGTATTGAAGTCATGATATAGCAACTTGAGACTACTTTATGAACATGCTTAGGACAAATAAAGTAATCATACAAGATTATAGAATTCTCTGAGAACATGCCTGAGTATGGACCACGACAAATATTAATTGCAGTTTATTCAGTTTCCCCCTTTTCCTTGAACAACTAAGGCGGTTAAACGACAAAACTAAACACTGCTTTCGTTGAAAACGGACTCGACAATGACAAATACTTGCAAACATAATTGATGGTGGCTGGAAATTATTAATGGGCTAAATTTCACATTGCATAATGCATACGATCAGTATATCATCAGAACTGTTGCAATCCCCTGCTCTGAAACTACATGATTGCATCCCCGCTCATAAAGTTTACATCTTATTAAGATTGTTTCTTTTTTACGTCCCCTCTTTAACATAAATGGCAGTTAATTAATGTTTTTCTCCTATATTGGGCCTGTTGGATGAGCCTAAAACTAGGGATAAAGGAAGGTAAAAATCTTGAGTTTTCGGTCAAACCTGTCCCAAATTCCAAAAAATCCAAAATTCTAACAAAAATCATGAAGTTCCTGCTAGGATTCTGGATTTCCGAAAATAATTCCGGCTTAGGAATCCGAATTTCAATTTTTTTTTGCCGGAATTCCAACATTTTAAGGGTAATTCCGGATTGTTTTTATTTTTTTTTATTTCTTTTGGGGGGGGGGGGGGGTTGGAGGGGATTCCTGATTAGCTGGAGGCGGGCTGGGGGATTCCGGATTGTAAAATTACGAATTTAACAAAAAAAAATGATTATAATTTACATTAATCTATCATACTCAAACACTTAAGATTAAATGAGTTTTTTTAGCTTAACCGCCTCACTTACTTGAGCTCATTCAAATAGTTTTATTGTTAAGGGTAAAAGAGTAGGCAACAAAAAGTATGAACACGACCATCTCCGCTAGTGGTGCGAATTTGGTTCGGTTCACCCGAGAACCGAACCGAAACCGAGAGAAAACAAACTGAGTAAAAGGGCCCGTAACCGAACCGACGAACCGAACCGGATCCGGACCCGGGGTATACCGGTTACGGTTCGGTTTCTACTTTTTTCGGAACCGGGACCGGAACCGAAACCGTTGGAACCGGAACCGGTCCGGAACCGAACCGAAAACCGGTCCAACGGCTGTATTTTTTAAAAAATGCCCGTTTCGAATTGGAACCGAACCGAAACCGAACCGGTTTCGGTCAGCGGTTCCGGTTCGGTTCCAGCCGAACCCAATTATGCGGTTCCGGTTCAACCGAACCGAATACCCATAGCTAACCGAAAAACCAAACAGAATCCGACCGGTTCGGCTACACCCGATTCGGTTCCGGTTCGGTTCGAACCGAAATCGCACCCCTAATCTCCGCTGCAGCTGCCACAATCACCGCCAAACCACACCTAGAATTTGGCACCTACCATCACTGCCATGTCAGCCTAGGATCTGCAAACCACAATCACAGCCACGAAGTTCCAGACTCCGACGCCAATTTCGCCCACAGCCACCAGCCAATTACCGAACCATGTGGATTCAAATCACGAAATTGAAATCAGACCTACAATCGAGGACTATTAAATCCAACGATTCAATTTCCCAAACTGCCAGCATTCCCACTTCTCTAACATGAGCAGCTGCTGTACATTACCTTCACCAACACCATGTTGCAGATTTCTATCTTCTAAATGATAATAAGAGCAAAGGTTGTTTTGTTGTTGGGGATGAAGGAGGAGATCGATGATACTGCGGTGCAGATGAGGGGTCAACTTTGATCAGATTTAGTGGCTGTTTGGGTTGTGTCGAGGAAGATTGATCGAGTTGTGTCTTTGGGATTGTGGTGGAGTATCTGTTGGGTTTTGTCTCGAATTCCGCAAGACGAATCGGTGTACCCGATGCGTCTGATTTGTCCTCTGAGGAGGTGATCTCTGAGGAGGTGATCTCTGAGGAGGTGATGGCTAGGGCTTGGTGGGCTTTTCCACCTCCTCTATATTAGTATAAATAGAGGTGCTAGCTATTGTTTCTAATTGAGTCGAGTTGAGAGAGATTGGTGAGAGATATTAGTGAGCGGATGTGAGAGGTTAGGGTTTCATAGATGTAGTCTATGAGGATGAGAGTACCGCGTCGACGTGGTCCGCGGATTGAGCCGTCTCTCCCCTACGATGTATTCCCTCATTGATATAGTGAAATTCTCCTCCTCCCGTGGATGTAGGCGGTTTGGCCGAACCACGTTAAATTCTTGTGTGTCGTTTTTCTTCTCCTATATGGCGTGTGTGTGGTGTGCGATCGTGTGGCGTTATTTTTGCTTCCGTTGCGATGGGAATTCGGGTCGACGAATAATTCCCTAACAAGTGGTATCAGAGCCAGGTTCACAATCCGGGTAGAGCATGCAGTTGAAGAGGACGAAGAATAAACGTGAAAAGAATCGAGAAAAAAAAAGAAGAAAACTGTCGAAAAGAAAAGGAAAAAAAATATTGGCGATGAAATTTGTAGTGCCAGCAGCGGGCAAGCTCATGTTGTTGTGGAGGTTACTTCCTCGATGGAGAGAATCATGCACCAAACGGGTACAACTTGGTTGGTGGCCGTGTCTTTGTTCTCTTAGAGGCTTGTGAGGAAGGGAAGTAATGTATGCACATGGGTAGTTTTTGTGTGAGAGAAGGTGCTCACATGGGCTGGAGAGGGGCAGCAAGGAGAAGCGTTAAGATGTTTTTCATGTATGGCTGCGCAGTGTTGCCAATATGTAATTCGATTGGTCCAAATTGTTTTGGGTATTCAGAGCTGCCTGTAAGTCCGATTGGGCTCGAACAGGAGGTGAACCCTAGGTTTTTGGACGTTCCCGACGCGATGGCGGGGTCACATTCTGCAAATTGTTAACGGATTTTGCTGGATGCTGACGTGGCAGCGTGCTGACGGGAATCCAACGGTCCAAAATTGTTCGGGTGGGTACGGCGTGCCTGTAGATCGGATTGGGATGAGTCAGGAGTCTAACCCTATGTTTTTGGACGTTGCGGATTCATCGGTACGGTCAGAATTTTCAGATTCTGAGTTGATTGAGAAGATTGGCATCAATCGATATCGGTAGGGAGATCGAAGACGACGGGATGCGATCCGGGTCAATCAAGTTCAAGTCCAATCAGGTGGGGTCAATTAGAGGCGTTTCCTAATTGAACGTTCGATTGGCAACCTATGCAGGCTTGGGAGTGTGTTGACAGGTGGAGCTGCTGTTCAACATAGGCAAGAAGCATAGGCTTTGTGTGATTGTGAGCACGAAACGCAACAGTTGTTGAGCAGTCTGGCTAGAGACGTGGGCAACTATTGCAAAGAAATTCACAAGAAGCTCCAGGGCAGAGATCGAGGTGGTGGACGCAGATGACGAGGCCATGGCTCGAGGTGGCGTCCTGATATCTCTGTGTGGGTTCGTGACGATAACTCTTGAGCAACTCGAGGCAAGAAGAGAGGTAAGTTGCGGCGGGTTTGCAAAGTGGTGGCTTTGCAAGACGTCTTGGTTAAGGCGTGGGATCGAACAGGAGAAGCAACAATGCAAGGAGAAGCACTCAGGGATGGCGTAGAGAAACACGTGGTTGACGTGTGAGGACGCTGAAGCATGGCGATAGTGCATGTTGTGCAGAAGTTGCAGGTTGTTCAAGACGGTGCTCAAGTGACGAGAACGGTGATGAAGAAAACTACTGCAGTAGTGAAGAGGAAGCGAGTCTCGTTTGCACTTGACGTGGTTGGTGGTGAACTCTCCAGTGATGAGCTAGCTGGTGGAGAGATGGAGCCACACTAATCCCCAAAGTGTCATGCTTTGGGACGCACCCGTGTCGGGGGTGCGAGGCGTGCCCTAGGAGGGGGTGCAGAGCATCTCGGTAGAGGTGCGATGGCGGTCCATGCAGTTGGAGCATGGCGGATGCGGAGTTGACATCAACAACGGAGTTGGCTGAGGAATTCGCTAGGCGCTTGCAGAATTCAAGCCAAGGTGGAGTTTGTTGGGTTTTGTCTCGAATTCCGCAAGACGAATCGGTGTACCCGATGCGTCTGATTTGTCCTCTGAGGAGGTGATCTCTGAGGAGGTGATGGCTAGGGCTTGGTGGGCTTTTCCACCTCCTCTATATTAGTATAAATAGAGGTGCTAGCTATTGTTTCTAATTGAGTCGAGTTGAGAGAGATTGGTGAGAGATATTAGTGAGCGGATGTGAGAGGTTAGGGTTTCATAGATGTAGTCTATGAGGATGAGAGTACCGCGTCGACGTGGTCCGCGGATTGAGCCGTCTCTCCCCTACGATGTATTCCCTCATTGATATAGTGAAATTCTCCTCCTCCCGTGGATGTAGGCGGTTTGGCCGAACCACGTTAAATTCTTGTGTGTCGTTTTTCTTCTCCTATATGGCGTGTGTGTGGTGTGCGATCGTGTGGCGTTATTTTTGCTTCCGTTGCGATGGGAATTCGGGTCGACGAATAATTCCCTAACAGTATCAATTTAGGAAGGCAGTTGTTTTAGATTCGACAGTGGCGTATCCGGCAATAATGGCCGGAATTGGTGGCCACGACGTGTCAATCTCTTCTCTCTCTGTCTCTCTCGCTATCTCCTTTGTCTCGATCTGTGTCACCTTCTCTCTTCTCGTGTTCGATCTTTCTGCCTCAATCTGTTTTCATCATCGAGTTGTGTCTTTGACAATTTTACCCTCTTGTTAAGAGTTTTGGACGGAAAATTTTACCAATTTCAGTCTGATGGAAATTTTGCAAACGAGAATGCAGCAGGCAAAATTTGAAACAATTTGTAATCAGAAAATTTTACCCTTAATAATAAAAACTCTATGTTTAATAAGTATTTGGTCGAGTTAAATTTTAATCTGAGTTTTGAAGAATTGGATCGGACTTTATGCTGAAATAGTCCCACTTTAGGAGCTTCTTAGGGTTTCTTGTGATTTCGTCGTTGGGATAACTTGTAGGAGTGACCTAGCGTCTACTGCACTGCAACAATCAAGTACTCCTATTTGCTTTTATCTCGATGTATTTTGTAGTCCACCTCAAAAAAATGTATTTGGTAGTTGGGTGCGCAAGTTGATCCGGTCACCACGGTTTAAGTAAAATAAAATCAATTACTTGTTTACATATCAATGCGTTTTGAAGTGAAGTTGTCGTCCCAACTTGAAATGTTAATAATATAATAATGAAAATAATTTGCTTGGACACTAAATCTATGCAGTTTGACACTATTAACACTAGACCTCCAATACCTTTACTTTCATAGAAAAATGTCATGCAATTTTCTTTTGGGACAATTGGCTTTCAGTTGTTAAAAGAGTTGGACAAAATTAACGAAATGTACAATAATACTTATCACATGAGTTATGTGATGGGATGTAATATTACAATAAATTTTGCTACTTTAATATGTTAACGTTTGGAGACTATTGTCTCAAAATGAAAAGTGCTTTTTTTTTTTTTTTTTTTTTTTTTTTTTTTTAATGAAATTGAAGGTTTTGGAGGTTTAGCGTCACAAGTGTCAAATTGCATATAGGATTTTGTCCTAAAATCAAGTACTCTCATTTGCTTATTTGTCAAATGTGTTTTGATTTTGAAGTTGAGTTGTAGTCCTAGCTTGAAATTTTAATAATATAATAAAATAATTTGGCTGAAAACAATTTTGTTTGCGCTAAAATTTAAATGTACAGGGGAATATTTTTTTTGAGAAGAACAATATTTAATGAAAGCTTCATTTTATAGGCAAGCAGAAAGCTTTCAAGTACATATCTAAAAGAGAAACCATAATGACTAACACATCTAGATGGTTATCTAGCATAGCATGTTTTGTTGATCCGTGGGTTAAAGCAACCTCGACGTGAGAAACTTTAGAAAGACAGCAAACATATACGATCCAAGGTGCCCTTGATCCTACCAAAAACGGGTGCATCTTAGTAGACTGGCTCACTCCGGTCTGAAACAAAGATAAAATAATAACAATAGAGTTGTCAGTGCTAAGATTAGTGCATGAAATGTGGTGATGCAATGCAATGTTTATTCCATGCTCTATAGAAAGGAGCTCGGCCTGCATCGCATTGGACGCATAGCCTTTCTACCAACAATTCAATGTTCGCCATTCTCTCCTATAGTATGAAGACTAGTACTCAAGTTAAGGAGCCAGCCATTCCATGCCCTATCAACAAAGATGTCAGCGGAATTGATGTGATAATGGTTGCCTTGTTTCATCACAGCCCTAGTATTTGGAGAATGTAACCCTTGATTATTGCAGCTTGTAGGACTTTCAGCTAGACTCATAATTTGAGCTTCATGCTCAATTGTTCTCTTAGTGCCCTCCACCGAGAAATCACTACTGCTGAGCACCATACATCTGTTTCTCCTGATAGTCTAGATCTTGTATGCGTCCCTTGGAGACTATGTCACAAAGATCTTGGTCAAAATCCTTATCATATAACGGAGCAACAACTCGGCATATGAGAAATGATGATTTGTGGTTTCTGATACTTGTTAGCAAAGCTAACACTACTTAAAGCGTTAGGAACATAAACTCAGCTAGAAGCTTCCCATGGGCGCAGAATTTTCATTTCTCGAGAATATTCAGACCCCATATGGCACCCTACTTATTGTCTTCATCACTGGTTAGCTCTTTTTACCGAAAGAGCCCTCCATGCTATAAATAGTGCTTGCTCTTCTCACATCAAAAATTGTATCTTGATTGGCTAGTGAAGTGACCTATTCTGGTAAGGCCATATATTTTATCAGGCTCCTTGTCGATTGGTAATTCGATGGAAACAATTGTGTTGGCAATGATTCCGAGGACTAAGGCTGTTATCACATCTTTCCAGTCTAGCGAACCATTGGATGTAGTAATTCATTCATTGACCGCCATATTTGGGATGACTGAGTCTATAGCAACTAACTTCGATAGCGGCTATGTTAGACATGTGATCCATTTGTCATGTAGGATGCTAATGCTATTTTCGCAACCCACTTGCCCCATAATTTTCCCTAAGCAGATCTCTTCTAAATATGATGTTTTCCAAACCTAACGCATTGCTACGAATTCCAGTTCTCAACAAACACTTTGAACAACATCGTTTTGATAACGAAACTTTATAGGTAAGCATGAGTGGTTTTTGTGCGAACGCCACGCCTTGGCTACAAGGAGAGCTTGATTGAACCAATTAAAATTTATTAATACTTGAGATCCCCCAAATTTAAAGAGAGAGGACTTTCTTGGGAATGGTTCAAAAGGGAGTTGTTTTGTTTGGGTTCCATCATTTTTCCTTATTTAGTTAGAGAATTTTTCATTACGGGGTTTTAAAGGAGGAGCTAACATAAATTGGAGGTGCAAGTAGAATGAATTTTGCAAGGCAAGTCTCCCAACACTTCTAAGAAATTTGTTCGTCCGTCCAACTTATCTGAGATTGAACTCCTGATAACACAAAAAAAAAAAACATTTTTCTTTCGCCCCCCGAAATTATCGACGGACCCATATATGTGCTATCCTAATTTTGATATTTTATCACCAAAAACTTTGCAAAGATGTCCCTTAAACCTCTCGAGACATAGCCTTATAGAAGTTGTCAAGTGCTAAACTAAGATTAGCACATGTTAAAAAGGAAGGTGGGAAGAAGGCTAGAAAATCATCCACAAAGGAAATATGCTATAGATTGTAGATTCCTTTATATAGGGAGACTCTCAGGCAAAACCTGCTCATGTTGAGATTTGAATGTTGGTGTAGATGCCCTAGAGACAATCTATTTTTAGTGTGGACGTTGTTTTGGCTAGACTATTCATTTTATTATATATGGAGATATTAATATAATGAAGTTCTCAGATTGCAATTGTTGTTATCTTAAATTCTCCGTAGTCAAGTATATTGGTTAGTAGGACGATCACTATGCATAACGACGAGTATGTGGGTAGACTGATATGGAGATATCAAGTCTAACACATGGGCATGCATTAGGTGTAATGGCATACTGAATTGACCGACCGTGAGAAGGCTATATGGAAGTTATGTGAATGTCACAAGTGCTTCTCGTAGTGACAATGGTGTTGTGGTCCTTTTCCTTGAAGTCATTAGATACTTCAGTTGTGAGTTATCATGATTTGATATCGTTATAAGTTTCACCGTAATTGGGTAACTATAAATGCGATAATCGGACATAATATAAAGAAAACTGAGAGATGTAGAGAGGATTTTTCCCTCCCACATAACGGGAGTATATATCCATGGCCAATCGATGAGTAGTACTTATAAATGCATGGCCAGACTTAGGTAAATCGTTATACGATATTGATGTTATATGTTCCGATAGTCTATTCCCAGGATCAAGAAATTATGTATTGGATATACGAGTGTGAAATATGTGTCTCGTGTCCAATCCGGATATTGTGACCAAGGAATATATACAGGACGGTAACATTGGTCACGGAGGTTTGTCAGATCACCAACTATTCCTATTGCTTAGGTAGCATCGATGTGTTGCTAGACACCGCTCAATGTTTGAAATTGTTACTGCCAACGTAATAGGAACCTGCAGAGTCCCACACCAAAGGTTAGACTTTATGTAGATATTAATTAGTTGGACTAATTAAACAAATTATAAGAATGAAGGATCAAAGTGCAACAACCTGCATATATAGTTGGACTAAATAGCAACGTGGACTAAACTACTAATTAATAAAAAACTGATCGCATTAGTAGTGGTGCAGTTTTATAATTAATAAAGAGTTACTAATTATAAAAGGCTAGTCCAGGCCTAATTTCATTACATTAAATAATTAGAGCAAAAGAAGAGAGACCAAGAAGAGGCCGAACCCCTCCTTTGCCGACGACAACAGGCGCTCCTCCCTTCCTCTTCCTCCATTGTTGAACAAGTTTCATTCGATCAAGCCTGCCGATTGCTTCCTTCCATACACTTCTAGCACAAACAATAGAGGAATATCCAGTTGCTTATCATATGGTGTGGATATCTGCAGAGGTGTGGACATCAATTCTACATAGTGATCGGTCAGATTAACAAGGTAACCTTATCTCCTTCATCACGTTATGAATGCTTCACCTATGATTCAAGGAGGTTTTTGAGCAGATTTTTTTGTATTTCCGCTGCGTAACCTGCATCAAAGCCCTACAGTGGTATCACAATCACATGTCGATAGTGCATAATGTGATTTATGTGGTTATCTTTTTTATCAATTTTGATCGTATATGTCAGTTTGTCCGTGAAGAGTAATAAAACTGTTGGGTTTTAATGTATGTAACTCAGCAGAATAACAAAAATTTAATTCCTACTCAAAGCCCACGAAGGATCACAGGAAGAGACATCATAACATGATAAGGCACATAGAAGATGTGAACCTTTTTGGTTTGGGAGATCACACGAAGAATATTGTCCTCGTCTCTACGGTTGATCCACGTCTAGAGGTGAGATCTAGATTCTTCCTTCTCAAGTGATAGCTTGGACCGGAGGAAGAGGGAAGAAGGAATCAAGCAAATAAGGAGGCAAAGGGAGGGATTCGTCCCTCTCTTTGAGCCGACGGGAAGGAGGGGGGGGGGGGGGGGGGTGGGCGGACGCAGGGGGGTTCGGCCCCTGTGTGATCTTGCTCTCTCTCTCTCTCTTGCTTTCTCTCCCACTCACTTATGTTATGTCTATTAACATTCATGGGAAGGAAGCTAGAGCCTCCTTTATATAGACCAACAACTCTTGTTAGTTTACATAAAGACCCTTCCTAGTTCTACATGAACTTCGATTACTCCCTTCCTTGCATATTAGTCCTACTAAGTTTGCAAGGTGTTGAAAAGTGATCATTCTCATTAATTAATCATATTAGTTAATCCCAAATCTAGTTCTACTCTATTTGACGTGTGACCCCATAGGTTTCTACTTAGTTGGTAGAAACTTATTACTAACGTGGAGCGGTGTCTAGCAACACATCCATGCCACCCAGCTAATCAAAATAAGTCAGTGATCCCGACAAACCTTTGTGCCCAATATCTCATATTGCACTCTCCCCTTGTCTACATATCCGGATTGGACACGAGACATAGTCACACTCGTGTATCCAATCGATAGTTCCTCGATCCTTGGAATATGCTTATGCAAGTAGATAACATCAATATCTCCATACTAATTTATCTGAGTCTGGCCAGACATTCAATAAGCCTCATCCCTCGAGTGGCCGTGGATATTTGCTCCCATCATGTGGGAGGGAAAAATCCTCTCCACATCACTATGATCTCTAAGCTTGCTTCCTATCATGCCCGATAGCTATCTTTATGATTACCCAGTTACGGTGTAACGTTTGATAACATCAAAGCAAGTTCACAACTAGATTATCTAGTGACTTCAAGTCTAAGGATTGCAATTATATTAGCACTACGAGAAGCGATTGTGACTTTAACATAATCTAATGTATCCTTCTCGTTGTGGGTCAATCTAGTATGCCATTACTCCTAATGCATACCCATGTGTTAGAATTGATATCTCCATACCAAATCTACACACATACTAGTCTATATTTGATCGTCCTATGAATCAATATAATGAACTAGGGATATTTAAGATAAACAACACATTGTATCTAAGGACTTCATTATATTAAATATCACTGTATATAATAAATGAATATTCTAGCCAATAACATTGTTCATACTAAATATTAGATTGCCTCTAGGGAACCTATTCCAACAGTCTCTCACTTGCACTAGAGCCAATCTGGTGCATCTCGTATGCGTATAGATCTGGCATGCCCTTCACGCTTTCGCTGCGCAAGAGGTTTTGTGGGCGGATCTGAAAGATTGTCATCCGTTGGAATCTTGCACAACTTCACATCTCCTCGATCGATCATATCACGAATAATATGGAACCTCCTAAGTACATGCTTTGATTTCTGGTGTGATCTTGGTTCCTTCGCTTGTGCGATCGCCCCGGAGTTGTCACATTACAACTCTATGGGATCCACGATGCTAGGTACCACACCGAGCTCAGTGATAAACTTCTTTATCTAAAGTGCCTCTTTTGCTGCTTCCGCAGTAGCAATGTACTCAGCTTCTGTTGTAGAATCAGCAACTGTCCCTTGCTTGGAATTCTTCTAGCTCACAGCTCCTCCATTCAGGCAAAACACGTATCCAGACTACGATCTGTAGTCATCTTTCTCGGTTTGGAAGCTCGCATCAGTGTAACCAATTACACTTAGCTCTTCCTTACCTCCAAATATCAAGAACGCATCCTTAGTCCTTATAAAGTACTTTAGGATGTTCTTGACAAAAATCCAGTGACTCTCACCCGGATTGGACTGATATCTGCTCACCATACTCGACGCTTATGATACGTCTGGTCTAGTACATAACATGGCGTACATGATGGATCCTATGGCCGAAGCATATGGTATCCTACTCATGCGGTCCTTCTCAATCTCATTGGAGGGACATTCATTCCTGGAAAGAGTGACTCCATGCGACATGGGCAAGAATCCCTTCTTGGAATCTTGCATGTTGAACATCTTCAACACCTTGTCTATATATGTACTTTGACTTAGGCCGAGCATCTTTCTAGATCTATCCCTATAGATCTTTATACCAAGTATGTAGGTTGCATCTCTTAAGTCCTTCATTGCGAAACACTTTCCTAGCCAATCTTTAACAGATTGCAAAGTATGAATATCGTTTCCAATGATTAGTATGTCATCCAGATACAAGACCAGAAATAATACAGAGCTCCCACTAACTTTCTTGTAGACATAGGGCTCATCTTCGTTCTTGATGAAGTCAAACTCTTTGACCGCATCATCAAAACGTCGATTCCAGCTCCTAGAAGCTTGCTTCAATCCATAAATGGACCTTTGTAGCTTACAGACTTTATTGGCATTCTCTGGATCCTCAAAACCCTCCAGTTGTGTCATGTACACATCCTCGGGGAGGTTCCCATAAAGGAAAGCTGTTTTGACATCCATCTGCCATATCTCATAGTCGTAGTATGCTGCAATAGCAAGTAAGATTCGAATGGACTTGGTCATGGCGACTAGTGAAGAGGTCTCATCATAGTCAATACCATAAATCTGTCCATACCCTTTGGCTACCAGTCGCCCCTTATAGGCAACTACTTTTTCATCCATGTCGGTCTTCTTCTTGAAGATCCATTTGCACCCTATGGGCCGAGCCCCTTCGGGTGGTTCCATCACGCTCCATACTTTGTTGGTGTACATGGAATCCATTTCGGATCTCATGTCTTCCAGTCACTTTTTGGAGTCTGGGCCTTCCATGGCCTCCGCGTAAGTCGCAGGCTCATCATCCATGAGTGGTACGACATCGGGATCAGTCACGAGAAGTCCGTACCTCTCTGGCTCATGACACACTCTTCCTGACCTACGGAGTTCCTGTGTTACCTGAGAAGGTTCCTCCACAACAGTTTGCGGTTCCTGCTCATGTTCCATCATTGGTTCAGTGATTTGGGGTTCTTGAATCTCTTCAAGTTCTACAGCCCTCCCACTTGCTTCTTTAGAGACAAATTCTCTTTCCAGAAACACGCCGGTCCGAGCAACAAACACTTTGTTCTCGGTGGGATTGTAGAAATAATACCCTTTAGTTTTCTTAGGATATCCCACAAATTTACACTTATCCGCCTTGGGCCCGAGCTTGTCTGTTTGTAAACGTTTTACATAGACATCGCAACCCCTAATCCTCATAAACGACACTATGGGACGCTTCCCATTACACATCTCATATAGTGTCTTCATGACTGATTTGGATGGAACACGGTTAATGGTAAAAGTCGCCATTATTAGAGCATGTCCCCAAAATGATATCGAAAGATCTGTTTGACACATCATAGATCGCACCATATCTAATAGTGTGCGATTCCTCCTCTCGGACACGCCATTCTGTTGTGGCGTTTCGGGTGGAGTGAGGTGGGATACTATCCCACACTCTCTAAGATACTCATCAAACTCTTGGCTTAATTTTTCTCCTCCACGATCCGACCGTAGAGCCTTAATACTTTTACCAAGTTGCTTCTCTACTTCATTCTTAAATTCTTTGAACAATTCAAAGGATTCAGATTTGGCTTTCATAAGGTATACAAATCCATATTTACTGAAATCGTCAGCAAAAGTAATGAAGTAGGTGTAACCACCTCTGGCAGGCGTGGGGAAGGGCCCACATACATCAGTATGTATGAGTGCCAATAACTCACTAGTCCTCTCACCTTTCTTATTGAAAGGGGACTTTGTCATTTTTCCTAATAAACAAGATTCACATATCTCATATGATTCCAAATCAAATGAGCCTAGAAGTCCATCCTTATGGATTCTGGATATGCGTTTCTCATTTATATGGCCTAAACAACAGTGCCATAGATATGTAGATTTTAAATCATTAGTTTTAATCCTTTTAGTATTTATGTTATATATTGGACTATTTAGATCAAGGATATACAATCCATTAGACAAATGCGCACTAAAATAGTGCATACTATCAAAATAAATAGAGCAACACTTGTCCTTTAGTAAAATAGAAAAACCCTTCTCGTCCAAACAAGAAATGGAAATAATGTTTCTGCTCATAGCAGGCACATAAAAGCAATTGTCTAATTCTAAAACAATTTCAGAAGGCAAAGATAGCTCATAAACGCCTACAGCTAATGCAGCAACTCTTGCTCCATTCCCGACGCGCAGATCTATCTCCCCTTTAGCCAATCTTCTACTTCTTTTCAAATCCTGCACATTTCGACAAATGTGAGAACCACATACAGTATCCAATACCCAAGATGAAGAAATAGAAAGATTGACGTCTATAACATAAATACCTGGTGGTGGTGGAATCACTATTCCAAGCTTCTTATCCTCCGGATATTTAGGGCAATTCCTCCTCCAGCGACCCGGCTGGCTGTAGTAGTGACATTCACCTTTAGCCACCCCTCCACTAGGCTTTAGGGCTTCCTTGGATTTCGCAACTTTCTGGCGCTTTCCTTTGGACGTAGAGGCAATTCCTTTGCCCTTCTTCTTATGCACCATCATTATGGCCTTGGCCTTGCCTTTGTTGACGTTCTGTTCAGCTGTCTTTCGCATGTTCAACAAGTCTGGCAGAGTCTTACTGATCTCGCTGATATCATAGTTCATGATGAACTGATTATAACTGTCAGGCAACGATTGCAAGACAAGATTAGTTGCCAAATCTTGGCCAAGCGGGAATCCCAGTCTCTCAAGGTTCTCAATGTACCCGATCATTCGGAGTACATGAGGCCCTACTGGATTCCCTTCTACGAGACTACTTTTGAATAATGCTTTGGACACCTCATAGCATTCATGTCTTGCCTGTTCCTGAAACAATGGTTTGAAGTGTATGATCATATCATAGGCCTCCATGTTCGCGTGTTGCTTCTAAAGCTCAGCAGACATGGTGCAAAGCATGATGCAAGTCACGTCATTCGAATCATCAATATGTTTCTGACGTGCCCTTACTTCCGCTAGAACAGACTCATCCTGCGGTGGTTCAGGAATCGGAGTCTCCAAGATGTACATCTTCTTTTCTTGCTTAAGGACAATCCTTAAATTTCTTTACCAGTCAAGAAAATTTGTTCCATACAATTTATCCTTCTAAGGGACAGATCGTAGAGATGAAGTCGATGCGTTGTTGTTTGCCATTTGGAATTCTAGAAAACGAGAAATGTGCAATTTTAGTATTTTCAACAATTTAACTATATTCAACAATGGCTAGATCATCAAATATAGCTCCCACTATTTTTCTCGGATTAATAGCCCTCACCATTAATGCGGAAAGTATCATTATATTTTCTAGTAGGTCCAAGATCGCTTTTTCACTTCTTCTTGAGCTTGCTCTGGCAAGTCACCCAAGAATATGTTATTTAAGTAGGAACCATTCCAATTTCATCCCATGCAACTCTTGGTCCAATTAGGTGAATAACTCTTTATTCTCTATCCTTCAGATAACCTCTAATTGTCATGCCTCTAGGCTCATCAATCCAATTGAGTCTTACCCAGTTGCGTCCAACGTCTTGCTTCAACATACACACATTACTAGCTTGTGTCGTCCGCAACACACCATGGTAAATTAAAATCGCCTTGCTTTGGCAAGCCCGAATTTTAATGAACCCTGATCATGAAGGGTGTTTTCGCAAGAGAAGGCAAACCGCAATATTTAATTGAGGGATTTAATCATTCTTAATTTCTTTGGTTGATCAACATGATCTACTTATTTGGATTGGGCAATCCACAATAAAAGACCATCCTTGTTTATTATTATCTTGTTAACGTTTTGCTAGTATCGCCATACAAACAAAATTAAATAACAAGACATAAGTAATAAACATCCACAAAAAAAAAAAAAAAAACGTGGCATGGATATGGCCTCTAGGCTAAGATATTATCAAGACAATGATAATATCTATTTTCCCTAACGTGACAAGCTCATCTCGATGTGCTCCACCATAGCCGCACGCCTAGGGGGGTGTCTTCATCGTCTTTTGGCTTCTTTGGTTCTCCGGTCTTCTTCTCCATGCTCTTGGCTATCATCTAAATATTACTAATTCTAGCCTAACATCTAGAATAAATGAATAATAAAAGCCTCACATGTTGAGGAGAAAAATGACTCGCAGACCGTAAAATCTAATTAATTATTACATTAATTTGATCAGCTCGCAGGCCGTAAACCAAACCACAAAGCAATAAACATTCACAACCTAGGCCATATCCATCCACCATGCAACAAAGCACATAATACACTTAAAATCAATTTTCAATGCGCTTGTCCAATTTTAATTGAACCCCGAGAGGACCGCCGCCCGCCACGTGGCCCGGCCCTAGGCCGGTCACCCTAGTGACCCGCGGCCTTGCTTGGCGCGCAAGGAGGAGGGCGGACGGCTAGGGTTTCGACCCTAGTCTCCTTCCCTTCCTTCCTTGTTCCCCAAGCATGGTTGTTTCCTTATGGATTTTTCCATAAAATTGTTTCCATAATTGAAAAACTCTTTTTTCAACTATGTGCCCATGAACCCTACTTTTGAAGAACCCAATAATTCACATCACGTGTGATTAAACTCACCAATTCTAACATCCAATGTTAAATTAGATCTTGTTTATATTGAATCAGATTCAATTTTGCATCTACTATGCCAATTAATTTCAGTTTTCACGTAATATGAATATAACGGTGTATAAACTAAAATCGTAACAAATAAAATCATGTTATGCACTACGACCTGTGGCTCTGATACCCCTGTTGGGTTTTGAAGTAGGTAATGCTTCAGAATAACAAAAATTTAATTCCTACTCAAAGCCCACCAAAGATTACAGGAAGAGACATCATAACATGAAAAGGGACATAGAAGATGTGTACCTTTTTGGTTTGGAAGATCAGACGAAGAATATTGTCCTCGTCTCTACGGTTGATCCACGTCTAGAGGTGAAATCAATATTCTTCCTTCTGAAGTGCTAGCTTGGACCGGAGGAAGAGGGAAGAAAGAATGAAGCAACCAAGGAGGCAAAGGGAGGGATCCGGCCCTCTCTTTGAGCCGACGGGAAGGGGGGGGGGACGCAGGGAGGGATTCGGCCCTTTGTGTTCTTGATCTCACTCTTGATTTCTCTCCCACCCACTTATGTTATGTCTATTAACATTCGTGGGAAGGAAGTTGGATCCTCCTTTATATAGACCAACAACTCTTGTTAGTTTACATAAAGGCCCATCCTAGTTTTACATGAACTTGGATTAGTCCCTTCCTTGCATATTAGTCCTACTAATTTTGCATGAGTTGCAAAGTGATCCTTCTCATTAATTAATCATATGAATTAATCCCAAATCTAGTTCTACTCTATTTGACGTGTGACCCCATAGGTTTCTACTTAGTTGGTAGTAACTTATTACTAACATGGAGCGTTGTCTAGCAACACATCCATGCCCCCCAACTAATAGAAATAAGTCAGTGATCCCGACAAACCTTTGTGCCCAATATCACATATTGCACTATCGCTTTGTCTCCATATCCGGATTGGACATGAGACATAAATAGTCACACTCGTATATCTAATCCATAGTTTCTCGATCCTGAGAATATGCTTATGCAAGCAGATAACATCAATATCTCCGTATTTATTTATTTGAGTCTTGCCCTACATCAATAAGCCTCATCCCTCGAGTGGCCGTTGATATTTACTTCAATTATGTGGGAGGGACAAATCCTCTCTACATCACTACGATTTCTAAGCTTGAACAAGCGCGTTAAAAATTTGTTTTCACTGTATTATGTGCTTTGTTGCATGGTGGATGGATATGGCCTAGGCTATGGATGATTGTGTTTGTTTGTGGTTTGGTTTACGGCCTGCGAGCTGATCAAATTAATGTAATAGTTAGTTAATTTTACGGCCTGCGAGCTTATCATCTTCTCAACATGTGAGGAACATTATCACAGAATGGTTATTTGGATGAGCCTAGAGGCACGACAATTATGTGTTATCTAAAGGATAAAGAATAAAGAATTAGCTTCATGTTGGCTACCATGAACTCTGAGATTTTAAAGCAAGATGAGAACATGGAGGCGTATAACATGATCGTACATTTAAATAAGCTCTTTTCAAGAGCCGGCCATACATGATAGGTTTGAAGTGTTGCTCCATTTGCATTTTACCTTCTTTTGATTATCACTCGTCATGATCAAGATGTAATCAAGCTCGGGCTTGCCAAAACAAGGTGACTTGATTCTTCAAGATGTGACGAGACGACACAAGCTAGTAATGTGTGATTGATGAAGCAAGAGATCAAACGCAAATAAGCTATTTCAATATAATTGAAAGCTTAGAATATGGGAGTTATATATGGGATGGATAAAGAATAAGGATTTGTTCTCCCTATTGGACCAAGAATTTCATTGGATGCAATTAGAGTTTTGTTCATAGACGATTTACTCGATATGATTGAGAACCGCTGAACAAAGTGCTAGCCAAAAGGGTGGTGTAGTGGAAAATGAACTGCCCAAAGTACGTGAAGGAAAAAGGGAATTATGAATTCCAATTTAAGATATCTTTGTTGTAAAAGGCTAATGTGTATATCTCACCATCATAGGTATTTTATACCATATGAGAATCTCACATTTATAGAAATGTGCAGGATCTCAAGAGAAGAAGACAATTGGGTAAGGAAGAGATACACATACACGTGGAGCAATGAAGCATGGGTTGCTGAATTAGCCATAGGAAATTATCTATACCTTTTAGAATTATCCTTGAATTAGACAAGTACGATTATGTCCCTGCTATGAGTAGGAACATTATCGCAATTTCTTGTTTGGACAAGGAAAAGTTACCTATTAAAATAATGGACAAATGTTATTCCATTTATTTAATAAAATGCATTATTGTAATGCTAATTTGTCTAATGGATTGTAGATCCTTGACCATGATAGTTTCATTTATAACATTAAAGATATAACTTTGGCATTGTGGTTTAGGTAACGTGAATGAGACCGCATTTCTAGACTCTATATGGATGGATTTATGGACTCATCCGATTATGAATCATATGAGAGATGTTAGAATTGTTTGACGGGCAAAGATATGATCTTTTGGACTCATACATACTGGTGTATGTGTACCACTAAGCACAAGTGCTAGAGATGGTTTTGGTACTTCATCATGTTTATTTATTCAATAAATATGGATTTGGGTCTTATGAAGAACAAATTAGAATTCTTAGAAAAATTCAAGGAATTCAGGAATGAAGTAGAGAACTAGCTTGGCAAGTGTATCAAGACTCTACGAATAGATCGTGGATAAGTATGCTTAAGTCAAGTGTTTGACAAGCATCTAAAAGAGTATTAGATACGATCCAAACTCACTCTACCTAGAACACCATCTTGGAAAGGCATGTCTATGAGGAGAAGTCGGACCTTGTTGGACCCGGTTCGGTTATGATATGTCAAACAGGACTTCCAATTTACTTTTGGGGCTATGCTCTACTTATAGCAATTTCGCCCATTAACCTTGTTCCTTCAAAAACAGTTATGAATACATCGTATGATATGGACTAGGAGGTGTCCTAGTATTTCATAAATATTTGGGATTGTGAAGTTTTTGTAAAGCGTTTATAGATAAACTTGGACCCAATTCGCATAAATGTATTTTTGTGGAATATTCGAAAGGATATTATTTATACAATTCAATCGAGAACAAAGTATTTGTTGCTCGAACCACTATGTTTCTAAAAGGAGAATTGTCTCTAAAAGAAACAGTGAAAGGATAGTAGAAATTGAAGGAGTTCAAGAACCAAAACAACACATTCATCTTTTGATGAAACATGAGCAGGATCACAAGACGTTCTGCAGAAACCTACTCAAGTAGCTATGGAAATATAGATTTCTCATAATCCTGTGACATATTGTTGAGTGGGCCAGACTCTCACAAATGGCTTAAGACTATGAGATATGAATGGAATCCATGTAACAAAGTATGGGATTTGTTGGAACCACCTAAAAAGGGTATGACCCATAGGGCGCAAGTGGGTTTTAAGGAAAACTAACATGAATGGTAATAGGATTACTTTTAAGGGACAATTGGTGGCTAAAGGGTTTTCTGTGATCCCATAGTATAGACTATGACGAAACTTTTCCCTAGTTGCGATGCTTGAATCCATTCGCATCTTGCTTGTATGAATCTATCTATGGATAGAACCAAGCTTCTTGGAGTTCTAATCTTAGATTCAATGATGAAATCAAATGGTATGATTCCATCAAGAATGAAGATAAATCTTATATTTACAAGAATGTTAGTGGGAGCGCAGTTGTATTTCTGGTCTTGTATGTGGTTGACATACTGGTCATTGGGAATGATGTACCTATCATAATTTGGTAAAGAATGGCTAGGGAATCGATTTTCTAAGAAATGACTTAGGCGAAGCAACTTATAAAATATATGGAGATAGATTAATAATGTTGTACGGCGTAATTCAAAGTGCATATAATGACAAAGGTGCTGAAACAGTTCAACATGCAAGAATATGGATTCTTACCTATGTCACATGAGATTAGTCTTTGAAAGACTAATTTTCTTCCCAATTAGATTGCGAGGGACCGTATGAATAAAGATTCATAGGATACGCTATGTTATGTGCAAAGGCCATACATGTCAGTTGAAGAATGACATAAAGATACGAGTTATAACCAGATAAGAGTAATTGGATATTGATCAAGAGAATCCTTATGTGCTTGACAAGAACTAAGGATGGATTCTTGATATATAAAGGATAAGGAGGGTTCACTGTAAGGAGTTACAATGATGCGAACTTCCAATCCAACAAGGATGATTTCAGATCATAGTCAATTTTAGTGTTTTGCCTTAGTTGAGGGACTGTGAGCTGGAAGGTTCCTGGCAAGATTCAGTTGCCGATTCTATCACAGAGGACTGAGTGTATTGTTGCATTCGATTGTCGATAGAGGAGATGTTAATATTTTCAAAGTACCAGTAAATGTCTCTCTTACCTCTTGCGCATCAAAAGCATTAGGGCCGCAATAGATCAATAGGCATATGATGCACCAGATTGACTCTAGTGAAAGTGGGAGACTGTTGGAATTTTTCCCTAGAGGCAATCAATTTATAGTGACATTAATATGGACTTACTTTTCATTATGTTATCGATATGGAGATATGCTAACATGAATGAAGTCCTAAAATATAAATGTTATATTCTTAAATATCCCTAGTCGAGTACTATAGTTAATAGGACGACTGTATTGCATCGAGACTAGTATGTGGGTAGATTGATATGGGGATATCAAGACTAACACATCGGTACACATTAGGAGTAATGGCGTACTGGATCGACACACCATGAGAAGGCTACATGAGAGTTATGTGAATGTCACAAGCAGTTCTCATAGTGACAATGGTATTGTGATCCTTAGACTTGAAGTCACTAGATATTCTAGTTGTGAAATATCATGCTTTGATATTATCAAACATTGCGCCTTAACCTGGTAACTATAAAGATAATTATCGGGCATGATAGGAAGTAAGCTGAGTGATCGTAGTGATGTAGAGAGGATTTTTCCCTCCCACATAACGGGAGTAGATATCCACGGCCACTCGATGAGTGAGACTTAGGGAAATGAATGGCCATGCTCCAATAAATAAATATGAGATATTGATGTTATTTGTTTATCTAAGTCTACTCACTGATCCAGAAACTATGGATTGGATATACAAGTGTGACACTCCTTTTCTTGTGTGCAATCCGGATAGATGAGACAAATGGATTATACAACCCGGTAACATTTGTCACAAAGGTTAGTCAGATCACTGACATTCCTATTACTTGGGAGCATTGATGTATTGCTAGATAACGCTCAATGTTTCTAATAATTATTATTACTGCCACGTTACTGTGAACCTACAGGGTCACGCACAATAATAGATCAAGCTGGGATTATTGCTAATTAGTTGGACTAAATAGCAATAATGAATTAAATGGACTAAAGTGTAAAATGTACTCATCAGTTGGACTAAAGAGCAATTGTGGACTGGAATGTAACTAGTCCCACATTGTTGGGTTTATGGGCAAAGGTGAATTTCTCTAGCTATAAATAGGATTTATAGGCTATGAAAATTCAGCCTTATTAATCCTACACAACACAGTTTACTAGAGCTAGATAGAAAAAAGAAGAAAAGGAGTTTTCTCTCCTCCTAGGGTTCGGCCAGCCCCATGCCGCCCCCTCCTATGGTGTCGTCGACCTCCTTGGCTGCCCACGGCATGGATTTCGCCTCTCTCTCTACCCACGACATGGTGATGCTGTGGTCCTCTCCTTGCCGCGTTGATGGATGTGATCCTGTCCGTGCACGTCCAAGGTCATCCTTCTTCTCAGATTGCTATCACCATTGGAGAAGAAGCCCGGTTGAGGTCTATTCGTGTGGATGCCGAAGAGACAAAGATACTATTCTTTGTATGTGATCGTCCTAGCCTGGTATGGCTGAGGTAACCTTTCTTCCATTCATCATGTTATGATGCTTCACTCGTGATCCTTCGTGGGATTTGAGCAGGATTAACTTTTTCTTATTCCGCTGCATAACCTGCATCAAAACCCAACATGGGCTTGATGTTCCTAGTATAATGAATTAACTTGGAGAAAGTGGGCATCTGCAAGTTAATGAGCATACCTTTGTACTCGTCTCGCATGCCCTGGAGAAAAATTTCAACAAGGCGACTATCGAGCACCTCATCCATGCATTCCAACGAATTCGTCATGAACTTCTTGATAAATGCGAAGCCTTTCTCGTCGTGCTTCTGGTACATACGCAAAAGATGGATCGTCGTGACCTTCTCCTCTACTTGGAAGAATTTGGTGTAGAACTTCTTGACCATATCCTCCCAGGTCTTGATCGAGCCCGCCTCCACGGTTTCGTACCATTTGTACGCGACTGTTCCCAAAGACTTTGGGAATTCTCGCATTAGGAGCGTTGTGTCGATTCCATGCGGGCCGATAAAATCAACGAACCGCATCACATGCTCTTGCGCGTTTTCGCTGAATTCATCAAAGTTCTCACACTTAGGTGACTTGTACCCAGTAGGGTTAGGCATCTAGTAAATATCGCGTGGGATTGGTGTCGAGCTATCAACCATTGGGATGACAGTGACCGCGAAGCACTAGTTCGTGATGAGATTGTCTCGACGTTGCTCCCGAGCTATCACGTTTAAAAGGCGCACTTCCTCCTGGGGTAGACGATGAGGTTTCCACAAGCCCAGGTATGTAGGGCATGCTGGGATCATAAGGAGGCAGAGGTGTGTAGCTTGCTTGAACTCCAGTCACATACGAGGGTGCCATTGGGTATGATGTTGGATTCCCAGCAGACGCACGTTCTTGATGATAACCAAACGAAAGAGGAGGTTCGATGGTAACCTTGGTTGTTGAGGTACAGGCCCATGAGGAAGAGGCAGCTGGATCGAAGATGAAGGGTTCGATTGGGTGGGATTATGTGGCGTAGGTGTCGTGGTTGCTGGAGGGGCTGAAACCCCTAGGGTGGCGTTTTTTGCATTGCCTCCCAGAATCGCCATGATCTGGGCTATCTGGGCAGATTGGGCTTGCATAGCCCTGGCTTGGCTCTGAATCGTTGCATTCAACATCTCCAAGGAAGATTTTTCCCAGAAGTTTTCTAGGTCAGGACATTGGTGTTCGTAGTGATATTGAGTGGGTTCTCCTCTCTTGAGAGTTCTTCCCTTAAAGGATATTGATTGCCTTCACGGGTGTTGGTTTCTTGCGACATGATTGCAGATATTTTGGAAGTTTTGAAGGTGGATTCAGGTCAGTTTCACCAAATGTGTACAAGGAAATATTGAGAGAAGATCCAAGTGTACACCTCTAACATAAAATAAGAACAAGAATAGAAAGCGAAGAGAGGTCGTAGGTTAGGGTAGGGGAAAAAGTAAGCACTTGTTAACTGTTCTTCAGAGAAAGAGAGTATAACGACTAAAAAAAGATCCGAGAGTTTCCATAGAAGGCTAATGTTTCTATATATAGTAGGGATGTGACCGTTACGAGGGGTTAATGCGCCCATCAATGGCGGCTAGATATTCGTCTCATAGCAGCACGTTCGACCGTATATATATAGGGCACGTTACAGGATTATCCGCATATGTAGGGACAATTACACTATTTACCGCATTTATGGACACGTGGTCATTAAATCTCTCAGTCAGTTACCAAGGGCCGCGCGCGAGTGTGGTTGTTGCTCTCGCTTGACGTTTCTTACTCTAACCTCCAAGCCACTAAGTCCCTACAACTCCCGCGCGGTTAGTATCTCGGGCGACCCTGTCTCGCAGCCGCTATATACGTAAGTGCGAGCATAAAGATAAGGATATATACGAATCATAGAGATAATGATAGGGTGTGCATGGAGTACCATCATATACGCTTGATGAGTGCCACGTGGATGAGAATCTGTTCTCTAGATGCACTATCTACAACGCGGGCATTAATTTTTTGCCGTATAAGATAATTTTAAGCGAGAAGGATAAATATTGCCGTTTTGGGAGCAAAAAAAACGGCGATATTTTGTCTTTTGCCGCAAATTTCAGTATATCTTCTTCATTTTTGTGTTCATTTGTTTCATTTCTAGTAGTGAATTCTTGTGTCTCATGCATTTACATTTCAGTTCTTATACTTGTATTATTAACTGCTCAAAACGGGTTTCTGTTTCAAGTACTTGAACCTCTTTTTAAGGACTTGAAAAATATCAGTAACTTATTTCTTAACTTTTTTGATTCCAAAGGCTTGAAACTCATTTCAAGGACTTGAGTTACTATCTATTCTCTTCAAATTACTTTGAAACAACATATTTGGAAAAAGTTTCCATACTCTATTCAACCCCCCTTCTAGAGTATTGATCATGTATTTCTACCTACTGTAATTCCCCTTCAAATAGGAACTGAAAGATGTTGTGGAGCAACCTGAACAAGTAACACAAGAGCTTCGTAGGTCTGGTAGGATATGTCTGGGGCCAGAGATGTACGAACATCTCGTGACTGAAATCGATGACGTATTACTCATGGATGAGAATGAGCCTACAAACTATGAGGAGGCCTTGAAGGGGCTTGACTCTCATAAATGGCTAGAAGACATGAGTCCGAAATGGATTCCTTGTATACCATAAAGTATGGACTTTAGTGGAACCACCCGATAGAGCTCAGCCCATAGGGTGCAAGTGGGATTTCAAGAACAAAACTGACATGGATCGCAATGTGATTGCCTTTAAGGAGAGATTGGTGCGAAAGGATTCAGAAAATTTCATGGTATTGACTGTGATGAATCCTTTTCCTCGGTTGCAATTCTTAAATACATTCACATATTGCTTGCTATTTCAACTTATCACGATTATGAGATTTGGCAGATGGATGTCAAAACAGCGTTACTGTATGGAAACCTCCGTGAGGATGTGTACATGAGAAGACCACAGGGTTTTGAAGATCCGGATGATCCCATAAAGTGTGCAAGTTGCAGCGGTCTAGTTATGGGTTAAAGCAAGCTTTTAGGAGTTGGAATCTTCAATTTGATGATGCAGTCAAAGAGTTTGGCTTTATCAAAAACGAAGATGAACCTTGTGCCTACAAGAAGGTTAGTGGAAGCTCTGTTATATTTCTGGTCTTGTATGTGTATGACATACAAACAATGTTCATACCTTGCAATCTATTAAATATTGGCTAGGGAATTGCTTCTCAATGAAATACTTAGGGGATGCAACTTATGCACTCGGTATAAAGTCTATAGGGATAGATCAAGGAATTTCTCGACCTAAGTCCAAGTACATATATTGACAAGGTGTTGAAGCGGTTCACCATGCAAAATAGAAGAAAGTATTCTTGCCCATCTCAGATGGAGTTAGCCTTACGAAACAGACTGTCTTTCCAATCATATTGAGAAGGACCATATGAGTAAGATCCCATATGCGTCGGCTATTGGATCTATCATGTACGCCATGTTATGTAATAGACCAGATTTGTCATATGCTTTGAGTATGACAAGCAGTTACCAGTCGTATCTGGGTGAGAGCCACTGGAATGCTGTGTAGAATATCCTTAAGTACTTGAGAAGGACTAAGGATTCGTTCTTGATATTTGGAAGGGAGGAAGAACTCACTATAAAGGGATATGCTGATGCGAGCTTCCTACTGACAAGGATTATCTTAGATGGCAGCCGAGTTATGTGTTTTTCCTAAATGGAGGAGCTGTGAGCTGGAAGAATTCTAAGCAAGCGACAATTGAAGATTCTAAAGAAGAAGTTGAGTACATTGTTGCATCGAGTGCACCAAACTGAAGGTGTTTGGATCAATAAGTTCATCAATGAATTGAGTGTGGTTCCTAGCATAGTGGATCCCATTTCATTGTATTGTGACAACACTGGAGCAATTTCACAAGCTAAGGAACCCTGGTCAAACCTGAAATCCAAACACATACTCATGAGATTCCATCTCATTCGAGAGATCATGGACAAAAAGGAGATGTGTAGATATGAAAGATACCAATAGATGATAATCTTTTATGATCCACTTACTAAACTCCTTGCCCAGTGTATGCATGAGGGCCACACTAGATCAATAGGCATAAGAGATGCACCACATTGGGTCCAATACAAGTGGGGGACTGCTGGTGCAGATGCCCTAGAGTCAATCTATTTTAGTGTGAACGTTTTTTTGGCTAGTCTATTAGTTTTATTATATATGTAGATATTCATATAATGAAGTCCTTATATTTCAATTGTTGTTATCTTAAATTGTCCCTAGTCAAGTATTTTGGTTAGTAGGATGATCACTATGCAAAGTGACTAGTATGTGGTTAGATTGATATGGAGATATCATGTCTAACACATGGGTATGCATTAGGAGTAATGACATACTGGATTGACCCACCACGAGAAGGCAACATGGGAGTTATGTGAACATCACAAGTGCTTCTCGTAGTGACAATGGTGTTGTGGTCCTTTTGACTTGAAGTCAGTAGGTACTCAAGTTGTGAATGATCATGTTTTGATATCTTTACACGTTTCAACGTAATTGGGTAACGATAAAAGTAATAATCGGACATGATAGGGAAAAAGCAGAGAGATGGTAGTAGTGTAGAGAGTATTTGTCCTTCCCACATAAGGAGAGAGCAAGTGTTGGGTTTTGATGTAGGTAACGCAGCGGAATAACAAAATTTAATTCCTACTCAAAGCCCACCAAGGATCACAGCAAGAGACATCATAGCAGAATAAGGGACATTGAATATGTGTACCTTTTGGTTCGGGAGATCACACGAAGAATATTGTCCTCGTCTCTACGGTTCATCCACGTCTAGAGGTGAGATCTAGATTCTTCCTTCTCAAGTGCTATCTTGGACCGGAGGAAGAGGGAAGAAGGAATCAAGCAACCAAGGAAGCAAAAAGGGGTTCGGCCCTTTCTTTGAGCCAACGGGAAAGGGGGGGGGGCGCAAGGGGGTTCGGCCCCTTTTTGTTCTTGCTCTCTCTCTTTCTTTCTCTCCCACTCACTTATGTTATGAGTATTAACATTATTGGTAAGGAAGCTAGAGCCTCCTTTATATAGACCAACAACACTCGTTAGTTTACATAAAGGCCCTTCCTAGTTCTACATGAACTTGGATTACTCCCTTCCTTGCATATTAGTCCTACTACGTTTGCAAGGTGTTGAAAAGTGATCCTTCTCATTAATTAATCATATTAATTAATCCCAAATCTAGTTCTACTCTATTTGACGTGTGACCCCATAGGTTTCTACTTAGTTGGTAGAAACTTATTACTAACGTGGAGCGGTGTCTAGCAACACATCCATGCCACCCAACTAATAGAAATAAGCCAGTGATCCCGACAAACCTTTGTGCCCAATATCTCATATTGCACTCTCCATTTGTCTCCATATCCGGATTGGACACGAGACATAGTCACACTCGTATATCCAATCCATAGTTCCTCGATCCTGGGAATATGCTTATGCAAGTAGATAACATCAATATCTCCATACTAATTTATCTGAGTCTTGCCAGACATTCAATAAGCCTCATCCCTCGAGTGGCCGTGGATATTTGCTCCCATTATGTGGGAGGGACAAATCCTCTCTACATCACTACGATCTCTAAGCTTGCTTCCAATCATGCGCGATAGCTATCTTTATGATTACCCAGTTACGCTGTAACGTTTGATAACATCAAAGCAAGTTCACAACTAGATTATCTAGTGACTTCAAGTCTAAGGATTGCAATTATATTAGCACTACGAGAAGCGATTGTGACTTTAACATAATCTAATGTATCCTTCTCGTTGTGGGTCAATCTAGTATGCCATTTCTCCTAATGCATACCCATGTGTTAGACTTGATATCTCCATACCAATCTACACACATACTAGTCAATATTTGATCGTCCTCTTAATAAATATAATGGACTAGGGATATTTAAGATAAACAACACATTGTATCTAAGGACTTCATTGTAATAAATATCACTATTTACAATAAATGAATATTCTAGCCTATAACATTGTTCATACTAAATATTAGATTGCCTCTAGGGCAGCTATTCCAACAGTCTCCCACTCGCACTAGAGCCAATCTGGTGCATCTCGTATGACTATAGATATGGCGTTCCCATCATGCTTTCGCTGCGCAAGAGGTTTTGTCAGCGGATCGGAAATATTGTCATCCGTTGGAATTTTGCACATCTTCACATCTCCTCGATAAATCATATCTCGAATAAGATGGAATCTCCTAAGTACATGCTTTGATTTCTGGTGTGATCTTGGTTCCTTGGCTTGTGCGATCGCCCTGGAGTTGTGACAATACAATTCTATGGGATCCACGATGCTAGGGACCACACCGAGCTCAATGATAAACTTCTTTATTCAAACAGCCTCTTTTGCTGCTTCCGCAGCAGAAATGTACTCAGCTTCTGTTGTAGAATTAGCAACTGTCCCTTGCTTGGAACTCTTCCAGCTCACAACTCCTCCATTCAGGCAAAACACGTATTCAGACTGCGATCTGTAGTCATCTTTGTTGGTTTAGAAGCTTGCATCAGTGTAACCAATTACACTTAGCTCTTCCTTACCTCTAAATATCAAGAGCACATCCTTAGTCGTTCCCAAGTACTTTAGGATGTTCTTGACATCAATCCAGTGACTCTCACCCGGATTGGACTGATATCTCCTCACCATACTCAACGCGTATGATACGTATGGTCTAGTACACAACATGGCGTACATGATGGATCCTATGACCGAAGCATAGGGTATCCTACTCATGCGGTCCTTCTCAATCTCATTGGAGGGACAGTCATTCTTAGAAAGAGTGACTCCATGCGACATGGGCAAGAATCCCTTCTTGTAATCTTGCATGTTGAACCTCTTCAACACCATGTCTATATATGTAATTTGACTTAGGCCTAACGACTTTCTAGATCTATCCCTATAGATCTTTATACCAAGTATATAGGCTGCATCTCCTAAGTCCTTCATTGCAAAACACTTTCCAAGCCAATCTTTAACAGATTGCAAGGTAGGAATGTCGTTTCCAATGATTAGTATGTCATCCACATACAAGACCAGAAATACTACAAAGCTCGCACTAACCTTCTTGTAGACACATGGCTCATATTCGTTCTTGATGAAGCCAAACTCTTTGACCGCGTCATCAAAACTTCGATTCCAGCTCCTAGAAGCCTGCTTCAATCCATAAATGGATCTTTGTAGCTTACAAACTTTATTGGAATTCCCTAGATCCTCAAAACCCTCCGGTTGTGTCATGTACACATCCAAGAGGAGGTTCCCATAAAGGAACGCTGTTTTGACCTCCATCTGCCAAATCTCATAGTCATAGTATGCTGCAACAGCAAGTAGGATTCGAATGGATTTAGTCATGGCGACTGGTGAAAAGGTCTCATCATAGTCAATACCATGAATCTGTCTATATCCTTTAGTTACCAATCGCCCCTTATAGGCAACTATCTTGCCATCCATGCCGGTCTTCTTCTTGAAGACCCATTTGCACCCTATGGGACGAGCCCCTTCGGGTGGTTCCACCAAAGTCCATACTTTGTTGGTGTATATGGAATCCATTTTGGATCTCACGGCTTCCAGCCACTTCTTGGAGTCTGGGCCTTTCATGGCCTCCCTTTATGTTGCAGGTTCATCATCCATGAGTGGTACGTCGTCAGGCTCAGTCACGAGAAGTCCGTACCTCTCTGGCTCATGATCCACTCTTCTTGACCTACAGAGTTCTTGTGTTACCTGATCAGGTTCTTCCGCAACAGCTTGCGGTTCCTCCTCATGTTCCATCATTGGTTCAGTGATTTGTGGTTCTTGATTCTCTTCAAGTTCTAAAGCCCTCCCACTTGCTTCTTTAGAGACAAATTATATTTCTAGAAACACGCCGGTCCGAGCGACAACACTTTGTTCTCGGTGGGATTGTAGAAATAATATCCTTTAGTTTCCTTAGGATATCCCACAAATATACACTTATCCGCTTTGGGCCCTAGCTTGTCTGTTTGTAAACGCTTTACATAGACATCGCAGCCCCAAATCCTCATAAACAACACTATGTGACGCCTCCCAGTCCATATCTCATATGGTGTCTTCATTACTGATTTGGATGGAACACGGTTAATGGTAAAAGCTGTTGTCATTAGAGCATGTCCCAAAAATGATATTTGAAGATCTGTTTGATACATCATAGATCGCACCATATCTAATAGTGTGCGATTCCTCCTCTCGTATACGCCATTCAATTGTGGTGTTCCGGGTGGAGTGAGGTGTGATACTATCCCACACTCTCTAAGATACTCTTCAAACTCTTGGCTTAAGTATTCTCCTCCACGATCGGATCGTAGATCCTTAATACTTTTACTAAGTTGCTTCTCTACTTCATTCTTAAACTCTTTGAACAATTCAAAGGATTCGGATTTGGCCTTCATAAGGTATACAAATCCATATCTATTGAAATCATCAGTAAATGTAATGAAGTAGGTGTAACCACCTCTGGCAGGCGTGGAGAACGGCCCACATACATCATTATGTATGAGTGCCAATAACTCACTAGTCCTCCCACCTCTCTTATTGAAAGGGGACTTTGTCATTTTTCCTAATAAACAAGATTCACATGTCTCATATGATTCCAAATAAAATAAGTCTAGAAGTCCATTCTTATGGACTCTAGATATGCGTTTCTCATTTATATGGCCTAAACGACAGTGTCATAGATATGTAGGATTTAAATCATTAGTTTTAATCCTTTTAGTATTTATGTTATAGATTGGACTATTTAGATCAAGGATATACAATCCATTAGACAAATGCGCACTACAATAGTGCATACTATCAAAATAAATGGAACAACACTTGTCCTTTATTGAAATAGAAAAACCCTTCTCGTCCAAACAAGAAATGGAAATAATGTTTCTGCTCATAGCAGGCACATTAAAGAAATTGTCTAATTCTAAAATAAGTCCAGAAGGCAAAGATAGCTCATAAACGTCTACAGCTAATGCAGCAACTCTTGCTCCATTCCCGACGCGCAGATCTATCTCCCCTTTAGCCAATCATCTACTTCTTTTCAAATCCTACACATTTCGACAAATGTGAGAACCACATCCAGTATCCAACACCCAAGAAGAAGAAATAAAAAGATTGACGTCTATAACATAAATACCTGGTGGTGGTGTAATCACTATTCCAAGCTTCTTATCCTCAATATATTTAGGGCAATTCCTCCTCCAATGACCCGGCTAGCTGCAGTAGTGACATTCATCTTTAGCCACGCCTCCACTAGGCTATAAGGCTTCCTTAGATTTTGAAAATTTCTTGCGCTTTACTTTGGAAGTAGAGGCAACTCCTCTGCCATTCCTTTTATGCACCATCATCATGGCCTTGGCCTTGCCTTTGTTGATGCTCTGTTCAGCTGTCTTTAGCATGTTCAACAAGTCTGGAACAGTCTTACTGATCACGTTCATATTATAGTTCATGATGAACTGATTATAACTGTCAGGCAACGATTGCAAGACAAGATCAGTTGCCTAATCTTGGCTAAGTGAGAATCTGAGTCTCTCAAGGTTCTCAATGTACCTGATCATTCGGAGTACATGGAGCCCTACTGGATTCCCTTCTGCAAGACTACTCTTGAACAATTCTTTGGACACCTCATAGCGTTCATGCCTTGCCTGTTCCTGAAACAGTCTTTTCAAGTGTATGATCATATCATAGGCCTCCATGTTCTCGTGATGCTTCTGAAGCTCAGCAGCCATGGTGCAAAGCATGGGGCAAGTCACGTCATTAGAATCATCAATATGTTTCTAACCTGCCCTTACTTCCACTAGAAAAGACTCATCCTGTGGTGGGGCTGGAATTGGAGTGTCCAAGATGTACAACTTCTTTTCTTGCTTAAGGATAATCCTTAAGTTTCTGTACCAGTCAAGGAAATTCGTTCCAGACAGTTTATCCTTCTCAAGGACAGATCGTAGGGATGAAGTCGATGCGTTGTTGTTTGCCATTCGGAATTCTACAAAATGAGAAATGTGAAATTTTAGTATTTTTAACAATTTTAATTATTTTCAACAATGGCTAGATCATTAAATATAGCTCCCACTATTTTTCTCGGATTAATAGCCCCCACCATTAATGCGGAAAGTATCATTATATTTTCTAGTAGGTCCGAGATCCCTTTTCACTTCTTCTTGAGCTTGCTTTGGCAAGTCACCCACGAATTGGTTATTTAGGTATGAACCATTCCAATTGCATCCAATGCAAATCTTGGTCCAATTCGGTGAATAACTCTTTATTCTTTATCATTTAGGTTCATCAATCCAAGAGTTTTACCCAGTTGGGTCCAACCTCTTGCTTCAACATACACACATTACTAGCTTGTGTCGTCCGCAACACACCATGGTAAATTAAAATCATCTTGCTTTGGCAAGCCCGAATTTTAATAAACCCTGATCATGAAGGGTGTTTTGAAAAGAGAAGGCAAAACGCAATATCTTGTTTGAGGGATTTTTAATCATTCTTAATTTGTTTGGTTGATCCAATCAACATGATCTACTTATTTGGATTGGGCAATCCACAATAAAAGACCATCTTTGTTTATTGTTATCTTGTTAACGTTTTGCTAGTATCGCCATACACACAAAAATAAATAACAAGACATAAATAATAAACATCCACAAATAATAATAATAATAATAATAAAATGTGGCATGGATATGGCCTCTAGACAAGATATTATCAAGTCAATAATAATATCTATTTTCCCTAAAGTGACAAGCTCATCTCCATGTGCTCCACCATAGCCGCGCGCCTAGGGTAGAGTGTTTTCTTCGTCTTTTGGCTTCTTTGGTTCTCCGGTCTTGTTATCCGGTATTTTCTCCATGCTCTTGGCTATCATCTAAATATTTCTAATTATAGCCTAACATCAAGAATAAATAAATAATAAAAGCCCCACATGTTGAGGAGAAAAACGACTCGCAGGCCGTAATTAATTATTAATTTGATCTGCTCGCAGACCGTAAACCAAACCACAAAAACAATGAACATCCACAACCTAGGCCATATCCATCCACCATGCAACAAAGCACATAATAAAATTTAAAACAATTTTTAACGCGCTTGTTTAATCTTAGTTGAATTGGGTAATTAGGGTTACAACGGTCCAAGGGGTCCAACCCATGCATGGGTCGAACCCCAAGAGGACCGCCGCCCGCCACGTGGCCCAGCCCAAGGCCAGCCGCCCTAGTGACCCGCGGCCTTGCTTTGCGCGCAAGGCGGAGGGGTCGGACGGCTTGGGTTTTGGCCTAGTCTCCTTCCCTACCTTCCTTGTTGCCCAAGCTTGGTTGTTTCCATATGGATGTTTCCATTTAATTGTTTCCATAATTGAAAACTCCTTTTTCAACTATGTGCCCATGAGCCCTAATTTTCAAGAACCCAATAACTCACATCCTATAAAATTAAACTCACTAATTCAAACATCCAATGTTATATTAGATCTTGTTTATATTGAATAAAATCCAATTTTGCATCTACTATGCCATTAATTTCAGTTTTGCGTAAAATTAACAATACGGTGTACAAACTGATGTAATACCCCGTCTAATTGACAAGGGTAAAATAGTTATTTGGAAAGTTAATTATGAATTTAATTGAGAGAATAAGGTTGGGGAAAATTATTGCAAATTTTATAGCTAAGAAATTTTTGTGAGATTTTAGAAAACATTATATTAGCAATAGTGAGTTTTAGAAGGCTAAAAAGAAGTTTAGTTGCAAATTTATATTCGGGTAATTTGTTGAGTTTTATTTGTGTGAAATTTTAGAAAATAAAATGTTAGATTCATATTCTCAAGTTAAAACGTGAGCGTTTCTCAAATTTTAGTTAATCTTAGTCTCTAGCGCGTGTCCGACCACCGCGATACTAAGTAAGATAGTCACACTCAAACACGCAACCAAATGGTGCTCCATCCACACTCAATTTTTGCCAAAAATCATTTGTTTATTTGAATTTGTTTCCAGCTCCTTCTTCTTCTTCGTTTTCTTCACGGAAAAGAAAGAACCACCCCCACCACATCTTCACCGCCTCCCTTAGCCGCCTCTGTTGGAGGCTTGGGGCCCAAGGAATTGGGTTCTATAAAACCCACTCTCCAGCCTCCCCTTGCTAGCAGCAACTACCTCCTACTCCACCACCACAACCGCCATCATCACCACCACCATTAGCACCACCATGTTCAAGCTCCGACAAGGCAAACCCACAACCACCTACACCCTCTGTTCTACCCTCTCTCACTCTCTGTTCTTCATAAGCAGCAGCAGGGTGGTAGCAGCAACCACCCACCACCGCAGCCACCAAGGCAGCCTTTGCCGCCATCGGGAAACCACCGAGAAGGAAACCCAGCACTCCCTCCACCCTCTGCACCACCCTCTCTCTCACTCTCTGTTATTCGAAGACAGCAGCAGCAGCTGGAACAGAAGTGGCAGCAGCCGCTAGCACCACTACAACCACCGTCTTCACCGGCGGCAAAAACCCGAGAGAGTAAAACTACCTCTCTCTCTCATCCTATGCACTTCTTTTCATTCCTGCTCTGCCCAAAAACAGAGCTAAAGACCAGCAGAGGCAGCAGCGAGCCGAGCCCCTTCCACCACTGATGAATCACCATCTTTTCCGGCGACCCAACTCGCCTAGCTTCACCGGCGGCCACCCACGTCCTCTCTCCGCGTCCCCTCAGAAGCTAGGAGTCTGAGGATGTCAGCTAAGGCCCTAGGCAGAGCCCAGAACCAGAGACGTTGCAGAGACCACCCGTCGTAGCCGGAACTCCATTGAAACCGGCGAGCAAGTTCGGGTGATCATCTCCAGCGCCACCCGCGACCTCGGATCGCCTCCAGTGTACTCCTAGGAGGTCGACCAGATCAGTAGCAGGCTCAGACAGCCCCAAAACCCCTCTGTTCGCCGGCGGTGAGCTTCAACTCCGGCGACCCCGACTTGAGACTTCGACCCGACGCATATCTCAACGGTTTCCGGCCATTTTTGGCCTAGGTACGTGCTATACCCTCTGCTTAGTCGTTATACATAATCGAAATCAACACTTGATAGCTAGATTCATGATTAGAAGAGCTAAAACGGGTTTGTTCTTGAAAAGGGGTCAAAGTGTAATTTTTATAAACCTGTTAACATGGCTAAAGGGGGGACTGTTTGGTATTTTCAGTAACTAGGGGGTGACTAGTGACTTTTAACATAACTTTTTTAATATAAATTAGGTATTTGTTGATTTTTAATATACTAGCAATATGGTGCACGCGATGCGTGCACGCTTTTTAAAAATATGACTATTTGATAAAAACTTTCAAACATTCTGAAATCCGAAACTTCAAATTTACTGAAACACGAAAGTAAGTCCATATAGCATTCTTCAGAAACAAATTTATTGTAACAAAAAAAATAAAAAAATGAGTGATTTTTTGGAAAATATATATTTAGAACATATATTGATTATGAAAGTTAGAAATATATATTGATTATGTAAAGAAAATCATGAAACAAAATTCAACTACTGCAAACAACCACCAGGTTTAATGATGGGAACACCCGATGTGTGCACGTCCTTAAAATCTTGATTATTCGGTAAAAAAGTTCAAATTTACTGAAATGCGAAAGTAAGTTCATGTAGCATTCTTAAGAAATATTTTTCCTGTAACAAAAAGGAAAACAAAAAATGATTGATTTTTTCAAAAATATATATTTAGAACACATTAATTATGTACAGAAAGTCATGAAATAAAGATGAACAACCAAGTTTAACGATCGGAAATAGATCAGTTTGATCCTTACCTTCTCATAAAAAGAACCAAAAGAGATCCTCAATTTCAATCCTCAATTTCAATTACGGCACACAACAACTCGATTGTTATTCTAGTGCATCGTTTCTACTTTAAATGTCATAATCTGGCAAACAGTGTGGGGGTAGTGGGGTAGTGACGATAGTGGGGATTGTGGGGATAATGGGAAGTTACTCACTATTTTGACAAATCACCCCATCCAACATTTTATAGTAATAGTTTTGTGAGCAATGAATAAATACATTATCTAAGGGTACTTTTGGAAATACAAAAGTGTGACGGGCTTCACATTCTGATTTCACCAAACTCGGCGTTGGCTTTTTATATTAGTATAGAAATTTAAAATTTATATAATTAAATCACACATTTAGTTAAAAATAAAAATATTAATAAAATAATAATAATTTTGGCTTTAACAATGATTTCTAAAACTAGTAGCTTTTGTTCTCATCTCAGAAAATTTATTCGGTTGAAGAAATTGTAAACGGATTGTTAAAAATTAAAATAGAAACGTTTTTGTAAAAAGCTTTTAATAAATATTGTTTAATCACTTAGCTTATAAATTGATGGTTAACTTGTGAAAATTGACTTTTATAATATCGTGTAAAGTTTTCTTAAAAACATAATAGTTGAGAATTCCTTTGTTGTTATAAATAGTTCTTAAGTATAATTTCATCTTTAGTTTATATTTTAATCTAATTAGTCACTTTTAAATAATAATAATAATAAATACTAATAATAATAATAATAATAATAATAATAATAATAATAATAATAATAATAATAATAATAATAATGATGATGATGATCATAGTTTTAAATAGATGAGTTTTTTTGTTTATAGAAAATTTTAACTAGGTAATAAAACGATAGAAATTTAAATAGCGGGGTTTGGATTAATATAAAGAAAATACTCGTTAAGGACTTGTAGCATTCTATTTGAATATTTTTTGACGTACAAGACACGATTTGTAGGTGACGCCTTTGTAGGCCCGAGCCACTGCTAGGACGTGCTTTTGCTACGGAAAGTAAGGTAAGTGAACATGCCAAGCCTTGCGTGCCAAGCTCCTTTCGTGTCGCAAGTTGATTTTAATAATTGTCTCGAAAAGTGTTTGTTATTTATTTACATGTTTATTTCAGATTTTCTTACATTTTAAAGAAGTTGTTTTGCTTGATATTGTCACATGGAAAATATTAATAATGCGTAATTAACGTAAAGTGAAAAGAGTTGTACGGGAGAAGCGTATTATTTCCGTGTTGACTTTGTTCACTCGGCCTGTGATTAGATTGGTCGTGTTGGCTTCGTCCACTCGACCCGTTTTTATTTTAACCCGGTCGCAACCTGCCGGGTCGCTCCATGTACTCACCTCTCTTGCCGCGAGGAGTCTTAGGGGGGTGCCGGCACTTAAGGTCATGGCTGCTAGTGATAGTATAGTAGATTCTTCCCCGTATCAACACAGTTAATAATACAGTTTCTATGAGATTTGGATATTTAAGAAAGAGAAGAAGAAAGAGATTGGGACTAATTCTCCCCGTTTGAAAGTTGAGAAAGGAAGATCAAAAGAATGAGAATTTTACTGGATGCACCAGGTTCACTTCTTACAGTTTTACAGTTTATATTTGAGTACCTGAATTACTCTGCAAGTTTATATTTTATTTCCTCTTTATATTTATTGTGAAAAGAAAGTTATGCTTCGTCTTCTGTTTTACGAGCTTGGGTGTCACTTACTCAGTATTTCCATGCTGACTTTGAAAACTGCGGTTCCTGTTTTCGTTCCCACCGCAGGTTTAGAAGCTGGGGACTAAGGGGTAGCCGGGTACGAGACTCACCTAGAAGGATGACGTCACAAGTAGAATCTAGTATAGTTTGCAAGGATCTTGTAGTAGTTTTGGACACTCTTGTATAATATCTAGAGGCTTATGTAAAGTTAAATATTATGCAATAAATAAAGAAGTTGGAATGTTATGCTTTTGATTTCCGCCGTTACTTTTAGCATCGCCCTCCCTGTCTTGTCCGAGCCGGATAAGGGGGCTGTTGCAACGGAAATCGTAACACATAAAATCATGTTATGCAGCACAACATGGTTCTGATACCACTGTTGGGTTTCGACGTAGGTAGCGCATCGGAATAACAAAATTTAATTCATACTCAAAGCCCACCAAGGATAACAGGAATTGACATCATAACATGATAAGGGACATAGAAGATGTGTACCTTTTGGTTCGGGAGATCACACGAAGCATATTGTCCTCGTCTCTACGGTTGATCCACTTCTAGAGGTGAGATCTAGATTCTTCCTTATCAAGTGCTAGCTTGGACCGGAGGACGAGGGAAGAAGGAATCAAGCGACCAAGGAGGCAAAGAGGGGTTCGGCCCTCTCTTTGAGCCGACGGGAAAGGGGGCGGACAAAAGGGGGTTCGGCCCCTTTGTGTTTTCTCTCTCTCTCTCTCTCTCTCTCTCTTGCTTTGTATCCCACTCATTTACGTTATGAGTATTAAAATTAGTGGGAAGGAGGCTAGAGCCTCTTTTATATAGACCAACAACACTTGTTAGTTTACATAAAGGCCCTTCCTAGTTCTACATGAACTTGGATTAGTCCCTTCCTTGCATATTAGTCCTACTAAGTTTGCAAGGTGTTGAAAAGTGATCCTTCCCATTAATTAATCATATTAATTAATCCCAAATCTAGTTCTACTCTATTTGACGTGTGACCCCATAGGTTTTTACTTAGTTGGTAGTAACTTATTACTAACATGGAGCAGTGTCTAGCAACACATCCATGCCACCCAACTAATAGAAATAAGTCAGTGACCCGACAAACCTTTGTTCCCAATATCTCATATTGCACTATCCTTTTGTCTCCATATCCGGATTGGACACAAGACATAAATAGTCACACTCGTATATCCAATCCATAGTTCCTCGATCCTGGGAATATGCTTATGCAAGCAGATAACATCAATATCTCCATATTGATTTATCTGAGTCTGGCTAGACATTCAATAAGCCTCATCCCTCGAGTGGCCGTGGATATTTTCTCCCATTATGTGCGAGGGACAAATCCTCTCTACATCACTACGATCTCTAAGCTTGCTTCCTATCATGCCCGATAGCTATCTTTATGATTACCCAGTTACGGTGTAACGTTTGATATCATCAAAGCACAATACTTCACAACTAGAGTATCTAGTGACTTCAAGTCTAAGGATTTCTATTATATTAGCACTACGAGAAGCGATTGTGACTTTAACATAATCTAATGTATCCTTCTCGTTGTGGGTCAATACAGTATGCCATTACTCCTAATGCATACCCATGTGTTAGACTTGATATCTCCATACCAATCTTCACACATACTATTCTATATTTGATCGTCCTCTTAATCAATATAATGGACTAAGGATATTTAAGATAAACAACACATTGTATCTAAGGACTTCGGACTTCATTATATTAAATATCACAATTTATAATAAATGAATATTCTAGCCAATAACATTGCTCATACTAAATATTAGATTGCCTCTAGGGCACCTATTCCAACATTAAGATCACAGGTTTCACAGGCTTGAAATAGCAGATCCATTTCAACGCCTTGAAACATTTTTTAATGCCTTGAATTAACATTCAAAGCCTTGACACTATCTCTACTGTATGCATATTCTAAGGGGGAGTTTTTCTGATATTATTCTAACTCTCTCACCCCTATAATTGACCAGTTATTACTTGATGATGAAAAACAAAAGCTTGTGATTCACTTAGACTTCATTTTATTAACCCGTTTGACTTAGTTTTGCACGGAAAGTTCATTTCCTGTTTTGCAGGATTGGTTTCCTAACCTGGGTTTTTCAGGAAAGGAAATACTGAGAGATTATGATTTTGTGATCAATCAAATACTTATGACAGCTTCTCAATATGTTTGAAGACAAGAAAATCACATTATCTTTGAAGATTCTGATAAACTATCCGTTGAGAAGACTGTTAGAGAAGTCATATATTGTTACCTAATATACAGGGAAGTTTGTTGCTGAAAACCAGGAAGATTTGGTGATCATTTCAGCAGTATAAATGGAGCTCAATTTGAAGCATTTCAAACAACACTCAACGGGAAAAAGAAGAGACACATTCATGGGTTACTGAGCATCAAAGAAGCAGATCATTCTCTCAATCCAATTCTCAGAAGATCACTGCATTCTCACTGCAGCTTCACTACCAGTGTTCTTCTGCATTGTAATTAATTTGTATATCATTCATATACTACTTCTAGATTTCATTCTCAATGATTTTTCAAGGTGAAAAATATAGAATTCTTAGTTAATCAGTTAGCTAGAGCAGGTAGTAGATAGGTTAGTGAGAACCACAAGCTGTAACAGTGTAAGGCATATCTCTGTGCTTGAGATCTAGGGCTTAGCTTTTGATTCATAAGAATTGTGTTGAAAATCCTATAGGGAAAATATCCTTGAGGTAGAGACGTAGGTCCAAGTGGACTGAACTCTATATATCTTGTTTCTCTTGCATTTATCTTTTCATTCTTTTACTTTGATTTACACATCATTCAAACTAGTCTGTTTTCAGGGGTTTGAATCTCTTTTCAAGGCCTTGAAAAAGACTTGTCTATTTTACTTTAACTGTATTTCATTTCAAAGGCTTGAAACCTATTTCAAGGCCTTGAACTTTTTTATCTCCTCACATAAACTCTCATCTTTGCAAGTTTTCCAAAAAGCTGGCATACTCTATTCAACCCCCCTTCTAGAGTATCTGTTCTGCATTTATACCTGCTTACTCCCCTTTTAGGGAGTAATATCCATGACCAATCGATGAGTAGTACTTATAAATTCCTTGCCAGACTTAGATAAATCGATATACGATATTGATGTTATCTTTTTAGATAAGTCTATTCCCAGGATCGAGCAACTATGGATTGGATATACGAGTGTGACATCTATCTCCCGTTTCCAATCGGGATATTGTGACAAAGGAACATATACAGGATGGTAATATTGGTCACATAGGTTTGTCAGATCACTGGCTATTTCTATTTCTTGGGTAACATTGATGTGTTGCTTGACTCCGCTCAATGTTTGTAATTGTTACTTCCAACGTAATAAGAACCTGTAGGGTGACATACAAAATGATTGGACTAGATGTAGATGTTAATTAGTTGGAATTACTAACAATTAAAAGAATCAGTAGTGGGGCAGTTTTTTAATTAATAAATAGTAAAGTGGACTAAATAGTGAAGTGGACTAAACTACTAATTAATGCAAGTATGGATTTGATTAGTAGTGGGGTAGTTTTGTAATTAATAAATATTTATTAATTATAAAAGGCTAGTCCAGGCCTAATTTTCATTAGATGAAATAATTAGAGCAAGAGAAGAGATACCAAGAAGAGGCCCAAGCCCTCATTGGTCGACGACAAGAGGCTCCCCTCCCTTATTCTTCCTCCATTGTTGCAAAAGCTTAATTTTATCAAGCGTCCTGATTGCTTCCTTCCTACATTGCTAGCTTATATTGTAGAGGAAGATCCATTTTCTCATCATACGGTTTGGATATCCGCAGAGACGTGGATATCAATTCTACGCAGTGATCAGCCAGATTAACAAGGTAACCTTATCTCCTTAATCATGTTATGAATGCTTCACTTGCAATTCATGGAGGGTTGTGATCATTTTTTTTTTTTTTTTTTTTTTTTTTTTTTTTTTTTTGTATTTTCGCTGCGTTACCTGCGTCAAAACCTCCATTGAAAGATTTCATTAAAGAGCTTCCAAATAAATGATGAAGATATCATGCCAGAGCGGGCCACTTTGCTTTAACCCGCCTTTGAAAGATGTTTATACCGGAGTGGCCATTAACCAACATATAGAAGGAAGCAATTGTAACACACTAGAGAAGGAGTCTAACCCATAAGTCCACAAAATTAAAGGGATCTTAGAACCTTTTCAAGGAATGTCCAGTTAACCGGATCGAATCTTTACTCGTGTCGAGTTTGAAACTCGTGGATGAGTAGGGTATTGATTATGATTTTTATTTTTGCGAAGATCTCAATGGATTATATAATGCTATAGAAGATTTGCCTAACCCGGAACAAGGACATTTTGTTTTTCAGAGATGATGGAGGAAGGAATTTTTTTAGAATTATTAGGTCTTTAGCAATGATCTTATACAGGAAAGAACACAAACTTACGGGTCTAAAATCTTTTTGGGGAGTTAGGACATTAAGTCTTTCATATAAGAGCGAGGAAGAAGTAGTTATGCTCTTTTAGGAGATATTTTAAGTTTAGAAAAGAGAAGAAAACATCCACAACAAATGACTCAATAATATCTCAAGTCTTATAGAAAATATTCTTGGCAGACCTTCTTGTCCTTAGGACTTGTAAGGGCCAAGAGGAAAGACTACGTCCTCTGTAGTGAAAGGTTGATTCATATTTGCTTGTTATGATCATCCCGGCCAGGGGGAGATGAGCCCATCACAACCAGGCCTTTATACTAGAGGCATCAATATCAATTGCTTTAAGGAAGACATATTCAAAATGCGAATTGGTGAGATTTGAAAGATCATCAACACTCAAGAATTAATAACTATAAGGGTATCTTATGGTCTCTTCTTAATATGGGTGCTTGCATAAAATATCAGTTTCCCGAGGAGCATGAGTCACATTTTGTGCTAAAGCGAAATTCTTATAGATAAGAGGGTTGAGGAGTCGTGATTTATTAAAGTGTCTACTTCTCTCCTTCCCAGTGAAGAGGAGTAGAGCTCCACAATCTTGTCCAACTTCTTGTATAGATTGGCCAGGAAGAGGCTAGCTAGGGAAACTTTATTACCTTTGGATAGCGGCCAAGGGGAATACCTCACAACTTATACTATCAACGTGAGATTAGAGACAGAAGATAAGGGAGATGAGGCACCCTAAGAAGGAATAATAGGAAAAATCTTGGTCTTGCGAATGTTCATCTCTATACTTTGGGTCGTATTAATCGTTGATATCGTTCTTTTCCATTTCTCATAGGTTTATAGTCACCAAAGTTATACCTAACCCAATGACCACATGTGCATTTGGTGTTGGAAATAATGGGTGCGCCCTTCGCTTGCCATGTACAACATCCTTCATTGGGGATAAATGTGGGTGGCATCCTCTTGCAATTGGATAGGGATTTGTCTAACAAACCCACAATGTTTTTTCCTCCTTAGAGGTAACCTCCCAACTCCATTGATGCTCACAAAGCATGGGCAAACCTAGAATGAAATTCGCATCCTTCAAATAAACATCAATCTCACGATAAATAGAGATAAAAAAATATTGGTTTGAATATTCCAGTGAGTGGGCATATTTTTCAAGCCTAAGTAATCCCTTTAAATAGTTATGTGCATCAGTATTGAGCATAAGAAGATATCCCTGTTTCCTCCATGCATATGAGCACCTTTGAGGCCAGAGTGTACGCTCATTACCCATTGAACCCAGCTGGTCAAATATTTGGTAGGGAACTAGAAAGAAATTGGAGATGATGGCTCTAAACCCTTCACTACATTTGCAGAAGGAGGGGGCACTTTTCAATTAGAAAATTTGAGTGGTTGAGTGAGGTGCAAGGTTGTTAACTGTAATGGGACACACTCATTCATTTGAAATGTGCGAGCTTGAACCCAAAATTATTCATATTTGGGGCCGTAGTGGATAGCCCTTTTCAATAACTCCATAGGAAGACCATCAAAAAGGAGATCAAGACATGGGCTCTCGCCTTTTGTGGTTCACATACTACTATGCCTCAGTATTTTAGCTGGTGATTCTAATTGAGACATGTTTGACGGGAAGCAGAGATGAAGCTTTTAATAACTCTAGTACGGAAGAAGAGATGTCAGGATACGAGAAGGGGTATGATAGTTGGAAAGCAGTTGAAGAAGCACAAGGAAGGGTAAAGAGTGATATATATACCAACGGGGCTGTTGATATTCATAAGAGTCGAGATTAAATCTGACCGTTTGATAGACAGTTGAATAAATCAGCAAAAAATTGCTATTTTGAAAGTAATTTGCAACCAAGAGATTCGAAGTGATTTGTAGCAGTCGCAAGTTTGCACGCCTCCCTTTTGCTGAAGGACCATTGTGAAAGGAACACTAAAAGGGGATAATGTTGAAATATGTGCTTCATAAATATAATTGTTTGGGTTAAAGGGTACATTTTGGAAGATATGAATTTAATGGAATGAAAGTCAGCACATGCATAGGCTTTTAGAGGCTATGAATATGAGCTGAGCGAAGGATGGAGCGGATGTTCAACTACAAAGATAACTGATACTAGATTTAGCTGAAGACTAAGCGAGAGAGTAGTGAAGAAGTAGTTGATGGGTGTTGAGCTAGTAGGAGAGGCACACCCTGAGGGAGAAACCTATAAAAGGATAATTGCATTATACCAGAGGAAGGTTCCTCAGAAGTACATAACACAAAAGATATCAGAGTAGAGGGAGAATCGAGAGTTTTTCTCATCCTGTAATTCTCATTCAGTGTTCAAACATGTAACTCTTGTGTCCTGTTCATGATGAAAGAGATTGTCGCTACTTTTTCTTCACAACACTTTGGTTAGTGAGATTTGAATTCCTTTATATAAGGACTATTGAGGTGGTAATGAACGACATGAGATATGAATAACTGGTGATTTTATCTTTGTGATCCATGAGAGTCAGGATAATGGATGATTATGGGCTCTTTGTGTTATAAGTAAAATTTGCCTATACATTCTATGGTGCTATGTAAGGATAATGAGATGGACACTTGTAAGTGTTAAGTAAATTATTTCAAAACTCTATATACAATAGTTTCAAAGAACTATGTATTACTTGGCTGATTATCTGACAGTCTCTCTCGTCTACCTGTTTTTATAACTCTGCAGGTGAGCGTACGGGGAACTGGGATGTAGAATCCAATGCCTGGCTCTCAGTATCACATATCTATCATGAATAATTAAAATTATAGTTGCAAGTTTTGCTTTTAGAGTGTCCAGTTTATCTAATTTTGTTTTGTAATAGAATCGTTGATATTTAACTTCTTGGTGGGACATTTATGTTCCTTAGCAGAGGACGCTCCCACGAGTACGAGGATCTTGTGGTATATTTCTCATCTCTTTTGGGTGGGGGAGTTACAGATGGTATCCGATATTTAGTTCTGTGAAAATACTTAATTAGAAATTGGATTAATAGGTGGCTAGTGTTTCAAAAATTTAGATTGTTGGGGAGAGCACTAACGACAGTGCTATATGGTCTGGGACAAAATAGAAATTTTTGTTAGACAGTCAGCATCACATCTGCATAGTGAATTTTACCTCACTTCAAAGACAAGTGTTAATAGCATTAGTACTTGAGTTGTGTAGTGGTTGTTGGAATATGGATTCAGCTCCGCTAAATCAAGAAATCAGGCTGGATATCCGGTAAGCATGTTTATGCTTAAGCTATTATTTTATTACTCTATGTTAATAGTGCTTACATAAATAATAGGGTAAAAGACAAAAACCACCCCTCGTGTTTGGGTTATATACAAAAACAACCCTCGTGTTCGGGGATATACAAAAACCACCCCTGTCGAGACAAAAACCACCCCTGACAGTGGACGGACGTTAGACAATTACCACCCTTCTGTTAATGTCAGTTACTAAAGGGGTGCAATATACTTTTTTATGACCATTTTGCCCCTATTTATATTTTAGTTTATTTTGTTCATGTTCTTGGTTTTCTTGACCTCCACCACTACCACATCCCCACCACCACAACCACCCCCACCAACGACACCCACAACACCCACAACATCCACCTCCAACACAAACAGCCACCACCAACACAAACACCAGACTTCTCCAATTCAAAGAAAACTAATTTCACCAATTTCTCCACAAACCAATTTCACCACTGCCTTCTACCACCATTCACCACAACATCAGACTTCCAATGCAGCCATACACCACCATTATCACCAACAATCAACTAGCTTCACCCAACCTGCTACTACACCCACCATTACACCAACGATCCAGGCGGCGATTGCGAGATTCGAAGGAGTTTGTGGCGCCGGAGATGGAGATTGATGTTTGTTGTTGCTGCTGCGGCTATGGTTGAGAGAGAGAAACCCAACGAGATTTGGTCAAACATTCATCACCCAAAACCAGAAACCCACGAATGTTCCAGACAGTAAAGGGAACTCAATCAGAAACTAAATCCCACCAAGGACTTAGACCCAGGAATCATAACCATAAATAGGAGACGATGAAGGCAGGGAGAAGAGCGAATTAGTAAAAAGATTACGTGATTTGTTACACACATACACATCTACGTATTCTATTTACAGCAAATCAAATTACAGGGTTTCTTTTATAAATTGAAAAGAGTCTACACAAGAGCAGATCTGAGAAAGTCGAGCATAGACTTAAAAGCCAAGTGCTCAACAAACCTTAATAGATTCGATCAAGGCGTCGCTGTTGTCTCTCTTCACGAGATATCCAAGAGGCGGGTATGGGAAACACCGAGATATTCTCAGAAAAAAACTTTGTTCGTGGTCTGATTTCAAGATCTCAGAAAAGGGAGGCGGCGACGGAGAGGTGGGTTTTTGTCGCCGTCGTCCTCATCCTGTGTTGGCGTTGTCGGCGTCGTCGGCGTCGCTGCCCTCTTCCGGCGTCGGCGGCGGCGGCAGCAATCATGGATGAGGGCACATGGCAATCTCCGTATATTCTTCCCTCTTCCCCATCAAATAGGTTTATTATCCTTCCGAATCGAAACAGAAAAACAAATGAAATCAAAGCATGTGAATCACGAAATCGACCAGAATCATGAATGAGTGGGTGATTTCAATTTCAGTTCAGCGAAGATGGAGTTAAGGGTGATGTCGATTTCGATCTGGAGTACGGGTGTGGAGGGAGATCCGTGAGAAGGAGGAGGAGGAAGAGAGAGATAGAGAGAGTGAGGTGTGGAGGACGGCTGTGGCTAGGGTTTTGAGTGGGAGAAGAGGAGAAGATGGAAAAGAAGTGGGGGAAAGAGATAAAGGTTGATATTTATAGTTGGTAATTTTTTAAAATTTTAGGGATATTTTTGTCTTTTAATCCCTCCGTTAGTGTGGGGTTAGTCACTAACTCTAACAGGGGTGGTTTTTGTATATCCCCGAACACGAGGGTTGTTTTTGTATATAAACCATACTCGAGGGGTGGTTTTTGTCTTTTACCCTAAATAATATGTTTATGACTTGTGATGTAATTGCTTTTGGACACCTGGATGGCTACTATCGTATTCGAACATTCAATTATATTTAAACACCTTAGGCCTAGTCCACGGGGATTAATTTAGACTTGAGTATTCATTATACTCAGCTGAGGGTAACTACTACTACTCTCTGGACGTATGATCCAGTAGGGGGTGTGCACAGATTGATTTTCCTTCCTTGTCAGAAGTGAATATGATCTTCATAATCCTTTGGGTAGTAGGATTTGAAATCATATATGTAAGGACTGGTGAGGTGTTGGTTATGAACCACATGAGATATGCATAAATTGTTACTTTTTCTTTGCGATCCATGATTTTGTGTCACGATAATAGATGGTTATGTGCGTTATAAGTAACAATTATCTACCTGGTCTATGGTGTTATGTAAGGATAATGAGTTGGACATCTTTAAGTGTTAAGAAAATCATTTCAAAACCCTATATAATTGTTTCAAAGAACTGTATATTACTTAGATGATTATCTGGCAGTCTCTCTCATCTACCTGTTTCTATAACTTTGCAGGTGAGCGTAGAGGGAACTGGATTTTAGGGTAAAATATCTTGCTGTCAGTGTTACATATCTACCGTAAATACTTAAAAGTGTAATATAAGTTTTGCTTTCACAGTGTTAAATTTCTTTAATTATGCCTCCTTACAAAATCGTTGATATATAACTCTTTTTTTTTTTGGTATAAAAGGAGGGAAAAAAAACCCTAAAACAAAACCTAACACAGCCTACACCATTTAAATCCTCCTCCACCAGACCAATACAAGAAGGGGGAGGATGAGCAACAAAACATTTATCAAAATTTAAAAGCTGTAAACCCTCATGAGCTAAACAGTCAGCAACTCTATTCACTTCTCTGCAATCAAAAATTACACTGCTATTAGTAGAAACCAGCAGCTCCTTAATTCTCTTTATCTGAGGCCAAGAAGAACAATCAGCACCACTCCGAATCAGCTTCACAGCACTAGTTGATATATAACTCTTTAATATGACATTTCTATGCCTTAACGGATGACATTCCCGTGAATCCGGGGATCTTATAATAGATTTCTTAGTTCTGAAGGGTGAGTTGTTACACCTTGATCATAAAATTTTCTCTCACCCTTATGGGTTTGTTAAACCGAAATGGATACACTTATTTAGAGAAAACGTCGTGGCTCCCCAAACATGGCTCTACCATCAAAAATTTTCCTAAAGGAGCACTTACTGTATAGCCAATTTCATCACTCTGCCAATGAAGGGTAGGCCCTTAGCTTGAGCCCATACATCAACGTAGTCAAACTTGTAGTGTTCATAGAGACTTTAGGTGACTATTTAAGCAATATCCAGATCTTGTCATTGAAATTGAACGGTCCGCCTTGAAGGATCAGATCCACCAGGACTGGGAAATTAAACTTGAAAGAGAACACCTTATTACCAACATCAACAGTCACAACTTCCACGTACATCCTCCACACTCTCTTAAGCACATCTTACATTTTCCATACATTGATGGGTTTCTGAGTTACAGAGTCAGGGACTTGCCAACCTGACAATAGTTGTGATCATCTCCGTCCCATGTATTAGTCCATGGTCAATCTCGATAACCTCTTCTCCTCCGATAGATCAGGTGGATTTATTGAGCATTTGTCTATTTCTGTAATATTATATAATTTATAAGAGAAAAATAGGGAATTGATTTTTACACAGGTTTTCATTAATGGTTTCACCGGATTTAGAGCCCGTTTGGTATTGGTTTTGCTTTTTGGAGCGCTGCTTTCCAAATCCAAAAGCAATATTTATGGGGAGGAGTTGTTTTCTACGATCTGCTTTCTGATTAATTTATTATTTGACATCATTATCCATTAATAAAAATTAAAAATATATTACTGTAATAGTAATATTTATTATATCATGTCTGAAATGGTCGTTTTGACATTTACAACAAGTATAAAACACTAAATACCAAACACAAAATGGCAAAAGTGCTTTTCCACAACAGGTTATATACGGAGTTTACCAAACACTTTTTGTGCAGATACTCACAGCAGCTTTCTCACAGTGCTTTCTACACAGCAGCTTTCTCTCAGTGCTTTCTACACAACAGCTTTCTAAACCGCCACAACATTACCAAACTAGCCCTTAAGTTGGCGTAACATATTCACCCTCGCTTGTAGATTAAATAATAAATTATAATTAATCATTTTTGGTGATTTTGTGTCCAAAATACACACATTTCTAGCATTATCTTGACATTCATTTTCATAAATTAGGAAAGTGATGACCTCGAAAATTTGTGATGAATGTGTTTCTCTTTGAATGTTAAAATTTTGTAGGTATTATTTTAAGTAGCTAATAATCGTTTGTATTATTTCTATTGTGTTTACCCATAATACTCTATTCTACAATGCATAACCAGGTATGGTAGTTGTAAGAACCAATATACGAGTCAAACATGTATCAATAGTTTAGGTGGTTGCCGTGCTACAATGAGATTTTGGAGAAAAAGAGTTAATGTGAAGAGACGATCGGGGCATTTAAAAAATATTGAGGAATTTAAGGTACATTTGTGAAACTATGCGAGATCAGAGAAATAAAATGCTAGACCAAAAATTCAATTACTGCAATGCGACAAGGGCATACTGATGGATTTAATATATATTTTTTAAATTGATCTGATTGATTATGCTTTTATCAAAATCATGCAGATCATTCAGCTAGGGTGGTAGCTCAAATGATAGAGCGTAAAAGTCCCTGCATGAGGTCTCGGGTTCAAACCCTGTTGACGACAAAACAATTTTTCAAAAAAGAATCAAGCAGATCATACATTAAGAACGAAGAACTAGACAAAATTTTAATTAAGTGAGAAAATATTAAAAATTCAAATTGCATGAAATAAATTATTCCAAGTTAAGTAGATTTTTTAATTAGTTTATGAGTAAAGGTAATAAAGCCGTGTCAACTAAAATTTGGTGTAACTATCATGAATGGCCGGTGTAAGAATCAATTTTAAAAAAATTAGTAGTTTAAATTGTTATGTGATACCATTGAGGATAGCTAAGTTAAAAGATCTGAATTTTGGTTTTCCCAAGGACATCGCTCTGCTTGCCAGAGAAAGAGACATGTCAACTTAAGATTTAGAAAATATTCGATATACTTCTTCGAATTCACGTCACATCACTTTCTTAACTTCGCAATTAAAAGCTAGTATTCTTTTAACAATTACATATGCCTTGGCATCGGATGTGGTCTTTTTTATCTCATATATTAGTGCATCAGATACTCCATAGTGAGCTTAAGAATAACGCATGCTATAATTCTTTGACAAAAATCCGAAAGTAAGCAATCATTCAAGCCAAAACCCCATATAAAGTGTTAACATAAAAACAAAATTTTCTTCTTTTTCTTTACTGGTCCTAATCATTCTAATATTTCCAAAATTGGTCCATTGAAAGCTTTTTATCCCATTCAACAGAATAAACAAATGACCTATTCTTGGTAAGTGAAGCTTTGGCTCCACAAGTCCTATCCTTGGACAGCTTGGTGTCTGTACCATTCCAGTTTAAATGTTGTTTTGTTTCTTCCTTTTCGATGGGAAACAAAACCTTGGATAAATGATGAGTAAATTTTAAGTCTCATATGTAATTAACACAATACAAATATATAAATAAAAAAGTACCTAACTTCGGTAATATGACCATAGAGAACAAAACACCCCAAAACCCATATCGCAGCCCCATTAGCGGAATGCATCACCGAAGCGCACAAATTCATGCTGAAATGTATCACTCACCTGCAAGAATTCATCTTTGTAGGATTCGTTTGTCCCTTGTAACCAACCGTATTAATATTGTTTGTTGTGTTCAAGATTGCCCTGGATCACCGGTGTTATTATCATTTGACTTGACGATTATAGCTAGTTTGGTTGGTTGTTTGTGTTGCGTACGATTGCACCTGCCACATGTCCTTTCAAATGTCTTGGCCATTCGTTCGGCTTTATGTCCATTGTGCAAGGGATTCTTCACATATCGTAAGGATGATCTTCTCTGTGGACGTCAATGTTAGGAATCCTGTTTTTTCCTGATCATGTTTAGCAATTCCATTTTCCCTTTGCAACAAGTTCCTCCAAGAAAACTAACATTCATACAAGTAAGAACCAACTGTATCAAGTATTCTAATTTCCTGTACAGTACGTCCGCCTATGAGGAATTTGGTAGATTCCCACATGTTTGTTAAGAAGTCCCGATTAGACGCCTCCATCTATCGCAATTACATTATGAAGGATCTGGTTGATTCCCATATGTTTCAAAGTATCGTTTCATAGCAACCAGTTTATGTTATGTGATAATATATCGTAACCATGATAGTAACATAGCAAATGATGAAGCTATTCGTGTTATACTAATGATGACAAAAATGGCGTGTATCTTATTGGGCAGAGCGAACGAGATGGTAGCTTGGGTTAATAACTGCAAGGATGTAAAAGGAACTTGGCAAGGCTGCGCTCTCACATTTGGAACTAGAGAGAAAATGAGGGTATGTGGTTCGAGCACTTTGGCATGAAAACTATTTAGTCATTGGGTACGAAGATGGAACTAAAAATAAAAGCATTAAACTGCATTTAATTCATGTCACAGTTATCTAAAAGCCCATCTACTGTATTGGGCTTACTGTATTGGGCTTCTGTTAAGCATTTGATCTTTATAGTTTCACATTTTGGGCCTGCCTATAAGCCCGGTTTCTATCCTTCCCTTTGATTCGGCCTATAGGGTGGACTAACAGGACCTGTTGTCGTGCCCATCTTGAGCCTACTAGAAAGGACAGGTAAGCGGAGATGGACCGAGAGGACCCGAAGTAGACAGATACGTAGAACTGCGTGACATTGACTGAAGATCGTAGTGAATAGTTGCCCAACAAAATTGAATTAGGATTAGCGTGTTTCAATACGAACCCGTAATTGTCTAGCAGCCCTAGATGATCTCTATGTTGCCTAATATTTCTTCATATTTAGTTAAACCTAGTTTAATTTTAAAATCACAAAAATAATGTCTTTCAATTATGTCAATTCAGGTACTTGTTTGAGGGTGGAAACTCTTAAACCATTAACATTCCTCCTATTACTTAACTCTAATTCAATTTTTTAACTAAATAGTCTCAAGATTGTCCTGTGAGTTCGACAACATGAGCTTAATAGTCATTCTTTATTACTTCTACCGTGCACTTGTGTATACACATAAGAGAACATGTCAAGTTTTTGGAGCATTTTCCACGGACATCCATATATTGTTTAGTTAGAAATTTGTTCAGTTTTATTTTTATTTTATTATTTTCATTTATTATAATATGGTTACGTCACGAGTGTGCTAGTGTTGTTTTCTCAGATAGCGATGGCGGAAGGCCAATGATTGATTAGCCTTACCATAGATTAGCTGCAAGCTATGATAACTGCAGCCGTAGAGAAAGAATTCGAAGCAACATCTATGTTGTTGTATGCCCTAGAGGCAATCTATTTTAGTGTGAACATTATTTTGGCTGAACTATTCATTTTATTAGATATGGAGATATTAATATAATGAAGTCCTTAGATTGCAATTGTTGTTATCTTAAATTATCCATAGTCAAGTATAATGGTTATTTGGACGATCACTATGCATAGAGACAAGTATGTGGGTATATTGATATGGAGATATCATGTCTAACACATGGGTATGTATGAGGAGTAATGTCATACTGGATTGACCCGCCATGAGAAGGCTACATGGAAGTGATGTGAATGTAACAAGCGCTTTTCGTAGTAACAATGGTGTCGTGGTCCTTTGACTTGAAGTCATTAGATACTCTAGTTCTGAATTATAATGTTTTTTGATATCGTCAAACGTTTCACCGTAACTGGGTAACTATAAAGGCGATAATCAGACATGATATGAAGCAAACTAAGAGATGGTAGTGATGTAGAGATGATTTTTCCCTCCCACGTAATGGGAGCATGTATCCATGGCCACTCAATGAGTAGCACTTACAAATGCTGGCCAGGCTCAGGTAAATCGATATACGATATTGATGTTATCTGTTCAGATAAGTCTATTCCAAGGATCGAGAAAGTATGTATTGGATATTCGAGTCTGACATCTATGCCTCGTGTCCAATCTGGATATTGGGACAAAGGAAAAATACATCGCGGTAACATTTGTCACAGAGGTTTGTCTGATCATTGACTATTCCTATTGCTTGGGTAGCATTGATGTGTTGCTAGACACCGCCAAATATTTGTAATTGTTACTACCAACGTAATAGGAACCTGTAGGGCACACACCAAAGGATTAGACAGGATGTATATGGTGATTAATTGGACTAATTAACAGTTAAAGTAATCGGGGATCAAACTGAAACAACATTAGTTGGGCTGAATAGCAAATTGGATTAAACGAAAATCCGCCCAAGTTTGGATCAGATTAGTAGTTGGGTAGTTTTGAATTAATAAAGAGTTATTAATTATAAAAGACTAGTCCATCCCTAATTATTCATTACATGAATTAATTAGAGCAAGAGAAAAAAGGGATAGAGAAGGCCGCCCCTCCCTACGCGACGACAAGAAGAGGGCCGAACCCACCCTCGTCCATTGTTGCGCACACTTTTTATTTGATCAAGCTTCTGATTGCTACTTCCCTACACTACTAGCACAAACGGTAGAGGAAGATCCAATTGCTCATCCTGCGGTGTGGATACCGGTAGAGGCGTGTACACTATTTTTGCGCATTGAACAGTCATGTTAACAAGTTAACCTTCTCCTTCATCATGTTATGATGCTTCACTTGTGATCCGTGGAGAGGTTTGATCATGATGTATTTCCGCTACATAACATGCATCAAAACCCTACTGTGGTATCAGAGTGACAGGTCGATAGCGCATAATGTGATTTATGTGGTTATCTATTTTATCAATTTTGATCGTATCTGTCATTTTGACCGTAAACAGTAATAAAACTGATATGCGTAACATGTGAAGATTCATTAGATTTTTATATGATGCCAAGATAATGATTTTTCAGGTATATATTGATATACAAAGTAATTGGTGATGAACTAGAGTGAGGGCAAAATTGGGGAAGAAAAAGTATTTTCTGTCCCACATAGGATTCAGCCAATAAGGGGAGGCTGAAAAATCTAATTTTGACCCCCAAGGTATTCGACCATGATGTCTGACTCGTCTCCTTGGTGCGCCGTCCATGAGGCTGACCGGTTGACCGCTCAGCCAGGTTCGACCAGTCTGACAGGTTCGGCCAGGCTTGACCGGTTTGACCTCTTCGGCCAGGTTTGCCGTTTTGACCGGTTTGGCCGTTAGACGCAATTATCAAAATTCAACTAAAATTGACCCAGCGCGATCAAATTGAATTTTAACTATTTTATGTGTTTTATCGCATGGTGGGTGGATGTGGCCTTAGTTGTGTGGTTGTTTATTTTATGTGGTTTGGTTTTGGTTTTGGTTTTGGTTTTGGTTTTGGTTTTGATGTTATTAATGTAATAATTTTACGGCATGCGAGTCGTCTTCTTCCTTGCATGTGAGGTTCCTCTATTTAGTTTACAAGTATTAGCTAAAATTAGATAGATAGGATATAGCTAGCAGCATTGGGAGAAAATCGAAGACTAAGAGACCATAAGACGTTGAAGACACATAAACTAAGACACATGGACTAAAAGACGGAAGCACATAGAAATGAGCTTGTTGTTTTAGGATTTATAGATATTCTCATTGGCTTGGGAATATCTTAGTTTTAGGGGCCACATCCACACCATGTTTATTTACTGTTTTATCTTGTTTTATTTTGATGTATGGATGATGGATGCAAAACGATGACAAGAAAATTATAAAACTGTTTGGATCATTCATTTGGGATTGCCCAATCTAAGTTAGTAGATCAGTTGATATGATCAACAAATAAAATGACATGAAAAACCCTCAAACAATAATATTGTGTTTTTCCTTCTCTTGCGTAACACTCATCATGATCAAGATGTATTGAATTCGGGCTTGCCAAAACAGAGTGACTTGATTCATCATGAGGCGCAATGGCACAAGCAAGTAATGCAAGACTGCTGAAGTAAGAGGTCAAACGCAACGTTATTTCAATAGGGTTGAAAGCATAGAGGCAAGGCAATTGGGAGTTATCTATGAGATAGATAAGGAATAAGGAGTTATTCGCCCAATTGAACTAAGAGTTGCATTGGATACAATTGGAGTATGTTCCTACCTAAATAACTAAATTTTGTGTGACCTGCTGAAGCAGGCTCAAGAGGAGGTCAAATATGGATCTTGGCCCTCTAGAGAAATTACATGATATTTTCCGCACTAATAGTGAAGTCTGTTAATCCGAGAAAAATAGTGGGTACTATATTTAATAATCTAGCCATTGTTATGTATAGTATAATTGTTCACGATAATAAAATTGTATATTTATCATTCATTGTAGATTTCCAAAGGCAAACAATCAACAAACATCGACACTATCATTGTGTTCTTACCTTGAGAAGGACAAACTGTCTGGAATTAATTTGCTAGACTGTTACAAAAACTTGAGAATTGTTCTCAAGAAACAAAATAAGCTGTACATTCGAGAGCAACCAATTCCAGAAGCACCACCTTCTGATGCTGCTGCTGTAAGGAAGGCACATTAGAAGATTGTTGATGATTCTATAGATTTGACTTGCCTAATGACTTGTACCATGAACTCTGAGCTTCAGAAGAAACATGAGTGCATGGAGGCGTATGATATGATCATACGTTTGAGACAGCTATTCCTAGAGAAGGCAAAGCATGACGCTATGAAGTATCAAAAGCACTTTTCAAGTGTAGTATGCCAGAGGGAAACCCAGTGAGACCTCATGTAGTCCGTATAATCGGGTACATTGATAATCTCGACAGGTTGGGGTTTTCATTCAACCAAGAATTGGCTACTGATCTCTTCCTGCAATCTTTGCTGGACAGTTATAGTCAGTTCATCATGAACTACAATATGGACGGGATCAACAAAAGTCTTCATACCTGCTCAATACGTTGAGGACCACTAAACAGAGTAGTATGAAATGTAAATGCAAGGCCATAATGGTCAATAAGGGAAAAGGCAAGAAAGTTGCCAAAAACCCTAAAGGGAAGAGCAACGTAGTTATAAAGCCCAAAAAATTTATCTTGAAGCCTACTCGTGGAGTTGCTAAAGACCCATGCCACTATTGTAGTCAACATGGCCACTGGAAGAGGAACTGCTCAAAGTATCTGGAAGATAAGAAGCTTGGAATAGCGATTCCAAATTCAGGTAATTTTGTTATATATGTCAATGTGCCTATCCCTTATTCTTTGGTATTGGATACCGGATGTGGATCTCACATTTGTCAAAATGTGTAGGGTCTAAAGAGAAGCAAAAGGTTGATTAAAGGGGAGATCGACCTACGCATTGGGAATGGAGCAAGATTTGCTGCATGAGCCGCAGGATCTTATGATTTATCTTTAGTTGGGAAAATTAAAAGTTAAGAGAATCGGGGATCAAAGTGCAACAACATGGATATTTATTTGGACGAAATAGCCTATTGGACTAATACGAAAGCCATTCCAAGATTGGATCGGATTAGTAGTGGTGTGGTTTTGTAATTAATAAATATTTATTAAGTATGAAAGACTAGTCCAGCCTTAATTATTTATTAGATGAAATAATTAGAGCAAGAGACAAAGGCGGAGAGAAGGCCGCCCCTCCATACTCGACGACAAGAAGAGGGCCGAACCCTCCCTCCTCCATTGTTGTGCACGCTGCTCCCTTCGGGAAGAGCAGAAAGGCCGACCACTATCCTAATGCAGTTGAATACTACGTAAATGGATCTCTTGCTTAAGCTAAGTCATTCGATCTGCATGTGTTAAGCATATAGCTAGCCCTATATCTTCGCGATTCACTTTAGAGTGGGATTGGGCTTAAGGGAATGGGAATCTTGTTATCAAAGAGAAAGATCGAGCGATAGTGATGTGTAGGGTTTTGATGATGGTAACACATCGGAGTAGTAATAAATTAATTCCTGATCAAAGCTCTCCATGGATTGCAGGGAAGCATTCATAACGTGATAAGGGATAATCGATTGTGTGCCTTGTTTGTTTGTGTGATCACAACGCAAAATGATGTCCACGTCTCTACAAGTATCCACCCCTAGGATTACAAGCTGGAATCCTCTTCACGTCTTAGTTTTATCTACGCGAAGAAGGAGGCAGAAAGATCACGCAAACAGAGTAACCAGGGTCGTGCCACTTGGAGACCGACAACAGAGGGGGCGGACGGGTAAGGGCTGCGGCCTCTACTTGGTCTCTTTCTCATTTCTTTGTTATTTCACTCAATAATGAATCTTGTGTGAAATAATAAGCTACGACCCCCTTTCTATAGTTAATGAATCCTTATTAATTACATATTTGCCCGATTACTAGTCCTGTCCATACACGGATTAGTCCACCTTGCAAATTAGTCCTAATAACTTTGCTTGTAGTTGCGTTTTGATCGTTTTGATTAATTAGTCCAACTAATTAAGAACCAAATTCGGTTAAATCCATTAGGTGTGTGAACCCATAGGTTTCTACTTTGTTGGTAGTAACAATTACAAACATAGAGCGGTGGTTAGCAACACATCTATGCCCCCAACTAACAGAAATAGTCAGTGATCCGACAAACCTTATGCCCAATGTTACCCTGTGGTATAAATCCCATTGTCTCTTTATGCGGATTGGACACGAGACATAAATGTCACAATCGTATATCCAATCCATATTTTCTCGATCCTGTTAATAAGCTTATCTATATAGATAACATCAGTATCCTATATTGATTTATATGAGTCTGGCCACACATTACATAAGCACTACCCCTCGAGTGGTCGTGGATATTTACTCCCATTATGTAGGAGGGAAAAATCCTCTCTAAATCACTATCATCTCTCAGCTTGCTTCCAACCATGCCCGATTACTATCTTTATAGTTACCCAGTAACGGTGTAACGTTTGATAATATCAAAACAAGATATTTCACAACCAGAGTATCTAGTGAATTCAAGTCTAACGATTACACCATTGACACTACGACAAGCACTTGTGATATTGACATAATCTAATGTCCTTATCGTGGTGAGTCAATCCTTTATGCCACTACTCTTAATGCATACCCATGTATTAGACTTGAAATCTCCATATCAAGCTACCAACATACTAGTCTATAGCGATCGTCCTTTTAACCAATATAATGGACTAGGGATATTTAAGATAAAAAACTTGCAGTCTAAGGACTTCATTATATTAAATATCTCCATAAATAATAAATAAGTATTCTAGCCAAAAGAATGTTCATACTAAATATAGATTGCCTCTAGGCCCTCTTCTCCAACAATCTCCCACTTGCACTAGAGCCAATTTGGTGCATCTCGTATGCCTATAGATTTAGTGTGAACTACATGCTTTCGCTGAACAAGCGTCTTTGTAAAGAGGATCTGAAAGATTATCATCTGTCGGAATCTTGCATTTCTTCACATCACATCTATCGATGATTTCTCGAAAGAGATGGAATCTCCTAAGTAGGAGCTTGGATTTATGGTGTGACTTGGGTTTCTTGGCCTGTGCAATCGCCCAGTGTTGTCACAATACACAATGGGATTCAGTATGCTAGGAACCACACCAAGCTCAGTGATGAACTTCCTATTCCAAACAGCCTCCTTTGCTGAGCGTGACGCAACAATGTACTCAGCTTCAGTTGTAAAATCAGCAACTGTCTCTTGCTTGTAACTCTTCCAGCTCAGTGCTCCTCCATTCAGGCAAAACACAGAACTCGACTGCGATCTTTAGTCGTCCTTGTTAGTTTGGAAGGTCGCGTCAGTGTAACCTATTACACTGATTTCTTCCTCCCCTCTGAATATCAAGATTGCATCCTTAGTTCTTCTGAAATACTTAAAGATATTCTTTACAACAATCCAGTTACTCTCACCCGAATTAGACTGGTATCTGCTTGTCATACTCAACGCGTATGACACATCCAGTCTAGTACATAACATGGAGTACATGATAGATCCAATGGCCGACGCGTATGGTATCTTACTTGCGCGATCCTTCTCAATCTCAATGGAAGGACAGTCAGCCTTCGTAAGGGTGACTCCATGAGACATGGGCAAGAATCCTTTCTTCGATTCTAGCATGTTGAACCGCTTCAAAACCTTGTCTATATTTTTACTTTGACTTAGGTCGAGCAGCTTCCTAGATCTATCCCTTTAGATCTTGATACCAAGTATATAAGCTGCATCCCCTAAGTACTCCATTGAGAAACACTTTCCTAGAAAATCTTTAACATATTGCAAGGTATGAATGTCGTTTTGAATGAGTAGTATGTCATCCACATACAAGACAAGAAACACAACAGAACTCCCACTAACCTTCTTGTAGACACAGGGATCATCTTCGTTCTTGATGAAGTCAAACTCTTTGACCGCGTCATCAAAACGTAGATTCCTACTCCTAGAAGCTTGCTTCTATCCGTAAATGGATCGCTGCAACTTACATACTTTTTTGGCATGCTATGGATCCTCAAAACCCTCTAGTTGTGTGATGTACACATCCTCAAGGAGGTTTCCATAGAGAAATGGTATTTTGACATCCATCTTCCAAATCTCATAGTCGTGATAAGATGCAATAGCAAGTAGGATACAAATGAATTTAGTCATTGCGACTGGGGAAAAGGTTTCATCATAGTCAATACCATGAATCTCTCTAAATCCTTTTGCCTCCAATCGGTCCTTGTAGGCAACTACATTGCCATCCATTTCAGTCTTCATCGTGAAGAACCACTTCCACCCTATGGGCCGAGCCCCCTCGGGTGGTTCCACCAAAGTGCATACTTTGTTGGTATACATGGATTCCATTTCGGATCTCATGGCTTCAAGCCACTTCTTAGAGTCTGGCCCTTTCATGGCCTCTCCATAGGTATGTTGGAATTTTTCCCTAGAGGCAATAAATTTATCGTGACATTTATATGGACTTACTATTCATTGCGTTATCGATATGGAGATATGGTAACACGAATGAAGTCCTTAGAATATAAATGTTATATTCTTAAATTTCCCTAGTCAAGTAGTACAGTTAACTGGGATGATTGTATTGTATCGAGACTAGTATGTGGGTAGATTGATATGGAGATGTCAAGTCTAACACATGGGTACGCATTAGGAGTACTGGCGTACTGGATTGACCCGCCATGAGAAGGCTACATGAGAGTTATGTGAATGTCACAAGCGCTTCTCATAGTGACAATGGTCTTGTCATCCTTCGAATTGAAGTCACTAGATACTCTAGTTGTGAATTGTCATGTTTTGATATCGTCAAACGTTACACTGTGACTGGGTAACTATACAGGCTTCAATCGGACTTTGATATCCACGACCACTCGATGAGTGAGACTTAGTGTAATGCATGGCCATGAGATATTGATGTTATTGTTTATCTAAGTCTACTCACAGATCAAAAAACTATAGATTCGATATTCAAGTGTGACACTCCATGTCTTGTGTCCAATCCGGATATATGAGACTGGAACTTGGGTAGCATTGACGTGTTTCTAGATGCCGCTCAATGTTTGTAATTAGTTTTATTACTGCCAACGTAATAGGAACTTGTAGGGTCACACACCAAAGGATTAGACTGGAAGTAGTTGTTAATTAGTTGGACTAATTAACAGTTAAAGGAACCAAGAATAAAAGTGCAACAACATGCATATGTAGTTGGACTAAATAGCAAAATGGAATAAAATGAAAGTTAATATAAATTATTGTATTTAATTAGTAGTTGTTAATTATAAAAGAACAAGTCCAACCCTAATTTTCATAAGGGATGAAAATTAGAGAACAAGAAAAAGAGAGAGGGAGGACGTCCCATAGAGGACGACGGCCCCCAGAGGCGCACGACCCCTCCCTCCTCCTCATCTTCCTCCATTGTTGGATTAGATCAAGCTACTTTGACGATTCCTCCTTCTCCTACACTGCTAGCACAAACAGTAGAGGAAGTTCGAGTTGGAGATCCTACGGTGTGGACTTCAGCATAGGTGTGGACAATATTTCTACACAAAGTGATCTTCCCAGTCTGGTACGACTGGGGTAACCTTTTTCTCCTTCATCATTGTTATGATGCTTCACCTGCAATTCACGGAGGGTTTTGAGAAGAATAATATTTTGTATTTCCGCTACGTAACCTGCATCAAAACCTTACGAGGTAGTAGGCTCATCATCCATGCGTATTACGTCACCGGGCTTAGTCACGATAAGTCCTTACCTCTCGGACACCTGACGTACCCTACTCGACCTACAAAGTTCTTGTGTTACTTGAGCAGGTTGCTATACAACAACTTGTGGTTCCTACTCATGCTCAATTTTAGAATCAATGTTTTGTGGTTCTTGAACTTCTTAAAGTTCTCCAGTCCTCTCGCTGGCTTCTTTAGAGACAAACTCTATTTCTAGAAACACACGGGTCCGAGCAACAAACATTTTGTTCTCGATTTATTGTAGAAATAATATCCTTTCGTTTCCTTAGGGCATCACACAAACTTACACTTATCCGAATTGGGTCCGAGCTTGTCTTTTCGTAAACACTTTACATAGACATCATAACCCCAAATCTTCATAAGCGACACTGTGAGACGCCTCCCAGTCCATATCTCATGTGGTGTCTTCATGACTTACTTGGATGGAACATGGTTAATGGTAAAAGAAGCTGTCATTAGAGCATATCCCCAAAACAATTTTATGAAGATCTGTTTGACAAATCATGGACCGCACCATGTCCAAAAAGGTACAATTCCTCCTCTTGGACACGCCATTACACTGTGGCGTTCTGACTGGAGTGAGTTGGGACAAGATCCCACACTCTCTAAGATAGTCGTCAAACTCTTGGCCTAAGTATTCTCCTCCACGATCCGATCGTAGAGCCTTAATAATTTTGCCAAGTTGCTTCTCTACTTCATTCTTGAATTCTATGAAATTTTCAAAGGATTTGGATTTGACCTTCATAAGGTGTACAAATTCATATATACTGAAGTCATCAGTAAATTTAATGAAATAAAGATAACCATCTGTGGCAAGCGTGGGAAACGGTCCACACACATGAGTATATATGAGTGCCAATAACTCACTAGTCCTCTCACCTTTCTTATTGAAAGGCTACGTCATCATTTTTCCTAATAAAAAACATTCACGTGTCTCATATGATTCATAATCAAATGAGTCTACAAATCCATCCTTATGGAGTCGAGAAATGCGTTTCTCATTTATATGGCCTAAACGACAGTGCTATCGATAAATAGGATTTAAATTGTTAGTTTATAATTCTTGGTAGTTATGTTATAGACGCAACTATTTAGATTAAGGATATAAAATCCATTAGACAAAAGCGCACTATAATAGTGCATACTATCAAAATAAATGGAGCAGCACTTGTCCTTTATTTTAATAGAAAAACCTTTCTCGTTTAAACAACAAATAGAAATAATGTGTATGCTCATAGCAGGCACATCATAGAAACTTTCTAATCCTAAAATAAGTCATGAAGGTAAAGATAAATCATAAAAGCCTACGGCTAATGCAAAAACTCTTGCTCCATTCCCTACGCGCAAGTCTATCTCTTCTTTAGCCAATAGTCTACTTCTTTTTAAATCCTGCACATTTTGATAAATGAATGTGAGATCCACATCCAGTATCCAATACCCAAGATGAAGAGATAGACAAATTGAAATCTATAACAAAAAATAAAATACCTGATGGTGGTGGAATCACTATTCCAAGCCTTTTATATTCAAGATACTTTGGGCAGTTCCTCTTCCATTTTCCTGTCTGACTACAATAGTGACATGCGCCCTTAGAGATTCCACCGGTAGGCGTTAAGGCTGTTTACTTGGATTTCAAAACTTGCTTGCTCTTTCCTTTGCAGGTAGAAGCAACTCTCTTGCTCTACCCTTTATTGACCATCATTATGGCCTTGCCTTTTCCTTTGTTAATGTTCTGTTCAGCAGTTCTCTACATATTAAGTTGGTCTGGCAGAGTCCTGTTGATCTCAGTCATATTAAAGTTCATGATGAACTTGTAGGGTTTTGATTCATGGATGCGCAGCGGAAACAATAGTTAACCATGCAAAATCCTCCAAGGATCACAAGTCAAGAGACATAACGATGGTAAAAGAAGAAATCAATAACACACCTTAGCGTTCTCCTTTGATGACTTCAAACGCGAATTGTGTCACGTTCTCTATAGTTGATCCACGCCTAGAGTTGATTTCTAGATCTACCACTCCTTGGTGCTAGCCCGGAAAGAGGAAGAGGAATAAGAATCACGCAAAATGAGACCAAACCAAGGAGGTTCGGCCTCCTTGGGGCCGACGGGGACGGGCGGCGGCAAGGGAGGGGCGGTCGGCTCCTTCCTTGCTTGTTGCTCTCTCCTTTTTCTCTCTCCCACTCTAGTTATGATCAATTATGAGCATAAGTTGTGGGAAGGAAGGAAGGAAGGAAGGTCCTTTATATAGTCCAACAACTCCTTGCCAACTACCTAAAGGACTTATTCTAGTCCTACTAGAATTCAGTTTAGTCCCTTCCTTGAAAATTAGTCCCTACTAAGTTTGTAAGGTTTTGCAAAGTGATCCTTCTAATTAATTAATCCAATTAATTAATTCCCAAATCTAGTTCGACTCTATATAGCGTGTGACCCCATAGGTTCTATCTAGTTGGTAGCAACTATTTGCTAATATGGAGCGGTTTCTAGCAAAACATCCATTCTAGCCAACTAATATAATAGTCATCTTGACAACCTTTGTACAAGTAATTGTCTCATCCCTTTGTCTCTGTATCCGGATTGGACACGAGACATACAAGTCACACTCGTATATCCAATCCATAGTTTCTCGATCCATGGGAATAGCCTTATTCGTGCAAATAACATCAATATCCCATATTGATTTATTTGGTTCTGGCCAGACATTCTATAAGCACTATCCCTCGAGTGGCCTAGGATATTTTCTCCCGTTATGTGGGAGGGACAAATTCTATCTACGTGCACTACGGTCTCTAAGCTTGATTCTTATTGTATCCAGTACACGCCTTTATAACTACCCAGTTACGGTGTAGCGTTTAACGCTACCAAAATCACAATAATCCACAACTAGAATATCTAGTGACTTCAAGTCTAAGGATGACAATACCATTGCACCGCGAGAAGCGCTTGTGACTCAACATAATGTGTATGTAGCCTTCTCGGAGATGGGTCAATCCAGTGCGCCATTACCCCTAATGCACACCTATGTGTTGGATCATGATATCTCCATATCAATCCAACCCCATACTAGTCTATAGATGATTGTCCCATTAATCATTATACTGGACTAGGGATATTTAAGATAAACAACACAATTGTAAATCTAAGGACTTCATTATATTAAATATCAAATAAATAATAAATGAATTTCTAGCCACAAATAAATTCATACTAAACTAGATTGCCTCTAGGGCATCTATTCCAACAGTCTCCCACTTGCGCTAGAGCCAATATGGCGCATCTCGTATGCCCATACTCCTATTGTGCCCTTCATGCTTCCACTGCGTGAGCGACTTTGTAAGCGGGTCTGACATATTCTCATCTGTAGGAATCTTGGATATCCGAACGTCTCCTCTATCGATAATATCTCGAATCAGATGAAACTTCCTGACCACGTGCTTGGATTTCTGGTGTGACCTGGGTTCCTTCGATTGCGCAATCGCCCGAGTGTTGTCACAGTACAACTCTACTGGATCCGCAATGCTAGGAACCACACCAAGTTCAGAAACAAACTTTGTGATCCAAACAGCTTCCTTTGCTGCGCCATTTGGAGCAATGTACTCAGCCTCTATTGTAGAATCAGCCACCGTCTCTTGATTGGAACTCTCCCAGCTCACCTCTGCGCCATTCAGGCAAAACACATATCCCGACTGTGATCTAAAGTCATCTCTGTCGGTTTGGAAGCTTGCATCAGTGTAACCCCTTACACGCAATTCTTCCTCACCGCCAAATATCAAGAAAGCATCCTTAGTTCTTCTCAAGTACTTTAGGATGTTCTTGACTGCAATCCAGTGACTCTCACCTGGATTGGAATGGTATCTTCTTGTCATACTCAAGGCATATGACACATCTGGTCTAGTACATAACATGGCGTACATGATAGATCCTATGGCCGAGGCATAGGGAATTCTACTCATGCGTTCCCTCTCAATCTCATTGGAAGGACAACCACTCTTCGAAAGAGTGATTCCATGTGACATGGGCAAGAATCCCTTCTTGGAATCTTGCATGTTGAACCGTTACAACACCTTGTCAATATATGTACTTTGACTTAGGCCTAGCAGCCTCTTAGATCTATCTCTATAGATCTTTATACCGAGTATATAGGCTGCTTCCCCTAAGTCCTTCATTGAGAAACACTTCCCTAGCCAATCTTTAACAGATTGCAGCATGGGAACGTCGTTTCCAATGAGTAGTATGTCATCTACATACAAGACCAGAAAAGCTACAGAGCTCCCACTAACCTTCGTGTAGACACAAGACTCATCTTCGTTCCTGATGAAGCCAAACTCTTTGACTACTTCATCAAAACGTCGATTCCAACTCCTAGAAGCTTGCTTTAATCCATAAATGGATTGTTGCAGCTTACAGACTTTGTTGGCTTGCTTTGGATCCTCAAAACCCTCTGGCTGTATCATATACACGTCCTCGAGGAGATTCCCATAAAGGAATGCTGTTTTGACATCCATCTGCCAAATCTCATAGTCATGGTATGCTGCAATCGCAAGTAGGATTCGGATGGATTTTGTCATAGAGACTGGTGAAAAGGTTTCATCATAGTCAATACCATGAATCTGTCTGAATCCTTTAGCCACCAATTGGCCCTTATAGGTAATCACATTACCATCCATGTCGATCTTCTTCTTGAAGACCCACTTGCTCCCTATGGGACGCCCCCCTTCGCGTGGTTCAACCAAAGTCCATACTTTGTTGGTGTACATGGATTCCATCTCGGATCTCATGGCTTCTAGCCACTTCTGTGAGTTTGGGCCCTTCATGGCCTCTTCATAGGTAGTAGGCTTATCATCTATGAGCATCGTGTCACCGAAATCGGTTACGAGAAGTCCATACCTCTCGGGTTACTGGCGCACTCTACTAGATCTACGAAGCTCTTGCGTTACCTGAACAGGTTGCTCCACAACTGCTTGTGGTTCCTGTTCATGTTCCATAATCGGTTCAGTGATTTGTGATTCTCGAACCTCTTCAAGTTCTACAGTACTCCCACTTGCTTCTTTAGAGACAAACTCTCTTTCTAGAAACACGGCGGTCCGAGCAACAAACACTTTGTTCTCGGCTGGATTGTAGAAGTAGTAACCCTTAGTTTCCTTAGGGTACCCCACAAACTTACACTTATCCGATTTTGGCCCTAGCTTGTCTGATTGTAAACGTTTTACATAGACATCGCAGCCCCAAATCCTCATGAACGACAGTGTGGGACGCCTCCCATTCCACATCTCATATGGTGTCTTCATGACTGATTTATATGGAACACGGTTAATGGTGAAAGCTGCACTTAATAGAGCGTGGCCCCAAAACGATAATGGAAGATCGGTTTGACACATCATAGATCGAACCATATCCAATAGGGTTCAATTCCTCATCTCAGACACGCCATTCCATTGTGGCATTCCGGGTGGAGTGAGTTGAGACACGATCCCACACTCTCTAAGATAGTCGTCAAACTCTTGGCTCAAGTATTCTCCTCCACGATCCGATCGTAGAGCCTTGATACTTTTGCCAAGTTGCTTCTCTACTTCATTCTTGAATTCTTTGAACACTTCAAAGGATTCGGAGTTTGCCCTCATAAGGTACACAAATCCATATCTACTGTAATCATCAGTAAATGTAATGAAGTAGACATAACCACCCCTGGCAGGCGTGGCAAATGGCCCACACACATCAGTATGTATGAGCGCCAATTGCTCACTAGTCCTCTCACCTTTCTTATTGAAAGGGGACTTTGTCATTCTTCGCAATAAACAAGCCTCACATGTCTCATATGATTCAAAATCAAATGAGTCTAGTAATCCATACTTTTGGAGTCTAGATACACGTTTCTCGTTTTTGTGGGGCCATAAATAAGCAGGATTTAAATCTTTTATTTTAATCCTCTCGGTATTAATGTTGTAGACAGGATTGCTTAGATCAAGGACATACAGTTCATTAAATAATTGCGCACTAAAATAGTGAATATTATTCAAATAAAAGGAACAACAATTGTTCTTTATTGAAATAATAAAACCATCCTTGTCCAAACAAGAAATAGAAATAATGTTTCTGCTCATAGCAGGCACAAAATAGCAATTATTTAATTCTAAAACTAATCCTGAAGGCAGAGATAGCTCGCACACGCCTATGGCCAACGCAGCAACTTTTGCTCCATTCCCAACGCGCAGATCTACCTCTCCTTTAGCCAATCTTCTACTTCTCTTTAGATCCTGCACATTTTGACAAATGTGAGATCCACATCCAGTGTCTAATACCCATGATGTAGAGACAGTTAAATTGACATCTACAACAAAAATACCTGGTGGTGGTGGAATCACTATTCCAAGCCTCTTGTCCTCCAGATATTTTGGACAGTTCCTCCTCCAGTGTCCAGGATGACTGCAGTAGTGACATTCACCTTTAGTCACACCTTTGGAAATGCCACCAACAGGCTTAAGGGCAGGTTCCTTGGACTTGGCAACTGACTTGCCGTTGCCCTTAGAGGATGAGTCAAACCTTTTGCCCTTTCCTTTCTGCACCATCATAATGGCCTTGCCCTTACCCTTGTTGATGCTCTGTTCAGCTGTCCTCAACATATTGAGTAAATCTGGCAGTGGTTTCACGATCTCGTTCATGTTATAGTTCATGATGAACTGTCCATAAATCTCGGGAAACGATTGCAACACAAGATCGGTTGCCAACTCTTGGCCGACCGGGAGCCCTAGTCGGGCGAGATTCTCCAAGTACCCGATCATACGGAGTACATGGGGTCCCACCGGGTTCCCTTCTGCAAGATGTCACTTGAACAGTGCCTTAGAGACCTCATACCTCTCTACCCTTGCCTGCTCTTGGAAGAGCTGCTTCAGATGCTCGATCATATCGACAATATTCATGTTTTCGTGTTGCTTCTGAAGCTCAAAAGTCATGCTGCATAGCATAAGGCAGGCCGCATCATTAGCGTCATCAACACGCTTTTGATACGCCTTTAGGGCAGCTGGTGTTTGGTTCTCTGGACCTTCTGAAACATGCTCCTCTATTGCGTACAGTTTCTTCTCTTGCTTGAGAACAATTCTCAAGTTTCTGTACCAATCAAGAAAGTTGGTTCCAGAGAGCTTGTCCTTCTCAAGGACAGATCGTAGGGAATGTTGGGAACTCGATGAGTTGTTTGCCATTTGGAATTCTACAAAAGGAAAATACGCAAGTTTTAGTATTTGTGAATTTTTGACTATATTCAATAATGGCTAGTTTATCAAATAAAGCTCCCACTATTTTTCTACGGATTAATAACCCTCAAGATATTAATGCGGAAAATATCCTTAAATTTTCTAGTGGGCCAAGATCCATGTTTCATCTCCTTATGAGCTTGCTTTGGCAAGTCACCCATAATTTGACTACTTTAGGTAGGAACAATTCCAATTGCATCTCTTATGCAACTCTTGGTTCAATTGGGCAAATAACTCCTTATTTAACCATCCATATGGATAATCCCAAATGATTGCCTCTAGGTTTCTTAATCATATTAATAGCCCAGTTGTGTTCAACTTCTTATTTAAAAAATTGCACATTACTAGCTTGTGCCATCGCATTACATCATTATGAACCAAGTCGCCATGCTTTGGCACGCACGAACTTGATAAATAATGATGATAATGAGTGTTTAAATAACGAGAAGGCAAGAACACAATATTTGAATTTTGAGGGATTTTTAAATTCAATTTTTAATTGTTTTGTTGATCAAAATCAACTAATCTATCTATTTGAGTTTGGGCACAACTCCAAATAATAGATCCGGGTTGTCTAATTATCTTATTATCCTAATTGCATGCATCATCCATACACCAACCACAAAATAATAAGACAATAAAGTAAACAACCACAAAACAAAATTAAACGTGATGTGGATATGGCCTTTTCTAGACTAAGATAATTCCAAGCCAATGGAATTATCTATGAACCCTGAAAGCAAACACATCTCCATGCGTCTTGATCTTTTGGTCCATCCTTCATAGTCATGCTCCATGCTCCATGCTCCATGCTCCATTCTTTGTGGCTCCTTCTGACTTTGGGCTTCTTTTCTTCAATATTGGCTAACAATATACTTTATCTAGCACTAGCTAACTTCTATACTAAATAAAATAAATCTCACGAGTTGAGAAAAAAAATGGGACGCAGGCCATAAAACCCTAATAAATTATTACAATTAATTGATCAGCTCGCAGGCCGTAAAACTAAACCACAAAATTAAACATCCACATCAAACCACATCCTAAGGCCGTATCCAATCACCATGCGAATTGCACATAAACATTAAAAATCCAATTTTAACGCGCTTGGTCAATTTTAATTGATTTTAGGATTTCTAGGGTTAAAACGGTCCATGGGCCCAACAATCCAATTTCCCGGGCCCAAAATTAAACCGCAAGGCCCTAGGGCCGGCCCGGCCCCTAGCCCACGCGGCTAGGCCGCGGGCTAGGGCCGCCCGACCCCTAGAGCGGCCAAGACTTGGGCGGCAAGCAAGAGGGGTGGTCCCCTTAGGGGGCCGAACCTCTATTTTGGATTTGTTTCCAAAACAAATCCCTTGCTTGGTGCCCAAGTTTGGTTGTTTCCTTGTTTTGGATGAACTCCTTCTTCCCCAAGGATGCCCAAACCCTAGGTCTAAGATCCTAAAATTTATCAAACTCACCAATTCATGCATCCAATGCAAAAATTAGATCTTGTTATGATAGATTATTGACAAACTGCATCCCATGCTTGACTTGTCTTGTTTTATGCGATAAACAATCAATTTAAGATGTAAAACAACTAAAACGTAACACATTAACAACGTTTATGCTCTACGACCTGTGGCTCTGATACCACCGTAGGGTTTTGATTCATGGATGCGCAGCGGAAAAAATAATAAACCATGCAAAACCCTCCAAGGATCACAAGTCAAGAGACATAACGATGGTAAAGGAAGAAATCAATAACACACCTTAGGGTTCTCCTTTGATGACTTCAAACGCGAATTGTGTCACGTTCTCTATAGTTGATCCACGCCTAGAGTTGATTTCTAGATCTCCCACTCCTTGGTGCTAGCCCGGTAAGAGGAAGAGGAAGAAGAATCACGCAAAACGAGACCAAACCAAGGAGGTTCGGCCTCCTTGGGGCCGACGGGGACGGGTGGCGGAAAGCGAGGGGCGGTCGGCTCCTTCCTTGCTTGTTGCTCTCTTCTTTTGTTCTCTCCCACTCTAGTTATGATCAATTATGAGCATAAGTTGTGGGAAGGAAGGAAGGAATGTCCTTTATATAGTCCAACAACTCCTTGCCAACTACCTAAAGGACTTATTCTAGTCCTACTAGAATTCAATTTAGTCCCTTCCTTGCAAATTAGTCCCTACTAAGTTTGCAAGGTTTTACAAATTGATCCTTCTAATTAATTAATCCAATTAATTAATTCCCAAATCTATTTCAACTCTATATAGCGTGTGACCCCATAGGATCTATCTAGTTGGTAGCAACTATTTGCTAATATGGAGCTGTTTCTAGCAAAACATCCATTTAAGCCAACTAATAGAATAATCATCTTGACAACCTTTGTACAAGTAATTGTCTCATCCCTTTGTCTCTATATCCGGATTGGACACGAGACATACAAGTCCCACTCGTATATCCAATCAATAGTTTCTCGATCCATGGGAATAGTATTATTCGTGCAAATAACATCAATATCCCATATTGATTTATTTGAGTCTTGCCAGACATTCTATAAGCACTATCCCTCGAGTGGCCTAGGATATTTGCTCCCGTTATGTGGGAGGGACAAATTCTATCTACGTCCACTACGATCTCTAAGCTTGCTTCTTATTGTATCCAGTACATGCCTTTATAACTACCCAGTTACGGTGTAGGGTTTAAAGCTACCAAAATCACAATAATCCACAACTAGAATATCTAGTGAATTCAAGTCTAATGATGACAATACCATTGCACCGCGAGAAGCGCTTGTGACTCAACATAACGTGTATGTAACCTTCTCGGAGATGGGTCAATCCAGTGCGCCATTACCCCTAATGCACACCTATGTGTTGGATAATGATATCTCCATATCAATCCAACCCCATACTAGTCTATAGATGATTGTCCCATTAATCATTATACTGGACTAGGGATATTTAAGATAAACAACACAATTTTAAATCTAACGACTTCATTGTATTAAATATCCAATAAATAATAAATGAATTTCTAGCCACAAATAAATTCATACTAAACTAGATTGCCTCTAGGGCAAGTATTCTAACAGAACTAACTATAACTATCCGAAAACGATTGCAGGATGAGATCAGTGGCCAACTCTTGGACGAACAGGAAGCCTAACCTCTCGAGATTCTCCATGTATCCGATCATACGGAGTACATGAGGCCCGACTGGGTTCCCCACTGACAGACTACACTTGAACAGTGCTTTGGATACTTCATACCACTCATTCCTTTCATGCTCTGGAAAGAGCTTCCTCAAATGTACGATCATATTGTATCCCTCCATGTTCTCATGTTGCCTCTGAAGCTCTGAGTTCATGGTGCAAAGCATGAGACAAGTCACATCATTAATTTCATCCACAATTTTCTGATGTGCCCTCATGGTAGCTAGAACAACATCCTCAGCTGGTGGTTCTGGAACAAGAGTGTCTAAGATGTACAACTTATTTTCTTGCTTGAGAACAATTATTAAGTTTCTGTACCAGTCTAGAAAATTCGTTCCAGACGACTTGTCCTTCTCAAGGACATGGTGTCGATGTTTGTTAATTGTTTGCCATTGGAATTCTTCAAAATGAGAAAATGCAATTTGAGTATTTGTAACCAATTAACTACATTTAACAATGACTAGATTATCAAATATAGCTCCCACTATTTTTCTCAGATTAATAGCCCTCGCCATTAATGCGGAAAATATCATATACTTTCTAGTGGGCCAAGATCCATATTTCACTTCCTCTTTGAGCTTGCTTGGGCAAGTCACCCAAAGATCAATTATTTAGGTAGGAACAATTTGCAATTGCGTCTTATGCAACACTTGGTTTAAATAGGTGAATAACTCCTTATTCTTTATCTATCCCATATATAACTCCTAATTTCCTTGCCTCTAAGTTTTTCAATCTTATTGAAATGACCTAGTTGCGTTCAACCTCTTACTTCAACAATCACAAATTACTAGCTTGTGTCGCCGCGTCACACCATGATGAATTAAATCGTCTTTCTTTGGAAAATTCGAATTTAATAGACCCTGATCAAGACGGATGTTAAGTAAGAGTAGGAAAAGGTATTTCCATGTCATTATTAATTATTTAGTTGATCCCATCAACTATTCTACTTATTTGATTTTGGGCAACCCCAAATGAAAGATCCAATTTATTTTTTATTACCTTGTTACATTTTTCATGCATCAACCATACACCAATAATAAATAACAAGAGAGTAAATAAACAAATAAATAAATAAACGTGGTATGGATATGGGCCCTAAGACTAAGATATTCCCAAGCCAATGAGAATATCTATAAGACCTTAAGTGACAAGCTCATCTCCATGTTCCTCCATCTTTAGTCCACGCGTATTTGATCTTCTTCTCCATGCCTTGGCTATAATCTATTTATCTAATACTAGCTAGTATATGTACTATATAGAGAGACCTCACATGCGAGGGAGAAGACGACACGATAGGCGGTCAGCCCGAGGCGCGCGCCAATGGAAGGGGGCGGTCCAATAGTGGCCGAACCCTATAGGGTTGTTTCCAAAAATTTTCCTCTTCCCTTGCGGGCATATTCCCAATGGTATAGAAAAACCCATTTTCCCCCAGTTGTGACCAAACCATAGCTTTTCAAATCCCCAATACTCACACAATATGAGACTGAACGATATGTAAAATTGGCTCATTCCATATTGAATCATATTCAATTTGCATCATTATGCCAATATTAATTCTTCGCGAAAAATAACAATACAATGTAAAAACTGATAAAACGGTAACACATAAATGACGTAATGCGCAACGACATGTGGCTGTGATACCACCGTAGTGTTTTAGTGCAGGTTACGCAACGGAATAGTAATAAATAAATTCTTGATTAAAACCCTACACGGATAGTAGGGAAGCATTCATAACGTGAGAAGGGATAAACGATTGTGTACCTTGTTTGCTTATGTGATCACAAAGCAGAATGATGTCCACGTCTCTACAAGTATTCACACCAGGGATTCAAGATGGAATCCTCTTGACGTCTTAGTTCTAGCTACGCGAAGAAGGAGGCAAAAATATCACGCAAAACGGAGAAACTGGCGCCGTTCCACTTGGTGGCCGACGGCAGAGGGGGCGGCGGCCTTTACATGGTCTCTTTCTCCTTGCTTTGTTATTTCACTGAATAATGACTCTTGTGTGAAATAGTAAGCTAGGGCTACCTTTATATTGTTAATAAATCCTTATTAACTACATATTTTTTCCAATACTAATCATGTCCATACACGGATTAGTCCTCTTGAAAAATTAGTCCTACTAACTTTGCTTGATGTTGCGTTTTGATCCTTTTGATTAATTCGTCCAACTAATTCATATACAAATCTAGTTTAATCAATTAGGTGTGTGACCTCGAAGATTTCTACTTATTTGGTAGTAACAATTACAAACATAGAACGGTGTCTAGAAACACATCTATGCCAACCAACTAACATAACTAGTCAGTGATCCGACAAACCTTGTTCCCAATGTTACCGTGTTGTATCAATCCCTTTGTCTCTATATCCGGATTGGACACGAGACATAAAGTCACAGTCGTATATCCAATCCATAGTTTCTCGATCCTGGGAAAAGGCTTATCTATATAGATAACATCAATATCCTATTTTGATTTATCTGAGTCTGGCTAGACACATTACCCCTCGAGTGGCCGTAGCAATTTACTCCCATTATGTAGGAGGGAAAAATCATCTGCACATCACTACCATCTCCCAGCTTGCTTCCTACCATGCCCGATTGCTATCTTTATAGTTATCCAGTTACGGTGTAACGTTTGATAATATCAAAACATGATATTTCACAACTAGAGTTTTTAGTGACTTCAAGTTTAAGGATTACAACACCATTGTCACTATGAGAAGCACTTGTGACATTGACATAATCTAATGGAGCCTTCTCGTGGTGGGTCAATCCAATGAGCCATTACTCCTACTGCATATCCATTTGTTAGACTTTATATCTTCATATTAATCTACCCACATACTATTCTATAGTGATAATCCTATTAATCAACATAATGGACAAGGGGTTTTTGAGATAAATAAAAATTTCAATCTAAGGACTTCATTATATTAAAAAAATACATAAATAATAAATGAATATTATTCTTAAAACAATTTTCATCCTAAATATAGATTGCCTCTAGGGCATCTACTCCAACAGTTTTATTTTATCAAGCTCCTGATTGCCTTCCCTACACTGCTACCCCAAACAGTAGAGGACGATCCAGTTGCTCATCCTACGGTGTGGATACCAGCAGAGGTGTGGATACTGAAAGTGTGAGTATGCAGATGTATAAGCAACTAAGATAATCTAGAAGAGGGGGAGGGGGGGGGGGGGGGGGGGTTGAATAGAGTATGCCAACTTTTTGCAAAACTAACTAACAAGTAGAAGAACTAGTGTAGACAATGAAGTTCAAGGCCTTGAACACAGATTCAAGCTTTTGAAATGTAGCAGAAAGTTTTAGAACAAGTAAGCCTTTTTCAAGGCCTTGAAAACAAATTCAAACCCTTGAAAAAATAAATAGTTTTTGTATGCTGCAAAAGCTTTGAAAGTAGATGAACTGAAAATGCACAAGACAAGTGATTTATAGAGTTCAGTCCACTTGAACCTACGTCTCTACCTCAGGGATTAGATCCCTGCAGGATTTTCAACTCAATTCTTATTAATCAAAAGCTAAGCCCTAGAAATCAAGCACAGAGAGTTCCCTTACTCTGTTACAATTTGTGGTTTTCCCTAACCCGTCTAGTACCTGCTCTAGCTAACTGATTAACTAAGAATTCTCTATTGTTCACCTTGAACAATCCTTGGGAATGAATGTATAAATAATAAAGAAATGATCTACCATTATAGCTCTATACAGAAGATCAATTAAGAGTAGAAAACTGCAATGAAATGCAGTGAACTTCTATGTATGGATTGGAAGAGATGACGAACTTCTTTGATGCTTTTCAATCTAGAATGTTTTCTCTGTATTTTCCCGTTGATAATTGTGTTGTTTTTGCTTCGAATTTGAGCTCTTTAAATACTTCAAAAAGCTCTGCAAATCTCTCCAGGTTTTCAGCAACAACCTTCCTACTTTGTAGGTAACAGAGTTTGAATATGTTGAGATCTTCTCCAACGGTTGAATGATTGTAATCGTCTGAGATATTTTTATAATCCATCATTTAACCATCATGAGAAGCTGTCAAACACATCTGATTGATCACAGAATCAAAGTCTTCAAGTATTTCTAAATCTGCAGCAATCCAGTTTAGGAAACAATCCTGCAAAACTTAGAAACAATATTTCCTGCATTATCATGGTCAAACAGTTGATATAGTATGATTCAAAACATGTTTAACAATTTGTCTTTCATAAACTAACAACAGATAATCAATAGCAAGAGAGATAAAAAATTAGATCAGAGAGTTAATAGAAAAACTCCCCCCGAGAATATGCTTTGAGGTTTAACATTTTGAAGGCTTTGTATCCATTTTCAAGGCCTAACACTATTTTCAAGCCTCTGAAGCTGATTCAAGGCTTTGAAAGCTGTTTCAAGGCCTTGAAATAGTCAAGCTCTTTCAAGCCTTGAACAACCTGAGCTTTCAATCTCCCCCTCGATGAAAGACAAAACCAAATTCTGTTTGATCCTTAGTCTCTGCAAAATAAACTGATTAGTCTGGAAATTAAAGACACAGTTATTCCAAAAAGATCTAAAAATTTCAGCAGATAACATCAAATAAACCTAAGATCCTAAACTGAAAACGTAGAAAAAACCTAGAATTTTCTCCCCCTTTTTGACTTTCATAAAAAAGATAAAAGATGTTGGATCAAGTGTCTGGAAAATTTTGAAAACTTAAGGAAATAAAGAGAGAGAATATGGAAGAAAGAATAGACAAGATTAAGGGTTTTGATCTTCATCTTCCTCCTGATCTCCTTCCTATTTCTCATTGTCTTCTTCATTAGTCTTGTCTTGCTCCTCCTGTTCCTCTGCAACTTCTTCTGCAGTAGCTGTCTCACCAGTCTTGTCCTTTTCAGCTGCCTTTGCAGATTTCTTCTTTTTCTTCAAAGTGATCAACAGCTCATCTCAATCAGGACTATCACCTTCATTTTCTGCCTGTTTTGCTGCCTGCTTTCCCTTATCTGAAACTGGAGTGGCTTCTTCCTGTTCTGAATGCTCACTAGGGAATTCCTTATCAGATTCTCCTTTCTTTGTTCCTTCAGGCTCCTCAGGAACATCAAGAAAGGTCATGCTTCAGAAGATACTTTCCACCATATACTTGACTTGTCCCATATCACTTTCTAGTCTAAAAACAGTAGATTTGACATCCTCCATGTCCAGTTCCAAACCATCAAGTCTTTGATTGCCTGTAGGCTGAGAGGTCTGGCTTGAAGTGGGAGTCAAGGTCTTGGGCTTAGAAAACTTATTTGCTCCTATTTCTGCTTCAGTAAGATCTGAGTAAAGTTTCCAAACTTTCTCTTTGGTTTTCACAACTCCAATTTTCTCAAAGGCTTTCTCATTGATTTCCCCAAAACTAGATGTGACTGATTCTTTTCCCCTAAAAGGGATCTCAAAGTGCTCAAAGAACATGGTAATGAGGTTTGCATATGGCAGAAGGTGAACTCTCTTACTGGTTAAGCTGAAGAACATGTGTTCAATGACTAGTTTTGGGAGATCAATCTCCTAGCCATGCATAAATCAGGTACATGATGTGTAGCATTATCTCAGTCACCAACTCTCTTGAGTGCTCTATAGGAAAGACACATCTCACCAGAATAGTATGAAGAACTTTGGCTTCAACATTTAACACAGAGTGTGTTAATTGTTTGGCTGAGGTTGAGACATTTGGAAGAAAAAATTCTTCTTTGTATAGCTTCAAAGTTTCTGACTTTGGAGGATGGTTACCGGTGTCATACCTCTTTGGACAACTTAACACATTGGAAAACTCAGAGTGATCAAGTTCCATTGTTATCCCAGAAACTTTGGATGTGATCACTAAGTGTGCAGATCTCTTTACTTGGGTGAGGTTCAGATAGAAGAGCCTGTTGAGTCTTGGGTAGGCAATATCCCTAGGATTTAGCATACACCACAAAGAGATATTCTTTAACATAGAGATGCACTTGATTTTCATGTGTTCCAACACATACTTATTAACCAAACTGCAGAAACCAATAGACCTTGAAGCAAACCATCTAACCACTTACCTTTAGAGATTTTTGAGACAAAACATGTCTCATCTGGAGCTGTGTTCTTTGTGGAGACTTGAGAATAGATCTGCAAAGCCTTCTCCAATTGACCTTCTGGTTGTGCTTCAGTCACCTTCCCTTTCCCTTTTTCTGCCTGAGTTGCCTTCTTCTTCACCTTCTTTGAACTGGTAGGCTCTTTTTCTGTTTGCTTTTCTGTAATGGCCTTCTGCTTCTTTTGCTTTTCTGAAGAGGAGGTTGTAGCCTTCTTGATCTTCTTATTTGGTGGAGGAGGATCTGGAAGTGCTTCTGCACTAGGAGTTCTGGAGCTAGAGTCTCCACTGACTTCTTGACCCTCTTCCACTGCTGCTTTTCTCTTCTTCTCAGAGACAGGTTTGGAACCACCAGCCATCTTGATTCGATCTGAGGCTCTTCTTGTGCTAATTGGGGTTATGGAGAAGAAAAGAAAGAGATGAAATGATACGGAACAAAGGAGAAGAGAAGAGGATAAATACTGAAAGAGTTTGAGTTTCAAAAGGAAACTAGTATTTCTCTGATTCTAAAAAGATTTGCAAAGATCAGAAAAATTTCTAACTATTATGCCGTTGGAAAAAGAATATACTAATACTACTTTTGGCTATAACAAATTTTTGAAAAAGGTAGGGGGGCTATATTAGGCAAATATATACAGAGATATCACCCAGTATAGCATGATCCAAGTTTATTGACTATTAGTGTAACAGATTCATTTTCAAAGCTTTGAAAAGGCTTTCAAGGCCTTGAAATACTGTAACACTGCAACAGATAAATGATCAAGGCTTTGAACTGATTTTCAAGGCTTTGAAATTCAGTTCAAACCTCTGGAAACACAAATAACTTACCTTTCTTACCTTAAGCTCCCCCTAAACCAATGCAGTCTTATTTAGCATTCCCAATTCCAATCTTAGAGCTGAGAATCTCTCATCTCCTAATGGTTTGGTGAAGATATCTGCAATTTTCATATTATTAGCAACAAATTCAAGAACAATATCACCTTGCTCAGCATGATCTCTAATGAAGTGGCGTCTGACATCAATGTGCTTGGTTCTTGAGTGTTGTATTGGATTCATTGTAATTGAAATTGCACTAGTGTTGTCACACTTAATAGGTATGCCTCTGAAGTCAAATCCAAGGTATCTTAGCTTTTGAGCAATCCATAGTACTTGTGAGCAACATGCTCCTGCAGCTATATATTCAGCTTCAGCTATTGATAGAGCAACTGAATTCTGCTTCTTGGAATGCTAGCTAATCAAAGATGATCCAATGAATTGACAGGTTCCAGAAGTGCTTTTTCTATCAACTTTGTAGCCTGCAAAGTCAGCATCTGAAAAACCACTTAAAGAAAAGTTAGAATGTCGTGGATACCAAAGCTCTAAGTCTTTGGTACCATTGAGATATCTGAATATTCTCTTCACAGCAGTTAAGTGTGATTCTTTTGGATCAGATTGAAACCTTCCACACATGCATACACTAAACATGATAACTGGTCTGCTTGCTGTCAGATAGAGTAATGATCCAATCATACCTCTATACTCTTTAACATTGACACTCTTACCAGATTCATCCTTGTCTAAGGATAGAGTGAAGCTCATTGGGGTCTTAGCTTCCTTGCATTGAGCCATGCTGTATTTATTCAAAAAGTCTCTTGTATACTTGCTTTGATTAAGAAAAATACCCTTCTTCAATTGATGTATTTGAAGTCCTAGGAAGAAGGTTAATTCACCAATCATGCTCATTTCAAACTCCCTGCTCATAAGACTTGAGAATTCTCTGCACAATTGATCATTAGTAGCTCCAAACAGTATATCATCAACATATATCTGGACTACAAGTTAATCTTTCTCATGTGTGTTGATGAAAAGAGTCTTGTCTACTAAACCCCTTCTGAAATCATTTTCAAGCAGAAACTTTGAAAGTCTTTCATACCAAGCCCTTGGAGCTTGTTTCAAACCATAAAGAGCTTTGTCAAGTTTGTAAACATGATCTTGAAATTTGTCATTTTCAAAACCAGGAGGTTGTGCAACATAAACTTCTTCTTGCAAATAACCATTCAAGAAAGCACATTTTACATCCATTTGAAAGAGTTTCATGTTTTTGTAAGATGCAAATGCAAGTAAAATTCTAATTGCTTCTAACCTGGCAACTGGAGCAAAGGTTTCTTCATAATCTATACCGTCTTCTTGATTGTAACCTTGAGCAACTAACCTTTCTTTTTTTCTGATTACATTGCCACTTTCATCCAACTTGATTCTATATACCCATCTGGTACCAATGAAAGACTGGTTTGTTGGTGCAGGAACCAGGTTCCACACCTTATTCCTCTTAAACTCATTGAGCTCACTTTGCATAGCAATAATCCAGTCTGCTTCTGGCAAAGCTTCCTTCACAGTTTTTGGTTCTACAAGAGAAATAAAAGCATTAAAAGCACATAAGTTCTTCAACTGTGATCTAGTCTGTTTACCAGTGGTTGGATCTGATATGATTTTTTCAGCTGGATGAGATGAGAGATATTTAAATCTCTTCCTTGGATACCATGGTTCAGGATCACCATAGATCTTCTCTGGTCTTGAAGTAGTAGCTTTGTCACTTGAATCCTTCTGATCATCTTTTTCAAGGCTTTGAGATGTATTTTCAAGTCCTTGAGAACTGTTTTCAAGGTCTTGAAAATGTCTTCTATTTTCTTCTGAGCTTTTCTTGAATCCAAGTGGATTCTCAGTCTCTTCCTCTGATTCATGCTTGTTCAAATTCAAATCTGCATAACTTTAACTCATAGAACCATCATAGCTTTCCTCAAAAATAATATGAATCTCTCTTCAACCAGTTTGGTTTTTTTATTGTACACTCTATAAGCTTTTCTATTCAGAGAGTAACCAAGAAAAATACCTTCATCACTTCTTGCATCAAACTTACTAAGATTGTCTTTTCCATTGTTATGGATAAAACAAGTGCATCCAACGGGTCTGAAGTAAGAGATGTTTGGCTTCCTCCCTTTGAATAATTCATAGGGGGTCTTCTTTAGAATGGGTCTGATAAAGAACCTGTTCAAAATATAGTTTGCTGTATTCACAGCTTCTGCCCAGTAGTGTTTTGGCAACTTGTTCTCAAGAAGCATTGTCCTTGACATATCTTCCAGAGTCATGTTCTTTCTTTCAACAACACCATTTTGTTGAGGATTTCTTGGAGCAGAAAAGTTATGAGAAATACCATGCTTATCACAAAATTAATCAAACTCTAATTGATCAAATTCTCTACCATGATCACTTCTGATTGAAGCTACAGGTAGGTTTTTCAAGTTTTGAAGTTCTCTGCAAAGCTTTGAAAATTCAGAGAGAGCTTCAGATTTTTCTTTGAGAAACATAACCCAAGTGTATCTAGAGAAATCATCTACAACAACTAGCATATACCTTTTACCTTTTGGAGTAGGAGTCCTCATAGGATCACAGAGATCCATATGAAGTAATTCAATAGGTCTAGTTGTACTTACAAACTTCTTTGGCTTGAAGGAACTTCTGGTCTGCTTTCCTTGTGCACATGCTTTGCATAACTCATCTTATTTGAACTTGGAGGATGGCAATCCTCTTACCAAGTCGTTGGAAATCAATTTGTTCAGAGTATGCAAACTGATATCACCAAGTTTCCTATGCCAAAGCTTTGAATCTTCTTTCAAGGCCTTGAGACACTTCAGACTTTCACCTGCAACTTTGTTAGTCTGAAAATTATAAACATTGTTTGATCTAGAGGCTGTGAGAATGCAATCTCCTGATTTCTCATTTTGCACCACACACTTCTCTTTATCAAAGATAACTTTGTTACCATTATCACAAAGCTGATATACACTAAGTAAATTAAACTTCAAACCTTCAACCAGATAAACATCAGAAATAGAGTTTTCAGAATTTGTACCAAATTTTCCAATACCAAGAATATTTCACTTTCTTTTATCACCAAGTGTTATTGAACCTTCTGATTGCTCTTTTAATTCTGAGAATAGAGATCTCTTTCCACTCATATGTCTTGAGCAACCACTGTCCATGAACCACTTCTGTTCCTTGGTGACAAACTGCAAGCACCAATCACTGCCTTACCCAGCTGTTAGACAAAGTGTGGAATTTGGATTCATATGCAGGATCAACCATGTTAGGTGGTCTAACCCCTTTAGGAACCCAAATCTGCTTAACTTGTCCTTTAAGTTGGAAAGGAAAAGTGTTCCTCATTATGTGAGGGTCTCTTCTTCTAAAAGGACAAGTCATTTTAACATGACTAGTTTTACAACAGTAATGACAAGTAGGAGAGGTTTTATTTCCAGCTTTCACAAATCTGGTATTGTTTCTTCTTGGAAAGTTTGGATTGAATCCAATACCAACTTGGTGTACAGACTGTGAACTTCCTCCAAGAATCAAGTTCAGCTTGTGTTCTGATCCAGCAAGCTTGATTTTGACTAGTTCAGATTCTTGAAGTTTATCATTAAGAGTAGTCTTTTGTCTTTCTAAGTCATCAACATGATGTATTAGATTAACAAGGCTGTCATTCATAGAGGAGTTTTGAGTGACTACTTCCTTGACTTGTGTTTTCAAGGCTTTGAAACTGGTTTTCAAGGCCTTGAAATCACTGCCAGTTTTCTTCTGCGAAATTTCAAGATTCTGATTTAGGCAAACAAGTTGTAAATTTTCTTTTGCTTGCTGATGAACTTTCTCTTTCAAAAGCCTGATCTCTTTCAGATAATCTTCCTCATTTAAAAGCATAGTTTTGAGATATTCTAAAAGGGCTTCTATTGGCTTTGAAATTAAACAGTTAACCATTACCTCAATGTTCTTTTCAGAACTACCATCATGCTTGGCCATGAAGCAAAGATTGGCATGCTCTTCTTCAGATTAAGATTCACTGAAACTGTCTGAATCACTCCATGAGGCTATCATGGCTTTCTTTCTTCTGTCATGATCTTTTTTCTGAAAGTTCTTGCTCTTTTTGTATGAAAAATCTCTTATCAAGTGTCCTGCATCACCACACTCAAAGCAGTTCATAACTTTTGACTTGCTTTGTGAAGAGGGCTTACCTTTGTAGTCCTTGCTGCTGGATGATCTATGCCTTTCTCTGTTGAACTCTTTGTTTCCAGAGTTTCTCTTCATTTTGAGGATCCTTGTCAGGGATTTGGAAATCAAGGCAATTGGATCTTCATCATCACCATCATCAGTTTCAAGGATTTGAATTCTCTCATTCTATATGGCTTTGGGGGCTAGATTTTTGACACCTTCTGGGAGTTCTGCATCAACTTCATTCATGGATATCTCATGTGTTAGGAGCTTCCCTTGGAGATCATCAATTTGTAAAGTTGAGAGATTCCGAGCTTCTTCAATAGCAGTTGTGCATCCAGAGATCCTGTTGAATTCATCTGTACTCAAAGCACAATACAAAATGTTAATAGCCTTGTAATTCTTAGAAACTTGCTCTAATTCAGAAGAGGAGAGCCAATCTTCTGTTTTAGGAGTTCTGATCCCATCTTTCTCTGTATAGAAAGTATGAGGTCCTTTTGAATAATGGTCCAAAGCTCTAGATCTTGATCAATGATAAACATTTTCATGAGGGCTTTCTAGTGAGCACAGTTTTCTCCACAGAATAGAGGAGGTCTGTTAGCAGATCTTCCTTGTGAGAAGCCACCATCACCTGCAGTACTCATGATCACCAGATGGTTAAATCTTATACAGTGATACAAGCTCTGATACCAATTTAAAGTGTGGGTATGCATATGTATAAGAAACTAAGATACTCTAGAAGGGGGGGGGTGGTTGAATAGAGTATGCCAACTTTTTTCAAAATTAGCTAACAAGTAGAAGAACTAGTGTAGACAGTGAAGTTCAAGGCCTTGAACACAGATTCAAGCCTTTGAAATGTAGCAGAAAGTTGTAGAACAAGTAAGCCTTTTTCAAGGCCTTGAAAACAAGTTCAAACCCTTGAAAAAATAATCAGTTTTTGTATGCTGCAAAACCTTTGAAAGTAGATGAACTGAAAATGCACAAAACAAGTGATTTATAGAGTTCACTCCACTTGGACCTACGTCTCTACCTCAGGGATTAGATCCCTGCAGGATTTTCAAATCAATTCTTATTAATCAAAATCTAAGCCCTAGAACTCAAGCACATAGAGTTCCCTTACTCTGTTACAGCTTGTGGTTTTCCCTAACCTGTTTAGTACCTGCTCTAGCTAAGTGATTAACTAAGAATTCTCTATTGTTCAACCTGAAAAATTCTTGAGAATAAATGTAGAAATAATACAGAAATGATCTACCAATATAGCTCTATATAGAAGATCAATTAAGAGTAGAAAACTGCAGTGAAATGCAGTGAACTCCTGGGTATGGATTGGAAGAGATGAAGAACTTCTTTGATGCTATTCAATCTCTGTATTTTCCCGTTGAGAATTGTGCTGTTTTTGCTTCGAATTTGAGCTCTTTAAGTACTTCAAACAGCTCTGCAAATCTCTCCAGATTTTCAGCAACAACCTTCCTACTTTGTAGGTAACAGAGTTTGACTATGTTGAGATCTTCTCCAACGGTTGAATGATTGTAATCTTCTGAGAAATTGTTGAAATCCTTCATTTAACCATCTTGAGAAGTTGTCAAACACATCTGATTGATCACATAATCAAATTCTTCAAGTATTTCCAAATCTGCAGCAATCCAGTTTAGGAAACAATCCTGCAAACTTAGAAACAATATTTCCTGCATTATCATGGTCAAACAGTTGATATAGTACGATTCAAAACATGTTTAACAATTTGTCTTTCATCAAATAACAACAGATAATCAATTATAAGCAAGAGAGATGATAAATAAGATCTGAGAGTAATAGAAAAACTCCCCCTGAGAATATGCTTTCAAGTTTAACAGTTTCAAGGCTTTGAATCGAGTTTCAAGGCCTTGAAAATAGCTAATACTATTTTCAAGCCTCTGAAGCTGATTCAAGGCTTTGAAAGCTGTTTCAAGGCTTTGAAATAGTCAAGCTCTTTCAAGCTTTGAACAACCTGAGCTTTCAGATACTATTTCTACGCAGTGATCAGTCGGATTAACAAGGTAACCCTTCTCCGTCATCATGTTGTGATGCTTCAACTATAATCCGTGGAGAGTTTTACGCAGGATAATTTTTATATTTTTGGCTGCATAACCTACATTTAAACTCCACAGTCTAGACCGTACCCAACCTCCATTACGTATAACCAATGTAGAAAAGCAATAATCAAGGCATTTGAGGCGGATCTCAACGGATGTGATCCAGAAATTGTGGTTCCATCGATTCAGGAAGAAATTTCCTACCTCAAGATGGGCACAATAAAATTCTGTCATAATGATTTCACCCTAGCCGGTATAGATGAGGATGATCCTTACACATTCATTGGAAGATTTAATATCCATTAGGAGATAATCAACTACAATGGGGCAACTTTTGAAGAAATTAAATTAATGCTCTTACCTAATTGTTTTAAGGGATTTAAAATGGATTGGCTAGGCTCGATGCCTTCCAGATCGATCAACTCGTGGGAAGATTGTCTTTCCCTTTTGATGATAAATTCTACTTTATCTCACGTGTGATCCAGCTACAGAATGAGATTTGGACGTTCAAGAAAAAGAAGGATGAATCACTTTTAAAAGCATGGGAGCGCCTCAATTATTTGATACATAAATGCTCCAACCATGGTATTGAGAAACCACATATCATACATGTCTTCTATGTTGCTCATGAAATGTTTATTGGCAGAGAAGCTGGGGGCTGTTTCTTGTATAACTGCGATCTCTAGGGGGCATATGCATCGATGAGATGCTTGATTAAGAAAAAGGAGAGCACACATTATCAGTACAACTAGAGAAAATCGGTAAGGCATGAAAATATTGCTTATGGAACTGTTCATGTGAATGCAATGGAAATAATTCACGAGGCAAATATTTTAGAGTTGTATCATCAGCAAAAAAGCACTAGCCTCAGAGTTGGCCGATATCAGAGGGTGATGATGAAGATGGTTCTGAACATGATGAACATTACCACAAAGGTCACTTCTGCTGCATTTCCCCTCTAGGTGGCTCAAGCAGGATTCAAGGATCTTAAGAAACAACTTGAAAAATAGAACTGAGCAACATTTTAGACACAGTTCTAGCCATTATTACTCGCAGTGGTATTTCACTTCAGGACCCTCCATATACGATTCATGCAAGAGTTATAGCCTCTAAGGCGATTGAGAATGAAGTCTTTTATTCTTCGAATACTTGTGTCATGGTCCCTCAATCAAAGGGCATAACTCAGCAAACTGCAGAAAATCCACTGAGGTACCACTCTCGTCTTCTCCTTCTTCTTTTGAATTTCCATTTCCATTACGTACTATGAAGAATAAGATGACGCTGAGGAATACATCTATTTTCTGAATGTATTTTCTAAACTACACATCAATATTCCATTGATTGAGGCACGTCAAAAGATGCCTAAATATGCTCAGTTTATTAAAGATGTGGTGATTGGGAAGAAAGCACTAGATGAGTTCCATAGAGAAAACCTAAACGAACAAGTTTGTTCATGTTTTTTTCATGCGCTATCTTATAAGAGGAAGGATCAAGATATTTTTGTCATTTAAGTTACGTTGGGTGACTCTTACACTCGAAATTCTCTCTGTAATCTGGGAGCAAGCATGAATTGGATGTCACTGTGGGTATTTATGAAGCTAAGTGTGAGGGAGCCTTAGAAAACACTAATCAGTCTACTATTTGGAGTAAAATCATCGAAGAAAGCTTGTGGCATGAAACAAGATGTACTTGTGAAGGCCGGAAGCCTGATCATTCCGACTGATTTTGTCATACTGGATATGCAAGAAGGTGATGTCCCAATAATTCTTCGTAGGCCATTCTTGGTGTAGGGTTCTGATACAGATTATGCAGCAGTATAAACAATAATTTAGCTCTGTTCAAGACCCTCCAAGGATCACAGGACTTGACATCATAACGTTGGTAAGGGAAGAACTCATGTGTACCTTTAGTTGGTTGGATTGAAGAATTCACGTGAAATAGTGTCCACATATCTATGGAAGTCCACTCCTAGGATTGCTCCGGATAATTCCCATGCCTTTTTTCTAGCTAGGGAAGAAGGAGGAAGAAGAAGATCACGCAAAACAAGACGAAAAGTCTGCGCCTATATCGTGGCCGACGGGTAGGGACCGGCGGCACTAGGGGTTTCGGTCCTAGTGTCTTGCTCTCTCCTTTCTTTGTTCTCTCACTCAATAATGATCCAACACTGTGAGAAAATAAGCTAGGAGTGCCCTTATATAGTTAATAACTCATTATTAACTACATATTAGCCCCAATCCTACTCATATCCATACACAGATTTGTCCTCCTTGCAAATTAGTCCTACTAAGTTTGCATGGGGTTAAGTATTGATCCTTCCATTTAATTAGTCCAACTAATTAATTACCACGTCTTGTTTAATCCATAGGGAGTGTGACCCCACATGTTTTTACTTAGTTGGTATCAACAATTACTAACATAGAGTGGTGTCTAGCAACACACCAATGCCACCCAACTAATAGAAATAATCAGTAATTCGATAAACATTGTAAGCAATGTAACCGCATTGTATTATCCCGTTGTCTCCATATCCGAATTGGACACGAGACATACAAATCAGACTCGTATATCCAACCTATAGTTTCTCGATCATGGGAATAGTCTTATGCATGCAGATAACATCTGTATACTATATTTATTTATCTGAGTCTGGCCAGACATTCTGTAAGCACTACCCCTCGAGTGGCCGCTGATATTTTCTCCCGTTATCACTACAACAAATCCTGCCTCCGTTGACATCAAACATTGTTGCTAGAAAGGCCAAATATGTCGGTAGAAATTCTATCGACAAATTATTTTTTGACGCTAAATTGTCACTACGACTCAGTCGTTAGTATTAAAGCCGACAAACCCAAAGATGTCGGCAGAAACAAAAGGTGACATCAATTTATGTCGACAGTTTAAATCTAACAACAAACCTTTTCTGTCGCTAGTACAACTACCGACAAGTAAATTTAGTAGTTTATGTAGATAAGTGACAAAAATATTTGTCACCAGTAGATATGTTTCTCACTATTACATCTTCCTGGCAACACACATGTTTTTCGCCTGTATCACGACCACGTAAAAAAATGGGATTTTTACATATATGCAGACATGCACCAGAAATTCAAAAACTACTCATAAACATATATGCAAAAATGTGCTCAAATCCAAGATCAACCCCCCCAAAAGTGGGATTTTTTACATTACAAATAAAAATAATACTGCACAATAAGTATTTTGCATCCTTAAGCCGAGTGAATGATCGTCCACCACTTCACTCTAATTAAAGAGTCGTACAAAGAAGAATTAAGTTAACAAAACAAGTAGCTAGCGTTTTAAAGTTCAAAAACTATGTCCAGAAAGAGGAATCAAGTGCCCAGAAAACAGCTAGTGTTATATCATCAAGTCTCCAGAATCACCGGCCAGTACTTTGGTTCCTTCGATGCCCTGAACATATCATTACAAGCGACGCTAAACCTGCAAACAATGAAAAATGATATCATAAGATAGTGGCTGTGTGGTTTAACAACAATGAATATCGCCTACGACATACATCAATATACAATCTTCAAAATCATGGAAGCCTTAGCATGAACATATACAATATGAAAATTGAAATGTATGAAGTCAGGGAGATAATAAAACATGTATTCGGAGGTGTCGGACTGATTTGACATTTCCCTCAAGGAAGACTCAATTAATGAGACCACAATCTATTATCAACTCATAGGAAACATACAATTGCGAGAAGAGAGGGATTAAGTTGTATGCATTAATTATTGATTGCTAAAGAGACCACCAATTATTTATGAAGTCCATGAATGAAACTATAAAAACAAACACTTTCAAACAATGTAGAATGTATTCTAGCTGTATTCAGTGAACAACCTACTCTTTAGAAAAACCCTAAATTTGAAACAATCCATAAACACAAACCTGAAGCAACATACCGACATATCCATAGTTATTGAGAAGAAAAAAAAAAGTGCAGTTGTACTGAAGTCAGATAAAGAAGTAGATGTTGGAAGACACACCTGATGGATTGTTTGAAATCATCAATACCAGATTTTGGATTCATCTAATAGAGAAAGAAAACTTATTGTTCGTGATGGTTCAAATAAATTTTGAGAAGAAAAGGAATTCAGTAACCTGCTTGATACTATCTTTGATTGATGATCCTATCTGTGATACTATCTATCTTTGCCACTTCAGAACCGTCTCCTTAAGATAGTGAAGAATAATGTGTACAAATAAAATATGGGAAGATTAGGGGATTCAGTCTCTTTTGTCACTCTCCGTAAAATTATTGATCCCGTATGCCAGAGAACCTGAATCTGTTCAAAACGCTGATGTAATCTATATAATATTATTGAAAATTCAATTAGTCATACCTTGTCATTGTAGTTGTACTTAATAGCATTGAGCTTTGCTAGTTCTCTAGCTTCAGCTCTTAACCGGATATCACTGTTGTACGTAGATGGTAGTAGTACTTGCTGCATCAATTTGGAGATAGGTTAAGCTCAGTTTAATGAAATTGAAAATCAACACTACTTAAAATCAACAGTGCAAATTCAAATTTGAGTCTAGTTAAGAGGAAAAAAATACTATTAGCCCACTGATGTTCGAGGTAATTGAAGAAGCAGAAGAAAATTGGACAAATATGACCCTAAACACAGAAATCCGAAATATATATAGACCAGATCACCAATACCGCAAAATAAACAATACCAAAACTCAACATGAAAATCCATATATCAATCTACTCTGGACATTCTAAAGAGAAAAGTATGCTCTATGTTATTTTAATGAATTTGAAGGACGTGTACATGTGTGTGAAACGGGATTGAGTGTAGTAATCAATACTTGTGTTCTTTTTGCAGAATCAATTGAGATTGAAAATAAAGAAGTGCAGAATCAGGAGTTGGAGAGGTACGAACTTGGTCAATAGCTCAGATCCACAAATTTAAGATTTTGCGAGATAATGGTTCGATGCCTAGACAGCAAGGGTGGAACTTCCGGATGGGCGGCGCTGTTGATTTCTAGATCACCACCACGCCATTGTAACTCTACCCTTTAAACCCAAATGTCGGAATCAATTTCAGCAAGCTCCAGGTCGATCAAACCAATGTGTAGGTTATTTAGAGCGATATAGACGAACAAAAAGCTCCAGATTAGAGAATAAATTTACCGATTGGAGGACGCCATATCATTGTCACGTGTAGAGGACCCTAGAAAGTAGAAATAGTAAAGTGAGAAATAACAGGATAAGTTTGTTAGGAAATCCTATTTGCAATGTTTAGTAGATTCCATTTTATATTCAGCTCTCCTTTTGGTTGAATTTGAAGAGAACGTTGCAGAAGTTTGTCCGCTCTTGACATCGGTATCAGGATTCTCTGTTGGAAAACCTGAATATAAGGAGAAAGCCCTTCTTCACTGCACAAGCATAGCCTGACGGACAAACTTGTTGAGTGAGAATGTATCAAACTAGCTATGCCTTCTCTTTAATTTTCATATCTTAGACATGACACTCAACAATTAATCGACTACTAATTCTTAGTATTTGGGAAAACTTGAAAATATAGGAGTCTTTGCACTTTCACTTCGAACTTTTTATGAAACTTGTGTTCTATACGTTAACTTGCCATTTTGTAAATAGCTTGCTTTCTAAGGTAGTAAGCAACCAACGTGGTTTTTGATTTCCACGTTGACAAATAGATTTTTCGCACTACCTCTATTATAAGCTATAGCCCTTTGTAGATATAGCTACAAGTTTTACTAACCTGAAGATTATGTAGTAGCTGTTAGGTAACAAGCTGCAGGCAGAGTGGTAATTGCATTTTCGATTAAGCCCTTGACTAGGAAGATACCGATGCCAACCTATGTTTAAATAAATATCTGATATATTATTTTAGCTTTTCGTTTTACCATACATCGTTTTTGACTTCTAAAAGAGAAATGAAAGAGATTAAAAGATAGAATAATAAATAATCAGTATTTGGAAGTTTTTTCTTTTTGTACTATCTATTTTTCCTGTATCATTTTCTCAATATTAGCTGTCCCCTTTTGGACCTCTTCCTCATGCTTTCATATATGTCCTAAAAAGTGTGAGTAGAGCACTCATTGATGAAATATTTAGCAATGGTAAATGTGAAGGAATATGATATAATCTGTTATCAGTATGAGCCTGCGGCAAAAGACCATGGTGGTATTTCTATTCCGTTTGTTTCATGAGTAAAATGTTTGAAGCAGATCGCCCCCCTAAATACACATTATATCTTACTCATCATACTTTTATTTACCTTATTGGTGAGCTTACCTTCAATTGTTGAAATTGTTGACAGATAGAGCCTTGTTTAGTGGAACATTATATGCTCCGTTTGCAACGGCTCTTCTACTCGCAACACTTTAGGCGTGTGTTTGAATTCCTAAAGAAACAAAGGTTAGAGGAAAATTGTTGGCATGTCCTCTATCTTACTCGAAGAAATCAGACAACAGAAAAAGAAAATATATCTCTTTCATGAGAAATGAATTTTTTCAGGATGAGAAGGTCTAATATTTTTACTTCATTGTGGAATTTGTGCATATAAGGTTTTAAGGAACTGGAGCTTATATAGAGAAAATGCCCTATTTAGTTGGCAATTGTTTTGTTGGGGATGCTGTTGCAGCAAACCTCTAGGAGAGAGAAAAATCCTATCTAATGAGTGGCACAAGAAATCCTTGATCGTGGAACGGAATTGGTGTGCTCATTACAGTGGAAGACCAATTTGCTCCAACAACTCAGCACAGAAAGGAATCTAATTTGGAACGAAAATATCTCTATTATTTAAATGTTTGTAGAGGTATTTTTTGACACTAATACTTTAACAGTCTATAATACCCTTGTATGTGTATTTTATTACTAGAAAACCGCTAAAACTCTAATCTCTTCAATCTCTACTATTTAAATGTTTGTAGAGGTGTTTTTTTACACTAATACTTTCACACTGCCTATAATACCCCTGTATGTTTATTTTTATTACTAGATAACCGCTAAAACTCTAATCTGTACAAAATTTCTAAAAGCCGTAGTAAAAAAAAAGAGTCCTAACTCAGCAGTCTCCTCAAAAACCTCACGTCAAACCTCGCGTCTTTTGAAGTTTATGCCTATACAATCATTGGTTGACGTAGCGTTCGGTAAGGTCCCCTGACGTGGCATATTATAAATTTTGCCTAAAAGATGTTTTGTCTCTATTAGAATGAGATATATTTGGGTGACAATTACCTCTGCACAGTGAAATTTCTAGAGCAACTTTAGCTGGAGTATTGATTGAATTATATTGTTGATTGATTTAGTTTAATATACCAAAAACAATACACAAGTTGATCAAGTTCCGCCGTTCCTAATTAAAATCTAATCTGTAACTATGGACCCATTGTTCTAAAGTTGGGAAAATTAGATTGCCTCAACTTTAGGTCAAATTTTATGAGATTGTTTAACAATAGAATTTGATATCTTTTAGTTTTGACATCACCATGATAGATATATATGATATAATGAAGTAGTAGTAGTAAAGAGAGAAGTATAAGATCACAATAGCAAAGAGCAATAACCTGGGATATATAAGAGTAAATATTATACTTCATTTGATGATGCTAAGTTGTTTGTGGCAGCAGCTGTATTGTTAACAGATACTAAAACTGATTATATATGTGAGAAGCTTACGCTACTTAGCCGCTGCAGCCTCTGAAATTATAGTCACTTCGAAGTTTTTACTGGCCCCGCCAATTCAGAGAGGCCAACCTATCGAAACATAGAGATTTTTTTAGTGCTCTACAAACAATGAGTGTGTGCCAATCATTGTCAGTTTGTACAAGTGTTTTTGAATGGAGTTGAATGCTTTACAAGCTACGCGAAACGTTCCTAGATTGTTGCTAATCATTCCAGGGCTTGCTCGCCAAATTGTTGTGAATTACTCCAGGGCTTGCTCGCCGCCGATGTGCTTTCAATGTCTCAGATTGCTGCGATTCACCCAAGGGTTTCTACCCGTCTTTCTTCACCAGCAAGTTTGGCGCCAGAAGCAACAAGAAATTCGTTCCTCAACAATCTGATCTTTCACGGAAGCCCGTAATAGAACGCAAAGGCCTCTACTTTCAGCCAAAGGATGCGTATGTCGGTTTCGCTCAATCAGTCACATGAACAGACGCCCACGAATCAGGTAATAGGAGATCCCAAAAAAAGGTATGCCTGCTCAGTTGATTTATTTACTTATCAACCCATCACCGCCGGTCTCACTTTCAAACATTACTTGCAATAGGAGATAGAAACAAAGATTTCTATTATAGGGTTTACAAGTGTCTGCCTTGACCGAAATTAGGGATTTCATTGGTTAGTTGGTGTGATGTTGGTCCAGGAGGGTTCACAAATGTATGACTAGACCGAATTTGGGGATTTCATTGGTTAGTAGGTGTGGTGTTGAGAGTGTTAGCCACGCGGATAATGATAATATTTGGTTGAGAAGGACATTTTTCGACTCTGCATATTGGTGGACAGTGCATTGTACTTGCTCCAAATGATTCTCAATTCTACTAATTCAACCCCAGCATAATGCTGGCAGCATTAGTTACAACTCTACATGTGCCCACTACTATCTTATTTTGGAAATATTCAAAAGAATAACTAAGAAAAAAAATTAACAAACGAAGGGGGCTACAACTCCTCTGATCCACGTAGACAAATCCCATTTTTTTAAAAACACGCATCTCTGATCTCCACAGTCAAGGAAGACATCAGAAATGTGGATAAGGAGGAGCTTACAAGTATGAGGAATAAATCATAACATGCAATAATTAAGAGATATGAAGATTCCACATATTGCTCTCTTTATATATAGGTAATCTATGCAGGGTTAGAAAGCTATGACATATTGTGATATCTATGTTAAAATCTGCAAAATAATTTCCTGAAATGAATCATATAATAATTGAGTGGTTACCAATGATTAGTAAAAGAATATGTCCAAGGATTAGTTGCATAACAAGAGTACGTATTAAGATAAGTAATTCATATTTTCATATGAGAATCTACTCCTTGTGATTTATCATACTAAGGATTTTGACTCCAGTGTTAACAGTTCCCTTTGTAAGTTGTAACCTTGTTAGGTGAATTGGTGGAAATCAAAGACCCATGAATATCAATAATTTCAAGGTTCAATGATGTTTGGTTTCAGCTTTTGGACCCCCTTTCAATTTATTATGAGTTAAGGTTTTCAATTGTGAGTTTGTACTCTACTCAAGCATAGTTCCTTTGTTGTCTTTGATTTTTCTTCCCACACTACTTGTTTTCGCTTATGTGTCAAATAAGCTTGCAATTTTCTCAATCTCTTTACCATACACACATATACATTGTATTGTCTCTACCTTCCATGTGTACCCATTTTCTTTTCTTAGGTACTCATACATATTTAATCTCTACGCGAACAGGACAATATGTTTCTTCATACTTATATGTATAAATCTCATGATTAAGGTTTCTAAACGTTTATTTAAATTGTGGTAAATGAGTTAAATTATGCAAGTTAATCATAATATCAAATATTAATTTTAATCATTACATTCAAGTTTCATTGTTTAAATCACTTACTAACGCCGAATTGAATCAAGGCGAGGGATCAAACGCAGCAGAACAACGAATAGTAAGGCAAAAACCAGTAGAGACACTCTAGGGTTCGAAGAAAATATCTATTGATCAAAAACTGCTCAATTCTGCCCACAAGTCGGGCATATATAGCTGAAATCATAATATATGTCAAAAATGGCAAAATCCCGAAATTGGCCCAACAGTTTGGCCTTATTGAAAGAAACACGTACATGAAAGTTTGACCCAAAACGGTGTCAAAGTGAGGTCCTAATAAGCAATGGAAATATTACTAAAAATAGTAAAAAATAACTAAAAACGCCCGTATGATAGGTCAACCAGTGGAATTTAGGGATGAAGATGGACCCCGATGGAGCGTAGCTCGATCGGGGCATCGTGCGTCTCGTCGAGAGCTTTCCGACATGGGGTGGCTCGCGTCATTCTGATACCCGTAGCCAAAGTTATGGCCCAAACAGTGCGGCGACACCAAAAGCTGCAATTTCTTCCGTCCCTTGTGCTTATCTTCCTTCTCATGGTAGAGGAGCGCCAAATTAGTCGCATCTGACAGTTCAGCTTCATCTGGATCGTCTGCTCCTGCATCAGTCTCCCCGGGTTGGAAAGAACTCGTCCTCGAGTTCACAGCAATGTCTTCAGAATCCACAAAGCAAGGAGTGAGATGCTTCACATTGAACACGTCCGAGGTCTTCAGGTGACTGGGAAGCCTCAACCTGTAAGCATTATCATTGATCTTATGCACGATCTCACAAGGCCCAATCTTCCGATCCTTGAGCTTATTGTACTCGCCAACAGGGAAACGATCACGAGTCAATACAGCCCATACAAAATCACCAACATCAAATAGTACCTGACGACGATGCTTGTCCACCCGAGCCTTGTATTTGCTGTTGTTCTCTTCAATCTTGTTCTTCACCTGGTCATGAATACCCCTCAAGTGATCTGCCATCTCCTCAGCCTTAGGATGAACGCGTCCCACGCGCGGAATTGGAGCCAAATCCAGCACCCCTGTCGGGTTCTGACCATAAACAATCTGGAAAGGACACATTCCCGTAGTTCTGTTCACTGACCTGTTATACGCAAACTCCGCCTGAGCAAGCGCCAAATCCCACTGCTTGGGCATGGAACCTGCCAAACACCTGAGAAGAATCCCTAGACTGCGATTCACCACCTCCGTCTGCCCGTCGGTCTGCGGGTGATACGCACTGCTGAAGTTCAGCTGAGTGCCCAACTTCTCCCAGAGGCTCTTCCAGAATTGACTCATGAACTTCGTGTCACGATCAGACGTGATGGACCGTGGTACCCCATGCAGCTTCACAATTTCTCTAAAGTAGAGGTGGGCTATCCGCACTGCATCCATTGTCTTCCTACTCGGTACAAAATGTGCCATTTTGGAAAACCTGTCAACAACAACAAGGACAGAATCTGCCGCTCTCTGGGTGCGGGGTAAGCCGAGAACAAAATCCATACTGACATCAAACCATGGCGCCTCAGGGACAGGTAAAGGAGTGTAAAGACCTGCATTCGTGAGAACTCCTTTCGATCGTTGACACACATATCAACGGTCCACATAGTGCGCCACGTCAGCACTCAATTTTGGCCACTAAAAATCAGCAGATACAAGAACAAACGTCTTGTCTCGGCCAAAGTGCCCTTCGTGGTGAAGCTCCCTGATAATCTGCTGCCGCAAAGAACAATCTGGAACGCACAAACGCCGTCCCCGAAACAGATAACCATTATGCAAAACAAAATCATGGCGTTGACCAGAAATTACCTCAGCAAAGATCTTCCCAAAGGAAGGGTCTGCCTCATACATATCTGCAAATGCTTCAAACACAGGAACCTGGTTGCTCATGGATGTAAGAAGCAAATTACGCCTACTCAAAGCATTGTCTACCCGGTTCAAACTTCCCGCCTGGTGCCTCAATGCAAAAGTGAATTCCTGCAAATAGGCCACCCACTTGGCATGCCGCCGACTCAACTTGTGCTGCCCATTAATGTACTTCAAAGCCTCATGATCTGTAAAAAAAAACGAACTCCTTCTGCACCAGGTAATGACGCCAGTGCTTCAACGTCTGAACAATGGCGAAGAACTCCAAATCATAAGTCGAGTAATTCTTTCTGGCCCCGGATAGCTTCTCATGGAAGAACGCAATCGGACGCCCTGACTGACTCAGAACACCGCCAATGCCCAAACCTGAGGCATCACAGTTAACCTCGAACATCTTGTCAAAATCAGGTAGTGCCAGAACTGGTGCCTCTGTCATCATATTCTTGACCTGGTTGAAACTGGCCTCTGCTTCATCCGTCCACTTGAAATCACGCCCTTTCAGACACTCAGTGATGGGTGCCACCAAAGTTCTGAAATTTCTGATGAACCTGCGATAGAAAGAAGCCAACCCATGGAAACTGCGCACATCGTGCAGTGTCTTAGGCCTGGGCCAGTCCACAATTGCCTCAATCTTCGAAGGATCTGCATGCACACCATCAGTAGACACAATGAAACCCAGAAATTGCACAGAAGTAGTGAAAAAGAAACACTTCTTCCTGTTAATGAACAAACTCTCCGCCTTCAATGCTTCAAAGACAGCTCGCAAATGATCAAAGTGAACAGCCCATGTGGGACTGTAAATAAGAATGTCATCGAAATAAACGACAACAAACTTCCCCATGAAAGGCCTCAAAACCTGATGCATAAACCGCATGAAGGTGCTAGGTGCGTTGGAGAGACCGAAAGGCATCACCATACACTCGTACAACCCATGCTGTGTCTTGAACACGGTCTTCCACTCGTCCCCCTGCTTGATCCGAATCTGATGGTATCCGCTCTTGAGGTCAATTTTTGAGAAGACCTGAGAGCCGGACAGTTGATCTAGCATATCATCAAGCCGCGGAATGGGAAACCTGTACTTCACAATGATCCGATTAATGGCTCTGCTGTCTACACACATGCGCCAAGAACCATCCTTCTTTGGAACTAGCAGAGCGGGAACTGCGCAAGGACTCATACTCTCTCTGATGTAACCCCTCTCAAGTAATTCAAGTACTTGCCTCTGTAACTCTTCTGCTTCCTTGGGACTGAGACGATAGGCAGGTCTGTTTGGCAGACTAGAACCTGGAACTAGGTCTATCTGATGCTGGATATCTCTCATTGGTGGCAAACCAGGAGGGAGGTCCTCTGGCATCAAGTAGGAGAACTCATCCAAAACCTGCTGCACCTCAGGGGGTAATTCAGATTCCTCATTACTGGCACTATTATTAGAAGGGATCAACGCATAAACAAACTTTTCCCGCCGAATCTCTCCCAAGAACTGGGATCGAGAAAGCAGGTTAGCCGGCGCAGTTGGAGCCGGAGTGGAACCCTCCCGTCGCGGAGCTAGTACGATTTTCTTCCCCTTCATCACAAACGAATGGGTATTCTTGTACCCATCATGGAACACACGTCTATCATACTCGGAACCTCGGATCAACCCTGACAGCTTGTAAGGCGCAGGATGCTGCTCCGTCTTCAGCTGCAATTTCTTGACAGCTTCTTCAGAGACTATGTTGTCGCAACTGCCGCCGTCTACGATCATCTTGCAAACCTTCTTCCCAATTGTGCAGGTAGTGTGAAAGATATTGTTCCTCAACCAATCACCCTCCGAGTCACCCTTGGGAGTTAGCAAGTTTTTACGGACGACCAGATTCTCATGACCATCCCCGTAAAGCACATCTTCATCTCCGTAGTCATCATATACGGGGTCTCCGTGGTACTCCGCTTCTTCGACCTCGTCCGCAGTACCCTCTTCGATGAATAACTCTTCGTCTTTTGCACAACCGGCTTCTTACACTCTGTCGCCCTGTGTCCTGGCTCGCCACACTTGTAGCACTTGAAGGCGCTACTCTATGTACCGAGTGCTGCCTGGGTGGCTGGTCGGGACTCCTGAGATCGAGTCGATCGATTGGTCTGATCGGCCCTCGATTCAGGTTTTCTACTCTGTTGCTTCTCCACAGTAAGAGCCCTCTGGTAAATTTCTGAAACCGTCCAGTAAGTTTGCAAGCATAAAACATCCTGCAGTGATTGTCGCGAACCTGACAAGTACCGTGCTACTAGCTGCTCTTCTTTTTCGGATAGGTCGTTGCGGGCGATCAACTGGTAGAACTCCTCAGTGTAATCTTCCACCGATTTAACACCCTGTCTCAACGTATGGAGACGCTGATATAGGGTTTGGGTGTAGCCAAAGGGAAGAAAGTGAGCCTTCATCTTCTTCTTCATCTTTTCCCATTCAACAATCTTCGGTTTTCCCTGCTTCTCACGAGAACGTCGCAACTGCTCCCACCATGCTGAAGCTCTGCACTTGAGCTTGACTGCGACCAACTTTACCTTCTCACGTTCAGAAACTTCCTTGTACTCAAAGATCCGATCCACCTCGTTCAGCCAATCGATGAATCCATCGGCCTGAAGGGTACCTGAATAACTAGGGATCTCGACCTTGAAGCCTAGACCGCTGCGATGATCGTCACGACCACGGTACCCTCGAACTCGTGGTTCGCGATGGTACGGGTTTTCGAGTGACGTGTCTGAGTCGTCGTCTGAGTCTTCCTGATCATCCAGATCTTGCGCCGCCAGGCGCCGTGTCAGCTCTTCGATCCGCTGCTGCTGAACCTGGTTCTGTCGCTGCAGATCTTCTATCCTCATCACGTCTTCGAGGTTACGTTCTCTCAGGGGGGCATCTTCAGAAACCTGCTGCCCACGGCCACGAGCACGTCCACGAGGCATCGTCGATGATGATCTTCCTCCCAAGTTGAACTTGCTCTGATACCAACCTAACGCCGAATTGAATCAAGTCGAGGGATCAAACGCAGCAGAACAACGAATAGTAAGGCAAAACCCAGTAGAGACACTCTAGGGTTCGAAGAAAATATCTATTGATAAAAAAACTGCTCAATTCTGCCCACAAGCCGGGCATAAACAGCTGAAATCATAAAATATGCCAAAAATGGCAAAATCCCGAAATTGGCCCAACAGTTTGGCCTTATTGAAAGAAACACGTACGTGAAAGTTTGACCCAAAACGGTGTCAAACTGAGGTCCTAATAAGCAATGGAAATATTACTAAAAATAGTAAAAAATAACTAAAAACGCCCGTATGATAGGTCAAACAGTGGAATTTGGGGATGAAGATGACCCCGATGGAGCGTAGCTCAATCAAGGCATCGTGCGTCTCGTCGAGAGCTTTCCGAATTGGGGTGGCTCGCGTCATTCTGATACCCGTAGCCAAAGTTATGGCCCAAACAGTGCGGCGACACCAAAAGCTGCAATTTCTTCCGTCCCTTGTGCTTATCTTCCTTCTCATGGTAGAGGAGCGCCAAATTAGTCGCATCTGACAGTTCAGCTTCATCTGGATCGTCTGCTCCTGCATCAGTCTCCCCGGGTTGGAAAGAACTCGTCCTCGAGTTCACAACAATGTCTTCAGAATCCACAAAGCAAGGAGTGAGATGCTTCACATTGAACACGTCCGAGGTCTTCAGGTGACTGGGAAGCCTCAACATGTAAGCATTATCATTGATCTTCTGCACGATCTCACAAGGCCCAATCTTCCGATCCTTGAGCTTATTGTACTCGCCAACAGGGAAACGATCACGAGTCAACACAGCCCATACAAAATCACCAACATCAAATAGTACCTGACGACGATGCTTCTCCACCCGAGCCTTGTATTTGCTGTTGTTCTCTTCAATCTTGTTCTTCACCTGGTCATGAATACCCCTCAAGTGATCTGCCATCTCCTCAGACTTAGGATGAACGCGTCCCACGCGCGGAATTGGAGCCAAATCCAGCACCCCTGTCGGGTTCTGACCATAAACAATCTGGAAAGGACTCATTCCCGTAGTTCTGTTCACTGACCTGTTATACGCAAACTCCGCTTGAGCAAGCGCCAAATCCCACTGCTTGGGCTTGGAACCTGCCAAACACCTGAGCAGATTCCCTAGACTGCGATTCACCACCTCCGTCTGCCCGTCGGTCTGCGGGTGATACGCACTGCTGAAGTTCAACTGAGTGCCCAACTTCTCCCAGAGGCTCTTCCAGAATTGACTCATGAACTTCGTGTCACGATCAGAGGTGATGGACCGTGGTACCCCATGCAGCTTCACAATTTCTCTAAAGTAGAGGTGGGCTATCCGCACTGCATCCATTGTCTTCCTACTCGGTACAAAATGTGTTATTTTGGAAAACTTGTCAACAACAACAAGGACAGAATCTGCCGCTCTCTGGGTACGGGGTAAGCCGAGAACAAAATCCATACTGACATCAAACCATGGCGCCTCAGGGACAGGTAAAGGAGTGTAAAGACCTGCATTCGTGAGAACTCCTTTCGATCGCTGACACACATAGCAACGGTCCACATAGTGCGCCACGTCAGCACTCAATTTTGGCCAATAAAAATCAGCAGATACAAGAACAAACGTCTTGTCTCGGCCAAAGTGCCCTTCGTGGTGAAGCTCCCTGATAATCTGCTGCCGCAAAGAACAATCTGGAACGCACAAACGCCGTCCCCGAAACAGATAACCATTATGCAAAACAAAATCATGGCGTTGACCAGAAATTACCTCAGCAAAGATCTTCCCAAAGGAAGGGTCTGCCTCATACATATCTGCAAATGCTTCAAACCCAGGAACCTGGTTGCTCATGGATGTAAGAAGCAAATTACGCCTACTCAAAGCATTGTCTACCCGGTTCAAACTTCCCGCCTGGTGCCTCAATGCAAAAGTGAATTCCTGCAAATAGGCCACTCACTTGGCATGCCGCCGACTCAACTTGTGCTTCCCATTAATGTACTTCAAAGCCTCATGATCTGTAAAAAAACGAACTCCTTCTGCACCAGGTAATGACGCCAGTGCTTCAACGTCTGAACAATGGCGAAGAACTCCAAATCATAAGTCGAGTAATTCTTTCTGGCCCCGGATAGCTTCTCACTGAAGAACGCAATCGGACGCCCTGACTGACTCAGAACACCGCCAATGCCCAAACCTGAGGCATCACAGTTAACCTCGAACATCTTGTCAAAATCAGGTAGTGCCAGAACTGGTGCCTCTGTCATCATCTTCTTGACCTGGTTGAAACTGGCCTCTGCTTCATCCGTCCACTTGAAATCACGCCCTTTCAGACACTCAGTGATGGGTGCCACCAAAGTGCTGAAATTTCTGATGAACCTGCGATAGAAAGAAGCCAACCCATGGAAACTGCGCACATCGTGCAGTGTCTTAGGCCTGGGCCAGTCCACAATTGCCTCAATCTTCGAAGGATCTGCATGCACACCATCAGTAGACACAATGAAACCCTGAAATTGCACAGAAGTAGTGAAAAAGAAACACTTCTTCCTGTTAATGAAAAAACTCTCCGCCTTCAATGCTTCAAAGACAGCTCGCAAATGATCAAAGTGAACAGCCCATGTGGGACTGTAAATAAGAATGTCATCGAAATAAACGACAACAAACTTCCCCATGAAAGGCCTCAAAACCTGATGCATAAACCGCATGAAGGTGCTAGGTGCGTTGGAGAGACCGAAAGGAATCACCATCCACTCGTACAACCCATGTTGTGTCTTGAACACGGTCTTCCACTCGTCCCCCTGCTTGATCCGAATCTGATGGTATCCGCTCTTGAGGTCAATTTTTGAGAAGACCTGAGAGCCGGACAGTTGATCTAGCATATCATTAAGCCGCGGAATGGGAAACCTGTACTTCACAGTGATCCGATTAATGGCTCTGCTGTCTACACACATGCGCCAAGAACCATCCTTCTTTGGAACTAGCAGAGCGGGCACTGCGCAAGGACTCATACTCTCTCTGATGTAACCCCTCTCAAGTAATTCAAGTACCTGCCTCTGTAACTCTTCTGCTTCCTTGGGACTGAGACGATAGGCAGGTCTGTTTGGCAGACTAGAACCTGGAACTAGGTCTATCTGATGCTGGATATCTCTCATTGGTGGCAAACCAGGAGGGAGGTCCTCTGGCATCAAGTAGGAGAACTCATCCAAAACCTGCTGCACCTCAGGGGGTAATTCATATTCCTCATTACTGGCACTATTATTAGAAGGGATCAACGCATAAACAAACTTTTCCCGCCGAATCTCTCCCAAGAACTGGGATCGAGAAAGCAGGTTAGCCGGCGCGGTTGGAGCCGGAGTGGAACCCTCCCGTCGCGGAGCTAGTACGATTTTCTTCCCCTTCATCACAAACGAATGGGTATTCTTGTACCCATCATGGAACACACGTCTATCATACTCAGAACCTCGGATCAACCATGACAGCTTGTAAGGCGCATGATGCTGCTCTGTCTTCAGCTGCAATTTCTTGACAGCTTCTTCAGAGACTATGTTGTCGTAACTGCCGCCGTCTACGATCATCTTGCAAACCTTCTTCCCAGTTGTGCAGGTAGTGTGAAAGATATTGGTCCTCAACCAATAACCCTCCGAGTCACCCTTGGGAGTTAGCAAGTTTTTACGGACGACCAGATTCTCATGACCATCCCCGTAAAGCACATCTTCATCTCCGTAGTCATCATATACAGCGTCTCTGTGGTACTCCGCTTCTTCGACCTCGTCCGCAGTACCCTCTTCGATGAATAAACTCTTCGTCTTTTGCACAACCGGCTTCTTACACTCTGTCGCCCTGTTTCCTGGCTCGCCACACTTGTAGCACTTGAAGTCGCTACTCGATGTACCGGGTGCTGCCTGGGTGGCTGGTCGGGACTCCTGAGATCGAGTCGATCGCTTGGTCTGATCGGCCCTCGATGCAGGTTTTCTACTCTGTTGTTTCTCCACAGTAAGAGCCCTCTGGTAAATTTCTGAAACCGTCCAGTAAGTTTGCAAGCATAAAACATCCTGCAGTGATTTTCGCAAACCTGACAAGTACCGTGCTACTTGCTGCTCTTCTGTTTCGGATAGGTCGTTGCGGGCGATCAACTGATAGAACTCCTCAGTGTAATCTTCCACCGATTTAACACCATGTCTCAACGTATGGAGACGCTGATATAGGGTTTGGGTGTAGCCAAAGGGAAGAAATTGAGCCTTCATCTTCTTCTTCTTCATCTTTTCCCATTCAGCAATCATCGGTTTTCCCTGCTTCTCACGAGAACGTCGCAACTGCTCCCACCATGCTGAAGCTCTGCCCTTGAGCTTGATTGCGACCAACTTCACCTTCTCACGTTCAGAAACTTCCTTGTACTCAAAGATCTTTTCCACCTCGTTCAGCCAATCGATGAATCCATCGGCCTGAAGGGTACCGGAATAACTAGGGATCTCGACCTTGAAGCCTAGACCGCTGCGATGATCGTCACGACCACGGTACCCTCGAACTCGTGGTTCGCGATGGTACGGGTTTTCGAGTGACGTGTCTGAGTCGTCGTCTGAGTCTTCCTGATCATCCAGATCTTGCGCCGCCAGGCGCCGTGTCAGCTCTTCGATCCGCTGCTGCTGAACCTGGTTCTGTCGCTGCAGATCTTCTATCCTCATCACGTCTTCGAGGTTACATTCTCTCAGGGGGGCATCTTCAGCAACCTGCTGCCCACGGCCACGAGCACGTCCACGAGGCATCGTCGATGATGATCTTCCTCCCAAGTTGAACTTGCTCCGATACCAACCTAACGCCGAATTGAATCAAGGCGAGGGATCAAACGCAACAGAACAACGAATAGTAAGGCAAAAACCAGTAGAGACACTCTAGGGTTCGAAGAAAATATCTATTGATCAAAAACTGCTCAATTCTGCCCACAAGCCGGGCATATATAGTTGAAATCATAAAATATGCCAAAAATGGCAAAATTCTGAAATTGGCCCAACAGTTTGGCCTTATTGAAAGAAACACGTACGTGAAAGTTTGACCCAAAACGGTGCCAAACTGAGGTCCTAATAAGCAATGTAAATATTACTAAAAATAGTAAAAAATAACTAAAAACGCCCGTAGGATAGGTCAAACAGTGGAATTTGGGGATGAATATGGACCCCGATGGAGCGTAGCTCGATCGGGGCATCGTGCGTCTCGTCGAGAGCTTTCCGAATTGGGGTGGCTCGCGTCATTCTGATACCCGTAGCCAAAGTTATGGCCCAAACAGTGCGGCGACACCAAAAGCTGCAATTTCTTCCGTCCCTTGTGCTTATCTTCCTTCTCATGGTAGAGGAGCGCCAAATTAGTCGCATCTGACAGTTCAGCTTCATCTGGATCGTCTGCTCCTGCATCAGTCTCCCCGGGTTGGAAAGAACTCGTCCTCGAGTTCACAACAATGTCTTCAGAATCCACAAAGCAAGGAGTGAGATGCTTCACATTGAACACGTCCGAGGTCTTCAGGTGACTGGGAAGCCTCAACCTGTAAGCATTATCATTGATCTTCTGCACGATCTCACAAGGCCCAATCTTCCGATCCTTGAGCTTATTGTACTCGCCAACAGGGAAACGATCACGAGTCAATACAGCCCATACAAAATCACCAACATCAAATAGTACCTGACGGCGATGCTTGTCCACCCGAGCCTTGTATTTGCTGTTGTTCTCTTCAATCTTGTTCTTCACCTGGTCATGAATACCCCTCAAGTGATCTGCCATCTCCTCAGCCTTAGGATGAACGCGTCCCACGCGCGGAATTGGAGCCAAATCCAGCACCCCTGTCGGGTTCTGACCATAAACAATCTGGAAAGGACACATTCCCGTAGTTCTGTTCACTGACCTGTTATACGCAAACTCCGCCTGAGCAAGCGCCAAATCCCACTGCTTGGGCATGGAACCTGCCAAACACCTGAGAAGATTCCCTAGACTGCGATTCACCACCTCCGTCTGCCCGTCGGTCTGCGGGTGATACGCACTGCTGAAGTTCAGCTGAGTGCCCAACTTCTCCCAGAGGCTCTTCCAGAATTGACTCATGAACTTCGTGTCACGATCAGACGTGATGGACCGTGGTACCCCATGCAGCTTCACAATTTCTCTAAAGTAGAGGTGGGCTATCCGCACTGCATCCATTGTCTTCCTACTCGGTACAAAATGTGCCATTTTGGAAAACCTGTCAACAACAACAAGGACAGAATCTGCCGCTCTCTGGGTGCGGGGTAAGCCGAGAACAAAATCCATACTGACATCAAACCATGGCGCCTCAGGGAAAGGTAAAGGAGTGTAAAGACCTGCATTCGTGAGAACTCCTTTCGATCGCTGACACACATAGCAACGGTCCACATAGTGCGCCACGTCAGCACTCAATTTTGGCCAATAAAAATCAGCAGAAACGTCTTGTCTCGGCCAAAGTGCCCTTCCTGGTGAAGCTCCCTGATAATCTGCTGCCGCAAAGAACAATCTGGAACGCACAAACGCCGTCCCCGAAATAGATAACCATTATGCAAAACAAAATCATGGCTTTGACCAGAAATTACCTCAGCAAAGATCTTCCCAAAGGAAGGGTCTGCCTAATACATATCTGCAAATGCTTCAAACCCAGGAACCTGGTTGCTCATGGATGTAAGAAGCAGATTACGCCTATTCAAAGCATCGTCTACCCGGTTCAAACTTCCCGCATGGTGCCTCATTGCAAAAGTGAATTCCTGCAAATAGGCCACCCACTTGGCATGCCGCCGACTCAACTTGTGCTGCCCATTAATGTACTTCAAAGCCTCATGATCTGTAAACAAAACGAACTCCTTCTGCACCAGTTAATGACGCCAGTGCTTCAACGTCTGAACAATGGCGAAAAACTCCAAATCATAAGTCGAGTAATTCTTTCTGGACCCGGATAGCTTCTGACTGAAGAACGCAATCGGACGCCCTGACTGACTCAGAACACCGCCAATGCCCAAACCTGTGGCATCACAGTTAACCTCGAACATCTTGTCAAAATCAGGTAGTGCCAAAACTGGTGCCTCTGTCATCATCTTCTTGACCTGGTTGAAACTGGCCTCTGCTTCATCCGTCCACTTGAAATCACGCCCTTTCAGACACTCAGTGATGGGTGCCACCAAAGTGCTGTAATTTCTGATGAACCTGCGATAGAAAGAAGCCAACCCATGGAAACTGCGCACATCGTGCAGTGTCTTAGGCCTGGGCCAGTCCACAATTGCCTCAATCTTCGAAGGATCTGCATGCACACCATCAGTAGACACAATGAAACCCAGAAATTGCACATAAGTAGTGAAAAAGAAACACTTCTTCCTGTTAATGAACAAACTCTCTGCCTTCAATGCTTCAAAGACAGCTCGCATATGATCAAAGTGAACAACCCTTGTGGGACTGTAAATAAGAATGTCATCGAAATAAACGACAACAAACTTCCCCATGAAAGGCCTCAAAACCTGATGCATAAACCGCATGAAGGTGCTAGGTTCGTTGAAGAGACCGAAAGGCATCACCATCCACTCGTACAACCCATGTTGTGTCTTGAACGCGGTCTTCCACTCGTCCCCCTGCTTGATCCGAATCTGATGGTATCCGCTCTTGAGGTCAATTTTTGAGAAGACCTTAGAGCCGGACATATGATCTAGCATATCATCAAGCCGCGGAATGGGAAACCTGTACTTCACAGTGATCCGATTAATGGCTCTGCTGTCTACACACATGCGCCAAGAACCATCCTTCTTTGGAACTAGCAGAGCGGGCACTACGCAAGGACTCATACTCTCTCTGATGTAACCCCTCTCAAGTAATTCAAGTACCTGCCTTTGTAACTCTTCTGCTTCCTTGGGACTGAGACGATAGGCAGGTCTGTTTGGCAGACTAGAACCTGGAACTAGGTCTATCTGATGCTGGATATCTCTCATTGGTGGCAAACCAGGAAGGAGGTCCTCTGGCATCAAGTAGGAGAACTCATCCAAAACCTGCTGCACCTCAGGGGGTAATTCAGATTCCTCATTACTGGCACTATTATTAGAAGGGATCAACGCATAAACAAACTTTTCCCGCCGAATCTCTCCCAAGAACTGGGATCGAGAAAGCAGGTTAGCAGGCGCGGTTGGAGCCGGAGTGGAACCCTCCCGTCGCGGAGCTAGTACCATTTTCTTCCCCTTCATCACAAATGAATGGGTATTCTTGTACCCATCATGGAACACACGTCTATCATACTCGGAACCTCGGATCAACCACGACAGCTTGTAAGGCGCAGGATGCTGCTCTGTCTTCAGCTGCAATTTCTTGACAGCTTCTTCAGAGACTATGTTGTCGCAACTGCCGCCGTCTACGATCATCTTGCAAACCTTCTTCCAAGTTGTGCAGGTAGTGTGAAAGATATTGGTCCTCAACCAATCACCCTCCGAGTCACCCTTGGGAGTTAGCAAGTTTTTACGGACGACCAGATTCTCATGACCATCCCCGTAAAGCACATCTTCATCTCCGTAGTCATCATATACGGGGTCTCCGTGGTACTCCGCTTCTTCGACCTCGTCCGCAGTACCCTCTTCGATGAATAAACTCTTCGTCTTTTGCACAACCGGCTTCTTACACTCTGTCGCCCTGTTTCCTGGATCGCCACACTTGTAGCACTTGAAGCCGCTACTCGATGTACCGGGTGCTGCCTGGGTGGCTGGTCGGGACTCCTGAGATCGAGTCGATCGATTGGTCTATTCGGCCCTCGATGCAGGTTTTCTACTCTGTTGCTTCTCCACAGTAAGAGCCCTCTGGTAAATTTCTAAAACCGTCCAGTAAGTTTGCAAGCATAAAACATCCTGCAGTGATTTTCACAAACCTGACAAGTACCGTGCTACTAGCTGCTCTTCCGTTTCGGATAGGTCGTTGCGGGCGATCAACTGGTAGAACTCCTCAGTGTAATCTTCCACCGATTTAACACCCTGTCTCAACGTATGGAGACGCTGATATAGGGTTTGGGTGTAGCCAAAGGGAAGAAATTGAGCCTTCATCTTCTTCTTCTTCATCTTTTCCCATTCAGCAATCTTCGGTTTTCCCTGCTTCTCACGAGAACGTCGCAACTGCTCCCACCATGCTGAAGCTCTGCCCTTGAGCTTGATTGCGACCAACTTCACCTTCTCACGTTCAGAAACTTCCTTGTACTCAAAGATCCGATCCACCTCGTTCAGCCAATCGATGAATCCATCGGCCTGAAGGGTACCGGAATAACTAGGGATCTCGACCTTGAAGCCTATACCGCTGCGATGATCGTCACGACCACGGTACCCTCGAACTCGTGGTTCGCGATGGTACGGGTTTTCGAGTGACGTGTCTGAGTCGTCGTCTGAGTCTTCCTGATCATCCAGATCTTGCGCCGCCAGGTGCCGTGTCAGCGCTTCGATCCAATGCTGCTGAACCTGGTTCTGTCGCTGCAGATCTTCTATCCTCATCACGTCTTCGAGGTTACGTTCTCTAAGGGGGGCATCTTCAGCAACCTGCTACCCACGGCCACAAGCACGTCCACGAGGCATCGTCGATGATGATCTTCCTCCCAAGTTGAACTTGCTCCGATACCAACCTAACGCCGAATTGAATCAAGGCGAGGGATCAAACGCAACAGAACAACGAATAGTAAGGCAAAAACCAGTAGAGACACTCTAGGGTTCGAAGAAAATATCTATTGATCAAAAACTGCTCAATTCTGCCCACAAGCGGGGCATATATAGTTGAAATCATAAAATATGCCAAAAATGGCAAAATCCTGAAATTGGCCCAACAGTCTGGCCTTATTGAAAGAAACACGTACGTGAAATTTTGACCCAAAATGGTGCCAAACTGAGGTCCTAATAAGCAATGGAAATATTACTAAAAATAGTAAACAATAACTAAAAACGCCCGTATGATAGGTCAAACACTGGAATTTGGGGATGAAGATGGACCCCTGGGCATCGTGCGTCTCGTCGAGAGCTTTCCGAATTGGGGTGGCTCGCGTCATTCTGATACCCGTAGCCAAAGTTATGGCCCAAACAGTGCGGCGACACCAAAAGGTGCAATTTCTTCCGTCCCTTGTGCTTATCTTCCTTCTCATGGTAGAGGAGCGCCAAATTAGTCGCATTTCAGCTTCATCTGGATCGTCTGCTCCTGCATCAGTCTCCCCGGGTTGGAAAGAACTCGTCCTCGAGTTCACATCAATGTCTTAAGAATCCACAAAGCAAGGAGTGAGATGCTTCACATTGAACACGTCCGAGGTATTCAGGTGACAAGGAAGCCTCAACCTGTAAGCATTATCATTGATCTTCTGCACGATCTCACAAGGCCCAATCTTCCGATCCTTGAGCTTATTGTACTCGCCAACAGGGAAACGATCACGAGTCAATACAGCCCATACAAAATCACCAACATCAAATAGTACCTGACGACGATGCTTGTCCACCCGAGCCTTGTATTTGCTGTTGTTCTCTTCAATCTTGTTCTCCACCTCTTCATGAATACCCCTCAAGTGATCTGCCATCTCCTCAGCCTTAGGATGAACGCGTCCACGCGCGGAATTGGAGCCAAATCCAGCACCCCTGTCGGGTTCTGACCATAAACAATCTGGAAAGGACTCATTCCCGTAGTTCTGTTCACTGACCTGTTATACGCAAACTCCGCCTGAGCAAACGCCAAATCCCACTGCTTGGGCTTGGAACATGCCAAACACCTGAGAAGATTCCCTAGACTGCGATTCACCACCTCCGTCTGCCCGTCGGTCTGCGGGTGATACGCACTGCTGAAGTTCAACTGAGTGCCCAACTTCTCCCAGAGGCTCTTCCCGAATTGACTCATGAACTTCGTGTCACGATCAGAGGTGATGGACCGTGGTACCCCATGCAGCTTCACAATTTCTCTAAAGTAGAGGTGGGCTATCCGCACTGCATTCATTGTCTTCCTACTCGGTACAAAATGTGCCATTTTGGAAAACCTGTCAACAACAACAAGGACAGAATCTTCCGCTCTCTGGGTGCGGGGTAAGCCGAGAACAAAATCCATACTGACATCAAACCATGGCGCCTCAGGGACAGGTAAAGGAGTGTAAAGACCTGCATTCGTGAGAACTCCTTTCGATCGCTGACACACATAGCAACGGTCCACATAGTGCGCCACGTCAGCACTCAATTTTGGCCAATAAAAATCAGCAGATACAAGAACAAACGTCTTGTCTCGGCCAAAGTACCCTTCGTGGTGAAGCTCCCTGATAATCTGCTGCCGCAAAGAACAATCTGGAACGCACAAACGCCGTCCCCGAAACAGATAACCATTATGCAAAACAAAATCATGGCGTTGACCAGAAATTACCTGAGCAAAGATCTTCCCAAAGGAAGGGTCTGCCTCATACATATCTGAAAATGCTTCAAACCCAGGAACCTGGTTGCTCATGGATGTAAGAAGCAGATTACGCCTACTCAAAGCATCGTCTACCCGGTTCAAACTTCCCGCCTGGTGCCTCAATGCAAAAGTGAATTCCTGCAAATAGGCCAACCACTTGGCATGCTGCCGACTCAACTTGTGCTGCCCATTAATGTACTTCAAAGCATCATGATCTGTAAAAAAAACGAACTCCTTCTGCACCAGGTAATGACGCCAGTGCTTCAACGTCTGAACAATGGCGAAGAACTCCAAATCATAAGTCGAGTAATTCTTTCTGGCCCCGGATAGCTTCTCACTGAAGAACGCAATCGGACGCCCTGACTGACTCAGAACACCGCCAATGCCCAAACCTGAGGCATCACAGTTAACCTCGAACATCTTGTCAAAATCAGGTAGTGCCAGAACTGGTGCCTCTTTCATCATCTTCTTGACCTGGTTGAAACTGGCCTCTGCTTCATCGTCCACTTGAAATCACGCCCTTTCAGACACTCAGTGATGGGTGCCACCAAAGTGCTGAAATTTCTGATGAACCTGCGATAGAAAGAAGCCAACCCATGGAAACTGCGCACATCGTGCAGTGTCTTAGGCCTGGGCCAGTCCACAATTGCCTCAATCTTCGAAGGATCTGCATGCACACCATCAGTAGACACAATGAAACCCAGAAATTGCACAGAAGTAGTGAAAAAGAAACACTTCTTCATGTTAATGAACAAACTCTCCGCCTTCAATGCTTCAAAGACAGCTCGCAAATGATCAAAGTGAACAGCCTATGTGGGACTGTAAATAAGAATGTCATCGAAATAAAAGATAACAAACTTCCCCATGAAAGGCCTCAAAACCTGATGCATAAACTGCATGAAGGTGCTAGGTGCGTTGAAGAGACAGAAAGGCATCACCATCCACTCGTACAACCCATGCTGTGTCTTGAACGCGGTCTTCCACTCGTCCCCCTGCTTGATCCGAATCTGATGGTATCCGCTCTTGAGGTCAATTTTTGAGAAGACCTGAGAGCCGGACAGTTGATCAAGCATATCATCAAGCCGCGGAATGGGAAACCTGTACTTCACAGTGATCCGATTAATGGCTCTGCTGTCTACACACATGCGCCAAGAACCATCCTTCTTTGGAACTAGCAGAGCGGGCACTGCGCAAGGACTCATACTCTCTCTGATGTAACCCCTCTCAAGTAATTCAAGTACCTGCCTCTGTAACTCTTCTGCTTCCTTGGGACTGAGACGATAGGCAGGTCTGTTTGGCAGACTAGAACCTGGAACTAGGTCTATCTGATGCTGGATATCTCTCATTGGTGGCAAACCAGGAGGGAGGTCCTGTGGCATCAAGTAGGAGAACTCATCCAAAACCTGCTGCACCTCAGGGGGTAATTCAGATTCCTCATTACTGGCACTATTATTAGAAGGGATCAACGAATAAACAAACTTTTCCCGCCAAATCTCTCCCAAGAACTGGGATCGAGAAAGCAGGTTAGCCGGCGCGGTTGGAGCCGGAGTGGAACCCTCCCGTCGCGGAGCCAGTACGATTTTCTTCCCCTTCATCACAAACGAATGGGTATTCTTGTACCCATCATGGAACACATGTCTATCATACTCGGAACCTCGGATCAACCATGACAGCTTGTAAGGCGCAGGATGCTGCTCCGTCTTCAGCTGCAATTTCTTGACAGCTTCTTCAAAGACTATGTTGTCGCAACTGCCGCCGTCTACGATCATCTTGCAAACCTTCTTCCCAATTGTGGAGGTAGTGTGAAAGATATTGGTCCTCAACCAATCACCCTCCGAGTCACCCTTGGGAGTTAGCAAGTTTTTACGGACGACCAGATTCTCATTACCATCCCCGTAAAGCACATCTTCATCTCCGTAGTCATCATATATGGGGTCTCCGTGGTACTCTGCTTCTTCGACCTCGTCCGCAGTACCCTCTTCGATGAATAAACTCTTCGTCTTTTGCACAACCGGCTTCTTACACTCTGTCGCCCTGTTTCCTGGCTCGCCACACTTGTAGCACTTGAAGCCGCTACTCGATGTACCGGGTGCTGCCTGGGTGGCTGGTCGGGACTCCTGAGATCGAGTCGATCGATTGGTCTGATCGGCCCTCGATGCAGGTTTTCTACTCTGTTGCTTCTCCACAGTAAGAGCCCTCTGGTAAATTTCTGAAACCGTCCAGTAAGTTTGCAAGCATAAAACATCCTGCAGTGATTGTCGCAAACTTGACAAGTACCGTGCTACTAGCTGCTCTTCTGTTTCGGATAGGTCGTTGCGGGAGATCAACTGGTAGAACTCCTCAGTGTAATCTTCCACCGATTTAACAACCTGTCTCAACGTATGGAGACGCTGATATAGGGTTTGGGTGTAGCCAAAGGGAAGAAATTGAGCCTTCATCTTCTTCTTCTTCATCTTTTCCCATTCAGCAATCTTCGGTTTTCCCTGCTTCTCACGAGAACGTCGCAACTGCTCCCACCATGCTGAAGCTCTGCCCTTGAGCTTGATTGCGACCAACTTCACCTTCTCACGTTCAGAAACTTCCTTGTACTCAAAGATCCGATCCACCTCGTTCAGCCAATCGATGAATCCATCGGCCTGAAGGGTACCGGAATAACTAGGGATCTCGACCTTGAAGCCTAGACCGCTGCGATGATCGTCACGACCATGGTACCTTCGAACTCGTGATTCGCGATGGTACGGGTTTTCGAGTGACGTGTCTGAGTCGTCGTCTGAGTCTTCCTGATCATCCAGATCTTGCGCCGCCAGGCGCCGTGTCAGCTCTTCGATCCGCTGCTGCTGAACCTGGTTCTGTCGCTGCAGATCTTCTATCCTCATCACGTCTTCGAGGTTACGTTCTCTCAGGGGGGCATCTTCAGCAACGTGCTGCCAACGGCCACGAGCACGTCCACGAGGCATCGTCGATGATGATCTTCCTCCCAAGTTGAACTTGCTCTGATACCAACCTAACGCTGAATTGAATCAAGGCGAGGGATCAAACGCAGCAGAACAACGAATAGTAAGGCAAAAAACAGTAGAGACACTCTAGGGTTCGAAGAAAATATCTATTGATAAAAAACTGCTCAATTCTGCCGACAAGCCGGGCATTTATAGCTGAAATCATAAAATATGTCAAAACTGGCAAAATCCCGAAATTGGCCCAACAGTTTGGCCTTATTGAAAGAAACACGTACGTGAAAGTTTGACTTAAAACGGTGTCAAACTGAGGTCCTAATAAGCAATGGAAATATTACTAAAAATAGTAAAAAATAACTAAAATCGCCCGTATGATAGGTCAAACAGTGAAATTTGGGGATGAAGATGGACCCCGATGGAGCGTAGCTCAATCAGGGAATCGTGCGTCATTCCGATACCTGTAGCCAAAGTTATGGCCCAAACAGTGCGGCGACACCAAAAGCTGCAATTTCTTCCGTCCCTTGTGCTTATCTTCCTTCTCATGGTAGAGGAGCGCCAAATTAGTCGCATCTGACAGTTCAGCTTCATCTGGACCGTCTGCTCCTGCATCAGTCTCCCCGGGTTGGAAAGAACTCGTCCTCGAGTTCACAGCAATGTCTTCAGAATCCACAAAGCAAGGAGTGAGATGCTTCACATTGAACACGTCCGAGGTCTTCAGGTGACTGGGAAGCCTCAACCTGTAAGCATTATCATTGATCTTCTGCACGATCTCACAAGGCCCAATCTTCCGATCCTTGAGCTTATTGTACTCGCCAACAGGGAAACGATCACGAGTCAATACAGCCCATACAAAATCACCAACATCAAATAGTACCTGACGACGATGCTTGTCCACCCGAGCCTTGTATTTGCTGTTGTTCTCCTCAATCTTGTTCTTCACCTGGTCATGAATACCCCTCAAGTGATCTGTCATCTCCTCAGCCTTAGGATGAACGCGTCCCACACGCGGAATTGGAGCCAAATCCAGCACCCCTGTCGGGTTCTGACCATAAACAATCTGGAAAGGACTCATTCCCGTAGTTCTGTTCACTGACCTGTTATACGCAAACTCCGCCTGAGCAAGCGCCAAATCCCACTGCTTGGGCTTGGAACCTGCCAAACATCTGAGAAGATTCCCTAGACTGCGATTCACCACCTCCGTCTGCCCGTCAGTCTGCGGGTGATACGCACTGCTGAAGTTCAACTGAGTGCCCAACTTCTCCCAGAGGCTCTTCCAGAATTGACTCATTAACTTCGTGTCACGATCAGAGGTGATGGACCGTGGTACCCCATGCAGCTTCACAATTTCTCTAAAGTAGAGGTGGGCTATCCGCACTGCATCCATTGTCTTCCTACATGGTACAAAATGTGCCATTTTGGAAAACCTGTCAACAACAACAAGGACAGAATCTGCCGCTCTCTGGGTGCGGGGTAAGCCGAGAACAAAATCCATACTGACATCAATCCATGGCGCCTCAGGGACAGGTAAAGGAGTGTAAAGACCTGCATTCGTGAGAACTCCTTTCGATCGCTGACACACATAGCAACGGTCCACATAGTGCGCCACGTCAGCACTCAATTTTGGCCAATAAAAATCAGCAGATACAAGAACAAACGTCTTGTCTCGGCCAAAGTGCCCTTCGTGGTGAAGCTCCCTGATAATCTGCTGCCGCAAAGAACAATCTGGAACGCACAAACGCCGTCCCCGAAACAGATAACCATTATGCAAAACAAAATCATTGCGTTGACCAGAAATTACCTCAGCAAAGATCTTCCCAAAGGAAGGGTCTGCCTCATACATATCTGCAAATGCTTCAAACCCAGGAACCTGGTTGCTCATGGATGTAAGAAGCAGATTACGCCTACTCAAAGCATTGTCTACCCGGTTCAAACTTCCCGCCTGGTGCCTCAATGCAAAAGTGAATTCCTGCAAATAGGCCACCCACTTGGCATGCCGCCGACTCAACTTGTGCTGCCCATTAATGTACTTCAAAGCCTTATGATCTGTAAACAAAACGAACTCCTTCTGCACCAGGTAATGACGCCAGTGCTTCAACGTCTGAACAATGGCGAAGAACTCCAAATCATAAGTCGAGTAATTCTTTCTGGCCCCAGATAGCTTCTCACTGAAGAACGCAATCGGACGCCCTGACTGACTCAGAACACCGCCAATGCCCAAACCTGAGGCATCACAGTTAACCTTGAACATCTTGTCAAAATCAGGTAGTGCTAGAATTGGTGCCTCTTTCATCATCTTCTTGACCTGGTTGAAACTGGCCTCTGCTTCATCCGTCCACTTGAAATAACGCCCTTTCAGACACTCAGTGATGGGTGCCACCAAAGTTCTGAAATTTCTGATGAACCTGCGATAGAAAGAAGCCAACCCATGGAAACTGCGCACATCGTGCAGTGTCTTAGGCCTGGGCCAGTCCAAAATTGCCTCAATCTTCGAAGGATCTGCATGCACACCATCAGTAGACACAATGAAACCCAGAAATTGCACAGAAGTAGTGAAAAAGAAACACTTCTTCCTGTTAATGAACAAACTCTCCGCCTTCAATGCTTCAAAGACAGCTCGCAAATGATCAAAGTGAACAGCCCATGTGGGACTGTAAATAAGAATGTCATCGAAATAAACGACAACAAACTTCCCCATGAAAGGCCTCAAAACCTGATGCATAAACCGCATGAAGGTGCTAGGTGCGTTGGAGAGACCGAAAGGCATCACCATCCACTCGTACAACCCATGCTGTGTCTTGAACGCGATCTTCCACTCGTCCCTCTGCTTGATCCGAATCTGATGGTATCCGCTCTTGAGTTCAATTTTTGAGAAGACTTGAGAGCCGGACAGTTGATCTAGCATATCATCAAGCCGCGGAATGAGAAACCTGTACTTCACAGTGATCCGATTAATGGCTCTGCTGTCTACACACATGCGCCAAGAACCATCCTTCTTTGGAACTAGCAGAGCGGGCACTGCGCAAGGACTCATACTCTCTCTGATGTAACCCCTCTCAAGTAATTCAAGTACCTTCTTCTGTAACTCTTCTGCTTCCTTGGGACTGAGACGATAGGCAGGTTTGTTTGGCAGACTAGAACCTGGAACTAGGTCTATCTGATGCTGGATATCTCTCATTGGTGGCAAACCAGGAGGGAGGTCCTGTGGCATCAAGTAGGAGAACTCATCCAAAACGTGCTGCACCTCAGGGGGTAATTCAGATTCCTCATTACTGGCACTATTATTAGAAGGGATCAACGCATAAACAAACATTTCCCGCCGAATCTCTCCCAAGAACTGGGATCGAGAAAGCAGGTTAGCCGGCGCGATTGGAGCCGGAGTGGAACCCTACCGTCGCGGAGCTAGTACGATTTTCTTCCCCTTCATCACAAACGAATGGGTATTCTTGTACCCATCATGGAACACACGTCTATCATACTCGGAACCTCAGATCAACCATGACAGCTTGTAAGGCGCAGGATGCTGCTCCGTCTTCAGCTGCAATTTCTTGACAGGCTTCTTCAAAGACTGTGTTGTCGCAACTGCCGCCGTCTACGATCATCTTGCAAACCTTCTTCCCAATTGTGGAGGTAGTGTGAAAGATATTGGTCCTCAACCAATCACCCCCCGAGTCACCCTTGGGAGTTAGCAAGTTTTTACGGACGACCAGATTCTCATGACCATCCCCGTAAAGCACATCTTCATCTCCGTAGTCATCATATACGGGGTCTCCGTGGTACTCCGCTTCTTCGACCTCGTCCGCAGTACCCTCTTCGATGAATAAACTCTTCGTCTTTTGCACAACCGGCTTCTTACACTCTGTCGCCCTGTGTCCTGGCTCGCCACACTTGTAGCACTTGAAGCCGCTACTCGATGTACCGGGTGCTGCCTGGGTGGCTGGTCGGGACTCCTGAGATCGAGTCGATCGATTGGTCTGATCGGGCCTCGATGCAGGTTTTCTACTCTGTTTCTTCTCCACAGTAAGAGGCATCTGGTAAATTTCTGAAACCGTCCAGTAAGTTTGCAAGCATAAAAGATCCTGCAGTGATTGTCGCAAACTTGACAAGTACCGTGCTACTAGCTGCTCTTCTGTTTCGGATAGGTCGTTGCGGGCGATCAACTGGTAGAACTCCTCAGTGTAATCTTCCACCGATTCAACACCCTGTCTCAACGTATGGAGACGCTGATATAGGGTTTGGGTGTAGCCAAAGGGAAGAAACTGAGCCTTCATCTTCTTCTTCATCTTTTCCCATTCAACAATCTTCGGTTTTCCCTGCTTCTCACGAGAACGTCGCAACTGCTCCCACCATGCTGAAGCTCTGCACTTGAGCTTGACTGCGACCAACTTTACCTTCTCACGTTCAGAAACTTCCTTGTACTCAAAGATCCGATCCACCTCGTTCAGCCAATCGATGAATCCATCGGCCTGAAGGGTACCTGAATAACTAGGGATCTCGACCTTGAAGCCTAGACCGCTGCGATGATCGTCACGACCACGGTACCCTCGAACTCGTGGTTCGCGATGGTACGGGTTTTCGAGTGACGTGTCTGATTCGTCGTCTGAGTCTTCCTGATCATCCAGATCTTGCGCCGCCAGGCGCCGTGTCAGCTCTTCGATCCGCTGCTGCTGAACCTGGTTCTGTCGCTGCAGATCTTCTATCCTCATCACGTCTTCGAGGTTACGTTCTCTCAGGGGGGCATCTTCAGCAACCTGCTGCCCACGGCCACGAGCACGTCCACGAGGCATCGTCGATGATGATCTTCCTCCCAAGTTGAACTTGCTCTGATACCAACCTAACGCCGAATTGAATCAAGTCGAGGGATCAAACGCAGCAGAACAACGAATAGTAAGGCAAAACCCAGTAGAGACACTCAAGGGTTCGAAGAAAATATCTATTGATAAAAAACTGCTCAATTCTGTCCACAAGCCGGGCATAAACAGCTGAAATCATAAAATATGCCAAAAATGGCAAAATCCCGAAATTGGCCCAACAGTTTGGCCTTATTGAAAGAAACACGTACGTGAAAGTTTGACCCAAAACGGTGTCAAACTGAGGTCCTAATAAGCAATGGAAATATTACTAAAAATAGTAAAAAATAACTAAAAACGCCCGTATGATAGGTCAAACAGTGGAATTTGGGGATGAAGATGGACCCCGGGCATCGTGCGTCTCGTCGAGAGCTTTCCGAATTGGGGTGGCTCGTGTCATTCTGATACCCATAGCCAAAGTTATGGCCCAAACAGTGCGGCGACACCAAAAGCTGCAATTTCTTCCGTCTCTTGTGCTTATCTTCCTTCTCATGGTAGAGGAGCGCCAAATTAGTCGCATCTGACAGTTCAGCTTCATCTGGATCGTCTGCTCCTGCATCACTTACTAAAAGGAATATGGCACATTCAAAAGTGCGTATGTTGGTCTGGTGTATAGTAGCTATCGTAAATTCTTAATCGGTAAGTCTTTGATTGGTATATACGCCAGTGCGTTCGTTGGCATGATGTATAGTAGTTGATTGCTATCATAGGTTTTTAATGGCTATGTCTTTGATTGTGATACATGCCATAGTAAAGATAATTATAAGTCTCATAAGTTCATTTTACATGATTTGGGAGCTCTTAAGCAATTCAGGTTAGTAATTTTCTTGTAAGCTAAAGGAAGATGAATATTTTATATCCAGTTATCAACTATCCAGTGAGGCACTAATTCCGGAATGAAATTAGGAACCGTACTTCACCCAAAGTACCTATTTACAACTTTCTATGCTACAGTAGGCATTGAAGCAGTGATGCGATTCATCAAAAAAGAAAAAATGAGAAGCATTAAAATATTGTACCCAAAGCTTAGACCAAAGACAAAAGCAGCCCAATCTCAATAAACTGATACACATTGTAAAATACCACCAAAACAAATTATATAATTTGTCCATATTCAAACAACCAACTCTTGCTCTAATATTCACTCACAGAAACAGAAAAATCACTTTTGTTAAAAGGACGCTCAGTAGACTCGAAGGCCTCTACCACACCAATTATTAAACCAGTAACTTTTGTTGGGCTATTATTTATCAGTCGATCCCATTTTTTTAGGCATGGATGTAAACATCCCAAAAACATCATGCGAGATAAAGTAGAAAGATGTGAGATATTTTCAAAACGAGAAAATTGTAATTCTACCATATTTTTGTGAAAGTAAAAGTTCGACTACTTGTTTGATATTTGTCATAATGCTGAACACGTTAAGTGAGATGATAATAAAGGTTATGTACCTAAGTTGATGCGAGTAATAATTCATTTGATCACAGAAAATGTTGTGCTAGATGTATGTGCTGACTATTTAACCCAACTACCCATATATGAATTTTCTCTCATGTAATTGATGCTAAACTGACAATTTAACCCAGTCATCCATAGATGAATTTTCCATCATGTAGTTGATGCTAATCTGATTCACTATGGTAGTACAATAAATTGATATAGTATGGATGTATCATTTTTACCACAATTACACGCACAATCATTAGTTATATGAATTAAGTTCTTATGCACAAGATGCATATGCTTCTTGCATGTCCATTATCTTAGTCTTCTTTGAACATATATATGTTCCTTTACTTTTGTTCATACAATGCTTATGTATAGGTTTATCACCATATTTACACATATACAATTCTCTTGGTCTTATAACGGCCTATAAACTTCATCATCACGTGCAACGCACGTGCTAATAAACTAGTGAAAAGAAAAGGTTTCTTAATATATTGGACACTACAGGAGAGTTGGTCATATATCTTAAAAGGACACTCATTCATTCCAAGGGAACTTCATTTATAGGATTTTATTTCTTGACTGACTAATCAAAATGTAATTGTCTGTGCCCACTGAGCTTCTACCTTTGGATGGCTATTAAAGAACTTTCGTCAGAAATTTAGCGAAAGCAACTGGAGTAGAATTGGAGATACACAATTGAGGAAGGATACGTCATGATACTTGAGAATGTAAATAATTAAGTTAGACTTCGTCCAGAGGAGATCATTAGTCTATTGATACATAACAGGGAATTTATTCCCAAGTAGAAGTTATCATTTGTGTATTGGAGTTTCCTCTATGTTCAAACTTGATTGAAATCTTGTAGATGCAATTAAATCTCACCTCATACCATAGTTTTCAGAACCGGACCGGCCATTGAACCGGTGAGACACTGGTTTGCGGTTCAACCGGTCGGACCGGGGGTTCAACCGGTTCGACCGCATGTCATTTTTTGTGTACAATTAATTTTTTTCTGCATAAATATATAATATGAAAAAGTAAAATCTCAAATAATAATTAATTTTTGATCAAAGTGCACACAGTCTATGCATATAAACAAGGCAGTAATATCGTCAAATACTATCAAAAAAATCAGAATACCATTATTCATAATAATTAAACACTAATTTTTATTGAGAAATCAATTGTATTAACTCAGAAAGCATAAGAACTTTGAATAATTACTTCCTTTTTTTAAAAGCCTTTAGTGAAAATAAATAAAAAGTTGACTAAATACGTTGAATCACAGGATTCAAATGCCTCTTCATTTTGTTAAAAAAAAATACTGCCTTTTCATTTCATTCTTATCCCCTTCCCCATCTTCTAGTTCTCTCTCTTCAACCTCTCGTTCTCTGAGTCGAGATCCTCTGTATCCTTTGTGTGTATCCTTCCATGTATCCTTACTATAATTGGTATATTTCATCAAATTTTATTCAATTTGATAGAATTTTTAAACAATTAAGTTGAATTAAAAAATAAGAAAACTACCAATCATAGGAAGGATACATGGAAGGATACACACAAAGGATACAGATGATCCGGACTCCTCGTTCTCTATCCTACCACTCTCTGTTCTCACGCATATCAAATCTCAAACAACTCTTTCTATATGCATCCCTCAACTCCTAATTCTACGGTAACTGACTCGATCTGGTAGATTGCGCTTCCACTATTTTTTTTTTGGAATTCTTTCTGCGATGGGAGGGCTTCAATGGTACCCAAAGTTCGTCAGGTTGGGAACAAGTATCTCGATTCAGTCGATTGAGTACTAGTAAGGGATGTGATTCGGGAGATTTTTCGACTTTTATCCAATCTTTCTGAGTTTCTTCACTTGTTGACAGAAATATACAAAAACCAGTCGAACCGGGAAAAACTGGCCGGTTCACTGGTTTGGCAACAAACCGGCGGTTTTGACCGGTTTTGACCGGTCTGATTGCATAAGCGATCCGATTACTGGACCGGACCGGTGAGGCACCGGTTCACCGGCCGAACCGGCCGGTACGGTCCGGTTTTGAAAACTATGCCTCATACAACTATTGTCGGAGAACAGTTCTCTGCTTAATCAGCAAATACCATTGTATTTTGATTCCAGAATCAACAAAGCAGTAGCAAAAATTTCAAAACCTCAAAATACCCAATCTAAAGTAGTCAAAAACCAAAGTAATCAGTCCGAGAAGGAAGAAAACAATAAAATCCCCAATTTTTATCCATCTGCAGAAAACCCTAGAACATTCACAACAAATACTGCATATGAAATTTCAAATACCATTAACACAGTAGAAAAAATTTCAAAACAAGACAAAATCATCAACACATTCATGTCAGATTGCCAAAATAACACAAAAATTAGGCAAGTTTGTTCAATACAACATCAATCAGAATATGCGATTTCGTCTAGGGAATGAGTTGACAAGCGATTCAAGAGAGGATAACGTGAAATACGGAATACCAGAGAGGAAGAAGACGATAAAAGAGGGAGAACTGTCCCATACCTAAAATCCGTGAATATGAGCGCAGAGGAGTCGTTCACATAGCGCAGAGGAGTCGTCGATTGATCGAAGAGATTGGAGAGCGCAGTGGATCAAAATATCGCCGGTTAAGAGGAAAGGGATTGAAAAGCTAGGGATTGAGGGATTGAAGAGTCTCTGGGTCGTCTCTGTGTGCGAGTCTGCTGAGTTTGAGAGTGGGAGCCCGAGAGTTAATTGCTTATTGTAAATCGTGTGCGAGTGGGAGTGGTTCTTAATTTTTAATTCCCTCATCACAATTTCATAGTGCCGGAATACTTCAATTTTTACCCTTCAATTTTTTTTTCACTTTTTAAGGCGTTGACAATCCTGTATGTCAACATAATAAATGGATTGTCAACTGAAATAAATAGTCACAATCCTTGACTAATTTTTTGGGTAGAATAAAAGAAAAATCAAAATGTCGACAAAAAAAATCATATGCATCGACAAACAAATATATTGTCGATAAATCGCGTAACTAGCTACATAAAACTGTGTGTCGACAAAAAAACTGTCAACAATGGTCAAATTTGTTGCAGTGTATGTGGGAGGGAAAAATCCTATCTACATACCTTCCATCTCTAAGGTGGCTTCCTATGGTGTCCGATTAACGCCTTTATAACTACCCAGTCACGGTGTAGTGTTTCACGATACCAAAACACAATATTCCAAAACTAGAGTATCTAGTGACTTCATGTCTAAGGACCATAATACCATTGACGCAACGAGAAACGCTTGTGACTTTAAATAACTTGTATGTAGCCATCTCGTTGATGGGTCAATCCAGTATGCCATTAACCCTAATGCATACCTACGTGCTAGACTTCAAATCTCCATATCAATCTACCCACATACTAGTCTCTAGTTGATCGTCTTGTTAATCAATATAATTGACTAGGGATATTTAAGATAAACAACACATTTTTATCTAAGAACTTTATTATATCAAATATCTTCATAAATAATATAATGATTATTCTAACCAAAAAAAATGATTATACTAAATAAGATTTGCTATAGGGCATCAATCCCACTTGCACTACAGCCAATTTGGCGCATCTCGTATACCTAGTGATCTAGTGTGCCCTTCATGCTTGCGCTGAACAAGCGACTTCGTGAGTGGATATGACAGATTGTCATCTGTAGGAATCTTGCATATCCTCACACTCCTCGATCAACGATCTCTCAAATAATATGGAACTTTCGGAGTACGTGTTTGGATTTGTTGTGTGACCTGGGTTGTTTGGATTGTGCGATCTCCCCAGTGTTGTGATAATACAACTCTACTGGATCCACAATACTAGGAACCACACCGAGCTTAGTAATGAACTTCGTAATATAAATAACTTCCTTTGTTGCGCCACTCGCAGCAATGTACTCAGCATGAGTTGTAGAATCAACAATCATATCTTGTTGGAACTTTTCCAACTCACAGCTCCTATATTTAGGCAAAATACGAATCCCGACTGCGATCTGAAATCATCTTTGTCGCTTTGGAAGCTTGCGTCTGTGTAACCCCTTACACGCAATTCTTCCTCACGCCCATATATCAAGAAAACATCCTTAGTTCTTCTCAAGTACTTAAGGATGTTCTTGACAGCTATCCAGTGACTCTCACCTGGATTAGACTGATATCTACTTTCCATACTCAGCGCGTATGACTAATCTGGTCCAGTACACAACATGGTGTACATGATGGATCCTGTGGCCGAAGCATAGGGAACCCTACTCATGCGTTCCTTCTCAATCTCATTAGAATGACAACCAGCCTTGAAATGGTGATTCCATGTAACATCGGCAAGAATCCTTTCTTGGAATCTTGATTGTTGAACTGTTTTAACACCTTGTCTATATCTGTACTTTGACTTAGGCCGAACAGCTTCCTAGATCTATCCCTATAGATCTTGATACCAAGTATATAAGCTGCATCCCCTAAGTCCTTCATTGAGAAACATTTCCCTAGACAATCTTTAACAGATTGCAAGGTAGGAATGTCATTTACAATGAGTAGTACGTCATCCACATACAAGACCAGAAACACAACAGAGCTCCCACTAACCTTCTTGTATACACAAGGTTCATCTTTGTTCTTGACGAAGTCAAAATATTTGACTGCGTCATGAAAATGGAGATTCCAACTCCAAGAAGCTTGCTTCAACCCATAAATGGACCGCTGCAACTTCCACACCTTACGCGCATGATATGGATCCTCGAAACCCTCTGGATGTGTCATGTACACATACTCACGGAGGTTTCTATACAGAAACTATTCCATCTGCCGTCTCGTAATCGTGATAAGCTACAATATGAAGTAAGATTCAAATGGATTTGGTCTTCGCAACTGGGGAAAAGGTTTCATCATAGTCAATACCATGAATCTGTCTGAATCCTTTTGCCACCAATCAGCCCTTATAGGCTATCACATTTCCATCCATGTCGGTCTTCTTCTTGAAGCCCTACTTGCACCCTATGGGCCGAGCCCCTTGGGTGGTTGCAACAAAGTCCATATTTTGTTGGTATACATGGATTCCAATTCGGATCTCATCGCCTCAAGCCGGTTTTGAGAGTCTGGCCCTTTCATGGCCTCTCCATATGTAGTAGGCTCATCTTCAATGAGTAGTGCATCTCCAGGCTCACTCACAAAAATCCCATACCTCTCTGACTCATGGCACACCCTACTAGATGTATGAAGTTCTTGTGTTACCTGCTGAGGTTCCTCCACAATATCTTGCGGTTCCTGTTCATGTTCCATAATATTCTATAGTAGGATCAATTGTTTGTGATTCTTGAATTTCAACAAGCTCTACAGTCCTCCCACTTGATCCTTTAGAGACAAATTCTCTTTCTAGGAACACACCGGTCCGAGCAAAAAAACATTTTGTTCTCGGTAGGATTGTATAAATATTACCCCTTTGTTTTGTTAGGGTATCCCAAAACCTTACACTTATCCGACTTGGGCCTTAGCTTGTCTGTTTTTAAATCCTTTACATAAAAATCGCAGCACAAATCCTCATGAAAGACATTATGGGACGCCTCCCATTCTACATCTCATATGGAGTCTTCATGAGTGATTTGGATGGAACACGGTTAAGGGTGAAAGCTGCATATAATAGAGTGTGCCCCAAAAATGACAATGGAAGATCATTTTCACACATCATAGATCGAACCACGTCCAAGAGATTTCAATTCCTCCTCTCAAACACGCCATTCCACTGTGGCGTTCCGGGTGGAGTGATTTGGCTTAAGATCCCACACTCTCTAAGATAGTCATCAAATTCTTGGCTCAAGTATTATCCTCCACGGTCCGATAGTAGAGCCTTAATACTTTTTCCAAGTTGCTTCTCTACTTCATTCTTAAATTCTTTAAACTTTTCAAAGGATTCAGATTTAGCCTTCATAAGGTACGCAAATTAGTATCTACTGAAATCATCTGTAAATGAATTGAAATAAAGATAACCACCTCTGTCAGGTGTGGAAAATGGTCCACATACATCAGTATGCACGAGAGCCAACTGTTCACTAGTCCACTCTCCTTTCTTCTTGAAAGGGGACTTTGTCATTTTTCCTAATAAACAAGACTAACATGTCTCATATGATTCATAATCGAATGAGTCTAGAAATCCATCCCTTTGGAGTCTAGAGATGCGTTTCTCATTTATATGGCCTAAACGACAGTGCCATAGATAAGTAGGATTTAAATCATTAGTTTTAATCCTCTTGGTATTTATGTTATAGACATGATTACTTAGATCAATGATATACAATCCATTAAATAATTGCGCACTACAATAGTGCATACTATCAAAATAAATGGAGCAACATTTGTCCTTTATTGAAATAGTAAAACCTTTCTCGTCCAAACAAGAAATAAGGTTTCTGCTCATAGCAGGCACAAAATAGCAATTATCTAATTCTAAAACTAATCATGAAGGCAGAGAAAGCTCGTACACGCCCACGGCCAATGCAGCAACCTTTGCTCCATTCCCAATGCGCAAGTATATCTCCCCTTTAGTAAATCTTGTACTTCTCTTTAGATCCTGCACATTTCGACAAATGTGAGATCCACATCCAGTTTCCTATGACCAAGATGAAGAGATAGTTAAAATGACATATATAACAAAAATACCTGGTGGTGGTGGAATCGCTATTTCAAGCCTTTTATCCTCCATATACTTTGGGCAGTTCCTCTTCCAGTGTCCAGGCTGACTATATTAGTGACACTCACCCTTAGTGAAGCTCTTGGCAACGCCACCAGCACCTTAAGGGAAACTTCCTTGGGTTTTTCAACTGACTTGCCTTTCCCTTTGGAGGTAGAAGCAACTTGCTTGCTCTTCCTCTATTCACCATCGTTATGGCCTTGCCCTTTCCCTTGTTAATTCTGCAGAGGCTTACTGATCTCATTCATGTTATAGTTCATGATGAACTAACTATAAATCTCAAGCAACGATTGCAAGATTAGATAAGAGGCCAACTCTTGACCCACTGAAAACCCAAAGCGTTTGATATTCTCCAAGTACCGAATCATACGCAGTAAATGAGGCCCCACCGGGTTTCCCTCTGACAGACTTAGTTTGAACAATGCCTTGGAAACTTCATACCGATCATGCCTAGACTGGTCTTGGAAGAGCTGCTTCAGATGTAGGATAATGTCAAACGCATCCATGTTCTCGTGTTGCTTCTGAACCTCCGAATTCTTGGTGCAAAGCATAAGGCTGACCACATCAGTAGCATCGCCAATGATCTTCTAATGTGCCTTTATGGCTGCGACAGTATTGTTTCTAGACCTTCAGGAACTGGCTCTTCTAGAATTTAAAATTTCTTTTCTTTCTTGAGAACGATTCTGAAGTTCCTGTACCAGTACATAAAGTTTGTTCCAGAAAGCTTGTCCTTCTCAAGGACAGATCGTAAGGATTGTGATGAATTCGATGAATTGTTTGCCATTGGTATTATAAAAAATGAGAAATATACAAGTTTTAGTATTTTGTGAATAAATAATTACATTTAATAATGGCTAGATTGTTAAACATAGTTCCCACTATTTTTCTCAGATTAATACCCCTCCATATTAATGCTGAAAAGATCATTATATTTTCTTGTGGGCCAAGATACATATTTTACTTATTTTGATCTTGCTTTGGCAAGTCACCCAAAATTAGTTATTTTAGTTGGAATTATTCCAATTGCATCCCATGCACTCTTGGTTCAATTGGGAAAATAACTCCTTATTTATCTATCCCATAGATAATCCTAATTGTTTGCCTCTAAGCTTTTCAATCCTATTGAAGTAGCCTAGTTGCCTCCAACCTCTTACTTCAACAATTGCACATTACAAGCTTGTGCCGTCACGTCACATCATGATGAATCAAGTCGCCTTGCTTTGGCAAGCCCGAACTTGATAAATCATGGTCATGACGATTGTTAAGTAACAAGAAGGCAAAAATGCAATATTTAAATTTGAGAGATTTTTCCATTTAATTTTAATTGTTTTTTAGATCCATATCAACTGATCTACTTATTTGGGTTGGGCAATCCCAAAATTAAAGATCCGGGTTGTATTGCATCCATCATCCATACACCAACAACAAATAACAAGACAATAAAGAAACAACCACAAAAATAAAATAAACGTGACGTGGATATAGCCTCATAAAACTAAGATATTCACAAGCCAATAAGAATATCTATAGGCCCTAAAAAAAATAGCTAGCTCATCTCCATGTGCCTCCATCTTTTAGTACATGCACCTTACACTATTGGAAACAGACAAAAAGACGACGAGAGAATGTCGTTGTTTAAGACGTTTATATCACCGTTTAAGGCATGAACGGCAAAATTTGGCGCGGAGGCGAGATATCTTGGCGTTAATACTATGCGGGAAGAAAAACCATCACCGTAAATGATCTCTTTCCGTATTTAAAACTCAAATATTGCAAGTCTATTTACATTGCCAAAGTTGTACCCCAAATTTACAAGTCCAGTACACAAAAACCTATACAAAAATCTATATTCTGTGGCTATTGAGCTAGCTATCTTCAAGTTGCAAATAAGACATCTCATATTTCCGTACCTAGCTTTACAACTGGATTTATCCCTAAGTGTGACAAATTGTCTTCGAATACGTCGGCTCCAGCTTCACATTCGCGCGCTGCGACGGAACGGTCACGATAACGTTCAGGTGCCAAAACCTGGATAAACCTAAACAGATAGCCAATTCACAAGATAACAGTACAAATCAATATTAAGACATATAGCATTTGACGGACAAGATAACAGATAGCTCATCTACCTCTATTGTACTAAGTTGACAATCCTTGTATTTGGTTAATTTAATGAAGTTCTACCTTAAAGCAAAAAAAGCTATTTTACGGCAGCAATTTACAAAAAAAATCAACGAAACCAAGTTGACTTCAAAGAGGACAAACAAAGTAGACTTACACATTTATAAGATTGATTCGGATATGTTGGTTAGTATGAAAAAATGAGGGAAAACTAGCCTGAAATTCAATGTGCAGGGTTCGTTAAAGATAGCGACTAGAACTAAAACGAACCCAACACTTGATAATTACCAGTCCCACACCCTTAAAGTCGCGTTTCAACAAGAGAACATGGAATTGCGGCACTGTAACGGCTCTGGCTGATGTAACTTGTCCGTTCTTTATGGCTTGACGTCGATCTCAGAAGTATCCTCAAACTTCATGAAACGACTCGTCTCGGTGGCTGGCCGATGCGCATAGCAAACAGGGGAAACTAAGAACCAACACCATGGAATTGACAATTCCATGGTTATTGTTTTGTAGTTGCCCCTGTTTGCTGCGCACCTTGGTAAGCCACCCATACGGGCCAATTCATGAAGCTTGAGGATCGTTTGGAGACGTCGCCCAAATATATATGGTGGTTGGGGAACAGAGCAGTAACATAAGCCGGAGCCGTACCGGTGCCGCAGTTGCCCCAACTCATTCATGCTCAGTATGCAGTTCCATGTTCTCGTCGTTGAAACGAGACTTAATTGGTGTTGAAACGGTAATTATTCAACTGTTGGGTTGAACAATCTAGCCACTCAAATGGAAACTAGAAAAAATAAGTACGTATGAGGAAAAATGAACAAATTCATCATGTGAAGCAAAACTCAGTTTACCAAAAGTTTACGAAGAATACAACAAACTAGCGCAGCCACATGTACACAGTTAAGCTATTTTACAACAGGGCAAGTCACAGTCAAAGAAGTATATAACCAACATTAGTGTTGAAGAGAAGAGATTATGCTTAAAACGGAAAGTAGATGTACCACGACATAATGCAGGTATTACAGTGCTCCCAGCTCCTAATACATCTTCACTGTTCGTACATGGAGATGATAGCTTCGACAAAGGAGAGGGGGTATAGCTGTATGGCTTGACGTCGATGTCCGAAGTATCTTCAAATTTAGTGACCTGCCTCCACTGGGTGGCGCGTAACAAACCGGTGCAACTACGAACCAACACCAAAGAATTGACAATTCCATGAGTATTGTTTTGGGGTTGCACCGATTTGTCGGGCTACCACCCAAATGGGGCAGGTCATGGAATTTGAGGATCGGTTGGGACAGTCCAGATAACAATCCATACAGATAAAAAACATTACAAACTAATTAGAATAACACAATATTTAGAAAATGATAATTATTAATTTAAGACTTAAACATGAACATAAACTCACACAGCGCGCAACTTGCTAAAGTCAGAGAACAAGTGATTGGCAAACAAGTTCAGGTGAATTATGTTCCTACACATGAACAAGTAGTCGACATCTTTACAAAAGCCTTGCATAACAATCAGTTTGACTACTTGACAAGGAAGCTCAATTTTTGTGAAACTAACTACAGTGCATAGCCAGGAATGGGTATATAAACCAAACCACTATTTTTATATAATAAATATAGGGGGATGCCAGTGCAATTATCAAAAACCTGTATCTGTGTTAGTTATGTGTTTGTTAGGAACAAATTTTAGTTTCTAATAAGTGCATTTTGCACTATATATGTAGTGTATGTATTTGTACAAATTAATCAAGTTATAATACATTTACACAAAGTGCTATGGGCTTAAACAGTTTAAATGGGTTGCATGCATCTGTAAATGATGCAGCCTCATGCATGTCAATTCAAATTCATCATGTGTCCCATTAATGATCCTGTAATCTAGCAATTGGAATTTTACGGAGGATAAACACTATAAAAGCCCCTACCTCAGTTCTCTTTTGCCACAGATCCATACCCAATCACCTTGTCTTTCGCTTATTACCCTAACCACTAGTATGAGGCAATTTACCACCACTTTCAAGAAGCTGGGGCGGCCAAGTTTTGTTATGAAAGCCCCATATAAGAAAGTGAAAGAAATTACAAGAAAAGGAAAAAGCACAAAGAAGATTCAATCTGGTGGAAAAGAGTAACGGGAAGGTTCAGAAAAGGGTTGCACGAGTTGAAACGAACATGGTTCTATTTTATGATGTCATGCCCTTGGCACTGCTTCCTCCGATGGAAGACACTCCTGTCTCCTCTGATGTTATTTTGGCCCTTCCTGATACGGATGTTTAGACCATGTTTTTAGGTTTTAAATTTTGGTTAGTTGTTTGACTTGTTTTTCTTGTTTTTTTTTATAATAATTCTGTTAATGTAAAATTCCCTATGAGGCAGTATTCAAAGGGTTTATATATATGAAACGAGCTCTTTCGTATTTCAACATCCCTTTTGTTATTGCAGCCCCTTTAACATATGTTTCTTGTGTATTTCAATTGTTCTTTATGTATTGACGGGCTCGGAAGTCGGCAATTATCAACTCAAAAATTCAAAAACTGAACATAGATTACCAATTTGAGGTAGAATTGAAACATATATTACCAATTTCAACTAGAATTGAAGCATGGATCACCAATTTCAGGCAATTTCAACTAGAATTGAGCAACATTATTCAAATTTCATTCAATTTCAACATAACTGATATTGCTAAGATTACTAATATAATTTAACAATAATCAATAGATTTCTTTTGATTAATGAATCTCCCAAAAGAGGGTTACACGAAGCCCTAATTCTGGAACAACTGTTGTTCCAGAATTAGGGCTTCATGTAAACCTCTTTTATGAGCTTTAATAATCAATATAAATCAACCATCTCTATCAACGATTAAGATGGTTGATTTCGAAATGAAAATAAAACAAAATGAAACATGTTTCAAAATGAACATATAGAGAAGGGTTTACGATTGAGCTTACAGGATTTCGACATAAGGGTCGCGATGTTGTGCGTTTGATGGCGATTCAACTTTCTTTTGGCAATTCAGGGTTTGATGGCGATTCAACCATCTCAACCATTTTCTCTCCATTCTCTCTTCTCTTCTCTTGTGGATTATGGGTGGAACGCTCCATTGTCTCTCCTTAGACTTCTCTTCTCTTCTCTTCTCTTCTGTTCTCTCTATGTTCCCTCTTCTCAAACGATGTGAAAATGTAAGAATAAAAAAAATTCATTCCCCAGAGACCTAGATAGGGTTTCTTTCTCTTCTGGCGCGGGCTTTTCAAATTTTTGCCCCAAAATTTGACTCACAAATCAAAGAAATTAGAAACCTGTTAAGTTGAACATTTATGGCGAGATATCTCGTCGTATAAGACCTTAACTAACAGCGTTAGGTATCTCTCGCCGTTTATGTCAAAGATTATGTACCGGGACAAGGAAATGACGTCGTTACTAATTATTCCTCATATTTTATAATAAATGTATTAACGAGAGATTATTTCTCGTCGTTTTAGTTCCAAATCTTGTCATTTATGCTCAACTATTTACGGGGCCATTAATGTGTCGCCGTATAAGACAATTTTAAGCGAGAATAGGAAATATCGTCATTTGTGATACAATAATCGGCAAAAGTTACTCTTGCCGCGCGAATTTCATTACATGTTTGCCATTTTTGTGTTCATTTCTAGTAGTGTTAGCTTGTGGAATGTCGTCAACTTGCGGTTTCTTTAATTCTTTAGGCTTCTTCTCCAAGTCTTGACTATCATCTACTCTATCTAATACTAGCTAGCTTCTATACTTAATAGAAATACCTCACAAGTTCAGGAGAAACCGGCTCGCAGGCCGTAAAGCCTAATTAATTAGTTATTACAATGAAAACAAACCACAAAATTAAACATTCACAACATCCACATCTAAGGCTATATCCAATCACCATGCAAAAGCACATAATACAGTTAAAATCTAATTTTGCGCTTGGTTAATTTTTGTTGACTTTTAGATGTACCAGTGTCAAAACAGTCCAAGAGGGCCTACCAACTCCTTGGCTGAACCCCTTATGGACTGCCATAAGGCCTTGGGCTGGTCGGCCCTAGCCCACGCGGCCAAGCCGCACGCTAGGCCGGCCTGGCCCTTGGCCGTGGCTTGCTTTCCCCGCAAGGAAGGGGCGGACAGGCTAGGGTTTCGGCCCTAGCTTGTTTCCTTCCTTTCCTTCCTTGTTTGCTTGTTTCCAAATTGAGAAAAACCCCTTTTTCCCAATTTGTGCCCAAATCATAGTTTTCTAGATCCAAAATTCCACATCATATGTGATCGAAATTCACTAATATTTACATAATATGTAAAATGAGCTCATCCTATATTGAATCATATTCATATTGCATCAATATGCCATTTTTAGTTTTACGCGATAAATCATAATAATGGTTTAAAACTAACAATAAAGTAACACTTAAACCACGTTATGCACTACGACATGTGGCTCTTATACCACTGTAGGGTTTTGATACGGATTACACTGCGGAATAAACAGTAATTTAACTCCGTTCAAGACCCTCCAAGGATCACAGGATTAGACATCATAACATTGGTAAGGGAAGACACTCATGTGTGCCTTTAGTTGGTTGGATTGAAGACTTCACGTGAAATAGTGTCCACGTCTTTATGGAAGTACACTCCTAGGATTGCTCTAGATCCTTCTCACGCCTTTGTAATAGATAGGGAAGAATGGGGAAGAAGAAGATCAGTTAAAACGAGACCAAGAGGCCGCACCTTTATGGTGGCCGACGAGTAGGGGACGGGCGGCACTAGCGTTTTGACCCTAGTGTCTTTCTCTCTCCTTGCTTTGTTCACTCACGCAATAATGATCCAAAATTGTGAGAAAATAAGCTTGGAGTGCCCTTCTATAGTTAATAACTCCTTATTAACTATATATTAGCCCCAATCGTAATCATGTCCATACACGGATTAGTCCACCTTGCAAATTAGTCCTACGAAGTTTGCATGTGGTTGCGTATTGATCCTTCTATTTAATTAGTCCAACTATTTAATTCCCAAGTCCGAATTAATCCATAGAGAGTGTGATCCCATAGGTTTCTACTTAGTTGGTAGTAACAATTGCTAACATAGAGCGGTGTCTAGCAACACATCAATGTCACCTGTAGATAGTGCTTTCTGAGCTGACAGATCTTGGCCATGTGGCAACCATCCAGCACAACATATTGTGCTCCACATACACTGGATCACCAGCCGAGCTGATCCATGTGGGGGCTGCGAGACAGAGCCCTCGCATACCACCGCACGGGACTTGTAGGGACTTAGTGGTTTGGAGGCTAGAGTAAGCCCTGTCGCGTGCGAGCCAAGCCCGCACGCAACCTTTAGTAACTGCTTTGAGAAATTTATGGCACGAGCTCCATAAACCCGGTCAATCCGGTCAAACCCGGTCAACCTCGTAATGGTTCCGGTATTCGCGCGCAACGTGCTGTAACGGTCCCTATATACTCGGACGAACGTGCCGTTATGGTTAAGCTAATTAAGCCGCCATTAATGGGCGCATTAACCACACTACAACGGTCACGTTCTCTGCTATATATAGGACGTTAACCTTTCCATACAAAGGAGGACACACTAGCTATACGCGGAAGCTCTGCCGAACCTCTGTCTCTCTCTCAGACATTACTACTGCCTTACTCTCTCCCTACACACAACCCAACTCTTCCTGTGCGATCTCTGATCCTCTACATACGGTGTATACGGAGGTCTCCCCGCCGGAATCTCTTGTGCACATTTTGGTGAACCCGACGTGAACTTCCCAACAAAAGCAACCATGTCTCAGGAGGATGACGTTAGCAACAGATCGCCTTCAACCAAAGCTGCCTCAGGAGAGGAGACCCGCCTTGCTCCTGCGATCCCCAGCGAGGCACCGACGCTAGAATCTTTGGATGCCACCGTCCAAGGTCAAGCAAAAGCTCCCAAAGCCCAGTCCGCGCAGCTAGAACGGATCTTGGCCGTTTTGGGCACCCTTGCACCAAATCCTTCAACAATCACTGCCGTCTCTCAAGGAGGAGGAGGCCCTACCGCTCCAAGATTGGGAGTGTCCACCACACCTCCCAACCCTAACCTGCAGACTCCGCCGGGGACTACGCAGCTGCCTTCGATTCAGGGGTCAACAGCTCAGATGTTGCCTCTCACTGCTCACACTCCTCAACCTTCGGCTTTGGCATCCAACCCGGCTTTGCAGTACCCCTTGCCTCCTCCAACGGCGATCTGGGGCAATACGAGCAGCCAATACGTCCCCAATCCTTCGGCGGCATATGTGTCGCCTCCGCCTGCGGCAACCCCTCCTTCTGCTACTGAGGGAAGCATTCCAGAATGCATGACGTCTCTGCAAAAGCGCATGGACACTATTCTGGCTCACCAGTCATTCGCGGATACCATTATCCCGAAGCTAGACAACGATCCACCCATCCCGCGGGAGATCTATCTCATGCCTAACCCGGCGGGGTATAAGGCTCCTAAATGGGATAAGTTCGAGGATGTCAACGGAAATGCTCATGAGCATGTCATGCGTTTCATTGACGTCATGGGGCCATACGGAGCTGATCCCAAATTGCTAATGCGAGAGTTCCCGAAATCTTTGGGGAACGTAGCGTACAAGTGGTACCGAACGTTGGAAGCCGGATCCGTGAAGACTTGGGATGACATGGTCCATAAGTTCTACACCAAGTTCTTCCAGATGGAAGAAAAGGTTACAATGATCCATCTCTCGCGGATGTATCAGAAGCGCGAGGAGGATGGGATCACTTTCATCAAGAAATTCAGGGCGAAGTCCTTGGAGTGCAAAGATCCAATGCTCGAAAGCCGGCTCGTAGAGATATGCCTGCAGTGCATGCGAGACGAATACAAAGGTATGCTCATCAATTTACAAACACCTACGTTTTCAAAGCTAATTGAATGCACGAAGAACATCGAGCCTATAGTCGAGAGGCAGAAAAAGAAGAACGCTCCGGAGCGATCTTCGAGCGGAACCACCTACAAGATCGGGAGATTCAGTTACAAGAGGGGACGCGAAGCTGAGGTCAATACAGTTTCACCCCATAAGCAAGCGAAAGTTGTGAACTTCGACGTACCACCTCTGCCATGCTCGGTAGAGGAGGCAAGCGACCTCTGCAGGCAGTGGCGCAAGAACGGTGTCCTGCCGCCGCTCGAGAAGATACCCTCCAAGGAGATGGTGAGGGACCCTAAGTGGTGCGAGTACCACGGCAAGGTCATGCACCCCACAGCGGAATGTAAGAAGCTCAGGTTTACATTCGACCAGAAGATGAAGAATGGCGAGCTGATCGTCACCGATCACAGGAAGGATGTGCGCAACAATCCGCTTCCTGCCCATGCGGAGCAAGATTCGAAAGGCAAAGAGATTGCTATGATCTCGATCGTCGACTGGGAAGAAGTCGCAGAGGATGGTCTACCCATCATCGCCGAGGTCCATGATGACGAGGACTACAGTATGGACACAGAAGACGAACGTGCCGATTGGATGAAGGGGTCGCACGGCTTTAGCAGATTCTTTGACGAAATGAACTTCTCCGAGAAGTGCCGGACAGAAATGACGAAAGCAATCTTGAGGATAGCGGAGGACTACGAGGAGGATCTTGTAGTTTCCAACGGGAAAGTCATCAGGGCGTCTCGTTCTATAGAAAAGATTATTACCTTTTCTGCCAGCGACAAGAAGACAGATGCGAACCACAAGAGGCCTCTGTACGTGACGGCCATCATCAATGGCGTCGAGTTCAAACGAGCATTCGTCGATGGAGGAGCAGCGGTTAACATCGTTTCGCTCCACACACTGAAGCTAGCAGGGATCCCCGAGCACAAGATCGTCAGGCGTCCATCTCCGCTGATGGGATTTGGAAACGACTCTAGAATGATGATCAGATGGATCCGCCTGGGCGTTCAGATTGGCAAAATCAAGTGCTCAGCAAAGTTCTATGTCATAGACGCGAACACCACGTATCATATGATCATAGGTCGAGCCTGGATTCATCGCTTCGACGCGGTTCCTTCAACGGCTCACCAGGTTATGAAAGCTATCTGGAACGACAGAATAGTCGAGATACCGGCTTCGACAAACCCATTCAACTTGGATGAAGCACATCTCAGCGAGGCGGTATGGTTCACCGAGATGGCGGACGAGCAGACACCGGGACCATTCAACCCTACTCCTTTGCCTCTCTGGGAGGACATCAAGGACCAGTCACCTGCGGGAGTAATGGTGACAAGGGAAGATGCCAAAGAAAAGCCGCCTACACGCGAAGAGGCGCCGCGTATCGCATACCATCGAAAGAATGTGTACACTCTGAAGAGAATCGCGAAACATGACCCCGAAGGCAAGGAGATAGAGAGCTTCTACGCCAATGGGAAGAAATGCTATCGCATATGAAGGTGCGCGGGGATGTCCTCACACGGGCATGGGGATATCCCTGGGCAAATCAATCAAATCGAGCAAATTGCGCTAACGGAAAAGCCAATCCAGGGCGCTCCGGAGAGAAACTCAAAGAAGCATCTGAATGCATGGAAGATAGGCCCAGACCACAAAAGCAAGAGCTAAAAGAAGTGTTCCTCAGCCCGAAAGAGGAAAAGAAAAGGCCAGTCTTTCTAAGTGCGGACCTCACAAGCGAGGAGGAGCAAGGACTGCTACAGCTCCTAACTGAATACAAGGATGTGTTCGCATGGGAGTATGATGAGATTCCAGGACTGGATACGAGCATCACTATGCACCGCTTAGACATCATTCCAGGGTCTAAGCCGGTAAAGCAGAGCACAAGAAGCTTCAGGCCGGAGCTTAACGTGAAAATCAAGCAGGAGATTGTCAAACTCCTGGATGCCAAATTCATAGAGCCGAATCATCATCCCACATGGCTGGCCGACATCGTGCCAGTGGTAAAGAAGAAAGGACAGCTTCGCATCTGTGTGGATGTCTGTTGGCACAGTTCCCCGACAACAGCCATGAACCCGTGGTCGAAGAAGAGCTCGAGGGACCTGAAATCTATGCGATCGACGTGCCCTATTGGACGCTCCATTTCGACGGGTCGTCAACAAGGAAATGCGGAGGCATTGGGATAGTCTTGACCAAGCCAGATGGGGAGGTCATACAGATGTCCGCAAAGCTTGACTTCGCAGTCACCAACAACGAGGCGGAATATGAAGCCCTCATAGCGGGGCTGCGTGCAGCAAAAGCTTTGGAAGTAAGCAATCTGACGGTCATGGGGGATTCCAAGCTGAACGTCAAGCAAGCCTCGGGCGAATATGGTTTGAAGGAGATTAACCTTCTGTCTTACCGGACTCTAGTACAAAAGCTGGTACAGCAATTCTGCGATGTGAGGTACGAGCACAAGCCCCGAGCAGACAACAGGCATGCAGACGCTTTGGCAACCTTGGGATCTAAGGTCAGTATAGACAAATGTCCCGCAAGGATCTCCATCGAAGTGCGAACGTCATCCGCATTGACAGAAGATGCGTGCGACAACGAACACATGGAGGAAACGGACTGGAGAAAAGCGGTCCTACGAGCTATTGCAGAAGGCACAAGCAGTGAAAGCTGGGCACTCACAAAGGGGTACTGCATACATGATAACACCCTCTACTACAAGGGTCCCGGCGAAATACTCATGCGATGCGTCTCCGAGCAAGAGGGAAAACTGTTGTTAGAAAAGATTCACCAGCATGCTTGCGGAGAAAGTGAGGTGTCAATCTATCGGAAGGCTCAGAGATATGGCATTCATTGGCCTGACATGTCAACAGCCGCGGCCCTGATACAAGGGAAGTGCGAAAGTTGCGCACTAATAAGATTCCCTACTCATTGCTCTAACTGATGATGACACGGATTGGAGGAAGCCACTCTTTGATTTTCTCACTCAGGGCACCGTGCCCGAATCAAGAAAAGAAGCCGAGAAATTGAAGAGGAAAGCATCTCGATACGTAGTACAGGAAAACCTGCTTTGGCGAAGGGGTCATGAGGGCAACTTGCTGCGATGTCTAGACGGCAGAGAAGCACAAGAAGTCATGGACCTTTCTCATCAGGTGGAACACTAAGGAGGTGCGAAATTATGCAGGCAGCTCCTCTCAATTGGATATTTCTGGCCCACAAGGTTGATTGCAGCACCAAAGTGCGACGCTGCCAGGAGTGCCAATTCAAAGGAAACCTAGTGCACGCTCCCGCCGTGGATCTACATGCATTGGGAACACCATGGACATTTCACACATGGGCTCTGGACTTCATCGGTCCCATCCGACCAACGTCACACGGGAATCATTTTATCCTCACTGCGACTGAGCTATTCACCAAATGGGTGGAGGCAATGCCACTGAAGACGGCAAATGCGCTAGCTGTGGTCAACTTCATTCAAGAAAACATCATATGCAGGTTCGGAATTCCAAACACCATTCTTTCAGATAACGGTACTCCCTTTGTTAATCGCCAGGTAGCTGCGAAGTTAGCGGAGTACAATATCAGGCAAATATGTTCCACCCCCTACTACCCGAAGGGGAACGGGCAAGCCAAAGCGACTAACAAAACGTTGTAAAGGATTTTGAGCAAGATGGTCGCAGATGACCACAAGAAGTGGGCTGATTCCCTAAGCATAGCCCTGTGGGCCTACCGGACTTCTCCAAGGACACGCACGGGGGCTTCACCGTTCCTACTATGCTATGGGGCCGAGGCTGTGGTACCTGCAAAGGTGAGAGTCAATTCGGCAAGATTGGCCTTCCGCCCACTCTACGAAAATCAATGTGATCATGACTTAGTCTTGCTGGAGGAAAAGCAAAAACAAGCCAAAAGGACCAACAAGCGGTATAAAGAAAGGATTGCTCGCGCTTACAATAAGACGGTCCAGCGAAGAGATTTCGCAGTTGGAGACTTGGTCTTGCGCGCATCTGACCACTGTATGCGAGAAGCGGCTCACCCAAAGTTCGCAGCCAATTGGGAAGGACCCTTCGAAGTCATAGAAGTCTTTGACAGTGGCTACTGCAGCATACGAAGGTTGCACGGAACAACCTCAACCCCGAGTTCAGTCAACGTGCGCTGGATTAAGAAGTACTATCCCTGACTTCTCTCATTTCATGCGCTTTATTATAACGTCGCTTAATGTCCTGTATGGCTACGATTTACACAATCTCCTCTCCCATATGAGAGGATTGTAATCTCATCTCTCCCATATGAGAGAGTTATAATAAGAGAATTCTCCCAAATGAGAACTTCATATTTCTGGAATATCAATTTTGCTTCATTTTAGTTTGTTATAACTGTTAACAATGGGTTATCCGCCACAATAGCAATCTATGCAAATGCGATCTTTTTTGATCATCTAAGCCTATCTGTCACGATAGCAGCTCATGCGAAATGCGATCTTAATTGATCATCTAAGCCTATCTGTTACGATAGGAGCCTATGCAAATGCGACCTAAGCCTATCTGTTACGATAGCAGCCTATGCAAATGCGATCTTAATTGATCACCTAAGCCTATCTGTTACGATAGCAGCCTATGCAAATGCGATCTTAATTGATCATCTAAGCCTATCTGTTACGATAGCAGCCTATGCAAATGCGATCTTAATTGATCACCTAAGCCTATCTGTTACGATAGCAGCCTATGAAAATGCGATCTTAATTGATCATCTAAGCCTATCTGTTACGATAGCAGCCTATGCAAATGCGATCTTAATTGATCACCTAAGCCTATCTGTTACGATAGCAGCCTATGCAAATGCGATCTTAATTGATCATCCAAGCCTATCTGTTACGATAGCAACTCATGCGGAAAACGATCTTAATTGATCTTCTAAAGCCTATCTGCTACGATAGCAACTCATGCGAAAAACGATCTTAATTGATCTTCTAAAGCCTATCTGCTACGATAGCAACTCATGCGAAAAACGATCTTAATTGATCTACTAAAGCCTATCTGCTACGATAGCAACTCATGCGAAAAATGATCTTAAATGATCTTCCAAGCCTATCTGCGGTGATAGCAACATTATACAAATGCGATAGCAATATTGCGAAAGAGAACGATCTTAAGTGATCTACAAAGGTCTATCTGATATGATAGCACTTGAATCTGAAAGCAAATCACAAGCCCATCTGCCAAGATGGCACAGCTGCGAAAATACGATCTCGAACGATCTAATAAAACATCTGCGAATTCATATGGCAGATGGCAAATGCGAAACGTGTACATAGCATTATGCAAGGCCAAATATGCCGAAACGCATGCGAAATTATATTTTGTTGCAACAGCACAGCAAATAATACAAAAGCTATTTATCATTATGAGTCAAAAAGACTTACAATTTATCTGTCTAGATAGCAGCTTACAAGAGAAAAAGCTCAAATCTAACTACGCAGCCAACATGGCTTACAATACATTCGAAAAGTAGCTGACAAGCCAGCAGAGACACACCACGGGAATCCTGACTGAAAAGGATGAACCCAACGGTCCTAACACCGTCCGTGCGATACACAAATCTGTGACCGAACATCTGTCGCAAGTGGGATCTTGCTCCAAAGAGCCACATGAAGCCATACGTTCAAGATCCCAGTATTTGACAAGGCCCTTGTCAGATCAACATCCCATGAGATGTGGCTGAGGAACCACCGGTTCCGGCATTCAACAGGCAAGCAGAAGCTCCAAAGGGCAAGGGCTCCTTGTAGACGGGGATGAACGCAACGGTTCATCACCCTGAGCTCACGAACATGGAGGCAGTAAGTTCTCCTCCAGGGATGCTGGAGGAGAATTCCGCCGTTCATTACGAGACTGTAGCACGGTCACTTTGGCGCTGCACCTCACCGGGAGGCGGCCGGAAACATGACCTGCAAACATAATACACGAAGAAAATTCTTCGAACACACATGAGATATCATCTCCATCTTCTTTATGATAGTTATAAAGAGCAATAAGCCTCATAAAGTGGATCTTGGAAACTATTTCTACAGCACAAAGCGCAAACTCAGGATTCACAACTTGAAGTTGCCATGAATCAACGAAAAACAAGCGTTGAAGCCAGCAGTCGTAAGGACTCACGGCAAAGCACATTTTTGGGGATGAAGAACCCAAATGGCAAAGACAGGGTTTATATAGACCTTGTGGAGACTCTTCAGTTGCCAAGATGAGTCAGCAGAATTCGAAAAGAGGGTAAGGTCAGTCACTTACGCCTTGAAAAGCGGTAACGATCAATTACTCTACTAAAGGATACGACGATTCAGTTGCGTATCCTAATAAATGACGGATAGTCATGATTCGGATGGACTTCCCAACGAAAGCGTGTTTATCTTCCGAGAAATTAGCGCGAAAATCAAGCAGAGTATCAATTGCTGATGTCATAATTGGATATGCACAGAGATATCCTATCAAATCCTTGGAAGGGCAAAACGGGCAAGTCGATTCTTGTTGTTAAAAAAAAAAAGGGGGGAGAAACCCTAGCAACATTACATTAATGTTTCAAACATTACATTAATGTTCCAGCTATTTCCTTGCTATTTTTCAAAAACAAAAAGTCACAGCAAATTCTTGATCAAGGAGTCATGGGGCGCGAACTGATGGCTCAGCTTCTCTACCTGCTCCACTTCTTGTTTCAATTGCTCGCACTTTGCATTCATCTCATGATAGAGCTTCAGAGCTTCGTCAACCTTTTGCTTTTGCTGCTCCACCTTCTGCTTCTCAGCTGCGAGGTTCTGATGGCCGAGCTTCAAAGTTACGGCTGCGCGAATCAGATTAACTCTTTTCATAAGGAATCTGAAACCTAGTCTGCCTTGAACTTTGGTAAGAAGATTTTGGCACATGCCACAAAGCAATTCGGCACTCTGGACAGAAATGGTCGTAGGCGTGGCCGCAGACAGCTGCTCCAAAATCCAAATGGCTTCGGTAAGAAACAGCCTCCTGTCAAAGGGCCCTATCTCCAGAGATCTCGCAAATGATCGGGGGTAGGTGAGGCGCATTCAAACTAGCCAGTCCACATCAGTTTGCTTCAAACCTAAAGCAATGTCAAAGCTAAGTTATGCTATCAAACTCACAAACGAATATTGCAAGATGCAAACAGCGAATCACTACTTACCAGTTCCTTCAAGAATCTCACGAAGAGAAGGAATGCGCATTGCTGGAGTAGTTGAAGACTGCCCTTGCTCCATAGCTCTCCTGTCAGCTGCGAGCTCTAATCCCTCATAGTTAGGAGGAAGAGTATAAGCCGCACCAGCTGCGACTGCATTCCCAACCTGCGAGCCCCAAAAGCTCCACGCAGGAAGAGGTGCCGCCGACTCAGTCACCGCCGGAGGCGAAGTGACAGCCGAAGATGCTTGGCGTGGGACGCTCTCAGATGCGGAAGCATCAGCAGCACTTGTTCTTACTTCCTCAGCGCCAATATGGGCATCTTCCTCCATTAGCACAGCGTCAGCTTCAGCATCATCAGAAAGTTCGATGATGTCCTCAAGAGGCTCTCCTGCGTATTCAGCAGCTGCGACGGGCTTCTCGGTATGGGAACTCGGCACTGGGACATAGGATGCAGAAGTTTGATTTCTTTGCTCCAACACTGGTTCATCAGCAATCCCTGCGATACAAAATGCGATAGTGTGAGGTAACTCGTATTACAAGTTATTTTACTATCTTTACTAAAGCTAAGAGCAAGCACCTCCACGCGAAGGTGGGATTGAAGTATCTTCGTCATACACTAAAGACGTGGAACCATGCCCTATTAGTGTGTCCTCATTAAGCAGGTCCTTAAAATGAGCGTGACCTGGGACGCGAAGAAACTAGTCATGTTTCTGTTTCAAGTTGCTAAGGTCTAGTACATGCATATCGCTCAAATGATTACCTGAAGGTTCTCCGCACTTGCCTACTAGCCAACGGCGAATGTCAGCTTTTGACACACCATGCTTTAACGCACCCACAATAACATCTCTATAAGTTACTGCGAGATTGAAGGTCTCACCTTTATCGCCGCCTGCGATTTCTTCAAAATCTGCCTGGGCTTGCTCCAGAGCTGCTGCATCCTCATCTGGAGCCACATTCTCCTCCTCGGCCTGAGGAGCCACCTCTTCGGGAAGCGCATCTTCCTCGTCAGCTGGACGCACTAAGTCGTCAACATGTTGCTCTTCGAGGCTCCGCTGTCTCACACGCTCGAGCTCCTCCTCTTCCCGCTGCCTTCTCCTCTCAGCAGCTTCCGCGGCTGTCTTTCGGGACTCGGACAGAACGTCCTCGCTTATGGGATCGTCTGGGATGCCAGAATGGGTATCTCTCTTTTTTCTCTTGGCCAAAAGGCCACCAATGATCTCATCATCATCATCATCTGCGAAGAAATGATTGGTTTAAGAAAGAATTGCAAAAGGATTACGATAATGAGAAGGGAAACGCGACGGAGGTACCTCCTGATTCTTCCTCATGCATCACAATTGTTCTTTCTTCTTCTTCTTCATCACTTCCTCTGGGCTCCTGCCTCTCTTCTTCTTCCTCCTGGTTGAATGGAACGAAAGTCTCAACTGCGAGCTCCTTCCGCACTTTGCTGGGCATGCGACCTTTGCCTTTATCCTTGACAGAAAGGGACCTCGCCGGAGGAGAAGTTGGAGCACTTCTAGGGGAGGAAATTGTAATTCCCTTTTGCCTGGGTCTCTTCGCTCTCGGCGCCGCAGTCGCTGGAGGGGACGGATCATCTCTGGGAGGAGACGAGGCCGGAGCATTGTCTATCAGCGAGTCAGCAAAAGCGTTCATGACTGCGCGAATCCTGGTTTCGACCTCAGGGTCCATCCTCCATGCTAGCAGGAACGACTGTTTTTGCCTTCTAGTGGCAACAATGGTGTTAACCAATGACTTGGAACGATCACCAGATGCGAATCTCCGCACATGACACTACAGCAAACAGTACAGAATATAGGCGTCAGCATAGGGAAATCAAGAAGCCTAACGCACGCGGAAAAATTGCTTACCTTAGCAAATGCCTCGCTATATCTGACGACATGCGTGTCGCCCTTCTTAACTGCGGCGATCTTTTCCTTCATAATGACGTCAGAGCACAAATGGTTCTCATGATCCAACAATGAGTAGCAACCATACTCTGACTCGCTCAGACTGCAATTGGGGCGAAACGGAAAAGAGTTTCTCTTGATCAAGGGAGCTCTACTTGGCTGAGCGGCCGACTGCGTCTCAATCCTCGTTTGCTGGGCGACCCAGTATGCGAGCCAGTTCTGGGAACAACCACCCTCGCGGGTACCTGCAGGCTGCTCAAAGGGAAGATTGTTCATGAAGACTGTCTTGCACTCCTTTGTTAGCAAGCGCTTATAGCAACCTCTGATAATGGACTGGGGCCAGATTGATGGTGCCACTGCATCAACGCCGAACTGGGGAGAAACTCGAGTGGGGTCAACAACCACGGTAATCCTCTCATACCTTTGCGTGAGCTCACGAATATGCTCTGCGAGGGAAGGAAGGGAACCTCGTAGACACCAGCAAAAGAACTCGCGATAGCGCTCATGGAAATGGGATCCCTCTTCGAAGAGAAGCTCTTCTGAGAAGACAACACCCTTAGAGGGGTACAGCTTTGGAAACCATCGCACGTTCTCAATGCGCGTGGCATAGGGCCTGGCGGTAAACTCTTTCCGTTTGTCGCATATCAAGCTCCAAACGCACTTGGTATTGTTCGCTCCGAACCACCTCGCAGCCCTGCCACTGTTACGCTCCTCCGTCTCGCCTGGGGGACACCACTTGTCGGGTTTAAGAGCAGTTGGAGCATAAGATGGCCATCGCTCGAAGACCCACATCGTCAAGAAGGAAATGTTGACGAAAGTCAGTATATCGAGGCGGCCACGCGACTCTTTCATGGCCAGAACCAGCTGATTAAGGCTATAGTACAGCGTGCCCAAGACCAAGGGTCCGAGTGCGACTCTCTGGCCGAGGGTGAGCCTCACAGCAAGCGGCAGAATGTGGTAACAGACCCCATCATGTGGGTGACCGTCAATTAAGTACCTCGACAACCATGCACAGAGGAAAGCACAAAGGGTCAAGTGATAGCCTTTACCCTCCACGTAATTCTTGGCCTCTGGGTTCTCACTCAGAAGCTTCTTAGTGATGCTGATGTTCGCATAGTCTCGAAAGAAGTACTGCAGCCATTTGTTCCAGGTGTTCTTCGCGGACGTATCAACCAACTGCCAGTTGGGAAGGGCTTTGGTAGTAGTCCACCGGGTGGAGATTTTCTTTACCTCTGCTAGTCATTCCTCCATCTGCGTGTACAAAGCAATCTCCGCAGCCGTCCTCAAAGGACTCAAAGGGTCCACCTCACCCATGGGAGAAAGATCGTACAGCATATGCACGTCCTCGAGTGTGGGGGCAGCCTCGAACTCAGCAAAGTGGAATGTGTGAGTCGCAGGCGAGTAGCGGGAAAGAAGGTCTAGAAGCATGGACTGGTACAGCTTCACGGCAGCACCCTTCATAGCACGAACAGCGAAGTATACGCCGGCTTCATCAAGAGTCGCAGCATGATTGGTCAACACGTGGTCAATCCACTCATCCATGTAGTCCAATTTCTGGACAAAAGGTTGGGTAGAAATCGCAGTGTAGGGGAAGTACCCATTTTCGATTCCCAATCGAACCACATCCTCGGAGCCAATTAACTCGAGCAAGGCTGAGTTAACCGGGGGAGTTCGTGTTAGCAATCCCTCATTTGGGACAGGAGCATGCATTTTCTTCGCCTTAACCCTCGCATGGTAGAAATCTTTGCCACCTAGATAGGGAGGCTTTTCGCCACAAAGCCTGCGGAAGATCGGGTATCTCTTCATCCATCTTGGTGGGTTTGGTTCCTTTTGTCTTGGCCATTCCTGCGGAAGAGAAAGAAAAAGGGGGGAGAAATAGGCTACACTTCAGTTTGATTTTCGAGATTCAAGATCTATGGAAAGAAAGATGAATAGTTTCTGGTATCGATTTCAGAAATTAGAGGGTTGCATTATCAGGGATTTCAAAACCCTATCCAAGGTCCTTATTATTGAAGGATTAAGCCGCAATTGGGTCCAAAGCTTGAAGCTTCTTCACAAGTTTCAACAGATTATGGATTTACAGATTCAACGCAGTTCAAGGCATACACTGGTATTTTAAATCGAAATTGAACAAGGTCAACCTTGTTTTCGCGAAGCCTTCTTGGATATGCACAGCTGGAGAAGACGATGCTTTTTGTATTGGATTATATGAATTTGATATTTATGAGAATGTTTTTGGGCAATGTTTTTGCATTATATTATTATTGTGCATAGTTGTCTATTGTTCTGCATAGTAGAAGATCTGGTGTGTAGAGTATAGCTTACACACAGAAGATCGTATCTTCGGTTCTTGTGGAATGAAAGTTGTGAGTTCACAATCTAGATGGAATTAGACAAACCATCGGAACGATTGTAGCACATTGTTTTAGTAGGTCTATCTTGGCTACAGGAAACAGTATGGTTCATACTATAGTTTCAACTCAATGTGCTAGTATACTTTGTGTATATTGAACAGGACCAAGTTGAGATCATTGTCTTTGTACTGACATAATAAGACAAGCTATGTCTCATGGTTATTATGATTACTTATGCTCTTAATCCTTAGATACTCAATGTGCACATGTATTTAGTAGTTATTGCTTTGACAAGTCAAGTGAGTGAGATTCCTATGGAATCAATAACCTCGATGAGTTGGGTGATACTATTGAGTCCATGGTGTAAATTGATATATTGAAGGAATCCATGTCCCGGTTATGGGATTGATGATATCCCTTTGATGAAGCTTATAAGTTTTGATTATGTCAAACCCTGCAGGTAGATTACTTGGTAATCTGGACATATCAAATAAGTTAAGTGGTAAGGATCAAGGAAATGGGAAGATGTCGATTAAATGAATTAGTCGGTAATTAATTTAATCGACGGATATCTGTAATCTTAACATGGGGAGATAATAAGTATTTAATAACAGGAGCTCGAAATATTAGTTTTGAGAATATGGACAGGAGTGCAATAACAGTTATTTAGTGGTACTAACTGTTATTAACTTTATTTGGACTAGGTTCGGGTGGAACCAGAAGTCCTAATAAAGTTAGGAGCCTGATTCGTATTTTCTCCTCCAGGTCCCTCCCGTAGCCTATATAAGTGTCCTTAGTCTTCAGAATTCGGATGCTTAAGATACACACCGAAATCTAGGGTTTCGAGAGTGAGAGCAATTCGTCTGGAGGCCAAGAAGGATTCTGGAAGCAGCAAGCCCACACTTGCATCCAGAAGGAACTTCAGGAATACGGGAGAAGATCCGGAGTGTTCAGACCTACATCAGACAGCTTGGACGCAGGTATGAACCCTAATTCCGCCTAGTAGGGTTTATAGCGTTCATGTTGAAACAAGTTTTAATCGGTATAGCAGACATGCAATCGAACTGGTCCAGGGATTCGCCTCCCTTCAATTGGTATCAGAGCCCCGTTCGACTCTGCATATCTGCAATACATCCATGTTGTCCAATAATCGAACCGTCTAAGCATGTTAGAGTAGGAAGATTGCGATGTCTAACTCTGTTTTGCAGATTGAATCGTGTCCTGCTATTATGGTCATACTGTTTGATGTATGTGGTTTGATTTGGTTTTGATTCCCACGCTGTTTTTCGTGGATGAAAAATATTTGTAACCTTCTGTAATAGTAAACCCTAGGTTCTCTTATTCCAGTACTAGATGAACGTGTGAGCTCCTTGGTGGCATTGAAAATCTGTAGCAGTCTCTGGTACTCTGTTACAGACTGATTTGCGGAATCCATGGAGACTAGGGTTACTGTAATATTAGTGGAGACAGAAGGACGAAAGATTGCAGATCGTCAAGTTTTCCACAGATCCCCGTGTCGCTGGGTCAGATGGGTCTTGCTGACCCGACTAAAGAAGCTCCGACCATAATAGCAGGGCTGTGTGTGGTTGAATGCTTAATACATGTTTGATTGTATCTATGTGTATGATTATTCTGAATGCTTGCATTTTAATCATGGGCAACATGGATAAATAATTTAATTTGTATTAAATTGTTCAAACAACTAAGTGGGAGAGGGAGTCTAGTGCAGCTAGATCCCGCGGTCTCCATCATTGATTTATAAGTGATGTAGTTGGTTGTGTGTGTTAGCCTTGGAGTTAACCTTCGTATCGAACATAACCACTACAGTATCACTGGTATAAATTTCTATGAGGATACTTCTAACAATTACTATTTATGTGTCATCTCTCCATCTGAGAGGCATGTAATGGGGTAAGGGGTTTAGAAGTAAAATGATGGTATACACTTAGATGTAAGTTATAGTATCCTCCCCATCGGAGTCACTGCTATGGCTTGCAGGACCAAAGGTACCATGTCTAACTATAGAATGAGTGGTAGACGTCCACCCATCGTGGCATACTATTTTTATGTGTGTTAGACTATTGGTGGTTTACATTTCCCTTATATGTTTTATTTACATGATTCTCAGGTTCAAAAATGTCGAACTCATTCAACCCACTATCTATTCTCTTGAATCAAAACAAACTCAATGGATCAAACTATATTGATTGGAAGAGGAATTTGAATATTGTGCTAACTGCTGAGGATTACAAATTTGTGCTTCTTGAGGAATGTCCTGCAGAACCTCTAGAAGGGGCTTCTGAGGAAGAAGCCAAGCCTTATAAGAGGTGGCAGAAAGCCGATCAGATGGCTAAATGCTACATATTAGGCTCTATGTCTAATGTGTTGCAGCATCAGCATGAGAACATGGGCTCTGCCCTTGAGATCATGGAGAAACCTCAAAGAGATGTTTGGGGATCAGGATCGTGCTGCCAGGCAGGTTGCTATGAAAAACCTCATGAACACAAAAATGGTTGAAGGGTCCTCTGTAAGGGATCATGTTCTGAAGATGATAAGTCTTCTAGGTGAACTAGAGATCCTTGGAGCTGTAATCGATGAGAAAACTCAGGTCGATATAGTGCTCATGACGCTGTCTGATTCATTTAACAGTTTTCGGCTAAATTATAATATGAACAAAAAGACTTATTCTTTAGCCGAATTGTTAAAGGAGCTTCAAGCAGCTGAGGGACTCCTTCAGAAACCGGTTAATGTAATGGTGGCTGAAAAGTCTTCTGCTTCTAACCCTAGGGCTAAGAAGAAGAAGAAAGTTGCACAAGCAGTAGTTCCGAAGGTTGCTCCGGCACCTCAAGGAATAGCTCGTGGGCCACAGCCAGCACTTGCTCCTCAGGGGACATTGGGAAAGCCGAAAGGCAAGTGTTTCCTCTGTAACCAGAGAGGGCATTGGAAGAAGCAATGTCCAAAGTTCCTGACTCGTCCAATCCAGAACAACTCAGGTATATCTCTTTCACTAATAGTTGAATCATGTTTAGCGGTTCGATCTACTAGAACCTGGTGTGTAGATTCGGGAGCCACTGACCATGTCTGCAATTCATTGCAGGGGTTCCAGGAAACCAGACAGCTTAGTGATGGCGAGATTTATCTACACTTGGGCAACACGAATAAAGTAGCTGCAGTTGCAATAGGAATTTGTTTCTTACATTTTGGGAATGATAGGATTTTAGTTTTGAAAGATTGCCTTTATGTACCTTCCATTAGAAGGAATTTGATTTCAGTTTCTAAGTTGGTTAAGAATGAATATTCAGTTTATTTTAATAACTCTGTGGTTATTAAGAAAAATAAACGTTTTATTTGTTCTGGTACATTGGTGGATGGTCTTTACATTATAAATCCTGAGACTCCCATAGCGCAGCTATATGAACTGAATAACTCGGATAGCTTACCTAAAAAGAGAAAGGAACCTTGCGAGATAAACCAAACATATCTTTGGCATTTACGACTTGGTCATATCAATATAAACAGAATACAAAGGCTGGTTCAGAATGGACCATTAGGTTCATTAAAAGTGGAGGCACTACCAGCATGTGAGTCATGTTTAGAAGGTAAGATGACCAAGAGGCCATTTTTGGCAAAGGGTAATAGGGCCAAAGAACTGTTGGAGCTTATCCATTCAGATGTTTGTGGACCAATGAATGTCCAAGCGAGGGGAGGTTTTGAGTATTTCATTACTTTTATTGATGATTACTCAAGATATGGATATATTTATTTGATGCGGCATAAGTCTGAGGCCTTTGAAAAATTTAAATTTTTTAAGGCAGAATCAGAGAAGCGTCTAGGAAAATATATCAAGTCATTTCGATCTGATCGAGGTGGCGAGTACCTCTTGGGACAATTCAGGGATTACTTGGAGGAACAAGGGATTCAATCCCAGTTGTCTGCTCCAGGTACGCCACAACAGAATGGTGTGGCAGAGCGAAGGAATAGGACTCTTTTAGAAATGGTGAGATCCATGATGAGTTATTCAGATTTACCAATTTCTTTTTGGGGGCATGCTTTAGAGACAGCTGCATATATTCTGAACTTGGTTCCGTCTAAGTCAGTACCAACTACACCCACAGAACTTTGGACTGGGCGCAAGCCTAGTCTACGGCATGTTCGGATTTGGGGTAGTCCAGCACATGTGCTGAAGGGGAACGCAAGTAAGTTGGAATCAAGGACAGAAGTATGTGTCTTTGTAGGATACCCGAAAGGAACAAAGGGTGGTTTATTTTATAGTCCGAAAGATCAGAAAGTCATTGTTAGCACCAATGCGAGATTCTTAGAGGAAGACTATATTATGGATCACAAGCCTAAAAGTAAAATTGTTCTGGAAGAAATGCGAGGAAATCAAGTTGTCCAAGGTCTTGATATACCAACTGTACAAGGAGAAATACCACAAGAAAATGATATCGACATTCAACTACCTTTGGGTGGTTGGAGAAATGTAGATACTCGTGATACACAACAAAATAGTGTTGACATCCCACCGCAAGAGGGCAGTGGGGGAAACGACAATACTAGTGATCCACAAGATAGTAGTGACATTCCGCCGCAACCGAGCAGTGGGGAAAATGTTACTACTAGTGAACCACAAGTACAGCCTCGGCGTAGTGGGAGGGTTTCTCGTAAACCAGACAGATACATGTACTTGGGAGAGTCTTTTGACAAGGTCCCTGATGAACATGATACTGATCCCAGTAACTATAATGAAGCTGTTGGAAGTACGGATGCAGAAAAGTGGAAAAAGGCTATGATTTCTGAGATGGAGTCTATGTACTCCAATCAGGTCTGGGATCTTGTAGATCCAACAGATGGGGTAAAACCCATCGGTTGTAAGTGGATTTACAAGAAAAAGAGAGGGGTAGACGGGAAGGTTGAAACCTTCAAAGCAAGGCTTGTTGCGAAAGGTTTTACTCAGAAAGAAGGGATCGACTATGAGGAAACTTTTTCGCCAGTAGCCATGATTAAGTCTATCAGGATTCTCTTGTCCATTGCGGCTCATTTCGATTACGAAATTTGGCAAATGGATGTCAAGACAGCTTTCCTTAATGGAAGTCTTCATGAGTGCATTTATATGATGCAACCAGAAGGATTCGTAGCTAAGGGCCAGGAGCACAAGTTGTGCAAGCTTAAGAGGTCTATTTATGGACTTAAGCAGGCATCTAGATCATGGAACATCCGTTTTGATCAGGCAATCAAATATTTTGGTTTTGATCAATGTCCAGATGAGCCGTGTGTGTACAAAAAGTGTAAAGAAAACGTTGTGGTATTCTTGATACTTTACGTTGATGATATATTGCTCATTGGAAACAATGTGGGTGTATTATCTAGTGTGCGGGTATGGTTATCAAGTCAATTTGATATGAAAGACTTGGGAGAAGCAGCATACGTTCTAGGGATCAAGCTTATGCGAGATCGGAAAAATAGGATGTTGGGCTTGTCACAAGCCAATTATATTGATACTGTTCTTGCAAGGTTTAGCATGCAGGATTCCAAGAAAGGGTTGATCCCTTTCAGACATGGAATCAGTCTATCTAAGGATCAGTGTCCTAAAACACCTGATGAGATAGAAAGTATGAAAGCAGTTCCTTATGCTTCTGCAGTAGGAAGCCTCATGTATGCGATGTTATGTACTAGACCAGATATTTGCTTTGCTGTTGGCATGGTTAGTAGATATCAGTCTAACCCTGGCAGAGAACATTGGACTGCGGTAAAACATATATTGAAGTACCTGAAAAGGACTCGAGACTATATGTTGGTTTACCATGAAAATAGTCTTGTACCCATCGGGTACACAGACTCAGATTTTCAGTCAGATAGGGATTCCAGGAAGTCTACCTCTGGATATGTTTTCACATTAGGAGGTGGAGCCATTAGTTGGAGGAGCATCAAGCAATCTTGTATTGCTGATTCCACCATGGAAGCTGAATATGTGGCTGCTTCTGAAGCTGCTAAGGAAGCTGTTTGGCTCAGAAACTTTCTAATGGATCTTGGAGTGGTACCGAGTGCACAACCGGCTATGACGCTTTATTGCGATAATAGCGGCGCGGTTGCAAACTCAAGGGAACCAAGAGCTCACAAGAAAGGAAAACACATAGAGCGTAAGTATCATTTGATTAGAGAAATCGTGCACAGAGGTGATGTGGCAGTGATGAAAATTGCATCAGCGGATAACCTGGCAGACCCATTTACGAAGTGTTTGACAGCTAAGGCTTTTGATGGTCACGTAGAGGGAATGGGTTTGAGGTGTGTTGCTGCATGGCTTTGAGTCTTAGTAGGAGATTGTTGGATTGAATACTAGAAGCCATGCTTTTTGTATTGGATTATATGAATTTGATATTTATGAGAATGGTTTTGGGCAATGTTTTTGCATTATATTATTATTGTGCATAGTTGTCTATTGTTCTGCATAGTAGAAGATCTGGTGTGTAGAGTATAGCTTACACACAGAAGATCGTATCTTCGGTTCTTGTGGAATGAAAGTTGTGAGTTCACAATCTAGATGGAATTAGACAAACCATCGGAACGATTGTAGCACATTGTTTTAGTAGGTCTATCTTGGCTACAGGAAACAGTATGGTTCATACTATAGTTTCAACTCAATGTGCTAGTATACTTTGTTTATATTGAACAGGACCAAGTTGAGATCATTGTCTTTGTACTGACATAATAAGACAAGCTATGTCTCATGGTTATTATGATTACTTATGCTCTTAATCCTTAGATAGTCAATGTGCACATGTATTTAGTAGTTATTGCTTTGACAAGTCAAGTGAGTGAGATTCCTATGGAATCAATAACCTCGATGAGTTGGGTGATACTATTGAGTCCATGGTGCAAATTGATATATTGAAGGAATCCATGTCCCGGTTATGGGATTGATGATATCCCCTTGATGAAGCTTATAAGTTTTGATTATGTCAAACCCTGCAGGTAGATTACTTGGTAATCTGGACATATCAAATAAGTTAAGTGGTAAGGATCAAGGAAATGGGAAGATGTCGATTAAATGAATTAGTCAGTAATTAATTTAATCGACGGATATCTGTAATCTTAACATGGGGAGATAATAAGTATTTAATAACAGGAGCTCGAAATATTAGTTTTGAGAATATGGACAGGAGTGCAATAACAGTTATTTAGTGGTACTAACTGTTATTAACTTTATTTGGACTAGGTTCGGGTGGAACCAGAAGTCCTAATAAAGTTAGGAGCCTGATTCGTATTTTCTCCTCCAGGTCCCTCCCGTAGCCTATATAAGTGTCCTTAGTCTTCAGAATTCGGATGCTTAAGATACACACCGAAATCTAGGGTTTCGAGAGTGAGAGCAATTCGTCTGGAGGCCAAGAAGGATTCTGGAAGCAGCAAACCCACACTTGCATCCAGAAGGAACTTCAGGAATACGGGAGAAGATCCGGAGTGTTCAGACCTACATCAGACAGCTTGGACGCAGGTATGAACCCTAATTCCGCCTAGTAGGGTTTATAGCGTTCATGTTGAAACAAGTTTTAATCGGTATAGCTGACATGCAATCGAACTGGTCCAGGGATTCGCCTCCCTTCAGTAGGGACTTAGTGGTTTGGAGGCTAGAGTAAGCCCTGTCGCGTGCGAGCCAAGCCCGCACGCGACCTTTAGTAACTGCTTTGAGAGATTTATGGCACGAGCTCCATAAACCCGGTCAATCCGGTCAAACCCGGTCAACCTCGTAACGGTTCCGGTATTCGCGCGCAACGTGCTGTAACGGTCCCTATATACTCGGACGAACGTGCCGTTATGGTTAAGCTAATTAAGCCGCCATTAATGGGCGCATTAACCACACTACAACGGTCACGTTCTCTGCTATATATAGGACGTTAACCTTTCCATACAAAGGAGGACACACTAGCCATACGCGGAAGCTCTGCAGAACCTCTGTCTCTCTCTCAGACATTACTACTGCCTTACTCTCTACCTACACACAACCCAACTCTTCTTGTGCGATCTCTGATCCTCTACATACGGTGTACACGGAGGTCTCCCCGCCGGAATCTCTTGTGCACATCACCCAACTGATACAAATAGTCAGTAATCCGACAAACCTTGTGACCAATGTTTCCGCATTGTATTATCCCTTTGAATCCATATCCAGATTGGACACGAGACATAAAAGTCACACTCGTATATTCAATCCATAGTTTCTTGATCCTGGGAATAGTCTTATCCATGCAGATGACATCAAGATCCTATATTGATTTATCTTGAGTCTGGAAAGACATTCTATAAGCACTACCCCTCGAGTGAACATGGATATTTGCTCCGGTTATGTGGGAGGGAAATGTCCTATCTGCATCACCATCATCTCTAAGCTTGCTTCCTATTGTGTCTGATTAATGCCTTTATAACTACCCAGTCACGGTGTAGTGTTTGACGATACCAAAACACAATATTCAACAACTAGAGTATCTACTGACATCAAGTCTAAGGACCACAATACCATTGTCACAACGAGAAGCGCTTGTGACTTTACATAACTTGTATGTAGCCTTCTCGTTGATGGATCAATCTAGTATGCCATTACCCCTAATGCATACCCATGTGCTAGACTTGAAATCTCCATATCAATCTACCCACATACTAGTCTATAGTTGATCATCCTGTGAATCAATATGATTGACTAGGGATATTTAAGATAAACAACACATTGTTATCTAAGGACTTCATTATATTACATATCTCCATAAATAATACAATGCTTATTGTAGCCAAAATAATGCTCATACTAAATAAGATTGCCTCTAGGGCATCTATTCCTAACACTTGGCTATCGGTCGTACTCTCATCAGTATGGGGACAGGGGAGTTGATTATGAGAGTAAATTATGACATGTAGACCTTTCGGGTTTACAAATCGACTCCCCAACACTCGTATGAGTATGAACCAGGAGCACATTTGCTGTGCAAGTTAAACAAGAACTCCCATAGATATCACAATGGGATCCACTGATTACTGGAACAAAAAATAATCTATCAGTTGTGCAAGCAAATGAAGCAATACTTCAGATTTAGCACTAGAAATCTAAGCTTGAAGCGTCACATTGAGCGAGACCACCATCGTGAGGCGGTAGAGGTAACTAGGTAGGGCCGTCGACCTTAAATTACAAACGCTTGTTGGGAGACAACCAAATGTAGGAATAGGTTAGAATAGCTGTGTTTGTTTTTCTATCACCATATTAATTTTGAGAGGTGAAAGAGAGAGTCGTTTAATATTTAAAATTAGTGTGCAGAGAAACAGGTACCGAAGACCGCTCCAGATTCCCAATCTTGATGAAGTGCACGAGAATGCACAAGGAATGAGAAAAGAAGCCCTTAAGAACATCCAAAAATGAAAATGGAAAACTACTCAAGGTCGAGGAGTAATTCCATCAAATTCAAAACCTACATAGTGATGGCTTTCTGTGGATGTGTCATATGCGCGCATCGGAATTCGAAACCGAGGCATGCAGACAAGATTGAAAAAATTGATGCTTCTGTGCACGAAAAGTGGAAATTAAGTAAAACGTATAATTCCCTCTATAAGTTCACAAACTGTTTCAAGGCCTTCAAAACAGCTTTTAAATCCTTTGAAATAGCACATCACTATACTACATAAACTCAGGTGGAGTTTTCCTTGTGTTTTGATCTCTATCCTCCTTTGATTGATTATGCTCTATTTGATGATGAAAGAAAAACTAATCAGATGCTTGATCTTGACTTAATATTATTGTTTGACTATGTTTCTTGCAGGATTAATTAGCTACCTATTTTGCAGGAACTCTTTCCTAAAACTGTACATTTGCAGGAAATGAAATACAGCTAGCACATGAATCCTACACTTGTGGAATCATGTCTGGAACATCCTAACCTCTTCAGATAAAAGATCAAATCAGTATCTTTGAAGATACTGAGCAACTAGCCGTTGGGAAGAGTTGTTAGAGAGTCAAAGATGTGCTGCTTGATTTTAGGGAATTTTGTTTGAAGAAGATCGTATAAATTTGCATTTCAAACCAAGAAGAAAAAAAGAATATTACTGAAAGAAATCATGCAAAACTTCTAAATAAACTTTCAAACACTCTCAAGGATTGAGAAGCAACATTGAAGGAGATCATTCCATTCAATCCAGCACCCAGAAGAACACTTCAAGCCGCACTGATTAACCTATTCTACGGTGTTCTTCTTTTCTTCATTTGTATATCTTTTATGTTATACTTATAAATATTTAATATCATGGTGTTGTTCAAGATGAACAACAAGAAATTCTAATAAGATCTGTTAGCTAGAGCAGGTACTAGATAGGTTAGTGAGAACCACAAGCTGTAACAGTAAGGGACTTCTCTATGCTTGAAATCTAGGGCTTAGCTTTTGATTAATAAGAATTGAGTTGAAAATCATGTTGGGATTAGATCCCTGAGGTATAGACGTAGGTCCTTGAGGACTTAACTCTGTAAATCCATTGTGTCTAGTGCACTTTACTTTCAGTTATGTACTTGTCTTGTTCAAAACTTCAAAACAAGATTTTAGTTCAAGGTCTTGAAAGACTTTTCCATGCTTTGAAAAAGTTTAGAAAAATTTTTCTCATTCTAAATTGATTCCAAGGGATTGAAACTTTATTTCAAGGCGTTGAAATACACTTAGCTTCCTCAATTTTTTTTTTAAATCCACCTTTTAGCCAAAAAAATCCATACTCTATTCAACCCCCACGTCCTTCTAGAGTATTGATCATGTATTGTGTGCCTATATACTGTCTTCAAATTGGTATCAGAGCTTGTATCACTGTACATATCTAACAATCTTGTGATCATGAGTACTGTAGGTGATGTTGGATTCTTGCAGAGAAGAGCTACTAACAGATCTCCCTTATTCTGTGGACACAACTTTGTGCACTGAAAAGTCTTGATGAAAATTTTCATCGTTGATCAAGATGTTGAGTTGTGGTTCATTATCCAGATGGTCCACAACATTCTACACCAAAAAGGATGTGATAAGAACTCCCAAAATTGAGGTTTCACTTTCTACTTATGAATTAGAACAGTTTTTTAAAAACTATACAGCTATGAATCTCTTATATTGTGCTTTGATTGCAGATGAATTCAACAGGATATCAAGCTGCAAAACTGCTAAGGAAATATGGGACAAGCTGGTGGTGACTTTTGAAGGAACCAGCCAAGTGAAGCAAACAATGATCAACATGTTCATTAGATAGTATGAACTGTTTAAAGGGAATGGAGATGAATCTATCAAGGATATGTTCAAGAGGTTCACAAATATTGTCAACAATCCGGATTCCTTTGGAAAGTTTTTTTCAAATGAAGAGAAAGTCAGAAAGATCTTGGGAAAGTTACTCATGAAATCTCCATGAATGAAGTTGATGAATAACTACCAGAAACAGTGAAAAACCTAGCACTGAAGGCTAACGAGAATGAGCCATCTTAAAGTCTCTAAAATGAGGAAGATGATGAAGAAGATCCCTTTTCTGTTATTTCCATAGCCTTGAATAGAATTCTTAAGATGAAGAAGAATTTTGGAAACAAAGATTTCAGCAGGGACAAATACAAATCCTCTAGTATCAAGGAATACAAAGGTAAAAACTCTTCTCATAAGCCTAATGTTGTGATTTTCTTTAAGTGTGGTGATGCAGGAAACTTGATAAGAGATTGTCCTCACAAGAAAAGCAAGCAATATTCAAAAAAAGATCATGACATAAGAAAGTGAGCTATGGTAGCTCTTGGGAGTGATTCTGAGTCTTGAAGTTATTCTAAAGCTGAAGAAGATCAAGACAACTTATGCCTCATGGTAAAGCAGGATGAAAGTTCTGAAAAGAACATTGAGGTAATGGTGAAAAGTCTCATGTGTCAATCCTCAAGTAGGCTATCTCATATTTTGAAAACAATGCTTCTGAATGAAGAAGATCATTTGAATGAAATCAAGTCTTTGAAAGAGAAGGTTCATGAGTAAGCAAAAGAAAATTTTCAACTAGTTTTCCAAAATAAGAATCTTGAAATTTCTTAGGCAAAAAGTGACAGAGATTTTAAAGCCTTGGAAACCAATTTCAAAGCCTTGAAATCTCAGGTCAAAGAAGTTGTCACAGAAAATTCTATTATGAGTGATAACATTGTTACTCTCATATATTATGACAAAAATTGCTGGCTCAGAACACAATCTTAACTTGATTCTTTGAGGAAGTCTGCAATGTGTTCACAAAACTGGCATTGGATATAATCCAAACTTTCCAAAGAAAACCAGTACCAAGTTTGTGAAAGCAAGTAGCAAACCTTCTCCAAAATATCATTACTGCAACAAATTGGTCATGTTAAAATGACTTGTTCCTTTATAATAAAAGAACCTCATATTTACAAGGAATACTTTTCCCTAAAACTCACTAATTGGGTTAGACCACCTAACATGGTTTACCCTAAGTATGAGTCGAAATTTTACAGTTGGCCTAACAGTTGGGTAAGGCAGTGAATGGTGTCTGCAGGTTGTCACCAAGATCAAGGAACGGAAGTGGATCATGGATATTGGTTGCTACTGACACATGAGTGGCAAGAAGTCTTTATTCTAAGAATTGAAAGAACAATCAGGAGGAACAATCACACTTGGTGACAAAGGAAAATGCAACATCATAGGAATTGGGAATGTTGGTAACAGTTCTGAAAATTCAATCTCAGATGTGTATCTTGTAGATGGACTTCAGTTTTATTTGCTTAGTGTTTCTCAATTATAGGTTATCTTTGATAAAGAGTAATGTGTGGTGCAAGATGAAAAATCAGGCAATTTCATACTCACAACCTCTAGATCAAACACTGTTTACTCTTTCAAGACTAACAAAATTGCAGGAGAAAGTCTGAAGTGCCTCAAAGCCCTGAAAAAATATTCAAAATTGTGGCACAGAAAGTTTTGACACATAAGCTTGCATACGTCGAACAAACTAGTTTCCAGAGACGTTGTCAGAGACCTTTCATTAAGTTCAAAGATGAAGAGGTGTGCAAAGTATGTGCTCAAGGTAAGCAGACAAGGAGCTCTTTCAAGCCAAAGAACTTAGGAAGTACTACTTGACTCATTGAATTGCTTCAATGGATCTTTGTGGTCCTATGAGAACTGCTTCTCCAAAGGTTAAGAGATATGTGTTAGTTATTGTAAATTATTTGTCTAGATTTACTTGGGTAATGTTTTTTAAAGATAAGTCTGAAGCTCTGTCTGAATTTTCAAAGCTTTGTAAAGAGCTTCAAAATTTGAAAAACATGTCTATTGCTACTATCAGCAGTGATCATGGAAGAGAATTTGATCATCTTAAATTTGGTTCATTTTGTGCTAAGTTTGGTATCTCTCACATTTTTTTATGCTCATTGAACTCCTCAACAGAATGGAGTAGTTGAAAGAAAGAACGAGACTCTATAGGACATGTCTAGGACAATGCTTTTGGATAACAAGTTGCCAAAATCATTATGGGAAGATGCTATGAACACTGCCAACTACATTCTGAACAAGTGCTTGATTAGGCCAACATTGAAGAAACTCCCTATGAACTCTTCAAAAGGAGAAAGCCAAATTTCCCTTAGTTCAAACCTTTTGTTTGTACCTGCTTTGCACAGAACAATGGTAAGGACAATCTTGGAAAGTTTGATGCTAGGAGTGAAGAAGGTATATTTCTTGGTTATTCACTGAGTAGCAAGTCTTACAGAGTATATAACAAGAGAACCAAGCTTGTTGAAAAAAACATTCATGTTATTTTTTATGAAATCTATGATGGTTCTTTGAGTGAAATTTTGCAGACTTAAATCTGAACAAGCATGAGTTAGATGATGACAATCCAGAAGGTGGCTCCAAAGAAAACTTGCAAGATATTAGAAGACATTTTCAAGGCCTTGAAAATGCATCTCATATCCTTGAAACAAATCCTCAAGAAAAACAGAATGGTCAAGACACCTCTTCAAGTTTTCAAAGACTTGAAAAGCTTCCTGGAGAACCAGAACCCTGGACATCAAGAAAGAGATTCAATTACCTTTCAGCACATCCATTAGACAAAATTATTTCTGATACGTCCACGGGTACTCAAACTAGATTACAATTAAAGAACTTGTGTTCTTTTAATTATTTTTTTCCTCTTGTAGAACCTAAAAATGCGATGGAGGCATTACAAGAAGCAGACTGGATCATTTCTATGCAAAGTGAACTCAAAAAGGTTGAGTTTGGAATCTAGTTCCTTCTCCCAAAAACCAGTATGTGATTGGTGTTAACGACATAAAATTTCATTTTTTAGTATGTTAATGAACTATTCATAACATGCTAATATGTGTAATTTATCTATTTTATCTCTCTTTCAAGACTTATGTTTGTTTTCGTAGTTTTGGTTGTTTTTTATCTTATTTTGTAGGAAAATACATGATTTAGAACGCAAGAGGCTAGTTGGGGAAAGCTTGAACGATGAATTGAGACGCTTTGGAGGGGCCGGGATTGAAGACAAAGCAAGTTAGAAGGCCGAAGTTACATCAAAAGGGCTTATTTGAAGATAATTTAACGGAATGGGGAGCTAAATGCAAGTTTATAAAGTTTTTAGGGACTAAAAAGATGATTTTTTAACGGGGTGGGGGTCAGAGTGCTATTTTCAGAATGTTTTAAGTAAGAGACGGGGGTCTTTTAAAACATATCAGCAACCTAGGGGGGTCTTTTTGCAATTTTCGCTAAAACAGCTCTTCACCAGCGCATCTCTCTCTCTTCCCCATCGTTCCCCACGCAGAACCCAGCAGAGCTCCATGGAAGCTCTTCGAAGCTTCGGTCGGAGCTGGAAACTGGACCAAACCCGCACCAAATCACGCAAAAATGGTACGAAAGTGATCCCTAGCCCACGTCCTCTCTACTACATCCCTCAATTCGGCCCAACAACGAAGAGATAGAAAAGCCCCAATTCTCCTAGGGTTCGTGAAGTTTCTGAAAATCAACGATATAGAGGGTCTTACATAAATTCAAGGGTGGAGATGAAGGCTTGGAGGCTACGAAACCCTCTCTTGCATCCTATATAAACATATGGTGAAGAAATTTCAGGGGCTCTCACTCTATACGGGTTCAACGGACGGGTCTGTTTTGGGTCTTTCTGTTTCTCCTCTCTCTCTCTCTCTCTCTCTCTCCGATTTCACCTAATTCTGGGCTTGTTCTTGATGCGCTTGAGCTCTCTTTGAACATAATCAGGGCCAAGAACAAAAGAAAGAGGAAGAGAGGGAGAGAGGAGGTTGTTTTGATCCATTTGGAGGCTGCTTTATTACTGTCGCTGCTCTGTTTCGCTGTTTTGGCTCTGTTCGTTTGTGATTGCAGCAGCAGCAGTAGCTGCAGAGATTGCAGCAGTAGCTTAGAATTCCATCTTTGTTTCATGTTTTGTTGCCTAGTTTAGGTTTGAAGTGTTTTTTTTTCTCTTGGATTTGTAGTTTGAAACAAGTGTTTGGGATTGAATTAGTGAAAAGTGTATTGGTGCTATCAAGTATGAATTCAAGTTTTGATTATTGAAAGTTAAATTTCTCTCAATCTCTCTTGATTTTTCTATTTTGGCTAGCTAATTCAATTTGCTTGGGTGATTTAGGACTATCTAGTGTCTAAATCTCTCTATTGATTCAAGTTGAACTTCAAGGATTAATGGGTTGAATTGAGTAGCTTCAATACGTAGTTTAATACTTGAATTTATCATGTTGGAGTATTTGATGTATTGAATAGGTAGATGTGCGAATGTTCTTGACATGTTTGATTCGAAATTTCTCTTGCGTTGAAGTGACTTGTCGATCCTAACTATGAGTAGTTGAGTGCTATTTAGGTGATTCGAGTGAGAATTTAGGAATCTCGTTTGTTGCTTGATCTTTCATGTGGAAACACCTAGGTGTGTTTACATATGCTTGATGCTTGAGGCACTTGATATTTGGAAAATCTCATTTGAATCGCTTCTATAGTGCTTAATTATCGTGTGTTAGAGTTGGGCACTTCATTTGTGGCAAGTTGAATTGCAATGAGAAATCGATTCTTGAGGCACTTGTCTTGTGGAATTCTACATGGGATATGAGTACCGGGCTTGAATATAATAGGGGGATTGGTCACTAGAGAAACCGATGATCCCTAGCCCCTCATTACTTGTTATTTCACTACTTTATTGAATCGTAGTTTTAGTAGTTGTTTAATTTTTTATTTAAATTCTCAAATCTCAACTCGCTCCATCAATTAGTTTTGGTGGATTTTATAGCTTGGCTAGCTAAAAATCCTACGAGAATTTGCATTACTTGCTCTACTTAGTAGCTTAGTTTCTTCTATTGCTAGTTTAGTAAGTCATTGTCTAACCATCCTGTCCTTGTGGATTCGACTCCGGACTTACCGGATTATTACTTGTGACGATATCCTATACTTTGGATTATTTTTGTCGAACAAGTTTTTGGCGCCGTTGCCGGGGAGAGGCTAGGTATTAGATTTGATTTGCTTTACTTAGTAGTTAGTAGTTTTTTTAGTATTCAGTCTAGTCGCTTTGGATAATCAAAGTTGTGAGGTCAATGTCTTATTTCCATGAAGAGTCAAATACTCACCGGAGTTCCTATGACCACGAGTATGATGCGATTGAATGTTTATTGGGAGGTACTCCGGTTGAGATTGATACTACGACTCATGTAGACTCACTTACTAGATGACCTTACTTGGGAAGAATTGAAATTTTTGTGTTTTGGTGATGTCTCTTACTCATATCTTCTCATTGAAGATGCATTTAATTTTGATAAAGAGGATAGACTAGTGGCTCAAGATGACCAAGTCGATGACCCCACTCATGAGCATATGGGTTTGGATGTGAATTCATGTACTCAAATTATTTTACCTTCCACTTGTGAGGTTACATCCCGAAATCTATGTGCTACATATGAAAATGACGAGATTGAAGATTCACAAGTTGCCCCTATCTCTCAAATTGTGGTTCCAATTAAAAAAATGGCAACTTATGAAGACTCATTCTATGATTCAAATTATTGAAGGATTTCAAACCCTTTTCTTAAGATGATGCATGAGACAACTAATTGCTCTAGCTTTATGCTAGATTTTGTTTGCATCTTTTATTCATCTTTAGTGCATTGCCCCTACTTCTCCTTTATATTCTACTTGATGAATAAAACTTTTTAAGGGAGACGTACTTTTCTAAGAATGAAGTAGGGGCATGGCAAGGAAAGAAATTTCCAAGATTGGGGGTGGGATAGCATCATTTTCTTTGTTCCACCTCTCTAATTGTAAATAAATAAATTAGTTTATCTCTATTTCTTGCATTTTTTTTTCTTTTTCTATTACAATTTTGTAGGTTGCTCTTGGAGGATGACTTGTGCTTGGTGGCCAAGAAAGCTAAAATGAGGTCTCTTCTATCCCTTAACTTTTGCTAAAATTTGTATGCTCTTCCATTGTTCTCACACATTGAGTGCAATGTGACATTTTAGTTGGGGGGTGGGAAGTAAATATATTACTTGGTGTAAATGGTCTATAGCATGATTTTTCTTTCATAAGTGATTTACATGAAAAATACAAAAAAAAAAAAAAAAAAAAAAAAAAAATTGAAAAAAATCATAAAAATTAAAAAATTGAAAATTTTGAAAAAAATGTGTGTGAACCTTTCATGAGAAGCATCACTCTTTCCCCGTGTCAAACCTTAACTTTTTTTTCTCTTTCTTTGATAGTTTTATTTATTTTAAACTTTTATCTTGAGTCTAGATTTTATTTTATTATTTTATAGGTTTTTTTGAGTCTTAGAAAGTCGTAATTGAGTCAATTATTTGAAAAAAAAAATTAAAATGAAAAAAAAAATGAATGATAAAAAGTGAAAAGGGGGAATTTTGGAAAGCTAGATGTTTTCAAATAATGAAATCTCTTAGGCCATGTTCTTTTTATTTTTATTTTAAAAAGGAATTCTTTGCTTATACTCAATACATCTACACCAATATCCCACATTCCGCGATTTCATGCGTTCTCACAAAGCGACAAACTAAATTTACGTTTCATGTTTAAGTCATTCAAGCTAAGTTGATCACATAAACTTTGACGTCTTACTACTTTTGATAAAGGGTGCATTTCTAAAGCCATTTGAACTCTACAAAAAGGATTTAATTCTAATCGTTTTTGTGGTGGAAACTTGTAGACCATTGGAGTGGTGGTTACCAATGACACCCCATGCGATGTCTACGAAATAGAGGGGTGTCCGGGGATAATGTTACGTCACCACCTAGATAGCTCCCTTGGTTTAGCTTAAAAAGCCCACTCGCTTGTATATTCCTCTATTTTGTTGTGGGTCTTGGAGAGCCTTGGATTGGAGGTGGAAAAAAATGTGTTAATGCTATAAATCTCGAATAAATAAAATAAATGAAATAATGATAAATCACACCACCTCCCAAAAATCCACAAAAGGATCATAAAAGCCCACAACCACATCCCCCATTCTAAAACTCGTTTTTGTTCAAAGCTTTGGAAGTCCATCCTACATGGGGGCTTTTGAATAAGTATGAGAATGTCTAGTTTCATGGGATCCTTATTTTTGAAGGCATACTTTCTCGCAAATTGGACTTAATAAACAAGTTTTGTGGTTCGCATGAATCACCTTCTACCAAACACCGCCGACATTTGTATGAGTATATGCTTAGACGTCCATAGACTTCTTTCTATATCGTTTTGGACTTTGAGAATTTATTTGAGGATACATTTGTGCATTCTTCTTTTTCCCCCACCACAAAAAAATTAAAATTAGCTAGTAACTCTTAGTTTTTTTAGTTTCTTTGGGTTCTCACTTAGGATAGATAATGTATGTGTTCGTTTTTGTTCTAATTTAGAATTGAGTCAAGCCTTGTTTAGTTGAGTGTGTGTCTCTCATGATTGGTTCTTAAATAGTTTAAATATCGCTCCCTTTGCTCGAGGACGAGCAAAAGGCTAGTTGGGGGGCGCGTTAACGACATAAAATTGCATGTTTTAGTATGTTAATGAACTCTTCATAACTTGCAAATATGTGTAATTTATCTATTTTATCTCTCTTTCTAGACTTATGCTTTTTTTCGTAGTTTTGGTTGTTTTTTATCTTATTTTGTAGGAAAGACATGATTTAGAACGCAAGAGGCTAGTTGGGGAAAGCTTGAACGATGAATTGAGACGCTTTGGAGGGGACGAGATTGAAGACAAAGCAAGTTAGAAGGCCAAAGTTACATCAAAAGGGCTTATTTGAAGATAATTTAACGGAATGGGGAGCTAAATGCAAGTTTATAAAGTTTTTAAGGACTACAAAAAATGATTTTTTAACGGAGTGGGGGTCAGAGTGCCATTTTCAGAATGATTTAAGTAAGATACGGGGGTCATTTAAAACATATCAGCAACCTAGTGGGTCTTTTTGCAATTTTTGCTAAAACAGCTCATCACCAGCGCATCTCTCTCTCTCTTCCCCGTCGTTCCTCACGCAGAACCCAGCAGAGCTCCATGGAAGCTCTTCGAAGCTTCGGACGGAGCTGGAAACTGGACCAAACCCGCACCAAATCACCCAAAAATGGTACGAAACTGATCCCTAGCCCACGTCCTCTCTACTACATCCCTCAATTCGGCCCAACAACGAAGAGATAGAAAAGCCCCAATTCTCCTAGGGTTCGTGAAGTTTCTGAAAATCAACGATATAGAGGGTCTTACATCAATTCAAGGGTGGAGATGAAGGCTTGGAGGCTACGAAACCCTCTCCTGCAGCCTATATAAATAGATGGTGAAGAAATTTTAGGGGCTCCCACGGACGGCTCTGTTTTGGGTCTTTCTATTTCTCCTCTCTCTCTCCCTCTCCGATTTCACCTAATTCAGGGCTTGTTCTTGATGCGCCTGAGCTCTCTTGATGCATAATCTGGGCCAAGAATAAGAGAAAGAGGAAGAGAGGGAGAGAGGAGGTTGTTTTGATCCATTTGGAGGCTGCTTTGTTACTGTCGCTGCTCTGTTTCGCTATTTTGGCTCTGTTCGTTTGTGATTGCAGCAGCAGCAGTAGCTGCAGAGATTGCAGCAGTAGCTTAGTATTCCATCTTTGTTTCTTTTTTTGTTGCCTAGTTTATGTTTGAAGTGTTTTTGCTCTTGGATTTGTAGTTTGAAACAAGTGTTTGGGATTGAATTAGTGAAAAGTGTATTGGTGCTATCAAGTATGAATTCATGTTTTGATAATTGAAAGTTAAATTTCTCTCAATCTCTCTTGAATTTTCTATTATGGCTAGCTAATTCAATTTGCTTGGGTGATTTGGGACTATCTAGTGTCTAAATCTCTCTATTGATTCAAGTTGAACTTCAATGATGAATGGGTTGAATTGAGTAGCTTCAATACGTAGTTTAATACTTGAATTTCACATTTTGGAGTATTTGATGCATTGAATAGGTAGATGTGCGAATGTTCTTGACATGTTTGATTCGAAATTTCTCTTGTGTTGAAGTGACTCGTCAATCCTAACTTTGAGTAGTTGAGTGCTATTTAGGTGATTCGAGTGAGAATTTAGGAATCTCATTTGTTTCTTGATCTTTCATATTGAAACACCTAGGTGTGTTTACATATGTTTGATGCTTGAGGCACTTGATATTTGGAAAATCTCATTTGAATCACTTCTTTAGTGCTTAATTATCGTGTGTTAGAGTTAGGTACTTAATTTGTGGCAAGTTGGATTGCCATGAGCAATCGATTCTTGAGGCACTTGTCTTGTGGAATTCGACATGTGATATTAGAACCGGGCTTGAATATAATAGGGGGTTTGGTCACTAGAGAAACCGATGATCCCTAGCCCCTCATTACTTGTTATTTCACTACTTTCTTGAATCGTAGTTTTAGTAGTTGTTTACTTTGTTCTTTAAATTCTCAAATCTCAACTCGCTCCATCAATTAGTTTTGGTGGATTTGATAGTTTGGCTAGCTAAAAAGCCTACGAGAATTAACATTGCTTGCTCTAGTTAGTAGCTTAGTTTCTTCTATTGCTAGTTTAGTAAGTAACTGTCTAACCCTCCTCTCCTTGTGGATTCGACTCCGGACTTACGGGATTATTACCTGAGACGATATCCTATAATTGGGATTATTTTTTTCGATTAATTGGCACAAGATGGGTGTTCGGAACAAGCTTGATGAGATGGTAGTTTCTCAAGGCTACAGTCAAGAAGAAGGTATAGATTATCAGGAGAATATTTCTCCTGTTTCCAAGTTAGAAGAAATTAGATTGTTACTTTCTTTTGCATCTCATAAGAACATCAAAACTTTTCAAATGGATGTTAAATGTGCCTTTCCTGAATGGTGATCTTCAAGAAGAAGTTTATGTTGATCAACCCCCTGGTTTTTGAAGCTTATGTGCCTTTCTTGACAAAGCTCTTTATGGTTTGAAACAAGCTCCAAGGGCTTGGTATGAAAGATTGTCAATGTTTTACTTGGAAATAGTTTCAAAAGAGGACTGGTGGAAAAAACTCTTTTCATAAAGACTAATGAGAAAGATTCTCGTAGTACTTCCAAGGATGATTATTCTATTTGGTGCTACTAATGATTCTCTTTCCATCTCAAGTCTTATGAGCAGGGAGTTTGAGATGAGCTTGATGGGAGAATTAAATTTCTTTCTTGGACTTCATGTACATAAAATGAATAAGTGAATTTTTCTACACCAGAGCAAGTACACCAAGGATTTTCTAACAAATACAACTTGTCTCAGTCCAAGGTAGTCAGAAATCTTATGAGTTCCACTCTATCTTTAGACAAAGATCAAAATGGTAAGAGTGCGAACCAGAAAGAGTATAGAGGTATGATTGGTTCCCTTTCTCTATCTCACTTCTATTAGGCCCGACATTATTTTTAGTGTATGCATGTGTGCTAGATTCCAAGCTGATCCAAAAGAATCACACTTAGTTGCTGTCAAATGATTTACCAAAAAGTGTAAGGAATCTGGAACTCAAGGCCAAAGAGAGTGAACAAACTCAAAGCCTTGGAAATGAAGAAAATGATGGAGAAGATCATTTTTATCTCATTTCTAAAGCTTTGACAAGGATTCTCAAGATGAAAAAGAACTTGGAAACAAAAACTTCATCAGAGAAAAATTCAGATCTTCAAGTAGCAAAGACTACATGGGTAAGTCTTCTTCACATAAATCCAAAGTAATGAATTGCTTTGAGTGTGGTGATGTAGAACACTCGAACTGAGACTGTCTTCACAAGAAGAGCGAGAATTTTCAAAAGAAGAGCCATGAAAGAAATAAGAAGGGCATGGTAGATTCATGGAGTGATTCTGATTCTTCAAGTGAATCTGAATCTGAAGAAGATCAAGCCAACATATATCTTATGGCCAAGCATGATGAAATTTAAGAAAATAACACTGAGGTAGTGGTGAATAGTATTAATTATAATCCTGCAAATGTACTTTCTGAGATTTTTAGAACTATGCTTTTAAAATGAAAAAGATTACTTAAGTGAAATCAAGTATTTAATGGAGAAAGTTCAGGAGCAAGCAAAAGAAAATTTGCAAATAGTTTGCCAGAACAAGAATCTTGAAATTTCTCAGAAAAAACTAACAGAGATTTCAAAGCTTTGGAAACGAATTTCAAAGCCTTAAAAACTCAAGTCAAAGAAGTTGTAATAGAGAACTCTCTATTGAGTGACAACCTTGTTTCTCTAAGTCATCATCATGATGAATTAGAGGAAAAAAAAGACTCTTCTGGCTAAAAGAGTTCAAGACTCCAAGAACTCTATGACAAAGCTTGCTGGCTCTGAACAAAATCTCAACTTGATTCTTGGAGGAAGTCTACACTTTGTTCACAAAACTGGTATTGGATATAATCCAAACTTTCCAAGAATGAAAAATATCAGATTTGTGAAAGATAGTAGCATAAATTCTCCAAAATGTCATTATTCTTGAAAAATTGGTCATGTTAAGGCGACTTGTCCCTCTAGAAGAAGAGAACCTCACATCATGAGAAATATCTTTCCATTTCATCTTAAGGGACATGTAAGAGAGATTTGGGTTCCTAAAGGGTTCAGACCACCTAACATGGTTGATCCTGAAAATGAATCATAATATTGCACTTGGTCTAACAGTTGGATAAGGCAGTGAAAGGTGTTTGGAGGTTGTTACAAAGAACAAAGAGCATAAGTGGATCATGGGTATTGGTTGCTCCAGACACATGAGTGTCAAAGGTTCTTTATTTACTGAACTGAAAGAACAATCAGGTGGAACAATCACAGTTGGTGACAAAGGCTAATGCAATATCAGAGGACTGTATCCATCAAATTTAAAGATGAAAAGGTATGAAAGGCTTGTAATCAAGGAAACCATACAAGGAGCTCATTTAAGATAAAGAAATTTGTAAGTACAACTTGACGTGTTGAACTGCTTCATATGGATTTATGTGGTCCTATGAGAGTTCCAACTCCAAAAGGTAAGAAGTATATGCTGGTTATTGTAGAAGACTTCTCTAGATTTATTTGGTAATATTTTCAAGAGATAAGTCTGAGGCTTTGTCTGAGTTTTCAAAACTTTGTAAGGAGCTTCAAACTTTGAAAAGTCTGCCTATTGCTTCAATAAGGAGTGATCATGACAAAGAATTTGATCAACTAGAGTTGATTAATTCTTTTCCAAGTTTGGTATTTCTCATAACTTTTCTTTTCCTACAACTCCTCAACAAAACGGTTCAGTTGAAAGGAAAAAAAAAGAACTCTTGAGGATTTTTCTAGGAAAATGATTGTAGAAAACAAATTTCCAAAGTCTTTTTGGACAGAGATTGTTAACACTGCAAACTATAGTTTGAACAGGTGCTTGAATATGCATATTCTGAAGAAGAATCCTTCTGAACTTTTCAAAGGGAGAAAACCAAATATCCCTTCAAGCCTTTTGGATGTACCTGTTTATTTCACAACAATGGTAAGGAAAATCTTGGCAAGTTTGACGCCAAAAGTGATGAAGATATTTTCCTTTGTTATTCTTTAGCAAAGCCTACAGAGTTTACAATAAGATAACCAAGCTTGTTGAGGAAAGTATACATGTTTTGTTCAATTAAAGAAATGATGGTTCTTTGAGTGAAGGTTTTTCAGTTGTTTTAAATTTGAACAAGCATGAGTCAGAAAATGATGCAGATCCAGTGAATGGTTCTAAGACTAACATACAGGAAAGCAGAAGAAATTTTCAAAGCCATGAAAGTGGCTCTCAAAGCCTTGAGACAGAACCTCAAGGAACACAAAGTGGTCAAGACAATACATCAATCTCTCAAGGCCTTGAAAAGATTCCTGGAGAACAGACCTCGGGACACAAAGAAAGAAGTTCAAATATTTGTCATCTCGTCTAGTCGAAAACATAATTTCTGATCCATCCACTGGTACGCAGACAAGATCTCAGTTAAAGAACTTGTGTGCTTTAATGCTTTTGTGTCTCTTGTGGAACCTAATAATGTGAATGAAGCATTAGAAGAAGTAGACTAGATCATTGCGATGTAAAGTGAGCAGAATGAATTTGAAAGGAAAAAATTCTGGAATCTAGTTCCTCCTCCTGAAGATCAGTCTGTTATTGGCACAAGGTGGGTGTTCAAAAATAAGCCTGATGAAAATGGTAAGGTTATCATAAATAAAGGAAGACTAGTAGCTCAAGGCTACAACTAGGAAGAAGGTATAGACTATAAGGAGACTTTTTCTCCTGTGGCTAGGCCGGAAGCAAATAGAATATTACTTGCATTTTCATCAAATAAGAACATCAAACTTTTTCAAATGCATGTTAAATGTGCATTTCTAAATGGTTATCTGCAAGAATAAGTTTATGTTTCTCTATCTCCTGGTTTTGAAAGTGAAAAGATTCCAAATCATGTTTACAAGCTTGACAAAGCTCTCTATGGTTCCAAAAGATGCTTCCAAATAATGTCAAAATTCTTACTTGAAAATGGCTCCAAAATAGGCTTCGCTGACAAAACTATTTCCATAAAGACGCATGAGAAAAACCTTTTAGTAATTGAGATATATGTTGATGATATTATGTTTGGTGCTACTAATGATTCACTTTCCAAGGATTTCTCTAGTCTTATGAGAAGGGAATTTGATATGAGCTTGATGGGAGAGCTAATTTCTTTCTTGGAATTCATGTACATCAAATGAAGAAAGGAACCTTCCTACATCAGAATAAGTAATAAGGATTTGCTGAAAAAGTATAATATGTGTCTCAATCAAAGGTAGCCAAAGCTCCCATGAGTTCTACACTGTCCTTAGACAAGGATCAAAATGGTAAGAGTGTGAACCAGAAAGAGTTTAGAGGTATGATTGATTCACTACTCTATCTTAATGCAAGTAGGCTAGACATTATGTTTAGAGTTTGTATGTATGCTATATTCCAAGTTGATCCTAAAGAGTCTCACTTAGTCACTGTCAAAAGAATGTTTAGGTATCTCAATGGTACTAAAGACTTGGGGATTTGTATCCTAAAAGGTCTAACTTTTATTTGTATGGATATTCAGATGTTGATTTTGCAAGATGTAAAGTAGACGGAAAAATTACATCAGGGTGTTGCCAATTCGTTGGATCATCCCTGATAAAACTTTAGTAGCCGTATCAACAGCAGAACCTGAGTATATAGCTGCAGGTGCTTGCTGCTCACAAGTGTTGTGGATACAAAAATAGATGAGAGATCTGGGTTATGTCTTTAGAGATATTCTTATCAAATGTGACAACACTAGCGCTATCTCAATTAAAAAGAATCTAGTACAACATTCAAGGACTAAGCACATTGATTTTAAACATCACTTCATAAGTAAATCATGTGGAGAAAGGTGATGTATCTTTATCATTTGTGCCAACTCACATGCAGTTTGCAATATCTTCAGTAAACCACTGCCAGAAGATAGATTCACAGCCCTGCGATTAAACTTGGAATACTGAATATAGAAGCATTGGTATAGGGGGAGCATCAGGTAAGTTATTTGTGTTTCAATGTTTTGGAAAGTTTTTCAAAGCCTTGAAAATTTTATATGCAGTACACCAGTCTTTCAAGGTCTTGAAATCATTTTGAAATCCTTGAAAATAAATATGTTTACTATATAGTCAATGATTGGATCACTAATGTTGGGTGTTATCTCTGTAGATAATTGCAGAACATCATTTTCACCTTATTAAATCAAATCTTTCTAAAATAATAATAATACTATATCCTTTCCACACGTCACAGACAAATTTGAATTTCAATCAAACTTTCCTTTCTCAAAGATTTGGGAATATTCAATTTCCCCTTTAACTCAAACTCTTTAGTATTTATCTTCGCCCTTCTCTCTTTCCCTCTTCTATCTTTCCCGCATCTCTCTTCCTAAACCCTAACCTTATGGATTCACGGAGATAATCTTAAAGAATCACGATAGCTGGCGGAGGTTCAAAGAACAACATAGGGAAGAAAAGTAAATATGGAGAAGAAGAGGTTCATACCATCGGTGCCATTTCCAATTCTATGACTGCTAGTGCCTCTCTGCAACACCCTCCTCCTCATCCGAAGAAGAAAATCAAGAAAGAAAGGGAATTTCAGTCTAATGTTTCCAGAAAGACGAAGCCAGATCCAGTAACCTATTCTGGGAAACAAAAAGGTATTAAGATTGACAGTCCACAGAAGGTGAAGAAGGCAAAGACCCCTCAGAAGTCAGACACCGTGAAGGGGATACAAGTTTCAGAAAAGAACAAGAGGAAGGAGTTACAGGTTTCATAAAAATCCAAGGGAAAGGAGATTCCGGTTTACTCTGAAGAGAAAACAACTTATGGTAAGAGATCTATCTCTTCTCACTGGTTTATCGATCATGTTGTAAGAGGCCCTATGTAACAAATAATTGAAATTAATTAAAATAGACTACTATGAGTATGGAGAAACTATATGATTTAGGGTCCCTAGGGTGCTTAGTTTATTTTCGTATTCCGTTCACAACAATTAACTCTTTCTTCCAACATATCCAGTTATACTCGCCTTACATATCTCTCAATCATGTGCCACACTGTAACACAATCAACAACAAAGCCTCTGAGCCTAACATTGCTAATCACACTACTCCAGTTATCGTTCTATAAGCATCGACAAGATCTCTCAGTCCTTGCAAAGATGTCACTTTAACGCAAATAACTGAAACCAACCTCTACGTGATCACTCTCATTCTTTTTCCTCTCAGTCTCAAGAAAATTAAAAGCGTCTTACTACGCTTCCCGAACATAGGTTTGAGTTACTCTCATACACTCTCCTAGATAACTAACATGATATAGGTGATCAAGCCTAACATGCTAAGAATTAAGAACTTAAGTAGAAGAATGAATGAAATCAAGAGTGAAATAAAGTATTCAACGTGAAGTAAACCCATGAATCCATCAATCAACAATGTAAACCCTAGCTCCCCATAATCACCTAGCTATGAGTTTAGCTAGACATCAAATATATTGAAAAAATCATATTCTCCACAGAAAATAGTACAAGAGATGAAGAAGAAGAATCAAACGATGAATTTCTCCCTAGGATGTGCTTGAATCTCCATCTTCGAAGCTCTCTAGCATCCCTTTCTCTCTTTTTTCCGTCCGTACCTCCGTCTCTATTCCCCCGAGGTAGGTATTGAGTGAATTTCTCTCAAAAGTCTTTAAAAATTGCGTTTTTACCCCACAAGTTGGACATCCCTGTGGGGGCATTTCGTGCAAAATGCTCCTATTTCGTGCGAAATGCTCTGGTAATTTGTTCATGAAGCGACTCTCTGACTTCTCCGAGCCATAACTTCTTCGTCTGATCTCCGATTAATCTCCGTGACCTATCGTTGGAAAGCTCTTTGAGTCTACTTACATTTGGCACTAGTCTCACTCCCAAATCCATTGTAGAACTCCACATATCATCAAAAGAGTGCAGACTGGTCACTCTAGCTTCTCCAACTTTGCTTCTCTTCACTCCACCTGACCTCCCATTGTTTACGAAGTTCGTTCCATGCTTCCAATCTACCGATTAGCATATGTTCCTGTCAAAAGAACATGAAAAACCATACCAAACTATTATATTTGAAAAATAACAGCTAAACATGCATAGAAACGCCCGAACTATCAATATAGCACATAGGAGCAAGAAGTGACAAAACCGCATCATATTCTCTACAAGTGTACTCAAATTTCTCAAAATAATGTGGAAATTGGAAATAATATATAGCCCCTAAAAGGTTATATCCAATTCTCCCACATTACCTTCTTGCTTGTCTCGTGCAACACTTTCTTAAACGGTTCACATATATCTTTACATTGCCTTGGACACAATGAATCCAACACTAGAATATGCAATCTATATGACTTTGAACAATGAAACTTGAGTATAGACAATGAAACAAAGTAAACAACACTATATTTTTTCTTTTTAGTTAGAGATTGGGAAATCTCGAAAAGCAAACCAACATGTCTTAAGGCTCTCATATTCTGTTGGTGATTCTCTAACTTTGGTGATCGGTAGAACTTGCGGCCAGTTTAGTCAGACACAACAGGCACGAACACTCAATAAGTTTCTTCCGCACACTCATCAAACGTATCCCTAGAACCTACCATCCGAGCTATTAATCCATGGGATAAATTGTTGACGGCTTAGGACGGGTAAGATAGGATGTTTAGAAGCGTAGTCCTAGACGTCAAGACATATCTCACAAAACCCGATTCTCACACTCACTCACCAAAATCCAAGGAACCCCACCGAATCTAACTACTCCGGCCCTCATTCCCTCAGTCTTGGTGAAACGCCGTTCGCGCGGCCACAAATGAGAAAGAGTGATCAAAAGATTCATAGATCATCTCCTTGGTCTTCATGAAGTTCAATTTCAGCTCCTTATTCCATTCACTTTTAATTCATATTTTCTTTTTCTTTTTTCTTCTCAAAAAAATCCAATGGAGCCAATAATAATGATACTAATATCCGAGGAGATCCAAATATCAAGCCAATAATGTGAGTGGTGGAATGTGTCAAATCGTTAAGTGTAATCAAATACTCGTCGACACCCCCACACTCAATGTAAACCAACTCTCGCAACCAGATAGTCAATGCAACACGTGCTTTTCCAACCAATTCTCCTCATCACCAAAGAAATAGAGAATGTACGTCAAAATAAAAGCACAACCTCCTATAAGCTCAATAAACCACACCCCATATCGTGTTGAAAGAATATCACGCACTACGGAAAACAACCTGTGATCGTGGTGTAAGGACACGACTCGTTGCCACACAGAAGTGTGCTGACGTCTCTAACTCACCCTCACATCCCCTCAAAATATGACAGGTAAGAGAATCCTAATAAGATGTATCAAATCAACACACCCTGATCGAACCTCCCTCACTCAACTCCCTCTATCTTGACGCATAGGAAATGACCATTCTAACTAGTGATGCAAGTTACAAGGAAAGGCTTCCTAGGCTAGAGGCTGTGAATAAAGGGGTAACTGGATCAATCAGGATAACTAGTGAACCTAGGAGAGGGAGACGGGAAGTGAGGTCCCCATAAACATCACTCGCACAGCCGTTCCGTTGCCACTACGAGGAGGGTTGACGACTACCTAAGTGACGGTGGTGTAGCGCTAGTAGGATAACTAGTCTGAGAGGCAGCTACTCGCAATTCTCAAGTGCATTAGCTATATAGCCTTCCTACTCCAGTATTTCTCGCGTCTACCTCACATCATATTTTCATACTCCTAAGGAGTTCTATCATTCAGCCCTCACCACATTCACTCTCTTCGATTGCCCTTTATCAAAAAAAATCAATTTTTAGGATTTTTTCATTTTTCAAATTTTTTCTTTTTTTATTTAATTTCCTAACTCTATATGCTTGGGACAACTGGAAAACACACAAATATGGGTAGGTGGACTCAATAACTAAAAAGTGCAAACACTATATACAATGAAATATAGTAAACGTGCAAATGCAACCCAAACTCTGACACCTACATGCGAATTGACTCACTAATCTAGATGTAACATGATTATGCAGGTTAAGGCTAGAAAATATATATGTACCCCCCCCCCCCCCACACTTGAGATAATCATTTACCGCAATGAATTTAAAGTGTCCCCCCAAAGGACATGTTCCCCTAGTGTGAGGAAGAAAGAGAAAAAAAAAATCGAGCGGTGCAGCACATTTCGCAATAAATGATTTTCAGTTTTGAAAACAGGAGGTATGTTTTACTTCGCACGAAATGTTGGGATTTTTTTTTCTAAGTATTGGGCATTTCGCACGAAATGGGGCATTTCGTGCAAAATGGGGCATTTCGTGCGAAATGCCCTGGCAAGTTACCTCGTTTTTTCTGCACTTTTGCCTAGCCGCTTGACCCCGAAGCACATTATGCACCTCAAGAAGGGGAATCCAACACCAATTCTTGCTCTGCCACTCCTTCACCTTCAACTCAAATATCAAAATGTTGACTCAAAGACCCTTGAGTGTGTTTTGAGAAGTAATTTTTTTGAGTGATGAAAGAAAAAGACAAAGGCAAAGACAAAGACAAAGACAAAGACAAAGACAAAGACAAAGACAAGGCATTTCAGATACTCCAAGGTCTTGAGATACTGACAGAGCTTCAAAGCCTTGAGAGTTGTTTTTATTCTGCTGAATGTTCTAACAATCTTGTATTGCAGATTGGATACCTGCTTATATAGATCAGAGATTTGCTGCATACACTCATGTTTTAAATTGTCTATATATCTAACACATTCGCAGATGTCCTGATCAGGGAGAATCAAAGTTTTCTGGAATTAACTTTAAAAACTGTGAAGCATGTTCAGAGCTTCAAGGCCTTGAGATGTGCCTTGAGCTGCTGACAGTTTTACAGAACTATTTGATTCTTTCTTGCAGGGTTTGATTCTTATTATTGTGATTGTTTAATGACTTCTAAGAGTCTTAAACTGGTTTATTATGAATTATTTGTGTCAGAAGTTAATCAGATTATTGTTCTAATATTTTAATCAGTTTTTATCAGAAACTGGAAGACCAAACAGTCTTAGTACTGCTACATTTCTGGATTTTGTTGTTGCTAAGTTTCAATGTTGTTGCAGGTTTGTTAAACGGGAAAATGCAATATCAAAAAACTCCATCGGATATCTACTCAGAGTTATTTGAATTGCAGTTGAAAACAGATGGAGGATTCATAGGAACTGAGATCCTTAAATATCTCATTCAGTTGCAGTGGGTGGATAAAGAGACAGGTTTGAATTTTGAAGGATAGAGGCTTGCAGAATACTGAGAGAAGTTTGACAAATTCGTGGGAGATCATTCATTCAAACACACAGGGATTCAAGCTTCAATTCTAGATTACAGAAGATCAAATCATTCCAGTTTCAAGAAGAACACATCCAGGCTTCACTAGCTTATTCTTCTACTGTGTTCTTCATCTGTTTTGTAATCTGCTTATCTTTTGTATATCTAAAACATCACTAAACCTAGTGGTTGGTTTTTCAAGTGAACAACAAGAGGTTCTTGTTTGCTCAACAGTTAGTAGCTGAAACTAATAGGTTTGGAACCACAAGCTGTATAGGTGTAAGGGAAATCACTTAGGCTTGAAGATCTAGGGCTGTTTCTGTGTGAGTAATAAGAAGTTTTTGCCCAATCCTAGTGGGATTAGATCTCTCAAGCAGAGATTAGGTCCATTGGAACTGAACTCTGTAAATTGCTTTGTGTTCTTTACTTTACAGTTTTGTTATTTTCTGTTGCACACAACTCAAATCAAACTAGGGTTTATAAGATGCTTAGAACTGGTAATAGTTCAAGGCCTTGAAGCTTTATATTTTTCCTTTGACAGTTTCTGACTATTTTCTAAAATCTCAAGGCCTTGAGATTTGAGTTTAATACACAGCCAATTTGTTTAAATCTGAGTTTCGCAAAAAGTTTCCATACTCTATTCAACCCCCCCCCCCTCTAGAGTATTTAGGTCTTGTATTTAGTCTACATTACACACTTTCACAAAACTCTCTTCTCATCTCTCACACAAGCAAAATACATACAATATCAATGATCAAAATATAAGTAAAAACATATACAACTACTCCTAGGTATGGTTTCCTCCCAACAAGCGCTTGTAATTAGGTCGACGGCGCGAACCAATTACCTCTCTCACCTCACAAGCGTGGTCTGGAACATTATGCCGCTTCCATCTTAGCTTTCTTGTGCTGAATCTGAATAACTGCATCATGTTCTTGTATAGCTGATGGCTTGTTTCTTTGGCATTAGTCAGGTGGATCTCCTTCTGACAAATCAGGGAGTTTTCGCTTCACTTGTACAGCACATGGAACCCCTGGCTGATACTCCTATGAATACTGGTGCGTGGGTTTGAAGACCCGAAAAGTCTCCATGTCATCATGTACCCTCATAAACAGATATCCATTCTCCACATCAATGAGAGTACGCCTGGTTTCTAAGAACGGCCTACCTAGAATTATAGGCACATCACCAACTGGCATGTCCAATATGACAAAATCAGCAGGCATGATCAGACTTCCATCCCTCACAATGACATTATGTATTGTCCCACATGCTCTCTTGGATGATTTGCTTGCAAACTTTAGAGTGGTCCAGGTCTAAAAGGCTCCCCCACACTTAGCTTTCTGAATACCGACACTGGCATCAAATACACACTCGCTCCCAGATCATAGGGAGATCTACCAGTGTAAGCATCACCCAATGTAGCTTCAATGACAAAACTACATCGATCCTTATTTTTCTTAGGTAGCCCATGAAAAACACATGATCTAACATGTCATTAAGTTCACACTCTAAAATTCATCCACTGCTTTCTTCCAAGGACTGCATCCTTAATAAACCGTGTATATTTCGGCATCTTTTGAAGAGCCTCAATTAACGGGATATTAATATGCAGTTTCGGAATACATTAAGAAAGCGCCTGTACTCCTCAGAATCATCCTTCTTCTTCCTATGACGAAACGGGTATGGAAGTTCTGAAGAAGAAGGTGGAGATGAAGATAATACCTAAGTAGAATCCTCCTCGTCCTGCTGAGTCGTGCCCTTTGATTGTGGACCATGACAGGGGTCTTCATATAATCGAAAAACTCATGATCCTTATCCTTTGACTCTACCGCTCTAGCATGACTGGGGTATGGAGGGTCTTTGAGTGCAGCACCCCTGCGAGTGGTTATGGCCTGAGAATGTTCCTCAGATGCAATAACAGTGTGTTCCAATGCTTTGTGCTCGAGTTGCTGCTTAAGATCCTTAACTTCTGCTCGAGCTTTCCGGAGTGCAACTGCAGATGTAGTGCTCTGTGAAATCATGGTCATCACGTGCTGGCCCATCACCTTCATCACTCCTCTCATCTCAGCCAACTCTGAAGCTAATTCTTGTTGTTGCTCATGTAACTCTGAATTGCTTCATGCAAAGCCTCCACCGCATCACCTGAGCTGTGCCATAAGCCATTGAGCTATGCTCCATGGGTTCTTGCCGCTGGTAATGATAATCCAAGCTCTCCTCTTACTCAACTACACGTCTTATCAGCTCATATGCACCCTCCGAGTCGCATTTGAACAATAAATTACCCCCATCTTCTCTGTCGATTTTGTCTTTGTCAGGATTTCCAAGTGCATCATAGAAGACCTGAATGATATGGGCTTTGTCAATGCAATGGTTGGGGCATTTACGTAGCAAACAATTTAGCCGCTCCCATGCTTTGATAAGTGATTCATTTTTCTCTTGCCTGAAATTCCAAATCTCGTTCTGCTGCTGGATTAGACGTGAGATTGAAAAAATGTGACCATAAACTGAGAGGCACAGTATTCCCAAGTTTTGATCGAACATGAGGGCATAGAGTCTAGACAACCCATAGAAACTCCCTTGAGGCAATGAGGGAAGAGCATCATATGTGACCCCACTATAGCGAATTAGTCCACATTTGTTATGAAATCGTCCAATGAATCTATTTGGGTCTTCCTCATATGTACCAGCAAAGGTGCACTGATCCTGAACAAGCAGAATTGTGGTCGGCTTAAGGTAGAAATTTTCAGCCTGGATTGGTGGCACCACAATTTTTGGCTCCCTTCCTTTAAGATCCGCCTCAAAGGCCAGGATTATTGCTTTCCCCGAACGGTTAGAAGGCATTGAGGTCTGGCGCAGTTGAGATATTGCCTCTAGTGCATTCTCTACAGCTTCAGCCACCATAGCTTGTAGCTGCTCCGTCGTGAGGCTAATCAGCCCTTGGCCTTCTGCCAACGCTACCTGAGAAAACAACACTAGCACACCTGTGAGTTAAACAGATAGTAAAAAAAAATAAAAATAAAATAAAACTCTAAACTAATTTCTAACTAAACAATCTACCGTTTTCCCCGGCAAGGGCGCCAAAAACATGACACGCTTTCTTACGTGTTACCTCAAGTGCACGGTTCAAGTAATATAGGGTAATGTTTCAACCCCGAGTTGTCGATGCCAAGGACAATCACGAGATTATTTATTTATAATATTAGTTAAGAGTGAAGTAAACGGGAGGAATGTATTAAGAATTGTGAGGTTGCCACCCCCAATCAAATGGATTAATGTAACTTATAATTGTAATTAATTTAAAATAGACTACTAAGAGTATGGAGAAACTAGATGATTTAGAGTCCTACGGTGCTTAGTTCATTTCCGGATTCCGTTCACAACACTTCACTCTTTCTTCCAACATATCAAGTCATACTCACAACACATATCTATCAATCATGTGCCACGCCGTAAGACAATCAACAATAAAGCCCCTCAGCCTAATATTGCTAATCACACTACTCTAGTTATCGTGCTATAGGCATCTACAAGACCTCTTAGTCCTTGCAAAGTTGTCACTTCAACACAAACAACTGAAATCAAACTCTACGTAATCACTCTCATTCTTTTACCTCTCAGTCTCAAGAACATTAAAAGCGCCTTACTACTCTTCATGAATCTAGGGTTGAGTTACTCTGATACACTCTCCTACATAACTAACATGATATAGGTGATCAAGCCTCACATGCTAAGAATTAAGAACTTAAGTAGAAGAATGAATGAAATCAAGAGTGAAATCAAGTATTAAACGTGAAGTTAAACGATGAATCCATCAATCAACTAAGTAAACTCTAGTTTTCCATAATCACCTAGCTATGAGTTTAGCTAGACATGAAATATATTGAAAACACCATATTCTCAATAGAAAATAGTACAAGAGATGAAGAAGAATAATCAAACGATGAATTTCTCCCAAGGATGTGCGTGAATCCCCGTCTTCGATGGCCTTTCGCGTCCATTTCTCTCTTTTTACGTCTGTATCTCCGTCAATATTCCCCCTAGGTCGTTCTTGAGTGAATCACTCTCAAAAGTCTAAAAAAATTGTGTTTTTACCCCACAAGTTGGACGTCCCCATTTGGGCATTTCGTGCGAAATGCTCTGGTAATTTGTTCTTGAAGTGACTCTCTGACTTCTCCAAGCCATAACATTTTTGTCTGATCTCTGGCTAAGCTTTGTGACCTATCGTTGGAAATATCTTTGAGTCTACTTTCATTTGACACCAGCCTCACTCCCAAATCCATTGTAGAACTCCAGATATCACCAAAAGAGTTCAGACTGGTCACTCTAGCATTTCCAACTTTGATTCTCTTCACTCCACCTGAGCTCCCGTTGTTTCTGAAGCTCGTTCCATCCTTCCAATCAATCATTTAGCATCCGTTCCTATCAAAACAACATGAACAACCATAGCAAGGGGTTAAATTTAACAAATAACAGCTAAACATGCATAGAAACATCCGGACTATCAATATAGAACATAGGAGCAACAAGTGACAAAACGCATCATATTCTCTACAAGTTTACTCAAATATCTCAAAAAAATGTGGAAAATGGCAATAATATATATTCCCTAAATGGTGATATCAAGAAAAAACAAAAAATTCTTATTATATTAGTTAGCTAGAGCAGGTACTAGATAGGTTAGGAAGAACCATAAGCTGAAACAGAGTGAGGCAATTCTATGGGCTTGATATCTAGGGCTTAACTTTTGATAAATAGAAGTTTGTTGAAATCCTAGTGGGATTAGATCCCTCGAGCGAACTGTAGGTCACTTGGGACCGGACTTCGTAACAAATCACTTTGTTCATCATCTTCCATTTTAGTTCTGCACTTGTCTTTATATCTGCTTCAAAACAGGTTTCAGTTCAAAGATTTGAAAGGTTTTTCAAAGCCTTGAAAACTATCATTATATTTTAAACTGTCTGTTTGCATTTCAATGCCTTGAATCTGAGTTAAAATCTTTGAAACACTTCAAGTTCTTCTCATTTTGTTTAAAATCCACTCCTTTGGCAAAAGATTCCATACTCTATTCAACACCCCCAGCCCTTCTAGAGTATTTGATCCTAGGCAACTGTGGAAAAAATATAAACATTAGGGCATACCATTAGTTCCTTTATTGTGCTAGGAGGATTAGGTCCCAAGGTATTTCAATACTCTTTTTTAGTGGAAACTTGTGCTCTCTTGTAAATCTTGGGTGGACCTTCGTGTTGAGTTGGTTCTATATGGTACACTTTTTTATGTCTAAGCGAATCCCGGGATGTAACCCACCATCCCTTACAGAGGTTTAGTGAGTTAACCGGAAAGGCCCACACTTGTGTGGCCTAAATGCACTGTTTTAAAGTGGAAGAGAATGAAAAATAAAATTAATACAATCTTTTCTTGGATCAATAGAGTGAAAAACCTAATGTGCCTCCATTCGCGTAGATAATTTGGATTAAATCCAATTAGAGCGAATAATGAAAATTAAAGTCAAGCCTAATTATGAGGACTTTTGTCTCCCTTCATATGGACAATTTGCATTCAAATGAAATCGACTAAATATCTAAATTTCAAATAACTTGGAAAAGAAATACTATCACAGTGACTTAGTATGGATAGACCCTCCGAATGGAAGGACATGCCCGTTTCTTGGTTGATTATGGTGGATGTTTGTGGACGACTTAGTGATCTTATGCGTAGGATTATCTTATCTCATTTCCTGCTATGCGTGGTGGAACTTCAAAAGAATCTTGTGAGACCTTTTTGATTTTGGTTGAGGGTAGTGAGATTTTCAAGTCCCATAAAAATAAATAAAAATTTTCTTTCGGTACTTGCATTGTAACATATTTGATTTTCATTGTATAACATGTGTCGTTTGAATAGTGATAGCGGCTTTTAGGAGCTATATTTATTTAGAATTTTCACATATTTGCGATGTTTTGGGGGGAGTTCAGAGCCTATTGTTGAAGAGAGAAAATGCATGTTTTATCACTTGTTGCGTCATATGCTTAATTCCAATCTGGGCACGTCTTATATGCTTTATTTATGCTTAATTAATGGATTGAATCGCTTTGTATAAAGGAGCATGTTGGACCAGGGATGTGAGCTTCAGAAGCTAGGAAGTGCAAGGAAAGAGGCTCGGAACCAAGAAGTGAAGATTCAAGGAGAATTTTGCAACTTCATTCGCACGAATGAGAAGACCTTTCGCACGAAAGGATCGGGCATTCGCACAAAAGACTTTCAAGTTAGAGCAGATTCTTGGGGTTATTTTGCAAATATCATGACTTGGACTTCATAACTTCGACCTACACAACACAATAGAACACAAGCTTGTGAAGAATTGGAGAGGAAAGGATAGCAGCTAGGAGCAAGGAGAAGAGCTAGGACAGATGCTATAACTCGAGTTTTAGCGTTTGTATCTATTTTCCACTTTACTCTCTTATATGGAATATTATACGATGTTTTATTTAGTTATGAGTACCTAAACTCATACCTAGGTATTTATGGAGAGCCTAGGTTTAGGGTTTATTGGTTTTATCCGGATTTAGGATGAATTTTCATGCATAGGATTTGAATATGAATGAAGTACTATTTTATTAATCTTGTTGAACTTCAGATTTGACATGGTTGACTAAAGATGTAGGATGAAATACTTGTATTTTTATTTCATAAAATAATCTTGCTTAAAGATGATTCTTTTTAGCTAATCATTTGTAATTTGTGCTTCAATATTGGTGACAAAGGAGTTATGACTCGGAATCCTTATTTAGCAAGTGAGTGTGCGAGAGCAACTCTACCCTAGTTGGGATGAGATTACAAATGCATTCCCGGATGAACAAGACCGTTAGGTGAGTTGAGTAGGAGTGGGTAGAAGAGGGTAAATTTAGTAGGAAATAGTGGTAGGTTCGTGTAGTGGTGGACCAAAAGGACCGTTACAGTGCACATCGTTAGCCTACTAGAACGTATCGGTAGACGGAGATGGACCGAGAGGGACAATATGATACCGATGTGTAGAACGACAAGAGATTGTTAGATGATTGTTAGTTCCCTTACCCAACTTAGTTAAATATTAGAATTATCGTTTTAGATCACTCAATCTGGAACCATTAACTACACTAAGTGATCTATTGATTGCATACTTTTCTCCATCTTCATTACATCTTATTGTTTATTTACATAGTTAGCATTGGATACTAATGACTTGTTTGAGAGTGAGAACCTTTAAATCAAACACATTTTTACCTGTTACTTAGTGAATTAAATTTAGTTGCTAAATTATAGAATAGTAAGACCACCTCCATGTGGGCTCGACAACTCGGAGTCCCAAAAACTCCATTTTTATTAGTTTATTATATACTTGTGCAATACGCGTAATATAGGCGCGTCAAATAGCTGTGTCGTTGTGTATTGAGTCTTGAGTCGTGTCGGCTAGTGAATTGTGTAAGTATGCGATTCGGTGGGGTTTTTGAGCTTAAGTGTTGCTCGGGACGGGCAAGGGAAAGTGTGGGGGAATTTGATAGCATCTTTTAGGAGCTATATCTTATTGTCATTTGCTACCTAAATATGAGAGGTTTGAGCCTAATAGCTGAGAATATAATTCGTTTTGTTGCTTGTTGCTTCATATGCCCTTTATTGAAATTCCGGACGTTTTTATGCATACTTCGATGTTATTTGTCAAATATAATCACTTGGTGTGTTTTTTCATGTTTTTTTGACAGGAACGGATGCTATTCGGTTGGTAAAAGGCATAAAATGAACTTCCAAAACAACATGAGCTCAAGCGGAGTAAAGAGAAGAAAAGTTGGAGAGCTTAGAATGACAATTATGCCTTCTTTTGATGATATCTAGAGATCTACAAAGGATTTGGAGTTACACCGGTGCCAAATGAAAGTAGACTCGAATAGCTTTTCAATGATAGGTCAACTGAATTCTAGATCGGACAAAAAATATATTGCCTGGAGAAGTCAGGTTCCATATTCCATTCGTACGAAAGGAATTCCCATTCCCAGGAAAGCATTCGTAAGACTACCCGAAGCATTCACACAAATGGCACTGACACCAACGCACGATTTTTGGGATCATAATGGAAATATTGAAGAGTATTGAGGGAAGTAACTTAAGAACGACCTAGGGGACATGAAAACTATCAAGCATAGGACAAAGACTCAAGGGAGCTTGGAGCTGTGGAGGTCGCTCGGGATCATCGCGGAAACTGAGATTTCCCCGTTTGGTTAATTATGGAGAAACTTGTAGTGTTTTTGATTGCCATGAGCAGCTAGATTGTTTTCTAAGCTCTTTGTCGAGACTAGGGTAATGATTAGACTACTTTTCCGGATTATTTATATTTGTTCATGTTTTGGATTCACGATTCTGACAATTCTTAGGCTCTTTTGGTGTATTGTTGAACTACGGTTATTGACACACCATACTTATGAGATGAATTGTAGCAAGCCGAACGGATTATTGTCCTAGCAACTTCTTTACCCATAACACGGATAACTTAAGCCTTGAATGTGCTTGTAGTAATCCACCAGGTATTATATATACCACACATCTACTCCACAATATCTCGATGTGGGATGGGATATTACAATCCCCCTCTTTATATACTCGAAGTCCTCGTCGAGACTGCCTAGTCACGTATTCCTTGGCTGGCGGCGAACTACACCACCTCAGAGCCCTTGCAGGACCAGGGTTGGCTCTGATATCATTTATAATAACCCAAGCAGATTACTGTCCCAACAACTTCTTTACACGTACCACCGGATAAAGATTCTTAAGCCTTGAATGTGCTAGTAGTAATTCACAAGGTTTACCACATACCAGATGTCAAACTCACAAATCTCCAATGTGGGACATGATATCACAATTCCCCAATCATATATACATCCAATCCACAATAACAATCCACAATATCTCCATGTGATTTACTTCTAGCACCTTCGAGGCTTAATCATTTTTACGGATAAATAAGTTGATGGGATCCGTCTGGGTCGTTACATGAATTACTATTAGAGAATCTATTTGATGCATGATTGTGTTATCCTACTTAGTGAGCTTCAACCTTAGCAACTATGGAGTAGCTATGCAGATTTCTAGTAATTAGGTAGGGTGCTTGACAGAGACTTAGCTTAGTGTGATAGGAAAATTGAAGTAGACCGATACGTAGAACTAAGTGAGATCTGAAGTAGACCGATATGTAGAACTGCTTGAGATCGACAAAAGATTGTAGTGACTAGTTACCCGGCATAATTGAATTAGGATTAGCGTGTTTCAATACGATATCCGGAATTTTCTAACAGCCCCTGATGATCTATTCACTGCCTAGTATTTATCCATATCTAATTTAATCTTGTTTAATTAGAAAACCACAACAAATATTGTCTTTTCAGTTATTTCAATTTAGCCACTTGTTTAGGGGTGGCAAACTCTTAAACCAATCAACATTTCTGGTTACTTATCTTTAAATTAATTGTTTAATTAAGTAATCTCAATATTGTCCATGTGGGTTCAAAAACCTAGGATTAATACTCATTATTTATTACTTCAACCGTGCACTCGTGTATACATGTAAGAAAGTGTGTCAAACGCCCTTCGTGAATAGGCATGTTACTGCGAAATTTAATGAATACAACATTAGACTAATAACGTCTACCCCTTATTACGCGAAAGGTATTGCTCAAGAAGAAGCCACTGACAAGACATTTATTAGAAGTTATGAGTAAAATAGTCACAGATGAACACAAAGAATGAGTTGATTCTTACAACACATCTATATGGGCTTATCGCACGTCATGAAGAACTCTTACTGGCGTATCTCTATTTTTGCTCTATTTTGGGAAGAAGCTGTTGTTCCAGCAGATATAAAGGTACATTCTGCACGTTTAGCCTTGGTAGATCAATTAGAAAAAGAATGATGTCATGATTTAGACTGGGTTTAAGAAAATGGAGAACAAGCAAATAGGAAGAATGAATTTTATCAAGAGAGAATCGCGAAATCCTATAAAAAATATATGTGCAACATAGAAAATTTTCTATTGGAGAACTAGTTTTGTGCGTCAGGTCATTGTTTGCGCAAATAAGAACATCCCAAGTTTTCTGTGAATTGGTAAGGACAATTCGAGGTTGAGGAGGTCTTCAATAGTTGGTATTGCAAGATTTTGAGATATGGCGGAAATGTTACAAAAAAAACTCATATCAACATAAACTAGCTCAAGATATATTATCCTTGATAAATGTAAACGCCCATATCTCCTTCCCTATGAGGATTATTATGAATAAAATTGTCTCCCATACGAGGAATTGAAATATTTGTCTCTATAACTATATCTTGAGTCACATTTTGATTTAATATGTTAAACTATCGGCAAAGCCTATCATCTATTGATGACACCAGCAACTCAACATTCTTGTTTCAGGATGAAACTGTAAAGCCTGACATCTATTGGTAGCACGTGTGAATCAACGTCCTTGTTTAAGGATGAAATTGTAAAGCCTATCATCTATCGATAGCAGTTGCGAATTAACATATTTGTTTAAGAATGAAATTGCAAAGGCTATCATCTATTGATAGCACCTGCAAATCAATATCCTTGATTAAGGATGAAATTTCAAAGCCTACCATCTATTGGTAGCACCTGCAAAACAACATCCTTGTTTAAGGATGAAAGCTTATCTAATGATAGCACCTGCAATAATATATATCGCTTGCGAAAAAGAACATTATTTAAGGTGATGTAGAATCATGAGAAAGAAAAAGAATACTAGCTAAATCAAAATTAGAACACTTAGCCAAAAAGAAATCTTCATACAAACCCTGATGATAAACATTCATGATTAAACATAATAAAAAAACACTTGTCTGAAAACACAGTGCTAAATTGTTTGAAATCAAAGCATGTAGGTTACTAATTGAAAAACCCTTTTTCAGGTGAGTCTTGAGGTCTCATAGCTTTGGAATCTTTCTGTTTTGCCTCCAAAACTTCTTTCAGTTTTTGAACTTTCAAAGATTTCAGTTCAAGGGCTTTGATAGCCATCTCAATTATCTCACGAGAGTGATCCAGTTTTGCAAATCCAACTACAAACTCTTAGTACTTGACTTTTATGAGGAATGAATTTTGAACTCTGACTAGCCTTTCACGTAGCCACTTTAGGTCCAACACGCCATGCGCATAAACAATAATGCGTTATGAGCAGTCTGAGAAGTACTTGTCATCAAAACTCTGAGGTGTTGAAGGGCGTATTGACATGCATGTTCTCTAAGAGTCGCGGTAAATCTTCCATAACATAGCTTCCTCAGCACTTGAAATTTTCCTGACATTAACAAATGTATGTGGATAAGAGATTCTCACATGTAACATCCATTGCAGAGAGTTAGGTCAAAGAAATGTCCCTTCAACATTCTGTCGCATATCAGGATATCTAAAGGAGTAACTTTGGCATCAACAACAAGTTCTTTTTTCTCAAAATATATAGGGACAAGATGATTCACTGCACTTCTTGGAACACTATTAGAGACTTGAAAACACCATTTCAACCATTTGTAGGCCGAAGATGGAAATTCAAGTGACCCACTTGTTAAAGCATGCCTTAGAAATCCACTAGCATCAGAACCAGTCCCCAATACATAGACATTCTCTAAGAAAACCCCTTGAATATCAACCAAAGTTATATTAGTTCCAATTGCCTGATCGACCGTGGGTGATGGAATATAATTATCGAGCCTTTGTTTTTTTGAATAAACATGGGTCTCAACATTTGGATGTTTATTTTGTCCACCACTAGCATCAGTTTGAGGAACATTAGCATGGACTTGACCATATTTGCGTCTTGACCCAACAACTCAACATTATCAACACCACTCATATTTGGGTTTGTTATTGACTATCTCTACCATGTTTGGGTTCATGTTGAGTATTTATCTTATGCCGACTTCAATTGTGAACCCGATTTTCACAAGTATGAATTTGGTGATTCCCTACTTGGGTGACTCCCTGTTCAACTTGTATTGGAACCTCTTGAGACTTAAAAATCTTAACTCCATTAGTGATTACTTCTTTGCTTGGTAAGAAATCATGAACCATGCTGTTGTCATTGGACTCTGGTTAACCATTATCAGGCTCCGGATTCATATATTGAACTGTGAAACTGACACGATTTCTTACGTGTATACGCAAGTGCACGGTCGAAGTAATAAAAAATAGAGTATTAAATTCAGGTTTTCGAACTCACATGGACAGTCTCGAGATTATTTACTTAGTCAATTAGATTAAAGTGCAGTAAAATAAGGAAGAACTTTTGATTCAGACAGTCTTCACCCTCAAACAAGTGACTGAATTGAAATAACAAACTAATATAATATTTTTGTATTTTTCTGATTCAAATAATTATGGAGATCAAAAGGCGATCTATGGATCCCCTAGGGTTTTAGACATTTCTGGATGTTGAACTGAAACACGATATCATATGATTACCTGTGCCGGGTAATAGCACTAACAATCAACTGCCTTTTCATGTCGTTCTTCCTATCAGTCGACTACAGGTCCTATCGGTCCACCAACGTCTACAGGTATGACTAGTCCTACTCATCTTTCCTTTCAGTATCAATGATTTGGGACTAATTTCTTGTTCTCGTTCGTATCTAGGTAAAGTCTTTTCCGAGCACCCACCTAGAACGCTAGCCTAACCGTTCGCGATTCCGTTGATGCTTGTCTCACTGCTCTGTCAGTTCTGTCTTCCGAGTTAAATCATGCATCGCCATTGTTGGGCTGCACTGTGAACCAGATTGCTTGCATTGTTCAGTCAATCCTGCCTATGCACTTCTGAGAAGGTTCATGTCTTTTGGTTTCACAGAAATGTTTTTGCTGTTTCTTTTGAGATACCGGTGAAATGATATCGTAAAATCCATTTAATTTGGCTCCATGTGTACGAACATGAGTGTTCCTGGTATCGGTCATGTATAAGTAATCATACAAATTGTGGATATTAGGAATAAATCTCGTGTACTTTGGGCCCTTGGATGCACCAATTAGGAGCACACCACTCTCTAAATTATAACCGTAAGGATATTCATCCATGGTGGTGTGAAATAATGAATTTTGATCATACTTGTACAAAAAGTCTCATACCCATGTATCGTTTATATACCATCTGTTAGGCTAATAAATTATACCTTTGTAATGGCTGGCACGTTACAAATAATGTACACGGTTCCTTTTGTGTACGTAAGGATACAAGGGATTAACGGTCATCCAAGGTACACCTGATGGATTAACGGTTGGTGAGCGTATCATTATATATTGTGGATAGGCATCCTGGTTCGTCACAATTGGTTGTTTTAGATACAGTTTACAGATATGTCACAACTCACAAGGTATGTTTATCTTATCGTGGATAGTATTGTAGGATACTATTAACTTTTTGGAAATTTGGTCAATAATGCATATCATGCTCTCTTCAGGTCTGCACTTACTTAGATCCCACCCTGCCTTGCCACAATTCTCTCTTACCCTTGCAAATCGCAAACTGGGTCACGCGTTCGAAACCATGGATATAATGTTCTGGAATGATGAATTTGGCGATGTGAAAAATGATGTACTATTCGGTTCAAATATTTCTTTAGGAGGTCAGATTGAAGTTAAGGGCAAGTTTGGTGCGAAATTTTGGACTTTTAGTCATTGAACTTTTAATTTACTGAAAAAGTTGGTGATAGAACTGTGAAAGGAGATGTCGTGTTTGGTTAGAAAAGTAGGTGCAGTGAAAAAGTAATTGACATGATAGTTTCGTTGCTTAGTGTTAATTACTAAAAAGTAACAAAAAGTGAGTGAATATTGAGGCCTTGAGGATAGCATAGTCTTTATAAAAAGGGGATCAAGTCCCACAGGCTGCCCTCCCTCAACTTTCTTTCCTCCTTTTTATACTTCATCAGCTAAAGTCAAGAAAAAGTCCTCACCAAACCTGCCCTAAATTCGTTAAAATTTGTGCATTGCCAGAGTTTTTGATTGAGAATACCATATAATTTAGTCGTCGGATGGTTGTTCCAAAAACCAAGATATCTAAAGAAGCATACCCCGGTTGTATTGATATTGAGTTCCCTCGGGTATCATGCTCCACGCTCCAGTTCCATAAACAAGTATGGTTAGTGTTCCAGCAACTGAGATCCCACTTCGGATGAGGAAAATAAAAGAACGCTATCTAAGTTGAAAATGTTGCCTTGTCAAGCGAATGAATTTACGGGGGCTGCACATGACATGTGTAAAAAACTCTCGAACTAGAACACTTTGATATGTTGTTTATCACCAATTGCTCAAGCAACATTTTAGAATTTGCCAAATGATCTACTATGTGGTACTTACTCTCGTCAACATCACTCAGTCTGCGACACCTATGTTTTTCATTTCATTGTTTCAGTAGTTATTCTATCAGAAAGAAGCTTAAAAGTCAATCATGACCTTTCATTGTTTGATAGATACCTTCTAAATCACCACCTTTCATTGTTTGATTCCTGATTGAAACATACGAACATCTATGTTGCCATGTCAATTTTGATCTTGATGCTGCTCCCTGTCTTTTATGTTATCGTCTATCTGTACCAAAGGTGCGCGCCTTTCAAACTTTCAAGATTTTTTCATCTTCTTTGTCGTATTTTCAGTCAACTGATTGTGGCTCCCTTGAAATGTGCAGATAAATGAGAAAAGGAACAAAAATATTAAAGCGGGTTTCAAAACTTGGGAGAAAACCGAAGCCATCATAGTTGGTGAAACTGTAAGCAGTTTGTTTTGAGATATGTAGACTGCTAAAAAGATTATGGGGTAACCTTATTGTCATTGCTGTTGTTTCTGGGAGAAAATTGATTATTTCCTGGTAAATTTGTTACTGAGAGCTTTCAGGATTGAACTTTTTTGCAAGCTTATGAACCTGTTAACAGTGTGCCTTATCAGGAATCTGAATTAGTTGTGCTGGATGGCATTTTTTAGTTGTATCCATCTCTTTTGCTGGCGTTTCTTTTAAGTGCAGTGAAGATAGAAAATTCAGGTCTTTCTTATGTTGGTTGAGATGTCCAGTCTTTCACCTTAAAAGAAACCAGAATGTCCTTGAATCAGTGAATTAAGAAGAAGCTACATAAAGAGTATGACTCTTTGTTTCACCTGATTCAACAATTATTGTTATGTACATCATGTACAGCCATCTCATTGTCTCTTCCTTACAGTGATTCGTCACAGGAACTGAATTGCTCTGCTGCCTTACTCTACGGCAAAAAATATTTGAAAAGAAGGTGAAAGGGTATCAGTAATGCAAGCTACACCTCACAACTCCACATGTCCTGCCCAACATTGAATCTAAAGCTTCTCTCTACACTCATATGACCCAAGGCAATTACCATCTTTATGCTGGTCCCTTTCATATATGCAGCTTTGTTTACTTTTTCAACGATGTTTTACTGATTACGAGATTTTTGATATTTTGTAGTGTCGGCTTGAAGAATCCGTGGACGATATATGACGATTGATTATCTGTTCACTCATTAGGTTCCCAAACACTATCTTTTAACTTAGTGTTCTGATAAAATTGTATTAATAATGAACTGATTTCCTTGATTCTTTTTCCATTAAGTTCGTTCTTATTTCTGTTACAATCAAGTACTCCTACAATCGACATGACATTCACTGAAAAAATCTATATATTGATAGATCATTTATGTTAATTGTTTCTTTTTACTCACATGATTTGTGGGCAAGCTAAATGTGAACATGTACAGTCGTAAGAACAAAATACTTAGGAATTCAGTGCTTGACTGAAGCTAATCCGTCCTCTTTCCATTGGAATCACTTATTTCAGTGTGCTTTGTTAACCTTTTTTGTTTCTTAGTTCATCCATTTCACAGTTCTGCCTCACGAGCATTGTATTTAAATTCTGATTTGGGCTTTTATTTATGTGTTGCAGCCGAATAAAAGATTTCATGATTTTTTTAACGTGCGGTCCAAGTGCTTGAGCAAATACCTGTCTAGGTGAACCACCTTCATGCCGGCGCCTCCACCACCACCTTTACCAGTATCTATATGGCTCAGGTACTCCAATGGTGATAGTCCATAACTTAATCATAGGTTTACCTTTACTCTTATATATTTCAATTGAATTTCATAATTGTGAACATTGTTCAGGAATAAGGTAAGCCCCCAGTGACGGAGGTCTTGATGTATCATTAGAAAATTGAGTTTACTATTTCCTATCAAGATTTAAGGATTAAGAGAAAAGAATGATACTGGGAGGAATATCAATGTGCTCATATTTTTTTTGAAGGATATGTTTGTGAGTTGTGGGGTTTGTTTTTGGTTACATATGGTTGGTTCAATTTTAATTTAACCTAGTTTTGAGAAAGCTGGAGAGTCTGATCCATGTATCTGACTGAAGTTAAGCTCGGAAAAAGCTTGTATATGATTACCATTTACAATTGATATGTATATGATGAGTTGGTGTTGTAACTCGTATGATGTATATCGTACGCAATATTCATTGTTGTCAAACCATACAGCTTATGATTCTTTTTTTCATTGTTTGCATGTTTTCGCGTCGCTGGTATAGGTTCAGCTCATCAAAGGACCGAAATAACTACTGGTCGGTGATTCTGGACACTTGATGATATAACAATTAGTAGTTGAATTCTGGGCACTTGATTCCTCTAGATGTAATAGTTTATGAAATTTGAAACCCAAGCTGCTTCTTTTGTTATCTTAATACTACGACCCTTTAATTTGTACAACTCTTGAACTCGGCTAAGGATGCAAAATAGTTATTATGCAGTATTATGTTGGTTTTTGATGTAAAAAAATCCCACTTTTGGAGGGTTGACCTTGAATTTGAGCACAGTTGTGCATATATGTTTGAGTAGTGTTGGAATTTTGGGTGCATGTCTGCATATTAGTAAAAATCCCCATTTTTTTTTATTTGGTCGTGATACAGCCGACAAACACGTGTGTCGGCAGGAAGATGTAATCATATCTACTAGTGACAAAAATATTTGTCACTTATCTACATAAACTACCAAATTTACTTGTCGGTACTTTTACTAGCGACAGAAAAGGTTTGTTGTTAGATTTAAACTGTCGACAAAAATTGACGTCGCCTTTTCTTTTTCTGCCGATGTAATTGAGGTTTGTTGGCCTTAATACTAACGACCGACTTGTAGTGACCATTTTCCGTCAAAAAATTATTTGTCGATAGAACTTCTACCGACATGTTTGGCCTTTCTAGCGACAATTTTGCTGTCAACGGAGTCAGAATTTGTTGTAGTGTAGGCTTTACTTTTTGCGTATAGCTGCTATCTAGACATGTAGGCTTTAGTTTTTGCGTACAGCTGCTATCTAGACATATAGGCTTTAGTTTTGCTGCTATCTAGATAAATAGGTTTTATTTCGCGCTTTGCTGCTATCTAAACATATAGGCTTAGTTTCGCGCTTTGCTGCTATCTAAACAGATAGGCTTACTTTCGCGCTTTGCTGCTATCTAAACAGATAGGCTTAGTTTCACGCTTGATGCTATCTAAATAGATAGGATTAATCAGTAGTTTAGACTATCAGTCGTGCAAACTAGAGTTAAAATAGTTGATAAAAGAGCTCTCATATGGGAGAGTTATTTTCATTAATAAGCTCATTGCAGGAAGATTACCAAAATGCAACGTATGTAAGTAATGTTTCAGGAGTCTTAATTTTTCTTTTATACGTTGCAATGTAGCTTTACAACCTCGCGCAATCATGCATTAATCACTTATTTTCCTTTTTTCTCCTGCTACGAGTGGGATGGCAATGGATTGCTGCGCACATCCTTGGTTGGGTCGTCGATGATCAATTGCCCTTCCTTGATTTTCCTGTCTACCAGCCACCTCAGCATCTTGCATTGTTTGGTAGGATGCGAGACTTGACCATGGCATTCGCACCATCTGGGATCGCGCTGCTGCTTTCTAGTGGGTTTTTACTCTAGTTCTGGTAGAATTCCTTCTTTTCTCCACCGTTTGCACAAGATTATCACGTTCTCAATAAAACATGGAAATGGAGTGCCCCCCTTTGTGTGGATTGTTGTTTACTTTGGGGAGAAGAGACCGCACTCACTTCAGCTTCTTGTCCATGTTTATAGCTGAATCCCCCAATTCTAAAGCTAGAACATGTTGGCGCGCGATCAGTCGCGTATCTCTTCTGCTTCTCCACCAACGGCTCGATGTTCCTGGTGCAGTCAATCGGCTATGAAAAGGTAGGCATATTCAAATTTATTAACATACCTTTGTATTCGTCGCGCATGCCCTGAATGCATATCTCCACCAGGCGACTCTTTGAGACTTCATCAATGCATCCAGAGACTTGGTTCTAAGTTTCTTAATGAACGCTACTCTTTCCTCGTCGTGCTTCTGGTGCATTCGAGATAGGTGTATGGTTGTGACCTTCTCCTTGACTTGGAAGAATTTAGTGTAGAACTTCTTTACCATGTCTTCCCAGGTCTTAATCGAACCGGCCTCCAACGTCCTGTAATATTTGTACGCGACAGTCCCCGGAGATTTGGGGAATTCAGGCATCAGCAGGCGCGTATCAGCTATGTGTGGGCCCATTAAATCAACAAAACACATGACATGTTCACGCACATTTCCGCCAACCTCATCTAACTTGTCAAATTTTGGTGCCTTGTACCCAGCAAGATTGGGCATCTAATAAATCTCCTTGGGAATTGACGGAGCATTATCGATCTTGGGGATGACTGTGTCCGCAAAGCACTGATTCGTCAGAAAGTTATCCAAACGTTGTTCCAAAGAAGACATACTTGCTGACGCATATCCCCCTGGGGTTGATGATGGTGTCGCAGCAGGGCCCGAAATGTAAGGCATGCAGGGATCATAGGGAGGTGGAGGTGGGTAGCTACCCGGGACCCCCGTCGTGTATGATGGCAATGCAGGGTATGGAGACGGATTCCCAGCAGATGCGCACTATGGCTGGTAAGTTGGCATCTGAGGGGTTTTTGAAGATCTTGTTTGCGGCATAGGTCCAATTAGGAAGATATTCCTGGGGGTTTAGTGGTGCAGGTGTGTGTGTCGTGGGTGCCATAGTGGCCCTCGGAAAGTCAAGGTCCCCTGAGCACCAGGTTCTGTAGTGGATCCAGGTGGACCTAAAGCTCATTGGGCAAGTTCTCCCAGAATCGTCATGATCTGAGCAATCTGAGCAGACTAATCTTGCATAATCTCGGCTTAGCTTTGGGTTGTGGCCTGAAACATCTCCAAAGAGGGATTTCTCCCCGTAGCTGTTTGGTTATTGGTGTTGGCATTGGTGTTGGGGTTGGGGGTCTCCTCTATCTGAGTTTCTTCCCCCAAAGGAGACTGATCACCATCACGAAGATTGGCCTCGAGAGACATGGCTACTGGTTTGATTGAAACTTTGAAGGTGGATGTGTTCACGTCGGGCTCACCAAATTGTTATCAAGGAAATTCTTGAGAGAGATCCAAGTGTACACCTCAAGTAGGGGATCAAAATAAGAACAAGAAGAACACACAGGGAGATGAAAGGTGTGCGTAGGGAGAGAGTAAGCAATGGAAACTGTTTGAGAGAGAGAGAGAGACAGTCTAATGACAGCAAGAGCTTCAGTGAGTCCAGAAGATCAAGAAGTCCAAGAAAAATTTCCATGGAGGGCTAACGATCCTATATAGAGTAGGTAAGTGACCGTTGTGAGGGGTTAATGCGCCCATAAATGGCGGCTTAATGATAGCCTTGTAACGGCACGTCCGACCGTATATATAGGGAACGTTATGCACCTATCCGCATATACCGGAACCGTTATGAGATCGACCGGGTTTATATTATCTCAGGTCAGTTACCAAGGGTCGTGTGCGATCTTGGTTGTCGGTCGCACGCGATGGTCCTTACTCTAGCCTCCAAACCACTAATTCCCTACATGTCTCGTGTGGTGCGCATAGCGGGTGGCCTTGTCTCGCAGCCCCCAAGTGGATAAGTATGAGAAGTGACTGGGTGTATGTGGAGCACAGTAAGACGTGCTTCATGGCTGCCACGTGGCTATGAGTTGTCTGTCTGGAATGCACCATCTACAGAAGGTTATAAGGTTGGCTTGGTAATGGAGAATGTTGTTGTAATAGGTTGTTGTTGGGGTGAAATGGTGAAGGTGAAGGTGGTTGTTGGAGCAATTTCTTCTCTTTGTTCTTCTCTAGCCAATTCTTCAGCTTCTTCATTTTTCAAAGTTCGTCGTCCGTTCCAATTCACGCTCCGAGCCTCCGGTACCTGAGAATCAAACAACTATAAATACCGGGTGTAAAATATGACAATTATAGCTCAAATCAACTAGAAGATGCCCGGGCTAATCAAATAACGCTCAAAGCTCAACTTCTTCTATTTCTCTACATTCACAGTGTATTTCTCAAATAATATACCCGGATATCATGAAAAACGATATAAACATGTAAGAAATATAACTCTAATATAGAGTTATGAGAAACATGTCGAAAATCAATCGTATCTTGATAGGAAAATGAGGAGGAATTAGACTACAAAAAATTAAAAATAAAATGAGACTTGATACTGACAAAAAGGGGCTGCGATTTAAGGATCTCATGTGGTATGAAAGTTTTAATAAGCACAACAAATGATAAAGTAATGTTGAGTCGATAGCCTTTCTAAAACAAGTGGTTCATTCAACACTCGCAAATTTGGACTCCTAGAACCATCATCATCTCTTAACTTGACGTTAGTATTTGATGGTTCATTCTAATAGGATTGCAATCATTGAACATTGCCATGTTCTTTTCTGAGATCTAATGAAGTCTTGCGGTGAAATTACATGTTGTATGCAATATTCAGAACTAAAATGATGGAAAAATTAGAAGATATATATACAATCTTATAGACCAAGAAAATTTGCCCCTCTATGATCAAAAGCTACTTGACTATGAAAAATAGGTTGTGATGTTACATCATATAGACCTTTCTCATGCGCATGTCCTGAATGTGAAGATTTTGATATACAATGTCATCACGTATATGAAAAATTTCATGCATCAAATGAAGTTGTGCGAAAAGAAATGTACCTAAGGGTTCTCCTAGTTTGTTAGCTAACCTAGGGATAATATCAAATTTAGTGAGACCATAAGCTATGGCTTGAATAATGTTCTCATGATTAGCTACAACGAATCTTAATAGGTCACCTTCTTTGTTTGTAGCCCCAAGGATCTCCATAAAAATAAGTTTTGTGCATCTGGCAATTCAGGGTGAGGAGGATTTTGTCTTTGTTCTTCTAGGTGTTTTGTTGCTGCTAATGCCAATTGCTTTACCCCTATTCACCTCAACTGTCCATCTTCCTCGTGCTTCTTGCGCGACTCCTCAAATGCCTTGTCAACAACTTTTTTGTCAAGATTCTTCCACAAGATCGATATTAGTATTATCGTTGTTATCATCAACGTCATCCTTGTCATCTTGAGTTTCTTCGCTATCTAATAATCAAATATCAGATAAGAACCAACATTATCCTATGTTATTACATGAAGAACTAAATTTACCTGATCCTTGTCCTATATATGTGACAGATGCCGGAGTCTTTCCTTTATCTTTGTCATAAGGAATGATATCAATAATGTTTCCTTGCCTCAATTTACGAATAGCAACCATTTTCTTTTTGCATGCGTTAGCATATAACCTGGCCTTACTTCAAGTCTTAGGCAATGTCACTTGGTTATGTTCTTCTAGAACGTGCTCCCTCGATTTTAAATCCACTACGTTTTTCCTCTTGATGCTTTGAAAAGTCTCATTCGCAACAGCAGCAGATCGTGTACCACCACCAGGTAACAATTTTAATTTACTTCCTCTCTTGACTACCCTCGAAATAGGCATCAATCAAAGCCATGAACAAACTGAGTTCTTTTCTTATTTGTACTTCCTGATCTTTTTCAATATGCATATAGGAATTAATAGTCCCGATGTCATGCGCACATCCCAATCTTTGCGTATCTCCACCGATCTGTCACCTAAACCAAATCTCCGTAGAAAACACAAAAATAACATATTTGAAAAATCAAAAAATTATGTAGATGGATAAAAAGAACTTTCTTACTTATGACACACCTTGTAGACATCTACTGCATATTTGGCCATCGCTTGATAACCTTTCTTTGTGAGTAACTGTATGGAAACAAAAATCTCCAGTCTTAAGGTAGAACATATCTTGAATATGTATGCTCATCTGGGAAGTGCAGGACACTTTCCGGGGCAAGCTAGAGCAAAAAAGAAAAGTTATTGTTCATCTGAACAATCTAGTAGCTCATCCGACTCGAAGTAACCCTACCCACGTGTGAGCGTTTTGGTTGGATAAAAGGTAGCAACGAAGACAACACAATGTCATATTTCCTACCAGCAGACTTTTCGTCGCATGCTGTTTGACGAACCATGGCCAATTTTCTGGAACGACAATATCAAAGCCAAATTTCCTCACCGTGGTAGGATGGTCATAACCAACAAATATTGAAGGATATGTCAAAGTTTCATCCCCACTGTCCATTAACACAGGTGTAGATACTACTTTCCAGACAGGCGGATCATTGCCGCGTTGAAGCCATCCAGCACACCCAGCTGTGTCCCAGCCACACCAGATCACAACCTGTGCTGATCCACGTGGGGGTTACGAGACAGGGCCCTCGCGCACCATAACACGGGATTTGCAGGGACTTAGTGGTTTGGAGGCTAGGGTAAGGCCCGTCACGCGCATGCGACTACTAAGCTTGCGCGCGACCTCTGGTAATTGACTGAGAGATCCTAGGCTTTCATGTCCCATCAATGCGGCTGATCTCATAGCGGTCTCCGATACTTGCGGGCAGATACGTAACGGTTCCTATATACACGGTCGAACGTGCCGTTGTGGTCTATCTTTAAGCCGCCATTTATGGTGCATTAACCCCTCAACTATCACTTCCCCACTATATATAGGATCGTTAGCTCTCTATTGCGACACAAGTCATATGCTGGTCCAATACCATAATCTTATTGTCTCTCTCTCACAAGCAGTTACTAGTGCTTACCCTTTCCCTACACACACCCTACAATTCTCTGTGTTCCTATTCTCTACCTGAGGTGTATACTTGGATATCTCTTGAGGATTTCCTTGTAAACATGTTTGGTGAACCCGACGTGAACCATCCACCTTCAAATACTTTGAAACTGCTCATAATGCCTTCGGACCAAGACGTTCGTCATGGGGACCAATCTCCTTCCCAGGAGGAGACCTCAGGAGAAGACGACACCACTCCCAACGCTCGAGCTCAAGTTTTCACTGAACGAGAGCCCTCTTTGGAGTCACTCCAGGCTACAATAGAAACCCAAGCTCGGGCTATGGAGGCTCAGTCTGAGCAAATTGCTCAGATCATGGCAATCCTGGGAAAAGTGGCCCAGAATGTTGTCCCAGGGGATTCTACCCCATTGTTGTCAACTCCACTGCCCCCGCCAGCGACAGTGTCCACCTCAATAGTGCATGTCTCTGCTGCCCAGACTCATCTCTCGGGTGGCCCGGCGATCCAGACACCACCATTCTCATCAGGCTCATCCCTGATGGCGGCAGGGAACCCTGCATCATATCCTGCACCATCTTTCTATGCAAACAGAGCCCTAGGAAGCCATGGACCTCCACCTCCTCCTCCTTACAACCCCAGTTTGCCCTACATTTCAGGCTTCGTACCAACAGCTTCATCCTACGGGGGAACACCTGCCAGCATGGCAGCCCTCGAGCAAAGGATCGAGAGCATTATTGCCAACCAAAGCTTCGCGGACACTGTCATCCCCAGGGTAGATAATGCACCTCCCATTTCGCGGAACATCTACCTGATGCCAAATCCTGCTGGGTACAAAGCACCCAAGTGGGAGAAGTTTGATGAAGTCAGCGGGAATGCCCACAAACAAGTGATGAGGTTTGTGGATATAATGGGCCTGCACGCGGCTAATACTCGGTTGCTCATGCGCGAGTTTCCCTCAGACATCAGAGTTATTAGGGCCATTCGACCGGGGGGACCCATTATGACATTCGATGAGTCAGACAAGAGGACGGGTGCGAACCATCAGAGGCCTTTATATGTAACGGCGGCCATCAATCGCGTGGATTTTAAAAGGGCATTCGTCGACGGTGGAGCCGCGGTGAACGTTGTCCCCCTCCGCACCCTGGAGATGGCAGGAATCCCCCAGCACAAGATAGTTAAAAAGCCGTAACCACTAGCAGGCTTCGGTAGCGATTCCAGAATGACCCTGGGGTGGATTCGCTTGGGGATCCAAATCGGGCAGATTAGCTGTTCTGCCAAATTCCATGTTATCGTCGCTAATACGACTTACCACATGATTATTGGGCGAGTATGGATTCACCGCTTTGACGACGTACCTTCGACAGCTCACCAGTTGATGAAGGCCATCAGGAAAGGAAGGGTGGTCACAATACCTGCTTCTGTGAATCCTTTCAATCTGGAGGCGGCACACTTATCTGAGGCGGTATGGTTCACGAAATTGGAAGACGGGCCATCTCCGGCCCCATCCCAGCCAGTTCCTCTGCCCGGATGGGACGACATCCAGGATCAGTCACCAGCTGGAGTAATGGTGACACGGGAGGAAACGAGAGAAAAACAGCCCACGCGGAAGGAGGTCCCTGGAGTAGCTAACAACATATATACCTTGAAGAGGGTTATCAAGCATGATGAAGACGGCAGACAAGTGGGAAGCTTCTACTCCAACGGGAAGAAGTGTTACCGCATCTAGAAGTACCCTAAAGGTGCGCTCCTGTTATCAACTATCGAATACAGTTAAAAGTTTATCAACTGTTCTTATTACATCAGCTGTTTGTTCGTACCTGGTGCGACCAGTTTAAAGCTTATCTCAAAAGATAGCAGTGATACGACCAAGAACAAGCCTATCTCATATGATAGAAGCTAAGCGCGATTAAAGCATGTCTGCTAAGATAGCACAAGCTTATCTCATATGATAGCAGCCAAGCGCGATTGAATCCTATCTGCTAAGATAGCACAAGACTATCTCATATGATAGCAACCAAGCGCGATTGAAGCCTATCTGCTAAGATAGCACAGGCTTATCTCATATGATAGCAGCCAAGCGTGATCAAATCCTATCTGCTAAGATAGCATAAGCCTATCTCATATGGTAGCAGCCAAGTGTGATCAAAGCCTATCTGCTAAGATAGCTGAAGCCTATCTCACATGATAGCATCCAAACTAAAGCCTATCTCATATGATAGCAGCCAAATACAATCAGAGTCTATCTACCTTGATAGCAACAAGAATCTAAGGCCTATCTCATATGATAGCAACATGATAAGCGACCAGAGTCTGTCTCTTCAGATAGCGGAATTGAAAGCCTATTCAAATGAATGGTATACGAGTTTATCTTATTGAACCAATAGCTAACGCTCAAACGCGAAATCATGGCCTATCTTAGGCAAAACAGACATAGTAGCTGAAATATGCGCATGTCTATAGAATCAAAAATACAAGTCTATCTTATTAGACAAAAGGGCGAGGTAAAATTTATATGTCTAGATAGCAGCAGAAAGCAAATTTTCAAGAAGCAAAGAGATCGCAAAGAAACATATTCCTACGCTAAAACCCTAAACTAGGGGCCTAACTATGGAAGGCTCATCGTCATCGTCGACGTTCTCGACCAGAACAGAACCCTTGTCGCTACCATGGCAAGATGTCAGATGAACTTCAAGGGGACGTAGCAGGTGTGAAAACATATGAGGGAAACAGCTTAGGGAATGAATCCCATTCGCTGCTCTCACGTCCAAGGTTTGGTGGCAAATAGTTCTCCAACGGAAAGCCACCAGGGCAACACCCCACTCATTACACTTCAATTCAAGAATCGGTAAGGGCACAGTCTCTTCCGGAATCCCACTAGGGGTGGTACCTGCAAACATGATAAAGGAAGAAACGCCTTCTTTATGGCAAAAAAGCTTGTACTGCCGATCTTCATAAGGAATGGATGAATCTGAGTTCCCGGCTAACGAACCCTTGGGAGACAATCCTATAGCACAACATACCCCTATGGGTTCATGGAAATGGAACTTAGGTGAGTGAAAGGACAGAGGAATGCAGCGGAAAGTGCAGCAAGAACTCCGACTCAGGGAAGAGGTCATCTTTTCAATTGCAAAGACCCAGAAGGGTAGCAGTGATGGAGAAAAAAAAAAGCATGGAAGAGGGAATTCAAATAGGGCCCAAGGAGGACTCTTCAGTTGCCAGTAACGCCTCGAAAACCGGATGAGAATCAATGGCATTACTAAAAGCCTACGACGGTATAGTATCCCTAGGCAATAATGAAGGGATAGTCTACTGTGTGACTGTCACGCCTTATCAGGCCGCCACGCTGGCATGACGGTTCAGGCAGTCATGATGGCTCCTAGGAATTTGAACCATCATCAAGACATTGAGCATCGCAATATTTTCCAAGTATGGCATATGGTGACATGCACGCATCAGCTTATTTTCACGCGATAACGGCAAAATATCGAATAAACGTGTAAGCCAAAATTCCCTGGTGGCAGCGAGAAGCGTGGGTAAGCCTATCTCATATGATAGCAACACGTGCGAGATAATGTGTAAGCCTATCTCCCAGGATAGCAGTCATACGGGGGATTACGCAAGGCTTATCGTTTTTAGGTTGAAATAGAAGCCATCTCATCCGACTAAAGTCTTCTCCTAAACAAGGGTAGATGCTATATTATTCAGCTAGAGTTCTTACCCGGGCAATGGCAAAGACCCTATTCACCTGCAGAAAACAAGGCATACGAGGCCTAGCATTTATGTAAACAAAGACATAGGCTAAGGCATGCAAAAGGGAGCATTCCATAAAACCGCGCATAAACGCGCACCACAAACAATTGTCACAGAAATTCAAAACATCCAGGCGTCAGGGCCATAAGAAAGAGCATGAAAATTATATTCGAAGGAGAGTCTAAAATGGTGGATCAACAGTGCTGCTGCATCATTCCCTACAAAATTATTTCAAGAGGGAGTCCCTCGCGGATAACTTAAGCGAGTTTGCTGCAAGCTCTTCGATGCGGGCTTTGATCTCCTCACGATGCTTCAAGCCAGCTTCATACTCCCGGGCCATCTGATCATACGCTTCTCTGCGCGCGTTAAGGGCTGTCGTCTCCTCTCTGTAGGAAGCATACTCATCCCCAAGACTGGCAGAGTTGTGTACTTTGATTAGTCTCTGCACGAGAAAGTCCAAGTCTAATCGTCCCGCTGCAGTCTCTTGAAGTCTCTGTATGATCGCAAGAAGATCTTGGGCACTAGCAGATGTGGTGCTTTAAGGAGTAGTCCTATATAATCTCTCCAAGAGAGCATCCATCTCTCTAAAAATATTCCCTCTGTCTTTCGGTGCCAGCTCTAGAACTCGAGAAAATGCAGCTGGAAAATTCACGCGCACTTTCATCAGCCATTCTAAACAGGCTTGGTCAATATCTGTGCATAAAGGCGGGACAAAACAATCAGAAAGATGCGAGCCTACGAGTCAGAGAATTATGAGAAGGGGGGATGAGCTTACCAGTCCCTTCGACAATTTGCTGAAGAGGAGCAATGGATACTGCTACCCGCAAGCCGGCACGAATTTCCCAAGCTAACTTTTGATCCGCTCTGACCTCGCGCGCAAAGTATGGTACAGGAATTATAAAATTCCTCGCAGATACAACGGGACCTGTGAGCCCCACACTTCAAAGGGATTCTCAGAATAGAGTGAGTCCAAATCAAAGCCTCCCGCAGGGCCATCGCTTCTTGCCGTACTTGCTACAGGGGATGGATTCAGATTGGCTGACTCAACCTTCTCAAAGTTTTGAGTGACGGGAGGATTGAGCTCAGCAGGAGCGGCACGCTCAACAGACACAGTGTCGCGTGCGACTTCTTCGGTATCCCTCTCGGATAGTACTTCAGGCTCGACGTTCATAGTCATTGTGCCCTACTCAGTACTTGTCCCTTGTTCGATATTAGCTTCATCCGAAGAAATAGGTATCGCTTCGGCAGAAGGAGCAATAAAATCTTGCTGCACCGGTAGTGCTTCCTCTTGCTCGATAACGAGCCCTGCGCCTGGATAACCCTCAACCGTTGGAGCTTCCTCCCTCAAGATTTTCTCTGGAGATCCTTGACCAAACATGTTGCCAACAAACTCAGGAATAACTATATCACTGCAAATTCGACGGTGTACCAAAGGGCAAGGGTCAGGTTCTGCAAAAAATAATATGCCATTATTGCACTCCCAAGAGGAAGAAGAATAAGAACTTTCACAGAAGGTTAAGCTGGAACAGAATGACAAGACCTCTACTGATATTATGTGCGGTACTTCCCCACTTATATGGGGTACCCGCGCAATTGTCATGTTGCAAATTATCGTCAAAACTCTTCAGCCTAGCATGACCTGCTCGGGAGTAAAAAGATTATGCACCGAGCGTAAAAAGAGAGGGGTATCACGTTTAACTAGATCAGTGGCCTACCTGAAGATTCCCCACACTGATCCCTTACCCATTTACGGATGTCAAAAATGGGCACGCCATGGCATAATGCGCAAGTTACAATTTCATAGTTCGATAAACCAAACTTAAAAATTGCACCTTCTTCGTCTTCATCGTCGACGAAGCCATGAATTGCTATCTGTGCCTGGTGTAACTCATTCGCAGTTTTTGGAGCAGCACGAGAAGGGCGTGAACGCCCGTAGAGTGTGCGCGGTCTTCGTGCCTCAGTTCTTTCTTGGTTAGCGATCTCAACAATGCTCTGTCTCTTGGCCCAATGCGCTCTTCCTCCGATAAATTTTCTTGCAGAGATCTTTCCTCCACCATATGCATGGACTCTTCAACGGCTTCCTCCTCAGTCATGATAACCTTTCCTTTGAGTGGGCTATCGTCATCATCTAAAGAAAGAAGACAGAAGGGGGTAAAATATATTCAAGGAAACTTTAATAAGAAAGGATATTTTCGGCCAAACCTTCTTTCTCCTAGGCGACAAAGTCTGAGTCTGGTTCCGGGAGCGATTTCTTCTTGGAAGAAGAGGGTTTCCTTTTCGCAGGAGAGGCCTTCTTGGGAGCTAGCTCATTTCGCGCGCGCTTCGGTTGCCGAGCTGTCAGATCGTCAGTCGCAGGGGCATCGGCACTTCTCTTTTTCATCTCTTTAAGGAAAGGCACAAGGAAGGCCTCGAGTCCATTCGAGATCACACTCCTAATCTCTTCTTCCATGCGCAGCACCGGAGGGATGGCGTCGTCAGCATATCTTTTCTTTGACCGACAGAGGTCAACAAGCCCCCCACTGCGATCCCCTGAGGCGAAGCGCCTTAAGCAACACTGTTGAGAAAAAAACAATGTATTAAGAAACATGGGGAATAAAAAGAAGAAAATATATAAGGAGTGATGCGGTAAAGACAATACCGCTTGAAAGTCTCTCCTACTGAGTCTGCGAGCTGAGGGAGTCCTGCATGACAGCAGTCTTCTTCACATCCAGGATTAGTTGTGGACATAGATGATCCGCAGCTAACAGTGAGTAGTACACATATGGGGCCAAACCCCGGGAAAGATTAGACTTGAAAAGGTAATCCTTGGACAAGGGTGCAAGCGCCTTGGGAACTTGCAGCTGAGTTCGCGGGCTTGTCAGACGCCTGACTTGGGTTTTCCAAAAGGCCACCCAACTAGTTTTTACCTTTCCTGTCCTACTTTTGGAAGGCTGCACAAGGGGGAGTTCCGCAAGAAGCAACCCACGGCTCTTCCCAAACACGATCCCGTCATAACAGTCCTTAGAAGGGAGATCGGACCACATGGGTGGCGAAATGGAGTAAAAACTCAGCTGAGGAGCCACGCAAAGAGGGTCAAAATGGACTTTTATGGGCGCATATCTGCAAGACTCGGTTCCAGGAGCATACTCTGCCAAAGCAGGCAAATTACCCCTTCTACACCAGTTCACGTATTGACTATAGTGACGGGGTCCGCTAGTAATGTGCCAAGCGCGGAGAGGAGTATCAATCTCGGGATACATGTCCCCCAGAAACATGATATTGTCCAACTCTTTAACATAAGGACGGGCCACAAACGAACTATCATCATCACACACCAACGGGAAATTACGGCGAGCATTCTTGGTGTTAAACCAACGCCATGATCGGGGACACAAGAAGGCTTCCTCGCAACTCGGAGCATTCCACAGCTCGACAGCAGTAGGAACAGGGGCATATGAAGGCCATCGCTCAAAACCCACATAGTCAAAAATCCAATGTTGGCAAAACACATGACATCAGCCCTACCCTGCGACTGCTCAACATTTTCCACTGCCAGATCGAGACGATAAAATAGGGAGCCCAAGACAGGAGGTCCGAGGGCAACCCTCTTACCAAGTGCAAGCTTCACCGCTAGTGGGAGTACATGGATAAAAACTCCATCTCGCGGACTCCCATCTATGAGGAAACGCGACAACCAAACACAAAGAAAACCACACAAGGAATATTCACACCCTTGTCCTACGGTGGAAATAGCCTCGGCTAGAGTCTCCATCTGGATTTGTTGAATAATGTGAGGTTTGGAAAAGTCCCTGAAGAAGAACATGATCCACTTAGACCATATATTCTTCGCGCCAGCAGAGACGGTCATGAAAGTCTCAGAAGCTTTTGTCACCTCGAGAGCCCACTTCGAAGTAGCCTTCCTCAAAGCCGCGATGCATTCCAGCATCTGACGGAAAAGAGCAATTTCCCCAACGGAGCTAAGTACCTCCAAAGGATCGAAGGCTCCCATTCTTGGAAGCATCAGCAAGTTCTCCACATCTTCCAGAGTAGGTGTGGCCTCACGAGAGGAGAAGTGGAATGTGTGAGTCTTTGGTGAATATCGCGAAAACAGGACCTTTAGCATGTCCTGGTCAGCCTTGAGATTCAAACCCCTGGTCGCGTGAACGGCATGATAAATTCGAGCATCCATCAGCACAGCCCCGTGATTGTCAAGGATATAGTCAGTCCACTCGTCCATCCAGTCCATTTTCTCCAAGAAAGCTTGGAAGAGAACATCATTGTAGGGGTAAAGGCTTGCCTCGATGCCACATCTGTGAACATCATGAGCCTCTGCTAGATCCCACTCTTCCCTATCTGGGTCAGCTTTTAGTTCCAAGGTCATGCCTGAAGAGGATGCCTCGAGGGCGTGCCCTCGGATGGAGGCCAAGTAGAAGTCATCACCCCAAAAGTAGGGGGCTTTTCGCCATAGCTCACTGGGTAGTTCTGGAACTTCGGTAGCCTTTTTGGGAGCCATTGCTGTAAGAAGAAGGATACCAGATCTCAATGAGTGATAAAGCATGCAGAGGGAAAAAGGGGGAGAAGGAAGCTGTAAGAAATTGACTACAAATTTCAAAAAACCAAGAGGTAGAGGTTGAAATCAACTTACCTTGTTCACGCCTGAGCACTCGAATCGCCCTCGAAAAGTTATCAAGGATTTGATTGCGAACTTGATTGAAGGACTCTGCTTCCTGTTGTGGGAGCTCTCTCTGATGCATACAAACTCAAAAGTGCAACAATGAAAAAGTTGCAATCGAAGGAATAGTAGGGTTTAAATAAACCCTTGAAGAGTCATGACTGTTGACGTTTGATGAGCCAAGCAACGCTTCGGAATCCGAGAAGTTTGACGTTTGATTAGCTATCCTTGCTTCGAAAATAGGCAAATTCGGATGACGTTTGATTAACTCGATAGAGGCCACGCTTCGTCAGAGGCTAGCCGGCACTTCCCGAACCCTAGGCAATCATGGATATGACTGGGGGCTATGGGAATTTGAATTCAAAATTCAAAGGGTCTGCCTGAACTTTACGCACGGTTGATTTTGCGCGACTGCACAACAGAAGAGCGCGTGACAATCACGCAAAAGGGGGCTATTGTAGATACTGCTTTCCAGACAGGCGGATCATTGCCATGTGGCAGCTATCCAGCACACCCTGTTGTGCCCCATCCACACCATATTACCACCCGTGCTGATCCACGTGGGGGCTACGAGACAGGCCCCCGCGCACCATAACACGGGACTTGTAGGGACTTAGTGGTTTGGAGGCTAGGGTAAGGCCCGTCGCGCGCATGCGACAACCAAGCTTGCGCGCGACCTCTGGTAACTGACTGAGAGATCCTAGGCTTACGTTTCCCATCAATGCGGCTGATTTCATAACGGTCTCCGATACTTGCCGGCAGATACGTAACGGTTCCTATATACACGGTCAAACGTGCCGTTGGGGGTCTATATTTAAGCCGCCACTTATGGTGCATTAACCCCTCAACGGTCACTTCCCCACTATATATAGGATCGTTAGCTCTTCGTTGCGACACAAGTCATATAATGGTCCAATACCATAAGCTTATTGTCACTCTCTCAAAGCAGTTACTAGTACTTACCCTCTCCCAACACACACCCTATAATTATTTGTGTTCTTATTCTCTACCTGAGGTGTATACTTGAATATCTCTTGAGGATTTCCTTGTACGTGAGGAGTATCGCGCACACCAACAAGAAAAATGAAAAAAATGTTAGGATCGTGCATAACTATCTTGAGAGTGATTGACCTATCAGCTATTCAACAATGATTGAAAGTATAAGAGATATCATTCATTTCCACGACATGAGGTTTGGGTAAATGCTCAATTTCCAAATCACAAACTAGAATTAAAATGCTACGATATTAACCAGCTTTATACAAGCACCAGACTCTAGAACAAGGACAATTTGCACCTTTACCAAGAGCATTCAGAATTTTCACTCTGTATGGCCGAGGAGCATTATTGGGCAACCTTTCATAAACCCACATAGTCAAAAAAACAATGTTCAAAAGTGACAGAATGTCATACCTACTTCCCGATTGAGCGGACGCGATTGAAATTTAATCTAGTCTATTGTATAAAGCTCCTAAGATAAGAGGTCCAAAAGAAACTTGTTGGCCGCAAGTAAGTAGCACAGCTAAATCAAGAACATGAAAATAAACACCGTATTGAGGTCCACCATTAATGAGATATCGGGATATCCATATCCTGATTAAACCACAGAGAATGTAATCAAACTCTGGCCGATTGAGATATGGCATTTGGTTTTTCGATTTTTTTGTTCATTCGCAATATCCTTCGGCGCATAGTCACGAAAGAAAAACACTATCAATCGCTTCAATGTATTTTTCCATGTTCATAAATATACTACGATTTCTCGGTAGATTCGACCCCAGCCCATCTAGTAGCAAACTTGCGAATATGTCCTATAAAATCTCGCATTTGTTGAAATAAAGCTACCTTGGTACTTGATCTAAGGAGGCTAATAGATCAAACATGTCCCATTGCGGGTAGATCTTACAATACCTGCATGTCTTCTAAAGTAGGAATAGCTTTGAAAGACTAAAAGTAAAAAATTATGTGCTTTAATAGACCATATAGATTGCAAAGGGTTGAGCATATTATGATCTAACTTCAATTTGTAACCATTTCTCGCACGAATAGCATGGTAAATACATGGGATCTTCAAAATACCTTCATGATGAGTTGAAAAATGAATGCTCCATTATTCCATCAAGTCAAGATTGTTGGAATAGATGTCCTAGAAGCAATCTAATTTAGTATGAACATTATTTTTGGCTAGAATAATCATTCTATTTTTTATGGAGATATTTAATATAATGAAGTCCTTAGATTACAATTGTTGTTTATCTTAAATATCCCTACTCTTTTATATTGATTCATAGGACGATCAACTATAGACCAGTATGTGGGTAGATTGATATGGAGATATCAAGTTTAGCACATGGGTCTGCATTAGGGGTAATGGCATACTATAATGACCCACCACGAGAAGGCTACATACAATTTATGTAAAGGTCACAAGCGCTTCTCACAGTGAAAATGGTATTGTGGTCCTTAGACTTGAAGTCACTAGATACTCTAGTTGTGGAGTATTATGTTTTGATATCACAAAACGCTAACCCGTTACTGGGTGGCAATAAAGGCAGTTATGGGACATAATAGGAAGCAAGCTTAGATATGGTAGTGATGTAGAGGGTATTTGTCCCTCCCACATAACGGGAGAAAATATCCAAAGCCACTCGAGGGGTAGTGCTTATAGAATGTCTGGCCAGACTGAGATAAATCAATATGGGATATTGATGTTATCTGCATGAATAAGCCTATTCCAAGGATCGAGAAACTATAGATTGGATAAACGAGTGTGACTTGTATGTCTCGTGTTATTCCGGATATAGAGACAAAGGGATGATACAATAAGGTAACATTAGTCACAAGTTTTGTCGGATCACTAACTATTTCTAATAGTTGGGTGACATAGATGTGTTGCTAGACACTGCTCTGTGTTAGTAATTGTTACTACCAACTAAGTAGAAACCTATGGGATCACACGCCCTATTGATTAAATTAGACTTGGGATTTAATTAGTAGGACTAATTAAATAGAAGGATGAATACGCAAACACAAGCAAACTTAGTATGACTAGTTTGCAAAGTGGACTAATCCGTGTATGGACAGGATTAGTATTGGGGCAAATATGTAGTTAATAAGGACTTATCAACTATATAAGGGCACTCCTAGCTTATTTTCTCATAAGTGCATCATTATTTTGAGAGAACAAAGCAAGGAGAGAGCAAGACAAGGAGGCCGAAACCCCCTGTCTGCCCCCTCCCTGTGTCGTCAGTCTCAGTGAGGCACGCGGCCTTGGGTGTCCCGTTTGCTCGATCTGCAATCCTAGGCATGGATATTCAGAGAGATGTGGATAGCATTATACGTAGAGTGGTCATTCAGACAAACAAGGTACACAACGTTGCTACCCTTACCACGTTATGATGGCTTGTCCTGCGATTCATGGAGGGTCTTGAACAGAATATATTTATTGTTTTTCGGCTGCGTAATCTGTATCAAAACCCTATAGTTGTATCAGAGCCACAGGTCATAGCGCATAACGTGGTTTTATGTCACTACAACAGATTCTGCTATCAGCGACCAGTTTCCTTCCGACTACAAGGATTATGGTCTTTAAAAGCAGTACAAACAGTCTTTTTTATCAGTCGGTCCTCTGCCTTGTCGTCTTTTATATTTTTAAAGACCAGCTGTGTTTTTGTCATGGGGAAACGACTAGTCATCCAAAATAAAAAATAATTAACGACTTGTAGTTTTTTCGGGAATGGATCTAAACAGAAATTTGACCAAACTATTGGGCGGGAAATGAAATTTTCGCTAAATTTTGGGGAGTGAAATGAAATCTCCCCAAGTGTTTTGGTGTCAAAATCAAATCATACCAAAAATTTATTTCACCCTCTATCTCTATCTGCTGGCCAACTAACAACTCTTCGCCATTACCCCCTTTCGACCTCCACATCGAATTCATATATCAAGAACCCTAGCTAACTCATCCTTTTCCACTCGACACCACCGCCAGCTCTCTCTCTCTCTAGCTCTCTCTCTATCTCCGCACAACCGTTGTCCTCTCGCCACCATCGTCTTTCTCCTTTCCCGAATCGATCGTTCTTCATTCCCATTGACTCAATCGGGCACCAGCTGGTTCAAATTTGAGAATGGAGGTTTGGCGCAGGAAGAGAAATAACATCCCTCACCGTTCACAAACATCTGTCCTCAGCACTGGTCCGTCGCTCTGTGTCTCTCTGTCTCAATTTGGTTTCTCAGTTTCTATTGATTATAAATGCGCTTTTCAATTTGGGTCTGTATGGTGACTTGAGCTCAGATCTAACAAGCTGTTTTCATTTCTATGACTTAAAAGGAGAAATTTTACTGTGATATCTGTATTTGTAGGCCGGGATCCATCTTTCATGCTTATAAATTGTATGTGCTTTAATTTTACTATGATATCTGCAAACATTTTAACTATGGGTAAATCCTGTGTTCGGATCTGCTAGCTGAGTGTAGAATACGGTATATATATGCGGTTTATCACATAACCAAGTGGTTGCTGTTAACTGATTGGAAAGTGTGTATTCATGGGCTGAATGCTATATCTATGCGGCAACATACGATAGGAATGTGTGTTTTAATGTGTAGATAATTTGGCTAGTTGAACGTGATGTGGATGAAACTGAGGTAGCTGAAAATGTGCATGTCTCCCAATTTATGTGTACGGTATGAAGTTTTTAAGTACCCTATGTTATTGTTGCAAGTTCATAATCTGATGTGTCCAAACATTTAGTTATGTAAGAGGCCATGATGATATGGATCTACAGAATTCACTCATTGAAACTGTTAGAGTGTAAATGCCAGGCAAGGCAAATTTATTTTTTCAGCCTGCTGTTGTCATCTCTTATTTGTTAATGAGTACTGATCTGATCCTCTTCATGCTCACTGAAGAGGCCGTTATGATATGGATCGTTCGAATTGACTTTGTAGCCGATACAGTGTCATGATATGCATGGCGAGGCAAAATCCTTTTGCAGCCTGTGATCATGGACGTATTATCTGGTTTTCACGAGTACAGATCTGAGCCCATTTCCGTATTTCCCTCCGTTCATTCCATTTTTGTTATTATTTATTTCTTCCGTTCAACCTTTGTATTTTGCCGGCACTTGTGAAGGTCATTTTGACCCGCTGATAATGTTGGCATTTTAATGCAAACATTTATGCATGAAACCCGGGTAAAAGTAGCCTTCACAAGTGCCGGCATTTGGTAGCGGATGAAGGGATGAATTTCCAATTAATTAATGCTAGTTCATTAATAAGTTAGTTTATTGCAAAAGGAAATTATCAATTAATAAAAAAATAGAAATTATATGAGGTAAATCACAGTACATAAAAGTCTTGACCTTGTTGCTAGGTGTACTTGTGATGGGTATTTTGACCAGCTGATTATTAATGTTGGCAAAATGATGCAATCATTAATTTGTGTGCCTCCAAATCGGGTTGAAATGTCCTTCACAAGTACTCGTAGACTACAGAGGAAGAAAGGTTAGAATTAGCAACGAATGGTGTTGGGTTCACTTCAAGTCTATGTTATGGGTTAATGCTTCAACATCTTGGGAAGTTATGAATGATCTCATGATGAATATATGAAATATAATAGATATCTTAAACGGATCAATGTTGAGCTGTATTTGTAGGTGCTCCATCTTTCATGATTCTAATTTATATGAGGTACATTGTCTCATAAATAACTGTTGCTTTCAAGATATTAGTGGATCTTAATTGAAAATATTGGTTGTCATGAGTACTGATTTGGGCCTCTTCATGATATTATGATGTTCTTCATGCTCACTGCTTGCTGACTGTAAGAGGTCGTGATGATATGGATCGTTCGAATTCACTCTTTGTAGCCGATAGAGTGTGATATGCATGGCAAGGAAAAATCATTTTGCAGCCTGTGATCATCGATCTCTTATCTGGTTTTCATGAGTACAGATCTGAGCCTCTTCATTCTCACTGAAGAGTCGATGATGATATGGATCTATTGAATTCACTCGTTGTAGCCCATAGAGTGTGATATGCATGGCTTAAGGCAAAATCCTTTTGCAGCCTGTGATCATCGGTCATATCTGCTGGTTTTAATGAGTACTGATCTGATCCCCTTTCTGTGATTTACCCGGAGGGGTCAAGTTTCTCTTGTGTAGTACTGATATGAGCCTATTATTGGTTTTTATGATGCTCATTATGCGCGCTGCTTGGCTAGTGCTTTGTCACTGTAAGAAACCCTGATGATATGGATATGCATTTATGTATATAATTCACTCTATTATTGCATGTGCGTCAGTAACGACAGCAAAATCCCCACCCTTTAAAGAGGAGGAGGTGACCAGTGCTCTCACACGGCGGTCTCCACTGTATGTGAATGCTCCAGTGGTCGTCTTTGATTCAGAGGATGAAAAGGATGACCCACCGAAAATGTATGCATCCTAGGAATGCATGAAGCCTGCAGCTGAACGCAAAAAGAAAGTCAATCTACTTGAAGGTAACAGAATTGTTGAAGTGCCTGTGGAAATCTTCGAAGGAATGGGTGAATCTGTCGATCAGAGAACAGCAGATGTGTGGGGCAAAGGAAAAGGAACCAAAAGAAGCTAGATGCTGCTATCTTTGTTGTAACTTTTGCTTTTATTGCTGTTATATATGTTATATTGAATCTTTGCCTTTAAGTATACCAGAAACATTTTATGTGACAGATATGTGAACAATGCTAGCTATGTGTAACTACTACTTAATTGTGTTTTATATATTAACTTATAATCATGTTCAAGGACCGTACAACTTTTTGATAACTAGGTAAAAACTTTTCTTTTTAGATTTTTTTTTTTTTTTTTGATAATTAGGTAAAAACTTAAACGTTCACATATGTCATCAACAAGATTCTAAATTGGTCAGCTTTCTGTAAAAAATATGAACTTCCACACACCAATATATAAATATTGATGAAATTGCATCAAAAAATGCAATTAGTTGAGATAACTACAGAGTTCTCTTTAAAAAAATATAATAAAAATCGGCCCCTGGCCGATCGGCTGCTTACTATAAAGCCGGCATTTTTTGTGAATTATCGCTTACATAAATTATGGTTAAACATAAACCGAAAAGTCACCTCTAATGTGAAAGTTGGTTTAGAAGGTTTGGTCAACTACGAAGCAAGTGATGTCTCAACTTTAATTTCGGTTTCTATATATATATATATATATATATATATATATATATATATATATATATATAGTTTTGGACGAATAAAGTCAACGGTTATTGAAAATGTCAACTACAGTAAAATGTGAGCTCGTAAGTCAACTCCATTGTCAATGACTGATCCTACACTTGACTTTTTGAGGATATACAACGTCAACTATGTAGTGAACAGATAACTTTTTGGTCTCCACTTTGTCAGATTAGTAAGTTCGCACGAAGGAAGTCAACGTAAAGGAAAAGGTCAACTGTACAGTCAAATTAGGTGATCGAGCTCATAAGTCAACTGCATTGTCAATGAATGATCCTATATACTTGACCTTTTGAGGTTATACTACGTCAACTATGTAGTGAACAGATAACTTTTTGGTCTCCAGTTTGCAAGATTAGTAAGTTCGCACGAATAAAGTCTACGTAAAGGAAAAGGTCAACTGTACAGTCAAATTAGATGATCGAGCTCATAAGTCAACTCAACAGTCAGTGTACCATAAACCCTAAACCCTAAACCCTAACATTGACTTTCGAGGTTATACTAAGTCAACTATGTAGTGAACATACAACTTTTTGGTCTCCACTTGGTCATATGGATAAGTTCGCACGAAGAAAGTCACCGTAAAGGAAATGTGAAAGTGTGTAATGTAGACTAAATACAGGACCTAAATACTCTAGAAGGGGGGTTGAATAGAGTATGGAATTTTTTGCAAAACTCAAAACTTAACAGATTAGCTTTGTGTGAAACTCAAATCTCAAGGATTTGAGATTTTAGAGAACTGTCTGAAACTTTGAAAGTCAAAATACAAAGCTTCAAGGCCTTGAACTATTATCAATTCTAAACAGCTTATGAACCCTAGTTTTATTTGAGTTGTATGCTGCAGATAATAATCAAACTGTAAAGTAAATAACACAAAGCAATTTACAGAGTTCAGTCCCAATGGACTTAATCTCTGCCTGAGGGATCTAATCCCACCAGGATGGGGCAAACACTTCTTATTACTCACACAGAAACAGCCCTAGATCTTCAAGCCTAAGTGATTTCCCTTACACCGAAACAGCTTGTGGTTCCAAACCTATCTAGTTCCAGCTACTAACTGTTGAGCTAACAAGAACCTCTTGTTGTTCAGTTGAACAACCAACCACTAGGTTAAGTGAGGTTTAAGATAATTAAAAGATACACATATTACAAAACAAGTGAAGAACACAGTAGAAGAGATAAGCTATTGAAGCCTGGATGTGTTCTTCTGGAATCTGGATTGATTTGATCTTCTGGAATCTAAATTGAAGCTTGAATCCTTGTGTGTTTGAATGAATGATCTACCACGAATTTGTCACACCTTTCTGAGTATTCTGCAAGCCTCTCTCCCTTCAAAATTCAAACCAGTCTCTTTTATCCACAGCTGCAACTGAATGAGAGATTTTAGGATCTCAGCTCCTACAAATCCTCCTTCTGTTTTCAATTAAATTCCAAACAGCTCTAAGTGGATATCCGTTGGAGTTTGTTGAGATTGCTCTTGCACGTTAAACAGCCCTGCAACAGCAATGAAACACAGCAACAACAAAATCCAAAAACATAACAGTGCTATGACTGTTTGGTTATCCAGTTTCTGATAAAACTGGTAAAAAGATTAAAAAAGTAATATGTTTAACTTCTGAAACATATAGATCATGAAAACAATTTTAAGACTCTTAGAAGTAAATGAATAATCACAATAATAAGAATCACAACCTTCAAGAAAGAATCAACTTAGTTCTGTAAAATATGTCAGCAGCTCAAGGCACATCTCAAGGCCTTGGAGCTCTGAACCTGCTTCACAGATATTCAAAGTTAAACCCAGAAAACTTTGATTCTTCCTGTTCTGATCATTTGTAATTGTGTTAGATATGTAAATAGTGTAAACTATAAGTATATGCAGTAAATCCCAGATTTGTATAATCAGATATCCAGTCTGCAACACAGAATTGTTAGAACATATAGCAATATAAAACAACTCTCAAGGCTTTGAAGCTCCGTCGGTATCTCAAGGCCTTGGAGTATCTGAAATGCTTTGCTTCTTATATCTTTGTCTTTGTCTTTCATCACTCAAAACAATTACCATCCAAAACACATTCAAGGGTCTTTGAATCAACAATCTCCCCCTTATGAAAGACAAAACCTTTAGCCTTGTATAGATTTCCTGCCACTTATTATGACAATTAGATAACCACAAAATGCAGATACAATAGAAAATAATACCAGATAGATAACCGGTATACCACAGATAATCAGCAAAAAATTTACATATAACCACAGTAATATAAAAACACAACTGATTAAACCAAAACATCTGACTATTATTATTATTATTCAAATACTGCAAACACATACTGCAAACACAAAAACACATAATTTCTCCCCCTTTTTGACTTTCATCAAATAAGGATGAAGAAATGTTGGATCATTACTCAGAGTCATTTAAAAAAAAAAAAAAAAAAAAAAAAAAAAAAAAAAAAAAAACATGATTATTGCTAAAAAGTCAAGGCCTTGAGATCAGAAAAGAAGAAGGGAAAGAAATAAAAGGTCAAGGCTTTGGAATCTCTGATCTTCACTTCTTCTTTGATGTCTGGCCTTTCTCTGAGCCTTCTCCAACTTCTTCTTCACTTGCAGCATCTTCAGCAGACTGATTACCTTCTTGTTCAGCTTCCACTTCTGCAACAACTTCTTGAATTATCTCATCCACTTTATTCTTAACCTGTACTGAATCCCCCTCTGTAGCTGCATCAACACCTGTGTCTTCACCAGCATCTTCTTCATCAGTTTGTTCATACAAATCCTTAGAAGTAAGCACTACTGGAATTGTCTTCTTTTTCTTCTTCAGAAAATCTCCCAGCCTTTCATCTGAATCCACACTGGTGTCATGACTAGTAGCAGAAGGTATCTTCTCCAAATTCAAACCCTTGATGACAACATCCAGCTTTCCATTCATAACACCCATCAAGCCCTTGAACTGGTTGAATTCAGCTGACAGGTCAAATAACCTTTGTCTGAGATCTTCAATCTCAACCTGCTGATCTTCAAACTTCTCAACCAACATAGAGTAATCCTCATTGGCTTGTCCTTTCCCTGATGTAGCCCCCTTTGGCTTCACAAACTCCTTCTCTGCAAGTTCCTCCTTTGACAAATCTGAATAAAACATCCAATGTCCTTTTCCAGTCTGAACAACCCCGATCCTCTGAAGTGCAGTCTCATCAATCAACCCAAAACCTCCAGTAATATTTTCCTCTCCTTTCACAGGTACATCAACGTATTCAAAGAAAAGATGTAACAGGTTGGCATATGGAAGAGGACGGTTTCTAGTTCTGGTTGCACAATAAATCATATGCTCCATAACAACTGTTGGCAAGTCTATCTCAAACCCTTGAGATATCAGATACATCAAAATAAGAACCTTATCAGTAACCAAATCGCTTGAGTTCTCCCTAAGAACTACACTTCTCATCAGAATTGTAAACAGGATTTTGGCTTCACAGTTAAGCACATAGTGTGTCAACTGCTTTGGACCAGAGGGTACACCATCAATGAAAAACATCTCCTTTGCCTTATCCAGACACTCATTCCTATCAGGGTAATCTCCAACATTATATTTCCTAGGAATTCCCAAGACTTTGGCAAAAGTCCTATGATCTAACCTCAAATCTACTCCAGCCACTTTTGAAGTTAACACCATTTTATCATCACCTTCAGAAACCAAATTCAGATAAAATAACCTAGTTAACCTAGGATAGGCCTTTGAACTAGGATTTAACACCTTCCAAACAGCAGTTTCTCTTAACTTTCTCATACATTCAATATCCAATTTATCCAACAATTCTTCAGAAACCTGTTGGGTTTTGACGTAGGTAACGCAGCGGAATAACAAAATTAATCCTACTCAAAGCCCACCAAGGATCACAGGAAGAGACATCATAACATGATCAAGGACATAGAAGATGTGTACCTTTTGATTTGTGAGATCACACGAAGAATGATGTCCTCGTCTCTACGGTTGATCCACGTCTAGAGGTGAGATCTAGATTCTTCCTTCAATCAAGTGCTAGCTTGAACCTTGGAGGAAGAGGGATGAAGATCAAAGCAACAAAGCAACAAAGGAGGGGCGGCCTTCTTTTTGCCGTCGGGTAAGGGGGGCGGACGGGGCTAGGGTTTCGGCCCTAGCTCTTGTCTTGCTCTCTCTTTTGCTCTCTCCCACTCTTTGTGTGTTATGACTAATAACTCATGTAGTGGGAAGGAAGCTAGAGCCTCCTTTATATACTCCAACAACTCCTTGTTGTTTCCATAAAAGAGTTTTCTTGTTCTAGTAGGACTAGAACTATTCCCTTCCTTGCAAATTAGTCCTACTAAGTTTGCAAGGTGTTGCACAATGATCCTTCTATTAATTAATCCATATTAATTAATCCCAAATCTAGCTCTACTCTATTTGACGTGTGACCCCATAGGTTTCTATATAGTTGGTAGTAACTATTACTAACATGGAGCGGTGTCTAGCAACACATCCATGCAACCCAACCAATAGAAATAGTCAGTGATCCCGACAAACCTTTGTGCCCAATATGTCATATTGCATTATCCCTTTGTCTCCATATCCGGATTGGACACGAGACATAAATAGTCACACTCGTATATCCAATCCATAGTTCCTCGATCCTGGGAATATGCTTATGCTTGCAGATAACATTAATATCTCCATATCAATTTATCTGAGTCTGGCCAGACATTCAATAAGCCTCATCCCTCGAGTGGCCGTGGATATTTACCCCATTATGTGGGAGGGACAAATCCTATCTACATCACTACGATCTCTAAGCTTGCTTCCTATCACGCCCGATAGCCACCTTTATGATTACCCAGTTACGGTGTAACGTTTGATAACATCAAAGCGCAATATTTCACAACTAGAGTATCTAGTGACTTCAAGTCTAAGGATTGCAATAATATTAGCACTACGAAAAGCGATTGTGACTTTACATAATATAATGTATCCTTTTCGTCGTGGTTCAATCCAGTATGCCATTACTCCTAATGCATACCCATGTGTTAGACTTGATATCTCCATATCAATCTACCCACATACTAGTCTATATTTGATTGTCCTATTAATCAATATAATGGACTAGGGACATTTAAGATAAATGACACAATTTATCTAAGGACTTCATTATATTAAATATCGCCATAAATAATAAATGAATATTCTAGCCAAAACATTGTTCATACTAAATCTACGATTGCCTCTAGGGCATCTATTCCAACAGTCTCCCACTTGCACTAGAGCCAATCTGGCGCATCTTGTATGCCTATAGATCTGGCGTGCCCTTCATGCTTTCGCTGCGCAAGAGGTTTCGTGAGCGGATCTGACACGTTGTCATCTGTCGGAATCTTGCATATCTTCAATATCCTCGATCGATCATATCACGAATAAGATGGAATCTCCTAAGTACATGCTTTGACTTTTGGTGCGATCTTGGTTCCTTCGCCTGTGCGATTGCCCCAGAGTTGTCACAGTACAACTCTATGGGATCCACTATGCTAGGGACCACACCGAGCTCAGTGATAAACTTCTTTATCCATACTGCCTCTTTTGCTGCTTCCGCAGCAGCAATGTACTCAGCTTCTGTTGTAGAATCAGCAACTGTGCCTTGCTTGGAACTCTTCCAGCTCACAGCTCCTCCATTCAGGCAAAACACTTATCCAGACTGCGATCTGTAATCATCCTTGTCGGTTTGGAAGCTTGCGTCAGTGTAACCCTTTACACTTAGCTCTTCCATTCCTCCAAATATCAAGAACACATCCTTAGTTCTTCTCAAGTACTTTAGGATGTTCTTGACAGCAATCGAGTGACTCTCACCCGGATTGGACTTATATCTGCTCACCATACTCAACGCGTATGATACGTCTGGTCTAGTACATAGCATGGCGTACATGATGGATCCTATGGCCGAAGCATAGGGTATCCTGCTCATGCGGTCCTTCTCCATCTCGTTGGAAGGACAGTCATTCTTTGAAAGAGTGACTCCATGTGACATGGGCAAGAATCCCTTCTTGGAATCTTGCATGTTGAACCTCTTCAACACCTTGTCAATATATGTACTCTGACTTAGGCCAAGCAACCTTTTAGATCTATCTCTATAAATCTTTATACCCAGTGTATAGGCTGCGTCTCCTAAGTCTTTCATCGCAAAGCACTTTCCTAGCCAATCTTTAACAGATTGCAGAGTAGGAATATCATTGCCAATGATTAGTATGTCATCCACATACAAGACCAGAAATACTATAGAGCTCCCACTAACCTTCTTGTAAACACAAGGCTCATCTTCGTTCTTGATGAAGCCAAACTCTTTGACCGCGTCATCAAAACGTCGATTCCAGCTCCTAGAAGCTTGCTTTAATCCAGAAATGGACCTATGCAGCTTACAGACTTTATTGGCATTCTCTGGATCCTCAAAACCCTCTGGTTGTGTCATATACACATCCTCAAGGAGGTTCCCATAAAGGAACGCTGTTTTGACATCCATTTGCCAAATCTCATAGTCGTAGTATGCTGCAATAGCAAGTAAGATTCGAATGGATTTAGTCATGGCGACTGGTGAAAAGGTCTCATCATAGTAAATACCATGAATCTGTCTATAACCTTTGGCCACCAATCGCCCCTTGTAGGCAACTACCTTGCCATCCATGTCGGTCTTCTTCTTGAAGACCCATTTGCACCCTATGGGTCGAGCCCCTTCGGGTGGTTCCACCAAAGTCCATACTTTGTTGGTGTACATGGAATCCATTTCGGATCTCATGGCTTCTAGCCACTTCTTAGAGTCTGGGCCATTCATGGCTTCTCCATAGTTTGCAGGCTTATCATCCATGAGTGGTACGTCATCGGGCTCAGTCACGAGAAGTCCATACCTCTCTGGCTCATGACGCACTCTTCCTGATCTACGGAGTTCCTGTGTTACCTGAACAGGCTCTTCCACAACTTCTTGTGGTTCCTCTTCATGTTCCATTATTGGTTCAGTGGTTTGTGGTTCATGAATTTCTTCAAGTTCTACAACCCTCCCACTTGCTTCTTTAGAGACTAGTTCTCTTTCTAGAAACACGCCGGTCCGAGCAACAAACACTTTGTTCTCGGTAGGGTTATAGAAATAATATCCTTTAGTTTCCTTAGGATATCCCACAAACTTACACTTATCTGCTTTAGGCCCGAGCTTGTCTGTTTGTAAACGCTTTACATAGACGTCGCAGCCCCAAATCTTCATAAACGACACTATGGGACGCCTCCCAGTCCATATCTCATATGGCGTCTTCATGACTGATTTGGATGGAACACGGTTAATGGTAAAACCTGCCGCCATTAGAGCATGTCCCCAAAAGGATATCGGAAGATCTGTTTGAGACATCATAGATCGCACCATATCTAATAGAGTGCGATTCCTCCTCTCAGATACACCATTCCATTGTGGTGTTCCGGGTGGAGTGAGCTGGGATACTATCCCACACTCTCTAAGATACTCATCAAACTCTTGGCTTAAGTATTCTCCTCCACGATCCGATCGTAGGGCTTTAATACTCTTGCCAAGTTGCTTCTCTACTTCACTCTTGAATTCTTTGAACAATTCAAAGGATTCGGATTTGGCCTTCATAAGGTATACAAATCCATATCTACTGAAATCATCAGTAAATGTGATGAAGTAGGTATAACCACCTCTGGCAGGCGTGGGGAATGGCCCGCATACATCAGTATGTATGAGCGCCAATAACTCACTAGTCCGTTCGCCTTTCTTATTGAAAGGGGACTTTGTCATTTTTCCTAATAAACAAGATTCACATGTCTCATATGATTCCAAATCAAATGAGTCTAGAAGTCCATCCTTATGGAGTCTAGATATGCGTTTCTCATTTATATGGCCTAAACGACAGTGCCATAGATATGTAGGATTTAAATCATTAGTTTTAATCCTTTTAGTATTTATGTTATAGATTGGATTATTTAGATCAAGGATATACAATCCATTAGACAAATGCGCACTACAATAGTGCATACTATCAAAATAAATGGAGCAACACTTGTCCTTTATTGAAATAGAAAAACCTTTCTCGTCCAAACAAGAAACGGAAATAATGTTTCTGCTCATAGCAGGCACATAAAAGCAATTGTCTAATTCTAAAATAAGTCCAGAAGGCAAAGATAGCTCATAAACGCCTACAGCTAATGCAGCAACCTTTGCTCCATTCCCGACGCGCAAGTCTATCTCCCCTTTTCGCAATCTTCTACTTCTTTTCAAATCCTGCACATTACGACAAATGTGAGAACCACATCCGGTATCTAATACCCAGGATGATGAAATAGAAAGATTGACGTCTATAACATAAATACCTGGCGGTGGTGGAATCACTATTCCAAGATTCTTATCCTCCAGATATTTAGGGCAATTCCTCCTCCAGTGACCCGGCTGGCTGCAGTAGTGACATTCACCTTTAGCCACGCCTCCACTAGGCTTTAGGGCATCCTTGGATTTCGCAACTTTCTTGCGTTTTCCTTTTGAAGTAGATGCAACTGACTTGCCCTTCTTCTTGTGTACCATCATTATGGCCTTGCCCTTGCCTTTATTGATGCTTTGCTCAGCTGTCTTTAGCATGTTCAATAGGTCTGGCAAAGACTTGTTGATCTCATTCATATTATAGTTCATAATGAACTGATTATAACTGTCAGGCAACGATTGCAAGACGAGATCAGTCGCCAAGTCCTGGCCGAGTGGGAACCCCAGTCTCTCAAGGTTCTCTATGTACCCGATCATTCGGAGTACATGAGGGCCTACTGGATTCCCTTCTGCAAGACTACTTTTGAACAATGCTTTAGACACTTCATAGCGCTCATGCCTTGCCTGTTCCTGAAACAATTGTTTCAAGTGTCTGATCATATCATAGGCTTCCATGTTCTCGTGTTGCTTCTGAAGCTCACCAGTCATGGTACAAAGCATGAGGCAAGTCACGTCATTAGAATCATCAATATGTTTCTGACGTGCCCTTACTTCCGCTAATAGAGACTCATCTTGTGGTGGGTCTGGAATTGGAGTGTCCAAGACGTACAGCTTCTTTTCTTGCTTGAGGACAATCCTCAAGTTTCTGTACCAGTCAAGGAAATTCGTTCCAGACAATTTATCCTTCTCAAGGACAGATCGTAGGGATGAACTCGATGCGTTGTTGTTTGCCATTTGGAATTCTACAAAAACGAGAAATATGCAATTTTAGTATTTTGAACAATTTGACTATATTTAACAATGGCTAGATCATCAAATATAGCTCCCACTATTTTTCTCGGTTTAATAGCCCTCACCATTAAAGCGGAAAATATCTTTATACTTTCTAGTGGGTCCAAGATCCTTATTTCACTTCTTCTTGAGCTTGCTTTGGCAAGTCACCCAAGAATTGGTTATTTAGGTAGGAACCATTCCAATTGCATCACATGCAACTCTTGGTCCAATTAGGTGAATAAATTCCTTTTATTCTTTATCCAATTGGATAACTCCTAATTGTCATGCCTCTAAGCTCATCAATCCAATTGATTCTTTCCTAGTTGCGTCCAACCTCTTGTTTTCAACATACACGCATTACTAGCTTGCGTCGTCCGCAACACATCATGAAAAATTAAAATCCCCTTGCTTTGGCAAGCCCGAATTTTAATAGTCCATGATCATGAAGGGTGTTTTGGCAAGAGAAGGCAAAACGCAATATTTAGTTGAGGGATTTCTTTTAATTCGTTTGGTTGATCTTTATCAACATGGTCTACTTATTTGGATTGGGCTATCCACAATAAAAGACCAACCTTGTTTATTATTATCTTGTTATCGTTTTGCTTGTAGCGCCATACACACAAAATAAATAACAAGGCATGAATAATAAACATCCACAAAAATAAAAACGTGGCATGGATATGGCCTCTAGACTAATGATATTATCAAGCCAATGATAATATCTAATTGCCCTAAAGTGCCGAGCTCATCTCCATGTGCTCCACCATAGCTGCGCGCCTAGGGATGTCTTTTGGCTCCTTTGGTTCTCCGGTCTTCTTCTCCATGTTCTTGGCTATCATTTAAATATTTCTAATTCTAGCCTAACATCTAGAATAAATAAATAACAAAAGCCTCACATGTCGAGGAGAAAAAGAACGACTCGCAGGCCGTAAAACTTAATTAATTATTACATTAATTTGATCAGCTCGCAGGCCGTAAACCAAACCAAAAAACAATAAACATCCACAATCCTAGGCCATATCCATCCACCATGCAATAAAGCACATAATACAGTTAAAACCAATTTTTAACGCGCTTGTTTAATTTTAATGAAATTGGGTAACTAGGGTTTCACAACGGTCCAAAGGGTCCAAGCCAACAAGTGGCCCGAACCCTAGGACCGCCGCACGCCTAAGGGGGCCGCGGCCTTGCTTGGCGCCCAAGGGAGGGGCGGGCGGCTAGGGTTTCGGCCCTAGTCCCCTTCCTCCTTCCTTGTTGCCCAAGCAAGGTTGTTTCCTTATGGATTTAATTCCATAATTTTGTTTCCATAATTGAAAACCCCTTTTCAATCATGTGCCCATGAACCCTAATTTTTCAAGAACCCAATTATTCACATCCTATGTGATTAAACTCACCAATTCTAACATCCAATGTTAAATTAGGTCTTGTTTTATTGAATCAAATTCAATATTGCATCTACTATGCCAATTTTTCAGTTTTCGCGTAATAAACAATAATACGGTGTATGAACTGAAATCGTAAACACATAATATCATGTTATGCTCTACGACCTGTGGCTCTGATACCACTGTTGGGTTTTGACGTAGGTAACGCAGCGGAATAACAAAATTAATCCTACTCAAAGCCCACCAAGGATCACAGGAAGAGACATCATAACATGATCAAGGACATAGAAGATGTGTACCTTTTGATTTGTGAGATCACACGAAGAATGATGTCCTCGTCTCTACGGTTGATCCACGTCTAGAGGTGAGATCTAGATTCTTCCTTCAATCAAGTGCTAGCTTGAACCTTGGAGGAAGAGGGATGAAGATCAAAGCAACAAAGCAACAAAGGAGGGGCGGCCTTCTTTTTGCCGTCGGGTAAGGGGGGCGGACGGGGCTAGGGTTTCGGCCCTAGCTCTTGTCTTGCTCTCTCTTTTGCTCTCTCCCACTCTTTGTGTGTTATGACTAATAACTCATGTAGTGGGAAGGAAGCTAGAGCCTCCTTTATATACTCCAACAACTCCTTGTTGTTTCCATAAAAGAGTTTTCTTGTTCTAGTAGGACTAGAACTATTCCCTTCCTTGCAAATTAGTCCTACTAAGTTTGCAAGGTGTTGCACAATGATCCTTCTATTAATTAATCCATATTAATTAATCCCAAATCTAGCTCTACTCTATTTGACGTGTGACCCCATAGGTTTCTATATAGTTGGTAGTAACTATTACTAACATGGAGCGGTGTCTAGCAACACATCCATGCAACCCAACCAATAGAAATAGTCAGTGATCCCGACAAACCTTTGTGCCCAATATGTCATATTGCATTATCCCTTTGTCTCCATATCCGGATTGGACACGAGACATAAATAGTCACACTCGTATATCCAATCCATAGTTCCTCGATCCTGGGAATATGCTTATGCTTGCAGATAACATTAATATCTCCATATCAATTTATCTGAGTCTGGCCAGACATTCAATAAGCCTCATCCCTCGAGTGGCCGTGGATATTTACCCCATTATGTGGGAGGGACAAATCCTATCTACATCACTACGATCTCTAAGCTTGCTTCCTATCACGCCCGATAGCCACCTTTATGATTACCCAGTTACGGTGTAACGTTTGATAACATCAAAGCGCAATATTTCACAACTAGAGTATCTAGTGACTTCAAGTCTAAGGATTGCAATAATATTAGCACTACGAAAAGCGATTGTGACTATACATAATATAATGTATCCTTTTCGTCGTGGGTCAATCCAGTATGCCATTACTCCTAATGCATACCCATGTGTTAGACTTGATATCTCCATATCAATCTACCCACATACTAGTCTATATTTGATTGTCCTATTAATCAATATAATGGACTAGGGACATTTAAGATAAATGACACAATTTATCTAAGGACTTCATTATATTAAATATCGCCATAAATAATAAATGAATATTCTAGCCAAAACATTGTTCATACTAAATATACGATTGCCTCTAGGGCATCTATTCCAACAAAACCATACTACAGAAAGCTACCTTAGATGAAGCATAACCTTGCATCCATACAGTTCTAACCTCAGAACTAACAAACCAGTCTGTAGGAAGTACATTCTTACCTTGATAACCTTTCTTGGTTGCAGCAGCAACCTGCTTAACCCTAGTTTTCTTCTCTGAGGGTTTGCTCTTTTCTTGTTCTCCTTCAGATGGTTTCTTCTTGCTTTCTTGAGCAGATTTCCCCTTTTCCTCTTCACCAGTCTTTTTCTTTTCTCCCCCTTTCTTCTTCTCTGACCTAGGTTGATCACCACCCTGAGTTTGTGTCTCCTCCTGTGGATCATTGCTTAAGCCTTCATATCCCTTCTCAGTTCTGGACTTCTTTGCAGGAGGAGTGTCCTTAGGCAAGCTCTGAGTGTTTTCTGAATCTGAATCAGAAATCACTATCTTCTCCTTCTTATTTGCCCTCTTTTTGGATCTGCTAGAAGGCTTTCCCTGTTGCTGAATTCTGGCTGATTTGCGCTCCATTTTGGGGTTTAGGGTTTTGAGAAGAGAATGTGATTGAGAGAAACTGAGAGAGAGAGAAGAATCGTAGAGAATTGAGAGAGAATGAGAAGAAAAAGCCCTGACTTCCAGCTTAAGTAGGTTGAAAAAGGATGAGTCATAAAAGGACTCTGCTAAATCAACATGCAAAATAGAATCTTGAAAAAAAATATTTTTGGATGTTTTAGAAAATTCTCTGAGTAATTCAAATATTATACAGTTATCTAAAAAGATAAGATATAATATTTGATGATCCATTTTTAAAAAAAAAAAATTACAGACATTTTCAAGACCTGGAGAACAATCTCAAGGCCTTGAGATTTTCTGCAGTTTAAGAAACTTCAAAGCTTTAAGCTATACTTTCAAGGCTTTGTAAAGTATAATCTCAAGGCTTTGAGATTTCAGCACATAATCACATATAAGTACTAATACTCCCCCTAAACCAATGCATCCTTGTTTAACATCCCCAATTCAAGCCTTAGAGATGAAAACCCATCATCTGGCAAATGTTTAGTAAAAATATCAGCAATCTGCATTGAAGTAGAAATAAAATTTAAAACAACATCACCTTGTTGTGCATGATCTCTAAGGAAGTGATGTATCACATCTATGTGCTTGGTTCTTGAGTGCTGGACTGGATTCTTAGAGATTGAAATAGCACTAGTGTTGTCACAATGAATAGGCACATTTCTGAAATTGTAACCAAGGTCTCTAAGTTGCTGAGCAATCCATAAAACTTGTGAACAGCAAGATCCAGCTGCAATATATTCAGCTTTTGCAGTTGATAATGCTACAGAATTTTGCTTTTTGGAATGCCAACTGACCAATGAAGATCCAAGAAATTGACAGCATCCAGAAGTACTTTTCCTGTCTACTGTATATCCTGCAAAATCTGCATCTGCATAGCCACTCAACATAAAATTAGATATTCTTGGATACCAAATCCCTAAGTCTCTGGATCCATTCAAATATCTAAAAATTCTTTTGACTACAGTTAAATGACTTTCCTTAGGATCTGCTTGGAATCTAGCACACATACAGACCCTGAACATAATATCAGGTCTACTAGCAGTTAAATACAACAGTGATCCAATCATACCTCTGTATTCCTTTTGATTCAAACTCTTACCATATGAATCTTTGTCTAAAGAGAGTGATGAACTCATAGGGGTCTTAAGCACCTTGGACTGTGACATATTGTACTTATTCAATAAGTCCTTGGTATACTTTTCTTGATGTACAAAAATTCCTTTCTTCATTTGTAAGATATGAAGTCCAAGAAAGAAATTTAGTTCACCCATTAAGCTCATCTCAAACTCCCTGCACATCAGACTAGAGAACTCTTTTGAAAGAGCATCATTACTAGCACCAAATAAAATATCATCTACATAAATCTGAACTACTAACAAATCACTTTGATGATATTTAATTAAAAGAGTTTTATCAACTAGTCCTCTTTTGAAATTATTTTCAAGTAGAAATTTTTAAAGCCTGTCATACCAAGCCCTTGGAGCTTGTTTGAATCCATAAAGAGCTTTGTCCAGTGTATAAACATGATCACTAAAGTTTTCATCTTCAAAACCAGGTGGTTGTGCTACAAAAACATCTTCTTGTAAATATCCATTCAGAAAAGCACATTTGACATCCATTTGAAAAAGCTTTATGTGATTGTGAGATGCAAATGCAAGAAGTATTCTAATAGCTTCTAACCTGGCAACAAGAGCAAAAGTCTCCTCATAATCTATACCTTTTTCCTGATTATATCCTTGAGCTACCAGTCTGGCTTTATTTCTTACCACTTTGCCATTCTCATCAAGCTTGTTTCTAAATACCCATCTGGTTATAATAACTCATTTTTCTTTAGGTCTGGGAACCAGATTCCATACCTTGTTTCTTTCAAACTCATTCAGCTCACTCTGCAATGCAATGATCCAGTCTGCATCTTCTAGTGCTTCCTTGGTATTTTTAGGCTCAATCAAAGATACAAATGCACTAAAAGCACACAAGTTCTTCAACTGTCCTCTTGTCTGAGTTCTTGTTGATGGATCTGATATAATGTTATCAGCTAGATGATCTGCAAGGTAATTAAACTTCTTTCTTGGTATCCAGGAATATTCTCCTTCAAGGCTTTCAGTCCATGAAATAGTAGAGGAAGCATCATAGAAAGTTTCAGCTTCTGTCTCAAGGCTTTGAGATTTTGGTTCAGCAGGAGGTTCAAGGCCTTGAGATTCTGCTGATTGATTCTGCACAATAGTTTTGCCTTTGTCTTCTTTCACAGCATCATCATCTGATTCATGCTTGTTCAAATCTAGATCTGCAAAACTTTCACTCAGAGAATCCTTAGTACTTTCATCAAAGATTACATGAATACTCTCTTCCACAATCTTGGTTTTTGTATTACAAACTCTATAAGCTTTGCTAGATTGAGAATATCGAAGAAATACACCTTCATCACTTCTAGCATCAAACTTACTATGATTGTCTCTACCATTATTATGCACAAAACAGATACAACCAAAAGGTTTCAAATAAGAAACAGTAGGCTTTCTACCTTTAAACAATTCATAAGGGGTCTTTTTCAAAATAGGTCTAATCAAACATCTATTCAGCACATAATTGGCAGTGTTAACAGCTTCTTCCCATAAGAACTTTGGCAAATTACTTTCAAGAAGCATGGTTCTAGAGATACCCTCAAGTATCCTATTTTTCCTTTCAACTACTCCATTTTGTTGTGGAGTTCTAGGTGAAGAAAAGTTGTGTGAAATGCCATGCTTTGCACAAAACAAGTCAAAGTCAAGTTGATCAAACTCCCTACCATGATCACTTCTAATAGATGCAACAGGTAAATTTTTCAAGGTTTGAAGCTCTTTGCACAATCTAGAAAATTCAAATCGAGCTTCAGTTTTATCTCTAATAAACATCACCCAAGTAAATCTAGAATAATCATCAATTATAACAAGCATATACCTCTTACCTTTTGGGGTCTGAACTCTCATAGGACCACAAAAGTCCATATGCAGCAATTCTAAGGGTCTAGAAGTACTTACAATGTTCTTTGGCTTGAATGAGCTTCTGGTTTGCTTACCTTGTACACATGCCTTGCAAACCTCATCATCTGAAAATTTCTGTGATGGTAAACCTCTTACCAGATCCTTTGATATGAGTTTATTCAAGGTATGTATACTAATATGCCCAAGCATTCTGTGCCAAAGCTTTGAATCTTCCTTCAAGACCTTGAGGCATTTTAGCTTGTCACCTGCAACACTGTTAGTACTCATAGCATATAGATTATATGTTAGGAGCAGTGCGTATGCAATCACAAGATTTCTCATCTTGCACCACACATTTATCCTTGTCAAATATAGCCTTATAACCTTTATCACATAACTGAGAGATACTAAGAAGATTATACTTAAGTCCATCTACCAGATAAACATCGGATATATAATAAGTAGAACCATTACCAATACTACCTATACCAATGATATTGCATTTTGCTTTGTCACCAAGTGTGATTATTCCTCCAGATTTCTCTGTACGTTCAGTAAAGAGAGACTTCTTTCCACTCATATGTCTGGAACATCCACTGTCTAATATCCATTTCTGATCTTTCACGGCCTTGGTGACATCCTGCAAAAACAAATCATTGCCTCAACAGGCTGTTAGACCAAGTGCAGAACTTTGAGTCATACTCAGAATCAGCCATATTTGGTGGCTAATTCCTTTTGGAACCTAAATCTGCCTAACCTGTCCCTTAAGCTGATAAGGATAAGTATTCCTCATAATGTGAGGTTCTGATCTTCTGAAGGGACAAGTTAATCTGACATGACCAATTTTTCCACAGTAATGACATTTTGGAGAATGTCTGCTACCAGATTTGACAAAAGTAGTTTTGCTTTTATTTGGAAAATTTGGATTATAGCCAATCCCACTTTAATGCATTGATTTCAGACTTCCTCCAAGAATGAGATTCAGATTATGTTCTGAGCCTGTAAAACTAGCTAGGACCTTCTTGGACTCTTGAAGTTTCTCAGTCAAAGAACAGATCTGTTGTTCTAATTCACAGAATGAGTCTTTAGATCAACATATCTTTCAGTCAAAGGAGTGTTTTGATCAACAACCTCTTTTATATGTTCCTTCAAGGCTTTGAACCTGCTCTCCAAGGCCTTAAAGTCCTTTTTAAGCTTTTTCTTAGAAACTTCAACAGTTTTGTTTAAAAAAACAAGGTCCAGGTTTTCTTTTACCTGCTCATGAATCTTAATGTTTAAAGCAGAAATCTCATTTCTATAACTTTCCTCATTTAAAAACATACTTTTGAGAATTTCAGGAAGTACATCAGAAGGACTAGCAAGTCAATTTTTTACCATATCTTCAATATGTCTGTCTGATGATTTTTCCTGATCATGCTTTGCCATGAAGCATAAGTTTGCTTGATCTTATTCTGTGTCTGAGTCACTTGATGAATCAGAATCACTCCAGGAAGCCATCATGGCTTTCTTCCTTCTGTTGTCACTGTCTTTCTTCTGAAATTTTCTGTTCTTCTTCTTTTGTGGACAGTCCCTTACTTAATGATCTTTGTAGTCCTTGCTGCCTGAAGGCCTTGATCTCTCTCTGTTGTAATCCCTGTTACCAGAGTTTCTTTTCTTCTTGAGAATCCTGGCCAATGCCTTGGAGATCAATGCTAAAGCCGCTTCATCATCAGGCTCATCTTCAGTCTCAAGGCTTTGAGAGTTTTCACTGTCTTTTGCCTTAAGTGCTAAGTTCATGATGTTTTCACTCAAATCACCTTCCACATACTTCATAGACATTTCATGAGTGAGCAGCTTTCCTTGTAGATCATCTAGCAGAAGAAGACTTAAATCCTGAGCTTCCTCAATAGCTATTGTCTTTGGCTCCCACTTGGCTTTTGGCAAGCTTCTCAGAATCTTTCTGACCTTCTCCTCATTTGAGAACTTCTTTCTCAATGACTCCAGATTGTTCACCACATCAGTGAATCTTTTGAACACCTCCTTGATGGTCTCATCTGAATTCATCTTGAAGAACTCATATTGCCTCAGAAGTATGTTGATTTTGGTCTTCTTAACCTGGCTTGTTCCTTCATATGTCACCACCAGTTTATCCCATACTTCTTTGGCACTCTTGCAATTTGACACTCTGTTGAACTCATCTGCATTAAGAGCACAGTATAACAGATTCATAGCCTTGTAATTTTTTGATACTTTTTCCAGTTCAGTAACTGAAAGATTTTCCTCAAACTTGATACATCTGACTCCATCAATTGTAGTATAGTACTCATGGGGAACATTCTGAACTATTGACCACAGTTCCATGTCTTGATCTATGATGAACATCTTCATCAATGCCTTCCAGTGCATGAAGTTATCACCACAGAACAATGGAGGTCTGTTGGCTGCCCTTCCTTGTGAGAATCCACCATCTCCTACATTACTCATAGTCACCAGATTGTTAGATCTAAAACAGTGACACAAGCTCTGATACCAATTGAAAGTGTGTAATGTAGACTAAATACAAGACCTAAATACAAGGGGGGTTGAATAGAGTATAGAAATTTTTGCAAAACTCAATACTTAACAGATTAGCTTTGTGTGAAACTCAAATCTCAAGGCCTTGAGATTTTAGAGAACTTTCTAAAACTCTCAAAGTTAAAATAGAAAGCTTCAAGGCCTTGAACTATTATCAATTCTAAACAGCTTATGAACCCTAGTTTGATTTGAGTTGTATGCTGCAGATAATAATCAAACTGTAAAGTAAATAACACAAAGCAATTTACAGAGTTCAGTCCCAATGGACCTAATCTCTGCCTGATGGATCTAATCCCACCAAGATTGGGCAAACACTTCTTATTACTCACAAAGAAACAGCCCTAGATCTTCAAGCCTAAGTGATTTCCCTTACACCTATAAAGCTTGTGGTTCCAAACCTATCTAGTTCCAGCTACTAACTGTTGAGCTAACAAGAACCTCTTGTTGTTCAGTTGAACAACCAACCACTAGGTTAAGTGAGGTTTTAAATAATTAAAAGATACACAGATTAGAAAACAAGAGAAGAACACAGTAGAAGAGATAAGCTATTGAAGCCTGGGTGTGTTCATCTGGAATCTGGATTGATTTGATCTTCTGGAATCTGGATTGAAGCTTGAATCCTTGTGTGTTTCAATGAATGATCTCCCACGAATTTGTCACACCTTTCTGAGTATTCTGCAAGCCTCTCTCCCTTCAAAATTCAAACCAGTCTCTTTTATCCACAGCTGCAACTGAATGAGAGATTTTAGGATCTCAGCTCCTACAAATCCTCCTTCTGTTTTCAATTGAAATTCAAACAGCTTTAAGTTGATATCCGTTGGAGTTTTTTGAGATTGCTCTTGCACGTTTAACAGCCCTGCAACAGCAATGAAACACAGCAACAACAAAATCCAAAAAGATAACAGTGCTATGACTGTTTGGTTATCCAGTTTCTGATAAAACTGGTTAAAAGATTAGAACAGTAATCTGTTTAACTTCTGAAACATATAAATCATGAAAACAAGTTTAAGACTCTTAGAAGTCAACGAATAATCACAATAATAAGAATCACAACCTGCAAGAAAGAATCAACTTAGTTCTGTAAAAACTATCAGCAGCTCAAGGAACATCTCAAGGCCTTGGAGCTCTGAACCTGCTTCACAGATATTCAAATTTCAACCCAGAAAACTTTGATTCTTCCTGTTCTGATCATCTGCAATTGTGTTAGATACGTAAATAGTGTAAACTATAAGTATATGCAGCAAATCCCAGATCTGTATAATCAGATATCCAATCTTCAACACAGAACTGTTAGAACATATAGCAAGATAAAACAACTCTCAAGGCTTTGAAGCTATGTCAGTATCTCAAGGCCTTGGAGTATCTGAAATGCTTTGCTGCTTATATCTTTGTCTTTTTCTTTCATCACTCAAAACAATTACCATCCAAAACACATTCAAGGTTCTTTAAATCAACAAAATGGTCTACAGTACAGTCAAAGGTGATTGAGCTCATAAGTCAACTCCACAGTCAATGCATGATGGTCTACCCTTAACCCTAAACCATATGTACTTGGTTTTTGAGGTTATACTAAGTCAACTATGTTGTGAACATTAAACCTTTTGGTCTACCCACTTTGTCAGATTAGTAGGTTCGCACAAAGAAAGTCAACGTAAAAGAAAATTTTAACTTTACAGTTACAGGTGAGCTGTAGTCAACTCCACATGAGTCAATGCATGGTCTGTTGTGCGGTAGGCCATGAGAGCATATTATCGATTCTTACCTTTATTTAGAACCGAAATTTCGATTGTCTTATAACCTGTATATTTCACGAACAATGTTCTTGTCGGTTGATCACCAAATAAAAATGTTCGTGTCAGTTTCTAAAGCAAAGTGAAATTAGTTTGAAACTCCGGGAAATAACTTTTATGAAGAAAATACATTTAGAGGGGAGGGAACTTGCATTACAATGAAAGTTTGGGAGGAAAGTATAATTAACAAAAATATTTTTAGGGGAGGGTAATACAACTACATCCAAATATAGGGGAGGAAAATACATTGAATCAAAATAATTTGTAAGGGATTCAGTTAAACAAAATGCCATATGGACCCGTTGTTCCCCACTCATTCCTCAACCCTTATCCACAAGCCAAGAGCTCTCTGAAGCTCTTCCCGCGACCACTCACTCAGCTCCCCGACCGATGGAACCACTGAATGTTTTCGGAACGGCGACAGCTGTTGCGCCTGAAGGTCATTGGAGTGTTGATTCAAGAACCCACGGAGTCGATATTGTCTTAGCCTCAAGGATGGTCGGTTTGGACTAATTTTTCTCAAACTCTCGTACATTATTAGCTGTTGTTGTGTTCTTTTCTTAATTCGTTGTTTATCAGGTTGATTCGTGCTATAGATCTGCAATTTCGTATGTGAATACATTTGTTCGGACTGTTGTATTTGGGGGTTTGGTATGAGTTGGATTAGGGATATCGTTATTTCTATAGTTGGGACTTACTCTTCAGCTAGGGGTTGTCCGAAAAAAGTTGTTGAATTTATACTTCTAATTTTATTGGGCTGAGTGTTTGTTCTCATGGTGATGTTGTCAAACTTCTAATTTTGGGGCATTCAAGTATTTGTGTGCTAAATGCATTTGGCCAAATCCTAGTTTAAAACTAGGTGCTAAGACATGAATGAGCAACTATTTTTATCGAAAACACATAATTAACACATAATTGATAATTGTAATCTATTATCAATTTATTCTCTAAGGGAGTATGATTCAATGATAGGACACTAGAATAATTACTTATTTTTATATATAAGAACTTTAAATTGCTAATGCAGATTATTAGTTATACAATTAGTTAAGACTGAACATTGATAAAGTTCATTTTTTGGAAAAATAATTAATACATGAAAAATAAATAATAGCATATATATAGAAGACTAAGAATATTTTAGGAATAAATAACAGCTAGCATAAATAAAAAAACGTCAAATAAAACCACAGATTAATAGAGGGGGAAAAAACCACCCCTTACAACCTCAATGCACAACCCCCTCCTCAAACCATGGGAGGGAGGTTCAAAAACCATTGTTCAACATTAAATAAAAAACATGATTATTAAAGGGATTTGACACAGAAAATGGAAGCAACGGCAAACGAGCGATGGCAGAGGAGCTTTGTCGGCAGGGCTGTGCCCATTATCCAGCTTCACCTGTGGCTCCATTAGTTCCTAGCAGCCTGCAATCATGGAAGCACACATGCATTCATAACTAGTGATTAGGAGTTTCACATGTCGAAAACATAAAGATTAATGTACATATATATGTGCTAAGGCATGTGATTGAAAAATTTATAGAACTACTAGATTTGGTGTTCATATCAAACCTGGACTGAGGCATGGATCTCTTGCTGAGACATAACAATGACATCCACCTGCACCTCATTTGGGTCCCACAGAATCCAAAAGCCACCACCAAATCCATATGGATCAGCCACAAAGCATCTCTCAAAGCTAAGAGAGGCGCAAATGCATCTGGCCCTGTCCCCAGACATTCTGGTTTCAGTTACACAGACAATGTTTGGCCTGTGCCTGCCAACGAGAGCCATGAAGTTGCTTCTAAAAGAACCAGTGCCCGCATCCTTACAATTCCAGAGAAGAAACCTCATGGAAAAGTTGGACACCCTCACACCGTCCAGCAGCCCCCCTGGTGCATTTCTTCTTTGGTCTTCCACCTTTGCTCTGATCTCCTCCTCCTCTACCACATCCATCAAATTTCCGCCTTCCACCAAGAAGCCCCCCTTTTGTAGGATCGTATGAAGGTATTCCCCTGCGTTTCTCCGAATGTTTCCCGAATACTCAATTATCCAGGTTGCCTTCTAGTCCTCTATCATTACTTGCTTTGCTTCTCCAATGTCGGATGGAAACTGGACGATGTACCAGAGGTTCGAGCTCAGGCTGTCATCTGCGGTCACAACCTGGTTAGCTCGAACAACGTCTCCTGCTACACTTGCTTCCTCCTCAGCGATCATCTGATTTATTTGAACAGATGTCCAACTGAACTGTTCAAGGAGGCTGTTGAGGCTCCCTTGGTCCACGATCCATGCTGTTTGGTCCTTGAGGTGAGTCAATATGGTGGCCATGTTTGTTGTGGGAGATGGTATGAGTGGGAGAGGAATGCACCAGGTATTGGTGATAACTAATTGCTCTCTTCTCTCTTTAAAAGACCAACATGGTCCCCTTTTACCTGGAGCATCCTCCAGATTGACTAGAGGTAATGTGTTGTCCCCTGACATTGACAAGCTTGGAAGAATATAAACTTTATCAGCAATGAAAGGTTCTGTCCATGGTAAAAGTCAGTAAGGTTTTTGTTTTATACACATTCAGACTGCAGGAAGATAATGGAGGAGGTGGGGGTTACAAGAAGATGGAGAGTTAGAAGATGGAGAGGTGGGGTAGTTAGTGGAGGTTAACTATTGCATGTTTTCAATGTTTAATTCTGAAATGACTGCTGCCCCAATATTAACTGCTATGGTTTTTTTTGGACGACTGCATATTATTGCCTGGTTGGTCATAAATTACTGTCTCCTGATCTCATTTTTTATTTAATTATATTGAATTTTTGAATTAAGTAATATTTTAATTGAATTAATACCTAATTACATTTCGATGGCTAATTTGCCTTTTTTTCCAACATTAAAAAACTAGGGGTTCCCTTAACACAACTTATGCATGTTTTGTGTGTGTGTGTGTGTGTCTGTTTGGTATGTTTGCCAAAAGAAACACAACTTTTGCACATTGTGTACATGAGCTGTGTAGTCATCTGCCAAAGAGTGATGTTCTCAAGGTTTAACTTTTTGGTCCTTTTGTGAGAACCTGCATAAAGCATTTTCTGATTCCCGCCTTTATTTTCTTTAAGTCCAGTCAGTCTCTTCTTGATGTTGAAATTCCCTTTTGGAGGGAAAACTTGTCTTATGTGGAAACTAGTCTATAGCTTTTACTTTATTTTGTGGCCTATGAGAATATTGACAGACATGGACAAGGCTGTAGGCTTTGGTTTTATACACAGTTGGGAGGTTGTGTGGTTAGGAGAAGATGGAGAGTAATAAGATGGAGAGGATGGTGGTTAGTGATAATAAATACTGGTTTAAAGATGTGGTTTCTGAGAAATATGTGTTGCATGGTTTCAAGATTACTGCAGCTTACTAGGCATAGGTTCATGAACGACCTCATTGATTAGGGGTGCCAATGATATCTGTGCAACATATTTAATTTGAGGTGTGCCTTGTTCACTTTACGGGATTTACTTTGAATAGTTATTTCCCCCATAATGCTGGCTAATACGGGCATGTGAAGGCTCTTCGACGTTGCAGAGCTGTGTGTCTGCAAAACGGGTCGAAGTGGCCTTCACGAGACCATGTACATGATAGAGGATGAATGGAGGAATTCCAAATGGATTTTATTTCAGTACAGTTGAAGTATGATATATATGGCTTAATGAATCAACAGCTTCGAAAGTTACGAATGGTGCATATGGTAATTATTTTGACACCCGTTTTGTAACCTTCTAGATAAGGGTTGCATTATTTGCAACGTGCTATGATCATCACCTATTTGCTTTACTGAGTACTGATTTGAGCATTTCTTGCTCACTGTTACCGCTCACTGTGAGGCTGTGATGATATGTATCTATCGAATTCACTCGTTGAAGCTGTTAGAGATTTTTATGCATGGCGAGGCAAATTTTTGTTTTCAGCCAACTATGATCATCTCTTATTTGGTTTTAACGATTATAGATCGGAGCCTCTTCACGGTCACTGAAGAGGCGGTGATGACTTTGATCTACCGAATTCACTCTCTGTAGCCGATAGAGTGTCATGGTATGCATGGCGAGCCAAATTCCTTTTTGCAACCACTGAACATCAATCTCTTATCTGGTTTTCATGAGTACGGATCTGAGCCTCTCTCCGTATATCCCTCTGTTCATTCAATGTTCGGGTATGTATCTGTTCGACGTATCTCTTCTTGATTTCCAAAACACACCTTTGTAATGTCGCATATATTAGTTTTCCTAAAAAATTGACTGTGATAGTTGTTATTTTATCCGTTCAACCTCTCTGTTCTGGGTGGAGTTGCGAAGGTCATTTTGACCCGCCGATAATATTTGCAAAATATTAACAACACTTTGCTACATTCAAACCGGGTCGAAATGCCCTTCGCAGCTTCCCGCAGACGGTAGACAATGAACAGATGAATTACGAAAGGAATTTATTTCACTAATAAGTCAAGTTATTGCAAATAAAAGAAAACTATCCATTAAAGACCACCGGACATATATATATATAGAAAACAATATATTACCATGCCATACATTTATAGAAAGATAAGAAGGAAAATTACAGAAAATAAAATTCTAGTCCACATTGTCCTCTTTGAGTTGTTAATCTGGCGGGGCCTTGCCTGGTTCCTGCTTGTGTGAAAGCTTTGTCCCGGTAGCCCCCCTGTATCTCTTTTTGATTGGGAAAACGGATTCACCGGTTTCTTCATAAAATTCGAGAGGCACAACCAACCTATAATTTTCAATCTTCATCTGCTCAATTAACTGGATTCTCCATTCAGTCTATTTTGCGTCGGCTTTCCTCCATTGCAGTTTTGCCTCTTCTTATACAACCTCACTGAAGGGGTGTCCGCGCTCCTTGAATCTTCATCCGATGAATCAAAGATGAAAATTGTAGCATTCTCATTGGACCCTAGCAGCCCTGTGAAACGACTGGTGACCTCCTCCTCTTCACGCAGGCGTTTGCGAATTGGTTTCATGGTAATGGGATTTTCGGGACTAAAATTTGATGGAGTCCTTAGAGAAGTGAATTTGATGTGACTATTTTGGAATGGATGTATGAGATTAAATAGAGTTAACCAGCTGTCAGTTTCTCTTTTTTTCCCTCCTCATTAAACATGCAAGTAATTGTCTAATTGATTTCCTTGTACATTAATGTTGTTCAATGAGGCAGTTTAAGGAATTCGAACAGTTACTGCACAAATTTTTTTGAATGGTCATGATGATTAGTGGCTTATTAGTTTATTATGATGTCCTTCATGCTCGATTTTTATTTCCAGGTAGTACTGAACTGGGCCTCTTCATGATTATTATAATCTACTGAATGCTAACTGTTTGCGCTCTAGTGATCCCCAATTTGTCACTACTAGGAATGATCCAAGAATTTACCATTTAATTCAAGTGCCTTACCAATGCCCTTGTCCAAATTACTTCATTTTCACTCTCACGTTCATTTTCGATAATGGTTGTGCACTGCGTGGAATTTCAGAAGAGGTAAACTTTGTTTCTAATATCTTGTTGATCCATAATTTTCACATCAACTTAAGATGAATAAACAAAACTAAACTGTATTTCCTATCACCTGTTGCAGGTAACTGTTGACTCAAAGACCCTTGAGTGTGTTTTGAGAAGTAACTGTTTTGAGTGATGAAAGACAAAGACAAAGCATTTCTGATACTCCAAAGCCTTGAGATACTGACACAACTTCAAAGCCTTGAGAGTAATTTTTATTATGATGAATGTTCTAACATTCTTGTGTTGCAGATTGGCTATCTGATTATATCGATCAGAGATTTGCTGCAAATACTTATGTTTTATATGTCTATATATCTAACACTATTGCAGATGTCCTGATCAGAGAGAATCAAAGATTTTTGGACTTAACTTAGAAAGACTGTGAAGCATGTTCAGAGCTTCAAGGCCTTGAGATGTGCCTTGAGCAGCTGACAGCTTTACAGAACTAATTTGATTCTTTCTTTCAGGGTTTGATCTTTATTATTGTGATTGTTTAATGACTTCTAAGAGTCTTAAGCTGGTTTATCATGAGTTATATGTTTCAGAAGTTAATCAGATAATTGCTCTAATCATTCATCCAGTTTTTATTGAGAAATTGGAAATCCAAACAGACTTAGTGCTGTTATATTTCTGGATTTTGTTGTTGCTATGTTTTACTTTTGTTGCAGGTTTGTTAAACGTGCAAATATAATATCAACAAACTCCAACGGATATCTACTCAGAGATGTTTGAATTGCTGTTGAAGCAAGAAGAGGATTTGTAGGAACTGAGATCCTAAATTCTTTCATTCAGTTGCAGTGAGTAGATAAAAGACTGGTTTGAATTTTTGAAAGGATAGAGGCTTGCAGAAAACTGAGACAGGTGTGAAATATTCGTGGGAGATCAATCATTCAAACACACAGACATTCAAGCTTCAATTCCATATTTCAGAAGATCAATCATTCCAGTTTCCAGAAGAACACATCCATGCCTTCACAAGTTTATTCTTCTACTGTGTTCTTCATCTGTTTTGTAATCTGCTTATCTTTTGTATATCTAAAACCTCACTAAACCTAGTGGTTGGTTGTTCAAGTGAACAAAAAGAGGTTCTTGTTAGCTCAACAGTTAGTAGCTAATACTATATAGGTTTGGAACCACAAGTTGTATAGGTGTAAGGGAAATTACTTAGGCTTGAAGATCTAGGGCTGTTTTCGTGTGAGTAATAAGAAGTGTTTGTCCAATCCTGGTGGGATTAGATCCCTCAGGCAGAGATTAGGTCCATTGGGACTGAACTGTGTATATTGCATTGTGTTCTTTACTTTGCAGTTTTGTTATTTTCTGTTGCATACAACTCAAATCAAACTAGGATTTTTCAGCTGTTTAGAACTGGTAATATTTCAAGGCCTTGAAGCTTTCTATTTTGCCTTTGAAAGTTTCTGACTTCTTTCTAAAATCTCAAGGCCTTGAGATTTGAGTTCCTCACTTAATTCAACTTGTTAAAAACTGTGTTTTGAAAAAAAAAATCCATACTCTATTCAACCCCCCCCCCCCCCCCCCGCTTCTAGAGTATTTAGGTCCTGTATTTAGTCTACATTACACACTTTCAGTAACATTTCCAGTTTACAGAACATTAATCGATAGTATGGATGAGTGGGCACTGTTTGGACTTTTGCCTGAGGTAAAAATATTTTGGTGCCCCCTTTTATTTCCTTTAATTCCACTCTCTTCTTGATGTTGATATTCCCGTTTTGAAGGAAACCTTGTCTTATGATCGGCAACATAGCTTTTAGAGTAACATAGCTTTTACAGTAACTACCTTGTCTTATGATCGCGCAACCTTGTCTTAAAACCGATATTTCTTGATGTTGATGATTCTCCAGTCTATTCTTGATGTTGAAATTCCCTTATGGAGGGAAACCTTGTTTTATGATTTTCTAACATAGATTTCAGAGTAACTACTGTCTGGATGCATTAGTTGTGACATCTGACAAAATTAATAGCGAGTACAAAGAAAAACATGTGAATCCAGCAGCTTCTTCGTGGTTATTCAATGCATCACAAGAAAGATGGGTTGGAATTCCAAAACCTATGGGGTTAATTAGTGCATAGTATGGTTCATTAACCATCGAATACAACAACATATTGGGTTGGGGCATAATATGGTAGATGAACCATACACGCAGCTACCCAATAGATTTTAGACCGCCATGCCAGCTTTATCTGTGATGATTCTCCGTGCCCGGGTGGTGGTAGACGAGATTCTGAATATCTCATTGTGATGCTAGAAACAATCATAAAAAAGCTAGCTCCTCCTGCTTATTTATGATTGTTCCAGCATCACAATGCTGCCGAACGGAATTGCCGTCGATCAGGAGTTGGGATATGATAAACAGGGGTTGGCATCGTTATCTTCTGACTACTTGATGCAACATCTTTGCGATCTTTCCATGCATCATAACGCTTCATCAAGACAACCAGAGCATAACGAAATCAACCTTGTGGAGATCGTTGACATCGACATGCTTTCAGACAATCAAAACTCTATATAGGAAGATGAAAGGTGTAGTGAAATCTAAAAGGTTGTAGGCTCTTGTTTTATACCCAGTTGGGAATGCTGGGGGGTTAGGAGAAGATTGAGAGTTTAAAGATTGACAGGTGAGGGGTTGGAGGATTAATTGAGTTTAATAAATCTAGTTTGAAGATGTGGTTTCATATCAAATTACTGCTGGTTTAAAGAGTAAGGCAGGTCAGTAGGTATAGGTTAATGATGAACCTCATTGATTAGGGGTGGCAATGTTCTGAAAATAGTTTTAACATTGGGGGGGTTTGGTATGACTTATAAGCAGCTTATAAGTCAATTCAGGATTATCAGTTGAAGACAACTTAAAATCAGTGTTTGGTATGCGACTTATAAGCTGAACTTTTGGAATTTGATTTATAAGTTCATAGTGTAAAACTTAACTTAAGAAAAAAATGAGTTTTTGAATCCTTTCTTTAACTTTTGGACTTAACAACTTTTATACCGAACACACAGATCTTTTTCTTCATATTTTTTGTCATGGACTTTTTTGGTATGACTTATAAGCAGCTTATAAGTAAATTCTGGATTATAAGTTGATGAAAACTTAAAATCAGTGTTTGGTATGCTACTTATAAGCTGAAATTTTGGATTTTGACTTATAAGTTCATAGTGTAAAAATGAATTCTCTTCAACATAGCTTTCGAGTAACTACTGTGTGGATGCATTAGTTGTAGCCTGTGAGAAAATTTGGAGTGAGTAGAAAGAAAAACATGTGAAGTAATAGGACTAAAATCCAGCAGCTTTATCTGTAATGATTATCCGGTCGCGCAGTGGTAGCTAGACAACCCCCTGTTTCCCATAGCACAACCACTCATCTGATCAAATGAGAAGTTCTCAGACGAGTTTTTGTGCTATGAGAAACAGAGGTTCCCAACGATTTAGCACTCATCTAAGATCGATTTAGCACATCGTGGAGATTGTTGTAATTGGCGTGCTTTCCCACAATCAAAACTCTATATAGGTGGATGATAGGCCCTGATGAAATGGACAGTAGAATTCGATGTGTTCTAGCCCCCTCCAGAAGCTTCTGCGTGACCATTCCATGAATCACAGCGCTTCCGCAAGGGGGCGAGAACATAACTGACTCTTGACATCCACATGCTTGCCTAGAATCTAAACTTCAATTATCTGCATGGATGTAAGGCTGTATGCTCTGGTTTTATACACAGTGGGGAACCTGGGGGTTAGGAGAAGATGGAGAGGTGGGGTTAATGGATAAATAAATGCTGGTTTAAAATATTGGTTTCAGAGTAATCATTGCTGGGTTTAAAGATGTGGTTGCAGAGACATCATTGCTGGTTTAGAGATTAGTGCAGTAGGTATAGGCTCATGAACCACCTCATTGGTTATAAATATGGGGGTGGCAACATTACAAATACTAACTTTTTTCCACTCACCTGTTGCAGGTACAATTTGAATGTTATAGAACATTGATACTAGTAGTATATTAGCGCCTTATGTGATGTCCAAAAAATACAAGGCCAGAAATCTCCAAAATATTTGCAGAGTATTTCGTTAAAGGGCGAGTTGCATCGCCAATAGAGGTAAATTACACTAAAATACTATAAATCATGTGACTGTTCCTCGCATTAGAAAATCGTAAACAAGACCCCTGCGTGGTGTGGGTGGAGGCTCCTGCCAGGTGGAAGCTATGCATGGAACACGCACTGAAACACTCACTATATATGTTTGACACTTCCACTGCTGTATGCTGCATATTGCTCGCTTGAGACCCCTGCGTGGTGTGGGTGGAGACTCCTGCCTGGTGGAGACCATGCATATAATTCACACACTGCACGCACAATATTATATGTACACTGTATGCGCTCAGAAGTTATGGAAGTTTATCGGTATAGTTGAATTGAGATGAGGGCTCCCTGAGAGCTGAAAATTGCATTTGACAATGTCAATGTTGCTCCTTCTTCCAGCAGTTGTCCATTGTTATCTGTGTGAATCAGATTTAAGAATGTGAATTTTGTATATCGGGTGAACAGCTAGCTAGCTGAGTTTAGTTTAGCATGCACCTTGTACTGCATAACATAATTCTTGTTCATACTTGTCAGAAAATTTATATGGTGTTTGTGAATGTCTTCAGGTTTTGTGAATCATACTCCAAACACGACGATTGCATGACCTTGTAGCTTGCAAGAACTCAAGGTCTCCTCCACCTCCTATGCACGATACACGTTCACATCGGAGCTTCCCTACTACGTACCTAGCAAGTGTAGATTATGCTAAGTTTGTAGTTTTGGTTAGGATGATATATAGTTTGTTAGGATTTTATGTTGTAGTTGATGTAAATGTACAAATTTTTGGTACACTGGGTTCGGTTGATATTAATAGAAATTTTATCTCTTTTCAAGAATTTAGTATTTAATTATATGAAATATTATTTTATTGACGACCAATTCTAGACGAACAATTAGTGAGCAAAATAGCTATATACGACGAGTAAAATTGTCATTTTAAGAAATAAAGACAAGTACTATGGTCGTCTTTTCACGAAAAAATGGGCAAACAGCACAAAATTTACGAAATTAGATAATAAGTAACGAAGAAATTAACGGTCGAGCAGATACCAAAGACGACGATAACACATGTCGGCAAAAATTCAACGACCACAAAGTTTAGTCGAAATATTCGTCGGCAAAAGTTTTGACCACATAAAATTATGGTCGGTAAGTCGTCGAAAAATATCAACGACGAATCGATGCAGTCGGCAGTAGTGGTCGGTAAAAAAAATTTACCGACCATTGGTAAAAGTTGTCGCCCCGTCGAACTAACGACGGGGCTATTCCGACGCTTTTTGGACGAACTTTTCTCGTCGTCTTTTCATTCTAACGACGATATTTCGTGTTTTAATGACGAGTATATTCGTCGTAATAAACTGAATTTTTTGTAGTGTGTGTTACTTTTCTTTCAGTTTTACACCTTAATTGTTATTTTTTAACGTAAAAAGGTATAGTGATGCAAACTGAATATGAACTTGTCATTTTCCTTTTGGGAAGAGGTTGTTAAAACTGCAAATTACGTTTTAAACAAATTCCTAATTAGGCCTATTTTAAAGAAGACTTCTTATGAACTTTTCAAAGACGGAAAGCCAAATATTTCGTATTTCAAACCCTTAAGCTGTTTTGTTTTGTTCACTACAATGGCAAGGATAATCTTGGAAAGTTTGATGTCATGCGTGATGAAGGTATTTTCCTTGGTTATTATTTGACTAGAAAAGCCTACAGAGTTTACAATAAGAGAACCAAGCTTGTTGAGGAAAGAAAACATGTTATATTTGATGAAAGCAATGATGGTTTTTTATGTGAAGGTTTTGCAGACTTAAATTTGAACAAGCATGAGTCAGAGGATGAAGCAGATCCAGAAAATGGTTCTAAGACTAACATGCAGGAAAACAGGAGAGATTTGCAAAGCCTTGAAAGTGGCTCTAAAAGCCTTGAATAAGGACCTCAAAGAACACATAATGGTCAAGCCACTACATCAAGCTCTCAAGGCCTTGAAAAGATTCCCGGAGAACCGAAACCCTGGACACAGTGAAAGAATTTCAAATATCTGTCATCTCATCCAACAGAAAACATCATTTCTGGTCCATCCACTAGTACACAAACAAGATCTCAATTGAAGAACTTGTGTGCTTTTAATGCTTTTGTGTTTGTTGTAGAACCTAAGAATGTAAAAGACGCACTACAAGAAGTAGGTTGGATGATTGCAATGCAAAGTGAGCTGAATGAATTTGAGAGTAACAAAGTCTGGAATCTAGTTTCTCCTCCTAAAGATCTGTCTGTAATTGGAACAAGGTGGGTGTTCAGAAACAAGCTGGATGAAAATGGTAAGGTTATCAGGGCTACAACAGGAAGAATGTACATATTACGAGGAGACCTTAGACATATTACAGAAATTTCTACTTGAAAATGATTTCAAAAAAGAGGCTTAGTTGACAAAACTCTTTTCATAAAGACACGTGAGAAAGACATTTTAGTAGTACAAGTATATGTTGATGATATTCTATTTGGTGCCACTAATGATTCTCTTTCCAAGGATTTCACTAGTCTTATGAGCAGTGAATTTGAGATGAGCTTAATGGGAAAGGTAAATTTATTTCTTGGACTTCATGTACATCAAATGAAGAAAGGAATTTTCCTACACAAGAATAAGTACACCAAGTATTTTTTGAACAAGTATAGCATGTCTCAATCCAAGGTAGCTAAAACTCCCACGAACTCTACACTATCATTAGACATGGATCAAAATGGTAAGAGTGTGAACCAGAAAGAGTTTAGAGGTATGATTGATTCACTACTCTATCTTACTGCAAGTAGGCCAGTTTTTGTATGTGTGCTAGATTTCAAGCTAATCCTAAAGAGTCTCACTTAGTTGTTGTCTATAGAATTTTGAGATATCTCAATGGTACCGAAGACTTAGAGCTTTGGTATCCTTAACAATCTCACTTCTCTCTCTCTGGCTATTCAGATGCTGATTTTATAGGATATAAAGTTGATAGAAAAAGAACATAATGATGTTGCCAATTCCTTGGATCATCTTTGATAAGCTGGCACTCTAAAAAGCAAAATTCATTAGCTTTATCAACACCAGAAGCTGAATACATAGCAGCAGGAGCTTGCTGCTCACAAGTGTTGTGGATAGCTCAAGATATGAGAGATCTGGGTTATGAATTCAGAGATATTCCCATAAAATGTGACAACACTAGTGCTATCTCAATTAAAAAGAATCCAGTAAAACATTCAAGGACTAAGAACATTGATGTCAGACTTCACTTCATTAGAGATTATATGGATAAAGGTGATGCATCTCTACCATTTTTGCAAACTAACTTGCAGTTTGCAGATACCTTCATTAAACCACTGCCAGAGGATAGATTCACAACCGTGAGATTAGAACTTGGCATGTTGAATGAGGACGCACTGGTTTAGGGGGAGCATCACGTAAGTTAATTTTGTTTCAATGTTTTGAAAAGTTTTTTTCTAAGCCTTGAAAAGGTTTTAAAAGCCTTGAAAAGTTTATCTGCAGTAAAACAGTTTTTCAATACCTTGAAATCCTCTTCAAAGCTTTGAATATAAATCTATATACGATATATTTCAATGAATGGATCACTAATGCTAGGTGTTATCTTTGTACATAATTTCCTAACATTACCTCTACCTTTTAAAACGAATCTTTTTCAAATCAGTATAACACTATTATCTTTCCAAATGAGTTTGAATTTCAAACGATCTTTACTTCCTCAAATATTTAGGAATATTTAGTTTCCTTATTTCTTTCCACCTCGTCAGTATTTATCTTCTCTCTTTTCTACCCTCTCTCTCTCCCCCCCCCCCCTCTCTATCTCTCTCCCTTTCTCTCTCTCTCTCTCTTCTACCTTTCTAGCCTATCTCTTCTAAAACCCAAACCCTATGGATTCACGGAGATCTTCTCAAAGAATCAAGATGGGTGGAGGCTCAATGAAGAACACAGGAAAGAAAAGAAAAGCTGGAGAAGAAGAAGTTCAAGCTATCAGTGACAGCTCTAGTTCTAGAACTGTCTGTGCACCAATGGTACCATCTCCTCTACCAAAGAATAAAAGAAAAAAGGACAACGATGATCAGAATGCTACTTCCAGCAAGAAGAAGTCAGATCTAGTAGCCACTTGTGGGAACAAAAGGGTGTTCAGATTGACAGTCCAAGAAATGTGAAGAAGGTAAAGGAATCTCAGAAATCATACAAAGGGAAGAAGTTACAGAGATCAAATACACGAAAATGGAAGGAGATTCAGATTTACACTGAAAAGAAATCATCTTCTCGTAAAGAATACGTTTCCGATAATTGGTTCATCAACATGCTTCTCATGGAATTTGGTTAGATGGATTTGCCTCTACTCCAATTTCTTGTTGTAGTATGATCAATACTAGCATGTTCGATAATATGGATCTGGATTGTATTAGGAGATTGAAACAGAGTTCAATTTTAAAACTCATAAACCCCTCTGAGATTGCATACCCTAGGCTTACTAGACACCTTTACATAAATCTGAAACAAGTGAATACTTTGGGTTTAACTGTATCATCTAAGATAGCTGGTATTGAGAGATCATGCTGAATTTTCTAGAGTCTTGGGTTGTACAAAGAGGTACAATACAGGAAACTACCATAGACAGACTGATGGTATAAAGATGGCTAAGGAAGAGTTCTTTTTTCCTATTGTAGCTGCTACCTCTAAGCAGTTAACTCAATTTTGTGTTAACTGTTAAAACCAAAATCTTGTTTACTATCATGATGAGGTGTGTTGTACCAAAAGAGAATTTTAAGGAATTTCTATCTGATTGGGTGTTATAGATGCACTTGGTGATGCATGGATATGATATTGACCTGCCAAGCATTGTAATGGAACACATGGTGTACTGCTGTACCAAGAATAGGAAAAATCCTCTACCCTATGCCAACCTTCTCCCACTTTTCTTTCACCATCTGGAAATACCTATTGAAAAGGAAGAGATATCACTACTGGTTTTAGAATGATAGATGAGAAGTCTTTCAAAGGATTGGAATTGTTAAAACCAGTGAGAGAGAATGGAAATTCTACTCAGAATTTTATGCTGATGAGTTGAAGGACAAGAAGTTTTCAAAGCCTAAATCCTTAACCACTCCAGTAGCCCTACCTTCTACCACTCAGGACCAATCTCAAGTTATTAAGAAGCTGGACTTTATTGAAAATGAGTTTGATGAGCTAAAGCAATGACAATATCAGTTGAGTACTGAGTTGAGGCAGACGAAGTACATGATTGAGAGTGTTTTCAAAAGCATCAACTTGGTACATGTGGAAGAAGAGGATACACAAGCTCCTGAAGGTTCAAGGAAGTCAGGATCTACCAAGGACTTATTTGATGAGCAGAGTACTGGGGATAAGGTTGTTGGGGATAAAGATGCTGGGGCAAAGGTGGTTGAGTGTAAGGAACCTGGTAATGAAGGAAGTATTGACACAGGGTTGCTGTTTAGAGAAGCTCTACAACAGAAGAAACATAAGGGAAACTTTCCATCAATTGTCAACTCAGATGACCTATTTGAGGATGATGTGATGGCTGGTGAGCCTGGTCAAGAAGAGGTTGCACAAGAAGAAGATCAGTAGGAGAATGAAGATGAAGATGAAGAATATAGTGATCAAGAAGATGTTGCGGGACCTAAGACAAATGAAGATCCAAAGCCTTGAATCTAGCCTTTTCTTTGTTCTTTTCAAAGCCTTGAGAATCCTCTTTCCAGTTTCAAAACTTCTATTTATTTGAAGCTTTTCGTTTTTTTAAATATGGTTTGATCCAACATTATCTCACTTTGTTTTTGATGAAATTCAAAAAGGGGGAGAAATTTAGAGATTTTAATATAGTTATAGGGAGATCTGGGTTTGGATCAGTGGATGAACTGTTAAACTGCTTAGTTTTGAATTGGTATTGTTATTTGTTTTTAATCTTATATAACTGTTTCTGCTATGCTACTAATGTCTATTATTTGCAGAAATACAGTTCAAACTGAATAGTTGGTTTTTTCTTTCATCAAGAGGGAGATTGTAAGTTCAAAGTTGTTTTCAAAGCTTTGAAACTGGTTTCAAAGCCTTGAAACTTCACAACATGAACTACGGGGGAGTTCTTACTCCTATTCATTCTCTAAATCTTCTGCACTTGATCATGCTATATTATATTATGAAAGACAAACTAATTATGTGTTATAACATGCTTTGATCTTATCATTTTCCTAAGTTATTTTGCACGGATTGTTAGATAACTTTGTGTTGCAGGTTTAGATAAGTTTCCTTATTTGCAGAATTCAGAATTGGCAATCAAAGTCTACAGGTTGATGCTACTCTTATGGAAAGTTGTCTGGACTTACCTTAGGCTTGCAGATTGAAGATCATATCAAAATAAATTGAGAGCCGTTGGGAGAAGGCTGTTGAGAGTCAAGTATCTTCAGAGAATTTTTAGGGATTTTTTTTGAAGCTTTCTATATAAGTCTGCAATTGAAATTAACAGACACACAGACCCATTCAAAGAGATTGAGAAGTACAGAGTTAACATAGATATTCATACACTCTCACGCATTTACAAGCATCATTGAAGGAGGTCATTCATCCATTCAATCCATTCCAGATTCATGAAGAGAACTTCAAGCTTCATTGCTTCACTGTCTTCATAGTGTTCTTCATCCAGAGCTTTACTTGCATATCATTCTTTATATTACTTAATCATCTGTTAGAGTTAAGTTGTTCAAGAGGAAAAATTGGTGTTCTTATTGTATCAGTTATCTAGAGCTGTTACTAGATAGGTTACAGAAAACCACAGACTGAAAAGAGTAAGGCAATTCTCTTGGCCAGAGATTTAGGGCTTAGCTTTTGATAAATAATAAGTTGATGAAATCCTAGAGGGATTATATCCCTCAGGCAGAGAGTAGGTAACTTGTGAGCAAACTTCGTAACAAATCACTGTGTTCTTTGTCTTGCTTTACTGTTCTTTACTTGTCTTCAAAACTGTTTCAAACAGGTTTATGTTCCAATCTTTGAAAAGCTTTTCAAATCTTTGAAAACACTCAGTATCTTTAAACTGTCTGTTTTGGTTTCAAAGCCTTGAACTGAGTTCAAAGCTTTGAAATACTTCAATTTCTTCTCATTTTGTTTTAAAACCACACTTTTAGCAGAAGTTGCCATACTCTATTCAACCCCCCCCCCCCCCTCCTTCTAGAGTATTTGATCCTGTAACTGTATAGCTACATTCAATCTTCACAGTAGTTGCAAGTGAATCGAGGAATCTTGGTGGGGTGCAATGAGGGAGCATGGTGGTGGAGCATGACCAATGCAGCGAATCGACATCAATAAATGAGAGCTCCTACAAGTACAAGGAATTTAACATATGGTTACATAATTCAACATTACATGGGTTTGTTGAGTCCTTGTCCGGTTTCTACAAATTTGGAAATATTGGGTATTTACTAATTTTGGTAACTAGTAGAATTTAAAATCCACTAGTATACCCTATCGGTGTTATGTCATAATATTGTGCTATTAGAGTTACTTGGAGAGAAAGTAATGTGGCCTATAAAACTGTGGCTCGACAAAGCTTTTAATTGAGCGAGTCGGTGAGTTAATTGGGATAATTAGGAGAAAAATATCATTGATTGGTAGTGTGTGTGTTTACCGTTCCGCAAATGTATTATATGATCCATGAATTATTCCCAACAGTTCATTATGTTAATGATATTTTGATCCGAGCAGACCCGAGTGAACTGGCTTAAACCTAAAAGAGTGTGTGGTTTAAGGGTTTACCAACGCCACATATGGTTCACCAAAGTGAAATCTCAACCTTACTAAGGGACAATTTGAAAATGTTGTGGCATTTTAGAAAGCCACTATGTAGGAAGTGTTGTGATAAGCCGCTGTAGAGATCCCTTAAAAAAGTGTTTGGTAAACTTCATATAAAACCTACTATTGAAAAACAATTTTCGGGTTTTGTATTTCGTAATTATTGTTTTATATTCGTTATAAGTGTTGCAATGACAATGTCAGACATTATATAGTTTTAATACATTTAAACAAATATCTTTTTATTTATTTTATGGAAAAACTATTTATTATTAAAATTGTCTAAAATCAGGTATGGAAAGAAACCTCTCTGCTGCTTCAAAAAAGTTGCGGTGGAAAATTAGTTGACGTCCAGAAAGTAAATATATAATAATTTATCAAACACATCAAATACTATTTTTGACATCAGAAAGGAGCTTTCTAGAAAAGAAAAGCATTACTAAACAGACTCTAGGAGGGTACTCTTTCTCATTTGTAAGGTTTTTAGTGTGCTTTTCTACTGTTTACTCATATCTTATTAACTAATGGCCTCAAGCATCATAAATTTACGTTGCTTCTTTAGTTGAGGTTGAAGCACATTAGTTGGGAAACTAGGGCCATATTTGGGTAGCCGATAAGGGGGAGGGTAAGTTATGCCCTCACCAATTTTATCGGGTGTTAGGGTACCTGATAAGGGAAGGAATAACTTATCTTCCCTTATGATCATGGATTTTTTTGTGACAAATTTTATGTGAATTTTATACCACCTAGTACGGGGTATAAGCTTGGATAAAAAAAGTGGAGCGTAAGAGACTCGTAAAATATACCCCACACAATATCCATGTCATTTTTTTTTGAAATAAATATATTCCTAGCTAAATTGTAAAAATAAACTTGTAATATGACATATGTCCCTAGCATCATCACATGATCTTTGTTTTAGTCGGTCGTCTCTCTATTGGTGTAATTTTAAAGTTACCATATTATCTTTCCAATTTTCGTGTGCCTTGTGCAAAAAACAAACAAACATGAGTATGACTGTTGTTGTTGTTTTACTAGTAAATTGTCCATGCCCGTGTGGCACTATACAAAAATATATATGGAACGTTTAAGAAAAATTATATTTTTAAGTGAAACAGTTTTCTATCATAACCTACTTAATATAAGTTTTTAATTAGAAAATGAAATTCAAATCATCACACAATTACAAATAATGTTCGCTAAAATTAGAATATGGTAATTGTATATTCCTCCCATCAAAATTAATTTATGAAAAATGACATGCTCTAAAAATATCATGTTACACTATTTACTATTTATATAATCAGTGATTTGTTTTGACTTGATTTATTAAAAAAATAACCTATGCAATTTTGATTGAAAAAGTCATATATACTATATATTATTTGAAAATGTCCTCCCTGGTGTTGCCTGAAGAATTGCCACGTGAAAATATCGAATAATTAATGAAATTGCTTGATATTTAAAATTAACTCACATCTGCAAAGTTTGAACTGAAAATAAAAAAATTGTCTCCTATAAATTTACATCACATCTGCAAAGTTTGAACTGAAATGAAAAATTTTGCGCCGACGTTTAAATTTAGTTGAGACCGTATAAAATTAATTGAATCAGTTTAAAAAAGTTTATAGCCAACACATGACGGAAATAACGAAATTCGTTTTCAATATTAAAAAAAAAAAAAAAAAAAAAAAAAAAAAAAAAAAAATCAATATTGGGAAGGAAAGTTATTGATGTTAGCTAGCAAAAATTTGTATTCAATAAGGAATTTCCACCAATAATAGTTATGCTAAAGAAAATCTTGATATTTGTTAATAAAATTGATAGTTAATTCCATGACCAAGATGGCGAGGAAGAAAACCCGTATTTCCTTTACCAAAATGGCCTGGAAAGTAACCCATATAATGGAGGTATGATTCTTCCCTTCCTATTGTGTCAAAAATATCGTGTTTGGTTTTGAGTAAAAAATAAAATCGTGTTTAGTGTTTGGAGGTATGATTCTTCCCTTTATATTGTGTCAAAAAAATCATGTTTGGTGTTTAATTTTAACTCCTTCAAATCATTTACTAATTCCGTTGATTCTCTTGATTATGAATTGATGTTAAATAGTAACACTGAATGTATACATATAATAATCTCGAAATTTTATCTCTAATATGGTTTTTTATTCTTATTTTCTTTAATTCTGTTCCTAATAATTGACCGGCGTTAGTCTCTTTTTCTTTGCAAATTCTCACAGAGAGCGAAAGAACAAACGTCGTCGTGGATTCAATTGCAACACAATGTTTTGTAGAATTCATGAGGTAAGTTATATATCTATTTGACCTTTCTATTGGATTTCAAGATGCAGCCATCCTGAAGGTAAAATTATATGATATTTTTTGGTCGATTTAAAGATGTACAGATAAGACACCAATAAGATTATCCTGCTTAATTATGCTAATCTTCATTTGTATTGGTAGTAGTTCTCCATTGTTATTTAATTATTTAATGCCTAGCTACTTATGCCTTCTTGAATTTATAGTTTATTTTATGGCTGAATTTCCAACGAAATTGATGATTAAGTGAAAAGAAGTATAAGTTATCATTACAGAAAATAAGAAGACTCAATTATTCGAACTAATTTTATTCATCGATCAAGTTGATTAAAATAAGTTGAAAAATATTTTTATAAAAATGAATTAGAAGTTTATGAGTATAATGACTGATTAAAATATTCTTAATCTTTCCTTTCTATTCTTTTTTCTTTCTTCCGTCAACTTTTATTTGTAGTGATTTTTACATTATTATATTATATGTTTTTTTCATAGACTATTTAAAAATCAAATGTATAATTACATACTTAGAAACACAAGCTTTGTTTGGCTTAATGTATTTAAGTTATATTGATATTGACTAGCATAATATTTAATGTATTTTTTAAGGTAAATGTAGTGTCAGGACCAACTTGTGCGCGCCTCGAGCTCCTCGATTAAATTCACGAGACTGAAGTGATTACTGGTCATCGTGGGATTTCAACTTCAGACGTCAAGGGAAGCAAACCTTAAGTCTCAAGCCTCAGTCATGTCAATCATCTAATGTACTTCTAGACGAACATAAAACAAAAGTGAATTGTTGTTTTTATTTCGTTCCAACTTAAATCAATAATAGAATGTGCACAAATAAAAATATCCCACAAAATAGTGTCCCTTCTTTCCTAAATAATAATAATTCACTTTCCTTCGAAGAGAATTCCTTCCACTCTGTTATTACAATTATAGAAAGTGACATGACTGAAGGTATTACATTCATTTTTGGCAGATATCCTGCTTCATATCCTATTCTTCCAAAACATGGTATGTCATATCTTGCATCATATCTTACCTGTGTTACCACAATTCACTTGTGCCCCACAAATTGCGAATTAGTTTGCGCGTTCAGAAATGTGGAACACCAGCAATCCAAATCGCTTAATTTGGTGATCTGAATTTTTATCCTATTTCATCTAAAGTATCTATGTTGAAAGGAAAATTAAATTTAGTTCCGTTAAGTTACATATATTTTTAAAGTATTGCATTTTAAATATCGTATATATATTGTGCAATTTTATACTTTATGATATGTTGGGAAATGATAAAAACTCATATAAAGGTATCCAAAGAAGCCTACCATTCGCATACCAAATTCTATAGGGTATGGCGTTCCGCGACCCCGTTTCTGTTCCACGAACCGGAACAATCCGCATTCCAAGTAACTTCATATCCGATAGCATCCAAACAGAAAAATACCAACGAGTAAATTGATTTTTTCCCAAAAAACACTAAATTGATTTAAAAAAAGAAAAAAAACGACAACAAAATAGAAAGACCAAAAGGAAAAAAAAAAGTTAAACAATCTACAACAACTAAACGAGTTATAAGGGGAACATACCAACGAGTTCTGAGCAAGAAGAAGAAGAAGAAGAAGAAGAAGAAGAAGAAGAAGAAGAAGAAGAAGAAGAAGAAGAAGAAGAAGAAGAAGAAGAAGAAGAAGAAGAAGAAGAAGAAGAAGAAGAAGAAGAAGAAGAAGAAGAAGATGGAGAGGTGCAACATCGACCTAGGTCGCCGCCGCCCACGACATAGATCAACTTTATTTTCCTCCTCCATTCTCTCTCGGTCTAAATTTGAATGACCAGATCCGCTTCACCTTTCGACTCGAGGCTATGTTTTCAAAAAATAATGATTTTTAGGTTTGATTTGAGAGATTTAGTTGTATGTTGTATGTTGGACTAGACTTGTTGCTCTTGTTTTTATTCTTTCTTCTGGTTATTCGACATTTTCTTTTGATATGTTGTTGTGGAAAGAAATTCTCAATTTTTGGTTGTGTACAATCTAATTCTTGGTTTGACTGTTCCTGGTGGTCGTGGTTGGGTTTGTCTCAAATTCCGCAAGACGAATTGTGTACGCAATAGGTCTGATTTCTCCTCCGAGGAGGTGATCTTTGAGGAGGTGATAGCTTGGGGTTCGTGAACTTTTCCACCTCTCTAGTTTAGTATAAATAGAGGGGTTATCTATTATTTTAATTAAGAAGTTCAACTCATGAGTGCCATACCGATTTAGTGTGTAGGAGAGTTGAGAGGCTTGTAGAGAGAATTGTGGGTGTATGATTTTTCGTACTAGTGAAAATTCTTTCTTGCCACGTCCACGTAGGAAACTTGTCGAAGCACATTAGATATTGTGTTGTTTATTTTATTGTTCTCCATATCGCATGTTCGTTAAGTGATCGTGTTTGATATTTCGTTGCGCGGGATTATGACGTCATAAATCCCAACAAGTGGTATCAAAACAAAGTCACGATCTGGGTCAGACATGCGAAAAGAACGAAGACGGGATTATAAAGTTTCCGACGACGACGAGACGCTTGCGGAAGCGGCAATTAATGTTGTTGAAGAGACCACGACAACGATATTCGCGGCGCGTGGGTTGAGAAGAACAAGGAGGAGCAACATTGTCAAAGGAGCTGAAGCGTTAGCGAGAAGAGGCGACGGGCAGCAATTGTGCGTTTGCGGCGGCGGAAAATGGTCCTTGGACGGCTAAGTAATCTCTTAAGCTGGTCTATGTTGATTTCGTGTTGAAATCAAAGAGCTTTTTTGCCTTGTGCGGGGAGGATTCGACGGAAAAAAGGAAAAAATGCAGGTCTGGTTGTTCTGGTCGTGAGAAAGAAAAAGACCAGAGAATCCATCCAATGCTTCTCGCGTACGGTTGGGCGCGTGTATGAAGACGTGCGACGCGTGGTCCGAATTATTTTTGACATATCTTGGGCTCCAAGAATCCGTTTGACTTGAAACAAGAGCAAAACCCTAGGTTTTTTGGACATCCTAACGCATTCAAGGTATCAGATTCTGCATATTAAGGATGGAAATATGCAGATTGGTGTGATGGCGGTGAAAAGATCAAGTTTTGTGATTGAACAATTTAACGGCCACAGCGATTTCACTCTATGGCTGCAATGAGTGAAAAATATGTTGAAACGGGAAGGTCTTATCAAGTCTCTCACGAAGAAGAAGTCTGGAAAACCGGCGGGTGTGACAGATGACAAGTGGGACGAGATACGAGATATGGCAAATAGCACAATTCAGCTATATCTCGGCAACAGTATACTCCGGGAAGTCATCAATGAGACGCCTTCTTATGAGTTGTGGATGAATTTGGAGATAAGGTATATGTCCAAATCATTGACGAGTCGACTGTTCTTGAAGCGACAGTTGTATGCGCTGCATATGGCCGAAGGGAAGGATTTTATGGAACACTTGGATAAGATCAATAGGGTTCTAACAGAGCTTAATGCGGTCGATGCAAAGATTGAAGAAAACAATCAAGCAATACTCTTGTTAGTTTCCCTACCTCATTCGTACGAGCACATCAAGACTCCGTTGATGTATGGGAAGTATACCATCAAGTTAGATGAGGTGGTTGCTACATATTTCCCATGAGTCGGTAAAGAAGAAGGAGATCGACAAGACGCAACTTAATGGAATCATGGCTACATCAGAAGAAAGTCAATATCGTGGAATGAGGCAACAGAAGGAGGCTCATAGGAGGGGACGTTCCAAATCCAGAGGTTATTACTACAACCCGCGATGTTACTTTTTTAGTCAAGAAGGCGATATTTGAAAGCACAATGAGAAGTACAAAGCGGCGAGGAAGTTGAATCAACCATCAGAGGGAGCTGTCACTCAGAAGTCTGACATGATGAAGATCCAGTGGATTTGATGACAGTAACTTCAGTTCATGAAAAATCAAATTGGATTTTAGATTCTGGATGCTCGTTTCACATGTGTGCATCCAGGGAGCAGTTTGCGACTTAACAAACATGTGATGGGGGTACTGCCAAGATGGCTAACAACTAGGCTAGTAAAGTTGTTAGTATGGGTACAGTAAGGTTTCATAAGCGTGATGGGAGGATCTTGGCGCTGACAGGGGTGAGACATGTGCCAGACTTGAGGAAGAATTTGATCTCATTGGGGATATTGGATAGTAAGGGTTGTAGAGTCTCAATTCAAGGTGGAGAAATTGAGGTAATTTCTATGAAAAATGAGATTGTGCTTCATGGAAAATTGTTTGATGGTGTATACAAACTTGTGGGGACTGTTGTGACATGTGGCTCTTCTGTCAAACAAGAGGAAAGGATTACAGATCGGCGAGATACGCATGCGGTGCGTATCGAACAAGGGAAGCAACTAAGGAGATGCACCAAGAACGGAAGCGAAGGAGCACGAGGTGGACGTGCAAGGGCGTTCAAGCGCTAGACGGAGAAGGTGTATGCTACACAAGAGTTGCAGGTTGTTCAAGGAGGTTTTCCAGAAAAAGAGATCGAGCGCATACGAAGGTTGACGATCCACCGTTGATGAGAAACTTCTGCATAAGTGAAGAGGAAGCGAGTCTCGTTTGCACTTGTCCTGGATGGTGGTGCTCTCTCCAGTGATGTTCAAGCAGGTGGAGAGGTGGAGCCGCACCGCTCCCTAATGTAGCACACTTTGGGACGCACCCGTGTCAGGGGTGCGAGGAGGCGCCGCAGGAAGGGGGCGCGAATGGGAGCATCTCGGTGAAGGTGTTGTGAGGGGCTGTGCATGACGAGCATGACGGATGCGGCTGAGTTGACATCAACACGGACTTGGGTGAAGAATTTCCTCGCGCTTGCAGAATCAAGCCATGGTGGAGTTTGTTTGGTTTGTCTAGAATTCCGCGAGACGAATCGTGTACGCGATGCGAATTTTCCACATCCTCTAGTTTAGTATAAACAGAGGTGCTAGCTATTGTTTTAATTAAAAATTCCAACTCATGAGTGATGCACCGGTTTAGTGTGTAGGAGAGTTGAGGGGGTTGTAGAGAGAATTGTGGGTGTACGGTTTTTCGTACTAGTGGAAATTCTTTCTTGCCCCGTACACGTAGGCAACTTGCCATTTTTTTTTTTTTTTGAAATATTTTGTTCTTTATTTTATTGGTCTCCATATTGCTTGTCCGTTAAGATCGTGTTTGATTTTCCGTTGTGCGAGATTTCGACGTGATAAATGCCAATATGTTCCCGGTGGTCATGGTTGGGTTAGAATCCAAATCAACGCCTAAGATCGTTAATCCACTGTTCCATAATTTTTGTCTTCTTGTTCCAGATTTCTTTTACCTTTGTTCCTCTCCTCCTCCCTCCTCTGTTCCATATTTCCATAGACTTTTATAAAAAATAAATTTATATTTCATTTGATTATATGATTCTAATATCATTTTCCAAAGAGTCATACTTTTATTTACAAGAAAATAAAGTTATGGGTATTAATATTATTGAATTTAAAAAGTTGGTACGAAATTGTAACAAAATTGTAAGTATCAGTACTACAGGTGCAATTTTATCTTTGCAACAGACCAAAATATTCACGGTAACTGTTAGAAAACTAGCGGTGTTAGCCACATGTACCATCAAAAAATTTCAAAATGTGGGGGCTATGAATGCCTGAATTGAAATGTGGATGTAAAAATGAAACAAAATGAACAATATGAGTACCACTTGTGCAATTTCGCCAAAAAAAATGGTTGCTCCATAATAATGCGAATGCACTACACGGGAGTACTTCGAGTTTGACAGAAACTAGGAGACGGGATCGTAGATACGACATGTTGCAGGAGTGTAGCAATCCATAAAGTGATCATTCATCTCTCTCGTTTTGCCTGAAATCTCTCTCTCCCCTTGGAGAGAGGTACGCAATGTCCATAAAAAATATATTCACAATTTACCCAAAACGAACAAACACCAATATGAAGCTGCGGGAACAGAGCAAGCCATAGGATGTGATTTCGCTACACAAATCGACGTTCAACGTATCAAGGTTAGAGTTGGATCATTTTTTTTTTCTTCTTTTTTTGTATATTCTCTCTTCTTGATTGATTTTATCTTGGAGTAGTTATATAGGGTTTATTAGAGAGAGCAACGGGAGGTGGGATGGAAAGTAAAATGGTGGACTTGGAGATGCAGGCCACCGTCGATGAGAACGAAACCTCCCCGTCCTTGTCGATTTTCAAGAAAGCCAATCGTCCCGTCACATTGAAGGTATCTCTCTCTACAATTGCCTTCCCTTCTAGACTGAGTGAATAAGGTTTTGAATGAGTACTAAGAATCAATCATAATAAACGAATCTGTCAAACTCCTCTACACATGGTAATGCATTTATTAGAAGTTTATGAAGAATTAAATCTTATGAGATTTTTCCATCCATCTATTGAGACTGAAGTCTTATTATTATCATTCAGTTAAAAGGTATGTCAATCACACTAATTTTCGTTGTTCACTTTGTCCATCAACTAAACAAAAGAACCTCGCTATGACGCTATTGTAAGTCATTATTGTCACATTTTTTAAAGGAACCCATGGTCGCTGCAGGCGACATAACCTAATCAAGAAGTCGGGCTCTCAATCTGTTAGCGTTGGTTACATATCTCCTCAACCTTTTGGATTGGAACACTGTGATACGCGGGAACCATACGAGGCTCCTACACTTTGGATTTACGCTTCGGTTGCTCTAACATTTGCCTGAGGGGGTAAATTTAGAGACTATTGACATTTGCCTGAGTGGGATGGGGTGCATCAAAGTCTGTTCTGGTTGATGAAGAAGATTGAGTAAGAGTGACATGTGGAGGTTTAAACCTTTGCCCGGAGTGGATGACATTTATGAAACTTTCCAAGATAAAGCTACATTGAGAGAGAGGATTACCAATGACTAGAGTTTTCTGTGAAGAAAACTGAAATAAAAAAAAATGCTGAAATTTTGATTTACCAAATCATTACTTTGTATTCCTCCACTCCAAAAAATATACCTCTCAACCCGTTTAATAGCTCTAGGATCAATTTAGTTCCTGAATAAACCAATGTTGATGTACAAGCGTAGTCATTCAAAAACCCTGAAGCTATAGTAATCAGGCACACTACCATGTAAAAGCTACTCTTTTCTTTCTTTGGTCAAGGTGATCTACTTCTCAAATATGTTTCTGTGTTCAGACTATGACTCCAGATTGATGACAATATTTGGTTGAAACATGCTGTTTACTACATTCAACAAATGATGTTTTCCATAAGCTCTTTACTACATTCAACAAATGACGTTGCCCTTTATCCACCATATTGAGTTTTGCTTAGGTCATTCAACACAACTCAACTCATGCATACTATCTTTTCCTTTGAAAAAGCTATGCAAATACGACGCTCGAGCATTGTCTGATCCTATCTTTTTCATCACGTGTCAAAACTGAGTATGCACCAAATTATAAAATTTAGGAGGAACAATGTATCGAATTCAAAATTTAACTTCATATGTTACTCCTAGGTCACTCGAGGTGTATCATCTAGCTACTATTGTCAGAAAGATCTACGATGCGCATGTCGGAGCCCCAAATGGCTTCCGTGTATCACCGTGCTCGAATCCATAAGGTTGTTGAGATATGTGACCAAGACTAAAAGATTGAAAGCCCGACCACTTGTTTAAATAATATGCGGAGTTCTGTCATCTGCCATGACCATGAGCTCTTTAAAAAAATGTCACAATGACTCCAGAATGTTTTGAATCTTCTGAACAATGAAAATCAGTGTGATTGACTCACCTTTTAACTGAATGACAATAAGACTCCATTCTGAATAGATGGATGGGAAAATGTCCTGTGCCATAACTGTGTTCCAACAGATTTGGCTGAGAGACTCATAACATATGAGACAATCGCCTGTGAGAATTGCAAATACAAAAAATATAGGTCTCCAACTCCATTGGTAAAACCAAGATCAACTTTACGTTTTCTGATAGGGGTGAGCAAAACTCGCCCAAATCGGCCGCCCAAAACTGGTCTACACCACATTGGTCTGAAATTTGGCACCCGTTTATGCTAATTGATTGCTTACGATTATAGAATCGCAAACCCAAACTAACTATTATTGATTATGATCTCGGAGTTGGCAAAAGCGTTTAGAACCGATCCGGTCGGATTCAAATTGCACATAAAAGAAATTGCATAGCTCAGTTATATACATCATATACAAATTAAGTTTAAGCCCGCATATTTACTTTAGTTGACTTTTCTCAAGTTTTAGTCTATTTTCCTTCAGTTGCTCATCTTTTCTGGCAAATTGCTCATCTTTTCTGGCAAACTATGTTAAGTTATGAATTCCACAATTTAAGCTTACACACCTATAACTTTTTCTAGCTAAATTTATAGTTTTCCAAATTAATTTTCTAAATTTAAAAATCCGGTCAACCCGGTCCGAATCAGACTGAGTCAATAAATTAGGTTTGGTTTGATAGCAGTTAATTTTCAATAGTTTGGGGTATATTGAAGGTGCAAGTTCCCAATCTCACCTGTAAATTCTATGAGCATTAACAAATCAGCGATCCATTTGTATAACTTATGCAGTTTGAAGATGTTGTTTACAAGGTTACACCCAGAAAGGATGGAATCCTAAAGAGCACTAAGCTTGCTGAGAAGGTAATCTTAAAGGGAGTTTCTGGGATGGTGTTGCCTGGTGAAATGTTGGCAATGTTAGGCCCTTCAGGTAGTGGCAAAACAACTCTCCTAACTGCATTGGGAGGTCGACTTGGCGGACGCCTCGCAGGCTCCATCACTTACAACGGAAACAAATTTTCGAACAAAACGAAGCGGAACACGGGTTTTGTCACACAAGACGATGTTTTGTATCCAACTTTGACAGTGACTGAAACACTCGTCTACACGGCTTTTCTCCGTTTACCGAATGCTCTCACCAAACAAGAGAAGATCAATCACGCCGAAGCTGTTATTGCTCAACTCGGATTGACTAAGTGCAAGACTAGCCTCATTGGAGGACCTTTCTTGAGAGGAGTTTCGGGGGGAGAGCGTAAGAGGGTTAGTATCGGTCAGGAAATGTTAATCAATCCGAGTCTGTTGTTCCTAGATGAACCTACTTCGGGTCTTGACTCGACGACGGCGCAGAGAATTGTGATGACATTGTGGGAACTGGCTAAAGGAGGAAGAACCGTTGTGATGACCATACACCAGCCTTCTAGCAGACTGTTTTACATGTTCCATAAGGTTTTGTTGTTGTCGGAAGGTAATCTGATCTATTTTGGGAAGGGCGGCGCGGATGCGATGGATTACTTTGCCAGTGTTGGATATGCTCCGTCTGTGCCAATGAATCCATCTGATTTTCTGTTGGACCTGGCAAATGGTATGTTTACAGTAACTTGTTTTTTTTTTTTTATTTCCTATTGCGAGGTTAATCTTTTGAATAATGTTTTGTTGAACGTGAACAATTCTAGATTTGGAATGCGAAATTTAGAATTAATCGTGGCAGTGCTATAATAACGACGAGCGTGTATTCTCCATCTTTATAAATTCTTTCAGGTATTTCATCCGACAACTCTCACGAAGATCCTGCGGTAACTAAGTCGGCTTTGGTTTCTGCTTTCAAGACCAATCTGGCTGATTTGAAGGCAGCAGTGCATGAAAATAACCCTAGCGAGCACCAAGTGGCTGAAGACAAGCAATTTGGACGGTGGACCACAACTTGGTGGCAACAATTCACAGTATTACTCAGCAGAGGGCTGAAAGAAAGGAAGTCTGAATCGTTTTCCAGCCTTAAGGTTTTGGAAGTTTTATTGGTTGCTTTACTCTCAGGTTTATTGTGGTGGCAATCAGATATATCTCACTTGCAAGATCAGGTAAAAACTGATCAGCATCTCTCCAAGTAAAATAGAAGAGTAATGCAACATGGACATAATTTTAATTTCCTAATGTAGTAGAACCAAACTCTATTATGGAAATGTTAAACTCTTATGAAACATCGACACGTAATCAGAATCACTAAAACTGAAAATTCTTTCTAAAATTGTGTCCGTTTAGAATTATTCAAAATAGAATTTCACAACTGATCATTTACCTTGGTATGTTCGTTTTGCAGATTGGCTTGTTGTTCTTTTACTCGCAATTTTGGGGATTTTACCCTCTCCTCCAAGCAATTTTCACGTTCCCGCAAGAAAGGAGGATGCTGGAGAAAGAAAGGTCGTCTGGCATGTATAGGCTGTCATCGTATTTCATGGCGCGAACCGTGGGTGACCTACCGATGGAGCTTGTTCTTCCCACTGTATTTGTTACCATAACCTATTTCATGGGAGGCCTCAAAACAGAAGCTGCAAATTTCTTGCAGGGCCTGTTTTCGCTTCTACTTAGTGTCTTGGTTTCCCAGGGACTTGGGCTCGCCATAGGTGCTGTCGTAATGGACCTGAATTCAGCGACTATACTCGGGTCAATCATCATGCTCTCTTTCCTACTAGCAAGTGGCTATTATGTCCAGCACGTCCCTGCCTTCATTGCTTGGATCAAGTACCTGTCTATCAGCAACTACACTTACAAGCTGTTATTGGGGTCACAGTACAAGACGAGCGACACATACACATGCGGTAGTTCCACGTGTTTGGTTGGGGATTTTCCCTCGATTAAGATGGTGGGTCTGGGCGGACAAGTTAATTCAGTGGTTGCTCTTGCGATTATGGTTGTGGCTTACCGACTTATTGCGTACGTTGCCCTCATGAGGATTGGGGTTCCTAAAAGGTAGGAAGCTTTAGGAAAATAGACTCACATTTAGGGTGAAAGACTACGTATCCAAACTCTAATTTGTCGACATCATCCATTTGCAATCTTTTCCAGTTTCTTAGATGCTAGACAACTGTAGCTTTCTCTGTATGTGATAATGAAAATGGAGTGATGAACTCTACCATAAGAACAATGTTCACTCTCTTGACGTAGTTTGGGCGTCAGTTCTACCGAGTTGTTTTTTGGGGGTACTTAGGTTAATTCATCTGAAGTGTTTTCCAAAAAGATTATTTTAAGGATAAAAAGCCACGTGCGCAAGTCCGATTTGATGAATAGACACTATCACCCCTGCTAGATTTGACTGCCTATGCGTCACTAGGGTTAACTGGTTGAAAGTTTCTTTATTCAATTTTTCTTTATTCTGACTCCTGGCAACTCCTGCCAGTATTCATAAAAGGGCGGTCGCGTTAAACCAAGCAATAGAATGCTTTCATTTTTCCCCTGGCAACTTTGGTTTAGTTCGAATTTAACTAAACCGCTTTGATCATCCAAAAAATTCAATCGCATAAAGTCATGTCTCGGTCAAAGCACTGCCCGAGTTGCCCACCTCATCATTCTTCAGCTAACCATCATTTTGAGCTATCCCAGCACCGACATCTTAACCAGCCTAGCTTTCAAATATTGCAACCTGTCAGGAAGAACTTCAGTCACAATCCACCGCTCCCTCAAGTGTCACATAGTATCACTTGTTTTCTTCTTGCTGGTTGGTTGATATGTCTTGGTTGCTAATTCTAGTAGCATATTGTAACCAAACCGCTTGTTGTTTATTTTATTTCTTCTACAATGGCTGTTGTAATGTTCTTGTTTAATTAATGGCAATGCTTACTTCTTAAAATAAAGATTTAATGGGAAGATACTTAAACCCTCAGTTGTGTTATTTCATAGTCTAAGAGAGGAAATATGTCGCCAAACTATTTTAGTGACAGCACCCCCCGCCCCCAAACTAATAGCATCATAATTAGAGAGCTAAGTATCTTAATTTTTTGACAGACAAAGGAGGTAAGTGTCATTTTTCAAAATCCGAAGTGGTGAAAGTGTCTTTGCATCAAACTTGAGAGGGAGAACGTGCTTTTACCCTTCTCTTAACCAGTCCAAACTAAATCATTATTAGAGCTATCCACAATAGACTAGTTAAGCAGCGGTTAATATCAAAATGGCGAGCGAAAATTGAAAAAGCGTAGCTCCAATAGACTTGCTAAATTGTATTCTATTTTATTGAGCGTGAATTTCGCTCGCCACATCTGGTGATTTTAGTATCCTGTACTAGTCATCTTAAAACTAGCATATTGCAAAAAAGGCAAACATGTGAAAGTATATATACGAACATCATACTCAATTAAAACTTTTACCTCATTCAATGGTGATTGGTGAAAAATACAAGAACCAAAGTTTGAGGTTAAACTCAAACAATCATCAACAACTGGCCCAATAAACCTCATATAAGCTTTACTACGATTGTTTAGACAATTAATAACCAGCTGATTGTCAGAAACTATGCTTACAGAGCCGATGCCTTCCTTCATGCACCATAACAATGCTTCTAATAGCCATGCATTCCAGAACAGTTGAATCAGAAATGCCAGGAACCACTTGTTGTATACTTCTAATCATCTGACCCTCTCCAGTAAGCTCCACAGCTACTACTCCTCCAATGTTTTTGCTTTTGTCAACTGCTGCATCTGTGGCAATACATACACCTGAGATAAATTCATCTTTAGCCTGAATATGAACTGACCTGCAACCTTTCTCTTCTTCACCAGCTTTCAGAAATCCATTGAATGCTGCTAAGGCCTTATCAAAAACATGAACTGGGAGCCATTTAACCTTCTAAAAACACCAGTCATTCCTGGCCTTCCACACATGCCAGCAAATAGATATGCACAATCCCAGTAAATAATTCTCGCAGTCAGATGAATTTGCTAGATTCACCAAAAAATCCCACAAATCCATTACACTTCAGAGATTCAAAACATCAACATTAAGCCTCAAAGGGGATATTTTCCACACCATTTTTGCAAAGCAGCAATTAACAAATAAGTGAAGGGAGTTTTCCACCTCTTCCCCACACATTTTGCAAATTCAATCATTAATTACTCCCCTAGCATATAGAGCAGCATTGACAGGCAATGAATCACTCAGAATTCTCCAAAAAAGTGCTTTACCTTTGGCTGAACTTGAGTTTTCCATAATTTCCTCCATAGAGAAAATTTACTTGTGGAGGCCCCTCCATTTTCAAAATTTGCAGTTTCAGCCACTTTATAAGCAGATTTCACATTAAAAATACCATCACTTGTAAAGCTCCAAATCTTTTTATCCTCACAAGATTTACCTGCAACTGGAATTGAGAGAATAGCTCTTGAATCTTCAAATTAAATATCTTCCTCACTATGTCAGTCTTCCAAACATCTTTTGTCATGATCAATCAAATCAGCCACCCACTCTAAATTGCAATCAGCTGGTTTCTTTGAAAAAATTTTAGATAAACTATCATTTGGCAGCCATAAGTCATCCCAAATTTTGACTTTTTGGCCATTGCCAATTCTCCACCTAGTGCCCAACTTCAGTAGATCTCTTCCTGCACATAGCCCCTTCCAAATCCATGAGCTACCACTTTTAGAACTAACATGCCAAAAGGAGGAGTTACTGAAGTACTTCCCTTTGAAAAAAGACTTGAACAGAGAAGGACAGCCATTAACAAGCCTTGAGGCTTGTTTGGCTAGCAAAGCTAAATTCTAGCTTTGGATGTTCTTGAAGCCAATCAAGAACATCGCAATCAACTTATCAATCTTTTCACATGTTTTCTTAGGGAACAAGAAATTAGACATTGCATATGAAGGCAGGGCTGCTAAAGTTGATTTAATAAGCACCTCTTTGCCAGCTGGATTCAGAAATCTTGCCTTCCAAGATGAAATCCTGCTTTAAATATTCTCCTTCACAAAATTCAGCACTTGAGTTTTTGATCTTCCAATCAGAGATGGAAGACCTAGATATTTGCAGTCTTTGAGGTCTTTGTTGATTCCCAGATAGAATTGAATGAATCTTTTAAGGAGACTGCTAGTTTTTGGGCTAAAGTGAAACTGTGATTTCTCCCTGTTGACAAACTATCCAGAAGCTCTACCATAAAGATTCAACACCACATTCACAGCAGTGCAATCTGTCATTGTTGCATTACAAAAAAGAATGGAGTCATCTGCGAACATAAGATGACTAATGGGGGGATTTTTTTTGCAAATTTAACCCCTTTTAACCACCCTGAAACCTCTAAGTGATATAAAAGAGAAGACAGTCCTTCAACACATAAAACAAATAACAAAGGTGAGAGAGGATCACCTTGTCTGACTCCTCTTGTTGGATTGATGAAGTCCCCAGCTTTTACATTCACCACCAACCTGAAAGAGACTGTTTTAATACAACTCATAATCCAAGAAACCCATTTTCTGCAAAACCCCAATTTATACATGATAGCCTCCACATACTCCCATCTTACTCTATCGAAAGCTTTAAGCATGCGAAGCTTTAAATCCATAACACCCTTAGAACCACCCCTTCTATTCTTGATAAAATGCAAAATCTCATGTGCAATCAACACATTATCATTTATCAATCTCCCCTTAACAAAAGTAGATTGAGAGATACAATTTGATCCAGCACTTTACTCAGTCTATTAGATAAAGTCTTTGCCAGAATCTTGTACATCACTGGAAAAAGGCTAATAGGCCTGAAATCTTTAACATAAGCAGGACTTTTCACTTTAGGCAGCAGCACAATGTGGGTAAGATTAGCACTTTTCAACATTTTCACAGAAGAGAAAAAACTTCTAATAGCCTTACATACATCTCTCCCAATTATGTGCCAGTGAGATTGAAAAAAATTACCTGTGAATCCATCATATCCTGGTGCCTTGTCAGGATCCAGCTCAAAGCAAGCACTTTTGATTTTATTATCAGTCACTGGCTCAGTTAAGTTCTTATTCATTTCATCTGTTACCTTCCTCTTAACTGTTGATAGGACAGGCTCCATATCCACTTCAATATCTGCCGTGAATAGCTCTGAGTAAAAGTTGTTAAATTCATTCACAATATCTTCCTCTTCATTACACCAAACACCTGCCTTAAGCCAGTTTACTCTAGCCTTTTCCTTCCAAAGCTTCTCCTCCTCACTCCACAAGTTCTCCAACTCAATTTCAATCCTTTGGAGTTCATCAATGTCAGCATTCAGACCTTCTTCTCTGATCATTGTGGCAGCATCTTCTCTCTCTCTCTTTTATTTTTGATGATAAACCCTTGTCATGCAGCTTACTCCACCTCTTAAGCTCTTGCATGCAGTTCTTTAGCTTTGACTTTAGAAAAAACATGGGACAACCTTCAATATTTTGTTTCCACACCTGAAAATATCTTCAACTTATGTGTGCTTCAACCACCTTGAGTCAAATCTGAATAGAAAATCTTTCTTTGCTCCTGAAGATGGGAGAGAATCCAATAAGAGTATGCAGTGATCAGATCTAGAAGCATATACATGGTTAAGAACTGATTTTCCCCAACTAACAAGCCAATCTGTGGTTACCAGGCACCTATCAATCCTTTACTCAATAACATGACCCTTCCTTCTTCTGTTCCACCATGTGAATGGGTACCCCTTAAAGCCAATATCCACCAGACCATTTTAAAGAATAAAATGATTAAGAATAGAACAAGATCGTAAGATCCTCAAGTTTCCACCTCTCTTCTCATTTGGGCTGGTGATGTCATTGAAGTCTCCCCATAAAAAAACATCTATTAGAGCAATTTTTGAGGTAACGTGTCAGCTGATCCAATTGGTTACTTCTCATAGAATCATATGTGCTTAAATATAAATATAGCATCACTATTAACCCTTCTCATCCAGCTCCACCTGAATGTGGATAAAGAAGTCACAAAATTTCTTTAAGACCACCTTCACATCATTGCTCCACAAAACACCTAACCCACCTGCTTTACCCATAGCATCCACCCAGAAATTGTTACAAAGTCTAGTACTACAATAATTCCTTCTCATAAAGCCAGCTTTCTGTTTAGTTTCACTAATGAAACATACCTCAGGGGAGTGAAGGTTTGAAACCTTCTTGAATTGATGAATTGTCAGGGCTCTCTCAGCACCCTAACAATTCCACGCAAGTAGCTTCATTGGTCCCATTGGGACCTTTTTGGGCTGGCTGTCTCAACCCTTTCAGATTCGTAATTGATAGTATCAATTGACAAATTCTTCTTCTTACCATCTGCTGAGGAGGACTGCATCTCCTCGTCAATTTCCATAAAATCACCATCTATTTTCTTCTGGATCTTTGTCGCCTCTCTTTCTTGCGACGACACTAATTTCCCCTGCTCTCTTGCCAATCTCTTTCTTTCTCCCTCTATTCTCAAGATCTCAACGACCATGGTCCATGGTGAGACTACCGCGGACCACCAAAGTTAAGAACAAGTCACCCGAGTTTTTCTGTATGAGGCCGAGGTCAAGAATGATCCGCTCAACTAGGACGTGTGGTTCAATTACATCAGTTTTTAGAGGCAGGTAATGTGGGTAATCGAGACCGCATTCGCGAATTATGTGAGCGAACGATCGCTAATGTTCCACCTATGGAGAAGAAGAGGTACTGGCGAAAATATATTTACGTCTGGTTAAACTACGCTTTGTACGAAGAGCTCGGGGCGAAAGATGTGGAACGAACGAGAGCGGTTTATAGGGAATGTCTGAGGCTGACTCCGCACAATAAGTTCTTCTTTACCATGAATTCGATGTTGGCGGTGGAGTTCGAGATCCGACAGCTGAATCTGAAGGGTGCGCGACTAATCGTAGACAGCACTATAGGGAAAGCTTCTAGAAATTGAGCATTCATACAGAAAACCATAACCAGATCTTGAAACCCTAAAAACGTTGAAGATGAAGAACTTAGATGAAGAAGAGAGAGAGAGAGAGAGAGAGAGAGAAGAGGGAAAGTTTGTTTTTTACTAATTGATCAATAACCGAAGATTACAACAACTAATTATAGCTATACCCAGCTTTAACTAATTACAATCTAACCCCTCAAGTCTCTTTTTCTCAATACACTCCCAGCTTTCCTGTTCTTATAGAAAAACGACACCGTAGGACATAAAAATACAATCTACGGTCAGAAAACAAGAGAAGTGTAGATCTAATGGCAGCAGCTAGAGAAAAATTACAAGTCGTTAGTTTAGGACTAAGTGCAGTTTAGTCCTAATTATAGGTCATCAGTTTTGATGACATTGCAGTTTGATCCAGGCATAATGCTCGGAGAGAAACTTAGCTGGAACAAGATGAAGCTGTTGTTGAAGATCTTGAAATCTTTGAGAGGACAAGGGCTTGGTGAAGATATCTGCTACTTGACTGTGAGTAGAAACATGCTCCAAGCTCAGCTGATTTGAGCACACTTGTTCTGTAATGAAATGGAAATCAATTTCAATATGTTTTGTTCTGGCATGAAAAATTGGATTCTTGGCCAGAGACAAAGCAGATAGGTAGTCACATAGAAGCAGAGGAGGAGGAGTACTAATGAACAAATCCTTCAAAAGATAACCAAGCATTTTAATTCAGCAGCAACAATAGACCTGTATTCTGCTTCTGTGGATGATCTAGCAACTGTATGTTGCTTCTTTGAACTCCAAGAAATCAGATATTCCCCTAGAAAAACACAAAACCCTGAAGTAGACCTTCTATCTGTGAGAGAGCCTGCCCAATCTGCATATGAGTAGCAATGCAGCATATGAGGAGTTCCAGTCAACAAGAGACCATGAATAATAGTTCCTTTAACATATATAATCACACTCTTAAGAGCAACAAAGTCTTTATTGGTTGGCTGATGCATTTTCTGACACAGCGAGTTGACAGCAAACTGAAGATCAGCTCTGGTGATAGTTAGGTACTGAAGAGCACCAACAAGGCTCCTAAAAAGAGATACATTTTGAAACACTTGATCAGCATTGGGAACAATGGGATCCTTGGTGCTAGCTGGAGAATCACAGGGTTTGAAATCATGTAATCTAGATTTTTGAATCGGGTCATGTGCATATTTTGTCTAATTACGGGTTATGGATGATGCATTTCTGATCACTTCAATTCCCAGAAAATAAGATAGATTTCCAAAATCTTTGATAGAAAACACAGCCTGCATATGAGTGATGAGAGCAGAAATATGATCAGAGGTAGTACCAGTAATCAAAATATCATCCATGTTGGAATAGATTCCCTAGAGGCAATCTAGTTTAGTATGAATTTATTTTTGGCTAGAAAATTCATTTTATTATTTATTGGATATTTAATATAATCAAGTCCTTAGATTTACAATTGTGTTTTTTTATCTTAAATATCCTTAGTCCAGTATAATGATTAATGGGACAATCATCTATAGACTAGTATGGGGTTGGATTGATATGGAGATATCATGATCGAAAACATAGGTGTGCATTAAGGGTAATGGGGCACTGGATTGACCCATCTCCGAGAAGGCTACATACACGTTATGTTAAGTCACAAGTGCTTCTCGTGGTGAAATGGTATTGTCATCCTTATACTTGAAGTCGCTATATATTCTAGTTGTGGATTATTGTGATTTTGGTAGCGTTAAACGCTACACCGTAACTGGGTAGTTATAAAGGCGTGTACCGGATACAATAAGAAGCAAGCTTAGAGATCGTAGTGGACGTAGATAGAATTTTTCCCTACCACATAGCGGGAGCAAATATCCTAGGCCACTCGAGGGATAGTGCTTATAGAATGTCTAGCCAAACTCAAATAAATCAATATGGGATATTGATGTTATTTGCACGAATAAGGCTATTCCCATGGATCGAGAAACTGTGGATTGGATATACGAGTGTGACTTGTATGTATCGTGTCCAATCCGGATATAGAGACAAAGGGATGAGACAATTACTTGTAAAAGGTTTGTCAAGATGACTATTCTATTAGTTGGCTAGAATGGATGTTTTGCTAGAAACCGCTCCATATTAGCAAATTGTTGCTACCAACTAGATAGAACCTATGGGGTCACATGCTGCATAGATTTGAACTAGATTTGGGAATTAATTAATTGGATTAATTAATTAGAAGGATCACTTTGCAACACCTTGCAAACTTAGTAGGACTAATTTGCAAGGAAGGGACTAAATTGAATTCTAGTAGGACTAGAATAGGTCCTTTAGGTAGTTGGCAAGAATTTGTTGGACTATATAAAGGACACTCCTTCCTTCCTTCCCACACTTATGACCTTATTGATCATAACTTGAGTAGGAGAGAACAAAAAGGAGAGAGCAAGCAAGAAAAGAGGAGCACGCCGCCCCCTTTGCCGCCGCCCGTCCCCGTCGGCCACAAGGAGGCCGAAACCTCCTTGTTTCGTCTCGTTTTGCGTGATTCTTCTTCCTCTTCCTCTTTCCGGTGCTAGTACCAAGGATTGGAAGATCTAGTATTCAACTCTAGGCGTGGATAAATTATAGAGAACGTGACACAATTCGCGTTTGAAGTCATCAAAGGAGAAACCCTAAGGTGTGTTATTGATTTCTTCTCTTACCGTCGTTATGTCTCTTGACTTGTGATCCTTGGAGGATTTTGCATGGGTTATGTTTGTTTGTGTTTCCGTTGCGCATCCTTGAATCAAAACCCTACAGTGGTATCAGAGCCAAAGGTCGTAGAGCATAAACGTAGTTTATGTGTTACGTTTTGATAGTTTTACACCTTAAAATTGTTGTTTATCGCGTAAAATAAGACAAATCAAGCATATGATGCAATTTGTCAATAATCTATCATAACAGGACCTAATTTTTGCATTGGATGCATAAATTAGTATGTTTGAGAAATTTAGGATCTTAGATCTAGGGTTTGGGCATCCTTGGGGAAGAAGGAGTTCTTCCCATACAAGGAAACAACCAAACTTGGGCACCAAGCAAGGGAGTTGTTTTGGAAACAATTCCCAAAGGAGTTTCGCCCCCCCCCCCCTAGGGACCGCCCCTCCTTGCTTGCCGCCCAAGCAAGGCTCAGCCTAGGGGCCGGGGCAGCCCTACCCCGTGGCCTAGCCGCGTGGGCTAGGGGCCGGCCAACCCAAGGCCTTTGCGGTTCTCTTTTTGGGCCCGGGCAATTAGATGTTGGGCCCAATGGACCATTTTAACCCTAGAATATCCTAAAATCAATTAAAATTGACCAAGCGCGTTAAAATTGGATTTTAACTGTTTATGTGCAATTCGCATGGTGATTGGATATGGCCTTAGGATATGGTTTGTTGTGGATGTTTAAATTTTGTGGTTTGGTTTAAGGATTGCGAGCTGATCAATTAATTGTAATAATTAATTAGGTTTTTATGGCCTCCGAGCCATTTTTTCTCAACTTGTGAGATTTATTTTATTTAATATAGTTGTTAGCTAGTGCTAGATAGAGTAGATTGTTAGCCAAGATTGAAGAAAAGAAGCCTAAATCCAAAAGGAGCCACAAAAGATGGAGCATTGAGCATTCCACATGACTATGAAGGATGGACCAAAAGATCAAGACGCATGGAGATGTGTTTGCTTTTAGGGTTCATAGATAATTTCATTGTTTTGGAATTATCTTAGTCTAGAAAAGGCCATATCAACATCACGTTTTATTTTTTGTTTTGTGGTTGTTTATTTTATTGTCTTATTATTTTGTGGTTGGTGTATGGATGATGCATGCAATTAGGATAATAAGATAATTAGACAACCCGAATCTATTATTTGGAGTTGTGCCCAAACTCAAATAGATAGATTAGTTGATATTGATCAACAAAACAATTAAAAATTGAATTTAAAATCCCTCAATATTCAAATATTGTGTTCTTGCCTTCTCGTTATTTAAACACTCATTATCATCATGATTTATCAAGTTCGTGCGTGCCAAAGCATGGCGACTTAGTTCATAATGATGGAATGCGATGGCACAAGCTAGTAATGTGCAATTGTTTAAATAAGAGGGTGAACACAACTAGGCTATTAATATGATTAAGAAACCTAGAGGCAATCAATTGGGATTATCCATATGGATGGATAAATAAGGAGTTATTTGCCCAATTGAACCAAGAGTTGCATAAGGGATGCAATTGGAATTGTTCCTACCTAAAGTAGTCAAATTATGGGTGACTTGCCAAAGCAAGCTCATAAGGAGATGAAACATGGATCTTGGCCCACTAGAAAATATAAGGAAATTTTCCGCATTAATATCTTGAGGGTTATTAATCCGTAGAAAAATACTGGGAGCAATATTTGATAAACTAGCCATTATTGAATATAGTCAAAAATTCACAAATACTAAAACTTGCGTATTTTCCTTTTGAAGAATTCCAAATGGCAAACAACTCATCGAGTTCACAACATTCCCTACGATATGTCCTTGAGAAGGACAAGCTCTCTGGAACCAACTTCCTTGATTGGTACAGAAACTTGAGAATCGTTCTCAAGCAAGAGAAGAAACTGTACGCAATAGAGGAGCATGTTCCAGCTGGTCCAGAGAACCAAACACCTGCAGCCCTAAAGGCGTATGAAAAGCGTGTTGATGACGCTAATGATGCGGCCCGCCTTACGATATGCACCATGACTTTTGAGCTTCATAAGCAACACGAAAACATGAATGCTGTCGATATGATCGAGCATCTGAAGCAGCTTTTCCAAGAGCAGGCAAGGGTTGAGAGGTATGAGGTCTCTAAGGCATTGTTCAAGTGTCATCTGACAGAAGGGAACCCGGTGGGACCCCTTGTACTCCGTATGATCGGGTACTTGGAAAATCTCGCTCGACTTGGGTTCCCGGTCGGCCAAGAGTTGGCAACCGATCTCGTGTTGCAATCGTTGCTTGAGAGTTATGGACAGTTCATCATGAACTATAACATGAACGAGATCGTGAAACCACTGCCAGATTTGCTCAATATGTTGAGGACAGCTGAACAAAGCATCAACAAAGGTAAGGGGAAGGCCATTATGATGGTGCAGAAAGGAAAGGGCAAAAGGTTTGCCTCATCCTCCAAGGGCAAAGGCAAGTCAGTTGCCAAGTCCAAGGAACCTGCCCTTAAGCCTATTGGTGGCATTGCCAAAGGTGTGACTAAAGGTGAGTGTCACTACTGCAGTCAGCCTGGACACTGGAGGAGGAACTGCCCAAAATATCTGGAGGACAAGAGGCTTGGAATAGTGATTCCACTGTAGGGTTTTGATTCATGGATCGCACAACGGAAGCATAATCAAACATAAACCATGCAAAACCCTCCAAGGATCACAAGTCTAGATACATAACGATAGTAAAGGTTAGAAATCATGAACACACCTTTGGGTTCTCCTTGATGACTTCAAACGCGAATAATGTCACGTTCTCTATAGTTGATCCACGCCTAGAGTTGATCCTAGATCTCCCAAACTCCTTGGTGCTAGCCCGGAATAGGAAGAGGAAGAACGTATCAAGCAAAACGAGACCAAAAGAGGGCTTCGGCCTCTTTTTGGCCGACGGGGACGAGGGCGGCGGCAAGGGGCGGCGTCGGGCTCCTTGTTGCTTGCTCTCTCTCCTTTGTTCTCTCCCACTCTTGTTATGTTCACTAATGAGCATAAGTTCTTATGGAAGGAAGGAAGGAGGGTCCTTTATATAGTCCAACAACTCCTTGTTAACTACCTAAAGGACTTATTCTAGTCCAACTAGAATTCAATTTAGTCCCTTCCTTGCAAATTAGTCCCTACTAAGTTTGCAAGGCTTTGCAAAGTGATCCTTCTAATTAATTAATCCAATTAATTAATTCCCAAATCTATTTCAACTCTATATAGCGTGTGACCCCATAGGTTCTATCTAGTTGGTAGCAACTATTTGCTAATATGGAGCGGTTTCTAGCAAAACATCCATTCTAGCCAACTAATAGAATAGTCATCTTGACAACCTTTGTACAAGTACTTGTCTCATCCCTTTGCCTCCATATCCGGATTGGACACGAGACATACAAGTCACACTCGTATATCCAATCAATAGTTTCTCGATCCATGGAATAGCCTTATTCGTGCAAATAACATCAATATCCCATATTGATTTATTTGAGTCTGGCCAGACATTCTATAAGCACTATCCCTCGAGTGGCCTAGGATATTTGCTCCCGTTATGTGGGAGGGACAAATTCTATCTACGTCCACTACGATCTCTAAGCTTGCTTCTCATTGTATCCAGTACACGCCTTTATAACTACCCAGTTACGGTGTAGCGTTTAACGCTACCAAGATCACAATGATCCACAACTAGAATATCTAGTGACTTCAAGTCTAAGGATGACAATACCATTGTACCGCGAGAAGCGCTTGTGACTCAACATAACGTGTATGTAGCCTTCTCGGAGATGGGTCAATCCAGTGCAACATTCCGTAATGCACACCTATGTGTTGGATCATGATATCTCCATATCAATACAACCCCATACTAGTCTATAGATGATTGTCCTATTAATCATTATACTTGACTAGGGATATTTAAGATAAACAACACAATTGTAAATCTAAGGACTTCATTATAGTAAATATCCAATAAATAATAAATGAATTTTCTAGCCATATACAAATTCATACTAAACTAGATTGCCTCTAGGGCATCTATTCCAACAGTCTCCCACTTGCACTAGAGCCAATTTGGCGCATCTCGTATGCCCATACTCCTAGTGTGCCCTTCATGCTTCCACTGCGTGAGAGGCTTTGTAAGCGGGTCTGACAGATTATCATCTGTAGGAATCTTGCATATCCGAACGTCTCCTCTATCGATAATATCTCGAATCAGATGAAACTTCCTGAGCACGTGCTTGGACTTCTGGTGTGATCTGGGTTCCTTTGATTGCGCGATCGCCCCAGTGTTGTCACAGAACAACTCCACTGGATCCGCAATGCTAGGGACTACACCAAGTTCAGAAACAAACTTTCTGATCCAAACAGCCTCCTTTGCTGCGCCATTTGCAGCAATGTACTCAGCCTCTGTTGTAGAATCAGCCACCGTCTCTTGCTTGGAACTCTTCCAGCTCACCGCTGCTCCATTCAGGCAAAACACATATCCCGATTGTGATCTAAAGTCATCTCTGTCGGTTTGGAAGCTTGCATCAGTGTAACCCCTTACACGCAACTCTTCCTCACCGCCAAATATCAAGAAAGCATCCTTAGTTCTTCTCAAGTACTTTAGGATGTTCTTGACTGCAATCCAGTGACTCTCACCCGGATTGGATTGGTATCTGCTTGTCATACTCAAGGCATATGACACATCTGGTCTAGTACATAACATGGAGTACATGATAGATCCTATGGCCGAGGCATAGGGAATCCTACTCATGCGTTCCTTCTCAATCTCATTGGAAGGACAACCACTCTTCGAAAGAGTGATTCCATGTGACATGGGCAAGAATCCCTTCTTGGAATCTTGCATGTTGAACTGCTTCAACACCTTGTCAATATATGTACTTTGACTTAGGCCTAGCAATCATCAAGATCTATCTCTTTAGATCTTTATACCGAGTATATAGGCTGCTTCCCCTAAGTCCTTCATTGAGAAACACTTTCCTAGCCAATCTTTCACAGATTGCAGCATGGGAATGTCGTTTCCAATGAGTAGTATGTCATCCACATACAAGAGCAGAAAAGCTACAGAGCTCCCACTAAACTTCTTGTAGACACAAGACTCATCTTCGTTTCTGATGAAGCCAAACTCTTTGACCACTTCATCAAAACGTCGATTCCAACTCCTAGAAGCTTGCTTCAATCCATAAATGGACCGTTGCAGCTTACAGACTTTGTTGGCTTGCTTTGGATCCTCAAAACCCTCCGGCTGTATCATATACACGTCCTCGAGGAGATTCCCATAAAGGAATGCTGTTTTGACATCCATCTTCCAAATCTCATAGTCGTGGTATGCTGCAATTGCAAGTAGGATTCGGATGGATTTGGTCATTGCGACTGGTGAAAAGGTTTCATCATAGTCAATACCATGAATCTGTCTGAATCCTTTAGCCACCAATCGGCCCTTATAGGTAATCACATTACCATCCATGTCGATCTTCTTCTTGAAGACCCACTTGCACCCTATGGGCCGCGCCCCATCGGGTGGTTCCACCAAAGTCCATACTTTGTTGGTATACATGGATTCCATCTCGGATCTCATGGCTTCCAGCCACTTCTGAGAGTCTGGGCCACTCATGGCCTCCTCATAGGTAGTAGGCTCATCATCTATGAGCATCGTGTCACCGGAATCAGTTATGAGAAGTCCATACCTCTCTGGTTCCTGGCGCACTCTACTAGATCTACGAAGCTCTTGTGTTACCTGAACAGGTGGCTCCACAACCGCTTGTGGTTCCTGCTCATGTTCCATAATCGGTTCAGTGATTTGTGGTTCTTGAACTTCTTCAAGTTCTACATTCCTCCCACTTGCTTCTTTAGAGACAAATTCTCTTTCTAAAAACACGCCGGTCCGAGCAACAAACACTTTGTTCTCGGTTGGATTGTAGAAGTAGTATCCCTTAGTTTCCTTAGGGTACCCCACAATTTTACCTTTATCTGATTTGGGCCCTAGCTTGTCTGATTGTAAACGCTTTACATAGACATCGCAGCTCCAAATCCTCATGAATGACAGTGTGGGACGCCTCCCACTCCACATCTCATATGGTGTCTTCATGACTGATTTGGATGGAACACGGTTAATGGTGAAAGCTGCACTTAATAGAGCGTAGCCCCAAAATGACAATGGAAGATCGGTTTGACACATCATAGATCGAACCATATCCAATAGGGTTCGATTCCTCCTCTCGGACACGCCATTCCATTGTGGCGTTCCGGGTGGAGTGAGTTGGGACACGATCCCACACTCTCTAAGATAGTCGTCAAACTCTTGGCTCAAGTATTCTCCTCCACGATCCGATCGTAGAGCCTTTATACTTTTGCCAAGTTGCTTCTCTACTTCATTCTTGAATTCCTTGAACACTTCAAAGGATTCGGATTTTGCCCTCATAAGGTACACAAATCCATATCTACTGTAATCATCAGTAAATGTAATGAAGTAGACATAACCACCCCTGGCAGGCGTGGCAAATGGCCCACACACATCGGTATGTATGAGCGCCAATTGCTCACTAGTCCTCTCACCTTTCTTATTGAAAGGGGACTTTGTCATTTTTCCCAATAAACAAGCCTCACATGTCTCATATGATTCAAAATCAAATGAGTCTAGTAATCCATTCTTATGGAGTCTAGATACACGTTTTTCATTTATGTGGCCTAAACAACAGTGCCATAAATAAGCAGGATTTAAATCATCTATTTTAATCCGCTTGGTATTAATGTTGTAGACAGGGTTGCTTAGATCAAGGACATAAAGTCCATTAATAATTGCGCACTAAAGTAGTGAATATTATTCAAATAAAAGGAACAACAATTGTTCTTTATTGAAATAATAAACCATCCTTGTCCAAACAAGAAATAGAAATAATGTTTCTGCTCATAGCAGGCACAAAATAGCAATTATTTAATTCTAAAACTAATCCTGAAGGCAGAGATAGCTCGCACACGCCTATGGCCAACGCAGCAACCTTTGCTCCATTCCCAACGCGCAGATCTACCTCCCCTTTAGCCAATCTTTTACTTCTCTTTAGATCCTGCATATTTCGACAAATATGAGATCCACATCCAGTATCTAATACCCATGATGTAGAGACAGTTAAATTGACATCTACAACAAAAATACCTGGTGGTGGTGGATTCACTATTCCAAGCCTCTTGTCCTCCAGATATTTTGGGCAGTTCCTCCTCCAGTGTCCAGGCTGACTGCAGTAGTGACACTCACCCTTAGTCACGGCCTTGGCAATGCCACCAACAGGCTTAAGGGTTGGTTCCTTGGACTTGGCAACTGACTTGCCTTTGCCCTTGGAGGAAGAGGCAAACCTTTTGCCCTTTCCTTTCTGTACCATCATAATGGCCTTGCCCTTACCCTTGTTGATGCTCTGTTCAGCCGTCCTTAACATGTTGAGCAAATCTGGCAGTGGTTTAACGATCTCGTTCATGTTATAGTTCATAATGAACTGTCCATAACTTTCGGGCAACGATTGCAACACGAGATCGGTTGCCAACTCTTGGCCGACCCGGAACCCTAGTCGGGCGAGATTCTCCAAGTACCCGATCATTCGGAGTACATGGGGTCCCACCGGGTTCCCTTCTGCCAGATGACATTTGATCAGTGCCTTTGAGACCTCATACCTCTCTACCCTTGCCTGCTCTTGGAAGAGCTGCTTTAGATGTTCGATCATATCGACATCATTCATGTTTTCGTGTTGCTTCTGAAGCTCAGAAGTCATGGTGCAAAGCATAAGGCAGGCCGCATCATTAGCGTCATCAACACGCTTCTGATACGCCTTTAAGGCAGCAGGTGTTTGGTTCTCTGGACCTTCTGGAACATGCTCCTCTATTGCGTACAGTTTCTTCTCTTGCTTGAGAACAATTCTCAAGTTTCTGTACCAATCAAGAAAGTTGGTTCCAGAGAGCTTGTCCTTCTCAAGGACAGATCGTAGGGAATGTTGTGAACTCGATGAGTAGTTTGCCATTTGGAATTCTACAAAAAGGAAAATACGCAAGTTTTAGTATTTGTGAATTTTTGACTATATTTAATAATGGCTAGTTTATTAAATATAGCTCCCACTATTTTTCTACGGATTAATAACCCTCAAGATTTTAATGTGGAAAATATCCTTATATTTTCTAGTGGGTCAATATCCATCTTTCATCTCCTTATGAGCTTGCTTTGGCAAGTCACCCATAATTTGACTACTTTAGGTAGGAACGATTCCAATTGCATCCCATATGCAACTCTTGGTTCAACCGGGAAAATAACTCCTTATTTATCCATCCATATGGATACTCCCAATTGATTGCCTCTAGGTTTCTTAATCAAATTAATAGCCTAGTTGTGTTCAACCTCTTATCTAAACAATTGCACATTGTTACGTGCCATCGCATTCCATCATTATGAACCAAGTCGCCATGCTTTGGCACGCACGAGCTTGATAAATAATGATGATAATGAGTGTTTAAATAACGAGAAGGCAAGAACACAATATTTGAATTTTGAGGGATTTTAAATTCAATTCTTTAATTGTTTTGTTGATCAATATCAACTAATCTATCTATTTGAGTTTGGGCACAACTCAAATAATAGATCCGGGTTGTCTAATTATCTTATTATCCTAATTGCATGCATCATCCATACACCAACCACACAAATAATAAGACAATAAATAAACAACCACAAAACAGAAATTAAACGTGATGTGGATATGGCCTTTTCTAGACTAAGATAATTCCAAGCCAATGGAATTATCTATGAACCCTAAAGCAAACACATCTCCATGCGTCTGGATCTTTTGGTCCATCCTTCATAGTCTTGTGGATTGCTCCATGCTCCATGCTCCATCTTTTGTGGCTTCTTTGGCTTTGGGCTTCTTTTCTCCAATCTTGACTAACAATCTACTTTATCTAGCACTAGCTAATATCTATACTAAATAAAATAAATCTCACAAGTTGAGAAAAAAAATTGGCACGCAGGCCATAAAACCCTAATTAATTATTACAATTAATTGATCAGCTCGCAGGCCGTAAAACCAAACCACAAAATTAAACATCCACATCAAACCACATCCTAAGGCCATATCCAATCACCATGCGATTTGCACATAAACAGTTAAAATCTAATTTTAACGCGCTTGGTCAATTTTAATTGATTTTAGGATTTCTAGGGTTAAAACGGTCCATGGGCCGAACAATCTAATTGCCCGGGCCAAACAAAGTGAAACACAAGGCCCTAGGGCCGGGCCGGCCCAAAACCCGCAAGCTAGGCCCGCGGGTTAGGGCCGCCCGGCCCCGTAGGGCGGCCAAGCTTGGGCGGCAAGCAAGGGGGGCGGTCCCTAGGGGGGCCGAACCTCCTCTTGGGAGTTGTTTCCAAAACAACTCCCTTGCTTGGTGCCCAAGTTTGGTTGTTTCCTTGTTTTGGGAGAACTCCTTCTTCCCCAAGGATGCCCAAACCCTAGATCTAAGATCCTAAAATTTCTCAAACTCATCAATTCATGCATCCAATGCAAAAATTGGATCTTGTTATGATTAATTATTGACAAATTGCATCCCATGCTTGATTTGTCTTGTTTTACGCGATAAACAATCAAATTAAGGTGTAAAACAACAAAAACGTAACACATAAACCACGTTTATGCTCTACGACATGTGGCTCTGATACCACTGTAAGGTTTTGATTCATGGATCGCACAACGGAAGCATAATCAAACATAAACCATGAAAAACCCTCCAAGGATCAAAAGTCTAGAGACATAACCATAGTAAAGGTTAGAAATCATGAACACACCTTTGGGTTCTCCTTGATGACTTCAAACGCGAATAATGTCACGTTCTCTATAGTTGATCCACGCCTAGAGTTGATCCTTGATCTCCCAAACTCCTTGGTGCTAGCCCGGAATAGGAAGAGGAAGAACGAATCACGCAAAACGAGACCAAAAGAGGGCTTCGGCCTCTTTTTGGCCGACGGGGACGAGGGCGGCGGCAAGGGGCGGCGTCGGGCTCCTTGTTGCTTGCTCTCTCTCCTTTGTTCTCTCCCACTCTTGTTATGTTCACTAATGAGCATAAGTTCTTATGGAAGGAAGGAAGGAGGGTCCTTTATATAGTCCAACAACTCCTTGTTAACTACCTAAAGGACTTATTCTAGTCCAACTAGAATTCAATTTAGTCCCTTCCTTGCAAATTAGTCCCTACTAAGTTTGCAAGGCTTTGCAAAGTGATCCTTCTAATTAATTAATCCAATTAATTAATTCCCAAATCTAGTTCAACTCTATATAGCGTGTGACCCCATAGGTTCTATCTAGTTGGTAGCAACTATTTGCTAATATGGAGCGATTTCTAGCAAAACATCCATTCTAGCCAACTAATAGAATAGTCATCTTGACAACCTTTGTACAAGTATTTGTCTCATCCCTTTGCCTCCATATCCGGATTGGACACGAGACATACAAGTCACACTCGTATATCCAATCCATAGTTTCTCGATCCATGGAATAGCCTTATTCGTGCAAATAACATCAATATCCCATATTGATTTATTTGAGTCTGGCCAGACATTATATAAGCACTATCCCTCGAGTGGCCTATGATATTTGCTCCCGTTATGTGGGAGGGACAAATTCTATCTACGTCCACTACGATCTCTAAGCTTGCTTCTCATTGTATCCAGTACACGCCTTTATAACTACCCAGTTACGGTGTAGCGTTTAACGCTACCAAGATCACAATGATCCACAACTAGAATATCTAGTGACTTCAAGTCTAAGGATGACAATACCATTGTACCGCGAGAAGCGTTTGTGACTCAACATAACGTGTATGTAGCCTTCTCGGAGATGGGTCAATCCAGTGCAACATTCCGTAATGCACACCTATGTGTTGGATCATGATATCTCCATATCAATCCAACCCCATACTAGTCTATAGATGATTGTCCTATTAATCATTATACTTGACTAGGGATATTTAAGATAAACAACACAATTGTAAATCTAAGGACTTCATTATATTAAATATCCAATAAATAATAAATGAATTTTCTAGCCATATACAAATTCATACTAAACTAGATTGCCTCTAGGGCATCTATTCCAACATCCACCACCACCAGGTATTTTTGTTGTAGATGTCAATTTAACTGTCTCTACATCATGGGTATTAGATACTGGATGTGGATCTCACATTTGTCGAAATGTGCAGGATCTAAAGAGAAGTAGAAGATTGGCTAAAGGGGAGATAGATCTGCGCGTTGGAAATGGAGCAAAAGTTGTTGCGTTGGCCGTGGGCATGTGCGAGCTATCTCTGCCTTCAGCATTAGTTTTAGAATTAAATAATTTCTATTTTCTGCCTGCTATGAGCAGAAATATTATTTCTATTTCTTGTTTGGACAATGAAGGTTTTATTATTTCAATAAAGAATAATTGTTGTTCCTTTTATTTGAATAATATTCACTATTTTAGTGCGCAATTATTTAATGGACTGTATGTCCTTGATCTAAGCAATCCTGTCTACAAAATTAATACCAAGCGGATTAAAATAAATGATTTAAATTCTGCTTATTTATGGCACTGTCGTTTAGGCCACATAAACGAGAAACGTGTATCTAGACTCCATAAGGATGGACTACTAGACTCATTTGATTTTGAATCATATGAGACATGTGAGGCTTGTTTATTGGGAAAAATGACAAAGTCCCCTTTCAATAAGAAAGGTGAGAGGACTAGTGAGCAATTGGCACTCATACATACTGATGTGTGTGGACCATTTGCCACGCCTGCCAGGGGTGGTTACGTCTACTTCATTACATTTACTGATGATTACAGTAGATATGGATTTGTGTACCTCATGAGGGCCAAATCCGAATCCTTTGAAGTGTTCAAAGAACTCAAGAATGAAGTAGAGAAGCAACTTGGAAAAAGTATCAAGACTCTAAGATCGGATCGTGGAGGAGAATACTTGTGCCAAGAGTTTGACGACTATCTTAGAGAGAGTGGGATCGTGTCCCAACTCACTCCACCCGGAACGCCACAATTGAATGGCGTGTCTGAGAGGAGGAATCAAACCCTATTGGATATGGTTCGATCTATGATGTGTCAAACTGATCTTCCATTATCGTTCACGCTCTATTAAGTGCAGCTTTCACCATTAACCGTGTTCCATCTAAAACAGTCATGAAGACACCACAGGAGATGTGGAGTGGGAGGCGTCCCACACTGTCGTTCATGAGGATTTGGGGCTGCGATGTCTATGTAAAACGTTTACAATCAGACAAGCTAGGTCCAAAATCGGATAAATGTAAGTTTGTGGGGTACCCTAAGGAAATTAAGGGTTACTACTTCTACAATCCAATCGAGAACAAAGTGTTTGTTGCTCGGACCGACGTGTTTCTAGAAAGAGAGTTTGTCTCTAAAGAAGCAAGTGGGAGGACTGTAGAACTTGAAGAGATTCAAGAACCACAAATCACTGAACCGATTATGGAACATGAACAGGAACCACAAACAGTTGTGGAGTAGCCTGTTCAGGTAACACAAGAGCTTCGTAGATCTAGTAGAGTGCGCCAGGAATCCGAGTGGTATGGACTTCTCGTGACCGATTTCGGTGACACGCTGCTCATGGATGATGAGCCTACTACCTATGAAGAGGCCATGAAAGGCCCAGACTCTCAGAAGTGGCTAGAAGCCATGAGATCCGAGATGGAATCCATGTATACCAACAAAGTATGGACTTTGGTGGAACCACCCGAAGGGGCGCGGCCCATAGGGTGCAAGTGGGTCTTCAAGAAGAAGATCAACATGCATGGTAATGTGATTACCTATAAGGGCCGATTGGTGGCTAAAGGATTCAGACAGATTGATGGTATTGACTATGATGAAACCTTTTCACCAGTCGCTATAACCAAATCCATCCGAATCCTACTTGCAATTGCAGCATATCATGACTATGAGATTTGGCAGATGGATGTCAAAACAGCATTCCTTTATGGGAATCTCCTCGAGGACGTGTATATGATACAGCCGGAGGGTTTTGAGGATCCAAAGAAAGCCAACAAAGTCCGTAAGATGCAACGATCCATTTATGGATTGAAGCAAGCTTCTAGGAGTTGGAATCAACGTTTTGATGAAGTAGTCAAAGAATTTGGCTTCATCAGAAACGAAGATGAGTCTTGTGTCTACAAGAAGGTTAGTGGGAGCTCTGTAGCTTTTCTGGTCTTGTATGTGGATGACATACTACTCATTGGAAACGACGTTCCCATGCTGCAATCTGTTGAAGATTGGCTAGGGAAGTGTTTCTCAATGAAGGACTTTGGGGAAGCAGCCAATATACTCGGTATAAAGATCTATAGAGATAGATCTAAGAGACTGCTAGGCCTAAGTCAAAGTACATATATTGACAAGGTGTTGAAGCGGTTCAACATGCAAGATTCCAAGAAGGGATTCTTGCCCATGTCACATGGAATCACTCTTTCGAAGAGTGGTTGTCCTTCCAATGTAATTGAGAAGGAACGCATGAGTAGAATTCCCTATGCCTCGGCCATAGGATCTATCATGTACGCCATGTTATGTACTAGACCAGATGTGTCATATGCCTTGAGTATGACAAGCAGATACCAATCCAATCCTGGTGAGAGTCACTGGATTGCGATCAAGAACATCCTAAAGTACTTGAGAAGAACTAAGGATGCCTTCTTGATATTTGGCGATGAGGAAGAGTCGCGTGTAAGGGGTTACACTGATGCAAGCTTCCAAACCGACAAAGATGACTTTAGATCACAGTCGGGATATGTGTTTGCCTGAATGGAGCAGCGGTGAGCTGTAAAAGTTCCAAGCAAGAGACGGTGGCTGATTCTACAACAGAGGCTGAGTACATTGCTGCAAATGGCGCGGCAAAGGAAGCTGTTTGGATCAGAAAGTTTGTTTCTGAACTTGGTGTGGTTCCTAGCATTGCGGATCCAGTTGAGTCGTACTGTGACAACATTGGGGCGATCGCGCAATCGAAGGAACCCAGGTCGCACCAGAAATCCAAGCACGTGCTCAGGAAGTTTCATCTGATTCGAGATATTATCGATAGAGGAGACGTTCGAATATGCAAGATTCCTACAGATGAGAATCTGTCAGGCCCGCATACAAAGCCGATTGCGCAGTGGAAGCATGAAGGGCACACTAGGAGTATGGGCATACGAGATGCTCCAGATTGTCTCTAGTGCAAGTGGGAGACTGTTGGAATAGATGCCCTAGAGGCAATCTAGTTTAGTATGAATTTATTTGTGGCTAGAAAATTCATTTTATTATTTATTGTATATTTAATATAATGAAGTCCTTAAATTTACAATTCTGTTGCTTATCTTAAATATCCCTAGTCCAGTATAATGATTAATGGGACAATCATCTATAGACTAGTATGGGGTTGGATTGATATGGAGATATCATGATCCAACACATAGGTGTGCACTAAGGGTAATGGCGCACTGGATTGACCCATCTCCGAGAAGGCTACATACACGTTATGTTAAGTCACAAGTGCTTCTCGTGGTGCAATGGTATTGTCATCCTTAGACTTCAAGTCGTTAGATATTCTAGTTGTGGATTATTGTGATTTTGGTAGCGTTAAACGCTACACCGTAACTAGGTAGTTATAAAGGCGTGTACCAGATACAATAAGAAGCAAGCTTATAGATCGTAGTGGACGTAGATAGAATTTTTCCCTCCCACATAACGGGAGCAAATATCCTAGGCCACTCGAGGGATAGTGCTTATAGAATGTCTGGCCAGACTCAAATAAATCAATATGGGATATTGATGTTATTTGCACGAATAAGGGTATTCCCATGGATCGAGAAACTGTGGATTGGATATACGAGTGTAACTTGTATGTCTCGTGTCCAATCCGGATATAGAGACAAAGGGATGAGACAATTACTTGTACATGGTTTGTCAAGATGACTATTCTATTAGTTGGCTAGAATGGATGTTTTGCTAGAAACCGCTCCATATTAGCAAATTGTTGCTACCAACTAGATAGAACCTATGGGGTCACACGCTACATAGAGTTGAACTAGATTTGGGAATTAATTAATTGGATTAATTAATTATAAGGATCACTTTGCAACACCTTGCTAACTTAGTAGGACTAATTTGCAAGGAAGGGACTAAATTTAATTCTAGTATGACTAGAATAGGTCCTTTAGGTAGTTGGCAAGAATTTGTTGGACTATATAAAGGGCACTCCTTCCTTCCTTCCCACACTTATGACCTTATTGATCATAACTTGAGTGGGAGAGAACAAAAAGGAGAGAGCAAGCAAGCAAAGAGGAGCACGCCGCCCCCTTTGCCGCCGCCCGTCCCCGTCGGCCACAAGAAGGCCGAAACCTCCTTTTTTGTCTCGTTTTGCATGACTCTTCTTCCTCTTCCTCTTTCCGGGCTAGCACCAAGGATTGGAAGATCTAGTATTCAACTCTAGGCGTGGATCAACTATAGAGAACGTGACACAATTCGCGTTTGAAGTCATCAAAAGAGAAACCCTAAGGTGTGTTATTGATTTCTTCTCTTACCATCTTTATGTCTCTTAACTTGTGATCCTTGTAGGGTTTTGCATGGGTTATGTTTGTTTGTGTTTTCGTTGCGCATCCATGAATCAAAACCCTACAATCCACATACACCAAGATAATGGTGATGTAGTGGAGGTGGCCTGAACAAAGAGAGAAGCATCAGCTTTTGAAGCTTTGAACCCCTGACTTGGAAGATATCCAGAAAACATGGTGAACCAGGCTTTGTCACCTTGTTTAAGCCCATAGAGAGACTTGTTGAGTTTTCACACAAGACCAGGAGTTGTAACAAATCCTGGAGGTTGCCGCATATACACCTCTTCTTGAAGACTACCATGGAGGAATGCATTAGATACATCTAACTGTTTGATGCTCCAATTGTAATGTATAGCCAAGGTGAGCACAATTCTTATAGTATGATGTTTTACCACAGGGCTGAAAGTTTCTGAGTAGTCTACACCTTCCATTTGATGAAACCCCCACAAGCCTGGCCTTGTATCTGGAGATAGACCCATCTGCATTTCTTTTGATTCACCCATTTGCAACCAATAGCAGACCTTCCTGGGGGTAAGTGAACTAAAGACCAAGTATGCTGCTCTAACAAGGCATTGTATTCCTCTTGCATTGCAGATATCCATTTTGGAGATGAGTGTGCTTCTTTGAAAGAGGTAGGTTCAGTCTCAGACTTAGCAGAAGAGACAGTAGTATGATTAATACTTGGAGTTAGGTTCTGTAATTCCACCTTTAGATCTAGTCTGCATTGGATGGGAGGTAGAAGGAGCATGAGAAGGAGATGGTGGGGACTCAGAAGAGGAGGAAGATGAAGTAGATGAGTGATTAGGTGATGTTGAAGGTGAGGAAAATTGTGGTGGTAGAGGGAGTAGGTGATAATAAAGGGTTAGGGGTAGGAAGAACAGGAGGGTTAGAAGATGATTCTGAGCTAAGAAAGAGAGGTCTTAAGAAGCACCAATCAGTAGTATAGTTTGTTTTGGTGAAGTTATTGTCAGAGTTAGATGTGTAAGGAAAGACTAGCTCATCAAAAATGACATGTCTGGAAACATAAATGACCTTAGTAGTCAAATCCATACATCTGTAACCTTTGGTGTGAAGACAATAACCTAAAAAGAGACAAGGGGTAGATCTATGATGTAGTTTGTTGGGAGAGTAAGGTCTAAGCCAAGGAAAACAAAGACAACCAAAGGTTTTAAGAAGAGAGTAGTCAGGATGAGTTTGATAAAGCATGAAATGATGTGATTTGTTATGTTATGAGGATTTTGGAAGCTTGTTGATAAGAAAATTAGCTGTGACAAGAGCTTCCAACAAAAAATGTGGAGATAAGTGTGCTTGCGCCATTAAAGCAATAGCAATATCAACAAGATGCCTGTGCTTTCTCTATGCTTTGCCATTTTGCTCAGGAGTGAAAGCACATGTTGTTTGATGAATAGTGCCATGGCTTTGTACAAAAATTGCAAAGTCATGATTGAGGTACTCTGTGCCATTATCAGTTCTAAATATTTGTATTTATGCAGAAAACTGAGTATGAACAAGTGCAGTAAAGTGAGCATAAGCATCATAAGCTTTTTCCTTAGAAATGAGAGGATATAGCCAAGTGAATTTGGTAAAATCATCAAGAAACAAAACATAATATTTATAATGTTAACAGGAAACATAGGGTGGAGGCCCCCATACATCAGAGTGAACTAGTTGAAAGGGCTTAGTGGAAACAGTAGTGATATGTGGAAAACACAGCTTATGAGACTTAGAAACAACACAAGATTGACAAACATGTTTAGAATGTTGAAATCTTACATTCAAAAGAGATGACATGGACTGAAGAACAACTGTACTTGGATGACCAAGCCTTGTATGCCACAAAGATGTGGAAGAAGGAGACAATGCAGAGAAATGAGCTTTGGGTGAAGTTAATGTGGATGATGATGATGGAGTGGTGGTTATTGCATACAGACCATTGCTACATGGGCCTTGGTGGAGGAGAGCCTTGGTAGCATTGTCCCGAATGACAAAACCATGAGCATTAAAAGAAAGAGTGCAGTTATTGTTTGTAGCAAATTTACAAACAGATAGGAGATTATTTGAGAAATGAGAAGAGTACAATATGTCAGATAGATGATAAGCAGAACTAGATAAGGTGAGATTACAAGTACGATTGAACTGATGGGCACTTGATCGCCATTCCCAACATGAATTGAATCATGTCGAAGATAAGGTGCTGGTTGTTGCAAGTTGGACATATGATTTGTAACATGGTGTGTAGCTCCTGTGTCCAGTAACCAGGGTGGAGGAGATGAAGTTGATGATGAGCCAAAACCATTGTTGGGAGCATAAGATTGAGATGACATACTGGAGGGAGAATCATTGGAGAAGGAATTCTATGTGTAGACATAGTAAGCCCTCTTTGGAGTTGTCTTCATAGCAAATCTATTTGTATCCAATCTATACCAGCAATCTCTAGCAGTGTGTCTGAGTCTACCACAAATTTGACATTCAACAGTGGAAGCACCAGAGAAACTCTTGGAATAGGAGGTGGTTTTGAAGAGGAGGCCGCAGTATAGGAACCAAGAAGTGAAGGCTGTGATTTAGAGGACTTCTGATAATTTGGTTTGTAGCCCTGAGATCCATACTTGGGCTTAGAAGATGAGTAATACGCAGTCAGGACTTCAGTGGAGGCAGGTTGTGGCACAAATCCAGAAGTCTGAGTGAACATGTGCTAAGAAGCAGTGGATTGAGTGTGTAATTCCTCACAAATTAACAATGTGCTTAGTTCATGCACAGAGAGAGGTGTTCCTCTAATTCTGATATTGGACTTGAAATGATCATATTCGGCTGGAAGACCTTTGAGAATGTATAGTATGAGATCTTCTTCAGAAACATGTTCATTAACTTGGGCTAATTGATTAGTAATTTGCTTAATGTGATCAAGATAGGCAGTAATCGGGAGATTTCCTTTAGAAATAGAGCATAGACGCAGTTTCAATTTATGAACATGTGACCGTGACAAGGAAGCATATCTTGATTCTAAGGCAGACCAAATCAGAAGAGTATGAGACAGATGCAGAATGATAGGAAGAACAATAGGTGAAATTGATGCTAGTAAAGCACTCTTGAGATGCTGATCAATCAAGAACCAGTGTGTGAAAGCATGATTGACTTCGAGAGTAAGAGAAGCAAGCGATTCGGAAGAACTAGGGTTTTGAAATTGCGAAGGAATGTTCATACCCAAGATGAAATGTAATTAACCATTTGCCTGCAAAATTGTGAGCATCTGCGCTTTCCAAATCAAGTAATTCGTTCCGTCAAGACGAACTTGCACCAGAGAATTCAAGTTGGCGATAAAGAACTTCAAACCAGAAGGTAGCCCCAAATCTGAGTCGGTAGAAGAAGGCGACATGGCGGAAGGAGAAAAACTACCAGAAATTGACGCTAATTGAAGGATAAGCGAGAGCGACAGAGCTTCAGAAGGCTCTGATACCATGTAGAAATTGAGTATTCCTACAGAAAACCATAACCAGATCTTGAAACCCTAGACACGTGGAAGAGGAAGAACGGAGATGAAGAAGAGAGAGAGAAAGAAGAGGGAAAGTTTGTATTTCATTAATTGATCAATAACAGAAGATTACAACTAATTATAGCTGTACCCAGCTTTTAACTAATTACAATCTAACCCCTCAAGTGTACAACTATCTCTTTTTCTTAATAAAGCTCCCAAAGAGAAGATATTCAGTACGTATATTGAAATTGAGCAGGGACTTGGCAGCGTAGACAGTTGCAGGAAGCTCTACCAGAAGTACTTAGAGTGGAGACCTGAAAACTGCTGCGCGTGGTGTAAGAATGTTGAATTAGAGAAATCTCTCGGAGAAGCCGATAGGGTTTGGTCTATTTATGAGCTCGCCATTGCTCAACCAGCTCTGGATATGGCAGAGCTGGGCGTACATTGACTTGGAGATTTGACGGCATGAATACCAGAGGACTAGAGAGCTTTATGTGAGGCTTCTGGAGCGAACCCAGCACTTGGAAGGTATGGATTAGTTATGCCACTTTCGAGTCATCTGCTACGGAAGTAGATGGTAGAGGTTCGGACATCGAGAAGAAGCAATGTGTTATTCGCGCAAGAGCAGTGTTTGAAAGAGCAGCGAACTATTTCAAAACATCTGCACCAGAATTTGAGGAAAGAGCAATGCTTATGGATGAATGGAGTAGCATAGAGAGTATGTTCGGAGATTTGGCCGATGTGAACTTGGTTCGCGCCAAACTGCCAAAGAACATGTTAAGCGAGATCAGTCCACATTGCAGGTTCTGAAATTACTTTCCTGCATATAGAACATGTTAACGACTGTTATAAATGTAAGACGACCAGTCTAAAATGATTCAATCCAGCGAGATCAGTCCCCTACTTTTAGATATTATTCATCATGGTTCGAATGCCACCAATATACTTTGAAGCACAACAGAAACTAAAACAGTTTCAGAATCATGCAAGATTACACAGCAATTTGCACACGAATTTGATTAGATCATTCACTGCACAAGACAATTTTGATTGAATCAGGTGGTTTATGAAGATTTACTGACACTGGCACTGGTACTGGTACTGACACTGAACACATAAATATTCAGAAATATTAGAAATCTGGTACTCGCAACAACGATAAAGGTAAGATCAAGACACAATTTGTGTACATGTTATATTAGATCACATTGAGCACAACTTCACAAGACACGTTTACAAAAGTCTACCCACACCAGTGCTTCAAATACATCATGTTGGAGAATGCTAGCAACAATTGATGATATTTTCACAATTACCAGACATGAAACCACAACTAAACTTCGAAGAATAAGAGTATATTAGGGGAAGACCTCGAAGCAAGATTTTTTTAGTAACAAGAACCAGTACAAGATACACCATACATGCACTGATAATACACGAGAATTATATGAACATCTTTTCTCCATGTAAGTTTAACAAAAGACTCATTTCCGCTCACAAGAAACACAGATCAAGAAACTTGTAAGGAATGCTTACAACACAGACAGGGATGTATAGAACAAGTTAATGCCAGATACTAGTAGGGAATAGCACATTGCAGGTTCTGAAATTACTTCCCTCCATAGACAGGGATGTATAGAACATGTTAATGACTGTTTTCGATGTAAGATGACTAGTCCAAAATGATTCAATTAGGCGAGAGATACATTCAATTTTCATGGATTCAGTTCATATTATTCATCATGGTTAGAATGCACATGAATTTCATTACACCATTCTCCGCGACTGCATACGACAATTTTGATTGACTTATGAAAGTTTATTAACACTGGCACTTCGAACACATTTAGGAAATTGCACATGGATTGGATTAAATAAACCAGCATAATATGAAATGCATTTAGGAAAACGACGTCTGCAAATTTATTCACAATATAGAGAATTAGCCTAGGGCAGTTTCACAATACGGGCAATATTGGGACACAACTAGTGCACATGTTTGATTAGATCATTCATCACAACTTCACAAGACACATTTACGAAGGTCTACTCACACCAGTGCTTCGAATACATCCGTTTAGAGAATAGAATGGATTAAGTATCTACTAGCAACAATTAATGATATTTTGACAATTACACAACTAAATTTTACGAGCAATGGAGGGGAAACTTAGGGATAGAACTCGAAGCAAGAGTGCAAGACCTTTTTTACTAACAAAAACCAGTTATGATACATGCCTTGATAACACACAAGAACTATAAAACATATTTACCTTGTAAGTTTAACAAAAGACTCGTCTCCACTAACAAGAAATACACAGGAAGAGACATGTAGTGAACACTTACAACACAGAGTCAACCTTTAAACGCAAGATAAGGTTTCAACGTACGGATAGGCACGGACACTCTCGCCTTCTAACTCCTCAACAAGTTCGGCTGGCAACTCACAGAGTGTCTCCACCTTCTTGTGCATAATATTGTAGGAAACAAGTTTGTCAGGCGTCTTTAGCACAAGTACGGAATCTTCTTCCCTAACTCCTTCAACAACACAAAGCACCAAAGACGGAGCAACTAGAGGGAAAGCAGATACATTAACCTTATACTTTATAATCCAAGTTGAGAAGTCTACACTCATTTCAAGGATAAGAATATCTCCATCGGCGTTATCCGTGGCTACCAAGTGAAAATTAGATCCATACTCTCCCACATATCTATAGCCCTTCCCAGGATAAGCTTTAGTTTGATTCATCTCCTCTGAGGATACATCAAAACAGAGAGAGTACTCCTTGCCTACCCAGTGAATTGTGCCATTCGAAAACGCCCCACGCCCTAAATCAATTTTCCAGGGCAGCCTAAACCCATATGAAACAGACCTCCAAGATTGAGACCCAGAAGAGTATATATCAATTTCACAAGTCTGATTCCCACCGACGAAAACCCGCCTTATGAATACAACTTTGTAATCAAATGAAACAAGAGGGTCAAAAGCTAGAGTGGCACCAGAGGGTTTTTGCAGATTGGTGGTTTCTCTAGGTGGTGGAAGCAATTTGTACTGTTGTGTGGTGGGATTGCAGACACAGTAGCAACTCAGAGCTTCACTTTGATAGCTGAACACACGGCATAAGAGTAATCCATTGCAAGATTGGAGAATTTCGATTTCAGTGGATTCATAGATGACATCTAGGAAGGAGAGTGATGGGTTTGTTACATATGAATTCGGGTCTCGGTGAAATGAAATGAAATTGATTTCGTTAGATTTAGCGGCGTAAGTGCGGCAGAGGAACGTACCTATGGGTATTTGTATGGGTTTCCGGCGGACGTGAGATTGGACAAATTGAGGGTTGGAGATGATAGAGAGCCACCGCTTGGAGACTAGTTTGAATCTGGTCACTGGTTTCTCCGGAAGCTTAATGAGTATTTCTCGCAATAGATCATCGGTCCCGGAGACTTCCGCCGCCGGAGTACTAGCAGAGCTCATTTCCTAACACCGCCGAGAAGACTCCAGTGACACCGCCTTTTCTCTTTCTTGAAATTACATAAAGAGAACTCTAGTGGCACCGCCTGTCTCCCGGTGGAAAGCACATAAACTTTTTTTATGAAACATAAATAAAGGACAAATTTGCCCTGGCCCTTCTTGGTAATTATTCTCCCTCTAACAACAACAACAACAAAAAGTACAACTCCATCCCACCTCTTTTGTATTATTTGGACTTCTACCACTATTAATTTGATCATTTTGATTTGATGATTTGGATAGTAAAATTTGATAATTTTTGTATAATTTTTCATAGTATTGTAGAATAACTTTGTTGGACAAAAAAAAAAGAATAACTCTTATTTTACAAGATCATAAAAAATTTATTGAAAAAATTGTATCGTTTTACTATCCAGATGACAGGGTCAAAGTGACCCTGTTACTGGTGAAAATTCTAAATGATGGAAAAAATGTGGGACAGAGTGGTATTTTATCCAGAGCTAGTAAATTGTTTGTACCATTTTACCCCCAATTAATGAAACATATTTTATTAATTTCAGCACCCCCTCTATGTTCTTAGGAAGAAAGTGGTGTGAGTCGTCTTCAATTAAGGGTGCGTTTGGCAAAACATTTTTTTTTTAATTTTTCCACCATATAGTTTCTGTAAAGTGTTTGTTTAGGCAGTTTAAAATCTGGTATTAAAAATTAGTTTCTAAATTGGTTTTTTCAGCTTTTGGGGTGCGGAAAAAAATTATGTTTTGGTGGTTTTTTCTAATTTTTTTCTATTTCATTCCAAATTCATATTATCCTTATAGTTTATGTATATTTCCAAGTGTATCCTAAGGTCATTCTCTTTATTAGACTTATCCACTTTCGTGTTATTATTTTTATGTTAATTGTGTTTGTCATATACTAACACCAATCAAATGTCAAGTATATGAGCCCAAAGTTGCTCATACTTTAATTTCATGAAACAAGACTTGAATTTTTTTTTTGAAAGATATTTATGAAATCGTTAAACTTTCTGTTGAATTCAGGTATGAAAATTTGTTCTTTTTAGATGTCACAATACCGTTAATTACTTTTTCAATTTGTTACTTTCATGAAATCGTAGAAGCTCATGAAATCGTGAATCTTTTATAGTGCATTTGTTCTTCTTGAATCTGTAAAAGAAAAATACAAGTGAAGGGTTTATTGGTCATTTAATCGACATCGTCTATTTAAAAACCACTACCAAACACATTTCTTCAGTTTTTAATCTTGTTTAAAAACAATAGCAGAACACACTGGTTTAAAAAAAATCTCTAAAAAAATCAAAAAAAGTCCACCACAATCTAGAAATCAGTTTTTCCACCATAAACCATTATTACCAAACTCGCCCTAAAACTGGTTGTAACTAAACCATACAATTACTGAACACCCTCTGTATTGATGCCATTAATATTCTCTTCATCTCCTCTTTACCTCTGCTTCACCTAAATTCTTGGTCTAATCTCATGACCAGGTGCCAATTCCCTCTCTATAACCAGACCTTCTAAATCCAGAAAACAAATGAACTCACGATCACAAACTGATATCAAAATGGTTCTTTTTGTCGTGATGTCAAAGTGGTTCTCTTTGTCGATAAATGTCTACGCATCTGAAATAGGCCATAATACCGCCGCAGAGTTGTTCATGGATTTTCCACACCACTATTAGTGTTCAAGGATTCATTCCAAGCGACGTGTGAGAGCTCGACCCAAAAGTGGTTGTCTCCTCGTAAGTACCTTATATCGCATTTTCACACCACAAAAGAGTAACATATAGCCTTGATTGGATTGATCGAAACCCACTATGGCCGTTTATTTCATCCGCACCACTCATCGGTCTTCATGAAACCGTTTCCCCTCGTGCAACCTGTGCACGTACAGGGAGGAAACGAATATGAATGACAACACCAATTTTAAAGTTTATGTGATCTTAGGGGAAAGATTTGACAGAGAGAGAATATGTGTGTACATGGGAAGATGATTATCATGAAGAATGAGAGAGATCGAAATGACATTAAACAGAGGGTGTTGAAACCATCACAAATATAAATGTTTTCCATTGATGAAGGGTAAAATTGTCCAAACATGATAATACTTAAGAATAGCTTTGTAATTACGAGCCTGGTTTACTAGATTTGAATGTGGTTCCTCAAAATATAAGTGGTTAATAGCATCATACTTTCTCTCTCTATAACTTTTTCTCTCCAGAACCCTACTCACCCTCCCACCTTCCCTAGCGGCGGCTCCTCTTCCATGGAGCTGTCGCCGGGCCTCCCCTTTCTCTTGCGATGTTGATGCCACCTGTCGTTATACATGCTACATTACCGCCTCTGCTAGCCTCCTTCTTCCCTCCGGATCTCACTGAGTCTTAGCCCCTACCGGTTTCTCTCAAACAAGGTGCGCCGCCGGGTTTCCGGAATCGAAGTCGAGATCTCCTCTTCGATTGCTTTCCCCTCCCCTCTGCGGGACGAGGGGATTCCGTTGGTCATTTCAACTACCCCTGCCGCCCCATCTCAAAGTCAACCTCTCCGACCTGCCGTGACGCCATCCCTGTAATACCCCGTTTTTATTATATGGGTAGTTGATGACTTTTTCGTAAAGTTTATATGTTAAATTTCGAAGTTATTTGATAAGAGGGGAGGTAGGTGTAGTATAAGCTAGATAATTCAATACCTAGTTGGGGGTAAAAGTTATAGTTTATGAAAGTTTTAAAGCCTTGTGAGCAATTAAATAAAAAGAAATAAAATAAATCATAAACAAATATTTCTCCCACATTCTCCAACTCACCACGGTTACCCTGTTCCAGACATACGGTTGTCTTCTCTACCCGATGATTCTTCTCAGTATACCTCGACGAGATATATGTTATAAGGTTGATTGATATTCTCTATTTCCAGCTTGTGAAGTGCTCATTGTGCTAAGGACTTGAATATGTGGAGAGTATGTCGATACTTGCTTTGTGCAACTTAATGTTTGTACTTGTTCAAGTGTTTGCTGCTAATATCAAGGTCGGACTGGGGTGACGATCCCATGTACGGTACCAGCCCGAGGAAACAAGGGCGGACTAGGGTGACGATCCTATGTACCGTACCTCTGGACACTCGTGGCATGCTTGTATTCTATATGTACAGGTAACTTGCTAAGTGTTATAGCGTTAGTGGTAACTCTAAGACCCGAGACGCGAGTTTCGTTCAAGCTTCGAGGACGAAGCTTAGTCCAAGGGGGGGAGGATGTAATACCCCGTTTTTATTATATGGGTAGTTGATGACTTTTTCGTAAAGTTTATATGTTAAATTTCGAAGTCATTTGATAAGAGGGGAGGTAGGTGTAGTATAAGCTAGATAATTCAATACCTAGTTGGGGGTCTAAGTTATAGTTTATGAAAGTTTTAAAGCCTTGTGAGCAATTAAATAAAAAGAAATAAAATAAATCATAAACAAATATTTCTCCCACATTCTCCAACTCACCACCTGAAACTTTTTCTCATTTCCACAACATTTCTCCCAACCCCCAACACCTTCTCTCTCTCTCTCTCTCCCGTCCTTCTCTCCCTCCCTTCTCTATTTCTTCTCCTTCTTCTTCGGGAACACACCACAGCCAACCACCCCCATCACCCCGACGCCACCACCTCCTCCCCAATCTCCTTCCGTCTCTCTCTCTCTCTGTTAGTCCCGACGAGAAGCAGCGGCAGCAACGGCAACAATGGCCACCGCTGCCATCGCCGGAAACCCGCCGGCAAACCCGACCACCAACACTCCAACTTCTCTTCTCTGTCACCTCCATATCTGCCAGCAAGCAGCCACTGCCGCCGTTGCCACCGTCGGAGAACCGCCGGAAAATCGCCGCCACCACCACTGGCCATCCATCACTCTCTTTCCCCTACTCTCTCCCCCTCTCCCCTCTCTTCCTTTCTCGACAGAGCGATCAGAAGAGGAAGAAACCCAGCAGCAACAGCAGCAGAGCCGCAGGAGCTGCCGGACCTCCATGATTTCCGGCGAGCTTCGAGCCCAAGCGAACCAGCAGCACCCACGACCTCTCACCTATCTCTATCGCACCCTAGAGGTCCGACCAAGCTTGAGGAGGCCTCAACCTAGGCCAAGAACCACCGGAGAAGCTCCCATCGAGCTCCACCGCCGGCGACTTTTCGACGCTTCAACCCGATCAGTTTCTCGACCATTTATCGCGAAATTTGGCGTGGGTAACTTCTAAATTTTCCTCTAAGTTGATTTCAGTTGTCAAAATCGTGTGTTTAGTACTTGAATCCATGTTTGGATCAAAGAATTTGAGAGTGTTCATGCTTGGGGGTGAAATTGCTATTTTCAGAAACTTTGAGACTAGGAAGTGCTGAAAATAAAACTTGCTATTTTAAGTTGTAGTGATTTTAGGGGAGCCACTTGTCTTTTACCATACTTCATTATTTATATAACTACATATTATTTTATATTTTTATACAATTACCTATTCTAAATAAATGGACTAAATATGTTTATAATAAAAATAAAAATTCTAATTGGAAATTAGTTTCAATTACATATTACAAGTCGAATTATTGAAAAATAAGAATTTCATTTCTTTTTTGTATTTAATCGAAAGGGAATAATGTTTTCATTAATAACTGTCTTTGATTTTATTTGAACAAATAGAAAATTTACAAATAATTATGAGAACTTGATATCTCTTTAACAACAAGCAAAATTATTAAAAAGGAATATTGTTTTCTTGAAATAAAATGAAATAGTTATAAATTATAGAATATGAATAAATGATTTCCTTGGTGAATAATACCACTCTTACAATTATATAAACTACTTGTTTATTTTGATAAGTAATGCGACAAATATGTAGTATCGCATTCGTTTCGACAATACTTCTTGAATATATATAAAAATTAAGACGGGTTTCTTTGGGATCGTGAGAGCTCGACCTAGTATTAGACATAGTCGAGCACTCGTGTATAGCTAGTGCTATCATTTTTGAAGTACTGTTGTTGTAATTAGAAAATTGGTAAATTGTAGGGACAGGTCCGTAGACGAGGACTACAATCCGTTGTAGGAGATTTTATGTGATAATCGATATTGGATCAGGTGAGTTATATGCTTAGCCTTGAGTTCCTAGCTCGATTCGTGTCAAAATGTGATTTATATTTTCTGTCTCAAAATATACTTGTGAGTTATATGCCTAGACTAGCTTGCCGAGCTTCCTTCGTGTCGATTTTTGATATTTGTGACTTGTCTCAAAATACAACTTTGAAATACGTGCTTGGTTGTGGGCCTACTTGTCTAATTGGAAATAGTTGTCAAACTTGATTTAATTGATTTAGAGCCATTATCTTGCTACTCTTGGAAAGCTTAATGTTTAATACACTAAATCAGAAAAATTATTAATAATGTAATGCGGGCGATTTCGTGTATGGGAACTAGACGTTGGCTATTTTAGAATTCCCCAATTTTAATGTTATGATCGGCTCCGGCCGGAAACACCGATACCGGGGAGTTTCCATTGACTAGTTGAGTCTTGGATCTTTGTCGGCTCCGGCCGGGAACACAGATGCTGGAGTTCCCCTTGACTACTCGTTAAGGTCATGGACTACGATTATGTTGGCTCCGGCCGGAAACACCGATACCAGGGAGTTTCCCTTGACTACTTGCTGTGGTCATGGACTATGATTATGTTGGCTCCGGCCGGAAACACAGACTTTGGAGTTTCCCCTGACTTCTTGTTGAAGTCTTGGACTTATTGGCTCCGGCCATAAACACCGATTCGGGAGTTTCCTTCATGTATTGGGTGATGATTCCCTAGGCTCAGGTCCCTAAAATGCGGGACTCCATGTGCCCCTAAGGTTTCGATCCCTTGGGCTTAGGTACCTAAAATGCGGGACTTCGCGTGCCCCGGCTCTTTTCCTTGTTAGCTAGGGTCCAGCATCTAGGTACCACTCCTTTGATTGACGCTCTTAGCAGGGTGTTGCAACACTTAAGGTCTATTATGTCTGATGTGGTCACTGGTCTACCCGGGTATTGTGAGATCAATAATAATATGATTACTATATTTGGAAACAGTTATTTGTAAGTCGTGTTACGAATAGTCATACCATATCTGAAAGAATTAATCGGGAAACTTTGACATATCATAAATTTTATTGAGACAACGTGGTAAACGGATTTGTTGTGGGAAAACCACTTGATACTTGTTAATTGATAACTCAACGTCTTTGATGGCATTATTATTTGGAGGCCCTTCGTTAGCATGTTGACATCCAGTTATCGTGAATCACGATTGGACTCTTGGATTCTATTCGAAATTATTTCATTATTTGACGTGGATGTTTATGCCGTTGCATACGGTTGTCTTCTCTACCCGATGATTCTTCTTAGTATACCTCGACGAGAGATATTTTATATGGTTGATTGATATTCTCTATTTCCATCTTCTGAAGTGCTCCTTGTGCTAAGGACTTGAATATGTGGAGAGTATGTCGATACTTGCTTTGCGCAACTTAATCTTTGTACTTGTTCAAGTGTTTGCTGCTAAAATCAAGGTCGGACTGGGGTGACGATCCCATGTACGGTACCAGCCCGAGGAAAAAAGGGCGGACTAGGGTGACGATCCTATGTACCGTACCTCTGGAAGCTCGTGGCATGCTTGTATTCTATATGTTCTGGTAATTTGCTAAGTGTTATAGCGTTAGTGGTAACTCTAAGACCCGAGACGCGAGTTTCTCGTTCAAGCTTCAAGGACGAAGCTTAGTCCAAGGGGGGGGGGGGGGAGGATGTAATACCCCGTTTTTATTATATGGGTAGTTGTTGACTTTTTGGTAAAGTTTATATGTTAAATTTCGAAGTCATTTGATAAGAGGGGAGGTAGGTGTAGTATAAGCTAGATAATTCAATACCTAGTTGGGGGTCAAAGTTATAGTTTGTGAAAGTTTTAAAGTCTTGTGAGCAATTAAATAAAAAAGAAATAAAAAAAATCATAAACAAATATTTCTCCCACATTCTCCAACTCACCACCTAACAATTTTTCTCATTTCCCCAACATTTCTCCCAACCCCCAACACCTTCTCTCTCTCTCTCTCTCTCTCTCTCCCGTCCTTCTCTCCATCCCTTATCTATTTATTCTCCTTCTTCTTCAGGAACACACCACAGCCAACCACCACCATCACCCTGACGCCACCACCTCCTCCCCCATCTCCTTCCGTCTCTCTCTCTTGGTTTGTCCCGACGAGAAGCAGCAGCAGCAGCAGCGGCAACAATGGCCACCGCTGCCACCGCTGGAAACCCGCCGGCAAACCCGACCATCAACACCTCCAACTTCTCTTCTCTCTCACCTCCATATCTGCCTCCCTCTCTTCTCTGATCACCCACGGACCAGGAGGAGCAGCAGAAGCAGCGCCAGCAAGCAGCCAATGCCACCGTTGCAACCGTCGGAGAACCACCGGAAAACCACTGCCACCACCATTGGCCATCCATCACTCTCTTTCCCCTGCTCTCTCCCCCTCTCCCCTCTCTTTCTTGCTCGACAGAGCGATCAGAAGAGGAAGAAACCCAGCAGCAATAGCAGCAGAGCCGCCGGAGCCGCCAGACCTCCATGAATTCCGGCGAGCTTCGAGCCCAAGCAAACCAACGGCACCCATGACCTCTCACCTATCTCTATCGCATCCTAGAGGTCCGACCAAGCTTGAGTAGGCCTCAACCGAGGCGAAGAACCTCCGGAGAAGCTCCCATCGAGCTCCACCGCTGGCGACTTTTCGGCGCTTCAACCCGATCCGTTTCTCGACCATTTCTCGCAAAATTTGGCGTGGGTAACTTCTAAATCTTCCTCTAAGTTGATTTCAGTTGTCAAAATCGTGTGTTTAGTACTTGAATCCATGTTTGGATCAAATAATTTTAGAGTGTTCATGCTTGGGGGTAAAATTGCTATTTTCAGAAACTTTGAGGCTAGGAAGTGCAGAAAATAAAACTTGCTATTTTAAGTGGTAGTGATTTTGGGGGAGCCACTTGTCTTTTACCATACTTCATTATTTATATAACTACATATTAGTTTATATTTTTATACAATTACCTATTCTAAATAAATGAACTAAATATGTTTGTAATAAAAATAAAAATTCTAATTGGAAATTAGTTACAATTACATATTACAAGTCGATTTATTGAAAAATAAGAATTTCATTTCTTTTTTGTATGTAATCGAAAGGGAATAATGTTTTCATTAATAACTAAGTGTCACTTTGATTTTATTTGAACAAATAGAAAATTTACAAATAATTATGAGAACTTGATATCTCTTTAACAACAAGTGAAATTATTAAAAAGGAATATTGTTTTCTTGAAATAAAATGAATTAGTTATAAATTGTAGAATATTAAGAAATGATTTCCTTGGTGAATAATACTACTCTTACAATTATATAAACTACTTGTTTATTTTGACAAGTAAAGCCTCAAATATGTAGTATCGCATTCGTTTCGACAATACTTCATGAATATAAATAAAACTTAAGACGGGTTTCTTTGGGATCGTGAGAGCTCGACCTAGTATTAGACATAGCCGAGCACTCGTATATAGCTAGTGCTATTATTTTTGAAGTACAGTTGTTGTAATTGGAAAATTGGTAAATTGTAGGCGACAACTCCGTAGACGAGGACTACAATCCGTTGTAGGAGCTTTTATGTGATAATCGATATCGGATCAGGTGAGTTATATGCTTAGGCTTGATTGCCTAGCTCGATTTGTGTCAAAATGTGATTTATATATTCTGTCTCAAAATATACTTGTGAGTTATATGCCTAGACTAGCTTGCCGAGCTTCCTTCGTGTCAATTTTTGATATTTGTGACTTGTCTCAAAATACAACTTTGAAATACGTGCTTGGTTGTGGGCCTACTTGTCTAATTGGAAATAGTTGTCAAACTTGATTTAATTGATTTAGAGCCATTATCTTGCTACTCTTGGAAAGCTTAATGTTTAATACACTAAATCAGAAAAATTATTAATAATGTAATGCGGGCGATTTCGTGTATGGGAACTAGACGTTGGCTATTTTAGAATTCCCCAATTTTAATGTTATGATCGGCTCCGGCCGGAAACACCGATACCGGGGAGTTTCCATTGACTAGTTGAGTCTTGGATCTTTGTCGGCTCCGGCCGGGAACACAGATGCTGGAGTTCCCCTTGACTACTCGTTAAGGTCATGGACTACGATTATGTTGGCTCCGGCCGGAAACACCGATACCAGGGAGTTTCCCTTGACTACTTGCTGTGGTCATGGACTATGATTATGTTGGCTCCGGCCGGAAACACAGACTTTGGAGTTTCCCCTGACTTCTTGTTGAAGTCTTGGACTTATTGGCTCCGGCCGAAAACACTGATTCAGAAGTTTCCTTCATGTATTGGGTGATGATTCCTTGGGCTTAGTCCCTAAAGAGATATTCGGGTTCAATCCCCGGCGTAAAGTAAAACGATTCGCATGTACCGGAACCAGTTATGTCACTTATATTGGGTTTCGATCCCCTGGGCTCAGGTCCCTAAAATTCGGGACTCCGTGTGCCCCTCAGGTTTCGATCCCTTGGGCTCAGGTCCCTAAAATGCGGGACTTCGCGTGCCCCGTCTCTTTGCCTTGTTGGCTAGGGTCCAGCATCTAGGTACCGCTCCTTTGATTGTGGATCTTAGGAGGGTGTTGCAACACTTAAGGTCTAGTATGTCCTATGTGGTCACTGGTCTACCCGGGTACTGTGAGATCAATAATAATATGATTACTATATTTGGAAACAGTTATTTGTATGTCGTGTTACGAACAGTCATACCATATCTGAAAGAATTAATCGGAAAACTTTGGACGTATCATAAACTTTATTGAGACATCGTGGTAAACGGATTTGTTATGGGTAAACCACTCGATACTTGTTAATTGATAACTCAACGTCTTTGATGGCATTATTATTTGGAGGCCCTTCATTAGCATGTTTATATCCAGTTATCGTGAATCACGGTTGGACTCTTGGATTCTATTCAAAATTATTTCATTATTTGACGTGGATGTTTATGCCGTTGCAAACTCTGATAACGTTTTACTTATACTCCTTTACTCTTACTTATTTAACACTTGAACCTTCAGCCTTTCTTAACCTTCCTGTTTTTACATGCTAAGGTGTAACTCACTCAGCATTTCTTGCTGACTTTCGAAAAATTGCGGTCTTTGTTTCATTCCCCCGCATGTCTAGGAGCTGGGATTATGGAGTAGCGGAATTCGAGACTCACGTAGATTGTCACACATCGTCACTTTACGATGAGAATACTGGTTTAATATCATCATCCTAATGTAGAAGCATGTATTGTAGTCTGAATACGATAATGTAATAACTTGTTATGGGATGTAATGTTCTCGATTTCCGCTACTCGAGTAGCACTCTCCCGGTCTCTACCGAGCTGAATACGTGGAGTCTTCCCCCTCTGCCTCCCCCGGTGTTGTCTCGCCGGTTTGAGGAGCAGAACGGTCCTCTTTGACCGGAGAAGCCTTCAATTACCCTTCCCCCTCCCCCCTGTGGATGGTTTCGACGAGGATTCGGGCTCTGCCGCTGCTTTCTGCCGTCCACGCTACTGCCATCTCCGTCCATGCCGCCACCGTTGTGTTGCTGCTACTCCCGCTGTCATCAGGATTCTCCATGTGGTTTAGGGTTCCTTGCAGCTTGTTGGGCCTTTTTTATGGGCTTTGTTTTTTATTTTCTGGTCTTGGGCTAGGTTGTCTTTAGTGTTGTCATTTTGGGCTGCTTTGTCAAGTGGGTTAAGGAGGCTCTTGATGTCAACGGACCTTTTTTTTGGGGTTTGTTGTTGGGTGCCAACGAGCATAACCCACTAGGTTGCTAGTTTGTTGAGGCATTTGGCTTTTTTGTAGGTCTTTTCGGTTGGTTTACGGGTATGCCTATTTTCTCTTTGTAGTCGTTATTACAAAGTTATAAAATCTTTCGTTGCCGGTGAAAAAAAAAAAGAATAGCTTTGTAAGAATAAAACAATTTGTAAGAATCACATCCCTAACAACAAAAAACACTTTGCAAGAGAGAAAGCAAACACATAAGCTGTTCTGGGTGAGAACTAGGAGAGAAGCATCGTTCGGTAGGGCCAGCCCTACAGTAAGGCAGCTGAGGCAGCCGCTTTAGGCCCCCAGTCCGACAAGGCCCCGTTTCTTTTAACTGCATTTTTTTAAAGAGAGCTCTGGTAATTTTAATTACATATTTTGATGCAGTATTATCATTAATTTTAGTTTGGTGGTAACTTCTATTTTTGCCACAAACTTGACTCAAGTTCGAATCTTGTTGATGAAACATTTTACTTTTTTACTTTTTGAAAAGTTGTACGATCATTGCACATTGATTAAAGTCAACCTAATATATTCTTTAATAAATCAACCTAACATATTAGACAGTATTAGAAGTGTAAAAGTATTTTTTTTTTCTACAAATGGACTCTTTATGTTTAATTTTTTTCTTCAAATAGGGCCCCCAAATTTACTACTTGCTTTAGGCCCGCGGGTGTCTTGGGTCGGCCCTGCCGTTCGGTTCACCTTCACCAACGGGTAGCGCCGACTTGGCGTTACCCGTCGGATTTCCTGTTTTCCTGCCCTCCACATCTACCCCCTCCGATCTGCAACCATGAATCTCCATGTTCGTTGCCAGCTTCCATGTTCCGGTGAGGCCAAGTTTTCGAATCTCTCAACCCTGCTATAAGCCGAAGAGGCCAAATCATATGTGGCCACCGTTGGGTTCTACAATTAACCCCGTGCCGCAAGCCTTCTTGAGGCTTGATTTAGCTCGGCTTCAATTTTGTTGTTGCTTTTTTTTTGTGGATGTTTCTCTGTATTGTTCATTGTCCCTCTAAGCTTTAAGCTTCATCTTCTCTGAAACCAAATCAAAATAGGAATATTTGTAGTCTTATCATAGTCCAAGGCTCCTAGCCTCTTCGAGGCCAAATCAATATCGGCTGACTGTTGTTAATGTTCGAAGATGTCTTCTCGGAGGAATCACTTCATCCCAGGTTTCGTTAACCCTCCCCTGGCGATGGCCACAACTTCTCGTGCAACTCACACCGACTGTATCTTGGTCCCTTGCTTCGATCTCGACCCACCCTTGTGGTGGAGAATGAGAAATGTTGATTATTAAAATCAGGTTTTAGATTGCAAGTGAATAGAGAAGATGAATTATATATGTATCATTGAGAAAAATAATATACTGCGAGATCTGACCTCTATGTGGTAGTTGATACTTGGATTAATTTATGTGTTCATTATTGATTGATTGTTGGATAAATATTACTCGTATGATAGATAAAATGAATTATGGCTATTAGAAGTTGGATTATGGATTATGAACGATGCATTGTTCTATTTGAAAATTAATAAGTTGTGTTTGAGATTCATACGAATTTCTAGTTGTGCATTTATAAGATGATTTAAATCCCTGAGTCTAGGATAGAATAAAAAAAGGTACTATGTGATTGCTGGAAAAATATGATTGATAAACCACTTTGGTAATATACTAGGAGGATTCGTTAGGGGCATACGGCTCAGATCACATGGAGTGATTCTTGGTTCGATGATAATGTTGTTGGGGGTATGTGATTCTATGATAACTCTAGAGAATATCAGAGCTCGACCATTGGTGGTCTTGGGTTTAAGAGACTTAATGGTAATGCTAAGGTGTTGGAATAGTGAACTCTATATTACTTAACCAGCTTTTGAAGATTCAGGTGAAGAGAACATGGCATAATTAAGGTAATAGTTTGGATAGTAATTTGGAGTTAGGGGTCAAGAATAAATTCATTTTGGGAGTCTTTTCTGGTTATCAAAGAAAGTTATTTTAGAAGCATTCTATGAAGGTCCCACCCATCCTCTCCTAAGACAAGTACTATGAAGTTAACATACCAAGTTTTCTACTTGTTTAGACTAGGATTTTACATCTTTAGTTATTGAAAGTTTGTAATGTCTAAGTGGTTGATTGGGGTCTGCTTCTCCTTGGGAGACAATGCGAGACTGATTTGTCGTAAATCATTTGAGAGATCTGATGATATTTAGCTATCCGAACTTCTTGGCATTACTTGGAGTCTTGTTACCTTAATATTCCTTGGGGATCACAATGTCTATTCGGTAGTGTACTGATCTTGGAGATATAAAAATTACTTGGGAGAGACGGTGTTTAATTATAAAGAAGGCATGGTTGAGTAACTGGTAATTTTCTATGAAATGTGTAAGTGGGGGAAAGACAGTATGTAGCTATGCAAATACAGGATTAATAATCTAGAAGGGGGGGGGGTTTAATAGAGTATGGAAACTTTTGACAAAAGAGTGGTTTTACAAAAAAAGTGTGAAGAGAAATATGAGTTTCAAGGCTTTGAACTGAGTTTCAAGCCTTTCGAATCAAAAACAGATACAGAAAAGTTATTGATTGTTTTCAACGCCTTGAAAAGCCTTTCAATGCTTTGAGCTAAAAACTTGTTTTGAAGCAGTTAACAAGACAAGTAAAGAACTGAAATGTAAAGGGCTAGGAACACAGAGATTTTATGGATTTCAGTACTCAGTGACCTACGTCTCCGCCTGAGGGATCTATTCCTTGCAGGATTTCAACACACTTCTAATTAATCAAAAGCTAAGCCCTAGATCTCAAGCACATAGACTTCCCTTACTTTGTTACAGCTTGTGGTTCTCTCTAACCTATCTAGCACCTTCTCTAGCTAACTGATTCAATAAGAATATCTTTTTGTTCATCTTGAACAACACCACGAGATGAAATGATAAAGAAGTATAATAGAAAAGATACAAATTAAGGTCAGCTGAAGAACAATGTAAAACAAAAAGCAGTTAAGCTTGAAGTGTTCTTAGGGTTGTGTTAAGGAACGTAAATTGCACATTTTAGTATGTTAAGGCACTCTTCATAACTTGCTAATATGTGTAATTTATCTATTTTATCTCTCTTTCTAGACTTATGCTTGTTTTCGTAGTTTTGGTTGTTTTTATCTTATTTTGTAGGCAAAGACGTGATTTAGAACGCAAGAGGCTAGTTGGGAGAGCTTGAATGATGAATTGAGACGCTTTAGAGGGGCCAAGAGAAGTGAAGAAGGATTTAGATGGGCTTATATTGAAGAAATCAAGTGGAAAAGATGCCAAAATTGAAGAAAATGCAAGTTAAAGGCTAGATTGCAAGTCAAAAGTGATGTCAAAGGGCATATTTGAGAAGAAATTAACGAAAGGGGGGGGGGGTGGGGCTAAGTGATGTTTTCTAAACGTTCATAGGACTGCAATGAAGAGTATTTAATGGGATGGGGGTTTAAATGCCATTTTCTGAACTTTTTAAGAAGTGCTGGGGGCCAATCTGTAATATTCGGACAACAATTAAGCACCAGCGGTGCATCTTTTCTCTCTCCCCGACTTCAACTCAAAACAAAACTCACAGAAGCCATTAACGAAGAACGAAGCTTCGGCCGAAGCTAGAGCTGACCCAAAACCCGACCAAATCCTCACCAAATCGGTCGAAACTGGTACCAAACTTCTCCTTGTCCAATCCTCTTCCTAACCCACTGCTCAATTCGGCCCAAGAACAACCCAAACGAAAAGCCCCAAATCAATACTAGGGTTCATGAGTTCTACCAATCAACGATTCAGAGGGTCTAAGATGAATTGAAGGGTAGGGATGAAGTCTTGGTGGCTACGCAATAAGGTCTGGAGGTCTATATAAACGGAATTGGAAGAAGAAATCGGACTCCTCTCTGACCCGTCGGCACAGTGCTCTGTTTTTCAGGTTCTTCATTCTCCTCTCTCTCTCTCCGATTTCACCAGCTTTTGGACTTGTTCTTGAGCTCCTGAGCTCTCTCTTGAGCATATACAGGGCTAAGAACAAGTGAAAGAGGAAGAGAAGGAGAGAGGAGATCAAAAATAGGGCTGTTCTTGGTTGAATTTTATTGCTCTGTTTCGCTGTTTGGGCTCTGTTCTTCGTTGGTGATTGCAGCAGCAGCAGCTGCAGAGATAGTAGCAGCAGCTAGCAGCATCATTTGAGCTGCTTAGTTGATTTCTCTTCCTTTTCTTGTAGTTTGATTCAAGTTAGTTTGATTTAGTTCTTCAAGTTATAGCTTAATCTTGTGTATTGGGTTGATTTTGCGATTAACTTGGGTACTCTTGACTATTGAGCTTGAAATATATGGATATCTATTTGAGTATGTTGGTGAAATCTCTTCTTCAACTCAATAACATGAGTAGCTAGTTCTTTTTTTGGGTTACTTGATGAAGTTGGATGGTTTGTTGTGAAATTTTCAATTATTCTTCAAAGTGTTACAAGTTTGGATGTCGAATTCGTTGAATTCTTGTGTCGAAAGACAAATCTGAATTGTGGCTTGATCTTGTATGTGGACTCACTTGGCGGAGTACATATCCTTGATGCTTGACATAACTCGATTTTGGGTTTCGCTCTTGAATTCGTGAGCTAGACGATTTCGTTTGCTTTAGAATCCATGCTTCGTCGTTTCATACAAAGTTTGGGTGTTGGACTTCACTTGCAAGTTTTCTAGCGGAATCAATTGACCCAACTTCACTTTCATATCGACTAGCTCTATCGAATCGTAGTAGTATTAGTATTCGTTTCCTTTGTTTCTTACTTGAAGTCTCAAACTTGCTCCATCACTAGTGGTGGATTTGATAGCTTGGCAAGTTCTAAAGCCATTGAGAAGTTGCTTTTATCTTTTAGTTATCCGTTTACTCTAGTTTTGCAAGTCATTCTCTAATCCTCCTCTCCTTGTGGATTCGACTCCGGACCTACCGGATTATTACTTGAGACGATATCCTATACTTGGGATTTTGTCGAACAGGCTACCAATCTGAACACCTTTCTGTGTGGGATCTGAATTCTTCTTCTTGCTAGGATAGCAGTCTGATCTTCCTTGTCTCTCTTGATTTTCTTTTTTGGAGGAGGCGAGTGTGGTCTTTGTGCACTAGGGGTTCCGGAACGAGATCCATCACTAACCTCTTGAACTTCTCCTCCTGTAACATTTCTCTTATTCCCTGAACTTTTCTTTGAGCCTCCAACCATCTTGATATTCTTAGAGGTTCTTCGTGAGTCCATTAATGTTTAGGAGTTTCAAAAGAGAGAGGCGAGAGTGATAGAGACGAGAGAGAAGCGAGAGGATAAGTACTGAATACTTTGAGTTTGAAAAGGAAACTGAATATTCCCTACATATTTGAAGAAGGACGGTTTGTGTCAAATTCAAAATTTTGTGTGTGACGTGTGGAGGGAAATAATATCATACTAATTCGAAAAATATTTTATTTTAAATGATAAAGACAATCTTAGGCAATTATCTACAAAGATAACTCTCAGCATTGGTGATCCATTCATTGAATATGGTATACAGATTTATTTTCAATCCTTTGAAAAGGATTTCAAGGCCTTGAAATCCTATCATACTGCACACATAAACAAATACAATGCTTTGAATAGATTTTCAAAGCTTTTAAAAACTTTCGAAAACTTTGAAAAACAAAAAATTTACCTGATACCCCCCTAAGCCAGTGCATCCTTGTCTAACATGCCAAGTTCTAATCTCAGGACTGTGAATCTTTCTTTTGGCAATGGTTTAGTGAAGATGTCTTCAATTTGCAAGTTAGTAGGCACAAATGACAAAGACACGTCACCTTTCTCCACATGATCTCCGATAAAATGGTGTCTAACATCTATGTGTTTAGTCCTTGAGTGATGAACTGGTCACACTTGACAGGAATTTCTCTGAGATCAAATCCCAAATCTCTCATCTGTTAAGATATGCACAAAACTTGTGAGCAGCATGCTCCATCTTCTATGTATTCAACTTCTGCTGTTGATAGAGCTACTTTGCTTCCCAGAATGCAAGCTTATCAGGGATGATCTAAGAAATTGGCAACACCCTGAAGTGCTTTTTATCAACTTTTTATCCTGCAAAGTCAACATCTAAATAGCCACACCAAGAGAAGTTATACTGTTTAGGATACCAAAGCTCTAAGTCTATGGTACCATTGAGATATCTAAAGATTCTTTTGACAGCCCCTAAGTGTGATTCTTTAAGATTACCTTGAAATCTAGCACACATACAAACAATAAACATAATATCTGGCCAACTTGCAGTAAAGTAGAGTAGTGAACCAATCATACCTCTAAACTCTATATGGTTCACACTCTTACCATTTTGATCCTTGTTTAAGGATAATGTAGAACTCATGCGAGTCTGTGCTGCCTTGGATTGAGACAAGTTATACTTGTTCAGTAGATTCTTGGTGTACTTATTCTGATGCAGAGAAATTTTTTTTCTTTAGTTGATGAACATGAAGTCCAAGAAAGAAATTTAACTCTTTCATCAATCTCATATCATATCCCCTGCTCATAAGACTGGCCACATGAGCAAATGTTGTTGGAATAGATGCCCTAGAGGCAATCTAATTTTTGTATGAATTGGCTAGAATAATCAGTGTATTATTTATGGATATATTTAATATAATGAAGTCCTTAGATTTACAAATCGTGTTGCTTATCTTAAATATCCCTAGTCAAATATAATGATTAACAGGACGATCATCTATAGACTAGTATGGGGTTGGATTGATATGGAGATATCACGATCTAACACATGGGTATGTATTAGGAGTAATGACATATCGGATTGACCCAAATCCGAGAAGGCTACATACAAGTTATGTAAAGTCACAAGCGCTTCTCGCAGTGATAGGTCATCCTTAGACTTGAAGTCACTAGATCCTCTAGTTGTGGAATATTGTGCTTTGACAACGTCAAACGCTACTCCGTAACTGAGTAGTTATAAAAGCGCATGTTGGGAACAATAGGAAGCAAGCTAAGAGATGGTGAGTGATGTAGACATGATTTGTCCCTCCCACATAACAGGAGCAGTTACCCGAGGCCACTCGAGGGATGGCGCCTATGGAATGTCTGGCCAGACTCATATGAATCAATATGGGGATATTGATGTCATATGCATGGATAGGGCTATTCCCAGGATCGAGAAATATGGATTGGATATACGAGTGTGACTTGTATGTCTCGTGTCCAATCCGGATAATGAGACAAAGGGATGCGATAATAAGATCACAAGGTTTGTCAAGATGACTATTTCTATTAATTGGGTGTCATGGATGTGTTGCTCGACACCGCTCCATGTTTGTAAATAGTTACTACCAATTAAATAGAAATCTATGGGGTCACACGCCATATGGATATAATTGTACAAGAGACTTAATTAATAAGTATTATTTAAAAGGATAATATTGCAACAAGTTGCTAACTTAGTGGGACTAATTAGCAAATAATACTATTCCATATATGGATATGATTAGTATTGGGCCCTTTATGGAAACAACTAGGAGTAGTTGGACTATATAAAGGAACTCCTTCCTTCCCTCTCAATACATGTTATTCATAACACATATTGAGAGGAGAGAAAAGAGTTGAGAGCAAGCAAGGAAAGAGGCGTCCGCCCCTTACCCGTCGGCCACACAAGGAGGTCGAGCCCCACTTTGTGGCTTCGTTGCGTGATTCTGTTGTGTCCTTCTTTCGTTCTAGCTAGCACGAGAAGGTTGGGAGGTCCAATTCTCTATACTAGGTGTGGATCAACCGTAGAGAACGTGACTATATTCGCGTTTGAAGTTAGCAAAGGAGAAGCCAAAGGTAAACACATATTAATCCTTACTATTTATGTGTTATTGACTTCGGATCCTTGGAGGGATTTGAACGGAATAATTATTTTCTTCCACTGCGATTCCATGTTCAAAACCCTAAAGTGGTATCAGAGCCACAGGTCGTAGAGCATAACGTAGTTTATGTGTTATGATTTTGTTGTTTTAACACTTTAAATTCATGTTTATCGCGTACAACGACAAATTAAGCATAGTAGATGCAATTGAATGGAGATTCAATACAACAAGATCTAATTGTGCATTGGATGCAACAAATTAGTGAGTTTTTTGGTTTGAAGATTAGGGTTTGGGCACATGTTTGAAAAAGGGGTTTTTCAACATGGAAAGAACTTGGATTGGACAATAAGGAAGGAGTTGTTTTTTGAAAAAACTCCTAGAAGGGTCCGGCCCCCCATAGGGTCCTAGGGCCTTGCCGCCCAAGCCACGCACGACCTAGGGCCGGCCGGGCCTAGGCGCGACCGGGGGGACCGGCGGCTTGGGCTTGGCCGGGCCCTAGGGCCGTGTGTGATCCAATAGGGATTTGGGAAGTTCTTTTTGGATTGTTTTTGACCCTACTTCTTTCAAAACAATTAAAAATTGAACAAGCGCGTTAAAATTGGTTTTAACTGTTTATGTGCTATTTACATGGTGGTTGGATATGGCCCTAGGTTGTGGTTTGTGTGTGAATGTTTATTTTGTGGTTTGTTTTTACAGCCTGCGAGCTGATCAATTAATGTAATAATTAATTAAGGTTTACGGCCTGCGAGTCGTTTTTTTTCAACTTGTGAGATTTATTCTATTTAGTATAGGTGTAGCTAGATAAAATAGATTGTTAGGCAAGATTGAAGAAAAGAACCCCAAAGACATTGGAGCCATGAAGATGGAGCATGGAGCATTCCACAAAACTATGACGGATGAACCAAAAGATGGAAGCGCATGGTGATGTGTTCTTTTTTAGGGTTCACAGATATTCTCATTGGCTTGGGAATATCTTAGTCTAGAAAGGCCATATCCACATCACGTTTATTTTTGTTGTGGTTGTTTATTTTATTGTTATGTGATTGGTTTATGGTTGATGCATGCGATTATGATAATAAGAAAATTAGACTACCCGGATCTACGATTTGGAGTCTTGCCCAAAACTCAAATATGTAGATTATGTTGATATAGATCAACAATACAAATTAAAATTGAAAGGCAAATCCCTCAATCAAAATATTGTGTTTATGCCTTCTCGTTATTTAAACACTCATCATGATCACTATATCCCATGATTGTGCGTTCCAAAGCATGGCAACATGGTTTATCGTGATTAGATGCGACGGCACGTAACAATGTGCAATTGTTTAAGTAAGAGGTTGGACACAACTAGGTAGATGTAATAAGATTAAAAGAACCTAGATGCATACAATTGGGATTATTCATAGGGATGGATAAATAATGGTTATTTGCCCAATTGAACCAAGAGTTACATATGATGTAATTGGAATGGTTCCTACCTAAATAACCAATTCCGGATGACTTGCCAAAGCAAGCTCGGAAAAGGCGAAATATGGATCTTGGCCCACTAGAAAATATAAGGATATTTTCCGCATTAATATGGAGGGTTGTTAATCCGAGAAAAATAGTGGGAGCTATATTTAATAATCTATCCATTATTGAGTATAGTAAAATCATACTAAAGTCTTGTATATTTCTCATTTTTGTAGAATTCCAATGGCAAAAAATTCATCGAATTCATCACACTCCCTACGGGATGTTCTTGAGAAGTACAAGCTTTCTGGAACCAACTTTCTGGACTGGTGTGCACAAGAGATTCCGGCGGGGAGACCTCCGTGTACACCGTACGTAGTGGATCAGGGATCGCACAGGAAGAATAGGGGTGTGTGTAGGGAGAGAGCAAGTCAGTAGCAATGTCTGAGAGAGAGACAGAGGTTTGGCAGAGCTTCCGCGTATGGCAGTGTGTCCTCCTTTGTATGGAAAGGTTAACGATGTATATATACTGGAGAACGTGACCGTTGTAGTGTGGTTAATGCGCCCATTAATGGCGGCTTAATTAGCTTAACCATAACGGCACGTTCGTCCGAGTATATAGGAACCGTTAGAGCACGTGGTGCGCGAGTACCGGAACCGTTACGAGGTTGACCGGGTTTGACCGGATTGACCGGGTTTGACCGGATTGACCGGGTCTAGGGAGCTCGTGCCAGAGATCTCTCAAAACAGTTACTAAAGGTCGCGCGCGGGCTTGGCTCGCACGCGACAGGGCTTACTCTAGCCTCCAAACCACAAAGTCCCTACAAGTCCCGTGCAGTGGTATGCGAGGGCTCTGTATCGCAGCCCCCACATGGATCAGCTCGGCTGGTGATCCTGTGTGTGTGGAGCACAATATGGTGTGCTGGATGGTTGCCACGTGGCCTAGATCTGCCATGTCATAAAGCAGTATCTACATTAGCCCCCTTTCTGCGCGTGAAGGCTCATAGCTGTATAGGCTTCCATGCGCGGAAACCAACATGCGCGTCGTCGCCACGCACCAATTCAAATACGGGTAGATTCAGCCCCCGTGCGTGTCATTATGACCTAAAACCCCTAGAGTCGTGCCGTCTGACCTTTAGGGTTTTAGGCGTGACGTCAGCCCGTCCTGTGATTGCGCGACACGATGGTGACGGTTGCGATTCGACTACTGAAGGGACGCAACCCCTCATTCTTCTGGATAAATACCTTGTATCCCATCATTGCAAAGCGTTACTTCTTTCTCTTAAAGTGAATGGTACCCGGAGATCTTCGAGAGCAGATCCAGATAATCAATCACCAGTTCAGAACTGCAAATCGTATTCTCCAATTGTGCATATCCAGGCAAGCTTCAAGGAAACAAGGTTGGCCTCGTTTACTTTTGATTTAAACTACCAGTGTTTGCCTTGAATCGCATTGAATCCGTAAATCCATGAAATTTGTGAAGAGGCTTTTGATCTTTGAACCCGCTTCGTTTTGATCTTTCAATAATATCAACTCCCCAATTTCTGAAATTGGCACTGGAACTGCTTGCTTTGGTTTGCATAGATCTCAAATTCCAAAATTCAAACTGAAGTGTGCTGTGGTATTTCTCCCCCCTTTTTTCTTGCCCTTTCGCAGGAATGGCTAAGACAAGAGTAACCAGACCCGTCAAGGAAGACGAAGAGATACCGGAGCTTCCGCAGGCTCTGTGGCGTAAAGCCCCCTTTCTGGGTGGGAAAGACTTTTACCATGCGAGGGTGAAGGCGAAGAGGATGCCTGACCCTGTCCCAACTGAGCAATTGCTGACGTTGACTTGCCCAGTTAACTCAGCCCTACTCGAGTGGGTCGGTTCCGAGGATGTAGTCCGATTGGGGATCGAGAACGGGCACTTCCCGTACACTGCGATTTCTACTCAAGCATTCGTCCAGAAATTGGACTACATGGATGAGTGGATTGACCACGTATTGGATCATCATGCCGAGACGCTTGATAAAGCCGGCATTTTCTTTGCTATCCGTGCTATGAAGGGTGCTGCCGTGAAGTTGGATCAGTCCATGCTTCTAGACCTTCTGTCCCGCTACTCGCCCGCGACTCACACGTTTCATTTTGCTGAGTTCGAGGCTGCCCCCACGCTCGAGGACGTTCAAATGCTGTATGAGCTTTCCCCCATGGGCGAGGTGGACCCCTTGAGCCATTTGAGGACATCTGCTGAAATGGCCTTGTACGCGCAGATGGAGGAGTGCCTAGCAGAGGTAAAGAAAATCTCTACTCGGTGGACCACTACGAAGCCTCTTCCAAACTGGCAGCTAGTGGATACGTCTGCGAAGAATACCTGGAACAAGTGGTTGCAGTACTTCTTCCGAGACTATGCAAACAGCAGCATCACTAAGAAGCTTTTGAGCGAGGACCCGGAGGCCGAGAATTATGTAGAGGGCAAGGGTTATCATTTGACCCTTTGCGCCTTTCTCTGCGCTTGGTTGTCGAGGTACCTGATTGATGGTCACCCCCATGACGGGGTCTTCTACCATGTGCTGCCACTTGCCGTAAGGCTCGCTCTTGGCCAGAGAGTCGCACTCGGACCCTTGGTCCTGGGGACGCTATATTACAGGCTGGATCAGCTGGTTCTGGCGATGAGGGAATCGCGTGGCCGCCTCGATGTCCTGACCTTTGTCAATATCAGCTTTTTGACAATGTGGGTTTTCGAGCGCTGGCCGTCTTATGCTCCAACTCCCCTCCCACTTGAGAAGTGGTGTCCCCCAGGCGAGACGGAAGCGCGCAACAGCGGAAGGGCTGCGAGATGGTTTGGAGCAAGCAACACCAAGTGCACTTGGAGTTTGATATGCGACAAACGAAAGGAGTTTGTTGCCAGGCCCTATGCCACACGTGTTGAGAATGTGCGGTGGTTTTCAAAGCTATACCCTTCCAGAGGTATGGTCTTGTCAGAAGACCTTCTCTTTGAAAAGGGGCCGCATTTCCACGAACGCTATCGTGACTTCTTCTGTTGGTGTCTGCGAGGTTCTCTACCTGCCCTTGCAGAGCATATTCGTGAGCTCGCGCCACGGTATGAAAGACTTACAGTGGATGTTGACCCTACTCGAGTCTCTCCTCAGTTTGGTTTTGATGCGGTGGCCCCATCGATCTGGCCGCAGTCTATTATCAGAGGGTGCTACAGGCGTTTGCTGACAAAGGAGTGCAAGACAGTCCTCATGAGCAATCTTCCCTTTGAGCAGCCTGCGGGAACTCGCAAGGGTGGTTGTTCCCAGAACTGGATCGCATACTGGATTGCCCAGCAAACGAGGATTGAGACGGAGGCGGCGGCGCAGCCAGGAAAGGCCCCCTTGATCAAGAGAAACTCTTTTCCGTTTCGCCCTAATTGCAGTTTGAGCGAGTCTGAGTATGGTTGCTACTCGCTGTGGGACCGCGAGAATCATTTGTGCCCCGATTTCATTCTGAAGGAGCAAGTTGACGCAATCAAGAAGGGTGACGCGCAGGTCATCAAATATAGCAAGGCGTTTGCTGAGGTAAGCAATTTCCTTATGTGCTTTAAGCTTTTTGATTTTCTCGCGCTGATGCTTTTCGTTCTGTATTGTTTAGTGTCATGTGCGGAGGTTCGCAGCTGGTGATCGCTCCAAATCGCTGGTGGATACCATTGTTGCCACTAGAAGGAGGGGGGAGTCGTACCGGCTAGCATGGAGGATGGATGCCGAGGTCGAAACAAAAGTTCGCGGAGTCATGAACACTTTTGCTGACTCGCTGATAGACAACCCTCCGGCTCCGTCTCCTCCTAGAGATGACCCGTCCCCTCCAGCGACTGCGGCGCCGAGAGCGAAGAGACCTAGGCAAAAGGGAATTACGATTTCTTCCCCTAGGAGTGCTCCAGCTTCTCCCCCAGTGAGGTCCCTTTCCATCAAGGACAAAGGCAAGGGTCGTATGCCTAGCAAAGTGCGAAAAGATCTCGCAGTTGAGACTTTCGTTCCATTCAACCAAGAAGAGGAAGAGAGACAGGAGCCCCAGGCAAGTGGTGAAGGAGAAGCAACAGTTGTGATGTGCGAGGAAGAATCAGGAGGTACTTCCGTCGCATCTCCTTGCCCTTTATCTATATTTCTTTGTAGTTCTTTTCTTTGAACCAAATATGTATTTGCAGATGATGATGATGAAGCCGTCGGTGGCCTTGTGGCCAAGAGGCAAAAGAAAGATGCCCATTCTGGCATTTCAGATGATCCTATAAGTGAGGATGTTCTTGCTGAATCCCGGAAGACAGCCGCGGAGGCTGCTGAAAGAAGAAGGCAGCGAGAGGAAGAGGAGCTCGAGCTTGTGAAACAGCGAAGCCTCGAGGAGCTGCATGTTGACGACTTAGTGCGTCCAGATGGCGAGGAAGACGAGCTTCCCGAAGAAGTGGCTCCTCATGTGGAGGAGGAAGATGAGGTCCCTGGAGAGGACGCAGCAGAGCTAGAGCAAGTCCAAGCGGACTTCGCAGAGATCGCAGGTGGCGATAAAGGTGAGATCTTCAATCTCGCGGTTACTTATAGAGATGTAATTGTGGGTGCGTTAAAGCACGGTGTATCAAAGCCTGACATTCGCCGTTGGTTGGTAAGCAAATGTGGAGAACCCTCAGGTAATTATTTTGAGTGATATGCGCACACTAGGCTGTAGCCACTTGAGGCAAAATCATGACTGGTCTACTCGCGTCCCAGGTCATGCTTCTCTTAAAGATTTGCTTAGTGAGGATACACTGATAGGGCACGGTTCCACGTCCCTAGTGTATGATGAGGACACCTCAATCCCACCTTCGCGTGGAGGTGCTTATTCTTAGCTTTAGTAAAGATAGCGAAATAACTTATAACACAAGTTACCTCATATTATCGCATTTGGTATCGCAGGTCATGCTGAGGAACCTGAGCTGGAGCAGAGGAGTGAGCCTTCTGCATCCCATGTTCCAATTTCGAGCTCCCATGCCGAGAAGCCCGTCGCAGCTGCTGGACACGCACGTGAGCATCTCGAGGATGTCATAGAGCTCTCCGATGATGTCGAAGCTGATGCTGTGCCGATGGACGAAGGTGTCCGTGCTGGTGGTGAGGAAGAAAGGACAAGTGATGCTAACATTTTCGCATCTGGGAGTGTCCGTCCAGCGACTTCGGCTGTCCCTTCGCCTCCGGCGATGACTGAACCAGAAGCACCCATTCCTGCCTGGAGCATTTGGGGCTCGCAGGTTGGGAATGTAGTCGCAGCTGGTGCGGCCTACACTCTTCCTCCTGACTATGAGAGGTTGGAGCTTGCAGCTGATAGGAGAGCCATGGAGCGAGGGCAGTCTTCGAACAACCCGGTGGCCCGTATCCCTTCTCTTCATGAAATTCTGGAAGGCACTGGTAAGTAAAGATTTACCGTTCGCACGTCGCATTATTTGGTTGCGAGTTCTGGCATTATAACCGTTTTTGATGTCTCAGGTTTGAAGCAAACCGATGTAGACTGGGTGGTTCGAATGCGTCTCAGATACCCCCGATCGTTTGTGAGATCTCTGGAGATCGGACCTTTTGACAGGAGGCTATTCCTTACTGAAGCCATCTGGATACTGGAGCAGCTGTCTGTGGCTACACCTGCGACCATTTCGGCCCAGAGTGCTGAATTGCTGTGTGGCATGTGCCAAAATCTCTTGTTCAAAGTCCAAGGCAGACTTGGTTTTAAATTCCTCAAGGACAGAGTTACACTGATTCGCGCAGCTGTAACTTTGAATCTCGGTCACCAGAATCTCGCAGCTGAGATGCAGAAGGTGGAGCAGCAAAAGCAAAAGGTTGATGAAGCTGTAAAGCTGTATCAGGAAATGAATGCCAAGTGCGAGCAACTGAAGCAAGAAGTGAAACAAGTGGAGAAGCTGAGCGAGCAGTTCGCACCCCAAGACTCCTTAATCAAGAATTTGTTTTGACTTTTCGAATTTTGAAAAGAAAACAGGAAAATGGCTGAGACATTAATGTAATGTTTTGAAACATTAATGTGATATTGCTAGGGTTTCTCCCCCCCCTTTTTTTTTTTTTGAACAACAAACATTGAGTTTGCCCGTTTTGCCCTTTTCGGGATTTGATTGGACACTTCTGTGCATATCCAATTATGACATCAGCAATTGATCTTCTGCTTGATTTTCGCGCTAATTTCTCGGCAGATAAGCACGCTTCCGTTGGGAAGTCCATCCGAATCATGACTATCCGTCATTTATTAGGATATGCAACTGAATCGTCGTAGCCTTTAGTAGGGTAATTGATTGTTACCGCTTTTCAAGGCGTAAGTGATTGAACTTACCCTCTTTTTTGAATTTTGCTGACTCATCTTAGGCGACCGAAGAGTCTCCACAGGGCCTATAAAAACCCTGTCTTTGCCATTTGGGTTCTTCATCCCAAACATGTGCTTTGCCGTGAGTCCTTACGACTGCTGGCTTCAACGCTTGTTTTTCGTTGATTCATGGCAACTTCAAGCTTTGAATCCTGAGTTTGCGCTTTGTGCCATAGAAATAGTTTCCAAGATCCACTTTATGAGGCTTATTGCTGTTTATAACCGTCATAAAGAGGATGCAGATAATACCTCATGTGTGTTCGAAGAAATTTCTTCGTGTATTATGTGTGCAGGTCATGTTTCCGGCCGCCTCGTGGCGAGGTGCAGCGCCGTAGTGACCGTGCTACCGTCTCGTAATGAACGGCGGGATTCTCCTCCAGCATCCCTGAAGGAGAGTTTCTTGCCTCTTCGTTCTTGAACTCAGGAGGCTCGCCAACGCCCTTGTCTATCATGACAAGGAGCCCAGTACCAGAGGAATGACGGCTTCCCCTGTTTTGCACGACGGCATATGCCGGAACAGGTGGTTCCTCTGGTACATATCTTGATCAGACAGGGGTTTCGTCGGACCCTAAGATCTTTGGACGTGGATTCGCCCGGCTCTTGCCGCTAAGGATGTAGCGAATGGCGAGTTAATCTCTTCGCAGATGCATCCTACTTGCTACAGATCTTTGGCCGCGGATCTGCGTACTGTGCTGCCGGTGTCAGGACCGGTGGATTCTCTCTTTTCTTAGTAGAGAGTTCCCTTGGCGCATCTCTGGCTTATCAGCCATTTTTCGAATGTATTGTAAGCCATTTTGGCTGCGTAGTTAGATTCGAGCTTTTCGCTTGTAAGCTGCTATCTAGATAGATAAATTGTAAGTCATTTGACTCATAATGATATATAGCTTTTGTACTATTTGCTCTCTTTGCAACAAAATACAATTTCGCATGCGTTTCGGCTTGTTTTGCCTTGCATAATGCCATGTAATGATTTCACATATGCAACATCAATGTGCAGATGTTTCGATAGATCATTCGAGATCGTAATTTCGCAGTTGTGCCATCTTGATGAATGGGCTTGCAGGTGGTCGTTGTAAATCGTATGAGATCACGTTCACAACTTTGCTATCATAACAGATAGTTTTCTTTTTTTTTTTTAACAGATCAATTGAGATCATTGAGCAGTGCGAATTGCTATCATAGAAGATAGGCTTTATTAGAGGATTGCTTGAGATAGTTTCTCGCATGAATTGCTATCGCAGCAGATAGACCTTTAGAAGGTCTAGCAAGATGGTTCTGCAGTTACGTTACCATCGTAACATACGGACTTAGGTGATCAACTAAAATCACTCTGCGTATAAATTGCTACCGTAACAGATAGGCTTGAGAAGATCATATAAGACCGCAGTTGTGTAAACCGCTATCGTGAGAGATAGGTTTTTGATGATCGATTGAGATTGGCTTAAAAAGATCATGCAAGATCGCGCTTGAGTAAACCGCTATCGTGAGAGATAGGATTTTGATAATCGATTGAGATTGTTTTTGTATTTTTGCTGCTATCGTAGGAGATAGGCTTATGTGATCACTTAAGATCGCATTTGCATCGGCTGCCATCATAAGGGATGGGCTTTAGATGATCAATTAAGATCGCGTTTACGTTGACTGCTATCGTGAGAGATAGGCTTTGGATGATCATTTAAGATCGCATTTGTATTGGCTGCCATCGTAAGAGATGGGCTTTAGATGATCAATTAAGATCGCATTTGCTATCGTAAGAGATAGGTTTTGGGATGATCGATTGAGATCGCGTTTGCTATCGTATGAGATAGGCTTTGATGATCAATTAAGATCGCGTTTGTGTTTGGCTGCTATCGTAAAAGATAGGCTTTAGATGATCGATTGAGATCGCATTCGCTATCATATGAGATAGGCTTTGATGATCAATTAAGATCGCGTTTGTGTTTGGCTGCTATCGTAAAAGATAGGCTTTAGATGATCGATTGAGATCGCGTTTGCTATCATATGAGATAGGCTTTGATGATCAATTAAGATCACGCTCGCTATCGTAAGAGATAGGCTTTGATGATCAGTTAAGATCGCGTTCGCTATCGTAAGAGATAGGCTTTGATGATCAGTTAAGATCGCGTTCGCTATCGTAAGGGATAGGCTTTGATGATCATTTAAGATCGTGTTTATATTTGTTACTATTGCAGCGAAATAAATCATTGTTAACAGTTGTAACAAATTAGATAAGCGATATAAACAGCTAAAAAATGTGAACTTCTCATTTGGGAGAACTCTTTTATTATGACATTCTCATATGGGAGAGATAGGATTACAATCCTCTCATATGGGAGAGGAGATTGCGAATATCGTATCCACGTGAGACATTAAGCAACGTTATCATAAAACGTATGAAATAAGAGAAGTCAGGGATAGTACTTCTTGATCCAGCGCATGTTGACTGAGCTTGGAGTTGAGGTTGTGCCGTGCAACCTTCGTATGCTGCAGTAGCCGCTATCGAAGACTTCTGTGACTTCGAAGGGTCCCTCCCAATTAGCTGCGAACTTTGGGTGGGTTGCCTCTCGCATGCAGTGATCAGACGCGCGCAGGACCAGGTCGCCAACTGCGAAATCCCGTCGCTGGACTGTCTTGTTATAGGCGCGAGCGATTCTCTCTTGGTACCGCTTGTTAGTCCTTTTGGCTTGTTCTCGCTTTTCTTCCAGCAAGACTAAATCATGATCGCGTTGATTTTCATAGAGTGCGTGGAAGGCCAGCCTTGCCGAATTGACTCTGACCTCCGCAGGTACCACAGCTTCGGCCCCATAACATAGTAGAAATGGCGAGGGCCCTGTAGGTGTCCTTGGAGAAGTTCTGTAGGCCCACAGAGCTATGTTAAGGGAGTCGGCCCACTTCTTGTGGTCATCTGCGACCATCTTGCTCAGAATTCGCAACAGCGTTTTGTTAGTCGCTTCGGCTTGTCCATTTCCCTTTGGATAATAGGGGGTGGAGCATATTTGCCTGATATTGTACTCCGCGAGTTTGGTAGCCACCTGACGATTAACAAAAGGAGTACCGTTATCTGAAAGAATAGTATTTGGGATTCCGAACCTGCATACGATGTTTTCCTGGATGAAGTTAACCACAGCCAGCGCGTTTGCCGTCTTCAGTGGTATTGCTTCCACCCATTTGGTGAACAGCTCGGTTGCAGTGAGAATGAAGTGGTTCCCATGTGACGTTGGTCGGATGGGGCCAATGAAGTCCAGAGCCCATGTATGAAATGGCCATGGCGTCCCTAATGCATGTAGATCCACGGCAGGAGCGTGCACTAGGTTCCCTTTGAATTGGCATTCTTGGCAGCGTCGCACCTTGGTGCGGCAATCGACTTCCATCGTGGGCCAGAAGTATCCGATTGAGAGGAGTTGTATGCATAATTTCGCACCTCCCTGGTGTTCCACCTGATGAGAAAGGTCCATGACTTCTTGTGCTTCCGTGCCGTCTAGGCATCGCAGCAAGTTGCCTTCGTGACCTTTTCGCCAAAGCAGGTTTTCCTGAACCAGGTTTTCGGAGAAGTTCATCTCATTGAAGAATCTGTCGAAGCCGTGCGACCCTTTCATGCGGTCGGCACGCTCGTCTTCCGTGTCCATGCTGTAGTCTTCATCTTCATGGACTTCAGCAACGATGGGCAGACCATCCTCTGCGACTTCTTCCAAGTCAACTATCGAGATCATGGCGACCTCTTTGCCTTTTGAGCCCGAATCTGTATGGGCAGGCAGCGGGTTGTTGCGCACATCCTTCCGATGGTCGCTGACGATGAGTTCGCCGCTCTTCATCTTCTGATCGAGCGTGAATCTGAGCTTCTTGCACTCGGCTGTGGGGTGCATGACCTTGCCGTGGTATTCGCACCACTTAGGGTCCCTCGTCATCTCCTTGGAGGGTGCTTTCTCGAGCGGTGGGAGGACGCCGTCCTTACGCCACTGTCTGCAGAGATCGCTCGCTTCCTCCACCGAGCATGGCAGAGGCGGTGCATCGAAGTTTGCAGCCTTCGCTTGCTTCTGGGGCGAAACTGTATTGACCTCAGCTTCGCGTCCCCGCTTGTAGCCAAATCTGCCGATCTTGTAGGTGGTGCCGCTCGCAGGTCGTTCTGGAGCGCTCTTCTTTCTCTGTCTCTCGACAATGGGCTCGATGTTCATCGTGCATTCGATGAGCTTTGAAAACGTCGGTGTTTGCAAATTGATCAGCATGCTTTTGTATTCGTCTCGCATGCACTGCAGGCATATCTCTACGAGCCGACTTTCGAGCATCGGATCCTTGCATTCCAAGGATTTCGCTCTGAATTTCTTGATGAAAGTGATTCCATCTTCCTCGCGTTTCTGATACATCCGCGAGAGATGGATCATCGTCACCTTTTCTTCCATCTGGAAGAACTTGGTATAGAACTTCTGGACCATGTCGTCCCAAGTTTTCACGGATCCGGCCTCCAATGTTCGGTACCATTTGTATGCTACATTCCCAAGGGTTTTTGGGAACTCTCGCATCAGCAGCTTGGGATCAGCTCCGTATGGACCCATGACATCGATGAAACGCATGACATGCTCATGAGCGTTTCCATTGACGTCTTCGAACTTGTCCCATTTGGGAGCCTTGTACCCCGCCGGGTTAGGCATGAGATAGATCTCTCGTGGGATGGGTGGATCGTTGTCTAGCTTCGGGATGATGGTATCCGCGAATGACTGATGAGCCAAGATGGAGTCCACGCGCTTCTGCAAAGACGTCATGCATTCTGGAATGCTTCCCTCGGTAGTTGACGGAGGGGTTGCCGTAGGCGGTGGCGACACATATGCTGTCGGAGGATTGGGAGTGTATTGGCTACCCGCGTTTCCCCATATTGTCGCTGGTGGAGGCAGAGTGTACTGCAGGGCTGGGTTGGACGCCAAAGCCGGGGGCTGAGAGGCGTGAGCAGCAGGGGGCAGCATTTGTGCCGTCGACCCTTGGACCGAAGGCAGCTGCGCGGCCGACGGTGGAGTTTGCAGATGAGGGTTGGGAGGCGTGGCCGACACTCCCAATCCTGGAGCGGTAGGGGTTCCTCCTCCCTGGGGAACAGCGGTGGCAGGTGGAGGATTTGGCGCAAGAGTGCCCAGAACGGCCAAGATCCGTTCTAACTGCGCGGACTGAGACTTGAGAGCTTTTGCCTGACTTTGGACAGTGGCGTCCAAAGACTCTAAAGTTGGCGCCTCGCCGGGAGTCGTCGGAGTACGGCGAGCCTCGTCTCCCGAGGGAGTTTCAGTGGAAGGAGATCGGTTGCTGACATCGTCCTCCTGAGACATGGTTGCTTTTGCTGGTAAGTTTCACGTCGGGTTCACCAAAATGTGCACAAGAGATTCCGGCGGGGAGACCTCCGTGTACACCGTACGTAGTGGATCAGGGATCGCACAGGAAGAATAGGGGTGTGTGTAGGGAGAGAGCAAGTCAGTAGCAATGTCTGAGAGAGAGACAGAGGTTTGGCAGAGCTTCCGCGTATGGCAGTGTGTCCTCCTTTGTATGGAAAGGTTAACGATGTATATATACTGGAGAACGTGACCGTTGTAGTGTGGTTAATGCGCCCATTAATGGCGGCTTAATTAGCTTAACCATAACGGCACGTTCGTCCGAGTATATAGGAACCGTTAGAGCACGTGGTGCGCGAGTACCGGAACCGTTACGAGGTTGACCGGGTTTGACCGGATTGACCGGGTTTGACCGGATTGACCGGGTCTAGGGAGCTCGTGCCAGAGATCTCTCAAAACAGTTACTAAAGGTCGCGCGCGGGCTTGGCTCGCACGCGACAGGGCTTACTCTAGCCTCCAAACCACAAAGTCCCTACAAGTCCCGTGCAGTGGTATGCGAGGGCTCTGTCTCGCAGCCCCCACATGGATCAGCTCGGCTGGTGATCCTGTGTGTGTGGAGCACAATATGGTGTGCTGGATGGTTGCCACGTGGCCTAGATATGCCATGTCATAAAGCAGTATCTACAACTGGTACAGAAATTTAAGAATTGTTCTTAAACAAGAAAAGAAACTGTACACACTAGAAGAAGCCGTTCCAGAGGGTCCAGAGAACAATACCCCTGCAGCCCTAAAGGCATATCAGAAACGTGTTGACGATTCTAATGATGCGGCCTGCCTTATGCATTGCACCATGTCTCCTGAGCTTCATAAGCAACATGAGAACATGAATTCAGTCGATATGATCGAACACTTGAAGCAGCTCTTCCAAGAGAAGGCAAGGGTTGAAAGGTATGAAGTTTCTCGGGCATTGTTCAAGAGTCACTTGGCAGAAGGGAACCCAGTAGGACCGCATGTGTTGCGGATGATCGGGTATCTTGAGAATCTCGATCGCCTAGGGTCCCCGATTGGTCAAGAGTTGGCCACATATCTCATTCTGCAATCGTTGTCGGATAGTTATGGACAGTTCATCATGAACTATAACATGAATGAGATCGCCAACCCTCTGCCAGAGCTACTCAATATGTTGAGGACAGCTGAACAATCCATCAACAAGGGAAAGGGCAAGGCCATAATGATGGTGCAGAAAGGAAAGGGTAAAAGATTTGCCTCTACTTCCAAGGGTAAAGGCAAGGCAGTTGCTAAACCTAAGGACACTGCTCTTAAACCTGCTGGTGGCGTGGCCAAAGGCGTGATCAAGGGTGATTGTCACTACTGCAGTAAGCCTGGACACTGGAAAAGGAATTGACCAAAATATCTGGTGGATAAAAGGCTTGGGATAATGATCCCACAACCACCAGGTATTTTTTTTATAGATGTTAATTTAACTACTTCTTCATCATGGGTATTGGATACTGGATGTGGATCTCATATTTGTCGAAATATGCAGGATCTAAATAGAAGTAGAAGATTAGCAAAAGGAAAGGTGGACTTGCGCGTTGGGAATGGAGCAAGAGTTGCTGCATTGGCTAGGCTGTCTCTGCCTTATGGATTAGTATTAGAATTAGATAATTGCTTTTATGTTCGTGCTATGAGTAAGAACATTATTTCCGTATATTATTTGTACAAGAAAGGTTTTACTATTTCAATAAATAACAATTGTTGTTCCATTTATTTTGATAGTATTCACTATTGTAGTGCGCAATTATTTAATGGATTATATATCCTTGACCGAAGCTATCCAATCTATAACATAAATACCAAGAGGATTAAAATGAATGATTTAAATCCTGCTTATCTGTGACATTTTCGTCTAGGCCATATAAATGAGAACAGTGTATCTAGACTCCATAAGGATGGATTTCTAGACTCATTTGATTTTGAATCATATGAGACATGTGAGGCTTGTTTATTAGGACAAATGACAAAGTCCCCTTTCAACAAGAAAGGTGAAAGGACTAGTGAGCAATTAGCACTCATACATACTGATGTGTGTGGGCCGTTTGCTACACCTTCCAGAGGTGGTTATGTCTACTTCATTACATTCACTGATGATTTCAGTAGATATGGATTTGTATACCTTATGAAGGCTAAATCCGAATCTTTTGATAAATTCAAGGAATTTAAGATTGAAGTAGAGAACCAACTTGGCAAAAGTATCAAATCTCTACGATCAGATCGAGGAGGTGAGTACTTGAGCCAAGAGTTTGATGATTATCTTAGAGAGTGTGGGATATTATCCCAACTCACTCCACCCGGAACGCCAAAATGGAATGGTGTATCCGAGAGGAGGAATCGAACCTTGTTGGACATGGTGAGATCTATGATGTGTCAAATAGATCTTCCGTTATCTTTTTGGGGCTATGCTTAACGTGTGCAACTTTCACCATTAACCGTGTTCCATCCAAATCAGTCATGAAGACACCACATGAGATGTGGATTGGGAGCCGTCCCACAGTGTCGTTTATGAGTATATGGGGCTGCGATGTTTATGTAAACCGTTTACAGCCAGACAAACTCGGGCCGAAATCAGATAAGTGTAAGTTTGTGGGATACCCTAAGGAAACTAAGGGCTATTACTTCTACAATCCAACCGATAACAAAGTATTTGTTGCTCGGACCGGCGTGTTTCTAGAAAGAGAATTTGTTTTTAAAGAAGCAAGTGGGAGGACTGTAGAACTTGAAGAAGTTCAAGAACCACAAATTACTGATTCGGTTATGGAACATGAACAGGAAACCACGACAGGTTGTGGAGCAACATGTTCAAGTAACACAAGAGCTTCGTAGGTTGAGTAGAGTGCGCCAGGAGCCAGAGAGGTATGGACTTCTCGTGACGGAAAATGGTGACACTATGCTCATAGGAGATGAGCCTACTACCTATGGAGAGGCCATGCAAGGGATGGACTCTCAGAAGTGGCTAAAATCCATGAGATCCGAGATGGAATCCATGTACACAAACCAAGTATGGACTTTGGTGGAGCCACCCCAAGGGGCACGCCCCATAGGGTGCAAATGGGTTTTCAAGAAGAAGACCGACATGGATGGTAATGAAGTTACCTATAAGGGCCGATTGGTGGCTAAAGGATTCAGACAGATTCATGGTATAGACTATGATGAAACCTTTTCCCCAGTCGCTATGACCAAATCCATCCGAATCCTACTTGCAATTGGGGCTTACTATGACTATGAGATTTGGCAGATGGATCTCAAAACAACATTCCTTTATGGGAATCTTCTCGAGGATGTGTACATGACACAACCAGAAGGTTTTGTAGATCCAGAGCATGCAATATAGTTTGTAAGCTTCAACGATCCATTTATGGATTGAAGCAAGCTTCTAGGAGTTGGAATCGGCGTTTTGACAAAGCCGTCAAAGAGTTTGACTTCGTCAAGAACGAAGATGATTCTTGTGTTTACAAGAAGGTTAGTGGGAGCTCCGTGGCATTCCTGGTCTTGTATGTGAATGACATACTACTCATTGGAAACGACATTCCTATGTTGCAATCAGTTAAGGGCTGGCTAGGAAAGTGTTTTTCAATGAAAGATTTAGGGGAAGCAGCCTATATACTGGGTATAAAGATCTATAGGGATTGATCTAAGAGGTTTCTAGGCCTAAGTCAAAGTACATATATGGACAAGGTGTTGAAACGATTCAACAAGCAAGATTCCAAGAAGGGATTATTGCGCATGTCTCATGGAATTACTCTTTCTTAGAGTGATTGTCTATCCAATAAGATTGAGATGGACCGCATGAGTAAGATCCCCTGTGCCTCGGCCATCGGATCTATCATGTACGCCATGTTATGTACGAGACCAGACGTATCATACGCGTTGAGTATGGCAAGCAGATATCAGTCTAATCCAGGTGAGAGTCACTGGATAGTAGTCAAGAACATCCTCAAGTACTTGATAAGAACTAAGGATGCGTTCTTGATATTTGGAGGTGAGGAAGAGTTGCGTGTAACTGGTTACACGGATGCAAGATTCCAAACCGACAGAGATGATTTCAGATCGCAGTTGGGATTTGTGTATTGCCTAAATGGAGGAGCTGTGAGCTGGAAGAGTTCCAAGCAAGAGACGGTTGCTGATTCTACAACAGAGGCCGAGTATATTGCTGCAAGTGGTGCAGCAAAAGAAGCTGTTTGGATTAGAAAATTTGTTTCTGAGCTTGATGTAGTTCCTAGCATTGGGGATGCCACAGTGTTGTATTGTGACAACACATGCGCGATCACTCAATCTAAGGAACCTAGATTACACCAGAAATCCAAACACGTACTCCGGAAGTTCCATCTTATTCGAGAGATTATCGATAGAGGAGATGTGAAGAAATGAAAGATTCCTGCAGATGATAATCTGGCAGATCCATCTACAAAGCCGCTTGTTCAGCGCAAGCATGAAGAGCACACTAGGGCGATTGGCATACGCGATGCACCAGATTGGCTAGAATAATCATTGTATTATTTATGGAGATATTTAATATAACAAAGTCCTTAGATTTACAAATCGTGTTGTTTAACTTATATATACCTAGTCAAATATAATGATTAAGAGGACGATCATCTATAGACTAGTATGGGGTTGGATTGATATGGAGATATCACGATCCAACACATGGGTATGTATTAGGAGTAATGATATACCGGATTGAAACAAATCCGAGAAGGCTACATGCAAGTTACGTAAAGTCACAAGCGCTTCTCGCGGTGATAGGAAATTATCATCCTTAGATTTGAAGTCACTAGATCCTCTTGTTGTGGAATATTGTGCTTTGACAACGTCAAACGCTACTCCGTAACTGGGTAGTTATAAATGCGCATGTTGGGCACAATAGGAAGCAAGCTAAGAGATGGTGAGTGATTTAGACATTATTTGTCCCTCTCAGATTACGGGAGCAGTTACCCGAGGCCACTCGAGGGATGGCGCCTATGGAATGTCTGGCCAGACTCATATGAATCAATATGGGAATATTGATGTCATATGCATGGATATGGCTATTCCCAGGATCGAGAACCATAGATTGGATATACGATTGTGACTTGTATGTCTCGTGTCTAATCCGGATAATGAGACAAAAGGATGTGATAATAAGATCACAAGGTTTGTCAAGATGACTATTTCTATTAATTGGGTGGCATGGATGTGTTGCTAGACACCGCTCCATGTTTGTAAATAGTTACTACCAATTAAGTAGAAACCTATGGGGTCACACGCCATATGGATATAATTGTACAAGAGACTTAATTAATAAGGATTAATTAAAAAGATCATATTCCAACAAGTTGCTAAACTTAGTGGGACTAATTAGCAAATAATACTATTCCATATATGGATATGATTAGTATTGGGCCCTTTATGGAAACAACTAGGAGTAGTTGGACTATATAAAGGAACTCCTTCCTTCCCTCTCAATACATGTTATTCATAACACATATTGAGAGGAGATAAAATAGTTGAGAGCAAGCAAGGCAAGAGGCGTCCGCCCCTTACCCGCCGCCCCAAACCCGTCGGCCACACAAGGAGTCCGAGCCCCTCCTTGTGGCTTTGTTGCGTGATTCTGTTGTCTCCTTCCTCCGTTCTAGCTAGCACAAGAAGGTTGGGAGGTCCAATTCTCTATCCTAGGCATGTATCAACCGTAGAGAACGTGACATTATTCGCGTTTGAGGTCATCAAAGGAGAACCCAAAGGTAAACACATATTAATCCTTTACTATCGTTATGTGTTCTTGACTTGTGATCCTTGGAGGGATTTGAACGGAATAGTTATTTTCTTCCGCTGCGATTCCCATGTTCAAAACCCTAAAAATGTCTCCTCATAGTCTATACGTTCTTCCTGGTTGTATCCTTGAGCTCCCAGTCTTGCTTTATTTCTGATAACCTTACCATTTTAATCCAGCTTGTTTCTGAACACCCACCTTGTGCCAATAAAAAACTGATCTTTGGGAGAAGGAACTAGATTCCATACCTTTTTCTTCTCAAATTCATTTAGCTCACTTTGAATTGCGATGATCTAGTCTGCTTCTTGTAAAGCTTCCTTCACATTCTTAGGTTTACAAGATACTCAAAAGCATTAAAAGCAAACAAGTTCTTTGATTGAGATCTAGTTTGTGTTCTACTGGATGGATTAGAAATAACATTTTCAGTTGGATGAGCTGAGAGATATCTGAACTTCTTTCTTGGTGTCCATGGTTCTGGTTCTCCAGGAAGCTTTTCAAGGCCTTGAGATCTTGATGTTGTGGCTTGGCCACTTTGTGTTTCTTGAGCTCCTGTTTAAATGCTTTGAAACTCATTTTCAAGATTTTGAAAATCTTTTCTTTTCCCATGTATGTTAGTCTTGGAACCATTCTCTGGATCTGCTTCATCCTCTGAGTCATGCTTATTTAGATTCAAGTCTGAATAACTTTCACTCAAAGAATCATCATAGCTTTCATCAAAAATAACATGTATACTTTCTTCAACAAGCTTAGTTCTCTCAACCATTCTAAATCCAGAAAACAAATGAACTCACGATCACAAACTGATATCAAAATGGTTCTTTTTGTCGTGATGTCAAAGTGGTTCTCTTTGTCGATAAATGTCTACGCATCTGAAATAGGCCATAATACCGCCGCAGAGTTGTTCATGGATTTTCCACACCACTATTAGTGTTCAAGGATTCATTCCAAGCGACGTGTGAGAGCTCGACCCAAAAGTGGTTGTCTCCTCGTAAGTACCTTATATCGCATTTTCACACCACAAAAGAGTAACATATAGCCTTGATTGGATTGATCGAAACCCACTATGGCCGTTTATTTCATCCGCACCACTCATCGGTCTTCATGAAACCGTTTCCCCTCGTGCAACCTGTGCACGTACAGGGAGGAAACGAATATGAATGACAACACCAATTTTAAAGTTTATGTGATCTTAGGGGAAAGATTTGACAGAGAGAGAATATGTGTGTACATGGGAAGATGATTATCATGAAGAATGAGAGAGATCGAAATGACATTAAACAGACGGTGTTGAAACCATCACAAATATAAATGTTTTCCATTGATGAAGGGTAAAATTGTCCAAACATGATAATACTTAAGAATAGCTTTGTAATTACGAGCCTGGTTTACTAGATTTGAATGTGGTTCCTCAAAATATAAGTGGTTAATAGCATCATACTTTCTCTCTCTATAACTTTTTCTCTCCAGAACCCTACTCACCCTCCCACCTTCCCTAGCGGCGGCTCCTCTTCCATGGAGCTGTCGCCGGGCCTCCCCTTTCTCTTGCGATGTTGATGCCACCTGTCGTTATACATGCTACATTACCGCCTCTGCTAGCCTCCTTCTTCCCTCCGGATCTCACTGAGTCTTATCCCCTACCGGTTTCTCTCAAACAAGGTGCGCCGCCGGGTTTCCGGAATCGAAGTCGAGATCTCCTCTTCGATTGCTTTCCCCTCCCCTCTGCGGGACGAGGGGATTCCGTTGGTCATTTCAACTACCCCTGCCGCCCCATCTCAAAGTCAACCTCTCCGACCTGCCGTGACGCCATCCCTGTAATACCCCGTTTTTATTATATGGGTAGTTGATGACTTTTTCGTAAAGTTTATATGTTAAATTTCGAAGTTATTTGATAAGAGGGGAGGTAGGTGTAGTATAAGCTAGATAATTCAATACCTAGTTGGGGGTAAAAGTTATAGTTTATGAAAGTTTTAAAGCCTTGTGAGCAATTAAATAAAAAGAAATAAAATAAATCATAAACAAATATTTCTCCCACATTCTCCAACTCACCACGGTTACCCTGTTCCAGACATACGGTTGTCTTCTCTACCCGATGATTCTTCTCAGTATACCTCGACGAGATATATGTTATAAGGTTGATTGATATTCTCTATTTCCAGCTTGTGAAGTGCTCATTGTGCTAAGGACTTGAATATGTGGAGAGTATGTCGATACTTGCTTTGTGCAACTTAATGTTTGTACTTGTTCAAGTGTTTGCTGCTAATATCAAGGTCGGACTGGGGTGACGATCCCATGTACGGTACCAGCCCGAGGAAACAAGGGCGGACTAGGGTGACGATCCTATGTACCGTACCTCTGGACACTCGTGGCATGCTTGTATTCTATATGTACAGGTAACTTGCTAAGTGTTATAGCGTTAGTGGTAACTCTAAGACCCGAGACGCGAGTTTCGTTCAAGCTTCGAGGACGAAGCTTAGTCCAAGGGGGGGAGGATGTAATACCCCGTTTTTATTATATGGGTAGTTGATGACTTTTTCGTAAAGTTTATATGTTAAATTTCGAAGTCATTTGATAAGAGGGGAGGTAGGTGTAGTATAAGCTAGATAATTCAATACCTAGTTGGGGGTCTAAGTTATAGTTTATGAAAGTTTTAAAGCCTTGTGAGCAATTAAATAAAAAGAAATAAAATAAATCATAAACAAATATTTCTCCCACATTCTCCAACTCACCACCTGAAACTTTTTCTCATTTCCACAACATTTCTCCCAACCCCCAACACCTTCTCTCTCTCTCTCTCTCCCGTCCTTCTCTCCCTCCCTTCTCTATTTCTTCTCCTTCTTCTTCGGGAACACACCACAGCCAACCACCCCCATCACCCCGACGCCACCACCTCCTCCCCAATCTCCTTCCGTCTCTCTCTCTCTCTATGTTAGTCCCGACGAGAAGCAGCGGCAGCAACGGCAACAATGGCCACCGCTGCCATCGCCGGAAACCCGCCGGCAAACCCGACCACCAACACTCCAACTTCTCTTCTCTGTCACCTCCATATCTGCCAGCAAGCAGCCACTGCCGCCGTTGCCACCGTCGGAGAACCGCCGGAAAATCGCCGCCACCACCACTGGCCATCCATCACTCTCTTTCCCCTACTCTCTCCCCCTCTCCCCTCTCTTCCTTTCTCGACAGAGCGATCAGAAGAGGAAGAAACCCAGCAGCAACAGCAGCAGAGCCGCAGGAGCTGCCGGACCTCCATGATTTCCGGCGAGCTTCGAGCCCAAGCGAACCAGCAGCACCCACGACCTCTCACCTATCTCTATCGCACCCTAGAGGTCCGACCAAGCTTGAGGAGGCCTCAACCTAGGCCAAGAACCACCGGAGAAGCTCCCATCGAGCTCCACCGCCGGCGACTTTTCGACGCTTCAACCCGATCAGTTTCTCGACCATTTATCGCGAAATTTGGCGTGGGTAACTTCTAAATTTTCCTCTAAGTTGATTTCAGTTGTCAAAATCGTGTGTTTAGTACTTGAATCCATGTTTGGATCAAAGAATTTGAGAGTGTTCATGCTTGGGGGTGAAATTGCTATTTTCAGAAACTTTGAGACTAGGAAGTGCTGAAAATAAAACTTGCTATTTTAAGTTGTAGTGATTTTAGGGGAGCCACTTGTCTTTTACCATACTTCATTATTTATATAACTACATATTATTTTATATTTTTATACAATTACCTATTCTAAATAAATGGACTAAATATGTTTATAATAAAAATAAAAATTCTAATTGGAAATTAGTTTCAATTACATATTACAAGTCGAATTATTGAAAAATAAGAATTTCATTTCTTTTTTGTATTTAATCGAAAGGGAATAATGTTTTCATTAATAACTGTCTTTGATTTTATTTGAACAAATAGAAAATTTACAAATAATTATGAGAACTTGATATCTCTTTAACAACAAGCAAAATTATTAAAAAGGAATATTGTTTTCTTGAAATAAAATGAAATAGTTATAAATTATAGAATATGAATAAATGATTTCCTTGGTGAATAATACCACTCTTACAATTATATAAACTACTTGTTTATTTTGATAAGTAATGCGACAAATATGTAGTATCGCATTCGTTTCGACAATACTTCTTGAATATATATAAAAATTAAGACGGGTTTCTTTGGGATCGTGAGAGCTCGACCTAGTATTAGACATAGTCGAGCACTCGTGTATAGCTAGTGCTATCATTTTTGAAGTACTGTTGTTGTAATTAGAAAATTGGTAAATTGTAGGGACAGGTCCGTAGACGAGGACTACAATCCGTTGTAGGAGATTTTATGTGATAATCGATATTGGATTAGGTGAGTTATATGCTTAGCCTTGAGTTCCTAGCTCGATTCGTGTCAAAATGTGATTTATATTTTCTGTCTCAAAATATACTTGTGAGTTATATGCCTAGACTAGCTTGCCGAGCTTCCTTCGTGTCGATTTTTGATATTTGTGACTTGTCTCAAAATACAACTTTGAAATACGTGCTTGGTTGTGGGCCTACTTGTCTAATTGGAAATAGTTGTCAAACTTGATTTAATTGATTTAGAGCCATTATCTTGCTACTCTTGGAAAGCTTAATGTTTAATACACTAAATCAGAAAAATTATTAATAATGTAATGCGGGCGATTTCGTGTATGGGAACTAGACGTTGGCTATTTTAGAATTCCCCAATTTTAATGTTATGATCGGCTCCGGCCGGAAACACCGATACCGGGGAGTTTCCATTGACTAGTTGAGTCTTGGATCTTTGTCGGCTCCGGCCGGGAACACAGATGCTGGAGTTCCCCTTGACTACTCGTTAAGGTCATGGACTACGATTATGTTGGCTCCGGCCGGAAACACCGATACCAGGGAGTTTCCCTTGACTACTTGCTGTGGTCATGGACTATGATTATGTTGGCTCCGGCCGGAAACACAGACTTTGGAGTTTCCCCTGACTTCTTGTTGAAGTCTTGGACTTATTGGCTCCGGCCATAAACACCGATTCGGGAGTTTCCTTCATGTATTGGGTGATGATTCCCTAGGCTCAGGTCCCTAAAATGCGGGACTCCATGTGCCCCTAAGGTTTCGATCCCTTGGGCTTAGGTACCTAAAATGCGGGACTTCGCGTGCCCCGGCTCTTTTCCTTGTTAGCTAGGGTCCAGCATCTAGGTACCACTCCTTTGATTGACGCTCTTAGCAGGGTGTTGCAACACTTAAGGTCTATTATGTCTGATGTGGTCACTGGTCTACCCGGGTATTGTGAGATCAATAATAATATGATTACTATATTTGGAAACAGTTATTTGTAAGTCGTGTTACGAATAGTCATACCATATCTGAAAGAATTAATCGGGAAACTTTGACATATCATAAATTTTATTGAGACAACGTGGTAAACGGATTTGTTGTGGGAAAACCACTTGATACTTGTTAATTGATAACTCAACGTCTTTGATGGCATTATTATTTGGAGGCCCTTCGTTAGCATGTTGACATCCAGTTATCGTGAATCACGATTGGACTCTTGGATTCTATTCGAAATTATTTCATTATTTGACGTGGATGTTTATGCCGTTGCATACGGTTGTCTTCTCTACCCGATGATTCTTCTTAGTATACCTCGACGAGAGATATTTTATATGGTTGATTGATATTCTCTATTTCCATCTTCTGAAGTGCTCCTTGTGCTAAGGACTTGAATATGTGGAGAGTATGTCGATACTTGCTTTGCGCAACTTAATCTTTGTACTTGTTCAAGTGTTTGCTGCTAAAATCAAGGTCGGAATGGGGTGACGATCCCATGTACGGTACCAGCCCGAGGAAAAAAGGGCGGACTAGGGTGACGATCCTATGTACCGTACCTCTGGAAGCTCGTGGCATGCTTGTATTCTATATGTTCTGGTAATTTGCTAAGTGTTATAGCGTTAGTGGTAACTCTAAGACCCGAGACGCGAGTTTCTCGTTCAAGCTTCAAGGACGAAGCTTAGTCCAAGGGGGGGGGGGGGAGGATGTAATACCCCGTTTTTATTATATGGGTAGTTGTTGACTTTTTGGTAAAGTTTATATGTTAAATTTCGAAGTCATTTGATAAGAGGGGAGGTAGGTGTAGTATAAGCTAGATAATTCAATACCTAGTTGGGGGTCAAAGTTATAGTTTGTGAAAGTTTTAAAGTCTTGTGAGCAATTAAATAAAAAAGAAATAAAAAAAATCATAAACAAATATTTCTCCCACATTCTCCAACTCACCACCTGACAATTTTTCTCATTTCCCCAACATTTCTCCCAACCCCCAACACCTTCTCTCTCTCTCTCTCTCTCTCTCTCTCTCTCTCTCTCCCGTCCTTCTCTCCATCCCTTATCTATTTATTCTCCTTCTTCTTCAGGAACACACCACAGCCAACCACCACCATCACCCTGACGCCACCACCTCCTCCCCCATCTCCTTCCGTCTCTCTCTCTTGGTTTGTCCCGACGAGAAGCAGCAGCAGCAGCAGCGGCAACAATGGCCACCGCTGCCACCGCTGGAAACCCGCCGGCAAACCCGACCATCAGCACCTCCAACTTATCTTCTCTCTCACCTCCATATCTGCCTCCCTCTCTTCTCTGATCACCCACGGACCAGGAGGAACAGCAGAAGCAGCGCCAGCAAGCAGCCAATGCCACCGTTGCAACCGTCGGAGAACCACCGGAAAACCACTGCCACCACCATTGGCCATCCATCACTCTCTTTCCCCTGCTCTCTCCCCCTCTCCCCTCTCTTTCTTGCTCGACAGAGCGATCAGAAGAGGAAGAAACCCAGCAGCAATAGCAGCAGAGCCGCCGGAGCCGCCAGACCTCCATGAATTCCGGCGAGCTTCGAGCCCAAGCAAACCAACGGCACCCATGACCTCTCACCTATCTCTATCGCATCCTAGAGGTCCGACCAAGCTTGAGTAGGCCTCAACCGAGGCGAAGAACCTCCGGAGAAGCTCCCATCGAGCTCCACCGCTGGCGACTTTTCGGCGCTTCAACCCGATCCGTTTCTCGACCATTTCTCGCAAAATTTGGCGTGGGTAACTTCTAAATCTTCCTCTAAGTTGATTTCAGTTGTCAAAATCGTGTGTTTAGTACTTGAATCCATGTTTGGATCAAATAATTTTAGAGTGTTCATGCTTGGGGGTAAAATTGCTATTTTCAGAAACTTTGAGGCTAGGAAGTGCAGAAAATAAAACTTGCTATTTTAAGTGGTAGTGATTTTGGGGGAGCCACTTGTCTTTTACCATACTTCATTATTTATATAACTACATATTAGTTTATATTTTTATACAATTACCTATTCTAAATAAATGAACTAAATATGTTTGTAATAAAAATAAAAATTCTAATTGGAAATTAGTTACAATTACATATTACAAGTCGATTTATTGAAAAATAAGAATTTCATTTCTTTTTTGTATGTAATCGAAAGGGAATAATGTTTTCATTAATAACTAAGTGTCACTTTGATTTTATTTGAACAAATAGAAAATTTACAAATAATTATGAGAACTTGATATCTCTTTAACAACAAGTGAAATTATTAAAAAGGAATATTGTTTTCTTGAAATAAAATGAATTAGTTATAAATTGTAGAATATTAAGAAATGATTTCCTTGGTGAATAATACTACTCTTACAATTATAAAAACTACTTGTTTATTTTGACAAGTAAAGCCTCAAATATGTAGTATCGCATTCGTTTCGACAATACTTCATGAATATAAATAAAACTTAAGACGGGTTTCTTTGGGATCGTGAGAGCTCGACCTAGTATTAGACATAGCCGAGCACTCGTATATAGCTAGTGCTATTATTTTTGAAGTACAGTTGTTGTAATTGGAAAATTGGTAAATTGTAGGCGACAACTCCGTAGACGAGGACTACAATCCGTTGTAGGAGCTTTTATGTGATAATCGATATCGGATCAGGTGAGTTATATGCTTAGGCTTGATTGCCTAGCTCGATTTGTGTCAAAATGTGATTTATATATTCTGTCTCAAAATATACTTGTGAGTTATATGCCTAGACTAGCTTGCCGAGCTTCCTTCGTGTCAATTTTTGATATTTGTGACTTGTCTCAAAATACAACTTTGAAATACGTGCTTGGTTGTGGGCCTACTTGTCTAATTGGAAATAGTTGTCAAACTTGATTTAATTGATTTAGAGCCATTATCTTGCTACTCTTGGAAAGCTTAATGTTTAATACACTAAATCAGAAAAATTATTAATAATGTAATGCGGGCGATTTCGTGTATGGGAACTAGACGTTGGCTATTTTAGAATTCCCCAATTTTAATGTTATGATCGGCTCCGGCCGGAAACACCGATACCGGGGAGTTTCCATTGACTAGTTGAGTCTTGGATCTTTGTCGGCTCCGGCCGGGAACACAGATGCTGGAGTTCCCCTTGACTACTCGTTAAGGTCATGGACTACGATTATGTTGGCTCCGGCCGGAAACACCGATACCAGGGAGTTTCCCTTGACTACTTGCTGTGGTCATGGACTATGATTATGTTGGCTCCGGCCGGAAACACAGACTTTGGAGTTTCCCCTGACTTCTTGTTGAAGTCTTGGACTTATTGGCTCCGGCCGAAAACACTGATTCAGAAGTTTCCTTCATGTATTGGGTGATGATTCCTTGGGCTTAGTCCCTAAAGAGATATTCGGGTTCAATCCCCGGCGTAAAGTAAAACGATTCGCATGTACCGGAACCAGTTATGTCACTTATATTGGGTTTCGATCCCCTGGGCTCAGGTCCCTAAAATTCGGGACTCCGTGTGCCCCTCAGGTTTCGATCCCTTGGGCTCAGGTCCCTAAAATGCGGGACTTCGCGTGCCCCGTCTCTTTGCCTTGTTGGCTAGGGTCCAGCATCTAGGTACCGCTCCTTTGATTGTGGATCTTAGGAGGGTGTTGCAACACTTAAGGTCTAGTATGTCCTATGTGGTCACTGGTCTACCCGGGTACTGTGAGATCAATAATAATATGATTACTATATTTGGAAACAGTTATTTGTATGTCGTGTTACGAACAGTCATACCATATCTGAAAGAATTAATCGGAAAACTTTGGACGTATCATAAACTTTATTGAGACATCGTGGTAAACGGATTTGTTATGGGTAAACCACTCGATACTTGTTAATTGATAACTCAACGTCTTTGATGGCATTATTATTTGGAGGCCCTTCATTAGCATGTTTATATCCAGTTATCGTGAATCACGGTTGGACTCTTGGATTCTATTCAAAATTATTTCATTATTTGACGTGGATGTTTATGCCGTTGCAAACTCTGATAACGTTTTACTTATACTCCTTTACTCTTACTTATTTAACACTTGAACCTTCAGCCTTTCTTAACCTTCCTGTTTTTACATGCTAAGGTGTAACTCACTCAGCATTTCTTGCTGACTTTCGAAAAATTGCGGTCTTTGTTTCATTCCCCCGCATGTCTAGGAGCTGGGATTATGGAGTAGCGGAATTCGAGACTCACGTAGATTGTCACACATCGTCACTTTACGATGAGAATACTGGTTTAATATCATCATCCTAATGTAGAAGCATGTATTGTAGTCTGAATACGATAATGTAATAACTTGTTATGGGATGTAATGTTCTCGATTTCCGCTACTCGAGTAGCACTCTCCCGGTCTCTACCGAGCTGAATACGTGGAGTCTTCCCCCTCTGCCTCCCCCGGTGTTGTCTCGCCGGTTTGAGGAGCAGAACGGTCCTCTTTGACCGGAGAAGCCTTCAATTACCCTTCCCCCTCCCCCCTGTGGATGGTTTCGACGAGGATTCGGGCTCTGCCGCTGCTTTCTGCCGTCCACGCTACTGCCATCTCCGTCCATGCCGCCACCGTTGTGTTGCTGCTACTCCCGCTGTCATCAGGATTCTCCATGTGCTTTAGGGTTCCTTGCAGCTTGTTGGGCCTTTTTTATGGGCTTTGTTTTTTATTTTCTGGTCTTGGGCTAGGTTGTCTTTAGTGTTGTCATTTTGGGCTGCTTTGTCAAGTGGGTTAAGGAGGCTCTTGATGTCAACGGACCTTTTTTTTGGGGTTTGTTGTTGGGTGCCAACGAGCATAACCCACTAGGTTGCTAGTTTGTTGAGGCATTTGGCTTTTTTGTAGGTCTTTTCGGTTGGTTTACGGGTATGCCTATTTTCTCTTTGTAGTCGTTATTACAAAGTTATAAAATCTTTCGTTGCCGGTGAAAAAAAAAAAGAATAGCTTTGTAAGAATAAAACAATTTGTAAGAATCACATCCCTAACAACAAAAAACACTTTGCAAGAGAGAAAGCAAACACATAAGCTGTTCTGGGTGAGAACTAGGAGAGAAGCATCGTTCGGTAGGGCCAGCCCTACAGTAAGGCAGCTGAGGCAGCCGCTTTAGGCCCCCAGTCCGACAAGGCCCCGTTTCTTTTAACTGCATTTTTTTAAAGAGAGCTCTGGTAATTTTAATTACATATTTTGATGCAGTATTATCATTAATTTTAGTTTGGTGGTAACTTCTATTTTTGCCACAAACTTGACTCAAGTTCGAATCTTGTTGATGAAACATTTTACTTTTTTACTTTTTGAAAAGTTGTACGATCATTGCACATTGATTAAAGTCAACCTAATATATTCTTTAATAAATCAACCTAACATATTAGACAGTATTAGAAGTGTAAAAGTATTTTTTTTTTCTACAAATGGACTCTTTATGTTTAATTTTTTTCTTCAAATAGGGCCCCCAAATTTACTACTTGCTTTAGGCCCGCGGGTGTCTTGGGTCGGCCCTGCCGTTTGGTTCACCTTCACCAACGGGTAGCGCCGACTTGGCGTTACCCGTCGGATTTCCTGTTTTCCTGCCCTCCACATCTACCCCCTCCGATCTGCAACCATGAATCTCCATGTTCGTTGCCAGCTTCCATGTTCCGGTGAGGCCAAGTTTTCGAATCTCTCAACCCTGCTATAAGCCGAAGAGGCCAAATCATATGTGGCCACCGTTGGGTTCTACAATTAACCCCGTGCCGCAAGCCTTCTTGAGGCTTGATTTAGCTCGGCTTCAATTTTGTTGTTGCTTTTTTTTTGTGGATGTTTCTCTGTATTGTTCATTGTCCCTCTAAGCTTTAAGCTTCATCTTCTCTGAAACCAAATCAAAATAGGAATATTTGTAGTCTTATCATAGTCCAAGGCTCCTAGCCTCTTCGAGGCCAAATCAATATCGGCTGACTGTTGTTAATGTTCGAAGATGTCTTCTCGGAGGAATCACTTCATCCCAGGTTTCGTTAACCCTCCCCTGGCGATGGCCACAACTTCTCGTGCAACTCACACCGACTGTATCTTGGTCCCTTGCTTCGATCTCGACCCACCCTTGTGGTGGAGAATGAGAAATGTTGATTATTAAAATCAGGTTTTAGATTGCAAGTGAATAGAGAAGATGAATTATATATGTATCATTGAGAAAAATAATATACTGCGAGATCTGACCTCTATGTGGTAGTTGATACTTGGATTAATTTATGTGTTCATTATTGATTGATTGTTGGATAAATATTACTCGTATGATAGATAAAATGAATTATGGCTATTAGAAGTTGGATTATGGATTATGAACGATGCATTGTTCTATTTGAAAATTAATAAGTTGTGTTTGAGATTCATACGAATTTCTAGTTGTGCATTTATAAGATGATTTAAATCCCTGAGTCTAGGATAGAATAAAAAAAGGTACTATGTGATTGCTGGAAAAATATGATTGATAAACCACTTTGGTAATATACTAGGAGGATTCGTTAGGGGCATACGGCTCAGATCACATGGAGTGATTCTTGGTTCGATGATAATGTTGTTGGGGGTATGTGATTCTATGATAACTCTAGAGAATATCAGAGCTCGACCATTGGTGGTCTTGGGTTTAAGAGACTTAATGGTAATGCTAAGGTGTTGGAATAGTGAACTCTATATTACTTAACCAGCTTTTGAAGATTCAGGTGAAGAGAACATGGCATAATTAAGGTAATAGTTTGGATAGTAATTTGGAGTTAGGGGTCAAGAATAAATTCATTTTGGGAGTCTTTTCTGGTTATCAAAGAAAGTTATTTTAGAAGCATTCTATGAAGGTCCCACCCATCCTCTCCTAAGACAAGTACTATGAAGTTAACATACCAAGTTTTCTACTTGTTTAGACTAGGATTTTACATCTTTAGTTATTGAAAGTTTGTAATGTCTAAGTGGTTGATTGGGGTCTGCTTCTCCTTGGGAGACAATGCGAGACTGATTTGTCGTAAATCATTTGAGAGATCTGATGATATTTAGCTATCCGAACTTCTTGGCATTACTTGGAGTCTTGTTACCTTAATATTCCTTGGGGATCACAATGTCTATTCGGTAGTGTACTGATCTTGGAGATATAAAAATTACTTGGGAGAGACGGTGTTTAATTATAAAGAAGGCATGGTTGAGTAACTGGTAATTTTCTATGAAATGTGTAAGTGGGGGAAAGACAGTATGTAGCTATGCAAATACAGGATTAATAATCTAGAAGGGGGGGGGGTTTAATAGAGTATGGAAACTTTTGACAAAAGAGTGGTTTTACAAAAAAAGTGTGAAGAGAAATATGAGTTTCAAGGCTTTGAACTGAGTTTCAAGCCTTTCGAATCAAAAACAGATACAGAAAAGTTATTGATTGTTTTCAACGCCTTGAAAAGCCTTTCAATGCTTTGAGCTAAAAACTTGTTTTGAAGCAGTTAACAAGACAAGTAAAGAACTGAAATGTAAAGGGCTAGGAACACAGAGATTTTATGGATTTCAGTACTCAGTGACCTACGTCTCCGCCTGAGGGATCTATTCCTTGCAGGATTTCAACACACTTCTAATTAATCAAAAGCTAAGCCCTAGATCTCAAGCACATAGACTTCCCTTACTTTGTTACAGCTTGTGGTTCTCTCTAACCTATCTAGCACCTTCTCTAGCTAACTGATTCAATAAGAATATCTTTTTGTTCATCTTGAACAACACCACGAGATGAAATGATAAAGAAGTATAATAGAAAAGATACAAATTAAGGTCAGCTGAAGAACAATGTAAAACAAAAAGCAGTTAAGCTTGAAGTGTTCTTAGGGTTGTGTTAAGGAACGTAAATTGCACATTTTAGTATGTTAAGGCACTCTTCATAACTTGCTAATATGTGTAATTTATCTATTTTATCTCTCTTTCTAGACTTATGCTTGTTTTCGTAGTTTTGGTTGTTTTTATCTTATTTTGTAGGCAAAGACGTGATTTAGAACGCAAGAGGCTAGTTGGGAGAGCTTGAATGATGAATTGAGACGCTTTAGAGGGGCCAAGAGAAGTGAAGAAGGATTTAGATGGGCTTATATTGAAGAAATCAAGTGGAAAAGATGCCAAAATTGAAGAAAATGCAAGTTAAAGGCTAGATTGCAAGTCAAAAGTGATGTCAAAGGGCATATTTGAGAAGAAATTAACAAAAGGGGGGGGGGGGGTGGGGCTAAGTGATGTTTTCTAAACGTTCAAAGGACTGCAATGAAGAGTATTTAATGGGATGGGGGTTTAAATGCCATTTTCTGAACTTTTTAAGAAGTGCTGGGGGCCAATCTGTAATATTCGGACAACAATTAAGCACCAGTGGTGCATCTTTTCTCTCTCCCCGACTTCAACTCAAAACAAAACTCACAGAAGCCATTAACGAAGAACGAAGCTTCGGCCGAAGCTAGAGCTGACCCAAAACCCGACCAAATCCTCACCAAATCGGTCGAAACTGGTACCAAACTTCTCCTTGTCCAATCCTCTTCCTAACCCACTGCTCAATTCGGCCCAAGAACAACCCAAACGAAAAGCCCCAAATCAATACTAGGGTTCATGAGTTCTACCAATCAACGATTCAGAGGGTCTAAGATGAATTGAAGGGTAGGGATGAAGTCTTGGTGGCTACGCAATAAGGTCTGGAGGTCTATATAAACGGAATTGGAAGAAGAAATCGGACTCCTCTCTGACCCGTCGGCACAGTGCTCTGTTTTTCAGGTTCTTCATTCTCCTCTCTCTCTCTCCGATTTCACCAGCTTTTGGACTTGTTCTTGAGCTCCTGAGCTCTCTCTTGAGCATATACAGGGCTAAGAACAAGTGAAAGAGGAAGAGAAGGAGAGAGGAGATCAAAAATAGGGCTGTTCTTGGTTGAATTTTATTGCTCTGTTTCGCTGTTTGGGCTCTGTTCTTCGTTGGTGATTGCAGCAGCAGCAGCTGCAGAGATAGTAGCAGCAGCTAGCAGCATCATTTGAGCTGCTTAGTTGATTTCTCTTCCTTTTCTTGTAGTTTGATTCAAGTTAGTTTGATTTAGTTCTTCAAGTTATAGCTTAATCTTGTGTATTGGGTTGATTTTGCGATTAACTTGGGTACTCTTGACTATTGAGCTTGAAATATATGGATATCTATTTGAGTATGTTGGTGAAATCTCTTCTTCAACTCAATAACATGAGTAGCTAGTTCTTTTTTTGGGTTACTTGATGAAGTTGGATGGTTTGTTGTGAAATTTTCAATTATTCTTCAAAGTGTTACAAGTTTGGATGTCGAATTCGTTGAATTCTTGTGTCGAAAGACAAATCTGAATTGTGGCTTGATCTTGTATGTGGACTCACTTGGCGGAGTACATATCCTTGATGCTTGACATAACTCGATTTTGGGTTTCGCTCTTGAATTCGTGAGCTAGACGATTTCGTTTGCTTTAGAATCCATGCTTCGTCGTTTCATACAAAGTTTGGGTGTTGGACTTCACTTGCAAGTTTTCTAGCGGAATCAATTGACCCAACTTCACTTTCATATCGACTAGCTCTATCGAATCGTAGTAGTATTAGTATTCGTTTCCTTTGTTTCTTACTTGAAGTCTCAAACTTGCTCCATCACTAGTGGTGGATTTGATAGCTTGGCAAGTTCTAAAGCCATTGAGAAGTTGCTTTTATCTTTTAGTTAGCCGTTTACTCTAGTTTTGCAAGTCATTCTCTAATCCTCCTCTCCTTGTGGATTCGACTCCGGACCTACCGGATTATTACTTGAGACGATATCCTATACTTGGGATTTTGTCGAACAGGCTACCAATCTGAACACCTTTCTGTGTGGGATCTGAATTCTTCTTCTTGCTAGGATAGCAGTCTGATCTTCCTTGTCTCTCTTGATTTTCTTTTTTGGAGGAGGCGAGTGTGGTCTTTGTGCACTAGGGGTTCCGGAACGAGATCCATCACTAACCTCTTGAACTTCTCCTCCTGTAACATTTCTCTTATTCCCTGAACTTTTCTTTGAGCCTCCAACCATCTTGATATTCTTAGAGGTTCTTCGTGAGTCCATTAATGTTTAGGAGTTTCAAAAGAGAGAGGCGAGAGTGATAGAGACGAGAGAGAAGCGAGAGGATAAGTACTGAATACTTTGAGTTTGAAAAGGAAACTGAATATTCCCTACATATTTGAAGAAGGACGGTTTGTGTCAAATTCAAAATTTTGTGTGTGACGTGTGGAGGGAAATAATATCATACTAATTCGAAAAATATTTTATTTTAAATGATAAAGACAATCTTAGGCAATTATCTACAAAGATAACTCTCAGCATTGGTGATCCATTCATTGAATATGGTATACAGATTTATTTTCAATCCTTTGAAAAGGATTTCAAGGCCTTGAAATCCTATCATACTGCACACATAAAAAAATACAATGCTTTGAATAGATTTTCAAAGCTTTTAAAAACTTTCGAAAACTTTGAAAAACAAAAAATTTACCTGATACCCCCCTAAGCCAGTGCATCCTTGTCTAACATGCCAAGTTCTAATCTCAGGACTGTGAATCTTTCTTTTGGCAATGGTTTAGTGAAGATGTCTTCAATTTGCAAGTTAGTAGGCACAAATGACAAAGACACGTCACCTTTCTCCACATGATCTCCGATAAAATGGTGTCTAACATCTATGTGTTTAGTCCTTGAGTGATGAACTGGTCACACTTGACAGGAATTTCTCTGAGATCAAATCCCAAATCTCTCATCTGTTAAGATATGCACAAAACTTGTGAGCAGCATGCTCCATCTTCTATGTATTCAACTTCTGCTGTTGATAGAGCTACTTTGCTTCCCAGAATGCAAGCTTATCAGGGATGATCTAAGAAATTGGCAACACCCTGAAGTGCTTTTTATCAACTTTTTATCCTGCAAAGTCAACATCTAAATAGCCACACCAAGAGAAGTTATACTGTTTAGGATACCAAAGCTCTAAGTCTATGGTACCATTGAGATATCTAAAGATTCTTTTGACAGCCCCTAAGTGTGATTCTTTAAGATTACCTTGAAATCTAGCACACATACAAACAATAAACATAATATCTGGCCAACTTGCAGTAAAGTAGAGTAGTGAACCAATCATACCTCTAAACTCTATATGGTTCACACTCTTACCATTTTGATCCTTGTTTAAGGATAATGTAGAACTCATGCGAGTCTGTGCTGCCTTGGATTGAGACAAGTTATACTTGTTCAGTAGATTCTTGGTGTACTTATTCTGATGCAGAGAATTTTTTTTTCTTTAGTTGATGAACATGAAGTCCAAGAAAGAAATTTAACTCTTTCATCAATCTCATATCATATCCCCTGCTCATAAGACTGGCCACATGAGCAAATGTTGTTGGAATAGATGCCCTAGAGGCAATCTAATTTTTGTATGAATTGGCTAGAATAATCAGTGTATTATTTATGGATATATTTAATATAATGAAGTCCTTAGATTTACAAATCGTGTTGCTTATCTTAAATATCCCTAGTCAAATATAATGATTAACAGGACGATCATCTATAGACTAGTATGGGGTTGGATTGATATGGAGATATCACGATCTAACACATGGGTATGTATTAGGAGTAATGACATATCGGATTGACCCAAATCCGAGAAGGCTACATACAAGTTATGTAAAGTCACAAGCGCTTCTCGCAGTGATAGGTCATCCTTAGACTTGAAGTCACTAGATCCTCTAGTTGTGGAATATTGTGCTTTGACAACGTCAAACGCTACTCCGTAACTGAGTAGTTATAAAAGCGCATGTTGGGAACAATAGGAAGCAAGCTAAGAGATGGTGAGTGATGTAGACATGATTTGTCCCTCCCACATAACAGGAGCAGTTACCCGAGGCCACTCGAGGGATGGCGCCTATGGAATGTCTGGCCAGACTCATATGAATCAATATGGGGATATTGATGTCATATGCATGGATAGGGCTATTCCCAGGATCGAGAAATATGGATTGGATATACGAGTGTGACTTGTATGTCTCGTGTCCAATCCGGATAATGAGACAAAGGGATGCGATAATAAGATCACAAGGTTTGTCAAGATGACTATTTCTATTAATTGGGTGTCATGGATGTGTTGCTAGACACCGCTCCATGTTTGTAAATAGTTACTACCAATTAAATAGAAATCTATGGGGTCACACGCCATATGGATATAATTGTACAAGAGACTTAATTAATAAGTATTATTTAAAAGGATAATATTGCAACAAGTTGCTAACTTAGTGGGACTAATTAGCAAATAATACTATTCCATATATGGATATGATTAGTATTGGGCCCTTTATGGAAACAACTAGGAGTAGTTGGACTATATAAAGGAACTCCTTCCTTCCCTCTCAATACATGTTATTCATAACACATATTGAGAGGAGAGAAAAGAGTTGAGAGCAAGCAAGGCAAGAGGCGTCCGCCCCTTACCCGTCGGCCACACAAGGAGGTCGAGCCCCACTTTGTGGCTTCGTTGCGTGATTCTGTTGTGTCCTTCTTTCGTTCTAGCTAGCACGAGAAGGTTGGGAGGTCCAATTCTCTATACTAGGTGTGGATCAACCGTAGAGAACGTGACTATATTCGCGTTTGAAGTTAGCAAAGGAGAAGCCAAAGGTAAACACATATTAATCCTTACTATTTATGTGTTATTGACTTCGGATCCTTGGAGGGATTTGAACGGAATAATTATTTTCTTCCACTGCGATTCCATGTTCAAAACCCTAAAGTGGTATCAGAGCCACAGGTCGTAGAGCATAACGTAGTTTATGTGTTATGATTTTGTTGTTTTAACACTTTAAATTCATGTTTATCGCGTACAACGACAAATTAAGCATAGTAGATGCAATTGAATGGAGATTCAATACAACAAGATCTAATTGTGCATTGGATGCAACAAATTAGTGAGTTTTTTGGTTTGAAGATTAGGGTTTGGGCACATGTTTGAAAAAGGGGTTTTTCAACATGGAAAGAACTTGGATTGGACAATAAGGAAGGAGTTGTTTTTTGAAAAAACTCCTAGAAGGGTCCGGCCCCCCATAGGGTCCTAGGGCCTTGCCGCCCAAGCCACGCACGACCTAGGGCCGGCCGGGCCTAGGCGCGACCGGGGGGACCGGCGGCTTGGGCTTGGCCGGGCCCTAGGGCCGTGTGTGATCCAATAGGGATTTGGGAAGTTCTTTTTGGATTGTTTTTGACCCTACTTCTTTCAAAACAATTAAAAATTGAACAAGCGCGTTAAAATTGGTTTTAACTGTTTATGTGCTATTTACATGGTGGTTGGATATGGCCCTAGGTTGTGGTTTGTGTGTGAATGTTTATTTTGTGGTTTGTTTTTACAGCCTGCGAGCTGATCAATTAATGTAATAATTAATTAAGGTTTACGGCCTGCGAGTCGTTTTTTTTCAACTTGTGAGATTTATTCTATTTAGTATAGGTGTAGCTAGATAAAATAGATTGTTAGGCAAGATTGAAGAAAAGAACCCCAAAGACATTGGAGCCATGAAGATGGAGCATGGAGCATTCCACAAAACTATGACGGATGAACCAAAAGATGGAAGCGCATGGTGATGTGTTCTTTTTTAGGGTTCACAGATATTCTCATTGGCTTGGGAATATCTTAGTCTAGAAAGGCCATATCCACATCACGTTTATTTTTGTTGTGGTTGTTTATTTTATTGTTATGTGATTGGTTTATGGTTGATGCATGCGATTATGATAATAAGAAAATTAGACTACCCGGATCTACGATTTGGAGTCTTGCCCAAAACTCAAATATGTAGATTATGTTGATATAGATCAACAATACAAATTAAAATTGAAAGGCAAATCCCTCAATCAAAATATTGTGTTTATGCCTTCTCGTTATTTAAACACTCATCATGATCACTATATCCCATGATTGTGCGTTCCAAAGCATGGCAACATGGTTTATCGTGATTAGATGCGACGGCACGTAACAATGTGCAATTGTTTAAGTAAGAGGTTGGACACAACTAGGTAGATGTAATAAGATTAAAAGAACCTAGATGCATACAATTGGGATTATTCATAGGGATGGATAAATAATGGTTATTTGCCCAATTGAACCAAGAGTTACATATGATGTAATTGGAATGGTTCCTACCTAAATAACCAATTCCGGATGACTTGCCAAAGCAAGCTCGGAAAAGGCGAAATATGGATCTTGGCCCACTAGAAAATATAAGGATATTTTCCGCATTAATATGGAGGGTTGTTAATCCGAGAAAAATAGTGGGAGCTATATTTAATAATCTATCCATTATTGAGTATAGTAAAATCATACTAAAGTCTTGTATATTTCTCATTTTTGTAGAATTCCAATGGCAAAAAATTCATCGAATTCATCACACTCCCTACGGGATGTTCTTGAGAAGTACAAGCTTTCTGGAACCAACTTTCTGGACTGGTGTGCACAAGAGATTCCGGCGGGGAGACCTCCGTGTACACCGTACGTAGTGGATCAGGGATCGCACAGGAAGAATAGGGGTGTGTGTAGGGAGAGAGCAAGTCAGTAGCAATGTCTGAGAGAGAGACAGAGGTTTGGCAGAGCTTCCGCGTATGGCAGTGTGTCCTCCTTTGTATGGAAAGGTTAACGATGTATATATACTGGAGAACGTGACCGTTGTAGTGTGGTTAATGCGCCCATTAATGGCGGCTTAATTAGCTTAACCATAACGGCACGTTCGTCCGAGTATATAGGAACCGTTAGAGCACGTGGTGCGCGAGTACCGGAACCGTTACGAGGTTGACCGGGTTTGACCGGATTGACCGGTTTTGACCGGATTGACCGGGTCTAGGGAGCTCGTGCCAGAGATCTCTCAAAACAGTTACTAAAGGTCGCGCGCGGGCTTGGCTCGCACGCGACAGGGCTTACTCTAGCCTCCAAACCACAAAGTCCCTACAAGTCCCGTGCAGTGGTATGCGAGGGCTCTGTCTCGCAGCCCCCACATGGATCAGCTCGGCTGGTGATCCTGTGTGTGTGGAGCACAATATGGTGTGCTGGATGGTTGCCACGTGGCCTAGATCTGCCATGTCATAAAGCAGTATCTACATTAGCCCCCTTTCTGCGCGTGAAGGCTCATAGCTGTATAGGCTTCCATGCGCGGAAACCAACATGCGCGTCGTCGCCACGCACCAATTCAAATACGGGTAGATTCAGCCCCCGTGCGTGTCATTATGACCTAAAACCCCTAGAGTCGTGCCGTCTGACCTTTAGGGTTTTAGGCGTGACGTCAGCCCGTCCTGTGATTGCGCGACACGATGGTGACGGTTGCGATTCGACTACTGAAGGGACGCAACCCCTCATTCTTCTGGATAAATACCTTGTATCCCATCATTGCAAAGCGTTACTTCTTTCTCTTAAAGTGAATGGTACCCGGAGATCTTCGAGAGCAGATCCAGATAATCAATCACCAGTTCAGAACTGCAAATCGTATTCTCCAATTGTGCATATCCAGGCAAGCTTCAAGGAAACAAGGTTGGCCTCGTTTACTTTTGATTTAAACTACCAGTGTTTGCCTTGAATCGCATTGAATCCGTAAATCCATGAAATTTGTGAAGAGGCTTTTGATCTTTGAACCCGCTTCGTTTTGATCTTTCAATAATATCAACTCCCCAATTTCTGAAATTGGCACTGGAACTGCTTGCTTTGGTTTGCATAGATCTCAAATTCCAAAATTCAAACTGAAGTGTGCTGTGGTATTTCTCCCCCCTTTTTTCTTGCCCTTTCGCAGGAATGGCTAAGACAAGAGTAACCAGACCCGTCAAGGAAGACGAAGAGATACCGGAGCTTCCGCAGGCTCTGTGGCGTAAAGCCCCCTTTCTGGGTGGGAAAGACTTTTACCATGCGAGGGTGAAGGCGAAGAGGATGCCTGACCCTGTCCCAACTGAGCAATTGCCGACGTTGACTTGCCCAGTTAACTCAGCCCTACTCGAGTGGGTCGGTTCCGAGGATGTAGTCCGATTGGGGATCGAGAACGGGCACTTCCCGTACACTGCGATTTCTACTCAAGCATTCGTCCAGAAATTGGACTACATGGATGAGTGGATTGACCACGTATTGGATCATCATGCCGAGACGCTTGATAAAGCCGGCATTTTCTTTGCTATCCGTGCTATGAAGGGTGCTGCCGTGAAGTTGGATCAGTCCATGCTTCTAGACCTTCTGTCCCGCTACTCGCCCGCGACTCACACGTTTCATTTTGCTGAGTTCGAGGCTGCCCCCACGCTCGAGGACGTTCAAATGCTGTATGAGCTTTCCCCCATGGGCGAGGTGGACCCCTTGAGCCATTTGAGGACATCTGCTGAAATGGCCTTGTACGCGCAGATGGAGGAGTGCCTAGCAGAGGTAAAGAAAATCTCTACTCGGTGGACCACTACGAAGCCTCTTCCAAACTGGCAGCTAGTGGATACGTCTGCGAAGAATACCTGGAACAAGTGGTTGCAGTACTTCTTCCGAGACTATGCAAACAGCAGCATCACTAAGAAGCTTTTGAGCGAGGACCCGGAGGCCGAGAATTATGTAGAGGGCAAGGGTTATCATTTGACCCTTTGCGCCTTTCTCTGCGCTTGGTTGTCGAGGTACCTGATTGATGGTCACCCCCATGACGGGGTCTTCTACCATGTGCTGCCACTTGCCGTAAGGCTCGCTCTTGGCCAGAGAGTCGCACTCGGACCCTTGGTCCTGGGGACGCTATATTACAGGCTGGATCAGCTGGTTCTGGCGATGAGGGAATCGCGTGGCCGCCTCGATGTCCTGACCTTTGTCAATATCAGCTTTTTGACAATGTGGGTTTTCGAGCGCTGGCCGTCTTATGCTCCAACTCCCCTCCCACTTGAGAAGTGGTGTCCCCCAGGCGAGACGGAAGCGCGCAACAGCGGAAGGGCTGCGAGATGGTTTGGAGCAAGCAACACCAAGTGCACTTGGAGTTTGATATGCGACAAACGAAAGGAGTTTGTTGCCAGGCCCTATGCCACACGTGTTGAGAATGTGCGGTGGTTTTCAAAGCTATACCCTTCCAGAGGTATGGTCTTGTCAGAAGACCTTCTCTTTGAAAAGGGGCCGCATTTCCACGAACGCTATCGTGACTTCTTCTGTTGGTGTCTGCGAGGTTCTCTACCTGCCCTTGCAGAGCATATTCGTGAGCTCGCGCCACGGTATGAAAGACTTACAGTGGATGTTGACCCTACTCGAGTCTCTCCTCAGTTTGGTTTTGATGCGGTGGCCCCATCGATCTGGCCGCAGTCTATTATCAGAGGGTGCTACAGGCGTTTGCTGACAAAGGAGTGCAAGACAGTCCTCATGAGCAATCTTCCCTTTGAGCAGCCTGCGGGAACTCGCAAGGGTGGTTGTTCCCAGAACTGGATCGCATACTGGATTGCCCAGCAAACGAGGATTGAGACGGAGGCGGCGGCGCAGCCAGGAAAGGCCCCCTTGATCAAGAGAAACTCTTTTCCGTTTCGCCCTAATTGCAGTTTGAGCGAGTCTGAGTATGGTTGCTACTCGCTGTGGGACCGCGAGAATCATTTGTGCCCCGATTTCATTCTGAAGGAGCAAGTTGACGCAATCAAGAAGGGTGACGCGCAGGTCATCAAATATAGCAAGGCGTTTGCTGAGGTAAGCAATTTCCTTATGTGCTTTAAGCTTTTTGATTTTCTCGCGCTGATGCTTTTCGTTCTGTATTGTTTAGTGTCATGTGCGGAGGTTCGCAGCTGGTGATCGCTCCAAATCGCTGGTGGATACCATTGTTGCCACTAGAAGGAGGGGGGAGTCGTACCGGCTAGCATGGAGGATGGATGCCGAGGTCGAAACAAAAGTTCGCGGAGTCATGAACACTTTTGCTGACTCGCTGATAGACAACCCTCCGGCTCCGTCTCCTCCTAGAGATGACCCGTCCCCTCCAGCGACTGCGGCGCCGAGAGCGAAGAGACCTAGGCAAAAGGGAATTACGATTTCTTCCCCTAGGAGTGCTCCAGCTTCTCCCCCAGTGAGGTCCCTTTCCATCAAGGACAAAGGCAAGGGTCGTATGCCCAGCAAAGTGCGAAAAGATCTCGCAGTTGAGACTTTCGTTCCATTCAACCAAGAAGAGGAAGAGAGACAGGAGCCCCAGGCAAGTGGTGAAGGAGAAGCAACAGTTGTGATGTGCGAGGAAGAATCAGGAGGTACTTCCGTCGCATCTCCTTGCCCTTTATCTATATTTCTTTGTAGTTCTTTTCTTTGAACCAAATATGTATTTGCAGATGATGATGATGAAGCCGTCGGTGGCCTTGTGGCCAAGAGGCAAAAGAAAGATGCCCATTCTGGCATTTCAGATGATCCTATAAGTGAGGATGTTCTTGCTGAATCCCGGAAGACAGCCGCGGAGGCTGCTGAAAGAAGAAGGCAGCGAGAGGAAGAGGAGCTCGAGCTTGTGAAACAGCGAAGCCTCGAGGAGCTGCATGTTGACGACTTAGTGCGTCCAGATGGCGAGGAAGACGAGCTTCCCGAAGAAGTGGCTCCTCATGTGGAGGAGGAAGATGAGGTCCCTGGAGAGGACGCAGCAGAGCTAGAGCAAGTCCAAGCGGACTTCGCAGAGATCGCAGGTGGCGATAAAGGTGAGATCTTCAATCTCGCGGTTACTTATAGAGATGTAATTGTGGGTGCGTTAAAGCACGGTGTATCAAAGCCTGACATTCGCCGTTGGTTGGTAAGCAAATGTGGAGAACCCTCAGGTAATTATTTTGAGTGATATGCGCACACTAGGCTGTAGCCACTTGAGGCAAAATCATGACTGGTCTACTCGCGTCCCAGGTCATGCTTCTCTTAAAGATTTGCTTAGTGAGGATACACTGATAGGGCACGGTTCCACGTCCCTAGTGTATGATGAGGACACCTCAATCCCACCTTCGCGTGGAGGTGCTTATTCTTAGCTTTAGTAAAGATAGCGAAATAACTTATAACACAAGTTACCTCATATTATCGCATTTGGTATCGCAGGTCATGCTGAGGAACCTGAGCTGGAGCAGAGGAGTGAGCCTTCTGCATCCCATGTTCCAATTTCGAGCTCCCATGCCGAGAAGCCCGTCGCAGCTGCTGGACACGCACGTGAGCATCTCGAGGATGTCATAGAGCTCTCCGATGATGTCGAAGCTGATGCTGTGCCGATGGACGAAGGTGTCCGTGCTGGTGGTGAGGAAGAAAGGACAAGTGATGCTAACATTTTCGCATCTGGGAGTGTCCGTCCAGCGACTTCGGCTGTCCCTTCGCCTCCGGCGATGACTGAACCAGAAGCACCCATTCCTGCGTGGAGCATTTGGGGCTCGCAGGTTGGGAATGTAGTCGCAGCTGGTGCGGCCTACACTCTTCCTCCTGACTATGAGAGGTTGGAGCTTGCAGCTGATAGGAGAGCCATGGAGCGAGGGCAGTCTTCGAACAACCCGGTGGCCCGTATCCCTTCTCTTCATGAAATTCTGGAAGGCACTGGTAAGTAAAGATTTACCGTTCGCACGTCGCATTATTTGGTTGCGAGTTCTGGCATTATAACCGTTTTTGATGTCTCAGGTTTGAAGCAAACCGATGTAGACTGGGTGGTTCGAATGCGTCTCAGATACCCCCGATCGTTTGTGAGATCTCTGGAGATCGGACCTTTTGACAGGAGGCTATTCCTTACTGAAGCCATCTGGATACTGGAGCAGCTGTCTGTGGCTACACCTGCGACCATTTCGGCCCAGAGTGCTGAATTGCTGTGTGGCATGTGCCAAAATCTCTTGTTCAAAGTCCAAGGCAGACTTGGTTTTAAATTCCTCAAGGACAGAGTTACACTGATTCGCGCAGCTGTAACTTTGAATCTCGGTCACCAGAATCTCGCAGCTGAGATGCAGAAGGTGGAGCAGCAAAAGCAAAAGGTTGATGAAGCTGTAAAGCTGTATCAGGAAATGAATGCCAAGTGCGAGCAACTGAAGCAAGAAGTGAAACAAGTGGAGAAGCTGAGCGAGCAGTTCGCACCCCAAGACTCCTTAATCAAGAATTTGTTTTGACTTTTCGAATTTTGAAAAGAAAACAGGAAAATGGCTGAGACATTAATGTAATGTTTTGAAACATTAATGTGATATTGCTAGGGTTTCTCCCCCCTTTTTTTTTTTTTTTTGAACAACAAACATTGAGTTTGCCCGTTTTGCCCTTTTCGGGATTTGATTGGACACTTCTGTGCATATCCAATTATGACATCAGCAATTGATCTTCTGCTTGATTTTCGCGCTAATTTCTCGGCAGATAAGCACGCTTCCGTTGGGAAGTCCATCCGAATCATGACTATCCGTCATTTATTAGGATATGCAACTGAATCGTCGTAGCCTTTAGTAGGGTAATTGATTGTTACCGCTTTTCAAGGCGTAAGTGATTGAACTTACCCTCTTTTTTGAATTTTGCTGACTCATCTTAGGCGACCGAAGAGTCTCCACAGGGCCTATAAAAACCCTGTCTTTGCCATTTGGGTTCTTCATCCCAAACATGTGCTTTGCCGTGAGTCCTTACGACTGCTGGCTTCAACGCTTGTTTTTCGTTGATTCATGGCAACTTCAAGCTTTGAATCCTGAGTTTGCGCTTTGTGCCATAGAAATAGTTTCCAAGATCCACTTTATGAGGCTTATTGCTGTTTATAACCGTCATAAAGAGGATGCAGATAATACCTCATGTGTGTTCGAAGAAATTTCTTCGTGTATTATGTGTGCAGGTCATGTTTCCGGCCGCCTCGTGGCGAGGTGCAGCGCCGTAGTGACCGTGCTACCGTCTCGTAATGAACGGCGGGATTCTCCTCCAGCATCCCTGAAGGAGAGTTTCTTGCCTCTTCGTTCTTGAACTCAGGAGGCTCGCCAACGCCCTTGTCTATCATGACAAGGAGCCCAGTACCAGAGGAATGACGGCTTCCCCTGTTTTGCACGACGGCATATGCCGGAACAGGTGGTTCCTCTGGTACATATCTTGATCAGACAGGGGTTTCGTCGGACCCTAAGATCTTTGGACGTGGATTCGCCCGGCTCTTGCCGCTAAGGATGTAGCGAATGGCGAGTTAATCTCTTCGCAGATGCATCCTACTTGCTACAGATCTTTGGCCGCGGATCTGCGTACTGTGCTGCCGGTGTCAGGACCGGTGGATTCTCTCTTTTCTTAGTAGAGAGTTCCCTTGGCGCATCTCTGGCTTATCAGCCATTTTTCGAATGTATTGTAAGCCATTTTGGCTGCGTAGTTAGATTCGAGCTTTTCGCTTGTAAGCTGCTATCTAGATAGATAAATTGTAAGTCATTTGACTCATAATGATATATAGCTTTTGTACTATTTGCTCTCTTTGCAACAAAATACAATTTCGCATGCGTTTCGGCTTGTTTTGCCTTGCATAATGCCATGTAATGATTTCACATATGCAACATCAATGTGCAGATGTTTCGATAGATCATTCGAGATCGTAATTTCGCAGTTGTGCCATCTTGATGAATGGGCTTGCAGGTGGTCGTTGTAAATCGTATGAGATCACGTTCACAACTTTGCTATCATAACAGATAGTTTTCTTTTTTTTTTTAACAGATCAATTGAGATCATTGAGCAGTGCGAATTGCTATCATAGAAGATAGGCTTTATTAGAGGATTGCTTGAGATAGTTTCTCGCATGAATTGCTATCGCAGCAGATAGACCTTTAGAAGGTCTAGCAAGATGGTTCTGCAGTTACGTTACCATCGTAACATACGGACTTAGGTGATCAACTAAAATCACTCTGCGTATAAATTGCTACCGTAACAGATAGGCTTGAGAAGATCATATAAGATCGCAGTTGTGTAAACCGCTATCGTGAGAGATAGGTTTTTGATGATCGATTGAGATTGGCTTAAAAAGATCATGCAAGATCGCGCTTGAGTAAACCGCTATCGTGAGAGATAGGATTTTGATAATCGATTGAGATTGTTTTTGTATTTTTGCTGCTATCGTAGGAGATAGGCTTATGTGATCACTTAAGATCGCATTTGCATCGGCTGCCATCATAAGGGATGGGCTTTAGATGATCAATTAAGATCGCGTTTACGTTGACTGCTATCGTGAGAGATAGGCTTTGGATGATCATTTAAGATCGCATTTGTATTGGCTGCCATCGTAAGAGATGGGCTTTAGATGATCAATTAAGATCGCATTTGCTATCGTAAGAGATAGGTTTTGGGATGATCGATTGAGATCGCGTTTGCTATCGTATGAGATAGGCTTTGATGATCAATTAAGATCGCGTTTGTGTTTGGCTGCTATCGTAAAAGATAGGCTTTAGATGATCGATTGAGATCGCATTCGCTATCATATGAGATAGGCTTTGATGATCAATTAAGATCGCGTTTGTGTTTGGCTGCTATCGTAAAAGATAGGCTTTAGATGATCGATTGAGATCGCGTTTGCTATCATATGAGATAGGCTTTGATGATCAATTAAGATCACGCTCGCTATCGTAAGAGATAGGCTTTGATGATCAGTTAAGATCGCGTTCGCTATCGTAAGAGATAGGCTTTGATGATCAGTTAAGATCGCGTTCGCTATCGTAAGGGATAGGCTTTGATGATCATTTAAGATCGTGTTTATATTTGTTACTATTGCAGCGAAATAAATCATTGTTAACAGTTGTAACAAATTAGATAAGCGATATAAACAGCTAAAAAATGTGAACTTCTCATTTGGGAGAATTCTTTTATTATGACATTCTCATATGGGAGAGATAGGATTACAATCCTCTCATATGGGAGAGGAGATTGCGAATATCGTATCCACGTGAGACATTAAGCAACGTTATCATAAAACGTATGAAATAAGAGAAGTCAGGGATAGTACTTCTTGATCCAGCGCATGTTGACTGAGCTTGGAGTTGAGGTTGTGCCGTGCAACCTTCGTATGCTGCAGTAGCCGCTATCGAAGACTTCTGTGACTTCGAAGGGTCCCTCCCAATTAGCTGCGAACTTTGGGTGGGTTGCCTCTCGCATGCAGTGATCAGACGCGCGCAGGACCAGGTCGCCAACTGCGAAATCCCGTCGCTGGACTGTCTTGTTATAGGCGCGAGCGATTCTCTCTTGGTACCGCTTGTTAGTCCTTTTGGCTTGTTCTCGCTTTTCTTCCAGCAAGACTAAATCATGATCGCGTTGATTTTCATAGAGTGCGTGGAAGGCCAGCCTTGCCGAATTGACTCTGACCTCCGCAGGTACCACAGCTTCGGCCCCATAACATAGTAGAAATGGCGAGGCCCCTGTAGGTGTCCTTGGAGAAGTTCTGTAGGCCCACAGAGCTATGTTAAGGGAGTCGGCCCACTTCTTGTGGTCATCTGCGACCATCTTGCTCAGAATTCGCAACAGCGTTTTGTTAGTCGCTTCGGCTTGTCCATTTCCCTTTGGATAATAGGGGGTGGAGCATATTTGCCTGATATTGTACTCCGCGAGTTTGGTAGCCACCTGACGATTAACAAAAGGAGTACCGTTATCTGAAAGAATAGTATTTGGGATTCCGAACCTGCATACGATGTTTTCCTGGATGAAGTTAACCACAGCCAGCGCGTTTGCCGTCTTCAGTGGTATTGCTTCCACCCATTTGGTGAACAGCTCGGTTGCAGTGAGAATGAAGTGGTTCCCATGTGACGTTGGTCGGATGGGGCCAATGAAGTCCAGAGCCCATGTATGAAATGGCCATGGCGTCCCTAATGCATGTAGATCCACGGCAGGAGCGTGCACTAGGTTCCCTTTGAATTGGCATTCTTGGCAGCGTCGCACCTTGGTGCGGCAATCGACTTCCATCGTGGGCCAGAAGTATCCGATTGAGAGGAGTTGTCTGCATAATTTCGCACCTCCCTGGTGTTCCACCTGATGAGAAAGGTCCATGACTTCTTGTGCTTCCGTGCCGTCTAGGCATCGCAGCAAGTTGCCTTCGTGACCTTTTCGCCAAAGCAGGTTTTCCTGAACCAGGTTTTCGGAGAAGTTCATCTCATTGAAGAATCTGTCGAAGCCGTGCGACCCTTTCATGCGGTCGGCACGCTCGTCTTCCGTGTCCATGCTGTAGTCTTCATCTTCATGGACTTCAGCAACGATGGGCAGACCATCCTCTGCGACTTCTTCCAAGTCAACTATCGAGATCATGGCGACCTCTTTGCCTTTTGAGCCCGAATCTGTATGGGCAGGCAGCGGGTTGTTGCGCACATCCTTCCGATGGTCGCTGACGATGAGTTCGCCGCTCTTCATCTTCTGATCGAGCGTGAATTTGAGCTTCTTGCACTCGGCTGTGGGGTGCATGACCTTGCCGTGGTATTCGCACCACTTAGGGTCCCTCGTCATCTCCTTGGAGGGTGCTTTCTCGAGCGGTGGGAGGACGCCGTCCTTACGCCACTGTCTGCAGAGATCGCTCGCTTCCTCCACCGAGCATGGCAGAGGCGGTGCATCGAAGTTTGCAGCCTTCGCTTGCTTCTGGGGCGAAACTGTATTGACCTCAGCTTCGCGTCCCCGCTTGTAGCCAAATCTGCCGATCTTGTAGGTGGTGCCGCTCGCAGGTCGTTCTGGAGCGCTCTTCTTTCTCTGTCTCTCGACAATGGGCTCGATGTTCATCGTGCATTCGATGAGCTTTGAAAACGTCGGTGTTTGCAAATTGATCAGCATGCTTTTGTATTCGTCTCGCATGCACTGCAGGCATATCTCTACGAGCCGACTTTCGAGCATCGGATCCTTGCATTCCAAGGATTTCGCTCTGAATTTCTTGATGAAAGTGATTCCATCTTCCTCGCGTTTCTGATACTCCCTAACTACCCACTCTCCTTGGACATCCATAACTAATAGGAGAGAGGTTTTTCTCAATTACATCCCTAACTTGGAAGTTGTTATTTTTTTTTTTATTTCTTTTTTCACCACATTTGTAAATATAATTTTTGAATAACACCTCTAAATTAATTTTTTTTTTTAAAAACACCTCTAAATTAAAAAAAAACTATCCAATTTAGGGATAGTGCCCTCGGGCACGGGTAATACTCTAGTTTATTATATAGTATAAGTAATCAAATCCAAAAAAGAAATAATAAACAACGGTTTCTATAAAACCGTTGTATATAACTATATAGTGATGTAATCTCAGCCCTTCATTTTTAAAATCCTAACCTTATCTACAACTATCTCTCTCTTTCTTTATCTCTCAGTCGGCTCCACTTTCTCCCTCAATCTCTATCTTCTCCTCTTCCTACCCCGATCCCACCTATGATTCTCTCTCGGCTCCTAGCTCCCTCCCTTCTCTACTCTTTTTCCTCCATCTCCTATCGTCTTCCTCCCTCCTCTGGTCTCTCTCCGATCGACCGATCTCTTTGCACATCGAAGCAACTAAACACTTGGAGTCTCCGATCGACCGAACTCGTACCGCTTCGCAAGGCTGAGAGATTATCGAAGTGAGAAAGCTTTTCCGATGATTGAATCGTCACGGTGGTCTCTCACCCGCCGGAGACCGCCGAAACCCAGACCCGAAGCACCGCCGTAACCCAGATCCGAAGCACCGCATCCGCACCATCTCCATCACCGCACCGTCTCCGTCGCCGCGCCATCACTGTCGCCGCACTATTAACGTCGTCTACACCGCCGGCGAGAACCAGCCAACAATAACCCAGATCCAACAAAAATTGTTATTGAATTTCTTTTTTTTTTTAATTATGAAAAGTTATTAAAAAATAAGAATATTAGTTGAATTTATTTTGTAATTGAATTCTGAAAATATCAATTAAAGTAAACTTTTAATAAAAAAAATAATAAGAGACACAATTTATTACGGTTTTTGTAACCGTCGTTCAAATTAACCGCGGTATGGAACCGCGGTAAGTCTTGGCGACACCGTTGGAAGTGACGGTTTGAAAACCGCGGTAAAAACCGCTATTTCTAAAATCACGGTTTATGCGCATTAAACAGCTGTTTTAAACCGCGTTTTTTACTCCATTTTCTAGTAGTGTATAGAAGTGTGGAGGATCTCAAGATATGAAGACAATTAGATAAGGAAGAAATAAACTTACACGTGGGGCAATGGAGCAAGGGGTTGCTGAATTAGCCGTAGGAAATTATCTCTACCTTTACGAAATTGTTCATGAATTAGACAAAAGTGATTATGTCCCTGCTATGAGTAGGTGCATTATCATAGTTTCTTATTTTGACAAAAAAAGCTCTCTATCATAATAAAAGACAAATGTTGTTCCATTAATTCTAATATGCATTGTTTTAATGCAATTTTGTCTAATGAATTGTATATTCCTAATCATGATAATTTCATCTATAAACATCAATACCAAGAGGTTTTCATATAATGATATGAACTTCACTTATCTTTAGCATTATCGTTTAGGCCACATAAATAAGAGATACGTATCTAGAACTCCACGAGGATGGATTTCTGGACTCATTTGATTATGAATCATATGAGACACGTAAGACTTGTTTACTGGGCGAAGATATGATCTTTTGGGAACCATACATATTATTGTATGTAGGTCGCTGTGTAGAAGGAAATCCTCAAGAGAGATCCAAGTGTACACCTCAAGTAGGGAATTAGAGTAGAACACGGAGAGGTGTAGGGTGTGAGTTGGGAGAGAGTAAGCAAAGGTAACTGTGAGAGAGAGAGACAGCTTAATGATGGTAAGAGGGCTTAGAAGCAGATCTTCATAACTGAACCCTTTCCATGGAGGGTTAATCTTCCTATATATAGTGGGGAATTGACCATTGTGAGGGTTAATGCACCATAAATGGCGGCTTAATGATAGACCCGTAACGGCACGTTCGACAGTATATGTAGGGAACGTTACGCACCTTTCCGCAGATACGGGAGACCGTTATGAGATCGACCGGGTTTATAAGACGTGGTCATTAAGTCTCTCAAAGCATTTACAATGGGTCTCGCACAAGCTTGGTTGTCGTTTGCGCGCGACGGACCTCACTCTAGCCTCCAAACAACTAAGTCCCTACAGGTCCCGTGTGGTTGGTACGCGAGGGCCCTGTCTCGCAGCCCCCAAGTAGATAAGAATAGGTAGTGATCGGATGTGTATGGAGCACAAATAGGTGTGTTGGATAACCTCCACGTAGCTCTAATATGTCTTTCTGAAAAGCCCCATCTACATTAGCCCCCTTTTGCACAAATGTCACGCGTGCGTTTGCCGTGTAGTCGCGTAAAATCAGCCGTACGTGGTCCCCACGCTGGTCCTCGTACTAATTTGAATAAAATTCAAATCCCGAGCCCCCTGGTATAGCCATGATTGTCTAGGTTTTGGAAACCCCGTATAGCCTTTTGATGAAGCGTGGCCATTACGAAGTTAAACAGGCGCCATCCACATATTTTTTCTTATTTTCGAGGCAAGAATAACTCAGAATGATATGATAGGTCACCAATTTCGACGGTTATCGAAGCGTTGCTGACTCAGCGACCGTCATCAGCCTTGACTCTTCAACCTTGAGGGCTATTTAAACCCTTTCGTTTCTTCGATTAGAACTTTTCTACCGTCGTTGGGACTCAAGTTTTATGAGTGAGAGAGAGCAACTTCAGGAAGAATCCAAGACCTTTGATCACCTTCTCGACAGAATCTCCCAAGTAGTTCAGGCCCTCAGACCTCGTCAACAAGGTTAGTGATTCTTTCCCCCTTCCAAAAATTGTGAATTTGCAATCCGACTAGCTGATGTTCTTCCCCTTTTTTTCTTTGCATGCGACCTAAATTAGGTCTCATGTTCTTGCGTTTACAGAAATGGCTCCCAAGAGATCTAACAAAGAAGCTGTTGAGTTGCTAGAACTCCACAGGGACATTGGTGCAAAGCCCCATACCTGGTTGCAGATGATTTCTTCACGGCCACCATTAAGGCACCCCACACTCCAAGCGTCTCCAGTAGAGGACGCTCTGCAACTGGTTACAAACCGGAGAATTTTGACTGGGATGTGGCCAGTACCCAATACGTACAACGGCTCGGGCTCGAGGCCAATCTATATGCATTTACTAATGTCCTTCCCAGGCCTTCATGGAGGGACTCGACTGGATGGAGGCGTGGATGGAATTCATTCTCGACAGCTACGAGAAGGAACTGAAGCGGGCCAACATTTTTCATGTCGTTTGCGTGACGAAAGGCCTCAGTGTTAGGGTTGACCATGTCATGCTACAGATCCTATTCTCCAAATATTCCAAGAAAACCCATACCTTCCATTTCCCCAATTTTGAAATTGCGCCTACTCTGGAAGACGTAGAGGCTTTATTGCATCTTCCGAGTATGGGGAGTGTCGACTCCTTGGCTGCTCTAACTTCACCGGAAGAACTCTGTCTGTTTAAACAAATGAAGATTCGCATAGCGGGTACGAAGAAGGCTTCTTTGAGATGGAATCCAAACGTGACCAAGCCTTGCGACAAATATATGTCCGTGGCTTCTAGCGCGAAGAATATTTGGTCGAAGTGGGTGATGTAATTATTCATGGACTTTGTCAAACCCAATGTATCTCGAGAGTGGCGAGAGAAAAATACAGTGGCCATCATCGATGTCGACGGGAAAGGCTCTGCCTTTATCCTATGTGGCTTTTTTTGCATGTGGCTGTCACGCTACTTGATAGACGGGTCCCCTCGCGACGGAGTCTTTACCCACATACTCGCAATTTCTCTTAAACTGACGCTTAAACAGAAGGTAGCTCTAGGGCCCCTTGTCTTAGGCACGTTGTATCATTGTCTGGACTTAACTGTGACGCACGTTGAGCAGTCGCAGGGCAGGGTTGATGTTGTCTCCTTCGTCAATACTGCGTTCCGGTCTATGTGGGCTTTTGAAAGGTAGCCCGCGTATGCGCCAGTCCCTGTCGATGTTGAATTGTGGAACGCGCCTAATGCCAAAAAAGTTGACTTCTGCTCTCGACCGTGGCGTTGGTACAAGACCAGGGCCCCTCAACCTACCTTTGCCTTGATATGAAACGACATTCTCTATTTCGAGCCCACGCCTTATGTTTCCCGGGTGGAAACCATAGTTTTCTTGGAAGGTTTTTACCCCGAGGAGGACATCGAGTTCGTAGCTGAGCACATAATTGAAGGAGATTGGATTTATGGGAGGTTCGTTAAATGGGTTCGAAGGGGGTATCTGCCTGCTCTGCCCGAGTACGTGCCAGGTCCTGAAACCCCTAGCTACGAACGGATCACTTTTTTCTATGATCCCATCCGTGTGAGCCCCCAGTTTTGCTATGATTCCATCGCATCTCCCCTGTGGTCCAAATCCATTGTCAAAGGTTGCTATGATGGGGTAATACATGAGCAGAGTATCGCCCTAATAATTGTTGAGCTTCCCTTGATTCAGCCTTCGCGCAACAGAAGAGGGCGGAACACTCCTGGTTGGGTCGACTTCTGGAATTTCCAAACTCGCCGTCTTATCAAGCCTCAGGCCCAACTTCAACCCAGCAAGGCACTTGTGCTTCTAACAAAATAATATTTCTTCAAAACGAACCGCACTCGGGATGATTCCCAATATTTCTTCTACTCTCTATTGGCTAAGGATCATCATCTGTGTGCACAACTGATTCTTGATGAGAAGATTGACATTGTTAAGCAAAAATCCTTCCGGGTAAAGGTAAAATATGTGGATGACTTCAAACAAGTACGTTCGCGCGCATTTCCTTTATTCTTATATATATGAACTATTAACTTGCCCCTCTTGATGGCAGTGTTGTTTGAGGCGCTTCGCGTCTGGGTATCGCAGTTTAAGCCTTATGGATCATCTGCGAGCGAGGAAGGTGTCCGCGCCTGACATTCGTATTACTCCGGCGAAGCCCATGACCCCTATAGTCCGGCAGTTGGTATCCGATGCACTAGAGGCCTATCTATCTTCAATTAGCAAGACCTCCACGAGGAAGAGGACTGCTTACGAACCCGAAGCTAGTGGCACGGTCACTCAGCAATCAAAGCGTCCTAGGAGCGAATCTACTACCTAGGAGACTGCTTCTCCAGCTAAGAAATCTCTTCCAGCCAAGCAGACTGTTGCTAAGTCAAAATTTGTTAGGAGGAAAGGTAATCATCTCATCTCTTTCTCCCCCCCCCCTTTTCACAACGAACTCCTTGTTGAGAGGTCCCTGGGACATTACTTTCATTTTGCTTTAGGCAGCGATAGTTCTAATGGGGAGGAGATGGGAGAGACGTTAGTCATGACTGAGGAAGAAGCAATCGCAGAGTCCAAGACCATGGCTGAAGAGAGAGAGAAAAGAGAGAAGGAAGAAGAAGACAAGCAACTTCAAGAGGTTTTACAGAAGAGTGTCGAAGAACGAGGGCCTCCCAAAAGGCCTCCTTCCCGCCCGGCCGGAGTTCAAACTCATTCAACTATTGCCCATATGCAACAATCGCAGATAGCATTCCATGACCTTAATGGCTATGAGGACGAAGAAGGTATGATTTTTAAGTTTGCTTTGTCACATCGCGAACTTATCTTGGGCGCAATATACCATAGGTTATCTAGATATGATATTCGCAGATGGTTAAGGGATCAGTGTGGGGTATCCTTAGGTATATCCACCTCCTTAGCATCATCATGCTTCATATTACCCTCGCGCCTTAATAAAACTTTACCAAATACTTTAGGTCATGCTAAATCCAAAGGAACTGACGATAATCTTTGCGCATATGCTCTATATGAGAGCTGAAAAAGTGGGTCTTGTCATCATAACCCTCAGTCCCCCCCCTTTTTTAGCTTGGAACTGACTGTGAACCTTAATGTTATAGAAGATGCAGAGCTGTTGATACAGAGATCCCCCCCGGCTTCGTACTGCCATTGTTCGTGTACCTCCTTCTGTCATCGAGGCCAACCCGGGGGACAAGGAAATGGAAGACGCTGCAGTCGCGCCTCCAAGACTTAGTACCGAAGAGCCTACAATCGCGCCTCAAGGGCCCATTTCTGAAGAAGTAGCAATCGCACCGCCATAGCCGATCACTGAAGTTATGGATTTTGAGAGCGAGCGTCTTGAATTCATCATGTCACAAGAGCAAGCGGAGTAGGGATTTCAGCAAGAGAAAGAACATATCGCTGAAGAAAGGGAGACAGAAGCTTCCCCAAGAGTTGTTTCTCCTGCAGCTTCTTTGCCAACAGGGACTCCCCTTGAAATGGCTGGGCAAGTTGAGTTTGATGATGAGGCGGGAATTTCAAGTCCTTTTCCTGATGATGTGACAACCAAGAAAGTAGAGGCTGAGCCTGAGACTAATGTGGATAACATCGCACCCGACCAGGCTACGACAGATGTTCAAGCGCCCGCTCTTGATGCCAATATTGCTGCAACTCCCGCTATGCAACCTGACGTTGCGCATGAAAATGTGCTAGAAGCACCGGAGTCTGCACCAAGTCTGAATGAGGCGGGAGAAAGGAATGAAGATGTAGTTATATATGAACCTCATCAAGACGCGACCTCCAAGACCAGTACACCTGCAGCCGCGACTAAGGTGACAGCAAGGACCTCCCCCACTGTACAAGATACCTCGAGAGTTGTTGCATCCTCAGAGGGCGCAAGTGAAAATTTGTCACTTCCTAGCATGATCGTTGACTCCTCTAGCTTTGACCTAGATGAGCTTTTTGGGCAAAATCCATGGGAAGTGTGGGGCTAACAAGTTGTCGAGCCAGTTTTTGCTGAAAGGAACTATGTCATTCCCGAAGAGTATCTCTCGCGTGAAGCTTTAGCAGTCAAAAGGTTAGCTGCAACAGCCTCTTCTAATGGAGGTCAAGCAACAACTTCAATTGCCTCACTCCAGCAGATCGTTGAAGGAACTGGTAGGAAAATTCCCCTTCTGGTGCATGGTACATGATCTTATGTTTTGACTAAATAGTTTGCTTTCATCTTCTCATGTGTATGTATTGATCAGGCTTTCCATGAGTGGCTTATGAAGGTGCGCAAATCGTATCCAATTACGTTTGCAAGAGTTCTGGAGCTAACACCTGGATATAGATGACTTCTTCTCAAGGAGATAACTGCTCTCTTAGAGAGAGTACACAAGACGAATCCAGTAAGCACCTCAGTCGCCAGTTCTCAAAGCCTTCTTTCAAGCGCGAATAACATTCAACAAAACGCGGCAGGGAGATTAGACTTGGATTTCCTCGTGCAGAGGTTGACTAAGATCAACAATTCTACACAACTTAGGTCTGAATACTCCAACTATGGCAAAGATAAGTCTGCCCTTAAAGCGCGTAACGAGGTTCTTGAGAAAGCTATCATAGAGTTTGAGGAAGCTGCAAGACTTCATGGGAGCAACAAGGATCGCCTGGATCAACTAGCTGCCAATTGCATTAGGATGTCAGCCGAAGATTCCCTTCTGAAAGACTTGTTCGAAGATCAGTAGCTTAGAACTGCAATAGTTTCTCTTTTGAACTATCTTTTGGTTTACTCTTTTGCGCCTTTTGTAGCCACGAGTTTTTGGATCCTTTGAACTATCTTTTGCCCTTTTTTGCGCGTACTCCTTCGCGCATGTTAAACATTGTTTTGCTGCTTTTGAATTGTGCTCTTAATTGCTATTTTATCAGCCAGTACACTGCTTATGCTTTGCCATTATTCATGAATGGATTTGAATAAAGTACTACTATCTGGACAGATAGGCTTATGCTCACGTATTGTTGCTATCTAGATAGATAGGCTTACACTTACGTATTTTGCTATTGAAGTAGGCAGTTTCTGGTTTGCTATCTAAGCAGATGGGCTTTGTCTTGTTGCTATATTTGGTAGATAGGGTTACACGTGCATATTGTGGCTAAGGTCGCGCGAAATCACATACCTTTGATTTTGTGCTGAAAATCTATCAAGTATGTCCGCGCGATTCTTGGTGAATTCTGAATAATTTAATTCTTTGAAAGACTCTAGTCCCCATAAGCTGCCATTATTGCCTAAGTTGTTGTACCGTCGTAGGCTTAAATAGGGCATGCCCGTTACATGGTAAACCAAGCCGTCATCATTGCCTAGGGATGCTGTAGCGTCGTAGCCTTTAATATGGTCATTGATTCTTGTTTGTTTTCGAGACGTTGCTGACTCAGCCAGGTTCTAAAGAGTCACCTCTCTGGGTCTTATATAAACCCTTTCTGCAGTTGGTCTTTTACTTTTCACCATTGCCACCCTCTTGAGTTTGCGATTGGGAGAGAATATTTCTCCTTCTTCTTTACGAATCCAAAACCAGGATTGGATAATCATGCCACCTCCTCTGAGTTTTTGTTCTTCACCATTTTACGGCTCGTATCGACTTCGGCTCTCCAATTTTGTATGTGTCCGCTGTGCTATAGAAATTGCTCCCTGGAGATCCACGAAGGAAGCCATTGACTCGCCCCAAGCTCTCCGAAGACCGGTGGTGTAAATTCTCTTATCAGATTGGAGATGTCTTTTCCCTAGTCATGTTTGAGGAGGCTATCCTCGAAGGACCTTCACTGGAGGGCACTCTGCAACTAGTGTCTGCACCAGAGAGTAATGAGTGAGGTGCAACTTCCTTATGCACAATCAGCTTTCTGCCCTATAAGTTCTCCAACTTATTCTTCACATCAGCAGCCTCCATTGTTTGAAGTTCATCTGGAATATCACCATCTACAGTCACGTGGATAACCGCCACGTGGCTCTAACCTGTCTGTCTGGAAAGCACCATCTACAGCCGCTAAGCACAAATACTAAAGATGGTTTTCAGTACTTCATCATATTTACTGATGGGATCAGAGAAATATGGATTTGTGTATCTTGTGAAGAAACAAATCAGAATCCTTTGAAGAGTTCAAAGAATTCAAGAATGAAATAGAGAGCCAGCTTGGCAAAAGTATCAAATCTCTACAATATGATCGTAGAGGCATGAGCATACTTAATGTAATACCCGTATTTAAGTTATGGGTTATTTGGTCATTTCGAAAAAAAAAATGAAAATTTTGAGAAATTTATATTTCAAGATTATTCATGACTTTTCTTTATTTTAAATTATAAGGATGTCATTTGACATCTATGAAGATATATATTTTTAATTTGGGGTTATTTTTTAGTTTTTGAAACTTGGATGATACTATATGAAACTCATTTTCTATATCTAGGACATACTTGTAGTTTTCTAAAAATTGGTTTGACATTTACATACAATTGGTTTATTTGAAATTACTTGGAATTTTTTTAATTTATGAAAATTAACTTTTATGTGTTAGCTACTAATTGAAAAATATATTTGAACCCCTCAATTTTTGTCATTTCTCATTTCTACCCCTCTTACATATGAAATTTTATGGTTACCCTAAATTTCTAGTATTTGCATGTCAATCCTCATTCTCTTGGTAATCCAATTCATACCTCAATTAACTAGTTGGTAGATTTGTAATTTCACTCAATCCATCACCCACTTACTATGTCAACCATAGTCAAACATTGTATTTGTTTATACACACACACACACTCTCTCTCTCAACACCATCAACTCACACCCATCCCCTCAACAACTCCCACACTACCTCTCACATTCTATGCATCTTCATCATCTTATTCTCTCCACAATTCCTCCATTGAAGAGCACTAAAATATCTCCTTTCTCTCTCCCAAAAACTTCATTCCCGTTTTTGGGTGTTGACTTCACAAAAACATCATCAAAACTCATTTTTATGGTCTCCAAAGCATGAAAATCTTGAGTCCAGCCGTGTATTATCATGGAGGGGTGTTCTTCCGCCATCCTACTCAAGAATTGAAGGTCAAATTCACTTCTTTCTCACCATCATCTTGAATCTTGGGGTAAAGTTCTTCCAAGACTTATATTCATGCTTGCATGTCTAACTTTACATTTGATTAGTGACATTAGATCTTAGATTTCTTCATTTCAATCATTTATTCTTCATTTCCATGGTTTGATCAAGAGTTTAACTCCAAAATTTTGACTAGTTCATGAAACCCACACTAGAACCCCACATGCATGTTGTGAATGTCATCTTCTTTACATTTGTTACTCAAGAGATTTTTGATGATTTCTGTCAAGAGCATGTAAAATGTTATTTTCATGCTTAAAATGGTGCTATTTGGGTGAAAATCAAGCCTACATTGGTTGCATGTCTCATTAGAACCTTTCTTGTTGATTTTTGAAAAAAATGCATGTTTATACAATCTAACCAGCTTGTGAAAAAATATGGATTATCTATAAATTTTTACTCTGTGAAATTTTTAACACTTTCATATTCTCAAACTAGACTTAGAGGGGTCATTTTTAAAGAAAATTCAGCTCCACAACCTTTTTGGTTAGGGAGATATGCTCATTCTAAGTTCCATGTTTTCTGAAACTCTGTTTTTGGACAAGCTTAGCCTTTTTTTTTAAAATATAATTTTCAGAAACTTATGGCATCCAATCTTTCTTTTGATGAAACAAGACACATAGGGGATTCATTCTGGAGAATATGAGCTTTATCCTTATTCTCCAAGTGGTAGTAATCACCTTGCAAAATTTAAAATGTTTGACAAACTCTTCGGTGCATAGCAGTGTTTGTTATTTTTGTAACTTGAGTTTTACAATATCTATGCATGATTTTCTTTATGTTTCTGAAAGTAGACACATGTAGGTTCATCATATAGTTATTTCATGATTTATGGAGATGTTTTGATATGTAAAACATGCCTCTAAAGCTAGAGCTACAATTCTGTCAAGGATTGTAGTTTCACCATTTTTAGAAAACTTGAGTTTTTGAAATTCTAAGTGTGTTGTTTGATTTATTTTGATAAGTGAAATTATTGTATGTGAATTGGTGACATGTAGGACTATGTGTCATGTGTAAGTTTGCATTTGTATTATGCATGTGTAAATTAGTTGTAACAGGTACGTTATACGTGTGATTGTAGACCTCGACCTCGTAGGAGAGAGTGGTTCCCGTTGGAGTGCTCGACTTACCTTATCACTTTTGCTTGTGCTTCATCTTAGTGGTAAGTACATATGTGCGATCATTACTTATCAAAATGTGAGTATTGATGTGATCTCTCAATTGAATATTTGTTGATCGAAAAACTATGAAAAGCATGATTTATACTCGACATTGTTTGGATATAAACTGAATCATCTTTATAACTCTTGAAACTTTACTTGTGATAAGTTTATAATCAGATTTTTTCATGGGAAATAGAAGAATTAAAACACTTCTAATATATTTAGGACGATCTACAGAATTGTGTTATTAATGGGAGGCGCCAAGCGATCCTACATTTTCTTATGGCTAAGACCATTGAAGAAATGCTTCTTATTATTGGATAGAACTTAATTGTTCACAAATCCTCCCCCGATGAGCCAAAATGTACCAAGGTATTGCGGCCAAGGTTTTGTTAGAGCTATAGAGTGCTACTTATACTTGTAAGGGTCACTATGGTATAGGGGTGTCGACACTTAAGGCCTTTTAGCTAATGTTGTGAGCGGGTTGACGAATGGGCTCCCTTAACGCTCGGGTGAATGATAGAACCTAGAAGGAACCCTTTATGATTACTTTGTGATCCCTCTGTCTACATCGATCCAGCTAGTGGCTCTGGACATGCCTAAGCTAAACGTAACGATTAATTGAAGTTTTTGAGAAAGTTGATTGCTCTATCGATTGACATGATTGGAGAAGCTTTGGCTACTTGTGAACTAATATCGTTAAAAACTCAAACGGACTTGTTTACTCTGGAGATTTCACTGAATACTTCTGATTTCTTAAAGTACTTAAACTGAATTACTTCAGTTGTTCCAAAATCCCCAACATGTTACTGTTATTGTTTTGAATCTTCTGTTTTGTTTCAACTCATGCTTATCTGCCACTTGTTGCTTTACGTGTCGCGGTGTGTATTTACTCAGTTTTTACTGATCATTTTATTCAAAACTGCGTTGGCAGTTGCCATTTTAAAACCACATGTCATCAATTAAGGTGGGGGATGGGAATGCGGAATCGAGACGAAGACGTTTAGTTTAAGATTATATCATGTTGTTATTTTTGAACAAATTGATCTTGTAAACTCTTCTTCTCAAAGATTGATTTATTTATTAGCTAAATTGTAATATTCGTGAACTTATTTCTACTTTTTTTATCGATTGTCTCTTTAACCCTTGTAAGATCAGGTTGAGAAAGGCTTGGAATAGTTCAGCTATTTCAAAGCCTTGAATAAGTTTTCAAAGCCTTGAATCAGTCTCAGAGGCTTGAATCAGTTTTCTTGAATTAGCTATTTTCAAGGCCTTGAAACTGGATCCGAAGCCTTGAAACTGCTTAACCTGTGTGAACATTCTCAGGGGGAGTTTTCTGCAAACTCTCTGAGTTGATTCCCTTTCTTTATTTCATATGTTTGATTCACTGTTATTAGATGATGAAAGAAAAATTATTCTAACATGTTTTGATCATAAAACATCATATGTTTGGCTTCGATATTGCAGGAAATTTTATTTTCAAGATTTGCAGGGTTGTTTCCTAAACTGAATTTTGCAAGTTTGGAAATAGTTTAACACTTTGATCCTGTGATCAATCAGAGACTTATGACAGCTTCTCAGATTGTTTAAAGACAAGATCACAACAATATCTCTGAAGATTGTGATCAACTATCCGTTCTAGAAAGCTGTTAAAGAGAGTCAAAGTTGTTGCCTACAAAATAGGAAGTTGTTGCTGAAAATTTGGGAAGATTTACAGAGCTTCAAACAGTATAAATGGAGCTCAATTTGAAGCAACAAAATACGAGACTCAACGGGCAAAATCAAGAGACAATTTCCGGATTGACAAAGCACCATAGAAGAACATCAAACTCTCAATCCATTCCACAGAAGTTCACTGCATTCTTCACTGCAGTTTTCTATTCTAAGTGTACTTCTGTTTTGAGCTGTATTGGTAGTTCATTTCTGTATTATCTCTACATCTATTCTCAAGGATTGTAGAAGGTGAACAATAGATAATTCTTAGTTAATCAGTTAGCTAGAGCAGGTACTAGACATGTTAGGGAAAACCACAAGCTGTAACAAAGTAAGGGAACTATCTGTGCTTGAGTTCTAGGGCTTAGCTTTTGATTAATAAGAATTGAGTTGGAAAACCTGTAGGGATCTAATCACTAAGGTAGAGACGTAGGTACAAGTGGACTGAACTCTATAAATCACTTGTCACTTGCATTGAGACTTCATTCTTTTTCATAGTTTTTGCAGCACACAAAACTGTCTGTTTTTCAAGGGTATGAACTTGTTTTCAAGGCCTTGAAAAAGGCATACTTGCTTTATACTGTCTGAATCTTCTCCAAGGGCTTGAACTAGATTTCAAGGCCTTGAACTTCATTTTTTGCACAAGTTTTAATCTTCCTAGCAAGTTTTGCAAAAAGTTGGCATACTATATTCAACCCCCCCCCCCCTTCTAGAGTATCTTAGCTGCATTAACATCTGCATACTCACACTTTCAATTGGTGTCAGAGCTTGTATCACTGTATAGATTTAACCATCTGGTGATCATGAGTACTGCAGGTGATGGTGGTTTCTCACAGGAAAGAGCTGCTAACAGACCTCCTCTATTTTGTGGAGAAAATTTTGCTCACTGGAAATCCCTTATGAAAATGTTCATCATTGATCAAGATCTAGAGCTTTGGACCATTATACAAAATGGACCTCATACTTTATACATAGAGAAAGATTGGATTAAAACTCCCAAAACAGAAGATTCACTCTCCTCTTCCGAATTAGAGCATTTTTTTAAGAACTACAAAGCTATTAACATTTTGTATTGTGCTTTGAGTACAGATGAATCCAACAAGATCTCTGGATGCACAACTGCTAAAGAAATCTGGGATAAGCTTGTGGTTACCTTTGAGGGAACCAGTCAAGTCAAGCAAACCAAGATCAACATCTATCAGGCAATATGAGTTGTTTAAGATGAATACAGATGCGTTCATCAGAGACATGTTCAAGAGGTTCATTGACATTGTCAACAACCTTGATTCACTGGGAAAACATTTTTCCAATGAAGAAAATGTGAGGAAGATTCTCAGAAGTCTTCCAAAGGCAAAGTGGGAACCAAAGACCACAGCTATTGAAGAAGCTCAGAATCTCTCAACTCTACAACTTGATGACCTACAAGGGAAGCTCCTTACACATGAGATATCTATGAATGACGTTGATGGATAACTCCCTGATAGTGTCAAGAACTTAGCTCTCAAAGCCAAAGAGAATGAGAGAACACAAAGCCTTGAAACTGAGGATGGTGACGATGAAGATCAATTTCCTTAATCTCCAAAGCCTTGACATGGATTCTCAAATGAAGAAAAACTTTGTAAACAAAGACTTCAACAGAGAAAGGCATAGATCATCCAGCAGCAAGGACTACAAAGGTAAGTCCTCTACACAAAATAAATCAAAATTTATGAACTGCTTTGAATGTGGTGATGCAGGACACTTGATAAGAGATTGTCCACACAATAAAAGAAAGAGCTTTCAAATGAAAGATCATGACAAAAGAAAGAAAGCCATGATAGCTTCATGGAGTGATTGAGATAGCTCTAGTGAATCTAGATCTGAGGAAGAGCATGCCAACCTATGCTTCATGGCCAAGCATGATGAAAGTCCTGAGAAGAACATTGAGGTAATGGAAAATTGTCTGACTTCAAAACCAAAAGAAGCTCTTTCAGAATATCTCAGAACAATGCTTTTGAATGAGGAAGATTATCTGAAAGAAATCAGACTTTTGAAAGAAAAAGTTCATGAGCAAGCAAAAGAAAACTTACAACTTTTTTGCCTAAATCAGAATCTTGAAATCTCTCATAAGAAAACTAATAGTGATTTCAAGGCCTTGAAAACCAGTTTCAAAGCCTTGAAAACACAAGTCAAGGAAGTAGTCACTGAAAACTCCTCAATGGGTGACAGCCTTGTTAATCTAAGACATAAGATTGATGAATTAGATAAACAAAAGACTACTCTTACTGAGAAACATCAAGAATTTGAATTGGTCAAAGTCAAGTTTGCTGGATCAGAACACAAGTTGAACTTGATCTGGAGGAAGTTCATAGTCTGTTCACAAAGCTGGTATTGGATTCAATCCAAACTTTCCAAGGAGGAACAATACCAGATTTGTGAAAGTTGGAAACAAAAATTCTCCTACATGTCATTACTGCTGCCAAACTGGTCATGTTAAGATGACTTTTCCTTTTAGAAGAAGAGACCCTCACATAATGAAGAACACTTTTCCTTTTCAACTCAAAGGACAAGTTAAGCAGATTTGGGTTCCTAAAGGGGTTAGGCCACCTAACATGGTTGATCCGTAATATGAATCCGAATTCCACACTTGGTCTAACAGCTGGGTAAGGCAGTGATCGGCGTTTGCATGTTGTCACCAATATCAAAGAACATAAGTGGTTTATGGACAGTGGTTGCTCAAGACATATGAGTGGAAAGAGATCTCTATTCTCAGAATTAAAGGAGAAATCAGAAGGTTAAATTACACTTGGTAAAAAAGTCAAATGCAATATTCTTGGTATTGGAAAACTTGGTACAAATTCATAAAACTCTATTTTTGATGTGTATCTAGTTGATGGTTTGAAATTGAACTTACTAAGTGTATCTCAGCTTTGTGAAAATGGAAACAAAGTCATCTTTGATAAAGAGAAGTGTGTGGTGCAAAATGATATATCAGGAGATTGCATTCTCACAGCCTCTAGATCAAACAATGTTTATACTTTTCAGACTAGCAAAGTTGCACGTGAAAGTTTGAAGTGTCTCAAGGCCTTGACGCAGATTAATAACGCGTATGCGCAAGTGCACGGTCAAGTAATATAGGGGTGGTATTTCAACCCCGAGTTATCGATCCCACGAGGACAGACTTTAGATTATCTAATTAGTTATTTAATTTAGAGTACGGTGCAGGAGGAAAGATTTGATTGATTTAAGAAGTGAAATAATAACTAAGCTAATGTTTTTGTATTTTTTTATATATTTAAGAAACAAGTTTGGAGAAACTAGGCAATCTCTAGATCACCTAGGGTTGTAGACAATTTCCGGATTATCTGAGCAACACGTTAACTATATTCTAACTAATCCGGGTAACAGCGCTGACTATCTCCTATCGGTCTCAAGCCATTCTACTTCACGGTAGACTACAATCTCCTATCGGTCTCTTGTGTCTACCGGTCCGTTCTAGTAGGCTAACGACATGCACGACAACGGGTCCTGTCGGTCCACCGTTGCACGAAACAGTCGAATCTCACCTACCGAATCTACCCACACTAGCCAATCCTAACACTTCTCTTCTCAGTCTCAGTGATTCGGGATTGATGTTCAAGTCTCATCCTAGTTAGTTAGAATCACTATCGTGCATTCACTAACTAAGCAATGTTTTCGGTTAGCTACTCAATTAACACTGAGTATTAAGCACAGTACATGAACAATTGAATTAAAAGAAGCTAAATTTAAGCATGAATCAACTATTGAACAAACTCTAGTTCTTGAACCCTAGTTTTATCTCCTAATCGTGTCACTCAATTAGGATTACTAACATAAACACGAAACTAGAATTGATTAAAAAGAAGAAATCAAGAAATCATGAAGCAAATATCAAATCCGGAAAAATATCATCGTTTACATGAACCATAGGCTCTCAAAGAGACGCCTAGCAAAACGTCTAGCTAATAATAATCAACCAAACAAGACTTACAAGTTTCTCCATACAAAGATTGAGAGAGAAGAAGAATAAGATGAAACCTAGAGCTTCAATGGAGGAGGAGTCCTCCTCTTGTGCGTGCGTCTCTCTCCTTCCCACGTTCGTCCAGTCAATCTTGAATGAATCTCTGCTCTTAATAAATCAGCCCCCATGCATTAATTATTCCCAAATTAGGTTTTAGAAAATAATTAACATGAAACTACGTAGTTTTGAGCCAAAGCTAGCCTATCTTTCTTCCTTCCCCGTCCGTGTGATTTTTCCTTACGGTGATCGCACGATCTGAAATTCCTTATCGTGCCATCTCGGGGAGAGTTGCGTCCAGGTCTTGTTTTCTTCATCAGATCACATGATCAGCCAAAACCAGATCGTGAAAATATGACTAGCTATTCGCACGATCAACTAATCAAGTCGTGGAAACAGTGAGCTCCATCAATTTGCCGCACGAAAAAAATTCTAAGTGCCAAGTCAAGTCACACGATCTGCCATATCAAGTCGTGTGACCTCCGGAAGCTCTTTCTTTTTTTTTCTTGATTCCTCTTTGCCTGCTCAGTTTTCTTCTTTCACTTTCTTGAGCTATAGTCGTGTTCCGAAGTTCGTTCTCCTCTCCGCTTAATCGCGCACATTCCGTTTCCTGTCAAAATAACATGAAAAACACCCGTGCAATCAAACGTGACAAAATAGCATAAAATAATGCGAGAAACGCCCGGATTTACAATTTATCACTCAAAGCTAAACTTACTAAATTTCCTCAAGTTCATAGTGAATTTATAATATAATCTACCCGAAATTCACACAAAACGGTACACAAACGTAAAATAAATATAACTCTAATACAGAGTAATCAAATCCCCCACACTACCTTTTTGCGCGTCCCGAGCAAAATCAATCCTCACACTATGTTTTAAATCCACCGAATTGCATTCAACTTCACTAGCCATGTGACACAAACAACTCACACACAAAATGCAATCTACATGACTATAGACAATGCAACTCGATTTTACACAATGCAAAAATTGAAACAACACAAAAATATTTGTTTTTCTTTTTAGTTAGAGATCGGGCAATCTCAAAAAGTAAACCAGCAAGTCATAAGGCTCTCATATTTCCTCTGAAATTCTATAACTTTGGTAATCGGTAGAACTTGTGGCCTGTTTCGTTAGGCAAAACGGGCACGAACACAAAATAAGTTGGTTTCACACACTCATCAATTGTATCCCTAGCACTTACCTTCTGAGCTATTTATCCACGGGTTAAACTGTTGACGGCTTAGGACAGGTAGGATAGGATATTAGAAGCGTAGTCCTAGACGTCATGATATAACTCACATAACTCGATTCTCACACTCCCTCACCAAAATCCAAGGAACCCCACCAAATCTCACTACTCCGGCCCTCATCCCCTCGATCTTGGTGCAACACCGTTCTCGCAGCCACAAATGTGAAGAAATGATCTCGAACAATAGCTAGTCTCCCCGGTCTTCAATTTCAAATTTGCTCCTTTACTTCCTTTCACTTTCAATTTATATTTTTCTTTAATTCTTTTTTTTTTCCAACAATAACATTAACACATGGAGCCAATAATAGCATAGTAATATCCAAGGAGATCCCATATCAAAGCAGATAATGTGGTGGTGGAGTGTGTCAAATCAGTGATATAATTAAATATGTGTCGACACCCCCACACTCAATGTAAATTATATCTCGCAACCCTGTAGTCAATGTGTAACGTGCTTTTCCAACCAATCCTCCTCATCACCTAAGATGTAGAAAATATAATGAAGCACGAGCACGTCCTCCTGTAATATCAATAAACCCCCACCCCATGACGTGCGGATAGAGTATCACGCACTACGGTATTCCACCTGTGATTATGGTGTAAGGACACGACTCACTGCCACACCGAAGTGTGCTACCGACTCTCACTCACCTTCACATCCCCTCAAAAGACGACATGTAAGAGAACCACGTAAGATGTATCAATTCAGCACACCCTCATCGAACCTCCCTAACTCGACTCCGTCTATCATGACCCATAGGAAAGGACCATTCTAACAAGTGATGAAAGTCACAAATGAACGGTTTCCTAGGCTAGGGGCTGTAAATAAAAGGGGTAAACGGATCAATAGGGATAACTAGTGGACCTAGGAGATGGAGATGGGACGTGAGGCCCCCATAAATATCACTCGCGCAGCTCTTCTATTGCCACTACGAGGAGGGTTGACGACTACCTAAGTGACGGTGGTGTAGCGCTAGTAGGATAACTAGTCTGAGAGGCAGCTACTCGCATTTATAATGTGCATTAGCCCTATAAGTCTTCCTGCTCCATATTCTCGCGTCTACCTCACCTCATATTTTCATACTCCTAAGGAATTATATCATTAAGCCCTCTCCACATTCACTCTCTTCGATTGCCCTTTCTCAAAAGTTTTCAATTTTTTATAAATTTTTAATTTTTTTTTTTCATATTTCCAAACTCTATATGCTTTTGGTCAACTCGATTAAACACAAGTTTTGGGTAGGGGACTCAATAAAGTAAAATTGCTAATAAAACGCAAAAAGTACACAATCCTTCCACAAAGCAACACAATACGAACACATAACTATATGTAACAAGGCGATGCAAACAAAGACATGGCTAGTGAAAGTAGATACAATCCCCCCCACACACACACACACTTAAGCGTTTCGTTGTCCTCAATGAATTTAGAGATAATGAAGGAGGAATCATCACTTAAATGTGCAGGCGGTGGATTTCAACACTTATTGCTCGAAATGTAGATACAAGAGAGAGAGTTAGAGGTACCTGGGTGCCCGGACCTACATGGGCACTGTTGCCGCGAAACTGCAATAAGAATGGGTCTTGTGGACCGTTGACAATTTCCGGAGAAGTATCTACGCGCCCGTATTCCGATGCGCCTACTCAACATTCTCTATTGCACGCATCAATAAGGGGAACCCGGAGCTTCTTCTGTACCTGTGTCCCTGCACACTGATTGGAATAATTAAAGCAACTCTCTCTCACCCCTCAAAATCAAATATGGAGAAATAAAAGAAAGAACATAAATAAATAGCATCCTACTCTACATTGGGTTGTCTCCCAAGCAGCGCTTGTAATTTAAGGTCGACAGCCCGACCGGGTTACCTCAAACGAAAAGAAAAGTGGAGACTGCTTTATCCCTCCACTTCTTCTTCTTCCACCATATCTTTTCCAAAACCTCACGTGCACCCATGTGCTGCAAAGACGGTGGAGAGTTGTAGAAGCTGACTCTTTTCATCTTGCAATTTATCTTCTTTATCAACTTCCACCCACTGGGCTCAAATGCATCTTTGGCCATAAAATGATCCCAGTAATACTCCTATGGTGCTCGAGCTCATCAAATGACCCATGCAAATTATCCACACCCCCCACACTTATTAATTTCGAAATCCTTGACCATGGCATGTATATCATCAATAGAGTAGCCAGTATGACCAGAAATTGAAAATTTCTCATGATGCTCTTCCCCATAAGAATCTCCATACACAAGTCTTTCCAACTCATCACAGACTTGATTAATATGAGATACGGAGAATTCTTCAAAAGTATTAGTAGGGTCTTTTACCTCAATAGGTATGCGCACAAGTGCTTCATCAGCTTTATCCTCGGCACACCACAGACTTCCAATGTCGGTTTCTTCCCATTCATGCCAAGGAAGTGAGGGCTCTTTCAGTTTTGGCTGGCAATACAGAAGGTCCTCCCATCTTGGGCACACAGGTCCACCCCAGTCTGAATCAGAGTCTGAGTCCTCATAAATGGCAGAGTCGACCAATGATTCCTGGACACTGCAGTCTTAGCTCGGCTCAGTTATCTTTTCTTCCACTTGCGGCGGCGATGGTGAAGGTTCAATTTTCGGCTCACTGTCATATGGTAAGGTCTCTTCTTGTGGCTCTTGAATACTTGATTCCCCTGCAGTTGACAGTTTCTTAAGTCGTTCCTTTATCCTCTCCATCATATCCCTCACATATTCTATTCCTATGGCTGAATCCTCTTTTGGCACTTGTGCAGCTATGGAAAAAAACTTTGTGCACACTTGGATGTCGTCCTTAATACTGCGTCGTTCTTCCATACTCGCTGATGAGTCTTCCTGGTGCATATGAAGCTGGGGGCATGTACTGTACATGAGTCTCTACGGTCATCCCAAATGCCGCATACGTAGCACCAAGTTATGCATGCGTCCTCGTCTTCATGGTTACCCCTGCAGTGGAGACAGTAGGGGGGACCCGAATAACAGTCTTCGCTCCAAATGCTTATATTGTCTCTTGCTTCCTGAGTTCCTGAAAACAGACTCACAAGACACCCGTGAATCACAGAGATATAGAATAAAAAAATTAAAACTAAAACTAAAATAAAAGTACTCTAAACTAACTCCTAACTAAATAATCCACCGATGTCCCCGGCAACGGCGCCAAAAACTTGACGCGAATTACTAACGCGTATGCGCAAGTGCACGGTCAAGTAATATAGGGGTGGTATTTCAACCCCGAGTTATCGATCCCACGAGGACAGACTTTAGATTATCTAATTAGTTATTTAATTTAGAGTACGGTGCAGGAGGAAAGATTTGATTGATTTAAGAAGTGAAATAACAACTAAGCTAATGTTTTTGTATTTTTTTATATATTTAAGAAACAAGTTTGGAGAAACTAGGCAATCTCTAGATCACCTAGGGCTGTAGACGATTTCCGGATTATCTGAGCAACATGTTAACTATATTCTAACTAAGTCGGGTAACAGCGCTGACTATCTCCTATCGGTCTCAAGTCATTCTACTTCACGGTAGACTACAATATCCTATCGGTCTCTTGTGTCTACCGGTCCGTTCTAGTAGGGTAACGACATGCACGACAACGGGTCCTGTCGGTCCACCGTTGCACGAAACATTCAAATCTCACCTACCGAATCTACCCACACTAGCCAATCCTAACACGTCTCTTCTCAGTCTCAGTGATTCGGGATTGATGTTCAAGTCTCATCCTAGTTAGTTAGAATCACTATCGTGCATTCACTAACTAAGCAATGTTTCCGGTTAGCTACTCCATTAACACTGAGTATTAAGCCAGTACATGAACAATTGAATTAAAATAAGCTAACTTTAAGCATGAATCAACTATTGAACAAACTCTAGTTCTTGAACCCTAGTTTTATCTCCTAATCGTGCCACTCAATTAGGATTACTAACATAATCAAGAAACTAGAATTGATTCAGAAGGACAAATCAATAAATCATGAAACAAAGATCAAATCCGGAAAAATATCATCGTTTACATGAACCCTAGGCTCTCAAAGAGACGCCTAGCAAAACGTCTAGCTAATAATAATCAACCAAACAAGACATACAAGTTTATCCATACAAAGATTGAGAGAGAAGAAGAATAAGATGAAACCTAGAGCTTCAATGGAGGAGGACTCCTCCTCTTGTGCGTGCGTCTCTCTCCTTCCCACGTTCGTCCAGTCGATCTTGAATGAATCTATTCTCTTAATAAATCAGCCCCCATGTATTAATTATTCCCAAATTAAGTTTTAGGAAATAATTAACATGAAAATACGTAGTTTTGAGCCAAAGCTAGCCTGTCTTTCTTCCTTCCCCGTCCGTGTGATTTTTCCTTAAGGAGATCACACTATCTGAAATTTCTGATCGTGCGATCTCGAGGAGAGTTGCCTCCAGGTCTTGTTCACTTCATCATATCACATGATCAGCCAAAACCAGATCGTGCGATCTGACTAGCTATTCGCACGATCAACTACTCAAGTCGTGGAAACAGTGAGCTCCCTCAATTTTCCGCAAGAAAAAAATTCTAAGTGCCAAGTCAAGTCACACGATCTTCCATATTAGGTCGTGTGACCTCCTGAAGCTCTTTTTTTTTTCTTGATTCCTCTTTGCCTGCTCTGTTTTCTTCTTTCACTTTCTTGAGGTTTAGTCGTGTTCCGAAGTTCGTTCTCCTCTCCGCTTAATCGCGCACGTTCCGTTTCCTGTCAAAATAACATGAAAAACACCCGTGCGATCAAACGTGACAAAATAGCATAAAATAACGCGATAAACGCCCGGATTTATAATTTATCACTCAAAGCTAAACTTACTAAATTTCCTCAAGTTCATAGTGTATTCCTAATATAATCTACCCGAAATTCACACAAAAAGGTACACAAACGTAGAAGAAATATAACTCAAATACCGAGTTATCAGGCCTTGAAAGAGGATTCAAAGCTTTGGCACAGGAAGCTTGGTCATATCAGTTTGCATACTTTGAACAATTTGATTTCCAAAGACTTGGTAAGAGGATTGCCATCCATCAATTTCAAAGAAGATGAAATGTGCAAAGCCTGTGCTCAAGGCAAGCAGACCAGAAGTTCCTTCAAGCCAAAGAAGTTTGTAAGTACAACTAGACCTATTGAACTGCTTCATATGGATCTCTGTGGTCCTTGAGAACTCCTACTCCAAAAGGTAAAAAGTATATGCTAGTTGTTGTTGATGATTTTTCTAGATATACTTGGGTTATGTTTCTCAAAGAAAAATCTGAATCACTCTCTGAATTTTCAAAGCTTTGCAGAGAACTTCAAAACATGAAAAACCTACTTGTAGCTTCAATCAGAAGTGATCATGGTAGAGAATTTGATCAGTTAGAATTTGATTTATTCTGTGATAAGCATGTTATTACTCACAACTTTTCTGCTCCAAGAACTCCTCAATAGAATGGTGTTGTTGAAAGAAAGAACAGGACTCTTGAAGATATGTCAAGGAAAATGCTTCTTGAGAACAAGCTGCCAAAACATTATTGGGCGGAAGCTGTGAATACAGCAAACTATATTTTGAACAGGTTCTTGATTAAACATATTCTGAAGAAGACCCCCTATGAACTATTCAAAGGGAGGAAGCGAAACATTTCATACTTCAGACCCTTTGGATGTACTTGTTTTATCCACAATAATGGAAAAGACAATCTTGGTAAGTTTGATGCAAGAAGTGATGAAGGTATATTTCTTGGTTACTCTCTGAATAGAAAATCTTATAGATTTTTCAATAAAAGAACCGAATTGGTTGAAGAGAGCATTCATGTTATTTTTGATGAAATCTATGATGGTTCTTTCAGTGAAAGTTTTGCAGACTTGAATTTGAGCAAGCATGAATCAGAGAAAGAGACTGATAATCCACTAGTATTCAATAAAGGCTCACAAGAAAATAGAAGACATTTTCAAGACCTTGAAAATGGTGCTCAAGATCTTGAAAATAAGCCTTAAAGCCTTGAAAAAGATGATCAGAAGGATACAAGTGACAAAGCCACTACTTCAAGACCAGAGAAGATCTATGGAGAGCCTGAACCATGGTCTCCAAAAAAGAGATTCAAATATCTATCATCTCATCCAGTCGATAATATTATCTCAGATCAACCCACTAGTACATAAACTAGATCACAGTTGAAGAACTTATGTCCTTTTAATGCTTTTATCTCTCTTGTAGAACCTAGAACTGTGAAGGAAGCTTTACAAGAAGCAGACTGGATCATTGCTATGCATAGTGAACTCAATGAGTTTGAAAGGACTAAGGTTTGGAACCTGGTTCCTCCACCTACAAACCAGTCTGTCATTGGTACTAGATGGGTATTCAGAAATAAGTTGGATGAAAGTGGCAATGTGATCAGAAACAAAGCAAGGTTAGTTGCTCAAGGTTACAATCAAGAAGAAGGTATTGATTATGAGGAAACTTTTGCTCCAGTTGCTAGGTTAAAAGCAATTAGAATTTTTCTTGCATTTTCATCTCACAAGAACATGAAACTATTTCAAATAGATGTGAAGTGTGCTTTCTTGAATGGTTATTTACAAGAAGAATTTTATGTTGCACAAGCACCTGGTTTTGAAAAATGACAAGTTTCCAGATCATGTTTACAAACTTGACAAAGCTCTTTATGGTTTGAAACAAGCTCCAAGATCTTGGTATGAAAGACTGTCAAAGTTTTTGCTTGAAAATGATTTCAAAAGAGGTTTAGTAGACAAGACTCTTTTCATAAAGACTCATGAGAAAGATTTAATTGAAGTTCAGATATATGTTGATGATATCTTGTTTGGAGCTACAAATGATCAATTGTGCAGAGAATTCTCAAGTCTTATGAGCAGGGAATTTGGAATGAGCATGATGGGAGAGCTGAACTTCTTCCTGGGACTTCAAATACATCAATTGAAGAAGGGAATCTTTCTGCATCAAAGCAAGTCAAAAGAGACTTACTAAACAAATATAGCATGGCTCAATGTAAGGAAGCCAAGACTCCTATGAGTTCTACACTATCCTTAGACAAGGAAGAATCTGGTAAGAGTGTCAATGTAAAAGAGTATAGAGATGCTGACTATGCAGGTTACAAGGTTGATAGGAAAGCACTTCAGGAACTTGCCAATTTATTGGATCATCCTTGATCAGTTGGCATTCCAAGAAACAGAATTCAGTTGTTCTATCAACAGCTGAAGCTGAATATATAGTTGCAGGAGCATGTTGCTCACAAGTGCTATGGATTTCTCAACAGCTAAGAGACCTTGGATTTGATTTCAGAAGCATACCTATCAAGTATGATAATACTAGTGCAACAAAGAATCCAGTGCAACACTCAAGAACCAAGCACATTGATGTTTGACACCATTTCATCAGAGATCATGCTGAGAAAGGTGATATTGTTCTTGAATTTGTTGCTACTAACATGCAAATTGCAGATATCTTCACTAAGCCATTGGCAGATGAAAGGTTCTCAGCTCTAAGATTGGAATTGGGAATGCTAAATAAAGATGCATTGGTTTAGGGGGAGCATCAGGTAAGCAAGGTGAGTTGTATGTGTTTTCAAAGTATTGAACTGATTTTCAAAGTCTTGAAAATCATTTCAAAGCCTTGATCTTTATCTGTTGCAGTGTTACAGCTTTTCAAGACCTTGAAAGCCTTTTCAAAGCCTTGAAAATAAGTCTGCTACACTGATAGTCAATAATTTTGGATCATTCTGTGTTGGGTGATATCTCTGTAGATATTTACCTAATATAGCCCCTACCCTTTTCAAAAATTTGTTTTAGTCAAAAATAGTATTAGAATATTTTATTTTCCAACGGCATAAAAGATTTGAAATCCCTCTGATTATTGCAAATCTTTTGAGATCAGAGAGATACTAGTTTCCTTTTGAAACTCAAACTCTTTCTGTATGTATCTTCTTCTCTTCTCCTTCTCTCCGTATCATTCCATCTCTCTCTATTCTTCTCTCAAACCCTAATGAGCACAAGAAGAGCCTCAGACAGAATCAAGATGGCTGGAGGATTTAAACCTGCTTCAGAGAAGAAAAGAAAGGCAGTAGTGGATGAAGTTCAAGAGATCAGTGAAGACTTTGCTTCAAAGAACTCTACTGATGAAGAAGAAGAATCTTTACCACCCAAGAAAATAGTGAGAAAGGATCAGGCTCCAGAAAATAAGAAACAAACTACGGCATCTACACAAGAGAAGCAGAAGGGAATCCATATTGGAAGCCCTAAGAGAGACAAGAAAAAGACAGTTTCTGAGGTCAAAGGAAAAGGAAAAGAAATTCTTATTCAAGACTCAGACTCAGACACTACTTCAGGATCCTATGGAGTGTACTCCATATCCAAAAAAGGGAAACATAAGAAGGATCCGTCCCAGTATTTTGAAGCTTCAAAAGCAGGAAATAAGAATCTCAAGACTGTCTCTCATCAACAGAAAAGGCTAGCCGTAAAGAAGAAGCTGAAGCATGGGAAGAAAGCCTTGGAAGGACTCACCTTCCTATTCAATAGTGTTATTGAGAAGATCAGCTCCTTCATTGAGGAACTAGATGTGGTTTCACAAGAAGTTCAAGCCAGCAATGAAGAAAGTGAGGAAGAAGCAGGGGACCAAGATGATGATAAAGAACCTTAATATTGCCTACTCTTTCTTCACCATTCTCTCTTCTTCAAAGTTTTTCTTTAAGTTTTCAAAATTTTCCAGACATTTGCTCCAACATCTTCTATATTTTTGATGAAAGTCAAAAAAGGGGAGAAAATTCTAGAATTTAGTAGTTTTTATTTCTAGGTTTATTTGCTATTTGCTGAACTGTTTAGTTTCTGTTGGTATTATGAATAAGTTGTATCTTTTTGGAATTACTGTGTTAGGTTTATTTGCTATTTGATGACACTGACAACGGTGGTGGTGGTGATCCGGTAAGGAATTGAAGAGAGGGATATGAATGGAGCCAGGTTGGTGGTTCTGCGCTAGGGTTCACAAAGAAGGAGATACAAGCTAATTGCAAGAATGTCTTTCCATCAAATTGAGTTCGTTTTCAAGCTTGGTTGAATTCATTTTTTTTAATAAAACTTGTAATTTATTTAAATAGAGGGCTAAATCAGAGGCCCAAATGGTGTACAAGTTGGTGCGGAAAATTACAGCCCGATACGAAATAACATTACAGTCCAAGCCTGTGTTAGCTAGAGTATGGGCAAGAACATTCTAGTCTTTTCTACATCATTTAATACTAGAATATATAAAGCCATTTAGCTGAGAAACAATGCCATTCACCAATCTGTTATTCTCTGTGAAATCCTCAAGCGGCGCCTCTCTCTCTCTAGGCGAATAGCCAGTTTCTGATTATCTGTACCAATCAACAAGCTTCTGTAACCACGACTCGTATCTTTGCCACATAAGCCTCGGCTATGAGAGATTCACTGGTGAAAGGAATTGGGAATGCCATAGCTGTCACGAAATCACCTTGGGAATTATGACTCACCGCCCCACTGCCAGATCTGCAATATCCGGTGGAGATAGCTGCATCTATGTTCATCTTTAGAAACCCCCGAGGGGGTTTCCAACAAACATCCACCTCTCTTCTCCTGTACTTGCATGCATCACTTCTCGACCATTAGTTTCTTAGAATTCTGAGTTTTTAGCTATTGCATTCACCAGTAGGTCACAATAGATTCTGGTTTCCGAGTTAAAATTCTACTATTTCGTTCTAACAAGATATTCCATAACACTTAGCTAAAGATCTGCTTGCTATGATGATTAATATTTGCGAAAATTTGCTTCAATTGAATAGACAACAGAAGATTAGACCAATGAATTTCCAGATCTATAAGAGTGGAGGTATAAATCTGACAACCCCAGCTGCAGTCAAGAAAAATATTCTTCAAGAGAACAGAAACGGCATTGAGGAGGTATGTAAATGCATTTTTTTCTTAAGTTTTCCTTGGTAGCAGTACACTAATGGCAAATACGCCAAATAAAGATTTTGATTTCGCTGTGATTATTTAACTTCCACAAATTAGTCCAGAAAGTATCCTTGTTATTATTGGAGGTCGAACAGATTGGAACAGTGTTGTCACGCAAATTTTTTGAAACAACCATGTGATAGGCTGTTTTAACCGCATAATTTCCATAATTAGATTTTGTCCAAACAAGATTGTGTTGATTGTTTGGCGACCCAAGAGGGACTTGAAGAATAGCATCCGCTTCATCCTCGGAGAAATTGGATTGAATAAGCTCTGTGTTCCAAGTAAATTTTTTGGTTATAAGATCCGAGACTTTGAATTGGCAGAAAGGGTGGGAAAACTATAAGGTTTGCAGCCAAGGCCAATATGAATCCATCCAGTTTGATAGATGAGAGTTTTTTCGCCATTGCCAATTCCTTGAACACCTTGAAAAATGATATATTTGGCTTTAATAATACTCTTCCAAATGAAGGAGGAAGAATTAGAGTAATTAGGAGATATAATCGTGGAATTGTCATAGTACTTGCCTTTTAGACCCCTAGCAAAAAGGGAATTAAGCTTATGATAAATTTTTGCAAGCTTGTTTTCATAGTAAGGCAATGTTAATACAAATGACGAAAACCCAAACCATCAACATTTTTAGGATTACACAAAGAACTCCACTTTTTCCAATTTATTTTATTTCAGTCAATTTCATTTCCCCACAAAAATTTACCCAAGAGTTTTTAAATTCCGTGCAAAAAGTAATTGGTAGAAGAACAATTGACATAATATTAGGTAGGGATATCTTGAATCACAACTTTATAAGAATTTTCTTATCACCCGTAGAAAGAAAATTTTCTTCCTAACCACGTAACTTATTCCAACGTTTCTTTTTATTTATTGAAACATTTTTTTATTCTTACCAATAAGGGTAGGTAGCCCTAGATACTTAGCATGGTTTGAAGCGATAGGAATATTGACGAGTGACATTTGGGACTTCGGGAAAAAACGCAATGGCAGATTTAGACTTGTTAATTAATTGGTCCGAAGCTTTACAAATTTGATAAAGGGTGGAACTGATGGTTATTGCATATTCTTTATTAGCTTGTGCGAATAAATACTATCGTCCACGAAAAAAAGTGAGTTAAAATAGGAGAATTCAAACCAGCTTTAACACCTTTCAGAAGGTTATTATAAACAGCTTTTTTAATAAGGCGTGATAAATCTTCCTTACAAAGAAGAAAAATATAAGGGCTAACTAAGTCACCTTGTTGAAAACCCTAGTAAGAAGGAAGTACTCAGTCCGTTGGCCACTAATTAGAATAGTAAAAGAAACTGAAGTCACACAACTCATAATACGATTAATAAAATTGACAGGGAAGCCCGTTTTAATTAAAATTTTGTGAAGATTAGGTTGAATTCATTATTTGTGCAATCTATATTATATACTATTTGAAAATGAGTTTTTAGAGTTTGAATGAGAGAGTGACACGTGTCATTGCCGAAATTAACGTAAATCAGAAGTTAGCATTAAAGTTAAAATTTAAATCAAAATTAGTGTAACTGAAAATTACAAGTAAGTCAAAAGAAAATCAATTGATAAATCAATAAAAAATAGTATTGATTGGTGTTGAAAATGGAAAAACTATGTAGTGTAATTGATTTTTTTTTAGGAAGTAATTGAAAATTTTAAGTCAAAAGAAAATTAATCGGTAAATCAATACAAATGGTTAGGGGTGAGCAAAAACCCGCAAAACCCGAGCAACCCGACCGGTCCGAGCCGAACCGATCAGAGAATGATAAAAAAAATATTTTAATGATTGGGTATGGGTTAATTGAACCCAAACCCGTCAACAATCGGGTGGGGTGCGGGTACAAACTCGCTGAACCCGAATTTACCCGAACCGACCCGCATGAATAAAGGCAGCTGGGTAACACAAACAAGCCCACTACTCCACTACCCTTTACCCTACTTTTAGCCGCCTCTGTTTTTTGTTGTATACAGAGAACGAAGATAGAGAGAGAGAGAGAGAGAGAGAGAGAGAGAGAGAGGAGGAAAAGCAAAAGAACAAGAAGAAGAGGCAGAAAGAGGAGGCTAACGTCGCCTCCGGGGTTCTCGGTTCTTGCTTGATCTCTCTCATATCTTCATATCTTCTTCGGTAACGTATCAATTCTTGCTCTCTCTCTTTCCCTCCTTCACTCTCACACCGATCGGAATTCTTGGCCACCTCCGACCACCTGTGATGAAAATCGTCGGGTTTACCCGGAATCACCCTAAATAATCCGACCCCGATGAACCCGAAAATACTCGGTTTTTATGGCTGTTCGATTGGGACGGGTTCGCATGAACCAATAACTGACATTTCGGGTCGGTCAGCCAAACGCGAATATACTCGGCCGAACCGCCCCGTGCTCTTCCCTACAAATGGTATTGATTGCTGTTGGAAATGAATAACTGTGTAAAAATCAACGTGATTGAATGAGGAAAATCAATTGGTCTGTCAGTATAATATGTAATGAAATGAATTAGGATTGCCTCTAAATGGAAGTGAAGGAAGAAAATCAACCAAGAGTTTGAACTGTAATCATACAAGAAAGGTAAACAGTAATTCTATCCAAAATGTTCATCATTACATCAATGTCTTCTCTATTACTTTCGGTAAAGTAATCAATCAATCCATACACATATATAGCAGATATTATATATTTCGGCCAAATAATCAATCAATACTATACACATATAAATAGCAGTATTATATAACTAAAATGGTAACAAATAAATCATTCCCTATGTTTTTTCTCACATAAAGTAAATTTTCTACTTTAAATGCGCTTGGTTTTTCAATCACTAGTTAGGCTATAAATTCAGTAAATCATAATTCTCTTCTAATATGCATCCAATCATAACAAAAGACATTTTTTACTTTTTTTATCATTGAAGACAATACCGATCTCCCATGCATGTTAATTTTTTTGTTTGTTTAGCTTTTTTGTGTTCTCTTATTTTCATTTATCCTCACTTTATATGCAAAATGTGAAAAAGACGTGTAATTGTAAAATCAATTTGCGTTTAAAGTGCTACACCAGCTCTTTAATCACTAATACAATTATGCAATAATAAAGTGACATGTATATTTTTTCCTCAAAAAAAAGTGACTTGTGTATGGGTCATGTTTCCCGTGCATTGCACAGGTACAAAGCTAGTACCCTCTAATTGATCTTGTTCGTCAAGAAGTCAAAAATGTTAGTAACGTTTCGTGTTCAGTCTTAAAAAATCATCAAAATTGAGGATGATCGTCCGAGAACTGTCCATTCGTCAAAATATTTGTCAATTATTATATTCATCATCAAGAATTCCGTGAAAAGAAATTTTATTCGTCAAAAATATTAAGTTTTGCGTTTATTCGTCGCGAAATTCGTTTCTCATTTTTCATACATGCGTCAAAAGTTCTCTTCAATATTGTCATGGTTCAGATGCCAATTTAAGGAGGAGATACTCAAGGTGGGAGAGAAAGAACAACGGTGGAAGTGGAGCTATGTGGTTATTCCTAAATGTTCCCTCAACTTTTAGAAACTACAATTACCTCCCACTAAACTTGTTCCATCCAACATTTTATTCTTTTGTCGGTAGTGAGGTATGATTGTGACAAATTGAAAGTAACACAACTAAAATATTGGCATTGACAGTGGCCCAAAAAGCAACGTTAAGAAAACCGCCGTTTGTAACGTTTACGGCGGATCTTACGGCAGTCGTAAAGGTGTCATAAAACTAACTGTCCTTATCACAGTAACGGTGGTTTACTGTGCCGATTATATTAACGACGGCTTCTCAAACGAGCGTATAGGCCATAATGGAAAATATTGTAATAAACCGCCTTTATAAATATTTTAGCATTATTTATTTAAATTCTTATATCAATTTTTTCGATTTGAAGTTTTTGAATTATGTAATTTTCGGTCCGTGATTTATTCAATATCATAAATCCATTTCTTCACTTACGTCATTTTTAATTCAGATTTTGTTCTTAGTCTCGATAACCATCTTCATTCTAGATATGTGAACTTTCTTTACCAGATAATGTAGAACGGAAGGAGAGTTATCTTCGACAAAAAAAAAAAAACGTAGATTAGAGTGAGAGAGTCGGAGAGAGAGATCCTGAGATATGAGAGTGAAAGTCGAGCCGGGAGAGGAGAGAGAGAGAAAGATCAAAACAAGGAAGAAGAGACTCAGATAGGCTTAGAGAGAGGAGAATTTTTTGTTTGCTCTAGAGCAAATAATGTGGATTTTCTCTAACCATACCGCACATGACATGTCATGAAGAAAGAGAATGAGGGGCAGACAAAAAAAATAGATGTCTTACATGTTCCTGACGTGTCATGTGATGTACTTGGTCTGTTTCTTCCGGATTGTCCTATTTTGACTTTTTAACCCGTAACTGGGTCACTTTGACTCAGTAATTTAGATAGTTAACCGATATAATTTTTTGACAATTTTTTTATAGTACTGTAGAAGAAAGTTAACTCTACGAAACCGTACAAAGATTACAAAATTCTTGTATTATTTTGCTGATCAAATTATTGGGTCAAAGTGACTCAGTGAATAGTGACAAAAAGTGAAGTAGGCTGAAAGAGAAGAAACAAATGTAATATTGAGTAGAGCACCACTTCATATTTGCTCTTGGAGCAAGCAATAATTACTCGAGAGAGATAGTCAAATTAAGAACAGATAGGAGGAAGAGAGAGAGTCCGATCGGACTAGAGAAAGAGTACAACAAATGCTCCAATAGAAATTATGGGTACCTAAAGCACCGTATCAATTTCGTGAAAGGCAGTTTTTAGTTTCCGCACCGTATTTTTGATCATATATGTGGCGGTTTCTTAAAACGTTCGTTTCCCACAGCGGATTTTGTCCAAGCGTGGTTTAGCGGCGGCTAAAACCGCCGGGATTGGAATTTTTTCCTAGTACAACAAAGAGTAATGCTATATGTCCCAAATACATCCCAAACAGTTCATGTCAATAACATGAATTTTGATAGTGGTGGAACCATGTTAAGAACATGAACTGTTTAGAATGTATTTGGAACACATGATTTGGGACATATAACATTACTCTACAACAAATGCTCCCGCATAAATCATCTGTACCAAAATCACACAAAATTCAGACTACGAGTACCACGTTGCAAATTGAGCTTTTTTTTCTAAGAGTTCAATTACTGCTTTCAGAAGATTAAAAACCCATCAAAACCATCACCAAATCAACCTCCCCATCAGAACCTTCTCCTCCTAGCCCTCCCCCTTGCTCCTCCTCCACCAGTACATACCCACTCCTCAAAAACCCTCTTTAAAACCCCCCCAACCCCATCATCCACTGTTTCTATCACCACATACTCTGTTCTCGACCATCCATGGCTTCCTCTGTTTTCTTCTTCACCTTCTTCTCTGCATGTCTATCCGTATCATTTTCACAAATTTTGGTCCTCCCTTTGAGTCACTCCCTTTCTTCAACTCAATTCAACACCACCCACCATCACAACCTCTTGAAATCCACCTCGACCCGCTCCGCCGCCCGATTCCGCCACCACACCCACCGCGCCCGCCACCGCCAAGTCTCTCTCCCTCTCTCCGCAGGGACTGATTATACTCTGACTTTATCGGTTGGATCCAAGAATCCCCAAACGGTGTCTTTGTACATGGACACTGGAAGCGACGTCGTTTGGTTCCCCTGCCACCCTTTTGATTGCATCCTCTGCGACGGCGAGTACAATCCCTCCACCATCTCGAACCCGTCTCCTCTCAACCTGTCCGTCTCCGCCACCCCTGCCACCTGCAAGTCCACTGCCTGCTCCGCCGCTCACTCCTCCCACTCCTCCTCCGACTTATGCGCTATGGCTAATTGCCCCCTCGAAACTATCGAAATCTCCGACTGCGCCGCCTTTTCTTGCCCGCCGTTCTACTACGCCTACGGCGACGGCAGCTTCGTCGGACGTCTTTACACCGATAGCTTGGCAATACCCATGTCGTCGCCGGCGCTGCTTCTCCGGAACTTCTCTTTCGGCTGCGCTAACAACGCTCTCGGCGAGCCAATCGGCGTAGCGGGATTCGGCCGTGGAATTCTCTCTCTGCCGGCGCAGCTTGCCGGTGTTTCGCCTCAATTGGGTAATTATTTCTCTTACTGCTTGGTGTCCCACTCGTTCGATGCGGACCGAGTTCGTCGACCGAGTCCACTCATTCTGGGTCGCTACTCGGCCGACGAGAATCGGAAGCAATTGGGTAACGAATTCGCGTACACGCCGCTGCTGGAGAACCCCAAACATCCCTATTTCTACAGCGTCGGACTCGAGGCAGTCTCCGTCGGGACCCGACGAATTCCGGCGCCGGAAAGCATGAGGAGAGTCGATAGGTACGGAAATGGAGGGATGGTGGTGGATTCCGGTACTACTTATACAGTTCTGCCATCGGAATTGTACGAAGCGGTGGTGGCCGAGTTCACGCACCGAGTTCGACGGGACCACAAGCGGGCGAGTGAAGTGGAGGGGAAGACGGGACTCAGTCCGTGTTACTACTTCGATGACTCGGTTGGTGAGGTGGCTAGAGTTCCAGCTGTGGTGCTACATTTTGGGGGAAATTCCAGTGTTGCGCTGCCTAGGAAGAACTACTTCCACGAATTTTTGGACGGTGGTGATGATGATAAGGTGAAGAGGAAGGCCGGGTGTTTGATGGTGATGAACGCCGGGGATGACTCGGAGGCAAGTGGGCCAGTGGGGACGCTTGGAAATTATCAACAGCAGGGGTTCGAAGTGGCTTACGACTTGGAGATGGGGAGGGTTGGGTTCGCGAGGAGGAAATGCGCATCTTTGTGGGCTATTCTCAAGAAACGCTAACGTGCGCACTCGGTAATGGTTTGACTTGGAGGATCCATCCCGAGTTGACTCTGGGTTATTTCTTTTTGGTCAATCTGAATTACTACTGGTTTTGGGCTTTGGTACCCGGTTCCGTTGGAAAGTTGACTTTTGAACTAGACTGAGTTGAAGGAAACCGAAATGGAGCTGATGGTGATACAGCATTGAGGAACAAGTGTAAATTTGGCACATATTTGTAAATTCTTTTCCATTCTTTGTGGTTGTACATGTTGTATCAAGTTAAATTCAAATAAGACAGATTTCGAGCTAATAAAATTTCACTATGTATAACAAATAAATATTATATAAACCCACAGTGTTAGTTGTTGGTTATAATAAGTACAAATTGACGATAAAATTCAGTGACAAAACGTTTGAAATCATTGAATTAGGTCCGATCAGAACTCGACAGGTTATATAATAACAAAAGAAATATTGACAACTATTAACAAAAGAAATATTGACAACTATTTTCGTAACCAATACAATACGTTAATTAAACTTATACTAGCAAAACATGCACGTGTGTTCGGTGTATATCTTAAAACATGCTGGTAATCAAAATGCAAACGAAGCAGACACTGATGAATTGAAACCTTTCATGTCATCCGACGGTCTAGATGTGAAGATAGAAAAGTGATTATAGTGCGAACAAAGCAGGGAAGAGAAAAGAACCAAACCAAGCCGCCAAGAACATTATCTAAAAGTGTTGAGCATTTCGAATCTGCCTACGTGTCATTTGTTCACGATGAGAGACGTATCTGTCTCCTGCTCATTGCTAGCTGTTGCCCATGCACACGTGTGGGTGCTACTAGATGATTTCCACGTTTAATTTCTCGTGCTCTTTCCGTAGATTAACATCAAAAGGACAAAAAATAAAAATGATTTTTTATGACAAACTCGCAATTGAGAAGGTCAATAAACAGTCATTGGGTTGTCCTAATGTTTGAACTCAAGACCTCAAAATTTGACAGACTCGCAATTGAGAAGGCCAATAAACAGTCATTGGGTTGTCCAAGATTTGAACTCAAAGTCTAAAGATTAATGTCCAAAGTCTTAAGAATGCTCACCCGACCAACTCAACCACATTCTGAAGGGTAAAAATAAAAATTAGTCCCCAACCTTATATATTTGTGAAGATGCTCAACCCAAAATCACAGTATTAACACGGAAACAGCGTGGACTGAAAAAATCGAAAAAGCTGCGTTAGCAGCAGTGATTAGAAATGAAAGTGAAGAGGTGATTGTAGCCATGGCCACCCCCGATAGCTGTTCCAACTCCGTCTAAAATTGCGGAGGGATTAGCTATTTGAGTAGGGTTGTTACTTGCCAGAGATTTGGGATATCACAAGGACATGGCTCTGAACTGTTGAAATATATCGATATGGGTCGACTTTGGACCAGATTTGTGAAGAATCGGATTATCGATTCGTCGAGGTGAAAGTAATTATGGAAACCTTATGTCGAGCTGATCGTCCTACTACTTTATTTCGACCCAAATCGAGTTAGGCCGGGTGAATGAAAAATTTATGGGTGAAGATGGCTACCTGAAGAGGTGAAGAAGGCTACTTCAAGTGCGAAAATTAATTCATCCCACATTGGAAGGAAGAACAAACTTGTTCAACATATGTAATTCAAGTTTGCACTATAGGGCACGCCCTTTGGGTGGTACACTTTTTTTGTAGGAGGGAAGACCTAGCTATGGTCCGAACCACCAAATGCGCGCCTTCGCCACCGCCGCTGTCCCGTTGGCTCGGTCTCGAGCACGGGTGGAGCCGGGCTGGCCCGTGACGTGGTGTGGGCTTGGGCCTGATTAAGCAATGACTTAATCTTTTTGTGCCAGAAAGTAGCTTCTAAATAAAGTGTTCAGCCCGGAATTAATTCTTCATCAGTTAGTTTTTGTAACTGCTCTTTTTGAACAGTTGCAACCGTTTTTTCGTTCCCAACAGTTTCCTCTGTTTCTCTATTCCGAAACCAACTACTCTTCCTTTTTCAAACAGAGAGATATCGCACCACTTAACATGTTCGAAGGGTGCAATTCCAGACGGTACTTCTGCTTGCACGGTGACAGGCGATTATCCTGTGAGGTCCTCGCTCCGGATCAACAGTACCTATTGGGAGCGAGTAAAGCCTTAAGGCCATCGTGTCTATGCACGAGATCGTCTCTATTTCACCGAAATTCTCCAGAATTTGTAAGTTTGTTCTATACTATTAATTATTCGGGTCAAATTTTTGTACAGGTTTCAACAATCTTAAGGCTTTATTTGCTGAATATGTTTAAGTTTCTACTGTTGTTACTGTTCTGTTCTAACTAGTCTGCATTAGAGAATTTTTTTGTTCTGACTTTATTTTCTGTATCAGTTTATTTATCTGTTACTGTTAAATACTGATGCTGTTTTTATTTTCTGTTACAGTATTTTTTCTTCAGTTTCTGTCGAAATTTTGTTCAACAGTTAAATACACTGCTTCGCTTATTTTTCTGTAACAGTTAATTATACTGTTTTTGTCCAGTTTTTATAACACTTAATTATCTACGGGAAGGAATTGTTCTGCTTCTATATTCAGAACATTTATCTAACATCTTTCGGAATCAACTACTGAAAGAATTTGTTGTTTCTGATTTAACTCTTCAGTTTATTTATTTACTATTGAATTTTCAGAAACTTTATTATCTTGTTGCTGTTTTTACATGACAGTATATTATTTTATACATTAATTGGTACTGAATTTTTGCGTTGCAAATTTTCGGCAAGGGCAGAAGGAACCAGTTCTGGAAGTACCACCAAACCCGCGACAGTGATGGCTATCGGCGGACATGGGGAACGTCCAGAAAAGTTCACCAGGAAAGATTTCAAGAGATAGCAACAAAAAATGCTATTCTACTTGACAACCCCAATTTGGCCGGCATTCTGAATGAAGACGCACCAGCGTTGATCGAAAATTCGAAAAAAGAAGTCGTGGCAGCGGTACACGCGTGGAAGCAGTCGGACTTTTTGGCTAAAAGCTATATTCTTAACGGTTTGGACAATTTATTGTATAGTGTGTATTGTGGTGCCAAAACCGTTAGGGAATTGTGGAATTATTTAGAAAAAAAGTACAAAACATAAGATGTCGGGGCCAAAAAGTTTGTAGTGGCTAGATTCCTGAAATATTTTATGGTAGACTCAAAAACTGTAATAAGTCAGGTTCAGTAATTGCGGGTGATACTCCATGAGATCCATGTTGAAGGGATGGTTCTAAGCGAATCATTCCAAGTCGCTTGTATAATTGAGAAGTTGCTTCCTTCATGGAAGGACTTCAAAAATTCTCTCAAGCATAAACGCAAGGAAATCAAGCTCCAGGAACTCATTGTGCGTTTGAGGATTAAGGATGAAAACCGCAAATCCGAACCCAAAACAGGAATTGTGCAAGCCAAAGCAAATGTAGTGGAAAAAGGGCCGAAAAAAAAGAAATGCTAAAGACATGGAATCCACCGATGCGGGTGACAAACCGTTTAAAGGGAAGTTCTTCAACTGCGGCAAAATGGGTCATCGTCGAAGCGAGTGTAAAAAGAAGCGCAAACCTCAAAAGAACAAAGACAAGACGTCCGAGGCCAACGTTGCTGAAGCAAAGTAGGATAATGGTATTTGCTTGCCAGCGGTCGTCTCGGAGGTGAACATAATTGGAAGCAACCCAAGGGAGTGGTGGGTCGACACCGGCACAACACGCCACATTTTCTCGGACAAATCAATGTTTACCAAATACGATGAGGTGAAAAATTGGGAAACGGTCTTCATGAGAAACTCCGCCTCGTCTACCGTTGAAGGACAAGGCACCGTCACTCTCAAAATGACCTCGGGAAAGATGCTCGTTCTCAACGATGTGCCCCACATGCCGAAGATTCGCAAGAATTTGGTTTCGGGATCCGTTTTAGTAAAGAAAGGATTCAAGCTTGTCTTCGAGTCCGATAAAATTGTACTAGTGAAAAATGAGTCGTATGTAGGCAGGGGATACCTTAGCGATGGTATGTTCAAGCTAAATGTAATGACTGTGACGCCAACTAAGGCTATGAATAAGAGCGTTAATTCTATTTACTTGTAGGAGTCTTCTAATCTATGGCATAGTAGATTAGGACATACAAATCTTGAATCCATTAGCAAGTTAATGTCTATGGAACATCTTCCTAGTGCAAAAATCGATAGATCCCACATATGCGAAACATGAGTTGAAGCAAAGCAAATAAAGAAACATTTCCGACCAATTGATGGGAAAGTGACATCCCCTCTTGAGTTAATCCATACGGATATATGAGATATAAAATATTCGCAAACAAGAGGAGGGAATAAATACTCCATTACCTTTGTAGATTATTGCACAGAATACTGCTACGTCTATCTTATTAGAAGCAAAGACGAAGCGATAGATATGTTCAAGCACTACAAAAATGAATTGGAAAATCAATTGATAGGAAAATTAAAATTGTGCGTAGTGATCGACGAGGTGAATATGAATCGCCACTTAAGAACATTTGTCTAGAAAGTGGGATTATTCATCAAACTACGACACCCGTATTCGCCACAACAAAATGGTGCTGCCGAGAGGGAAAATCAAACTTTAAAGGAATTGATGAATGTAGGTTTTACCTCAGAACTTGTTGGGGGAAGATCTGCTAACCGCTAACCTTATTCTTAATAGGATTCCTCGAAAAAGGCTTAGCAAAAATCCATATGAATTATGGAAGAGAAGAGCACCATCCTACGAATACCTCAAAGTGTGGGGGTGTCTCGCAAATGTAGCAATACCGGAACCTAAAAAGGTTAAGTTGGGACCGAAAACGTTCAACTGCGCTTTCATCGGTTATGCTCATAATAGTAATGCATATAGATTTCTGGTTGTAAATCATAAATTGAAGATATACACGAGAACACTATTTTTGAGTCTTGTTCGGCTATATTTTTTGAAGATGTATTTCCGTACAAAACTAGAAATGTGAAAAGTTCTAAACGAACTCGTGACTCCACGTCTGAACAGTCCGAAGAAGAGGTAGAACCTAGACGTAGCAAGCGGACCAAAATAGCAAATACCTTTGGACCGGATTTTCTTACCTATATGGTAGAAAATGAGCCTCAATCCTACAAGGAGGCTATGTCTATCAGTGAGGCGGCATGTGGGAAGGAAGCAGTAAATAGTGCAATTGAATCAATACTTCAAAATCACACATGAGAATTGGTGAATCTTCCATCGGGTTGCAAACCATTGGGTTGCAAATGGATTTTTAAGCGAAAGCTTAAAACCGATGGAACCGTCGAAAAATACAAGGCTCGCCTTGTAGCTAAGGGATACAAACAAAAGGAAGGCATCGATTATTTCGATACCTACTCACCAGTCACAAGGATTACATCCATTCGCATGCTTATAGCACTTGCCGCTATAAATAATCTTGAAATTCACCAAATGGATGTAAAGACTACTTTCCTGAATGGTGAATTGGATGAAGAGACTTGCATGGAACAACCTGAGTTTTCCACATTCCCGGACAAGAAAACAAGGTTTGTCGGTTAGTTAAATCTCTTTATGGGCTGAAACAGGCACCAACACAATGGCATGTCAAATTTGATAACGCAATGTTATCAAATGGATTTCATATAAATGAGTGACAAGTGTTTTTATTACAAAATCACTCGTGATGGTTATGTCATTGCTTGCTCATACGTCGATGATATGCTAATTATGGGAAGTAATAAGAATACCATCAATTCAACAAAGAAATTGTTGACAATAAAGTTTGACATGAAATATATGAGTATCGCTGATGTTATACTAGGGATGAAAATCACTAGAACATCAAATGGATACACACTATCCCAGTCACACTATGTTGGAAAGATACTTGTGAAATTCGACAAGAACGACGACAAGGAAGTTAAGACTCCGGTTGAGCTTAATCTACACCTCACCAAAAATCATGGGGCCAATGCAAGGCAAATCGAATATGCTCAAGTTATCAGAAGTCTAATGTATCTCATGAACTTCACCAGACCCGATATTGCTCAAGCAGTTGGCAAACTCGGTCGATTCACGAGCAATCCTAGTGCAAATCACTGGAAAGGATTGACTCGGGTGCTAAAGTATCTAAGACATACTTTAACATACGGACTGCATTATACTAGGTACCCATCCGTACTTGAAGAGTATAGTGATGCCAATTGGATTTCGGATATGAGGGATTCTAAATCCACAAGTGGGTATGTCTTTACCCTAGGAGGGGCAGCCGTGTCATCTAAGTCTTCTAAACAGACCTGCACTGCTAGATCCACAATGAAATCCGAATTCATTGCCTTGGATAAATCAGGAGAAGAAGCAGGATGACTTCGACAATTTTTAGAAGAACTTCCAATGTGGCCAAAACCAATGGCACCTATCTGCATCCACTGCGATAGTAAATCGGCCATTGGAAGGGCACAAAATAGTATCTATAATGGTAAGTGTAGACATATTCGTCGTAGACACAACACCATTAAATAATTTCTCTCAAATAGAATAATATCGACTGATTACGTGAAGTCTAAGGAGAACTTAGCAGACCCTCTAACAAATGGATTACCGAGAGAGCAAGTGTTTAGTTCATCGAGGAGAATGGGACTAAAGCCTATCTCACAGAGTTGCACATAGCGGAAACCCAATTTGAATGATTAGAGATCCCAATAACTAAGTTCAAACGGCCAACCTACCTATTGTGAAAATATTTATTCACTGAGGAAATTTAATTTCCTAACATATTCCTAGGGTGAACGTCGAGTGACACTTGCATTGGATAAGGTTAAGAGTTGAAGCTTTTAATGAGCTCATATCTTTGGAAAATACCAAGTGGGGTATGGCAAGATACTCTTTATGAGACTCACCTATATGAGTGGGAACTGGGGACCGGTTCTAGAAGAATGACGAGGCTAAATTCTCTAAGATCACTCATGAAACCAGGGTATAAGTGTTCCATGGCCAAAACGGGCACGACAATGAGAACCGTAAATGGAAGAATAATAACCGTGTGGGTACTAATGACTAATTATACGCCACGACAAGCAGTTGAAGCGAATCGCTACTGACAAGCCAGTATAGTCGTTGGTATTTCACTAAGAGAACGTTCAAAGTCTTCGACTACCTTCTTGATGCGATTATCGTTCGCGTGATGTCTCTCTCAATCCTTTTGATATTCCGGCTACTCGGCCAATTTTATCATTCATGTGGGGGATTGTTGAAAAATGTTGATTCACGTCGACTTTGGACCCGATTTGTGAATAATCGGGTTATCGATTCGTCGAGGTGAAAGTAGTTATGGAAACCTTATGTCGAGGTGATCGTCCTACTACTTTATTTCAACTCAAATCGAGTTCGGTTGAATGAAAAATTCATGGGTGAAGATGGCTACCTCAAGAGGTGAAGATTACTACTTCAAGTGGAAAAATTGATTCATCCCACATTGGAGGGAAGAACAAACTTGTTCAACATATGTAGTTCAATTTTGCACTATAGGGCACGCCCTTTGGGTGGTACACATTTTGTGGAGGTGGGAGGACCTAGATATGGTCCGAACCACAACACGCGCACGCGCCACCGTCAGTTCGGTCGACTCGGTCTCGGGCACGGGCCGGGCCGTGACGCGGTGTGATGTGCGCTTGGGACTTATTAAGAAATGACTTAATATTTTTGGGCCAGAAGAAACTCCTAAATAAAGTGTTCAGCCCGGAATTAATTCTTCATCAGTTAGTTTCTGTAACTGCTCTTTTTGGACAGTTGCAACCTTTTTTTCGTTCCCAACAAGTTCCAACTCTTCCCAACGGGTGTCTGTCTTCTTTTTAAAGAAGACACCTTCCTCTGTCTCTCTATTCCGAAAGCAACTACTCTTCCTTCTTCAAACAGAGAGATATCACACCACTTAACAGGTTTGAAGGGCACAATTCTAGACCGTACTTATGCTTACAGTGAGAGGCGATTATCCTGGGAGGCCTTCGCTCCGGATCAACGGTACCTATTAGGAGCGAATAAAGCCTTAAGATCATCGTATCTATGCACGAGATCGTCTCTATTTCACTGCAATTCTCCAGACTTTGTAAGTTTTTTTCTTTACTATTAATTTTTCGGGTCAGATTCTTGTACATGTTCCAACATGAACAACAAACCAATCGAGAATCGCTTGGTGTTAGGATTCTGTTATGGAGGATTGTAGGAATATTACATATGAAATTATTGTATGTAGTAGTTGTTGGTGCTATAAATTAACTAATCGGGTTGCTCATTTGCTGGCCACAAGGCGTTAGGTTTCAACGCGATGTACCATTGGGATGGGTGGGTTCCTGATTGGGCTATATATTGTATTACCTACGACAAATACCATTTAACCTTTTTTTAATGAAATCCTTTTCTTCAAAATAAATATCACTTTATTAATTTTGAAACACAAAGGGAACCGAACTTATCGACTCTGTCCAATTTAAGCCACGCTATTTCAATTTTTAAATCTCAAAATTCGTGTTTAAAAAAATAATTCATTTGTCCCACAAAAATTGTTCATTTTTGAAACATTAACATTTTTTAAGGGGACATTAATTCATTGCATATAATTTTAGATTTTACAGTGATAATGACATGATTGCCCCTCCTTTTTCTTTTCCAACACAACTATAATAATTTTTTATTGAATATTGTCGTCAACTTACCCATGTAAAACATTAAATGCATTTCCAAGGGACATCTCAAAATAAAAAATGAAATTTTTTGTGGATGGAGGGGGTTGACAATTTAACTAAAAATTCTAAAAGAAATGCAGAAAAAATTTATGGATTTAAAAGTACATGATAAGTTGCTAGAAAAGAATAGCGGGTTGATGAAATTCAATTAGAACGATTAGGTGTAGGTAGTCAATGGGTTGGGTCAGCCAAACTCGGACCAAAACCTCCACGCTAAAACTTGATGCGAAGAACCCAACCCAAACCGGACGCTCTTGGTGAATTGACGTCGAACTTGTGGCTTCTTTGGCTGATCTGCTGCCAAGAACGATATGAACTCGTCCCTCCTTTCTTTTCTTATTCTACAACACCTACTTCATTTTGTTTCTTCTCTTGATTCCTATTTTCCTTATTTAGTAAGTTTGTTTTACGGAAAAGGATAGTTCTACCTATAACCTCACTTTTAAGCCTACCAAGCCCATACCCCACTAACCCATTAATCCCCCAGCTACCTAGAGATTTACAAAAAGAGATAAAGAGAAAAGAGAAGAGAACAGTCGAGAGAGAAAGGAAGAGAAAGATAAAGGAAACATGCTGAGTCAGAATGTGTTCAATGTAGGATCCTGCACCGTTCTTATTGTTTATCAATTCAAGAATAAAATAACTCGCATCATGTAGTGCATTGTATAGAACTATTATAAATGATCACAGTCTCTTTATTTATATATTTTGTGATGCTAACCCATGTTCTTGTAGGAAATTCAACCTCCATGAATCGATCCCTGCATGAAATTGTCAGTAATCTCCAATATTTTGATCATTGGATTTCATGTATTTTTTTAGAAGTTTTGAGTCATTATGAGGTCCGATCATTGTAGCATCTATCCAAGTGTGTCTAAACTGTCAAACTTGTACAAGAGAAAAAGGACCAAATATTAGTACGCACTCTCTGGTGCGACTAGGACTAGCACAAAAACCAAAGTATGGCCGTGCACAGTCTAGGGCGGCCATGAGAGTTTCTCTTGCTCTTTTACCTTTTCTCTAATTGTTTTGACAGTTTCAATTAGTCAATTATTCTTCAGTAAAGATTCTTTAGAATTTATTCTTTGTCTTCCGAGTAAAGAGAGTTTAATTTGGATAAAATACATCGTTTATAAAAATAACATATTTAGTGATAAAGATCAGAATAAGCTGTATTTTCCTATTGAAAATCTATTACGTATTTAATTGGTTTTCTAATTAAATTTAATTAGAAGAGTTTCATCATAAATCAAATTGAATATAGTAATGATCTTTTCATGAGAAATTCAAATATTACTATACTACTGTTTATATATATTCGGGCCATAGTAAATTAATTAGACTTTATTTTATTTACGAAATATTATATTGAAGATTTAATTTGTATTGATCAAGAATATTTTCTTAATTATTTAAAAAAATATTTTGCAGCTTAATTTTTTTCTAAGTATATTAAAACTATTTTATTAAAAGATTATTTCTTTTATGATAATTACTTTATTTATAATTTAAAATTAAGACTTTTTTTATTTATTTTTAAAAGTCCATATTTAAATTAATTTTCTCTGGAACTCTCTTGTTTGGAAAACAAGTAATCTCATTATGTAATAGATGGTCAGGATTCAGAGAAAATTAATCTGAAAGCATTGTTAAGTCTAGAAATAACATGAGCCGGTGGGTATTATCTAGTACTCCTATAAGACTTCACTAAAAGTTAATAGCATTGAATATGTTGTTTTGCCCTTTAACTTAGACAAAGTAAACTACCAGATTTTCCAACTTTTTGTCAAAAGAATGTATAAATAACAAAAAATATGACAAATTAATAGAAAGAGAAAGAAATACAGCCAGGAAAGAGTGGGAAGACAAAATAAAAATTAAATATTGTGGTGGAATTGCAGACACGACGAAGAAGGAAGGAGAAGGTCTCAGGTTGTCGACGACAGACACCACACCACGGACGAGGACGACGGACACCGCATCGCCACCGAAGAGGACGACAGCCAGGCTGCCAGAGCAGACGGTGAGACTTCGCGACCAACACCGGGAATCAATATAGAATGTCACAATCTTGTGTCACCAATAATCTTTGGAGAACGCCGGATGTCGGAATCTATGAGATTTGAAACAATTACAGTTACTCTTGGGTCACCGAAATCTATGGAAAACGTAGGCAGCGGCGGTGATGGTGAATAACACCAACAATGATGATGTACGACGTCTCTCTTGACGTTTGTTTTATTATTTTTCAGTGTTTGTGTTAATCAAAGACGTTGATGACGGAAAATGGATTGTCTTCAGGCGGCGGCAGCAGGATTCTCTTCAGGAGCTCATGTTGTATAAGATGGTGAATATGAAGCAAGGGTAAATAATTATAAATTTGAAGAATGCACATGTGTGTTTTTTAGACTTACCCGTTCGTCGTATACTGTGTTCAAACCCATGATGCATGAACTTTTAAACACTTTACCACTTGAGCTAGCACCCATTTGCCACATGACTACTTTTGAAAAAGGAACAAAAAAAATGTTTTATAGAAAAAACCGATTTTGCAAAAAATGGACTTACAATTGTTGAAAGTGGGCTCAAGTGAGATTACCCATTATTAACAAGCCCAATAAATTATACTAATAAAACCCAATGTGGGCTTCAGTTTTAAGTTTCATGGATGATGATCTAATTAAACCCAGCTGCCTACATAAATCCAGTCCTGATCCGAACAATTTGTCTATTTTGTCAGGTCTAATGTTGAGATTACAACAATTCATGGTGGAAATAGATCCTCTAGCTGAAGAGATGAACCGTGTTCTAACGGAAGACCGATAGCCCCGGCAATATCTCAAAAACCCGATAGAATTATTGGTAAGTACTACTACCCCTGTTTCTTCTCTACATGTCCGGCTGGATCATAAGGCCAGTTAGGCAAAGGCCTAAGGCCTCAGAATCATTAAGGCATACTATATGTAAGCAATTAATTATTACACACTAGCATAGAATCTGTACATATTTTATTATAAAGAAAAAAGTAAAAAAAAAAACAAAAAAAAGATTACCTCGATTCACATGGAAAAGTAACAAATGATATTTTTTTAAAGGGATCAAATGAATATTCACTTTGTCATTTAATTTATCTGGAGAGATACTATCTTCGTTTCTTCTGCTTCCTCCTGTTTGATTTTTTCAACCCGTAACTGGGTCACTTTGACTCGGTGATTGAAGTAATTTTTTTTTAAAAAAATTTCCAGTGCTTTAGAGTTGTGTTTACTCAACAAGATCATACAAAGATTACCAAATTCTTGTATCGTTTTGCTAATCACATCACCGGATTAAAGTGACACAGTGAATAGTAATGAAAAATTATCGAGGTAGAAAAAGAAGAAACAAAGGTAGTATCAGGCACCTATGTGAGATGAATAATGATAATCTCCAATTTTTTACGAGCATTATAGTCTCACCTCTAAATGTCCGCATATTAATTTTACCATATGTCAAAATATAAATAATTTCTATGTTTTGAACAAAATTATTTTAGAATACATTCAAAATTGATCTGAATCAATGTTTGATTTTACATTGGTGAATTGATATAGGCCTCATTATGGAATTTTGCCTAACGAAAATTGATCAGAATCAATGTTTGGCTTTACATTGGTGAATTGATATAGGCCTCGTTACGGAATTTTACCTAAGGCCTCTAAAATTGTTGAGACGGCACTGCTTCTCTATCACACCGATTTGACTTTTTTCACTATTCAATGGGTCACTTTGACCCGGTAATTTGTGTAGCAAAACGATGTAACTTTTTGATAATTTTTTCATGGTGTCATAGAGTAAAATTTGCTCTATAACACGGTGAAAAATTATCAAAAAAATATCGTTTTGCTATCCAAATCACCCGGTCAAAGTGATCCAGATACATGTTAAAAAGTCAAACCGATGTGATAGAGAAGAAACGGAGGTGGTACTGAACATTGCCAGTTAAGTGGCTAGATACGTGACATTAGGGATGAAAACGGTTCGGTTTGGTCCGGTTTTGGCACCCATCCGAACCGAATCGCATGTAACGGTTTGGGCAAAACTCAAACCTAATCCAGACCGTTCATGGCTCCAAACCGAACTGAACCGTAAATGACCGGTTTGTTTCGGTTTTAAACCGCGGTTTCTGAAAATATATAATTTCATTTAAAATTTCTTAATAGTTAATTCAACAATCAAATGATTGTTAAAATTTCTATGTCAAACAATTAAAAAATAAAGTAGAAAACATTACATCATTTTTAAAACCATTTAATGGGTTCGGTTCGATTTTGAGGTACATACTGTATATGATATATGTGTAGAAGTTATCAAGTTTGGTAGTTCTATAACCTAATATGCTACATAAACGGTTCGGTTCGGTTTTTACGGTTTGTGATATCGCAAACCTAAACCGAACCGTATTATACGGTTTGAGTTTTTTGCAAACCTGAACCGAACCGTAATACCTTCCAAACCGAACCGAACCGAACCAAACCGCTCGGTTCGGCTCGGATTGCGGTTTTTCCGGTTTGAACTTGCATCCCTACGTGACATGTAAGTTTTTTTTTGATGAATGCAACAACTGTGCGCACTCGTTTTGCACAAAAGGTACTAGAAGATAAGAAAATATTCAGCACCACGGGGGTATGGGTGACGTGGCACCTAAAAGAGGCTAGTAGAGGTCTGTGGACTGATAACCCACCAGAGTGGGCTAGTATATAGATTTACAAAATGGTGTATTAGGCCAAGTCATGGGCTCCTGGCCCGTCAATGATTTGATCCAGTGTATTTCTAAAAGAAACACACTCAGGATGCGTATGAAATCAGTCTTTTAAATAGAGGACTTTCAGATAAATTTTGGGCAAAGTGTAACGGATAAATGTGTGATCTTCAACCGAATCACCTCTAGAAGTTTCTCTCAGAATCTTCTCTCTGGAACCTTCCACATTTTTCTGCCTCTTTCGACTCTGCCACCATCGTCACTGAATCACCTATATAAACCTCCTCTAATACTCGAACCTATTCACATCATCGTTAGCGAGTGATACCACAAAACCAGTGAATTATCTGCGATACCAAGAACAGTGAAATGGCTCTCAGGAAGGCCGCAGCGACAGCTATTTTTAACAAGCTTTCTACTCCTATTCGCTCTGTTTCGGCCATCCCTTCCGTTGGTCGATCGTTCAACACCAGCACTCAGATGACGAGCTACGACGACGACGACAGAGATCTTGAGGTCGATCGCCGCTCCGACCGCGCCGTCTCTCGCCGCGGTGACTCCGTCCCCAGCTTCTTCTCAGGTAGTCGCCATCTTAATCCTCGACACGTGTATTAGCTAGTTACGAATCTGCTCTAACCGTGTGAAATGGATTTAGTATTATTTTGGTTTTCAAACTCTCTAATTTAAAAACCTCTAATTGATTGCTCAATATGTAGCAGAGTCGGTGATTGATTTTGATTACCGCAAACCGTAATTGCTCCTATCTTTCGCAGAATTGGTTGTTTGCCTAACAAAATTAGTCGAGGCAGAAGTTGAATAGGGCCAAATTTGTCATTGTTTTTGTGATGTTTTGCAAGATACTGATGGACTCGTTGTTTGGTATTCCTGATTTTAATCCAAGTCTGCAAGTTTTGGCAATTTCATTTGTGACAGGCACAAAATTTTAAGCTGATAATTTGCAGCTTAAAATAATTTCTGAGCAAATATAGAATCTCTAAAATTGCGGTTTATGTAACTGAAAGTCTCTGGAATAATAATTGTGACGTGCTTTTGACATTATGATGATCATCCCAAATAGTTGACTAAAATGTTCTCTAAATTTTGTTAAATGGATCGAATTGATAATCCACGATTTAGTTAATACCAATATATCTTGATTTTCAGTTCAAGCAGGACTTTTTGTTTAGATTATTTTCAGTCGATTTTTCAGAAGATACCAAACCGCAAATTGCTCGCATTATTGGGCAATTTGATGTGATATTGTGATCTTTGGCAACCAAAGGAGGCTTAAATGTTTTATTTTTTGCAGATGTGTTTGATCCATTTTCTCCAACAAGGAGCCTGAGCCAGGTATTGAACCTAATGGACCAGCTGACAGAGAACCCCTTCCTGGCTGCTTCTCGAGGTTTAGGTTCTGGTTCCAGAAGGGGATGGAACGTGAAGGAGGATGAGAATGCACTGAATCTGAGGTTCGACATGCCTGGGCTTGACAAAGAAAATGTGAAGATATCAGTCGAGCAGAACACCTTGATAATCAAAGGGGAAGGTGAGAAGGAAACCGACGAGGATGAGTACGGGGCGAGGTACTCGAGCAGGCTTGACCTCCCTCCGAATCTGTACAAGACAGACGAAATCAAGGCGGAGATGAAGAATGGTGTTTTGAAGGTGACGGTTCCAAAGGTTAAGGAGGAAGAGAGGAAGGATGTGTTCCAGGTGAAGGTTGATTGACGAAATGGAGTGGAATGTAGTGAGGCAACGTCTTTGTTTTGTGCCGAGAATGATGGAATGTTAGGATCTGCAATAGTGTAGATGTTAAGTTGAGTAATTTTCCTGTGTCACTTTGGGAATAAGACTCATCGAGGTTTGTTCTTTTCCTACTTTGGTAATTGTTACCAGTAATAATTATTTTGGGTAAAAGACAATTTTCACCTCCGAGAATCTTCCTGTCATTGATCCGACAAGAAAGGTAGAATAATATTAGCACAAACATTACATGATCCAAACAAAAGAAGGGGAAGCAAACACCAAACAAAACAAAACCAACAAAGAGTGGGTTTGGTGTGAATTTTTTAGATTTTAATCAGAGAATGTGAAAAAATTCCGTGATACAAAACTTCAAGAAAAAAGACGTATGGGTTTGGTAAAAAAGTTGTCAAAAAGTGGTGTGACAGTTTTGTTGTTTAGTAAAAGTCACTATTATATTCTTTGTTCTATGTTTATTGAATTTCAGTGATGTGACAGTTTTGTTGTTTAGTGGGACATTATTGTCATTTTTCATGATGTGAGGTAAAGACACAAAATTTACCTAAATCCAACTTTTTTCTTCCACCTATTCTACACTACAGTTTGAAAATCTAAATGTCAAAATTCACTGAAAAAAGTTCATACCAAACTTTCGCAAAAAGTCCAAAAAGTAAAAAAGTTGATTTTTTGATTAAAATTCACAAAAAATGTCATACCAAACCCACCCAAAGTTCAACATAGGCTTCCTACACAAAACTAGTAACCAGACTTGGCTATTAACAATACTTAAGATGTCTTTACTAATATAAATATTATCACACAGCATCACTGAAACATAACCGAAATCCTGGCTAATCTGCTCCAAATCCTTCATCGTTCTCTTCCACATTTGCGGCCACTCCCGGGACTTCAGCTGACTCCTCTCCTTCACCTGTTGGATCAGATTGAAAACACATTTGTTAGAAATAATAACCTCAACATGAATGTAGTTCCTGGAGATCAAATAGATCATGATGTCATTCAACATATCAATGATGGCAGTTGGGGTATTCCTTCTGATATCAATAAATCATCATTCCACAATGCATGGCAAAGTCAGACACAACTCTTCCCCTTCTCTGATGCTTTTTCGACTAAATAACAATCCTAGAGTCTTGTGTTTGGCAATCATCTGTTTTAACATACAAAGTAGGGAAATTTGTTGGTAAAATCTCTCTTTCCCCTCTTGTTATTCAGCAAGCAATCTGCAAGGCATGGAAAACTTTGGGATCAGTTTGGATTGAAAAGAAAGTTGAAGTATATCTCTTCCATTTTCAAAACCCTAAGGATAAAGAGTTTTTTCTAAATGAATCTCTAATTTCCATTCATGGCCTATCCCTGATTTTCAAAGCAAGGCAAAATAATCAATCCCTTTCTGAAGTTGATTTTTCTAAAGCAGATTTATGGTTTCAAGTTCCAAACATACCTCTAGAGGGTTTTGATCGGGATACGGCTGAAAAATTGGGCAATTTAGCAGGTGACTTGATTGTGGTGGATTGGTCATTTGATAGGGTTAGAGCACTTCATGGTTTGCGTATCAAAGTCAGAGTTTCTCTGGATCAAGCCCTAACCCCAGGAGCCTACGTCAATGTCCCAGGAGAAGATGAAAAGAAATGGGTATTTTTCAGGTATGAAAGGATCTTTAAAATCTGTTACAGGTGTGGCTGTGTTGGACATGATAACAAAAGGTGTAGTACTAACCTGGTATAAGTCTTGGACAAGTTGGAAGCCAGATACCTGCAATCACACCACCTCTCCTCCTACCCCTTTTATGTGAATCCTCAGAGGAAAATGTTCACACACCTTCTCAAGCTCCACTCTAAGCATGGCCCCTATCGTACTATGAAGTTTGATACTAGCAAAACCCCCATTTATGAGTTTCTTGATGTTCCTACACTCCAAGATCCTAACCAAGGCCCCCCCTATCCCAATTAATCCTCAACTCTCTGATCACTCAACATCATCCACAGATTCTGCGAACTATTTTACCCCCCCTCTGAACCGTACCACAATGAGATCTCCAAAAAGCCAAGAGTTGAGAGTGACCCTCCTTTTATAGGAAATACATCCATGGTGGAAGATCATCAGTCAAAGACCCCCCAAATGCATCAGTCGCAGACAAAAACGGTTCCACTGGACTCACAAATGCATGCATGCTTCCCAAGAGGCACCATGAATGTCTCTGTTTCCCAACAGACGCAACCGGTTCATTTTCATGCCGATTGCTTCAATGACTTAGCATTAAACCAACGCATGCATTTGGGATTCCAAAGAGGTGATTCATTGTTCCAAGAACTCTGTAACCTACCCCCTATCTGCACTATAAATCCCTCATCTCTCTCTCAGAGTCAAGTTTCGCAGAATCCTACTACCTACCCTATTCCCTCCTCGATTCAGTCGCACTCTCTGTCCCAACCCACAATGGTGAGACAACTCCCAACAACCTTCAAAAAACTTGACCATACAAGCTTTGCTATAAGAGCCCCTGATTTCTCTCCCACAGTGACCACTGAACCAGACTCAGAAAAGATTCAGAGAAGGCAAGATCTGGCCGAAATAGATAAGATGTTGAAAGAGAGTGGTCCTTCCGTGCCAAAGAAATCAAGAGGAAAGAGGACTGTAGGGAAGAAGATGCCAGGGGTAGAGAAGAAACTGATCGCCAAAAAGGTCACAGAGAAAGCCACGGAGAAAGCCAAAGGAAAGATGTCAGTCAAGGCGAAACCACTCCAAATTCAGGCTCTCAAGAAGACGATAAAGCCAAAAGAGGCAGTAGAGCAACAGACAGTTGATCCCAAGGGAAAGGGTAAGAAGCAGAGGACATCTTCCAAGCCAGAGCCTAACAAAGGTACTTTGAATTTTTATGATTCCATTATGCAAATCAATTTTAACCCCTTTTCTGGAAATTTTTTTAAGTTTAAGTTCAAAAAACGTTGTAGACCTTTGAATGACCAGTTTCTGATTCAATCCTTTTCTGTAAAAAAACCTAAAGTGGGCTTTGGGGTGGTTGTGCCAGAACAACCCCCAAGAGAGCCATGAGTCTTCTTTGTTGGAATTGCAGGGGTCTGGGTCAGGACTCTGCAATTCGTGAGGTCTTTTCCCTGACCCGTCGTTACAAACCTCAGACCATTTTCCTATCTGAAACTAAACAGTCTTCCTCTTTTATCAATCGAAAGTTTAGAAAATTAGGTTTCCAAAATCAGTTCTCTGTTGATCCAGTTGGATCTAGTGGGGGATTATGGTGTGCATGGCACTTTCATGCTTTCACTATATCCCCCAAATGGTCATCTAGTAATCTCATTCTTCTGGAACTTAATCATAACCCTTCCTCCTCTCAATCCTGCTTTATTGGTCTAGTGTATGGTCACCCCAACTTTGACAAAAGAAAAGAAATTTGGAAGCAATTCAATGAAATTTTACCTTTTACTAGCCCTCTCCTTATTATTGGTGATTTTAATCAAGTCCTGTTTCCTCATGATAAATCAGGGCCCTGTGCTTCTGTTATCAGAGGAGCTAATCAACTTTTAAACCATCTTAACCATTGGGGGCTGTTTGAAGTAAAGAATATAGGCCCCTGGTTTACTTGGTCGAATTGTAGGTTTAGCTCTATTCCCACTTTTGAACGATTAGATAGAGCTTGGTGTAATTTTGAGTTCCTTTCTCTCTTCCCTTGTATTACCTTACACAACTTGGGTATTGGAGTTTCTGATCACTCCCCTATCGTCCTCAAACTCCAAGACTCTGCCTTCATTCGTGTTAATCCGCCAAAAAGGTTTGAGATATGGTGGCTTAAGAACCCAGAAACTAAAGACCTCTTGCACTATATTTGGAGACTTCCTATTAGGGGCTCTCCATGCTTCAGAGTGGTTAAGCTACTTTCTATAACGTTAAGGGCTTTTAGATCTTGGGCTAGGGCCAAACCTTCTTTAGTTAACCAAATAGCTATGGCCAAAGCCAACATTGCCCACTACCAGGCCTTACTTCCTGACCCTATTGCTGCATCTAACTTTGTAGCCAACCACAAGCATCTCCATGATCTTCTTAACTCTGAGGAGATCTACTGAGCTCATAGAGCTCGCTGCAAATGGCTCCAAGAAGGCAGCAAGAACACAAAATTCTTTCATGCTTATACTAAAATGAGGAAGAATTTTAATTCAATACACAATATCAAACTCTCTGATGGCACTTCAATCTCTGACCAGCCTTCCATCATGAAAATTTTCTTGGATCATTACTCTAATATTTATTCTCAACCTTCCCCAACAGTTTCAGAGCTGACACAACAAAATGATGGTCTATTTTCCTTCTCCCTCCTCTTTAATATCACAAAAACACTCAATCTTGACTAGCAAAATTTTCTTTCTAATCCATTTTCTGCTTCTGAGGTATCTAATGCAGTCTTTAGTATGTCACCCCTCAAGGCACCTAGACCAGATGGTTTTCAACCAGCCTTCTTCCAGCAAAATTGGTCTCTTCTTTCCACATCAATCACTTCAGCTGTTCTTTCCTTTTTAAATTCAGGGTTTATGCTTAGAGAACTGAATAGAACTCACATTATCTTTATCCCTAAAACTAAAAATCCCCAATCAGTGACAGACTTTAGACCAATAAGCTTATGCAATGTTTTATATCGTATTATTGCAAAAGTCTTAGCTAATAGGCTCAAGCAAGTCCTTCCTTCCCTAATTTCTGTCAATCAAAATGGCTTCATACCAAATAGACTCATCCAAGATAATATCCTTATTGGCCAAGACCTAGTGCACACCATTCACAAAGCCAAATCTGCACATCAACCAAAATTAGGGGCTCTTAAGTTGGACATCTCTAAAGCCTTTGATAGAGTGAGATGGGACTTCCTTGAGCAAGTGATGTTCCAAATGCACTTCCCCCCTCACTTCTCCAGGCTTATTATGCAGTGTGTCTCCACTGTAACTTACTCACTAATCATCAATGGTTCTCAGTCCAACTCTTTCTCCCCCCACAGGGGATTAAGACAAGGAGATCCATTATCTCCTTTCCTTTTTGCTCTTTGTGCTGAGGCTCTTTCTAGTTCCCTCCAAATGGCTGAATCTGACAATTTAATTCAAGGAATTCCATTTACTAGGGGTAAAACTATTTCTCATCTTCAATTTGCTGATGATACCCTGTTGTTCTTCCAAATCCATCCTAATACAAGTGCAAATATTAGGACTCTTCTTGACACTTATGCTACTGAATCAGGTCAAGCTATCAATCTTGATAAATCCTCTCTAGTTTTTAGCCCTAACTATTCTGATTCTGATAAACTGCAGTTTTCAACCAGTTTAGGCTTACAGCCGCAGGAATCTATAGGCAAATACCTAGGTGTTCTTCTAGATAAGCAGGGGACCAACAAACAACTAATTAAATCTACTATCCTCAAAATTAATGAAAAGTGTGCTGGCTGGCAGAGTCTGCTCCTAAACCCTTTTGGTAGAGGCACCTTGATTAATTCTGTCCTCAACAGCTTCCTAGTTTACCCTATGTCTATTTGTATCTTCCCTAAGAAAGATTGTGATCACATCCAAGCCATATTCTCAAGATTTTTCTGGGCTCGCTCTACCTCTAAAAGATGTATTCATTGGCTCTCTTGGGACTTTCTCTGTAACAAAACTCAGAGAGGGGGATTGGGGTTCAAAAACTTACAGTGTTTTAATAATGCTCTAATAGCCAAAAACTGTTGGAAGCTTGTCAAGGATTCAAAAAGTTTTTTCAGTTCTTATTTTATTCCAAAATACTGTAAAAGGAAACATTTTTTGGCTACTAGAACTACCACCACAGCTTCCTGTGCTTGGAAAAACATCTGCAAGGGAAGAACTACCCTTTCCCTGGGCTTGCAATGGAAAGTGGCCAAGGGTCAGTCTCTGATGGTAAGAAGTAGTGGTTGGATTCCAGATGTTCCAGGGGATTCTATTGAGGAGTGTTTGAGACAAACGGATCCAAATAACAGTTACAAAAAGGTGGAGCAGTTAGTTGCACAAAATGGACAAAGTTGGAACAAAAACCTTGTGGACAGACTCTTCCTACCCTGGCTTAGTAATAGAATTCAGAGTATTCCTCTAGGTTTTAATGATGATCATGACACCCCTTATTGGAAGCTTACCTCCAATGGAGTCTATTCTGTCAAAACAGCCTATCTTCACCAAAACTGTAATAACTCCTCCCCAAACTTATCTGGCAATCGTATCCAATTCCGTTCTATCTCCTCTGAATTTCATTGGAAAAATCTCTGGAAATCTGGCCTCCCTGCTAATCTTATGCATCTCCTTTGGCGCATTTGTACTAATTCTTTACCTTGTCTAGATAATCTACACTTTAGAATTCCTTCTGTTAATCCCTCTTGTACCAGATGTAATCTTAATCTAGCTGAAACCTCTCAACACATTTTCCTTCATTGTTCTGTGGCTCAACAGCTTTGGGAGAGAGCCCCCATTCATATCACTTATAAGCCTAATACTAATACTAGTAATTTTCAACAGTGGATTCTTAGTTGGTTAAAGAGAAAGAAAGCTAGGTGCTCCATTCAAAATTGGCATTGGATCCCAGCTATTATTTGGATTCTTTGGATTTCTAGAAATAAGAAATTATTTGATCAACACAACTCCTCTGTAGACCAAATGTATTATCAAGATGAAGCTTTAGCTGCATTCCTTGTCATTTGCTAACCTCTTAGTTTCATTCAGCTGCTAACAATTGGGTGGAAGTTGAAGTTCAGAAAGGTAACATCTCATGGAAGGCAGGGCCAGTTCACATTGAGCCACAGTTCACTCCAGTGGCGCCTCAAGCTTTAATGGAAGTCTCAGATGCTTTTCCTCTAGCAATACTGCCCCCAGTATTTATGTCCCATGCAAAAGATCCTGCTTGCAAGGAAGAGAGTTCAGCTCTTGTCTCCTCCTCTGCTCATGGCTCCTCTGGTGATCAAGCTAATGTTGGGAATGTTGTGGTTGCTGATGCAAGAGTTCTCCATGAAGGTGTTGGTGGTGATCTTCCTCCTCTTCCAGATAATGAATTGATGTCTGTTGTAATCCCCTTCATTGATGCTTAGGAGGTTGCCTGGAGTTGTCTTCTTCTGAGTTGGCGTATTATGGTGGTAGTTTGGTCCTTTTGATATCCTTTCAGAACTTGTTAGTCTTTTGTTAATCTTTTGTTAATCTTTTGAACAATGGTTTGTTTTTGGTAGGTTGTATGGTGGTCTGTTTGTTTTGCACGGTTTGCTTTGAGGGTTAGAGCTACGTTCTAGTTGTAGCCTTGGTGTTTTGGGATTTGGTGTTAAGGTAGATATCTATTTGGCTATCTATTTGGCAAACTTCTAAGTGTATTTTCGCTATGTATTAATGAAGTTCTCTTTGCTCCGCAAAAAAACATACAAAGTACTTCGATTTTCCTTTAGTGAAGTAACGAAAGGAGCATAAACATGATTGTTCCAAGCCTCCAAGAATTGATTCGTAAGGATTTTTTACTTTGTAAATTGGAGATTGAACCTCTCTGTCCTGATCCTCCTCCTTCTTACCAAAGACAATAGAATTTCTAGACAGCCAGATAGTCCATGTGATGCACAAATTCAGCAAAGGTTTAAAGGAATTGCATGCCCACTTGTGTGTTTTAAAGTGTCATGCAGAAGCTGAGAAAAAGAGCAAGGAGAGGTAATTCTGACAGGAGACAAGGACCAAAGAATCTTAGCCAAGGTACAATCAAAGAAAAGAAGATCAATGGTCTCTAGCTGAGTTTTACAGTGACTACAGAGGTTACTATGGTTCTTGAAAATCTTGTGAATTTTTTCATTAGTTGGAAGCTTTTGTATGGTAGCCTGGCAAAGGAAAAAGAGAATTTTGTAAGAAAGTTTCCAGAACTGCTTCCATGGAAAATTAAGGATGATCCCCCTCCACCCTAAGTCATCTTGCTTCATAAGATTGTTGCACAACTCATCTTTCAACATCCATTTATAAGCAGCTGCAGTAGTGAGTTGCCCATATAGGGAGCCTTCCCAAATACGCTCATCTGGTTGCTCAAAGCGGGTCAAAGGAATAGTGGTTATTTGCTTTTGAGTCCACTCAGGGAGATGTCTAATTTTATCCAAATTCCACAACCTTTTCCCACTCCCATCAACCCTTATCCAATCACTAACCTTAACATCCCTGGTCTCACCATCCATCAGGGAGGAAAGAGCAGGAGTATCAGGGATCCATCTATCATTGTATGCAGAGATATTTTCTCCTGTTCCCACAGTCCATGAAATCCCCCTAGTAATTATATATTTTACTGAAGAAATACTTTTCCAAACCAAAGAAGGGTTGTGATCAGTTTTTCTAGTGAGGAAGTCCTTTATTTTTCAGTACCTAGAGGAAAAGTAAGTAGATAGAAGACTGGATTTTGCAGTGGCAACCTTCCAGGCCTGCTTAGCTAAGAAAACTTTGTTCAGCAGGCCAAAAGACTTAAGGTTAAGACCCCCCATATATTTGGCCTACACATCTGCTACCAGGAGATCCAGTGCATAGGTCTCTTGTCCTTGAATTTCCTCCAAATGAAAGCAGACAAGGTTTGTTCTAATCTTTTTAATACTGGACTGAGGAAATGTAAAACTAGAGAGATGTTAAATAAGAAGGATAGTGAGGGTAGAACGTACTAAAGTGATTCTAGCAGCTCTGTTAAGGCAACATCCCACTCAACCTGCACATCTATTTTGAACTTTCTCTAGAGTTTGGTTAGTGATTTCTTCAGCACTCAGCCCCATGCTCAGAGGAAGACCCAAATACTTCCCAAGGCTATCATGAAGGCTAATATAGAGGTGATTAGCAATAATAATTTTCAGATGAAATGAGCAATTGGGGCTAACTGTCAGGATAGATTTAGAGAAGTTTATCTCCTGTCCTGATTGAAAACAATACTCATAAAAGATTCTTTTCAATTGCTGAAAAAATTGGTTATACTTGTAAAGAAGAATATAGAGTCATCAGCAAACTGCATATGAGTAATAGAAGGACCATTCCTAGAGTGATGAATGGCTTTAATGAGGTTACTCTCCTCTGCCCTAACCAAAGCCCAAGACAGTGCTTCATCAGTAAGAATAAGGAGGAAGGGAGAAAGAGGATCTCCTTGTCTCAGGACAAAAGTAGGCCTAAAGTATTCAGAGATGGATCCATTGACACTGATGGCTAGAGAGGTAGTGGCAATACACCCCATGACAAGCCTAATAAAGGAGGAGGGAAAATTAAACTTTACCAAAGTATCATGCAGGAAATCCCACCTAACTCTATCAAAAAGCTTTAGACATATCAACCTTGATACATCCAAAAGCCTCCTCACCCACCTTCTTTTTTCCCAGAATAAAACGGAGAAGATCAGAAGGTATGGCAGTGTCATCCTGAATTAATCTCCCTGAGATGAAGCCAGATTGGTTCCACCTTACAATGTCGGGGAGGATAGCTTTCATTCTATTTGCTAACACTTTGGCTATAATCCTATAAAGCACATTGGTTAAACTAATAGGTTTGTAGTCCTGCATTGTGCTAGGGTTATTTCCTTTAGGAATTAAGACAACTATTGTTCTGTTTGTTTCTCTTAGCATATAGCCTGAGTTCAGGTATGATAACACTGCTTTCATGACATAACCATTTATAATGGGCCAGAAGCTTTGAAAAAAGATAGGAGGAATCCCATCAGGGCCAGAGGCTTTCAAGGGGCTCATGCTAAAAACAGCCTTATGGACCTCCTAAGTCCTGAAAGGTCTCTGAAGAAGATCAATGTGATGGGGAGACAGAGAGTTTCCAATATGATTAAGAATTGGAAATGAAGTTCTAGTATCCCCTCTTGGCTTAGGAATAAAGATCTCTTTGAAGTAATTAGCGAAAGCTACTCTGATGTCCTCCTTATTTAATAAGGTACTACCTTGGTCAGTTTTTATAGCCCAGATATGATTTATACTTCTTCTGATTTTTGTGGAAGTGTGGAAAAATTTGGTGTTTCTATCACCATAGCTAAGCCAATTACAGTGAGCTCTTTGTGCCCAAAACATTTCATTTTGAAAGAGGAGTTGTTCCAAATGATTCTTGGACCTAAAAAAATTGACCATAGCATTATATGGAAATTATTCCATATAAAATCCATTCTTCCTTGGTTTCTTCTCATTTGTTCACCCACCTCATCTCTTTTTTCTCCTCATCTCTCTCCTTCCCAACCTTATATCTCACCCACCTTCCCCACACTTCTCCCCTTCTGTTCATCTCCATCATCTAATATCATCAACCACCATCAAACCAAACCCTCCACCATTGTCTCCACACCATAACCCAGCCACCGTCCCCTCCTTCGACCCAACCCAGCCGCAACTCTCTCCTTATCCGTTCTCTAAACTTGTCCATCGGGAGTAGTAAATTTATTATTCTTATCTTTAAAGGGATTCCGAAACGAATTGAGTGACGGGGTTTACAAATCAGTTGATTATTTTTACAATTAGGGCTTTACAAATTACTTGATTTCGTTAGTTACATAAAGATGTTAATATCTTTCTTGGTGTTCTTAATGATATGTAAAGGAAGGATGTATATAGTTCCTTAGCTATTTTTAAAGGGTATATGAATTTGTATAGGGTATATGAATTTGATAACTTGGTAGAGTGTATCATTGCAGTTTGGTGCCATTATTTGGATTCCTTTTTTTCTCTACTTCCATTAGATTAGTAATTTCAAATGCTCAATTTATGGGTTTGAAGTTTTGTTCTTTGAGAAGATGGACGAAGAAGATGAAGAAATAAGATGAAAAGTTGGACGATTAGAGAAATTTGAGAAGGAGCAAATGTTTCCATCAAATGTTGGTGGTTTTTGTTTGTTTTGTTGTTCTGTTAGTGGTGGAGCTTTTGTGATGGTGGTGGTGTTGCTGGTGGGGAATTGGTTGTAGTGGAGGTGGTGGTCAAGAACACCAAGAAATGATGAACACAATAATAAAAACAATAAGGGTGGTATTGGTCCACAATTAGTACCTTGCAAGGCTATAATGGTCACAAAAAGTCAGTTTGGGCACCCCTCCTCCCCCACCTAACAAATTGTAACAGAAGGGTGTTATCTGTCCACTTTCCTAACTCAGCAGGGGGCATATTGTCTTTGACATCGGGGTAGCTGTATTTCCCCATAAGGAAGGGGGTATTTGTATTTTTTTCATAATAAATTGGTAAAAATCATTGGGTGTATGACATAAACTAAAAATGGTAATAGACACGCAAAATGAAAATTTTGCCCTAGTTGATTACCAGAATTTACAACACATATTATTAAAAGAAAAAAGTATTAAATCTCTCTCTCTCATCCTGTTTTCCCCTCTTCTCCTTTGTCACACGGCTACTGCTGCTTTCTTCCTCTCTTTTTGTCTCTCTTAATAGACTTCTTAAGCATACATGAAATTTGAAAAAGGTTCAAACGGCGCTGTAAGTTCAGCTTGTTTCAAAGGCTTGAGACAGAAGGCCTTGAAACAGGTTTTAAAGGTATACACAATGCAGTATACAGCATGAACTTAGGGGGAGCTTTTGATTCTAACCTCACTCATGATCCCCTATGCTTGATTATGTGTTATTTGGTAATGAAAGACAAACCATTTTGATACTCTAGAATATGGCTAATTTATTTGATTGAATAAGTTTTTGCAGGGATAAGTAATTACCTATTGTTGTAACAGAACTCCTGTTTCAGAGCTCTGATACCAGTTTGTTATGACAAACTGAACAATGAACGAATAAATAAGAACACTTGTATTTTACGTGGTTCGCTATAAAAGTATTTTCTAACTACCACCACGGAGGAAAAACACCATTTATTCACTTAAGAGGAACAAGACTACAAGAATGTTCTTGCATGCCTAATAGTGTGACTACTAGGGTCTTTATATAGTGCTAGGAAAATCTCTAAAGTTTCCAAATCTGATTTGGAAACAAACTTGTTTCCTAACTACTCCTCCACCGCCTTTGACTTCCAATGTTTACTAATTAAAGTTGGAAACAAAGATTTTGGCCGCGTTTGACCAATTTAAGGAACCAACTCAACAAATCTTCACCTTGAGTTGAATTGTCTCGTCAACAGCAGCTGCTCCTCTTCTCGTAAATAAAGCTACGTCTTATCCGCACCCAATGTCTCTCGTCACAGAGACTCACTGGACCCACACCGGGTCCGACATGGCCCGAAGGGCCTCACTGGCTCAAGATGTCTAGCAATTCCATACAATGCTAGAACTTGCTCTCCGGAATAGGCTTGGTGAACATATCTGCGGTGTTGTCAGCAGTCCCCACCTTCATCACCTTGATCTTGCTTTCACTTCTCAGAAAATGATACCTAACGTCAATATGCTTCGATCTTTCATGATGAACCCGGTCCTTAGTCAAACACATTGCACTCAAGCTGTCACAGTAGACTATCGCCTGATCTTGAAGTAGCCCTAGATCATTGACCATTCCCTTAAGCCAAATTGCATCCTTTGCTGCTTCCGTTAGAGCCATATACTCCGTCTCCGTGGTGGATAAATTCACCGTCGGCTGTAGCGTAGCCTTCTAACTCACAATAGATGCTCTTAGAGAAAATACATATCTTGTCATTGATCTTATAATATCAATATTCCCTGCATAGTCTGCATCCGAGAAACCAGCTACCAAGATGTTTTCACTAGTCCCATAACATAGGTCAATTTCTGACGTACCTTTAAGGTACCTGAATATGCGCTTCACCGCATGCTAATGGTCCCTACCCGGATGAGCCATAAACGACTAACCACACTAACAGCGAATGCTATGTCCGGTTGAGTGCATACCATAGCATACATGAGACTTCCAACTGCGCTAGCATATGAAACCTTGGACATGTACTCCTCCTCCTTGGTCTGAACGATGTACATTCCCAGCTTGCTGTTAGTTGCCATAGGAGTATCTATAGCTTTACCTGATAACATCCCGAATCTTGCCAAGACCTTCTTGATGTATCCCTGCTGTGACAAGAAAAGATTTTCTTCTTCCTATCTCTATAGATCTCAACTCCCAATATCTTTCGAGCAGCCCCTGGATCCTTCATATCGAATTCCGCGCTAAGGTACCTCTTCAGTTCTCTAATTTCCTTGATATACCGAGTTGCAATTAGAATATCATCCACATATAGAACTAGGTAAATACATGATCCACCATGCAACTCTTTGTGAGACACGCAGCAATCATACTCGCACTTGTGGTAACCAATCTTCAACAGGAAGCTGTCAAACCTCTTGTACCATTTCTTTGACGACTGCTTAAGTCCATAGAGAGATCTCTTCAGCTTGCACACGTTTTCTTCTTTTCCAGGAACTTGGAACCCCTCCGATTGGCTCATGTATATTTCTTCCTCCAACTCTCCGTGCAGGAAAGCTGTCTTGACATCCAATTGCTCAAGTTCTAGGTCGTGGTGTGCCACCATCGCTAGTAGAACCCTGATCGAAGTATGTCTGACCACGGGTGATAAGATCTCGTTTTAGTCAACTCCTTCTTTCTGACTGAACCCTCTTTCAACTAGCCTTGCTTTATACTTGACGCCCTCCCCAGCTGTAGTTCCTTCCTTTCTTCTGAAGCAACTGACTATCTTCCTTCCCGCAGGCAATTTATTAAGCTCCCAAGTTGAGTTCTTGGTAAGAGACTCCATCTCTTCTCCCATCGCGATAATCCACTGTGCTGACTCATAACTAGATATAGTGGCCTTGTAGGTGGACGGCTCATCCTCCACCTCCTCCGCTACCTGTAGTGCATATCCCACCATACCATCATCCCTGTATCTCGCTAGAGGATTTTATGAATCTTCTTGGTCTTCCTTCAGCAATACTATGATGAACTGGTTCCTCTAGTATAGACGCATATCACTATCAGACTCTTGTGCTTCTTCCTCTTCGGCTTCCGGCGGCGGTATAGGGATTTCGGAGTCCTTAGGATCAATAGAATCCGACTCTCCCTCCACCTTCTTCTCTGCATCTCCAAGCTCCATCTCCACAGAATTCTCCAACATAGGACTCTCATCAAAGACTACACTTCTGCCAAGTATAATCTTGTTGTCTGCCCATATCTTGTATCCCTTCACACATGTTCTGAAACCCACAAATACTCCCTTCTTAGCTCTTGGTTCTAGTTTGCCATCATCAACGTGATAATAGGCAACACAACCAAAAGCTCTCAAATTCGAGTAATCCATTGCTCTATCAGACAAGACTTCCATAGGAATCTTACATCCTATACTTGTGTGCGGGCTACGATTTATGAGATAGCATGCCATGGAAACTGCCTCTCCCCAAAAGCGTCTAGAAAGACCTGCATTTGAAAGCATGCACCTTGCTTTCGCTAAAAGTGTCTGATTCATTCTCTCGGCTACACTGTTCTGATGCGGTGTGTGCCGAACGGTGCGATGGCGTGCTATTCCCTGATCCTTGCAAAATCCATCAAACTCTGATGAGCAAAACTCTAAGCCATTGTTCGTGCGCAACCTATTCACCTTCTTTCCCACCTGATTATCAACTAGTGTCTTCCACTCCTTGAATCTTGCGAAGACTTCACTCTTGTGCTTCATTAAGAATATCCGAGTCATCCTGGAATAGTCGTTTATGATGCTGAGAAAGTACATGTACCCGCCTATCGCCTCAACCCAAGATGGACCCCAGCAATCCGAATGGATATAATCAAGAGCACCTTTCATTATGTGAACCGCCTTAGGGAACTTTCTACGCTGTAGGTTCCCATACACGCAGTGTTCACAAAAACCTAGGCTCTTGGGCGCATGCTCGGTGAGATATCCCTTCTTGTGAAATTCCTGCATTCCATTTTCACTCATATGACCGAGCCTCATATGCCAAAGCTTAGTTAGATCAGCTTCCTTAATCTCGGCTGAGACGACTTCAGCAGAACCTGTGATCGTCGAACCTTGCAAAATGTACAAATTCCCGCTCTTGACTCCCTTGAGAATCACCTTAGAACTCTTGAAGACTTGTATATCTCCACCTTCACCTTTGAAACTGTATCCCTTGCTGTTGAGTAGACTCAAGGAGATCATATTCTTCTTAATAAGTGGTACATGCCTGACTTGCTCCAAAGTACATAACTTCCCCTCATCCGTCTTTAATATAACTGAGCCGCTCCCAATCACCTTACAGATGGAACCGTTTTCCATGTAGACAGACCCACCATCCGTTTGGTTGTATGTCGAGAATAGCTCCCTGTTAGAGCAAATATGATAGGAAGCTCTGGAATCAAGGACCAACGCATCCTGAGAGTGTGTGACAACATCCACAATTAGAACGTAATCATCCTCAGACGAGTTACCTTGTTCTGCTACGGGCGCGGATCCATTCTGCCCCTGTTGACCTCGTTTTGGGCAATCTCTCTTCCATTGCCCATTTTCCTTGCACTAAGCACATACATCCTTGGGAACTTAGAACCATAAACTGGTTTCTCTTGTTCTTCTTAACCTTCTTGCTTCGTCCGTTGCCATTAGTCCGGAAGCATGGTCCTCTGTACCTGTGGCTGCACCCTTATGGTGCAGTTCCCTAGCATGGCGCGTCGATCTGATGGAGGTAACGAGATCAATAACAAAAGTGCAGGATCCTCATCGCCCACATTCTCGCCAATATTACGCAAATCTAAGAGAATCGTGTTTAACTGATTAAGGTGAACATTGAGAGCCGTACCTTTGAGCATCCGCAAAGTGATGAGCCTTTGCTTTAGCATCAACTTGCTAGTGAGACTCTTCGTCATGTAGAGACTCTCCAACTTGAGCCATAGCTTTGCTGCTTCCTTCTGATCTGCGAGATCGTTGATCACGTCATCTTATAAGCACAGCATAATGTTTGAATGTGTCTTCTCCTCCATTTCCTTGAACTCCGTTGATGCAACATTCATGCCTCCCTTGTCTGCAGTCAAAGGTGCCCATATGCCTTGCGATTTGAGCAAGCCTCCATCTTTTTCTTCCTCAGACGGAAGTTGTTCCCTCCTGTGAACCTGTTGATCTTCAACATCGATCCGGACATTATTCTTGGTGCATCTTGAACCCTAGTGGCGTGCTCCACCTAGATCGCAAAACCCTAGCTTTGATTTCACCAAGCTGTGAAACCCTATATTTGCTCCGCCTTGATCTTGAAACACGTCGAAACCCGAGCTCTGATACCAGTTTGTTGAAACAGAACTCCTATTTCAGAGCTCTGATACCAGTTTGTTATGACAAACCACCTCACGAACAATGAATGAATAAAGAAGAACACGAGTACTTTATGTGGTTCGCTAGCAAAATATTTGCTAACTACCTCCACGGCGGAAAAGCACCCTTTATTCACTTAAGAGGAACAAGACTACAAGAATGTTTTTGCATGCCTAATAGTGTGACTACTAGGTTCTTTATATAGTGCTAGGAAAATACCTAAAGTTTCCAAATTTGATTTGGAAAAAAACTTGTTTCCTAACTAATCCTCCACAGCCTTTGACTTCCAATGTTTCCTAATCAAAGTTGGAAACAAAGAGTTTGGCCGCCTTTGACCAATTCAAGGCAGCAACTCAACACCTATTTTGCAGGGACTATTTTTAAAACTTTGTTCTTGCAGAAAAGGAAAGTGGGTTGACATATTGATTTTGTGATTGTGAAACCTGCATGTACCTTCCTAACAGAACCAGCTACAAGATCAAGTCAATATCTTTGAAGATACTGAGCAACTAGCCGTTGAGAAGAGTTGTTAGGCAAGTCAAGATATGGTGTCGATTTTCAGGGAAGTTTGTTTTGAAAAGATCCTGAAAGATCTGCAATTCATGCTAGCTGCATAAGAGGGAATGACTGAAGAAATTGAAGCAGAGGACGGACTCAGAAATACTCAGACATTCTCAGGATTGACAAGCTACACAGGAGGAGATTCATTTCACTCAATCCACTCATTAGAAGATCACTGCACATTCAACTGCTTCATCATTTATCAATGTTCTTTCGGATCTATACTTGTATATCATTTAGATAATACTTCAAACATCTTATTATCGTGAGTTGTTCAAGTGAACACTAGATAATTCTTGTGCAATCAGTTAGCTAGAGCAGATACTAGATATGTTAGTGAGAACCACAAGCTGTAACAGAGTAAGGGAACTCTCTGTGCTTGAGATCTAGGGCTTAACTTTTTATTAATAAGAATTGAGTTGACAATCCTGCAGGGATCGAGTCCCTGAGGTAGAGACGTAGGTCCAAGTGGACTGGACTCTATATATCTCTGTGTCTCTTGCATTTATCTTACTGTTCTATACTTATCCTATTTGCTGCACAAAACATGTTTTCAGTTCAAGGGCTTGAAAGCCATTTCAAGGCCTTGAAGACTATCAACATTCTTCCGACTATCTGTTTCGATTCCAAGGACTTTAAATTCATTTCAAGGCCTTTAAATATTCACTGCTTGCCACAAATTTTTGTGAAACCACTCTTTTAGCATAAGTTTCTTTACTATATTCAACCCCCTTCTAGAGTATTGATCCTACATTTCTACCTACATCACAGTATTTCAGTTGGTATCAGAGCTTGTATCAATTCATCTATTTTAACCATCTTGTGATTATGAGTACTGTAGGTGATGGTGGTTTCTCTCAGGGAAGAGCTGCTAACAGACCTCCTTTATTCTGTGGTGACAACTTTGTGCACTGGAAAGCTTTGATGAAAATGTTCATCATTGATCAAGATAGAGAGTTGTGGTCTATCATACAGAATGGTCCTCATACATTTATATTGAAAAGGATGGGGTTAAAACTCCCAAAACCGAGGGTTCACTTTCTGCTTCTAACTTAGAACAGTTTTCTAAAAATTAGAGAGCTATGAATCTATTATATTGTGCTTTGAGTGCAGATGAATTCAACAGGATCCCAGGTTGCAAGACTGCTAAAGAAATATGGGACAAACTGGTCGTAACCTTTGAAGGAACCGGCCAAGTCAAGCAGACAAAGATCAACATATTTCTGAGACAATTTGAACTATTTAAATGAATGATCACGAGTCCATCAAGGACATGTTCAAGAGGTTTACTGACACTGTCAACAATCTAGACTCGTTGAAAAAACCTTTTTCCAATGAGGAGAAAGTCAGGAAAATCTTTAGAAGCCTTACCAAAGACAAATGGGAACCAAAGACTACTTCCATTGAAGAATTTTAATATCTATAATCACTTCAACTTGATGACTTGCAGGGAAAGCTGCTTACTCATGAGATCTCCATGAATGAAGCTGATGGAGAACTGCCAGAGAGTGTCAAGAACTTAGCTCTCAAGGCTAAAGAGAGTGATCTATCTCAAAGCTTTGAAGATGAATAAGATGATGATGAAGATCCCTTTGCTCTCATTTCAAATGCCTTGACCATGATTCTTGATGAAAAAGAATTTTGGAAACAAAGACTTCAGCAAGGATAAATACAAATCCTCCAGTAGCAGAGACTAAAAAAGTAAATCTTCTCATGGTAGCAAGCCTAAAGTAATGAACTGCTTTGAGTGTGGTGATGCAGAACATTTGATTAGGGACTGTCCATACAAGAAAAGCAAACACTTTCGAGAAGAAATATCATGATAGAAGAAAGAAGGTTATGATAGCTTCTTGGAGTGATTCAAAATCTGAGGAAGAAACGGCCAACCTTTTCCTTATGGCCAAGCATGATGAAATTTTTGAAAAGAAAATTGAGTTAATGGTAAACTGTTTGATTTCGAAACCAACAGATGTCCTCTCTGATTATCTTAGAACAATGCCTTTAAATGAATAGGAATATCTGAAAGAAATCGGGACTTTGAAATAAAAGGTTCATGAGCAAGCAAAATAAAATTTGCAACTTGTTTGTCAAAATCAGAATCTATTTCTCAGAAGAAATCTGACAGAGATTTCAATGCCTTGGAAACCAGTTTCAAAGTCTTGAAAACTCAAGTCAAGGAAATAGTCACTGAGAACTCTCTTTTGAGTGACAGTATTGTTGCTCTAAGAAATCAGCTAGATGAATTTGAGGAACAAAGTACTAATCTATCTGAGAAACTTCAAGAATCTAATAAATTTATGACCAAACTTGCTGGCTCAAAACACAATCTAAACCTGGTTCTTGGAGGAAGCTTAAAGTCTGTTCACAAAACTAATATTGGTTACAATCCAAATTTTTCCAGAAAGAACAACACCAGATTTATGAAGGCTGGTAGCAGAACTTTTTTTAAGTGTCATTACTGCAACAAAATTGGTAATCTTAAGATTGTTTGTCCTTTTTGAAGAAGAGATCCTCACATAATAAGGAACACTTTCCCTGTTCAACTTAAATGACAAGTTAGAAAGATTTGAGTTCCTAAAGGGGTTAGACCACCTAACATGGTTGACCCTGAATATTAATTTAAATTCCACACTTGGTCTAACATTTGGGTAAGGCAGTGAATGGTGTTTGTAGGCTGTCACCAAGAGCAAAGAACATAAATGGTTTATGGACAGTGGTTGCTCCAGATACATGTGAGTGGGAAGAGATCTTTATTCTCAAAACTAAAAGAGCAATGTGAAGGTTCAATCGCACTTGGTGACAAAGGAAAATGAAACAAACTAGGTATTGGTAAAATTGGTACAGATTCTAAAAATTCTACTTTTGATGTCTACTTAGTTGATGGCTTGAAATTCAATGTTCTTATTGTATCTTAGTTATGTGACAATGGCAACAAGGTTATATTTGACAAAGAGAAATGTGTGGTGCAAAATGAGAAATCTGGAATTTGCATCCTCACAACCTCAAGGTCAAACAATGTTTATACTTTGCACACTAACAAAGTTGCGGGAGAAAGTAGTGTCTCAACGCCTTGTAAGAGGATTCAAATCTTTGGCACAGAATCTTGACACATTAGCTTGCACACTTTGAACAAGTTAGTTGCTAAAGGCGTAGGCAGAGGTTTACCCTCTATCAAGTTCAAGGATGAAGAGGTATTCAAAGCTTGTGCTCAAGGTAAACAGACAAGAAATTCATTCAAGCCAAAGAACTTTGTAAGTCTACTAGACCCATTGAATTATTGCATATGGATCTCCGTGGTCCAATGTACAATATCCAAATGGTAACAAGTATTTGTCAGTTATTGTAGATGATTTATCTAGATTTACTTGGGTAATGTTTCTTAGGATAAATTTGAAGGTCTACTTGAATTTTTAAAGCTTTGTAAAGAACTTCAAACTTTGAAAAACCTGCCTATTGCTTCAATTAAAAGTGATCATGGTAGAGAATTTGATCAACTTGAGTTTGATTTATTTTGTGCTGAGCATGGTATCTCTCACAACTTTTCTGCTCCCAGAAATCCTCAGCAGAATGGTGTTGTAGAAAGAAAAAGCATGACTTTTGAAGATATGTCAAGGACAATGCTTTTGCAGAACAAGTTACCAAATTCCTTTTGGCCTGAAGTTGTAAACACAACCAAATATATACTTAACAGGTGCCTAGTTAGGCATATTCTTAAGAAGACCTCTTATGACCTTTTCAAAGGAAGAAAGCCAAATATCTCTTACTTCAAACCTTTGGGCTGCACTTGTTATGTTCACAACAATGGTAAGGAAAATCTTGGTAAGTTTGATGCCAGAAGTGATGAAGGTATCTTTCTTGGTTATTCACTGACTAGCAAGGCTTATAGAGTTTATTATAAGAGAATCAAGCTTGTTGAAGAAAGTATACATGTTACTTTTGATGAAAGCTATGATGGTTTTTTGATTGAAAGTTTTGCATACTTGAATTTGAACAAGCATGAGTCAGAAGATGAGGCTTCAAATGGTTCCAAGGGAAACTCCCAGGAAAATAGAAGGAATTTTCAAGGCCTTGAAAATGAGTCTCAAATCTCTGAAAAAGATCGCCACATCCTCAAGTTCTCAAAGACCAGAGAAGATTCTTGGAGAACCTGAGTCATGGACACCAAGAAATAGATTCATATATCTTTCATCTCATCCAGATGATAACATTATATCTGATCCATCCAATCGTACACATACAACGTCCCAGTTCAAGAACTTGTGTGCTTTTAATACTTTGTTTCTCTTGTAGAACGTAAGAATGTGAAAGAAGCACTACAAGAAGCAGACCGGATCATTCTGGAATAAGTTAGTGAAAATGGCAAGGTCGAAACATAGCAAGACTAGTAGCTCAAGGCTAAAACTAGGAAGAAGGTATTGATTATGAGGAGACTTTTGATCCTGTTGCCAGGTTGGAAGCAATTAGAATGTTACTTGCGTTTGTATCTCGCAAGAATATGAAACTTTTTCAAATGGATGTTAAATGTGCCTTTCTAAATGAATACTTGCAACAAAAAGTCTATGTTGCTCAACCTCCTAGTTTTCAAAATGATGAGTTTCTAGATCATGTTTATGTACTTGACAAGGCTCTTTATGGTCTGAAACAAGATCCAAGGGCGTGGTATGAAAGACTGTCTAAGTTTCTACTTGAAAATGATTTCAAAAGAGGATTAGTAATCCTCTTTTCAAAATGATTTCAAGCTGATCCTAAAGAATCACACTTGGTTGCTGTCAAAAGAATTTTTAGATATCTCAATGGTACCAAAGACTTAGGGATTTGGTATCCTAAATAATCTAACTTCTCTTTGTGTGGCTATTAAGATGCTAACTTTGTAGGTTACAAAGTTGACCGAAAAAACAATTCAGGGTGTTGCCAATTTCTTGGATCATCCCTGATCAGCTGGCATTCAAAGAAGAAAAACTCAGTAGATTTGTCAATAGCAGAAGCTGAATATATAGCAGCTGGAGCTTGCTGCTCACGTGTGATGTGGATAGCTCAGAAAATGAGACAACACCAGTGCTATATCAGTTACAAAGAATCCAGTTCAACACTCAAGAACCAAACACATATTTGTTATACATCATTTCATCATAGATCATGTTGAGAAAGGTGATGTTGCTCTTGAATTTGTTCCCACGTCACACACAATTTTGAATTTAACCGATTCTGCACATCTTAAAAGATTTGGAAATATTCTTCCCTTTTCAAGTCTTTAGTATTTATCTCTCTCTCTCCTCTCTCTCTCTCTCTCTCTCGTATCACTCCTTTCTCTCTCTTCTGTACCCTCAAACCCTAATGAGCACCAGAAGAACTTCTTATAGAATCAAGATGGCTGGAGGTTCAAAGAAAGTTTCCGAAAAGAAGAGGAAGAGTGCTGAGGAAGAGGTTCAAACTCTTGGTGATGATTCTAGTTCCAGAACCCCAAGTGCAGAAAATGCTTCTTCTCCTCCAAAGAAGAAGACTAAGAATGACCAAAATCCAACTTCTAGCAAAAAGAAGAAGACATACCTATCTGCTCTTGAGAAACAGCCATAGGAATAGATTGCTAGTCCTAAGAAGGTGACGAAGAAGATTCCTACAAAATCTGACAAAGAAAAAGGGAAATTTATAGATGAAGAACCAGAGAAGAACACTGGAATAGAGCTGCAGATCTATTCAGAAAAGCAACCATCCCCTGGTAAAAAATCTAGCATTAACAACAAGTGGTTTGTTAGTAATGTTGTTAAAGGATTGTGGTTAGATGTTCTTGCTTCTAGATCAGTATCCTATTGCAGTATGATTTATGTTAACATGTTGAAAATCATGAATCTGGAGTGCATTAAGAGGTTGAAGAAAAGTTTTATTTGAAAAATTATAAACCCTCCAGAAGTTTCCTACCCTAGGGTCACTAGACTCTTCTATCTGAATATGAAACAAATGAAGACTCTAAACTTGGTGATTACATCTAAAGTGGCTGGAGTGGACATGGAGTTAGACCACTCAGAATTTGCCAATGTTTTAGGCTTTCCAAAGAGGTATAATACAGAAAACTATCCCAGTAAGAATGAGGCCTTGAAACTGGCTAGAGAATAATTATTTTTACTAAATGCTCCTACCTCCTCAAAGCAGTTAACACACTCTGTGCTAACTGTAGAAGCCAAAGTCTTATTTACCATCTTGATGAGGTTTGTAGTGCCTAAGGAAAATTCAAAAGAACTGCTGACTGACAGGGTGTTATACTTGATGTACTTGATTATGCATGGGTATGAAATTGATCTTCCTACAATTGGGATGGAACACATTCTTTATTCCCAGGCTAAGGAAAGAAAGCCCACTTTGCCTTATGCCAATCTTTTATCTCTTTTCTTCCAACACCTTGAGATTCCAAATGACATAGAAGAAACTATTACCACTGGTTTTAGTATGCTTGATGAGAAAGAATTTGAGAGGATTGGATTTGTGAAAACCAGTGAGAAAACTTGGAAGTTATATTCTGACCTATCTGAAGAAGAGCTGCAAACCAAGAATTTTCCTAAACCAAAGTCTTGACGTCTCCTTCAAACCTTCCCTTTCAATCTCAATACCTTTATGTGGTGACTCAAAGGCTTGATATTTTGGAGAAATATATGGATGAATTAAAGGAAAATCAGCATGAGTTTGGCATTGAATTCAAAAAAGTGAGGTACATGGTTGAAAGCATCTTCAAAAGCATCAATGTGATCCATGTGGAAGAGGAAGTCTCTTAGGCTGCAGAAGGATAAAAGAAAGTTGGCTCAACCAAGGACTTATTCAGTGAGCATACGACTGAAGATGAGGCTGCAGGAGTAGTGGACACATGGAAACAAGTGGTTCAAGAACAGGGTGGTGAAGAACAGGAAAAAGATGATGATAACAGTCCAAACTTAGGGATGTTAATAAAGGGTCTTAAGAAGAATAAAATAAGGCAAACATTCCAGAAAGAGTGACTGAGGAAGACCTTTTTAATGAGGAAGTGGTTGGTGATGCTGATGGTGAAGCTGCTCAAGAAGAAGAATAAAAAGATGATGAGGAGGATGAAGAAGACAGTGGAGAAGAAGACGCAGAACCAAAAGGAAATGGAGACCCAAACCCCTAATTCTTGTCTCTTATTTCTATCTTTTTCAATGCCTTGAATCCCTCTTCAAAGTCATTAAAAGTTCTATTTTTACAACTATTTTCCTTTAAGATTTCCAAACTTTGATCCAACATTTTCTCATTCTTTTTGGATGAAAGTCAAAACGGTGGAGAAATTTAGGTGTTTATTTTGGTACTTTTACTGGTTTAGAGACTTGCTTTATATCAATAGGATTTGCTGAATTTTGCTCCTCAATTTGTTTAATAGTTGGATAGATTGGACATTTTGTGTTATAGTTTATTATCATGGTTATTCTGCTTTGCTCTAATGAATATTTTTTCAAAGACCCAGTTCCTAAAAATATTGTGATTTGGTCTTTCATCAAGGGAGATATTGTAAGTTCAGCTTGTTTCAAAGGTTTGAAACAGCCTGGCCTTGAAACAGTTTTCAGAGGTTTGAAATACATACTACACTGTACAACATCAACTTAGGGGTAGATTTTGACTCTACCCTGGATCCTGATCCCATATGCTTGATTATGTGTTGATGAAAGACAACCCATTTTGATATTCTAAAATGTGGCTAATCTATTTATTTTAATAATTGTTTGCAGGGATAAGTAGTTAACTATTTTGCATGGACTATTTCTTAAACTATGTTCTTGCAGAAAAGGAAAGTGGGTTGACAGATTTATTCTGTGATTGTGCAAACATGTCTGGACCATCCTAACAGACTCAGCTACAAGATCAAGACAATATCTTTGAAGATACTGAGCAACTAGCCGTTGGGAAGAACTGTTAGACAAGTCAAGATATGCTGCTGATTTATAGGGAAGTTTGTTTTGAAAAGATCCTGAAAGATCTGCAATTCAAACTAGCTGCATAAGAGAAATGACTGAAGAAATTGAAGCAGAGGAAAACTGAGAAATACTGGGACATTTTCAGGATTGACAAGCTACATTGAAGGAGATTCATTTTACTCAATCCACTCATAAGAAGATCAATGCACATTCAACTGCTTCATCAGTTCTCAGTGTTCTTCTTTCTGATCTATATTTGTATATCATTTAGATAATACTTCGAACATATTATTCTCGTGAGTTTTTCAAGTGAAAAATAGAGAATTATTGTTGAATTAATTAGCTAGAGCAGGTACTAGTTAGGTTAGTGATAACCACAAGATGTTACAGAGTAAGAGAACTCTTTGTGATTGAGATCTAGGGCATAGATTTTGATTAATAAGAATTGAGTTAAAAATTCTGCAGGGATCAAGTTCTGAGGTAGAGACGTAGGTCCAAGTGGACTGAACTCTATACATCTCCGTGTCTTTTATTTTACTGTTCAATACTTAGCTTATTTTTCTGCACAAAACAGGTTTTCAGTTCAAGGGCTTGAAAGACATTTCAAGGCCTTGAAAACTATCAGCATTCTTTCTACTATCTGTTTCGATTCCAAGTACTTAAAATTCATTTCAAGGCCTTGAAAAATTCAATGATTGCCACAAACTTCTATGAAACCAATCTTTTAGCATAAGTTGCCATACTCTATTCACCCCCCTTCTAGAGTATTGATCATTCATTTCTACCTACATTACTGTCTTTCAGGCGCAAGTACTAACCTCCAGCTCTTGATGCAACAAAGTCTGAACAAATGGAATTCTCTGAACTACACAGACAAATCCTTACATGAATTAGTAAATTCTTTGTTTGTTTGTGAGTTTTTTTGTACTCTCACATCGTCACGGTGATGCTTGCAGGGTAGTTTAGAGGATATATTTTATCCAGTGTTATGCAGACCACAATAGTAAAAGGTGAAACTCTTACATTCTCCCACTTGGTCCGAATCCCTATATGATAAAATACAAACCCAACAAGTAGCTTCACTTAATTAAGAATTCCAATACACGAATCATGGCGACAATTCCTCTAGCAATGAGTATTGTCTTCCATGTATCACGATGTATAAAGAGGCCTTAGATAACCATTACTCTTAAGGAATAAACTCAATGTTTATTCAAGGTCCGAATACATGTCGTTTCTCTAACTAATGTGCACTTCAAATATGAGAAAAAACACAAATAGACAAGAGTTCCATCATATATGATCCAAGTCATATAACTACATGATTGAACTAATTCCCATCCTCACAACAGGATCCTTAAAGTCGCTAGATGGCCTGCCTTGTCAAAGGATCATCAACCATCAATTCAGTACTAATGTTTTCAACGACCACTTTTTCAAACCACCTTCAACACGGCTAAGTCCCATTGTCAATTTTCTTTAATCGACTCCCACTGTCTTGGTAAAAATAGCGATCGAATTGAAAAAACATTCTTAATTTGTTCCATATAGGATCCACGATTTTAAGCAAAAATGAAGCTCTTCAACCATACACCATTGAAGTAGCCTCAAAACAATAGACAAATTTAGTCACATGGTAGAAGTAGCATTCTATGTCTGCACTTACACTTATCCATGTTAAGACACAACCAACAAACATGAATGTTAATCACAAGTTGATTTCGATAATCAACTAATTCAGTAAACAATCCGAGTATTAAGATAATCTTCAATTGGTCAACTTATCTATATATAAGCATGTAATCATTTGTTCCCTGAAGGTAACTCAACACTTTCTTTGCAATATTGTAGTGGTATATCCCTGAGTTACTATGATATGGGGCTATCATTCCAATTACAAAGGCAATGTCACGTCTAATACAGACCAGAGCATACATAAGGCTTCCAACAACATAGCAAATGGAGTGTCCTCCATTTGTTCCCTATAAAGATCATTTTGCGGGCATGGTTCAAACGGAACCTATAACCCTTGAAGATGGGTTCTATACCTGAACAATCTTTCATATGAAACTTTTCTGAGACCTTATTGATATAGGCATCCTGAGATAATCCCAACGCACGTCGTCATCTATCTCTATGAATCTTAATTCCATTGACATAAGATGCATTGTCCATATACTTCATATCAAATTATTTGGAAAGAAATTGTTTCACCAGTATAACATCCTCTTATTAATGGTTGCAAACAACTATCATCTACATATAAGATAATGAAACAAATTTGTATCCCACTTACCTTATGATACATGCAATGATCCATAATACTCTCTTCAAAAATATAATAACAGATCGCACCATGAAACGTTAACTATCACTCTGGGAAATTTGTTTCAATTAATATATAGACTGAATAAGTTTGCACACCAATTTCTGATCACTATTAGAGAGGAATCCTTCACATTGTTCCCTATAAGCATCCTTCTCCTAGTCTTCATCAAGGAAGACTCCTTTCACGCCCATTTGACGTAATTCGAAATCAAAATATTCCATGATCACACAAACCATAGCATTGTACCATAACTCAGATCTATTACAAATCATGGCTTGTGAAAAAGCTTTAGCATCATTTTCGGCTTCATTATATTAGTATGTATGATTTCTAGTATGGAAGAGCTCCTCTTGGAACCTTTCTATTGTTAGTCTGCTTAAACTTAATGCAGTCTACACAAGTACCATGGTTGATAAAATCTAGAGTACTAAGTACCATTCCATTCGCTAACCTCTTAATCTTATATTGGGATATGTTTCCCAATCGACGGTGCCACAAAATAGAAGAGTGCTCATTCATAATACATCTATTAATAACTACAAAGCATGTCAACCGTCTTTTAAACCAATTTGTAAAAGACCATCGGACATTTTACTATTTCCAACATGTTTGGATTTATAAAACATACTAGAAGATCCATGGATAGACTTAAAGTGATATCCCAAAGGTACAAGTCTTTAAACGAATAGCGGAACTTGGAACATAAAAATTCCTTTCAAAATTTAATACAAAACCTTAATCTAAGATCAATCTACATGTGACCTGCCTTCAAATGTGAACGCAGCTTGATGCGGGAATAGGTACTTCACTCAATAGAAGTCATCTTCATTTGACTTAGGAGTCTATGCCAGGTATTCAGAGTATGGCTTGTTGCAATTCTTTTGATGTGTCCATTCTTTTTATAAAAGAAGCACTTAGATTTCTTTAGAATATCAGGGTTAGATGGAATCTTCACCTTCCCCTTGTTCTTGGCTTTCTCCTTACCCTTTCCTTGTGTCGCTATATGAGAACTTTATCCCACCTCCATCAACCACTTGTTTTCCACATTGTCATAAGTTCATTAATTGACCATTTATCTGTATGTGTTGTAGGAAATCTAAATAGGTATGTACTATTGAGGAAGAGTGTTCTAAACATAGGAAGAATCGGACATCTCAACCTTAAGAGTCTTAAGTTGAACCGCAATATCCATCAATGTCATGATGTGCTCACCCACACCTCTAGTAGTGGAAAGGCTCATATGTGTGAAATTTTGCATTAGGGTGCTCGCCAAGGCCTTATCGGATGCTTTGAACTGCTCATCAATACCCTTTAACAGCGCCTTGACATTGATACATCCCTAAATGGAAACACATATGCTAGCATATATTTTCAACTTTATGAACATTATACTGAGGCGATTAGACCACTCCCACTGTTCATAAATAGAAACATCAACTTGAGAACTAGTCGGAGTAGGCACATGTGGTTCACCCATCCTTATGGATAATCAATGCCATGCACCCTAACTGAAGAAGAAACTTTTCCTCCCACACCTTAAGTTTATCACCACTGAGATGTAGAACAACACATTTAACATCAGAGAAACTAACATGCTGCACGACTGCATAGGAAATAAAATTCACACTTACAACTAAATATAGGCTAATAACAAGATCTTATTCTACCAATGTAAAATATGTAAAGCAGACAAATATGAATCGACAAAAATAAAACTGCTTGTGGGCTAAGTTTTAATCACATGATCCATATACTTCAAAAAGATAAAAACTGACTGATTACATGCGTTTTCTTGACTCTTGTGGGTAAATTAAGAAATGTAACCTATAATTTTATCATAATATCAAATACAGGTACAATAAAAATTCACGTGGGATGAAATTTATCATATATGTATGATTAATCATAATTGATGTCACGTTTCATATGTGATCAAAAACTCAAATATGCAACAAAATAATTAAAGAAGTTGCGGCTATACTTCAATTACTTAAGTTACATGAATAAAATTGACATAAAATTTTAAGAACACAAAATGTATCAACATAGAACATCATACGCGATTTCAACGCAGACCCATTTCAATAATCGGCTAAAATACAACTTTTGATGACAACCCGTGTAAAGAAATCCTTGAAAGCAAGAACCTATGTGAAAGACGAGTTATAAACGAATCAAAGCATGGATCAAGGTTTTTCTAGGCATGATTTGATGTTGATAACATACTCGTGATGCTAAGGATCACAAAAAATCATTTGGGGGTAAAAAAAAACAAGTAAGGAACACTGTTTTACCATTACTCTGTCAGCAACAACAGTTTTCGGTGACATATCTGCAAGAATCCAGTGAGCCCTTCGATTATCGATGAGTTAGACCCTAACTTTGGGCTCTCTGTGTAAGTATTCACCTCAGGAATAAGGAAACGATGGTTAATTTTATTGAATCCGAATGTATGAAGAGAAATAAATTGACTAATAGGCTAGGGCTCGGTTTATTTCTACCAAATTTCCAACTTGGATACAACGGGGTTTCTTCCCCATATTCCACAGATTTCACAGCTACAATAGAATTGGCTGAGATGAAGGAGCATAGTCGTATACATTTAGAAGGATAAATAAGAAGAAGAAGAAGAATCTGAGCCATAATCCATGGATTCCAATTCCATCCCATACCAAATTTCCTTTGCAACAACAGGTCAAATTCACACATTCCTTTTTCCATTTTAGGGAGATACCGAATGTTGGTGGAAACTATGGCGTGGAGTAGGTCGAGTGGATCCTCTGTTCTTTTTGGGATCACGATCATTTCTTCTTCTTTTCCCCTCCTTCTTCATCATAATTCTTTTTGTGGGTGGGAAAAGACAAAAAAGCCCTCGGTTAATTATTTCCATCCACTAAGTTTAACTATGTTATTAGTGGACACCTACTATGTGGGTATGCAAGTTCAAATCGAAAAACCCTCAAATCAAACCGAACCGAGCTCAACTAGACCAAAAGAAACCGAATAGAGCATAAACCATTCAAAACACAAATCGAACCGTACCAAACCGATCAAACAGCAATTAAGTGCCGAATTCGTTTCCCAAAACATAATATTATTATTCTCTCATGTAAAATGTTGCAGTTTTTTATCATTCTTGCTTGAGTTTTCCTTAAAAGGTGCTTAGAATATCAAGAAAACTGTTGTAAACTTGATTGGATATACTTTACTCTATATTATTTGGATTTTTTTTTTATTATTTGGAATTATTATGTTGAAAATATAATTTTAAGTGACAATGTCTACTTATATTTAAATCGCCGGATTTCATCGAATCGAACCGCCTAAAATTGAGACTGGGGTAAAATCGAGCTGAGACAAAACCGAACTACCGAGGTTTGGATTTTTCTACTCAAACCGGACCGAACCGATCCATTTGCATCCCTACTGCCATGCATGATTTTAGAAAGTTTGGTACCGTGACTGCTAGACTTTAAACTGCGGGTACCAAATTCACGGAAAAACTAAGCTATGGATACCTCTGGTACAATTTTGCCATCTCTCATAAAACAAAATTTAAAAAAAAAAAAAAAAAATTCTTCAATGAAAAATTATTTCTGAACTTTGAATTATTCAAAGAAAGACTTTAAAATATAAATAGATTCGCTATTGTCACATTCTTTTGTGAAAATCACGAAACACTTAACTGAGTACTTAAATCTTATCAACTTCACAAAGTGAAGAGAGTGTGAGAAAAAATTTTACTCATAAGAATGTCATGCAAAGAATGCACATAGATACATAATTTGTGATTGGTTGAAGTTGATCATGTGCAAAAATATACTAAGTTTTCAATACTCAAAACAATGTACCATTTAAAAAAATGAAATAAAGAGTTTTATCCTAAGGCTCTTGCGGGTACGTTCTACGTTTCCGAGGTTCAAACTGGAAGCTTGGAGACACTTATCTCAAGTTATTTAAATTTTCGAGTGTCTTTATGTCATTGAACATTTGAGATTCCATCTTATGCAAAGCATTTCAGACTCTAGTTTTACCCAAGGAATTTGAGACCTGTACACATTTAGGGCTATTGAGACTCTAGTTTCATAAGCTTTATACTTAGCTCTAGTCGTATCAAATACAAATTCTCCTTGTGACGGGATGCACTAGTCGTCAATTGACCGAGCAGTAGAGCTAAGAAGTGGGAGCACTTTTAGGATTTTCTCCTACGAACAACGCATAACGTAATAGACGATACAGTGGCAACGCCCCGTAACTTCACTTAGGTTACAAAACCATGCCAACATAAAGTAATCTCAACATGAATCCTACCCTTGATCCCAAGAGTCCACACGTTTCCACAATCACATATATATTGGAACACTGTAGAACTCCTTCTGGTCAGCACCAAAGGAAGTGCATATATACCCTTCTGAGACGTTTATGATCATAAAATAAGAATTTCATAAAAATAATAATTCCAATACTTCAGCCTAAGCATAACTCTACACAGGATGCGAAGAAAGTAATGGTTGGTATAAATGTACATTCTAACCATGGAAATTTCTAAGGGTAAAGTGAATGAAAAAGATCCTTCAAAAAAAGGATTAATTTCAATTTTGCCATTGGATTTTTATACGTTTTCACAAAGAAACTTAATGAGCAGACACACGTCACGACTTACTAAAGAATATAGTAACATGTACTATACTCATTAAATTTGAGAGATTATTTTTCCTTTCAAATTCCCAACTCTCCTATTGAAAACATTGTTTCCACCCCATGTAGAGGTTCACGGTCTAGTAATGTGGAGGTGGTATTTCAACCCCGATTTATCGATCCCACGAGGAAAGTCTCGAGATTTTTTAGCTAGATGATTAGATTAGAGTACTATAACAAAAGGAATAATGCTTGAAATAAGAGGTTTTCGCCCCAAACAAGCGGCTAAAATTGAAATAATAACTATGCTAATATTTTTCTATTTTTATTTAATGAGATTAATATGAAAAAACTAGGAAATCTCTAGATCACCTAGGGTTCTAGACGAATTCTGGTTCAGTTACGTAACACGTTAATCCTACTCTAGTTAAGATGGGTAATGTTATTGACACTCTCATGTCGGTCTCCTGTTGTTTTACGTCTCTGTCGACTACAATCTCGTTCCGGTCTCCTTTGTCAACCGGATCGTTCTAGTAGGCTAATGACTTGGATGACAACGGGTCCTATCGATCCACTATTCCACAAAACAGTCGAATTTCACCTACCGATTCTACCCACGGTGGCCAATCCTACTAACTTCTCCTTCCAGTCTCGGGGATTCAGGATTGTGTTCATACGCTTATCAAGCTTGGTGTAAGTCTCTTTCACGCACTCACTAGCTAAGTAGTGTTTCCGGGGAGCTACTCCATCCGTGCTAAGGTTTAAGCATAGCATATGAAAAATTAATAAGAACGATAATCAACATTAAGCATGATTCAATCTACGAACAAACCCTAGTTCAATCAATGTTAATCTCCTAACCACGCCGTATCAATAGACGGGATTCAATAACAATTTCATGAAACTAAGTATTTATTCAAAGATAAAAAGCAATAGCATGAAACAAGTCTAAACCCAGAAAATCATAACCGTCTACATAAATCCTAGGATCTCATAGAGATGCCTAGCAAAATATTTAGTTAATAATAATAATCATAGAAAAAAAAAAGATTCTCATACAAATGATTAAGTGAAGAGGAAGAATCAGACGAACCCTAGAGATCTCCAATGGGGTTCTTCGGGTCTTCGTCTGTCTTCCCTGTTCTTCTCCTTGCGTGAATGATGTAGAATTGTCCCAACCAAACAACCCCTCTCTTTTTTCTCTAACGTGAGTCAATGATTTCAGAGATGATCAATTAATTCCTTTGTATTGTATTAATTATTCCAATTAGGTTAGGAAATAATTAACACAAAAACTAAGTAGTTTTGAACAAAACCCATCTGCGTCTCTTATTTCTTTTGCTCCGTGTAATTTATGCTTCAGGATATCGCTCGATCTCCTCTACGGTCATGTGATCTAGTCTCATCTTGAGGCTACGATCCCGAGATTAGGGGTGCAAGTTCAAACTGGAAAAACTGCAAACGGGATCGAACCGGGCTAAATCGTACTGAAATAAACCAAACCGAGCACAAACCGTTCAAAAGACAAACCAAATCGGACCGGACCGGTTAAACCGCAATAAACCATCTAAATCGTATTTCATAAGAATCATGTAACCAAAACATATTATTATTATTTCTCGTGTAAAATATTGAAGCTTCGTTCATATTCCTGTTGTTTTTGCTTGAATTTTGTTTCTAAAACATTCTTAGAATATCAAGAAAACGGTTGTATATTCGATTGAGTATACTTTACTCCCTAATTTTTGGAAAAAAAACATTTTCTTTTACATTTTTAGTTGAAATATCTACTAATATGCAAACCGCTGGTTTTAACTGAACTGCATAAAACAAAGACCGAGGCGAAACCGAACCGAGACTAAACCGGACCGTTGAGGTTTGGATTTTTTCTCCTCAAACCGGACCAAACCGAACCATTTGCATCCCTACCCGCGATCTGAGAGGCTGATTGTGAGTTACAGTAAGCTTACTCTTTCTTGATCCCAAAATTTGGCTAAGGACTTGCTTCTGATCGGACGACCATGTGATGAGGTTGTGCGATCATTTTGCGGTTTTTGCTCCTTTTTATTTTTATTTTGCGCTCGTCTGTATATCCTTACTCTTCCTCCCTTTGTTGCTCTGGTGCTCTTATCTTGCAGGCGGTAGCTTCGGTGTATACAGTCTGTTTTGGCCGCAGTTTGGTGGTGATTGTTGGTTATGGTGAATTGGTTGTCAGGTAGTTCGTAGCATGGGTTAGGTACCTTTTCATGGTATATGTTTGTTAGTTTATTTGCAGGTGGTCTGGAAAATTGGTGGTGATAGCTAGAGAGGTTAAGGAGAAAGTTTACAGGTGCACGTTGGGTCTGCATTGGTTATAATCTTGGTTTGTTTTTAGGTGTGTGGAGTTGGCAGTGGTTTGAATGGTGAAGGGTAGTGTAGCAGCAGGTGGTGCATTAGGTTGAGTTAACTCATGGAGGTGTTTTGGTTGTCAATTGCAGGGGTTGAAGTGTGTTATCGTGAATAGAGTTTTGGAGAGATTGTAGGGTTTTGATACAGGTTACGCAGCGGAACAAAAAAAATGTAATCATGCTCAAACCCCTCCAAGGATCACAGGCAATCACTCATAACATGATTAAGGATGAAACATGTGCACCTTAGTTTGTGTGATCACTACGAAGAATTGTGTCTTCGTCTCTACGAGAATCCACACCTTGGATCTTTGACTGAATCCTTTCCACAGTGTAGTGCCAGAAACGGAAGAAGGAGGCAAAGGATCACGGAAAACGAAGCAAGTCGCGCGCCAGAAGGAGTGGCCGACGGCAAGGGACGGACGGGTTGGGATGTTCGGCCTCAACTCTCTCTCTCTCTCTCTATCTCTCTCTTTCCTTGCTTTGTTATGTTCTCTCAATAATGACTTATGTAGAGAAATTAACAAGCTATAGTTCTTTTATATAGTTAATAACTCTTTATTAACTACATAATTTCCCAAATACCAATCATGCTCTTACATGGATTAGTCCACTTGCAACCTAGTCCTACTAACTTTGTTTGTGGTTGCGTTATGATCCTTTTAATTAATTATTCCAACTAATTAATGCCCATATCCAGTTTAATCCATATGGTGTGTGACCCCATAGTTTTCTACTTAGTTGGTAGTAACTATTGCAAACATAGAGCGGTGTCTAGCAACACATCTATGCCACCCAACGAAAATAAATATTCAATGATCCCGACAAACCTTGTGCTCGATGTTACCGTGTTGTGTTATCCCTTTGTCTCTACTTCCGAATTGGACAAGAGACATAATCGTCACACTCGTATATCCAATCCATAGTTTCTCGATCGTGGGACTAGACTTATCCATACATATAACATCAATATCTCCATATTCATTTATCTGAGTCTGGCCAGACATTCCATAAGCTCTACCCCTCGAGTGGCCGTGGATATTTTCTCCCATATGTTGGAGGAAAAAATCCTATCTACATCACTGCCATCTCTCACCTTTCTTCCTATCATACTCGATAGTTATCTTTATGATTATCTAGTTACAGTGTAACGTGTGATAATGTCAAAGTATGATATTTCACATCTAGAGTATCCAGTGACTTCAAGTCTAAGGATTACAACGCTATTAGCACACCGAGAACGCTTGTGACGTTGACATAATCTAATGTAGCCTTCTCTTGGTGGGTCTATCGAGTATGTCATTACTCCTAATGCATGCCCATGTGTTAGACTTGATATCTCTATATCAATCTACCCACATACTAGTCTATAGTTGATCGTCCTGTTAATCAATATAATGGACTATGGATATTTAAGATAAACAACACACTTGTAATCTAAGTACTTCATTATATTAAATATCTCCATATATAATACAATGAATTATTCTAGCAACTAAAGTTCATACTAAACAGATTGCCTCTAGGGCATCCAAAACCAACAGTCTCCCACTTGCGCTAAAGCCAATCTCGTGCATCACGTATGCCTATAGCCCTAGTGTGCCCTTCATGATTTGGCTGAACCAACGGCTTTGTGAGAGGATCTTAAAGATTTTCATCTGTTGGAATCTTGCATATCTTCACACCTCCTCGATCGACTATCTCTGGAGCTAGATGGAATATCCTAAATACATGATCTGTCCTCTGGTGTGACCGCGGTTACTTGGCTTGTGCGACCGCCCTAGTGTTGTCACAATACAACGTAATTGGATCCACAATGCTAGAAACCACACCATGGTCAGTGATAAACTTCTTTACCCAAACAGCCTCCTTCGTTGCGCCTGAAGCAGTAATGTACTCAACTTATGTTTTAGAATCAGCAACTGTCTCTTGCTTGGAACTCATACAGCTCACAGCTCCTCCATTTAGGCAAAACACATAACCCGACTGCGATTTGTAGTCGTCTTTGTCGGTTTGGAAGCTTGCATCAGCGTAACCAATTACATTTATCTCTTCTTCACCTCCAAATATCAAGAACACATCCTTAGTCGTTCTCAAGTACTTGAGGATGTTCTTGACAGCAATCCAGTGACTCTCACCAGAATTGGAATGATATCTGCTTGCCATACTCAATGCGTATGAAACATCTGGTCTACTACACAACATGGCATACATGATAGACCCTAGGGCAGATGCATATGGGGTCTTACTCATGCGGTCCTTCTCAATCTGATTGGAAGGAAAATCATCTTTTGAAAAGGTGATCCCATGCGACATGGGCAAGAATCCCTGCTTTGATTCTTGCATGTTGAACCGTTTCAACACCTTGTCTATATATGTACTTTGGCTTAGGTCGAGCAGCTTCCTCGATATATCCCTATAGATCTTGATACTCAGCATATAAGCTGCATCCCCTAAGTCCTTCATTGCGAAACACTTCCCTAGCCAATATTTGACAGATTGCAACATAGGAATGTCGTTTCCAATGAGTAGTATGGCATCCTCATACAAGACCAGAAACACCACAGAAGTTCCACTAACCTTCTTGTAAACACAAGGCTCATCTTCGTTCTTGATGAAGCCAAACTCTTTGACCGCGTCATCAAAACGTCGATTCCAACTCCTAGAAGCTTGCTTCAATCCATATATGAATTGTTGTAACTTATAAAATTTATTTGCATGCTCTGGATCCTCAAAACCCTTAGGTTGTGTCATGTACACGTCCTCGAGGAGGTTCCCATACCGGAATGTTGTTTTGACGTCCATCTGCCAAATCTCATAGTCGTAGTAAGCTGCAATAGCAAGTAGGATTCGGATGGATTTGGTCATTGCGACTGGGGAAAAGGTTTCAACATAGTAAATACCATGAATCTGTCTGAACCCTTTAGCCACCGGCCCTTATAGGAAACTACCTTGCTATCCATGTCAGTCTTTTTCTTGAAGACCCATTTGCACCCTATGGGTCGAACCCCATCGGGTGGTTCCACCAAATTCCATACTTTGTTGGAATACATGGATTCCATTTCGGATCTCATAGCCTCAAGCCATTTCTTTTAGTATGGACCTTTCATGTCCTCTCTGTAAGTAGTAGCCTCATCATCTATGGGAAATACGTCACCGGGCTCTGTTACGAGAAGTCCATACCTCTCTGGCTCATGACGTTCCCTACTCGACCTATGGGATTCCTCTGTTACTTGAACAGGCTGCTCCACAACCGTTTGTGGTTCATGTTCATGTTCCATTTTCAAATCACTACTTTGTGTTTCTTGAATTTCTTCAAGTTCTACAGTCCTACCATTTGCTCCTTTAGAGATGAACTCTCTTTCTAGGAACACTACAGTTCGAGAAACAAACACTCCGTTCTCAGTCTGATTGTCGAAAGAATATCCTTTAGTTTCCTTAGGATATCCCACAAACTTACATTTTTCTGACTTGTTTCCGAGCTTGTCACTCAGTAAACGCTTTACATAGATGTCGGAATCCCAAATCTTCATAAAAGACACTATGGTACGCCTCCTAGTCCATATCTCATATGGTGTCTTCATGACCGATTTAGATGGAACACGGTTAATGGTAAAAATAGCTGTCACTAGAGCATGTCCCCAAAAAGATATCGGAAGATCTGTTTGACACATCATAGAACGCACCATGTCCAACAAGGTTCGGTTCCTCCGTTCGGACATGCCATTCCATTGTGGCGTTCCGGTTGGAGTGATTTGGGACAAGATCCCACACTCTCAAAGATAGTCATCAACCTCTTGAATTAAGTATTCTCCTCCACGATCCGATCGTAGAGCCTTGATACTTTTGCCAAGTTGCTTCTCTACTTCATTCTTGAAATCCTTGAACAATTCGAAGGATTCGGATTCATCCTTCATAAGGTACACAAATCCATATCTACTGAAATAATCAGTAAATGTAATGAAATAAACGTAACCACCTCTGGAATGCGTGGGAAACGACCCACATGCATCAGTATGTATGAGTGCCAATAACTCACTAGTCCTGTCACCTTTCTAATTGAAAGGGGACTTTGTCATTTTCCCATAAAACAAGATTCACATGTCTCATATGATTCATAATAAAATGAGTCTAGTAATCCATCCTTATGGAGTCTAGATATGTGTTTCTCATTTATATGGCCCAAACGACAGTTTCATAAATAACTAGGATTTAATTCATTAATTTAATCCTCTTAGTATTAATGTTATAGATGGGATTCCTTAGATCAAGGATATACAATCCATTAGAAAAATGCCCACTACAATAGTGGATACTATCGAAATAAATGGAACAACTATTGTTCTTTATTGAAATAGTCAATCATTTCTCGTCCAAACAAGAAATAGAAATAATGATTGTTCTCATAGCAGACGCATAATAGCAATTATCTAACTCTAAAATAAGCCCTGAAGGAAAAGATAACTCATAGACTCCTATAGCTAATGAAACAACTCCTTCTCCATTCCCGACGCGCAAGTCTATCTTCCCTTTAGCCAATCTTTTACTTCTTTTCAAATCCTGCACATTTCGAAAAATGTGAGATTCACATCCAGTATCCTATACCCAAGATGAAGAAATAGAAAGATGACATCTATAAAAAAAAATACTTGGTGGTGGTGGAATCACTATTCCAATCCTTTTATCCTCTAGATACTTGAGGAAAATCCTCTTCCAGTGTCCAAGCTGACTACAGTAGTGGCAATCACCTTTAGTCACGCCTCCAACGGGCTTTAAGGCAGCTTCTTTGGATTTCGCAACCTTCTTGTTCTTTTCTTTGGAGGTAGAAGCAACTGACTTGCTCTTCTTTTATTGACCATCACTATGGCCTTGCCTTTTCCCTTGTTAATACTATGTTCAGCGATCCTCAACATATTGATCAGTTCTGGAAGAGTTGTTCATTCATGTTATAGTTCATGATGAACTGACTTTAACTATTCAACAACGATTGCAGGATGAGATAAGTGGCCAACTCTTGGTAGGATGGGAAGCCTAACCTTTCGAGATTCTCCATGTATCCGATCATACGGAGTACATGAGGCCCAAATGGGTTCCCTCTGCGAGACTACACTTGAACAATGCTTTGGACACTTCGTACCTCTTATGTCGGGCCTGCTCTTGGAAGATCTGCCTAAAATGTACGATCATATCATACGCCTCCATGTTCTCGTTTTGCTTCTGAATCTCAGAGTTTATGGTTCACAGCATGAGACATGTCACATCATTATTGTGGTCCACAATCTTTTGATGTCCCTTACAACAGCCTTGGCAGCATCCTCAGCTGGTGGCGCTGGAACAGGTGCATCTAAGATGTACAACTTCTTTTCTTGCTTAAGGACAATCCTTAGGTTTCTGTACCAGTCTAGGAAGTTGTTCCCTGACAACTTGTCATTCTCAAGGACAGAACGCATGGATGGTGTCGATGTTCTATTGTTGTTTGTCATTTGAATTTTACAAAATGAGAAATATACAATTTTAGCATTTTGAACATTTAAGTACATTCAATAATTGCTAGATTATCAAATATAGCTCCCATTATTTTTCTCGGATTAATAGCCATCACCACTAATGTGGAAAATATCTTATATATTTCCTAGTGGGTCCAAGATCCATATTTCACTTCTTCTTGAGATTGCTTTGGCAAGTCACGCAAGAATTAGTTATTTAGGTAGGAACATCCTTCCAATTGCATCCTTATGCACCTCTTGGTGCAACCGGTCAAATAACTTCTCATTTATCTATCTTATAGATAATCCCAATTGCCATGCCTCTAAGTCATCAATATAATTGAAACTACTTAGTTACGTCCAACCTCTTATTTTAACAGCCACACATTATTTGCTTGAGTCGCCGCATCACACCATGGTAAATTGAAATTTCCTTGCTTTGGCAAGCCCGAAATTAATAAATCCTGATCATGAAGGGTGTTAAAAATGAGAGAAGGCAAAACGTAATATTTCCTTTGAGGGATTTAAAGTCATTACTTAATTTGCTGGGCTGATCATCAATATGATCTACTTATTTGGATTGGGCAATCCACAACAAAAGACCATTCTTGTTTATTATTATCTTGTTACGTTTTGCATGCATCAACCATACACCAAAATAAATAACAAGACTTTAAATAATAAGCATCCACAAAATAAAAATTTACGTGACATGGATATTGCCCCTAAGACTAAGACATTACCAAGCCAATGATAATATCTATATGCCCTAAAGTGACAAGCTCATCTCCATGTGCCTCCACCATAGCCGCACGTCCTAGGTGTGTAAGTCCTCCATCGTCTTTGTGGCTTCTTGGCTCTGTGGTCTTTTCTCCATGCTCTTGGCTATCATCTAACTATCTAATTATAGATAGCATATAATTTAAATAATAAATTAAACCTCACATGTTGAGAAGATGATCAACTCGCGGGCCGTGAAATTAACTATTACATTAATTTGATCAGCTTGCAGGCCGTAAACCAAACCACAAAGTAAACATACACAACCTAGGCCATTTTCAATGCGCTTGTTCAATTTTTGTTGATAATTGGGTAACTAGGGTCAAAACAGTCCAAGAGGCCCACCAACAACCTTGGCCGAGCCCCAAAGGACCGCCACAAGCCACTAGGCCGCACAGTCGGACCGTGCGCCTAGGCCGGTTCGGCCATGTGGGTGTGGCCTTGCTTGGGCGGCAAAGAAAGAGAAGGGGCGGACGGCTAGGGTTTCGGCCCTAGTCTCCGTCCTCCTTCCTTCCTTGTTTCCCAAGTTTTGTTGTTTCCATAATTGGGGAAAAACCCAATTTTTCCCAATTTTGTGCCCAGAACCCTAGTTTTTCAAAAATTCAATTGACACATCATATTTGCCTGGAATTGGCTAAATCTATACGATGATAATAATTTTCCCACCTATTGAATCATATTCATATTACATCTATATGCCAATTTCAGTTTTCGCGTAAAATAACACATACGGTGTAAAAGCTGAAAAACAGTAACACGTAATATCATGTTATGCGCCACGACCTGTGGCTATGATACCAATTTAAGGTTTTAATGCAGGTTACGCATCCGAAAAAAGAAATTAATCCTGCTCAAACCCCTCCAAGGATCACAGGCAAGCACTCATAACATGATTGGGGATGAAATATATGTACCTCAGTTTGCATGATCACTACGAAGAATTGTATCTTCTTCTCTACGAGTATCCACACCTTGGATCTTTGACTGGAATCCTTCCCATCGTGTAGTGCTTACAACGGAAGAAGGAGGTAAAGGATCATGCAAAACGGAGCAAGCCGCGTGCCAAAGGAGTGATCGACGGCAAGGAGCGGACGGGTTGGGGTGTTCGGCCTCAAATCTCTCTCTCTCTCTCTCCTTTCTTTGTTATGTTCTCTCAATAATGACTTGTGTTGAGAAAATAACAAGCTAGATTTCCTTTATATAGTTAATAAATGTTTATTATAATTGCCCCAATACTAATCATATCCTTACATGGAATAGCACACTTGCAAACTAGTCGTACTAACTTTGCTTGTGGTTCGTTATGATCCTTTTTAATTAATTAGTCCAACTAATTAATTCCCATATCCAGTTTAATTCATATGGTGAGTGAGTCCATAGGTTTCTACTTAGTTGGAAGTAACTATTACAAACATAGAGCGGTGTCTAGCAGCACAGCTATGCCACCCAAATAATAGAAATAGTCAGTGATCCCGACAAACCTTGTGCCTAATATTACCGTGTTGGGTTATCCCTTTGTCTCTATATCCGGGTTGGACACGAGAAATAATCGTCACACTCGTATATCCAATCCATAGTTTCTCGATCCAAGGAATATGCTTATTCATGCAGATAACATCAATTCTCCATATTGATTTATCTGAGTCTCGCCAGACATTCCATAAGCTCTACCCTCCGAGTGACCGTGGATATTTGCTCCCATTGTGTAGGTGGGAAAAATCTTATCTACATCACTTCCATCTCTCAGCTTGCTTCCTATCATGCCCGATAGCTATCTTTATGATTACCCAGTTACGGTGTAACGTTTGATAATATCAAAGCATGATATTTCAAAACTAGAGTATCCAATAACTTCAAGTCTAAAGATTACAACACCATTAGCACTACGAGAAGCGCTTGTGACGTTGACAAAATATAATGTGGCCTTCTCGTGGTGGGTCTATCCAGTATGCCATAACTCCGAATGCATACCCATGTGTTAGACTTGATATCTCCATAACAATCTACCCACATACTAGTCTATAGTTGATCGTCCTGTTAATCAATATAATGGACTAGTGATATTTACGATAAACAACACACTTGTAATCTAAGGAGTTCATTATATTAAGAATCTCCATAAATAATACAATGAATTATTCTTGAAACTAAAGTTCATACTAAACATATTGCCTCTAGGGCATCCAAAACATAGATAGTTTGGTGTAGAATTGGATATAGTTTTTAAGTGTTCAGAGGTTTGATGGTAGCAATTGTGGTGAAATGCAGAGGTGGAGTTTAGGTGACTGTGTTGTTGGTTGTGAAGGTACAACTGGAGGGCAGTGAGGTGGAGCGGCTGCTGATTTAATGATAGAGTGGCAGAGAGTAGGAGGAGATAGTGGTGGAGAGTTGTGAGGTGCAGGTGGTAGTTGGCTAAGGTTTTGGTTTTAAGGAACTGGTGTGGTGTTTGGCTTGAACGTAGGTAGGTCGTTATGGTAGTTAATGTGATGAAGGAAGTACTGTTAAGGAGTAGTAGAATGGTGGTTAGGAAGCTTCTTTTCAAACTCAGCATCTGGAATTTATTTATTCTCAAATCTTGGCACCGTTCTTGAGCTTTGTCTCAAATCATAAGTTCATTTATCCTGCTCTAATTAATCCTGAGCTCTGTTTCATGTCAAACACACACGAAACATACCGGTGCGATCAAATGTCACAAATAAAGCTTAAATTAATGCGAGAAATGCCCAGATTTATCGATTAAGTACAAATAGCTCAAACTCATAAATTCCTCACATTCACAGCGTATTTCTAAGATAGTCTACCCGAAAATCACACAAAAAGTTAGCAAATCATGAAACAAATATAACTCTAATAGAGAGTTATCAAGATGTAAGAAAATCATATGGGGATTTATTCAAAAAAAAATGAAGTAGGGGTAATGGATCATGGGGAAAAGAATAGGGTTCTTAAAGAGCAAGCACGAGTACTAAGATCTTTAAGAGTCACAAGTTGATAGTCTCCACAACCTATGGCCATAGGGTTGTCTTGATGAGGCATGATAGATCCTAATTAATTATGGAAGGTTCTACCGTCACAGGTTTCATGCTACAAAGATCCTAACGAATCTAGGTTAAAATTCTTTGTGGTGGTTTCAAGCCTAAAGTTGTCCTAAAGGCTTGCTAGATGGTATCTTGCGAAAGTATCAAGTCCTAGGGATAGTTAAAGAAATATAGGGTTTTAAGATGTTCCAAAGGAGAAACATCTAGGCTTTCTTTCTAGAATGGATGGTCAAAAAATATGGTCCAATAAATAAGATTCCATGCAGTATATGGTCCATAAAGCCTACATGTCACGAGAAGTACCCATAATCAATCTAATTCTCACAACGTCTAATGAATTTGATTGAATCCATTATTTGGTTTATAATGCCTACACGTTTTGATCAAGGTATCTATCATCAATTTAATTCATTCCATCCGAGCCTCGAAATTCATCACGAGAAGTAGCCAACTTATAACTACTCTAAATGCACAAAACAAAGAACCAAACCATCCTCAAGAAAAAAAGAGACTAAAATGTAAAGTTTTCAACCTAAATAGATAGGACAGAACAAATAAAATCACGTTATTTTAACCTCACTGACACGATCCAACCGCAAGTGTACGGCTGTCAGTGTAGCAATACGCTGAAATCCGGGTTATCAAACCTAAGGGACTTGTCGTGAACTAACTAGTATTATCAACCTCGTGTGGGAAAGAAATTGGATTGTTTACTAAACCAAGGGTAATTTCAAAGTGTTTTTAAATATTTGAAAATAGTTTTAAAGCCTTGAAAACTTCACATCATGAACTAGGGGGAAATTCTTACTCCTATTCATTCTCTAATCCCCTTCACTTGATCATGCTATATTGTATGATGGATGACAAACTAATTATGTGCTATAACATGCTTTTATCTTATCATATTGCCTAAAGTTATTTTGCAGGGATCGTTAGCTAACTTTTTGTTGAAGGTTTAGCTTAAGGTTCCTTCTTTGCAAGATTACAAAATTGGCAATCAAGGCTGCAGATTAAGGCTACTCTTGTAGAAAGTTGCCTGCACTTACCTTAGGCTTGAAACTTGAAGATAAGATCAAAATAAATTGAGAAAATCAAGAATCTAGCCCTTGGGAGAAAGCTGTTGAGAGTCGAGTATCTGCAAAAGGATTTTTAGGGATTTCTGTTGAAGCTCCCTATATAGTCTGCAATTTAAATTGGTAGACAGAGAGAAGAAGATTAAGAGAGATGGACATGCACAGAGCTTTACACAGAGATTCATAAACTTTCACGGATTGACAAGCTTCATTGATGAAGATCAATCATTCACTCAATCCATTCAAGATTCCTGAAGAACACTTCAAGATTCACAGCTTCACTTTCTTCACAGTGTTCTTCATCCTGAGCTTTATTTGTAGATCATTCTGTTATATTACTTAATCATCTTTTCTCGTGAGTTTTTCAATAGGAACAACATAGATTATTATTGTATCAGTTAGCTAGAGTTGTTACTAGATAGGTTAGGAAGAACCACATGATAAAAAAGAGTAAGGCAGTTATAGATATTGCTTTCCAGACAGACGGATCTTCGCCACGTGGCAGCCATCCAGCACACCTAGCTGTGCTCCATTCATACCGGATCACCACCCGTGATGATCCATGTGGGGGCTACAAGACAGGGCGCCCGCGCACCATAACACAGGACTCGTAGCGACTTAGTGGTTTAGAGGCTAGGGTAAGGTCCGTCGCGCTCATGCGACAACCAAGCTTGCGCGTGACCTCTGGTAACTGACTGAGAGATCCTAGGCTTACGTGTCCCATTAATGCGGCTGATCTCATAACGGTCTCTGATACTTGCGGGCATATACGTTACAGTTCTTATATACACGGTCGAACGTGCCTTTGGGGGTCTATCTTTAAGCCGCCATTTATGGTGCATTAACCCCTCAACGGTCACTTCCCCACTATATATAGGATCATTAGATCTCTGTTGCGACACAAAACACATTGGTCCAGTACCATAGCTTACTGTCTCTCTCTCACAAACAGTTACTAGTGCTTACTCTCTCCCTACACATACCTTACAACTCTCTTGTTCTTATTCTATACTTGAGGTGTACACTTGGATATCCCTTAGAGGATTTCTTTGTACACACAGTCCTCTTGGCCTGAGACCTGGGCTTGAATTTTGGTAAATAAGAAGTTGTTGAAATACTAGAGGGATTAGATCCCTCAGTCAGAGAGTAGGTCACTTGGGACTGAACTTCGTAAAAAATCATTGTGTTCATTGTCTTGCTTTGATGTTCTTTACTTGCCTTCACAACTGCTTCAAAACAGGTTTCTGTTCAAAGCTTTGAAAAGCTTTTCAAAGCTTTGAAAGTACTCAGTATACTGCATGTTTTTGTTTCGAAGTCTTGAAACTGAGTTCAAAGCTTTGAAATACTTCAAGTTCTTCTCATATTGTTTTAAAACCACACTTTGGGAAAAAGTAGCCATACTCTATTCAACCCCCCCTTCTAGAGTATTTGATCCTGTATTTGCATACCTACATTAAATCTTCAGTTGGTATCAGAGCTTGTATCACTGTAAAAATCTAACAATCTTGTGATCATGAGGAATGTAGGTGAAGGTGGTTTCCCACAGGGAAGAGCTGCTAACAGACCTACTCTGTTGTGTGGATAGCAGATATGACAACAAAATAGACTCTATGATAGATGTGAGATAGTAATACTAGTTTTCAGAATCTATGAGACGTTTATAGAGAAGAGGCAGTCTAAAACACTGATCTAATGCAAAAAAATATCTAAGAATAAACTTAAAAGCACAGTGGTTTAGTCAAACAAATAAAGAATCGATTCTATATTTAGGTAATCTGACATAAAATTGTTCTAGATAAATTAAAAAAGTTTGATCTAGAGACTCAATAAAACTAATACAGAAATACATGGATAGATCCTAGAAGAGAATTCAACGGCTTCTAATTAAGGAATTAAAGTTGAGGGATGCAGAACCATCGATGCAAGAAGCAGGAAGACGAACCGTCGGTCAGGGGAAGTTCAACCGTCATTCTGGAGCAGGTTACCAAACCTCGGAGATCTCTCTCTCTCTCTAACCTGTATGAGTGGCTAACCTAGCTTCTGCGTCATTTCAGCTTTCAAATTAATTTTCTCTAAACTCTGGCTCTATATTTATAGGAGAGGTTACACTATTTCCAAGCAAAAGAGTTCTAGAGAAAATCAACTATGAATCAAGACTTATAAAAATTAATTTAAAGTCCAAATCTTATTTAATGAATAATCAATTAGTAATAAAAGAGTTTTAGTTTAAAAGAAACTATAATTTCAATAAAGAAGGATGCACACTCAATTTTATATTCTACAAAAATAAATTAATACTGAAAGTGTGTAATGTAGACTAATTACAGACCTAAATACTCTAGAAGGGGGGGGGGTTGAATAGAGTATGGAAATTTTTTGCAAAACTCAGATTCTAACAGATTAGCTTTGTGTGAAACTCAAATCTCAAGGCCTTGAGATTTTAGAAAACTGTCTGAAACTTTCAAAGGCAAAAATATAAAGCTTCAAGGCCTTGAACAATTATTAGTTCTAATCAGCTTATAAACCCTTGTTTGACTTGAGTTGTGTGCAGCAGAAAATAACAAAACTGTAAAGTAAAGAACACAAAGCGATTTACAGAGTGCAGCCCCAATGGACCTAATCTCTGGCTGAGGGATCTAACCCCACTAGGATTGGGCAAACACATCTTATTACTCACACAGAAACAACCCTAGATCTTCAAGCCTAAGTGATTTTCCTTACACCTATACAACTTGTGGTTCCAAACCTATCTAGTTCCAGCTACTAACTGTTGAGCTAACAAGAACCTCTTGTTGTTCACTTGAACAACCAACCAATAGGTTTAGTGAGGTTTAAGATATTTAAAAGATACACTGATTACAAAACAAGTGAAGAACACAGTAGAAGAAATAAGCTAGTAAAGCCTGGATGTGTTCTTCTGGAAACTGGAATGACTTGATCTTCTGAAATATGGAGTTTAAGCTTGAATCCCTGTGTGTTTGAACGAATGATCTCCCACGAATTTTTCACAATTCTCTGAGTAATTCTGCAAGCCTCTATTTTCAAAATTCAAACCAGTTTCTTTTATCCACCAACTGCAACTGAATGAGAGATTTTAGGATCTCAATTCCTACAAATCCTCCTTCTGTTTTCAATCGAAATTCAAACAGCTCTAAGTGGATATCCAATGAAGTTTGTTGATATTGCTCTTGCACGTTTAACAAACCTGCAACAACATTAAAACACAGCAACAACAAAATCTATAAAGATAACAGTACTAATACTGTTTGGTTTTCCAGTTTCTGATAAAAACTGGTTAAAAGATTAGAACAATAATCTGATTAACTCCTAACACATATAAATCATGATAAACAAGTTTAAGACTCTTAGAAATCAATAAATAATCACACTAATAAGAATCACACCCTGCGAGAAATAATCAACTTAATTCTGTAAAAACTGTCAGCAGCTCAAGGCACATCTCAAGGCCTTGAAGCTCTGAACCTGCTTCACAGATTTTCAAAGTTAAGTACATAAAACTTTGATTCTCCTTGTTTTGATCATCTGCAGTTGTGTTAGATATGTAGATAATGTAAAACAATAATATATTCAGCAAAACCCTGATCTGCATAATCAGATATCCAATCTGCAACACAAACTTGTTAGAAAATTCAGCAGAATAAGAATAACTCTCAAGGCTTTGAAGCTCTGTCAGTATCTCAGGGCCTTGGAGTATTTGAAATGCTTTGCTGCCTATGTCTTTGTCTTTCTCTTTCATCACTCAAAACAATTACCATCCAAAACACATTCAAGGGTCTTTGAGTCAACAAATACAATATAAAGTTCAATTTACTTAGACTAGAAATTAAGTTGTAAATTATTATTTTTTAATAATTTTGAAAAGATTCTTAATCTGGTATAAATCAAAACTCCATAAAAATAGTTTCGGAAAATAAATAAAGCAGATAAAGAAAATTTGGCAGAATTTAATTAAGTGAAAAATCATATTCATGGGCGATGGAAATAATGAATTGGATGGGTATCGGAAGAAATTTGTGAAGAGTTATATGTGCACTTAATAGAAGATTAGGTGAAGAAAGCTTTAGAAGAGCTTAAACAGTTGTAGTGGCATCAAGGAGTGATATGGGTACATAAGGGGTAGACTACCCCTCCCTTAATTAGAACCAGTGACAATAAGCACCCTTGTCTTAGCAATGTAATTTTTGTTTAAGCACTTGTAACAATTAAATCTTACCCAGCTTCGCTAAGCACACAAAATTCGCCTCAAACACGCCTTGTTCATTACCCCAGCTTTGCCAAGCACAAGGAAGTCGCTTCAAACACGCCACAATCCCCTTAGTTTTTTATACTTTTTGAAATCTTCTTCGTCAGCATAATAGCTACGACCAGTCCAATTCTGCTCATTGATTGACTTATCAAAATCGATTGGTAAGATCTTCAAATCTAAGTTAATTCAAGCGGCTGACCACAACCAAATATCGCAATTAAAACCCATAACTGCAATTTATGGGTTTAAAAAACAAGTTGCATAAGTTACATACTTTTTTTCCAAATTTGAAACAAGTTTAGAGTTGGGTTGTGAAGGAAATTGAGAGGGGGGGGGGGTCATAGAGGTGACAGGGATGTAAGATTTCCACTTTTTTTTTATTGTTTTTCACATAACACTTGATAAAATTTGTCCTAAAAACGACCACACGGTTATCACTACCACAAGTTTTATCGGTTACTTCTTGATGGGAGACGTATATTACTGGACACTTTTTGGATCCCAGTACTCAAAATCCTTTTTATCAAGTATCACCGTGAGGATGTGAGAGTACAGAAGAATCTACAAAAAAAACCAAAGAATTTACTGATTCGGGTAAGGAGATGATTTGTTTGTGTGATTCAGAGGAATCCGTTTGTTCTCTACTCGAAGCTTCGTCAGTCTTGAATTTGTTGCATCAATGTCTGGAGGTTAGTACTTGCGCTTCCATTTCCGTTATTTATGGCTCTGTAGATTTCGGTTTCTCTTAAGAAGTCTATCAACTGGTATCAGAGACCTTGAAACCTCTGTCTTGATGCAAGAGTAATCGATTTTTACATATTCGTCATATCTATATGTTCTTGTACCACTCTTTTTTTTCTCCAAACCTTGATAAATTGATAATGGGCTATCGTAGATAATTTTTTTTTGAGTCTACTGGTTTTGGAAACGTTGAATTCCTTGACCCAAAGAACAAGATATGCTCGGGTCAATTAAACAATTCACTGTAATTTGATTTATTCGGCCGAGGTATGGGGTTATGGTATTTTTCTATAACTTTATGACCAATTAGTTAATATCTATTTGAGTTCTACGTGTACATGTTTCTTCCTTGTCCTTTCTAATAGTGACATGTGTAGTACTTCTTCAGTTCTCTCTGAATCTTCACCATTTTCATTTTACCACTATTCACTGAATTACTTTACTTTGGTGATTTGATTAGTAAAACGATGCAACCATTTGATAATCTTTGTAGGATATTGTAGAGTAAACTTCACTCTACAACACCATAAAAAATATTTAAGAAAATCATCGTTTGGCTATTCAAATCATCGGATCAAATTAACCTGATTACGAAAGAAAAAGTCAAAAGGTGAAGATTCAGAGAGAACGGAGGTAGTATTTGTTTATGTTTCTCTAATGAATTGGGTGGGACTGTGAACATTTTTAATGCTTCGTTTTTCCATAAAGTGGAGTAGTGGAGTTCACTTTTGTCTTCACACATTTCTTTATTAGTTTTTTTTTTATGAGCATGGAGTTTCCCAAAGTTTCCCACTGTATCCATTTTCTACTATGGAGAAATATGTTGAGTAATTTTGGTTCTTCCATGTTACTATGTTACTTTTGGTTGGTGTATTTATGTATATTCTCTGAGGTTGGTGTATTTATTCTCCTAGATTTGTGTATGTATTATATTGAATTTGAGATACTTGTGTTAATTTGAAGGTGAAAACATAGACTTCTTTAGGCATACATACTAGCAATTTATTGTTTGTTTTATGTAAATAAGTTTGTGAGTAGCTTTTGGCATTCTGAAGTTTGGTCTATGGAGTACCGTTATCTTTTAGAGGAAGAGTAGATATTATTTATGGACGGGAGGGTGAAATTGAAACTTGAGATTTTAACTTTTTTGAGAACCACACCTAAACTAATAGACAAGTTAGTTTTGGATTTAGAAAGAGAGTAGATTCCAAGGAGTAAATCCAACCATGCGTATAAGAAAAAGTTCACTTTGGGGAAATGCATAGTGAAAATGAGACCTCCAATATCTCCTCCTCCTCTCTCTATACTCTATCTCTCCCCCATCTAACATCTATCGAAAATTTTCTGACATCGACGAGGACCCTCTTTCTTCTTTCACAAAATTATCACAAAGCCGCTTCCATCACCGATTTCATGGTGGTATTGGATTTTGTGGTTGTGTGAAAAATTATTAAAATCGACTGTGTTCTATTTATTGTGGAGTCATGTTTCCGCATCTGCAAGTCATTTGTGGTGTGAGCGTGGTTTTGTTAATGGGGTTATGGACTCATGCTGGGAATTTTGTAAGAGTTACGTGATCTTGTTGCAATTTAAAAAAATAGTGTAGGAGGCTATGTTTTTTGTATTGGATTATTTGAATTTGATATTTATGAGAATGGTTTTGGGCAATGTTTTTGCATTATATTATTATTGTGCATAGTTGTCTATTGTTCTGCATACTAGTTCATCTGGTGTGTATAGTATAGCTTACACATAGAAGATCTTATCTTTGGTTCTTCTGGAATGAAAGTTATGAATTCACAATATAGATGGAATTAGACGAACCATCGGAAAGATTGTAGCACATTGTTTTAGTAGGTCTGTCTTGGCTACATAAAACAGTATAGTTCAGACTATAGTTTCAACTCGATATGCTAGCATACTTTGTGTATATTGAACATGACCAAGTTGAGATCTTTGTCTTTGTACTGACATAATAAGACAAGCTATGTCTCATGGTTATTATGATTACTTGTGCTCTTAGCCAATGTGCACATGTATTTAGTAGTTATTGCTTTGACAAGTCAAGTGAGTGAGATTCCTATGGAGTCAATAACCTCGATGAGTTGGGTGATAGTATTGAGTCCATGGTGTAAATTGATATATCGAAGGAATCCATGTCCCAGTTATGGGATTGATGATATCCCCTTGATGAAGCTTATAAGTTTTGATTATGTCAAACCCTGCAGGTAGATTACTTAATAATCTGGACATATCAAATAAGTTAAGTGGTAAGGATCAAGGAATTGGGAAGAGGCCGATTAAATGAACTAGTCAGTAATTAACTTAATCGACGGATATACGTAATCTTAACATGGGAAGATAATAAGTATTAATAATAGGAGCTCGAAATATTAGTTTTTAAGATTATGGGCAGGAGTGAAATAACAGTTATTTAGTGGAACTAACTGTTATTAACTTTATTCGGACTAGGTTCAGGTGGAACCAGAAGTCCTAATAAAGTTAGGAGCCTGATTCGTATTTTCTCCTCCAGGTCCCTCCCATAGCCTATATAAGTGTCCTTAGTCTTCAGAATTCGTATGCTTCAGATACACACCGAAATCTAGAGTTTCGAGAGGAAGAGAAATTCGTTTGGAGGCTAAGAAGGATTCTGGAAGCAGCAAGCCCACACTTGCATCCAGGAGGAACTTCAGGAATACGGGAGAAGATCCAGAGTGATTAAAACCTACATCAACTAGCTAGGACGGAGGTATGAACCCTAATTCCGCCTAGTAGGGTTATGGCGTTCTTGTTGATAAACGAACAAAATTTTAATCGGTATAGCAGACATGCAATCGAAATGATCCAGGGAACTGTTGGACCAATGAAATGCTGTAGCTTATCCATTCAGATGTTTGTGGACCAATGAATGTCGAAGCGAAGGGAGGTTTTGAGTATTTCATTACTTTTATTGATGATTACTCAAGATGTGGATATATTTGTTTGATGCGGCATAAGTCTGAGGCCGTTGAGAAATTTAGAATTTTTAAGGCAGGATCAGATAAACGTCTAAGAAAATATATCAAGTCATTTCAATCTGATCGAAGTGGCGAGTACGTCTTGGGACAATTCAGGGATTACTTGGAGGAACAAGGGATTCAATCCCAGTTTTCCGCTCCAGGTACGCCACAACATAATGGTGTGGCAGAGCGAAGGAATAAGACTCTTTTTGAAATGATGAGATCCATGATGAGTTATTCAGATTTACCATCTTTCTTTTGGGGGCATGCTTTAGAGACAGTTGTGTATATTCTAAACTTGGTTTCGTCTAAGTCAGTACCAACTACACCCACAGAACTTTGGACTGGGCGCAAGCCCAGTCTACGGTATGTTCGGATTTGGGGTAGTACAACACATGTGCTGAAGGGGAACGCAAGTAAGTTGGAATCAAAGGACGGAAGTATGTGTCTTTGTAGGATACCCGAAAGGAACAAAGGGTGGTTTATTAGGATTAGAAAGTCATTGTTAGCACCAATGCGAGATTCTTAGAGGAATACTATATTAGGGATCACAAGCCTAAAACTAAAATTGTTCTGGAATAAATGCGAGGAAATCAAGTAGTCCAAGGTCATGATATACCAACTGTACAAGAGGAAATACCACAAGAAAACGATATCGATATTAAACTACTTTTGGGTGGTTAAGGAAATGTAGATACTCGTGATACACGAAAACATAGTGTTGACATCCCACCGCAAGAGCGCAATGGGGGAAATGACAATACTAGTGATCCACAAGATAGTAGTGACATTCCGCCGTAACCGAGCAGTGGGGAAAATGTTACTGCTAGTGAACCACAAGTACAACCTCGTCGTAGTGGGAGGGTTTCTCGTAAACCAGACATATACATGTACTTGGGAGAGTATTTTGACAAGGTCCCCTATGAACATGATACTGATCCCAGTAACTATAATGAAGCTGTTGGAAGTACGGATGCGGAAAAGTGGAAAAAGGCTATGTTTTCTGAGATAGAGTCTATGTACTCCAATCAGGTTTGGGATCTTGTAGATCCAACAGATGGGGTAAAACCCATCGGGTGTAAGTGGATTTACAAGAAAAAGATAGGGGTAGACGGGAAGGTTGAAACCTTCAAAGCAAGGCTTGTTGCGAAAGGTTTTACTCAGAAAGAAGGGATCGACTATGAGGAAACTTTTTTGCCAGAAGCCATGATTAAGTCTATCAGGATTCTCTTGTCCATTGCGGCTCATTTTGATTACGAAATTTTGCAAATGGATGTCAAGACAGCTTTCCTTAATGGAAGTCTTGATTGTTGAGTCAAGATCCCTGAATGTGCTTTGATTGGTAATTTTTTTGAGTGATGAAAGACAAAAGGCTAAGACATTAGCAGCAAAGGGTTGTTAGTCATCTCAAGGCCTTGAGATTGACAGAAACTTTCACAGCCTTGAGACTGTTTATTATGCTATGTGTTCTAACATCTTTGTGTTGCAGAATTGGATATCTGATTATTCAAATCAGTGGTTTATGGTATATATTTATGGTTTGTATTTTTTATAGATCTAACACAATTGCAGATGATCAGAACAGGAAGAATCAAAGTTATCTGGGTTTAATTTTGAAATGCTGTGAAACAGGTTCAGAGCTCCAAGGCCTTGAGATTTGCCTTGAGCTACTGACAGTTTTTATAGAACTTGATTGATTCTTTCTTGCAGGTTATGAATCTTAGTACTGTGATTATTCATTCACTTCTAAGTGTCTTGAACTTGTTTTTCATATCTTATTTGTTCTAGAGGATATGCAGATTGATGTTCTAAATTTATTAAACAGTTTTACCAGAAACTGTATAACCAAACAGTCTTAGTACTGTTAGTTGATTGGATTGTGTTGTTTCAGTATTTCTTTGGTGTTGCAGGTTTGTTAAACGTGCAGGAGAAATCTCAACAAACTCCAACGAATATCCACCTGAAAGCTGTTTGAATTTAAGTTGAAAACAGAAGGAGGATTTGTAGGAACTCAGATCCTAAAATTTCTCAATCAGTTGCAGCTGTGGATAAAAGAGACTGGTTTGAATTTTGAAGAGAGGAGAGGCTTGCAGAATACTCTAAGAGGTGTGGCAAATTCGTGGGAGATCATCCATTCAAACAAACAATCATTCAAGCTTCATTCCAGACTTCTGAAGATCAAATCAATCCAGTCAATCCTGAAGAACACTTCCAGACTTCAACAGTTTATCTTTATACTGTGTTCTTCATTTGTACTTCATCTGTGTATCTCTATATTATCTTAAACCTCACTTAACCTAGTGGTTGGTTGTTCAAGTGAACAACAAGAGGTTCTTGTTAGCTCAACAGTTAGTATCTGGAACTAGATAGGTTTGGAACCACAAGCTGTATAGGTGTAAGGGAAATCACTTAAGCTTGAAGATCTAGGGCTGTTTCTGTGTGAGTAATAAGAAGTGTTTGCCCAATCCTGGTGGGATTAGATCTCTCAGGCAGAGATTAGGTCCATTGGGACTGAACTCTGTAAATTGCTTTGTGTTCTTTACCTTTCTGTTTGATTATTATCTGCTGCACATAACTCAAATCAAACTAGGGTTTAAAAGTTGTTTAGTATTGTTCACAGTTCAAGGCCTTGAAGCTTACAATTTTGCCTTAGTGAGTTTCAGACAGTTTACAAAATCTCAAGGCCTTGAGATTTCAGGTTTCACACAAAACTATCCTGTTAGGCTTTAAGTTTTGCAAAAAGTTTCCATACTCTATTCAACCCCCCCTTCTAGAGTATTTAGGTCCTGTATTTAGTCTACATTACACACTTTCATTGATGAGTGCATTTATATGATGCAACCAGAATGATTCATAGCTAAGGGCCAGGAGAAAAAGTTGTGCAAGCTTAAGAGGTCTATTTATGGACTTAAGCAGGCATCTAGATCATGGAACATCCATTTTGATCAGGAAATCAAATCTTTTGGTTTCGATCAATGTCCGGATGAGCCGTGTGTGTACAAGAAGTGTAAGGAAAACGTGATGGTATTCTTGATACTATACGTTGATGATATATTTCTCATTGGAAACAATTTGGGTGTATTATCTTGTGTGCCGGTATGGCTATCAAGTCAATTTGATATGAAAGACTTGGGAGAAGCAGCATACGTTCTAGGGATCAAGCTTATGCAAGATCGGAAAAATAGGATGTTGGGCTTGTCACAAGCCAATTATATTGATACTGTTCTTGCAAGGTTTAGCATGCAGGATTCCAAGAAAGGGTTGATCCCTTTCAGACATGGAATCACTTTATCTAAGGATCAGTGTCCTAAGACACCTGATGAGATAGAAAGCATGAAAGTAGTTCCTTATGGTTCTGCAGTAGGAAGCCTCATGTATGCGATTTTTATGAACTAGACCGGATATTTGCTTTGTTGTTGGCACGGTTAGTAGATATCAGTCTAACACTGGCAGAGACCATTGGACTGCGGTAAAACATATATTGAAGTACCTGAAAAGGACTCGAGACTATATGTTGGTTTACCATGAAGGTAGTCTTGTACCCATACACAGACTTAGATTTTCAGTCAGATAGGGATTCCAGGAAGCCTACCTCTGGATATGTTTTCACATTAGGAGGTGGAGCCATTAGTTGGAGGAGCATCAAGCAATCTTGCATTGCTGATTCCACCATGGAAGCTGAATATGTGGCTGCTTCGGAAGCTGCTAAGAAAGTTGCTTGGCTCAGAAAATTTATATCTTGGAGTAGTACCGAGTGCACAACGGCTATGACGCTTTATTGCGATAATAGCGGTGCGGTTGCAAACTCAAGGGAACCAAGATCTCACAAGAAAGGAAAACACATAGAGCGTAAGTATCATTTGTTTTGAGAATTCGTGCATAGAGGTGATGTGGCAGTGATAAAGATTGCATCAGCGGATAACCTGGCAGACCCATTTACGAAATGTATGACAACTAAGGCTTTTGATGGTCACGTAGCGGGAATGGGTTTGACGTGTGTTGCAGCATGGCTTTGAGTCTTAGTGAGAGATTGTTGGATTGGATACTAAAAGCCATGCTTTTTTTATTGGATTATTTGAATTTGATATTTATGAGAATGATTTTGGGCAATGTTTTTGCATTATATTATTATTGTGCATAGTTGTCTATTGTTCTGCATAGTAGAAGATCTGGTGTGTATAGTATATCTTACACACAGAAGATCTTATCTTCGGTTCTTGTGGAATGAAAGTTCTGAATTCACAATCTAGATGGAATTAGACAAACCATCGGAACGATTGTAGCACATTGTTTTAGTAGGTCTGTCTTGGCTACAGAAAACAACATAGTTCATACTATATTTTCAACTCAATGTGCTAGCATACTTTGTGTATATTGAACATGACCAAGTTGAGATCATTGTCTTTGTACTGACATAATAAGACAAACTATGTCTCATGGTTATTATGATTACTTATACTCTTAGTCAATGTGCACATGTATTTAGTAGTTATTGCTTTGACAAGTCAAGTGATTGAGATTCCTATGGAGTCAATAACCTCGATGAGTTGGGTGATACTATTGAGTCAATGGTGTAAATTGATATATCGAAGGAATTCATGTCCCGGTTACGGGATTGATGATATCCCCTTGATGAAGCTTATAAGTTTTGATTATGTCAAACCCTGCAGGTAGATTACTTGGTAATCTGGACATATCAAATAAGTTAAGTGGTAAGGATCAAGGAATTGGGAAGAGTTTGATTAAATGAATTATTCAGTAATTAACTTAATAGACGGATATCTGTAATCTTAACATGGGGAGATAATAAGTATTAAATAGCAGGAGCTCGAAATATTAGTTTTTGAGAATATAGACATGAGTGCAATAACAGTTATTTAGTGGAACTAACTGTTATTAACTTTATTCGGACTAGGTTCGGGTGGAACCAGAAGTCCTAATAAAGTTAGGAGCATGATTCATATTTTCTCCTCCAGGTCCCTCCCGTAGCCTATATAAAGTGTCCTTAGTCTTCAAAATTCGTATGCTTTAGATACACACCGAAATATATAGTTTCGAGAGTGAGAGCAATTCGTCTGGAGGCCAAGAAGGATTTTGGAAGCAGCAAGACTACACTTGCATCCAGGAGGAACTTCAGAAATACGGGAGAAGATCCGGAGTGATTCAGACCTACATCAACTAGCTATGACGCATGTATGAACCCTAATTCCGCCTAGTAAGGTTATGGCGTTCTTGTTGATAAACGAACAAAATTTTAATCAATATAACAGATATGCAATCGAACTGGTCCAGAGATTCGCCTCCCTTCATTTTAAAGTTATGGATATTGATATAATGTATAGAAAATTAATCACCTACATTTCTGAGAAAATTTGGCAAAGTACTTAAATAAGAGAAAATCAAATGACTTTTTATCAATTTTCTATTATTTTATGTTAATTTTCCCCTTTTAACTAATTTTTTAAGTTTCAAACATAGACCAAAAGTTTGTATTAAATGGCTGCACATGTTTGACACGTCTCTTTTTAGATACACTCGAGCAAAAATAGCTATTGGGCGACTTTTAAAATGTTATTTTTTTTTTATAGAATTAAAATGTTAATTAGTTTACACTAATTTGTTGAAGGCCAGCAAATCTCCAGCCCGAGCATCACCAACCCGACAACTTGGTAGAATTCATTGTTGATGCCCACATCAAGTCAGTGGTAACTTGGATGAAGCTTCATGACCATCCCCAAAGTAATAACAAAGTCTTTTCTGCTCTTTCACCGGTGCAAGCTGAAGCAAAAGGAGTTTCACAAGCTCTCAAATGGATTCTCTATCATGGCTACACCACTATTCACCTACACACCGACTCGCAGTTACTAATTTCAGCCATTGCACACCAATCGGGCAATAACCAGATACACATGACTGTTCAAGACATCCTTGCTGACGCCAAACAGTTTGTTTTTTTTAAAATATCATATGCTGCACGCTCTGTTGTGCAGCCAGCCCATCTTTTAGAACAATATTGTAAGACATTTACCACTGTCGTTCCATGCTTCCTAATAATATTACGTTTTCCCTGCAAAAAAAAAAAAATATCCTTTTTATCAACAGTCCAAACTTTTTTACATACAGATGGACGTAGACATTAGCCTCAAACTCAGAACTCAACAAGTGTTTGGTGTTTATTGTACTTGAACATAAATTAATTACTTCATACCATGAAATAAAATGGAAATAAGGTTGATTACTTCTCTACGCCATACAATTATATAAGTGGCATGAGCTTAAAACTCTCTCTTCCATCAATTATGACTCCAAACACTACTAAAGTTCGGTCAACATGTAATTACCCCATCATAAAAAATAAACAAAAGATGGCATCTAAGGTGGTGGGGAGCATCTCAACTTTCGCATCTAAGCTCCTCCGCCACCAACCTAACCGCTATGTCGTTGCCTCGTCACAGTTCACCCACCGTACTTTCTCGTCACGACCACAAACTCGAAAGTCCAAGCGCCATGACCACCAAGGTAACAATGATAGTAAAAAATCAATTACAAAAGAGAAAAAGAAAGTCATTCTATCAATATTTTCTCTGTTAGGCATTAAATTTCATAATTTTTTCGTGGGGAACTGATGCCATTCAAATTCCTCAGTTATATTAGTTCATCTTATTTATCAATTGTGTTGACATTTTTCACCTACTTAAATCAACTAATAGTTATAGTTTCGTTTATGTACATTCTGCAAACCTCCTTAAAGACTCGTCAGACATCATGATAAAAACTATATTTCTAAAGTTAAACCACCATTGAAAACTAAACTATACGAAATTATTTGTTAATCGAGATTTCGTACTAATAATTCATTTTTATGGTCATTCTTAACTTTTAACGTTCATTTAATTTGTTCACTTTCATTTACTCAGATCCACACCCATTTTTGAGGGAGGGAGAAATAGGATCTTGCAGGGTAGATAAAACGAAAGACGGGTGCTACATGAGAGTTGATGTGCCTGGAGTTGTTGAGGAAGACATAAAAGTGTGGGCTGAGCCTGGGTATATTTACTTTCGTGCAGAAGACACAAAACTACCTCAATATAACTATGATGGTCGGGTTTATGGAGGTGCCATCAGCTTTAACCCGGATTCATATGATTCTGCTGGAATCAAAGCAGAAGTTAAGGATGGTGTTCTTTGGATGACTGTCCCTCGCGTGAAAAGCCAGGATCAATGAAGAAACTATTTAGGTAGAATATGAATCATTAAATTATATTGTATGTTTTTCTTTCAATATGTGAGATGGATTACATGTGACTTATAGAATTTTGAGTGAACTATATATCAATTTAAGAAATGTTTATATCATGTTTCTTCTGCAAACTGCTAATTTTTTGGAGAATTTATTTTTAAAGGCTAATATAAATATAAATATAAAATGAATATTGTTCAAATGGATGAACATGCTCGCATTTCATAAGAGATTTATGACATGTGATAGGAAAAACTAGTTAGTTTGTAATGTCGTTTGCGTCACACTTGTGCACACTAGTGAGTTGGACGTGCTCTGCAAATAGATTTTTTAGTGTGCTATTTTCCTGCGATTTGTAACTAATCTAATGTGTAGAATTCGAAATAAAAATATAATGTTTGGCTTGGCAAGAAATGAAAATAAACTAAATATCAATTCCAATTAAAATAAACTTACTTCATCATGCTTAACTTATTCACACTGCGGGCAATAGTTGGTTTCTAATTCAAGTGATTTTGAGCTTGAAATACAATAGCAACTGGCATAGTTGGTCGAATTCAGTTCAAATCTACTTACTACTCTTAATAAACCACATGATTAGTTCTCGCGGTAAATTCAATGACATTTTGCACGAATTTGAAATCAAATGTCATACTTAATTATATATTAGCTAAGTAAACCAATTCGATGAATTGGGCTTTGGATACAACCGTGTTATGTCTTGGGTTGTGATGTGCTCACCGAACTTGTATTCAAATTGGTCATTTGAGAAATTAATTTCTTTAACTATTTATTTTACAAGCGTTATTTAAGAACAAGATATAACCAGTGCAAAAACATTGCTAAGATGTATTAACCGAAAGGAATCAATGAAATGATTACACCATATTGAAGTATTGAAGGCTGGAGAGCTGATTTGAGATGCAAAAGTTACTGTTCATTTGGTATGTGAATTACCAAATGAACAGTACTCTTCTAAAGAAGCAGCTACCGTTGGATCAGGGAGGAGGAGCTTCAGCAGCCGTTGATCACCAACGTTTATTTCTTTTAAATCATTTCTAGTAGAACGGTGGCGTTTTGTGCCTAACCGTTAGTTTAGGTTTTAATTAGTAGTTAATCTCCTCATTAGCTGACTCAACCAACAGGACGCGTGGCACGCCCTGATTGGTTGGATTTCTTCTGAGTGATGTGTTTTTCATTTGGGTATTTAGGGTTTGTAACTCAATTTCCGGAGGCTATGATTTTGAATTCATTCGAAGAAATGCTTTCCAATTCTCTGAAATTCAATATGGTATCAGAGCTCACGGTTTGATTTCGCCATCGCCGTTGCTAGGGTTGCTGTTGAACTGCACCGATCTAGCTGTATCTTCTCACCATGGTTTTACCAGAAGCAGAACACTCATCGTCTGGTTCTGGATCTCGCGCTATGGATGGATCTTCACCTTATTTCCTTCATAATTCAGACTCACCTGGTATGATCTTAGTCTCTCAAGTTCTTACTGGCGATAATTTCAATTTATGGTACCGTTCCATGATTGTTGCTCTTGAAGCTAAGAACAAGTTAGATTTTGTTACTGGGGTGATTACTGAGCCTGATAGGACTTCTGAGATCTATTCCTTGTGGAAGCGTTGTGATCGCATGGTTATTTCGTGGCTGTTAAACTCAGTTAGCAAAGAAATTGCTTCTAGTGTTGTTTATTACTCCACAGCCAAAGATATTTGGTCTGATATTGTTGAGAGATTTTCTCAAAAGAACTTGCCTAAGATTTTTCAGCTTAGCAGTGCTATTGTCAATCTGAAGCAAGGTAGTCTTAGTGTTACTGCTTATTACACTAGGCTAAAGTCTTTATGGGATGAACTTGACAATTACACAGAGATGCCTAGATGCACTTGTGGAGCTCTACACTCTTGCACTTGTAATGTATTAGGGATGATTCATAACAAAGTTCAACAGGAACATGTTATGCAATTTCTAATGGGGCTCAATCCTGGTTTTTCTTCTGTTAGAGACCAGGTTTTACTCATGGATCCCTTACCAAGTTTGAATAGAGTGTTTGCTAAAATTGTACAGCAAGAGATGCAGGGAACTATCTCTGAGTCCTCTTCTGTTTCTATGCCTTCTATGGCCATGTACTCATCTCCTTTTCATAATGGTCACACATATGGTGGGCCTCCTCATGGAGATTCTTCTTCTCAAAATACTGGACCTCCTAAGTCTAAACTCATTTGCACACATTGTGGGGGGACTGGTCATGTGAAAGCCAAATGCTGGAAGTTACATGGCTATCCTGCTAATTTCAAAAGCAAACACAAGGCACACAATGTGTCAAGTGACACTCATTCCAATTCAGATAAACCTGATAATAAGAGTGTTTTTCCTTTCACACAAAGTCAGTGTCAGCAAATGATGCAGTACATCAACACACAGATGCAGGGCTCTTCTTCTCAATCTCCTGCTAGTGATGGTGGTTCTGTGTCTCCATCTCACAGTAGTCACTCACTAGAGAGTCCTGTTCATCAGTACCAGAAAGGAGATTTTTCTTATGCTCAGCACTTTATGGGAAGTGCTATACACTCTTTGTGTTTTAATACTTCTCTTATGAAGGACAGTGGTGACAAACATTTTTGGATCATTGACAGTGGAGCCACTGATCATATGTGTTCCTCTTTGAGTGTTTTGTTAAATCCTGTTGAGATGAAAGATGTTTATGTCTATTTACCCAATGGGAAGAAGGTGAAGGCTTCCCATATAGGTTCTGTTCAGGTTACTCCTTCTCTAGAGCTAACAGGGGTTCTATATATACCTGATTTTCAATTGAATTTGTTGTCTATGACACAATTGGCCAAACAGCAAGGATGTGTGTTTCTATGTGATTCAGAGAAGTGCCAAATCCTTCATGCAGATACCAAAGTGGTTTTGGGAGAAGGAAGCAAATCAAATGGCTTATATCTTCTCCAAACAAACAAGGCAATAATTTGTCAAACTTCTGCAAATATAGCTGTCTCAAATGATATTTGGCATAAGAGACTTGGCCATTTATCTGATACAAAGCTGAAATGGATTCAGAAAGTTTTAAATGTTGAGTCAGCAGTTGATAACTCCTTGTGTGAAGTTTGTCCTCAAGCAAAACAAAGAAAGCTTCCATATCCCAGTATTGGTAAAATGGAAACTTCTCCTTTTGCTCTTGTTCATTGTGATATATGGGGACCTTACAAGACTCCAACATATGCTGGCTATAGATATTTTCTCACTTTGGTAGATGATGCCACAAGAATGACTTGGGTATATCTTCTAGTTCATAAGTCAGAAGCACAAACAGTCATTCCTCAATTTTATCAGCTGATTGAGACTCAGTTTAAAAGCAAGATACAGAAGTTCAGAAGTGATAATGCCAAAGAATTGGCTTTGGTAGATTTTATGCTCTCCAGAGGCATTGTGCATCAATTGAGTTGTGTTGAAGCTCACCAGCAGAATTCAGTGGTTGAAAGAAAACATCAGCATTTGTTGAATGTTGGAAGAGCTCTCATGTTTCAATCTTTCTTACCTCAAAAATTTTGGGGTGATAGCATTATGACAGCTGCCTATTTGATTAATAGAGTTCCTACAGCTGTTTTGAATCACAAATCACCTTTTGAGTGTTTATATGGCATCACCCCTGACTATGATTCACTTAGAGTATTTGGTTGTCTCTGTTACAGCTCTACTCTCATGCAGGGGAGGACTAAATTTGATCCTAGAGCTGTTCCTTGTGTGTTTCTTGGATATGTTTTTGGGGTGAAAGGTTACAGACTCTACAATTTGAAAGAGTGCACTTTTCTGGTTTCTAGAAATGTTACATTTCATGAAACAGTATTTCCTTTCTCTAATTCTTCTTTGTATCCCAAGATCACAGATGATATAGTGTTGCCTACAATATGTGAAAATACTCTCAACTATGGAAATGATGTACAGAGAGTCTCTGAGGACATAAATGATACAAGCACTGTTCTTCCACAAGCTCAAAGCTCACAACCCAGAAGAAGTGCCAGAGAGACAAGAACTCCAGGCTATCTGAGAGACTATATTGTCAACAAGCCAAGAATGGTATCTGCTTGCCTGTCTCCAGTCATTTTTGATTCATCTCCAGGTAACACATCTGTTTACTCACAATGTATGAACACCATTAGTTCTATTTGTGAACCTGACACTTATCAAGAAGCCTGCAAAGATCCCAAATGGGTTGAGGCAATGCAGACAGAATTGAAAGCTTTAGAGCTTAATAAAACTTGGGAAGTGGTTGTCTTACCTCCAGGACATGATCCTGTTGGTTGTAAATGGGTATATAAGGTTAAACTCCACTCCAATGGAACAGTTGAGAGATATAAAGCTAGGCTTGTTGCAAAAGGATATACACAAACAGAAGGGATAGACTATAATGAAACTTTTTCTCCTGTTGCTAAACTGCCAACATTGAAGTGTTTATTAGCTCTTGCTGCAATAAAAGGTTGGCATTTATTGCAACTAGATGTGAATAATGCCTTCTTGCATGGAGAACTTGAAGAAGAAGTCTATATGACATTGCCTTTGGGGTATGATCCTCCTGCTGGTTTATCTTCTCAAAGAAATGGGAAAGTGGTATGTCATTTGCAGAAGTCTCTCTATGGTTTGAAACAGGCATCAAGACAGTGGTATAGCAAATTTTCTGCAACCCTTATGAGTCTTGGTTTTGAACAATGTAAGACTGATTACACACTTTTTGTGAGAAAGTCTTCTGATTCTTTCATTTGCATTCTGGTATATGTTGATGATATAGTGCTAGGAGGAACTCACTTGTCACAGTTGCAAGATCTCAAGGCTGCTCTAAATAATCAGTTTCAGTTGAAAGATTTGGGGTTTCTCAGGTACTTTCTTGGTTTTGAAATAGCAAGGACTGATCATGGTATTAGTTTGTGCCAGAGAAAGTTTGCAATGGAGATTTTAGAAGAGTATGGATACAGTAAGTGTAAGCCAGCTTCTGTGCCTATGGATCCACTTTTGAAGCTTACTGCTGCAAGTGGTGATACACTTTCTAGTGTTGATAGTGTGAAATACAGAAAGTTAGTTGGCAAACTACTGTACTTATGCAATTCAAGACCAGATATGTGCTTTGCTGTGCACAAATTATCTCAGTATATTTCCAAACCTACAGCCATTCATCTTAAAGCAGCACACCATGTCTTGAGATATCTCAGCAATGCTCCTTCTCAAGGTCTGTATTTTGCAGCATCTTCATCTATTGATCTTGTGGGGTACTCTGATGCAGACTGGGCAGGGTGTTTAGACACCAGAAAATCCACCTCAGGTTTTCTGATATACATAGGAGACTCTTTAGTCTCTTGGAAGTCAAGAAAGCAAACAGTCATTTCAAGAAGCTCAACTGAATCTGAGTATAGAGCACTGGCTACAATATCTTGTGAGGTACAATGGTTTTTGTATTTGCTCTCTGATTTTGGTATCTCTTTGAGCAGGACACCAGTTGTTTTCTGTGATAGCAACTCAGCACTTCAATTAGCTGCTAATCCTGTGTTTCATGACAAAACCAAGCATATTGACATTGACTGTCACTTGGTAAGAGATTTGGTGAAGAAAGGAGTGTTTTGTTTGAAGCATATTCATACTTCTTTTCAGTTGGCAGATATTCTCACCAAGGCTTTGCATCCAGCCATTTTTGGCTTCTTACTATCCAAGTTGGGAGTTAGACTTGTTCACTCACCAACTTGAGGAGGGGTATTGAAGTATTGAAGGCTGGAGAGCTGATTTGAGATGCAAAAGTTACTGTTCATTTGGTATGTGAATTACCAAATGAACAGTACTCTTCTAAAGAAGCAGCTACCGTTGGATCAGGGAGGAGGAGCTTCAGCAGCCGTTGATCACCAACGTTTATTTCTTTTAAATCATTTCTAGTAGAACGGTGGCGTTTTGTGCCTAACCGTTAGTTTAGGTTTTAATTAGTAGTTAATCTCCTCATTAGCTGACTCAACCAACAGGACGCGTGGCACGCCCTGATTGGTTGGATTTCTTCTGAGTGATGTGTTTTTCATTTGGGTATTTAGGGTTTGTAACTCAATTTCCGGAGGCTATGATTTTGAATTCATTCGAAGAAATGCTTTCCAATTCTCTGAAATTCAATATAGGTGAAGAAATAAGAACTTCGTTTTGAATATAGAAGCACGTGCATTTCCCACTTATGAAATTTCATGTTTTAAGTTACTTGATGATGTCAACAACAACGACATAGAAGCACAAATTTGGAGGTTCTTGTGGAGAGTGTCTGACAGAGAAAAGGGAATCACCTGGATAATCTAGAAAAAGATGCAATGTACAAGAGAAAGGGGTGGATTAGCTTTCATAGATCTAATGGTTTTCAATACGGCACTCCTACCTAAACAAAGTTGGAGAGAAATGCATGATAAAGATTCTCTATGCAACATAGAAATTAAAAGAAAAATACTACTGAAACAATGAATTTTTGGATGCTGAAATTGGCTACTCACCCCCGTAAGCCTGGAGGAGTATCAACCACGACCTAGAGCTAAAGAAGCTAGCACACCGATCGAGAATTGGGAATGGAGTCTCTCAAGCTCACGGGTCAATGGGTGTCCATAGATTAGACATTTAAGATAATGAAGCGAAGTAAACCGAAAGTCCACGGCTACTACGTAGTAATGCCGATAAGCTCTCAAAAAATATCGAACCCACACAGGAAGATAAGTTTAGCTAAATTCACAGTCTTTGTGCGAAGATTGACTAATTTGTTAAAACTTAACACTGTATAACATTAAACAAATGCATTGCGAAAAACGAAAGGTAACAGACGGGTTAAAGGTAGAAAAAGACTTGACCCGTATCCGGTGCATTAGTGCTGGAATAATCGCATCTGAAAGACAAGCGTGAGTTTATTCAATTGACCCGCAGTGGCGCCGTCCCGAAGAAGACCAAACTTCAAAATGCCGACAATTTTCGCTCGGTTGTCCCACTTAAGTCCAATTTAATGTAACTTTTCGACACCCATCCGACCTAAACCGCCGTAGACAGTCATGGCGCATCCTGCCGGAGAGAAAAAGTCAAGATTTCAAAACGCTATAACTTTTCACTCGGATGTCCGATTGACGCGATTCTCGTGTCTATTCCATGTACTTTTTTGAGACCCATCCGACCCAAGCGGCGGTCACCAGGACACGGCGAAAGGAATGCAAGAAAAGCTAGCAAAAAAGACGAAAAACGATCAAAACGAATGCAAGAAAAGCAAGCAAAAAAGACGAAAAACGATCAAAAGAGGGGGATGCAACACGAGGACTTCCCAGGGGGTCACCCATCCAAGTACTACTCAAACCCAAGCACGCTTACCTGCGGAGTTCTGATGGGATCCAGTGCATTAGTACTCGTATGATCGCATCCGAAAGACAAGCGTAAGTTTATTTACTTGACCCGTACCTGCGCCGTCCCGAAGAAGCCCAAACTTCAAAATGCCGACACTTTTCGTTCGGTTGTCCCACTTAAGTCTAATTTTATGTTATTTTTCGAGACCCATCCGACCTAAACCTCCATAGGCGGTCATGGCGCAGAGAAAAAGTCCAGATTTCAAAACGCTATAACTTTTCACTCGGGTTTCCGATTGACGCGATTCTCGGGTCCATTCCACGTATTTTTTCGAGACCCATCCAACCCAAGCGGCGATCACCAGGACACGGCGAAAGGAATGCAAGAAAAGCAAGTACAAAAGAAAAAACGGATCAAAAGGGGGGATGCAACACGAGGACTTCCGAGGGGGTCACCCATCCTAGTACTACTCTCGCCAAAGCACGCTTAACTGGGGAGTTTCGATGGGATCTGGTGCATTAGTGCTGGTATGATCGCATCCGAAAGACAAGCGTGAGTTAATTTACTTGACCAGTACCGGCGCCGTCCCGAAGAAGTCCAAACATCAAAATGCCGACACTTTTCGACTGGTTGTCCCACTTAAGTCCAATTAATGTAATTTTTCGAGACCCATCCGACCTAAACTGCCGTAGGCGGTCATGGCGCATCCCGTTCGAGTAAAAAAGTCCAATTTTCAAACGCTATAACTTTTCACTCGGTTGTCCGATTGACACGATTCTCGTGCCCATTCAATGTATTTTTTCGACACCCATCCGAACCAAGCGGCGGTCACCAGGACACGGCGAAAGGAATGCAAGAAAAGCAAGCCAAAAAGACAAAAAACAATCAAAAGGGGGGATGCAACGCGAGGACTTCCCGGGGGTCACCCATCCTAGTAATATTCTCGATCAAAAGGGGGGATGCAACACGAGGACTTCCCAGAAGGTCACCCATCCTAGTACTACTCTCGCCCAAGCACGCTTAGTTGCGGAATTGTGATGGGATCCGGTGCATTAGTGCGGGTATGATCGCATCCGAAAGACAAGCGTGAGTTTATTTACTTGACCCGTAACGGCGCCGTCCTGAAGAAGCCCAAACTTCAAAATGCAGACACTTTCTGCTCGGTTGTCCACTTAAGTCCAATTTTATGTAATTTTTCAAGACCCATCAGACATAAACCGCCGTAGGAGGTCATGGCGCATCCCGCCCTAGAGAAAATGTCCAAATTTCAAAAAGCTATAACTTTTCACTCGGTTGTCCGATTGACGGGATTCTCGTGTCCATTCCATGTATTTTGCTGAGGCCCATCCTACCCAAGCGGCAGTCACTAGGACACGGCGAAAGGAATGCAAGAAAAGCAAGCAAAAAAGAAGAAAAATGATCAAAAGGGGGGATGCAACACGAGGACTTCCAAGGTGATGTACTACTCTCGCCCAAGCACGCTTAACTGCGGAGGTGATGTGATCCGATGCATTAGTGCTGGTATGATCGCATCTGAAAGACAAGCGTGAGTTAATTTACTTAAGCATTACCGGCGCCGTCCCGAAGAAGCTCAAACTTCAAAATGCCGAAAGGAAAAGGCGAAAGGAATGCAAGAAAAGTAAGCAAAATAGACGAAAAACGATCAAAAGGGGGGATGCAACACGAGGACTCCCCGGGTGATGTACTACTCTCGCCCAAGCACGCTTAATTGCGGAGTTCTGATGGGATCCGGTGCATTAGTGCTGGTATGATCGCATCCGAAAGACAAGCCTGAGTTAATTTACTTAACCCGTACCAGCGCCGTCTTGAAAATTCCACACTTTAAAATGCCGACACTTTTCGCTCGGTTGTCCCACTTAAGTCCAATTTCATGTACTTTTTCGAGACCCAACCGACCTAAACGGCCGTAGGTGGTCATGGCGCATCATGCCCGAGAGAAAAAGTCCAGATTTGAAAAAGCTACCCCTTTTCACTCGGTTTTCCAATTGACACGATTATCGTGTCCATTCCTTGTATATTTTTGAGACCCATCCGACCGAAGCGGCGGTCCCAAGGAAACGGCGAAAGGAATGCAAGAAAAGCAAGCAAAAAAGACGAAAAATGATCAAAAGGGGGGATGCAACACGAGGACTTCCCAGGGGGTCACCCATCCTAGTACTACTCGCACCCAAGCACGCTTACCTGCAGAGTTCTGATGGGATCCGAGGCATTAGTGCTGGTATGATCGCATCCGAAAGAAAAGCGTGAGTTTATTTACTTGACCTGTACCGGCGCCGTCCCGAAGAAGCCCAAACTTCAAAATGCCGACACTTTTCGCTCGGTTGTCCCACTTAAGTCCAATTTTATGTTATTTTTCGAGACCCATCCGACCTAAACCGCCATAGGCGGTCATGGCGCAGAGAAAAAGTCCAGATTTCAAAACGCTATAACTTTTCACTCGGGTTTCCGATTGACGCGATTCTCGGGTCCATTCCACGTATTTTTTCGAGGCCCATCCAACCCAAGCGGCGGTCACCAGGACGTGACGAAAGGAATGCAAGAAAAGCAAGCAAAAAAGAAGAAAAACGATCAAAGGGGGGATGCAACACGAGGACTTCCAAGGGGGTAACCCATCCTAGTACTACTCTCGCCCAACTACGCTTCACTGCGGAGTTCTGATGGGATCCGATGCATTAGTGCTGGTACGATCGCATCCGAAAGACAAGCGTGACTTTATTTCCTTGATCCGTACCAGCGCCGTCCCGAAGAAGCCCAAACCTAAAAATCTTGACACTTTTCGACTGGTTGTCCCACTTAAGTCCAATTTCATGTAATTTTCGAGACCCATCCGACCTAAACCGCCGTATGCGGTCATGGCGCATCCTGCCCGAGAGAAAAAGTCCAAATTTCAAACGCTATAACATTTCACTCGTTTGTCCGGTTGACGCGATTCTCGTGCCCAATCCATGTACTTTTTCGAGACCCATGCGACCCAAGCGGCGGTCACCAGGACACGGAAAAAGGAAATACAAGAAAAGCAAGCAAAAAAAGACGAAAAACAATCAAAAGGGGGGATGCAACACGAGGACTTAACAGGGGGACACCCATCCTAGTAATATTCTCGATCAAAAGGGGGGATGCAACACGAGGACTTCCCAGAAGGTCACCCATCCTAGTACTACTCTCGCCCAAGCACGCTTACTTGCGGAGTTCTGATCGGATCCGGTGTATTAGTGCAGGTATGATCGCATCCGAAAGACAAGCGTGAGTTTATTTACTTGACCCTTAACGGCGCCGTCCCGAAGAAGCCCATACTTCAAAATGCAGACACTTTCCGATCGGTTGTCCCACTTAAGTCCAATTTTATGTAATTTTTCGAGACCCATCCGTCCTAAACCGCCGTAGGCGGTCCTGGCGCATCCCGCCCGAGAGAAAATTCCCAAATTTCAAAAAGCTATAACTTTTGACTCGGTTGTCCGATTGACGCGATTCTCTTGTCCATCCATGTAATGTTTTTAGACCCATCCTACCCAAGTCGCGGTCACTAGGACACGGCGAAAGGAATGCAAGAAAAGCAATCAAAAAAGACGAAAAATGATCAAAAGGGGGGATGCAACACGAGGACTTCCGAGGTGATGTACTACTCTCGCCCAAGCACGCTTAACTACGGAGTTCTGATGGGATTCGGTTCATTAGTGCTGGTATGATCGCATTCGAAAGACAAGCGTGAGTTAATTTACTTGACCTGTACCGGCTCCGTGACGAAGAAGCCCAAACTTAAAAAATGCCGACACTTTTCGCCCGGTTGTCCCACTTAAGTCCAGTTTTATGTAAATTTTCGAGACCCATCCAACCTAAACCACCGTAGGCGGTCATGGCGCATCTTGCCCGAGAGAAAAAGTCCATATTTCAAAATGCTATAACTTTTCACTCAGTTGTCCGATTGACGCGATTCTCGTGTCCATTCCATGCATTTTGTCAAGACCCATCCGACCCAAGTGGCGGTCACCAGGACACGGCGAAAGGAATGCAAGAAAAGCAAGCAAAAAAGACGAAAACCGATCAAAAGGGGGATGCAACACGAGGATTTCCCAGGTGATGTACTAATCTCGCCCAAGCACGCTTAGCTGCGGAGTTCTGATGGGATTCGGTGCATTAGTGCTGGTATGATCGCATCCGAAAGACAAGCGTGAGTTAATTAACCCGTACCGGCGCCGTCCCAAAGAAGCCCAAACTTCAAAATGCCGACACTTTTCGCTCGGTTGTCCCACTTGAGTCCAATTTTATGTAATTTTTCGAGACTCATCCGACCTAAACCGCTGTAGGCAGTCATGGCGCATCTTGCCCGAGAGAAAAAGTACATATTTAAAAACGCGATAAATTTTCACTCAGTTGTCCGATTGACGCGATTCTCGTGTCCATTCCATGTATTTTTTCAAGACCCATCCGACCTAAGCGGCGGTCACCTGGAAACGGCGAAAGGAATGCAAGAAAAGCAAGCAAAAAAGACGAAAAACGATCAAAAGGGGGGATGCAACACGAGGACTTCCCAGGTGATGTACCACTCTCGCCCAAGCACGCTTGACTGATGAGTTCTGATGGGATTTGGTTCATTAGTGCTGGTATGATCGCATGCAAAAGACAATCGTGAGTTAATTTACTTGACCCGTACCGGCGCCGTCCCGAAGAAGCCCAAACTTCAAAATGCCGACACTTTTCGCTCAGTTGTCCCACTTAAATCCAATTTATTTCAATTTTTTGAGACCCATCTGACCTAAACCGCCATAGGCGGTCATGGCGCATCATGCCCGAGAGAAAAAGTCCCGATTTCAAAAAGCTATAACTTTTCACTCGGTTGTCCAATTGACGCGATTCTCGTGTCCATTCCATGTATTTTTTCGAGACTCATCCGTCCCACGCGCCGGTCACCAGGAAATGGCGAAAGGAATGCAAGAAAATCAAGCAAAAAAAGACGAAAAACGATCGAAAGGCGGGATGCAACATGAGGACTTCCGAGGGGGTCACCCATCCTAGTACTACTCTCGCCTAAGCACGCTTAAATGGGGAGTTCTGATGGGATCCGGTGCATTAGTGCTGGTATGATCGCATCCGAAAGACAAGCGTGAGTTAATTTACTTGACCCGTGCCGGCGCCGTCCCGAAGAAGCCCAAACTACAAAATGCCGACACTTTTCGCTCGGTTGTCCCATTTAAGTCCAATTTTATGTAATTTTTCGAGACCCATCCGACCTAAACCGCCGTAGGCGGTCATGGCGAATCCTGCCCGAGAGAAAAAGTCCAGATTTCAAAAAGCTAAACCTTTTCACTCGGTTGTCCGATTGACGCGATTGTCGTGTCCATTCCATGTATTTTTTCGAGACCCATTTGACCCAAGCGGCGGTCACCAAGACACGGCGAAAGGAATGCTAGAAAAGAAAGCAAAAAAGACGAAAAACGATCAAAAGGGGGGATGCAACACGAGGACTTCCCAGGGGGTCACCCATCCTAGTACTACTCTCGCCCAAGCGCTTAACTGCGGAGTTCTGATGGGATCCGGTGCATTAGTGCTGGTATGATCGCATCCGAAAGACAAGCGTGAGTTAATTAATTTGACTCGTACCGGCGCCGTCCCGAAGAAGCCCAAACTTCAAAATGCGGACACTTTTCTCTCGGTTGTCCCACTTAAGTCAAATTTTATGTAATTTTTCGAGACTCATCCAACCTAAACCGCCGTAGGCGGTAATGGCGCATCCTGCCCGAGAGGAAAATTCCTGATTTCAAAATGCTATAACTTTTCACACGTTGTCCGATTGACGCGATTCTCGTGTCCATTCCATGTATGTTTTCGAGACCCATCCGACCCAAGCGGCAGTCACCAGGACACGGCGAAAGGAAAGCAAGAAAATCAAGCAAAAAAGACGAAAAACGATCAAAAGGGGGGATGCAACACGAGGACTTCCCAGGGGGTCACCCATCTTAGTACTACTCTCGCCTAAGCGCTTAACTGCAGAGTTCTGATAGGATCCGGTGCATTAGGGCTGGTATGATCGCATACGAAAGACAAGCGTGAGTTAATTTACTTGACCCGTACCGGCGCCGTCCCGAAGAAGCCCAAACTTTAAAATGCCTAAACTTTTTGCTTGGTTGTCCCACTTAAGTCCAATTTTATGTAATTTTTTGAGACCCATCCGACCTAAACCGCCGTAGGCAGTCATGGCGCATCTTGCCCGAGAGAAAATGTCCAGATTTCAAAAAGCCATAACTTTTAACTCGGTTGTCCGATTGACGCGATTCTCGTGTCCATTCCATGTACTTTTTCGAGACCCATACGACCCAAGCGGCGGTCACCAGGACATGGCGAAAGAAATGCAATAAAAGCAAGCAAAAAATAAGAAAAACGATCGAAATGGGGGATGCAACACGAGGACTTCCGAGGGGGTCACCCATCCTAGTACTACTCTCGCCCAAGCACGCTTAATTGGGCAGTTCTGATGGGATCCGATGCATTAGTGCTGGTATGATCGCATCCGAAAGACAAGCATGAGTTCATTTACTTGACCTGTACCAGCGCCGTCGCAAAGAAGCCCAAACTTCAAAATGCCGACACTTTTCGCTCGGTTGTCCCACTTAAGTCCAGTTTTATGTAATTTTTCGAGACTCATCCGACCTAAACCGCCGAAGGCGGTCATGGCGCATCCTGCCCGAGAGAAAAAGTCCATATTTTAAAAAGCTATAACTTTTCACTCTGTTGTCCGATTGACGCAGTTCTCGTGTCCATTCCATGTATTTTTTCGAGACCCATTTGACCCAAGCGGCGGTCACCAGGACACGGCGAAAGGAATGCAAGAAAAGCAAGCAAAAAAGACGAAAACGATCAAAAGGGGGGATGCAACACGAGGACTTCCCAGGGGGTCACCCATCTTAGTACTACTCTCGCCCAAGCGCTTAACTGCGAAGTTCTGATAGGATCCGGTGCATTAGTGCTGGTATGATCGCATACGAAAGACAAGCGTGAGTTAATTTATTTGACCCGTACCGGCGCCGTCCCGAAGAAGCCCAAACTTCAAAATGCCGAAACTTTTCGCTTGGTTGTCCCACTTAAGTCCAATTTTATGTAATTTTTTGAGACCCATCCAACCTAAACCGCCGTAGGCAGTCATGGCGCATCCTGCCTGAGAGAAAAAGTCCAGATTTCAAAAAGCCATAACTTTTAACTCGGTTGTCCGATTGACGCGGTTCTTGTGTCCATTCCATGTACTTTTTCGAGACCCATACGAACCAAGCGGCGGTCACCAGGACATGGCAAAAGGAATGCAATAAAAGCAAGCAAAAAATACGAAAAACGATCGAAAGGGGGGATGCAACACGAGGACTTCCGAGGGGGTCACCCATCCTAGTACTACTCTCGCCCAAGCACGCTTAATTGGGCAGTTCTGATGGGATCCGGTGCATTAGTGTTGGTATGATCGCATGCGAAAGGCAAGCGTGAGTTCATTTACTTAACCCGTACCAGCGCCGTCCCAAAGAAGCCCAAACATCAAAATGCAGACACTTTTCGCTCGGTTGTCCCACTTAAGTCCAGTTTTATGTAATTTTTCGAGACTCATCCGACCTAAACCGCCGAAGGCGGTCATGGCGCATCCTGCCCGAGAGAAAAAGTCCATATTTTAAAAGGCTATAACTTTTCATTCTGTTGTCCGATTGACGCGGTTCTCGTGTCCATTCCATGTATTTTTTTGAGACCCATCCGACCCAAGCGGCGGTCACCAGGACACTGCGAAAGGAATGCAAGAAAAGCAAGCAAAAAAGACGAAAACGATCAAAAGGGGGGATGCAACACGAGGACTTCCGAGGGGGTCACCCATCCTACTACTACTCTCGCCCAAGCACGCTTAACTAGGGAGTTCTGATGGGATCGCGTGCATTAGTGCTGGTATGATCGCATCCGAAAGACAAGCGTGAGTTAATTTACTTGACTCGTACCGGCGCTGTCCCGAAGAAGCCCAAACTTCAAAATGACGACACTTTTCGCTCGGTTGTCCCACTTAAGTCCAATTTTATGTAATTTTTCGAGACCCATCCGACCTAAACCGCCGTAGGCGGTCATAGCGCATCCTGCCCGAGAGAAAAAGTCCAGATTTCAAAAAGCTATAACTTCTCGCTCGGTTGTCCGATTGAAGCGATTCACGTGTCCATTCCATGTATTTTTTTCGAGACCCATCCGACCCAAGCGGCGGTCACCAGGACACGGCGAAAGGAATGCAAGAAAAGCAAGCAAAAAAGACTAAAAACGAACAAAAGGGGGGATGCAACACGAGGACTTCCCAGGGTGTCACCCATCCTAGTACTCCTCTCACCCAAGCGCTTAACTGCGGAGTTTTGATGGGATCCGGTGCATTAGTGGTGGTATGATCGCATCCGAAAGACAAGCGTGAGTTAATTTACTTGACTCGTACCGGCGCCGTCCCGAAAAAGCCCAAACTTCCAAATGCCGACACTTTTCGTTTGGTTTTCCCACTTAAGTCAAATTTTATGTAACTTTTAGAGACCCATCCGACCTAACCCGCCGTAGGCGGTCATGGCGCATCCTGCCCGAGAGAAAATGTCCTGATTTCAAAAAGCTATAACTTTTCACTCGGTTGTCAGATTGTCGCGATTCTCGTGTCCATTCCATGTATTTTTTCGAGACCCATCAGACCCAAGCGGCGGTCACCAGGACATGGCGAAAGGAATGCAAGAAAAGCAAGCAAAAAAGACAAAAAACGATCGAAAGGGGGGATGCAACACGAGGACTTCTGAGTGGGACACCCATCCTAGTACTACTCTCGCCCAAGCACGCTTAACTGGGGAGTTCTGATGGGATCCGGTGCATTAGTGCTTGTATGATCGCACCTGAAAGACAAGCGTGAGTTAATTTACTTGACCCGTAGCGGCGCCGTCCCGAAGAAGACCAAACTTCAAAATGCAGACACTTATCGCTCGGTTGTCCCACTTAAGTCCAATTTTATGTAATTTTTCGAGACTCATACGACCTAAACCGCCATAGGCGGTCATGCCGCATCCTGCCCGAGAGAAAAAGTCCAGATTTTAAAAAGCTATAACTTTTCACTCGGTTGTCCGATTGACGCGATTCTCGTGTCCATTCCATGTATTTTTTGAGACCTATCTGACCCAAGCGGCGGTCACCAGGAGACCGCGAAAGGAATGCAAGAAAAGAAGGAAAGAAAGACGAAAAACGATCAAAAGGGGGGATGCAACACGAGGACTTCCAATGGGGCCACCCATCCTAGTACTACTCTCGTCCAAGCACGCATAACTGCGGAAATCTGATGGGATCTGGTGCATTAGTGCTGGTATGATCGCATCCGAAAGACAAGCGTGAGTTCATTTACTTAACCCGTACCGGCGCCGTCCCGAAAAAGCCCGAACTTCAAAATGCCTACACGTTTCGCTCGGTCGTCCCACTTAAGTCCAATTATTTTATGTAATTTTTCGAGACCCATCCGACCTAACCCGCCGTAGGCGGTCATGGCGCATCCTGCCCGAGAGAAAATGTCCTGATTTCAAAAAGCTATAACTTTTCACTCGGTTGTCAGATTGTCGCGATTCTCGTGTCCATTCCATGTATTTTTTCGAGACCCATCAGACCCAAGCGGCGGTCACCAGGACATGGCGAAAGGAATGCAAGAAAAGCAAGCAAAAAAGACAAAAAACGATCGAAAGGGGGGATGCAACACGAGGACTTCTGAGTGGGACACCCATCCTAGTACTACTCTCGCCCAAGCACGCTTAACTGGGGAGTTCTGATGGGATCCGGTGCATTAGTGCTTGTATGATCGCACCTGAAAGACAAGCGTGAGTTAATTTACTTGACCCGTACCGGCGCCGTCCCGAAGAAGCCCAAACTTCAAAATGCAGACACTTTTCGCTCGGTTGTCCCACTTAAGTCCAATTTTATGTAATTTTTCGAGACCCATCTGACCTAAACCGCTGTAGGTTGTTAGGGGGCATCCTGCCCGAGAGAAAAAGTCCAGATTTCAAAAACATATAACTTTTCACTCGGTTGTCCGATTGACGCGATTCTCGCGTCCATTCCATGTATTTTTTCGAGACCCATCCGACCCAAGCGGCGGTCACCAGGACACGGCGAAAGGAATGCAAAAAAAGCAAGCAAAAAAGACGAAAAACGATCAAAATGGGTGATGCAACACGAGGACTTCCCAGGGGGTCACCCATCCTAGTACTACTCTTGCCCAAGCACGTTCTGATGGGTTCCGGTGCATTTGTGCTGGTATGATCGCATCCGAAAGACAAGCGTGAGTTAATTTACTTGACTTGTACCGGCGCCGTCCCGTAGAAGCCCAAACTTCAAAATGCCGACACTTTTCGCTGGGTTGTCCCACATAAGTCCAATTATTTTATGTAATTTTTCGAGACCCATCCGACCTAATTCGCCGAAGGCGGTCATGGCGCATCCTGCCCGAGAGAAAAAGTCCATATTTCAAAAAGCTATAACTTTTCACTCGGTTGTCCGACTGACTCAATTCTCGTGTCCATTCCATGTATTTTTTCAAGACCCATCCGACCCAAGAGGTGGTCACCAGGACACGGCGAAAGGAATGCAAGAAAAGCAAGCAAGAAAGACGAAAAACGATCAAAAGGGGGGATGCAACACGAGGACCTCCCAGGGGGTCACCCATCCTAGTACTATCTCGCCCAAGCACGCTTAACTTGGGAGTTCTGATGGGATCCGTTGCATTAGTGCTGGTATGATCACATCCGAAAGACAATGGTGAGTTAATTTACTTGACCCGTACCGGCGCCGTCCCTAGGAAGCCCAAACTTTAAAATGCAGACACTTTTCGCTCGGTTGTCCCACTTAAGTCCAAAATTATGTAATTTTTCGAGACCCATTCGACCTAAACCGCCGTAGGCGGTCATGGTGCATCCTGCCCGAGAGAAAAAGTCCATATTTCAAAAAGCTATAACTTTTCACTCGGTTGTCCGATTGACGTGATTCTCGAGTCCAATCCATGTATTTTTTCGAAACCCATCAGACTTAAGCGGCGTTCACCAGGACACGGCGAAAGGAATGCAAGAAAAGAAAGCAAAAAAGCCGATTAACGACCAAAAGGGGGGATGAAACACGAGGACCTCCCAGGGGGTCACCCATCCTAGTACTACTCTCGCCCAAGCACGCTTACGCTTAACTGCGGAGTTCTGATGGGATCCGGTGCATTATTGCTGATATGATTGCATCCGAAAGACAAGCGTGAGTTAATTCACTTGACCCGTCCCGGCGCCGTCTAGAAGAAGCCCAACCTACAAAATGCCAACACTTTTCGCTCGGTTGTCCCACTTCAGTCTAATTTTATGTAATTTTTCGAGACCCATCCGACCTAAACTGCCGTAGGCGGTCATGGCGCATCCTGCCCGAGAGAAAAAGTCCAGATTTCAAAAAGTTATAACTTTTCACTCGGTTGTCCGATTGACGCGATTCTCGTGTCAATTCCATGTATTTTTTCGAGACCCATCCGACCCAAGCGGCGGTCACCAGGACACGGCGAAAGGAATGCAAGATAAGCAAGCAAAAAAGACGAAAAATGATCCAAAGGGGAGATGCAACACGAGGACTTCCCACGGGGTCACTCATCCTAGTACTACTCTTGCCCAAGCACGCTTAATTGCGGAGTTCTGATGGGATCCGGTGCATTATTGCTGGTATGATCGCATCCGGAAGACAAGCGTGAGTTAATTTACTTGACCCGTACCGGCGCCGTCCCGAAGAAGCCCAAACTTCAAAATGCCGACACTTTTCGCTCGGTTGTCCCACTTATGTAATTTTTCGAGACCCATCCGACCTAAACCGCCGTAGGCGGTCATGGAGCATCAAGCCCGAGAGAAAAAGTACAGATTTCAAAAAGCCATAACTTTTCACTCGGAAGTCCGATTGACGCGATTCTCATGTCCATTCCATGTATGTTTTGAGACCCATCCGACCCAAGCGACGGTCACGAGGACACGGCGAAAGGAATGCAAGAAAAGCAAGCAAAAAAGACGAAAAACGATCAAAAGGGGGGATGCAACACAAGGACTTCCCAGGGGGTCACCCATCCTAGTACTACTCTCGCCCAAGCACGTTCTGATGGGATCCGGTGCATTACTGCTGGTATGATCGCATCCGAAACACAAGCGTGAGTTAATTTACTTGACCCGTACCGGCGCCGTCCGAAGAATCCCAAACTTCAAAATGCCGACACTTTTCGCTCAGTTGTCCCACTTATGTAATTTTTCGAGACCCATCCGACCGAAACCGCCGTAGGCGGTCATGGAGCATCAAGCCCGAGAGAAAAAGTCCAGATTTCAAAAAGCCATAACTTTTCACTCGGTTGTCCGATTGACGCGATTCTCACGTCCATTCCATGTATTTTTTCGAGACCCATCCGACCCAAGCGGCGGTCACCAGGACACGGCGAAAGGAATGCAAAAAAAGCAAGCAAAAAAGACGAAAAACGATCAAAACGGGGATGCAACACGAGGACTTCCCAGGGGGTCACCCATCCTAGTACTACTCTCGCCCAAGCACGTTGTGATGGGATCCGGTGCATTAGTGCTGGTATGTTCGCATCCGAGAGACAAGCGTGAGTTAATTTACTTGACCCGTACCGGCGCCGTCCCGAAGGAAACCAAACTTCAAAATGCAGACACTTTTCGCTCGGTTGTCCCACTTAAGTCCAATTTTATGCAATTTTTCGAGACCCATCCGACCCACACTGCCGTAGGCGGTCATGACGCATCCTGCTCGAGAGAAAAAGTCCAGATTTCAAAAAGCTATAACTTTTCACTCGATTGTCCGATTGACGCGATTCTCGTGTACATTCCATGTATTTTTTCGAGACCCATCCGACCCAAGCGGCGTTCACAAGGACACGGAGAAAGTAATGCAAGAAAAGGAAGCAAAAAAGACGAAAAACGATCAAAAGGGGGGATGCAACACGAGGACTTCCCGGGGGGTCACCCATCCTAGTACTACTCTCGCCCAAGCACGCTTAACTACAGAGTTCTGATGGGATCCGGTGCATTAGTGCTGGTATGATCGCATAACAAGCGTGAGTTAATTTACTTGACCCGTACCGGCGCAGTCCCGAAGAAGGCCAAACTTCAAAATGCCGTCACGTTTCGCTCGGTTGTCCCACTTAAGTCCAATTTTATGTAATTTTTCGGAACCCATACTACCTAAACCGCCGTAGGCGGTCATGGCACATTCTGCCCGAGAGAAAAAGTCCAGATTTCAAAAAGCTATAACTTTTCACTCAGTTGTCCTATTGACGCGATTCTCGTGTCCATTCCATGTATTTTTTCGAGACCCATCCGACCCAAGCGGCGGTCACCAGGACACGGCGAAAGGAATGTAGGAAAAGCAAGCAAAAAAGACGAAAAACGATCAAAAGGGGGGATGCAACACGAGAACCTCCCATGCGGTCACTCATCCTAGTACTACTCTCGCCCAAGCACGCGCAACTACGGAGTTCTAATGGGATCCGGTGCATTTGTGCTGGTATGATCACATCCGAAAGACAAGCGTGAGTTAATTTACTTGACCTGTCCCGGCGCTGTCCCGAAGAAGCCCAAACTTCAAAATGCATACACTTTTCGCTCAGTTGTCCCACTTAAGTCCAATTTTATGTAATTTTTCGAGACCCATCCGACCTAAACCGCCGTAGGACGTCATGGCGCATCCTGCCCGAGAGAAAAAGTCTAGATTTCAAAAAGCTATAACTTTTCACTCGGTTGTCCGATTGACGCGAATCTCGTGTCCATTCCATGTATTTTTTCGAGACCCATCCGACCCAAGCGGCGGTCACCTGGACACGGTGAAAGTAATTCAAGAAAAGCAAGCAAAAAAGATGAATAACGATCAAAAGGGGGGATGCAACACGAGGACTACCCGGGGGGTCACGCATCCTAGTACGACTCTCGCCCAATCATGCTTAACTTCAGAGTTCTGATGGGATCCGGTGCATTAGTGCTGGTATGATCGCATAACAAGCGTGAGTTAATTTACTTGACCCGTACTGGCGCCGTCCCGAAGAAGCCCAAACTTCAAAGTGCCGAAACTTTTCGCTCGGTTGTCCCACTTAAGTCCAATTTTATGTAATTTTTCGAGACCCATCCGACCTAAACCGCTGTAGGCGGTCATGGCGCATCCTGCCCGAGAGAAAAATTCCACATTTTAAAAAGCTATAACTTTTCACTCGGTTGTCCGATTGACGCGATTCTCGTGTCCATTCCATGTATTTTTTCGAGAACCATCCGACCTAAGCGGCGGTCACCAGGACACGGCAAAATGAATGCAAGAAAAGCAAGCAAAAAAGACGAAAAACGATCAAAAGTTGGGATGCAACATGAGAACTTCCCAGGGGGTCACCCATCGTAGTACTACTCTCGCCCAAGCACTGCGGAGTTCTGATGGGATCCGGTGCATTAGTGTTGGTATGATCGCATCGGAAAGACAAGCTTGAGTTAATTTACTTGACCCGTACCGGCGCCGTCACGAAGAAGCCCAAACTTCAAAATGCCGACACTTTTCGCTCGGTTGTCCCACTTAAGTCCAATTTTATGTAATTTTTCGAGACCCATCCGACCTAAACCGCCATAGGAGGTCATAGCGCATCCTACCCGAGAGAAATAGTCCAGATTTCAAAAGGTCGTAACTTTTCACTCGGTCGTCCGATTGACGCGATTCTCGTGTCCATGCCATCTACTTTTTCGAGACTGATTCAACCCAAGCGGCGGTCACCAGGACACGGCGAAAGGAATGCGAGAAAAGCAAGCAAAAAAGGCGAGAAACGATCAAAAGGGGGGATGCAACACGAGGATATCCTTGGGGGTCACCCAACCTAGTACTACTCTCGCCCAGGCACGCTTAACTGCGGAGTTCTGATGGGATCAGGTGCATTAGTGCTGGTATGATCGCATCCGAAAGAAAAGCGTGAGTTAATTTCTTGACTTGTACCGGCGTCGTCCCAAAGAAGCCAAAACTTCAAAATGCCAACACTTTTCGCTCGGTTGTCCCACTTAAGTCCAATTTTATGTAAATTTTCGAGACCCATCCGATCTAAACCGCCGTAGGCGGTCATGGCGCATCCTCCCCGAGAGAAAAAGTTCACATTTCAAAAAGCCATAACTTTTCACTCGGTTGTCCGATTGACGCAATTTTCGTGTCCATTCCATGTATTTTTTCGAGACCCATCCGACCCATGCGGCGGTCACCAGGACACAACGAAAGGAATGCAAGAAAAGAAAGCAAAAAAAGACGAAAAAACGATCAAAAGGGGGATGCAACACGAGGACTTCCCAGGGGGTCACCCATCCTAGTACTACTCTCGCCCAAGCACGCTTGACTGCGGAATTCTGATGGGATCCGGTGCATTACTGCTGGTATGATAACATCCGAAAGACAAGCGTGAGTTAATTTACTTGACCCAGACCGGCGTCATCCCGAAGAAGCCCAAACTTCAAAATGCCGACACTTTTCGCTCGGTTGTCCCACTTAAGTCCAATTTTATGTAATTTTTCGAGACCCATCCGACCTATACCGCCGAAGGCGGTCAGGCGCATCCTCCCCGAGAAAAAAAGTCCTCATTTCAAAAAGCCATAACTTTTCACTCGGTTGTCCGATTGACGCGATTCTCGTGTCTATTCCATGTATTTTTGTCGAGACCCATCCGACCCAAGCGGCGGTCACCAGGACACGGCGAAAGGAATGAAAGAAAAGCAATCAAAAAAGACAAAAAACCAACAAAAGGGGGGATGCAACACGAGGACTTCCCAGGGGGTCACCCATTCTAGAACTACTCTCACCCAAGCACGTTCAGATGGGATCTGGTGCATTAGTGCTGGTATGATCGCATCCGAAAGACAAGCGTGATTTAATTACTTGACCCGTACCGGCGTTGTCCCAAAGAAGCCCAAACTTCAAAATGCCGACCCTTTTCGCTCGGTTGTCCCACTTAAGTCCAATTTTATGAAATGTTTCGAGACCCATCCGACCTAAACCGCCGTAGGCGGTCATGGCGCATCCTGCCCGAGAGAAAAAGTCCACATTTCAAAAAGCCATAACTTTTCACTCGGTTGTCCGATTGACGCGATTCTCGTGTCCATTCCATGTATTGTTTCGAGAACCATCCGACCCAAGCGGCGGTCACCAGGACACGGCAAAAGGAATGCAAGAAAAGCAAGCAAAAAAGACGAAAAACGATCAAAAGGGGGGATGCAACACGAGATCTCCCAGGGGGTCACATATCCTAGTACTACTCTCGCCCAAGCACGCATCCGGTGCATTAGTGCTGGTATGATCGCATCCGAAAGACAAGCGCGAGTTAATTTACTTGACCCGTACCTGCGCCGTCCCGAAGAAGCCCAAACTTCAAAATGCCGGCACTTTGCGCTCGGTTTTCCCACTTAAGTCCAATTTTATGTAATTTCTCGAGACCCATCCGACCTAAACCGCCGTAGGCGGTCATGGCGCATCCTGCCCGAGAGAAAAAGTCCACATTTCAAAAAGCCATAACTTTTCACTCGGTTGTCCGATTGACGCGATTCTCGTGTCCATTCCATGTGTTTTTTCGAGACCCATCCGACCCAAGCGGCAGTCACCTGGACACGGCGAAAGGAATGCAAGAAAAGCAAGCAAAAAAGACGAAAAAATATCAAAAGGGGGGAAGCAACACGAGGACTTCCCAGGGGGTCACCCATCCTAGTACTACTCTCACCCAAGCACGCTTAACTGCTGAGTTCTGATGGGATCCAGTGCATTAGTGCTGGTATGATCGATCCGAAAGACAAGCGCGAGTTAATTTACTTGACCCGTACCGGCGCCGTCCCGAAGAAGCCCAAACTTCAAAATGCCGGCACTTTTCGCTCGGTTTTCCCACTTAAGTCCAATTTTATGTATTTTCTCGAGACCCATCCGACCTAAACCGCCGTAGGCGGTCATGGCGCATCCTGCCCGAGAGAAAAAGTCCACATTTCAAAAAGCCATAACTTTTCACTCAGGTTGTCCGATTGACGCGATTCTCGTGTCCATTCCATGTGTTTTTTCGAGACCCATCCGACCCAAGCGGCAGTCACCCGGACACGGCGAAAGGAATGCAAGAAAAGCAAGCAAAAAAGACGAAAATATATCAAAAGGGGGGATGCAACACGAGGACTTCCCAGGGGGTCACCCATCCTACTACTACTCTCGCCCAGTTCTGATGGGATCCGATGCATTAGTGCTGGTATGATCGCATCCGAAAGACAAGCGCGAGTTAATTTACTTGACCCGTACCGGCGCCGTCCCGAAGAAGCCCAAACTTCAAAATGCCGGCACTTTTCGCTCGGTTTTCCCACTTAAGTCCAATTTTATGTAATTTTTCTAGACCCATCCGACCTAAACCGCCGTAGGCGGTCATGGCGCATCCTGCCCGAGAGAAAAAGTCCACATTTCAAAAAGCCATAACTTTTCACTCGGTTGTGCGATTGACGCGATTCTCGTGTCCATTCCATGTGTTTTTTCGAGACCCATCCGACCCAAGCGGCAGTCTCCAGGACACGGCGAAAGGAATGCAAGAAAAGCAAGCAAAAAAGACGAAAAAATATCAAAAGGGAGGATTCAACACGAGGACTTCCCAGGGGGTCACCCATCCTAGTACTACTCTCGCCCAAGCACTGCGGAGTTCTGATGGGATCCGTTGCATTAGAGCTGGTATGATCGATCCGAAAGAAAAGCGCGATTTAATTTACTTGACCCGTACCGGCGCCGTCATGAAGAAGCCCAAAATTCAAAATGCCGGCACTTTTCGCTCGGTTTTCCCACTTAAGTCCAATTTTATGTAATTTTTCGAGACCCATCCGACATAAACTGCCGTAGGCGGTCATGGCGCATCCTGCCCGAGAGAAAAAGTCCACATTTCAAAAAGCCATAACTTTTCACTCGGTTGTACGATTGACGCGATTCTCGTGTCCATTCCATGTGTTTTTACGAGACCCATCCGACCCAAGCGGCAGTCACCAGGACACGGCGAAAGGAATGCAAGAAAAGCAAGCAAAAAAGACGAAAAAATATCAAAAGGGAGGATTCAACACGAGGACTTCCCAGGGGGTCACCCATCCTAGTACTACTCTCGCCCAAGCACTGCGGAGTTCTGATGGGATCCGGTGCATTAGAGCTGGTATGATCGATCCGAAAGAAAAGCGCGATTTAATTTACTTGACCCGTACCGGCGCCGTCATGAAGAAGCCCAAAATTCAAAATGCCGGCACTTTTCGCTCGGTTTTCCCACTTAAGTCCAATTTTATGTAATTTTTCGAGACCCATCCGACATAAACTGCCGTAGGCGGTCATGGCGCATCCTGCCCGAGAGAAAAAGTCCACATTTCAAAAAGCCATAACTTTTCACTCGGTTGTCCGATTGACGCGATTCTCGAGTCCATTCCATGTGTTTTTCGAGACCCATCCGACCCAAGCGGCAGTCACCAGGACACGGCGAAAGGAATGCAAGAAAAGCAAGCAAAAAAGACGAAAAAATATCAAACGGGGGATGCAACACGAGGACTTCCCAGGGGGGTCACTCATCCTAGTACTACTCTCGCCCAAGCACGCTTAACTGCGGAGTTCTGATGGGATCCGGTGCATTAGTGCTGGTATGATCGCATCCGAAAGACAAGCGCGAGTTAATTTACTTGACCCGTACAGGCGCCGTCCCGAAGAAGCCCAAACTTCAAAATGCCGGCACTTTTCGCTCGTTTTTCCCACTTAAGTCCAATTTTATGTATTTTCTCGAGACCCATCCGACCTAAACCGCCGTAGGCGGTCATGGCGCATCCTGCCTGAGAGAAAAAGTCCACATTTCAAAAAGCCATAACTTTTCACTCGGTTGTCCGATTGAGGCGATTCTCGTGTCCATTCCATGTGTTTTTTCGAGACCCATCCGACCCAAGCGGCAGTCACCAGGACACGGCGAAAGGAATGCAAGAAAAGCAAGCAAAAAATACGAAAAACGATCGAAAGGGGGGATGCAACACGAGGACTTCCGAGGGGGTCACCCATCCTAGTACTACTCTCGCCCAAGCACGCTTAATTGGGCAGTTCTGATGGGATCCGGTGCATTAGTGTTGGTATGATCGCATGCGAAAGGCAAGCGTGAGTTAATTTACCTGACCTGTACCGGCGTCGTCCCAAAGAAGCCCAAACTTCAAAATGCCGACACTTTTCGCTCGGTTGTCCCACGTAAGTCCAATTTTATGTAATTTTTCGAGACCCATCCGACCTAAACCGCCGTAGGCGGTCATGGCGCATCCTGCCCGAGAGAAAAATTCCACATTTCAAAAAGCCATAACTTTTCACTCAGTTGTCCGATTGAGGCGATTCTCGTGTCCATTCCATGTGTTTTTTCAAGACCCATCCGATCCAAGCGGCAGTCACCAGGACACGGCGAAAGGACTGCAAGAAAAGCAAGCAAAAAAGACGAAAAAATATCAAAAGGGGGGATGCAACACGAGGACTTCCCAGGGGGTCACCCATCCTAGTACTACTCTCGCCCAAGCACGCATCCGGTGCATTAGTGCTGGTATGATCGCATCCGAAAGACAAGCGCGAGTTAATTTACTTGACCCGTACCTGCGCCGTCCCGAAGAAGCCCAAACTTCAAAATGCCGGCACTTTGCGCTCGGTTTTCCCACTTAAGTCCAATTTTATGTAATTTCTCGAGACCCATCCGACCTAAACCGCCGTAGGCGGTCATGGCGCATCCTGCCCGAGAGAAAAAGTCCACATTTCAAAAAGCCATAACTTTTCACTCGGTTGTCTGATTGACGCGATTCTCGTTTCCATTCCATGTGTTTTTTCGAGACCCATCCGACCCAAGCGACAGTCACCAGGACACGGCGAAAGGAATGCAAGAAAAGCAAGCAAAAAAGACGAAAATATATCAAAAGGGGGGATGCAACACGAGGACTTCCTAGGGGGTCACCCATCCTACTACTACTCTCGCCCAGTTCTGATGGGATCCGATGCATTAGTGCTGGTATGATCGCATCCGAAAGACAAGCGCGAGTTAATTTACTTGACCCGTACCGGCGCCGTCCCGAAGAAGCCCAAACTTCAAAATGCCGGTACTTTTCGCTCGGTTTTCCCACTTAAGTCCAATTTTATGTAATTTTTCGAGACCCATCCGACCTAAACCGCCGTAGGCGGTCATGGCGCATCCTGCCCGAGAGAAAAAGTCCACATTTCAAAAAGCCATAACTTTTCACTCGGTTGTCCGATTGACGCGATTCTCGTGTCCATTCCATGTGTTTTTTCGAGACCCATCCGACCCAAGCGGCAGTCACCAGGACACGGCGAAAGGAATGCAAGAAAAGCAAGCAAAAAAGACGAAAAAATATCAAAAGGGGGATGCAACACGAGGACTTCCCAGGGGGGTCACTCATCCTAGTACTACTCTCGCCCAAGCACTCTTAACGGCGGAGTTCTGATGGGATCCGGTGCATTAGTGCTGGTATGATCGCATCCGAAAGACAAGCGCGAGTTAATTTACTTGACCCGTACCGGCGCCGTCCCGAAGAAGCCCAAACTTCAAAATGCCGGCACTTTTCGCTCGGTTTTCCCACTTAAGTCCAATTTTATGTATTTTCTCGAGACCCATCCGACCTAAACCGCCGTAGGCGGTCATGGCGCATCCTGCCCGAGAGAAAAAGTCCACATTTCAAAAAGCCATAACTTTTCACTCGGTTGTCCGATTGACGCGATTCTCGTGTCCATTCCATGTGTTTTTTCGAGACCCATCCGACCCAAGCGGCAGTCACCAGGACACGGCGAAAGGAATGCAAGAAAAGCAAGCAAAAAAGACGAAAAAATATCAAAAGGGGGATGCAACACGAGGACTTCCCAGGGGGTCACTCATCCTAGTACTACTCTCGCCCAAGCACGCTTAACTGCGGAGTTCTGATGGGATCCGGTGCATTAGTGCTGGTATGATCGCATCCGAAAGACAAGCGCGAGTTAATTTACTAGACCCGTACCGGCGCCGTCCCGAAGAAGCCCAAACTTCAAAATGCCGGCACTCGTCGCTCGGTTTTCCAAATTAAGTCCAATTTTATGTAATTTCTCGAGACCCATCCGACCTAAACCGCCGTAGGCGGTCATGGCGCATCTTGCCCGAGAGAAAAAGTCCACATTTCAAAAAGCCATAACTTTTCACTCGGTTGTCTGATTGATGCGATTCTCGTGTCCATTCCATGTGTTTTTTCGAGACCCATCCGACCCAAGCGGCAGTCACCAGGACACGGCGAAAGGAATGCAAGAAAAGCAAGCAAAAAAGACGAAAAAATATCAAAAGGGGGATGCAACACGAGGACTTCATAGGGGGTCACTCATCCTAGTACTACTCTCGCCCAAGCACGCTTAACTGCGGAGTTCTGATGGGATCGGGTGCATTAGTGCTGGTATGATCGCATCCGAAAGACAAGCGCGAGTTAATTTACTTGACCCGTACCGGCGCCGTCCCGAAGAAGCCCAAACTTCAAAATGCCGGCACTTTGCGCTCGGTTTTCCCACTTAAGTCCAATTTTATGTAATTTCTCGAGACCCATCCGACCTAAACCGCCGTAGGCGGTCATGGCGCATCCTGCCCGAGAGAAAAAGTCCACATTTCAAAAAGCCATAACTTTTCACTCGGTTGTCCGATTGACGCGATTCTCGTGTCCATTCCATGTGTTTTTTCGAGACCCATCCGACCCAAGCGGCAGTCACCAGGACACGGCGAAAGGAATGCAAGAAAAGCAAGCAAAAAAGACGAAAATATATCAAAAGGGGGGATGCAACACGAGGACTTCCCAGGGGGTCACCCATTCTACTACTACTCTCGCCCAGTTCTGATGGGATCCGATGCATTAGTGCTGGTATGATCGCATCCGAAAGACAAGCGCGAGTTAATTTACTTGACCCGTACCGGCGCCGTCCCGAAGAAGCCCAAACTTTAAAATGCCGGTACTTTTCGCTCGGTTTTCCCACTTAAGTCCAATTTTATGTAATTTTTCGAGACCCATCCGACATAAACTGCCGTAGGCGGTCATGGCGCATCTTGCCCGAGAGAAAAAGTCCACATTTCAAAAAGCCATAACTTTTCACTCGGTTGTCCGATTGATGCGATTCTCGTGTCCATTCTATGTGTTTTTTCGAGACCCATCCGACCCAAGCGGCAGTCACCTGGACACGGCGAAAGGAATGCAAGAAAAGCAAGCAAAAAAGACGAAAAAATATCAAAAGGGGGGATGCAACACGAGGACTTCCCAGGGGGTCACCCATCCTAGTACTACTCTCGCCCAAGCACGCGTAACTGCGGAGTTCTGATGGGATCCGGTGCATTAGTGCTGGTATGATCGCATCTGAAAGACAAGTGCGAGTTAATTTACTTGACCCGTACCGGCGCCGTCTCGAAGAAGCCCAAACTTCAAAATGCCGGCACTTTTCGCACGGTTTTCCCACTTAAGTCCAATTTTATGTAATTTTTCGAGACCCATCCGACCTAAACCGCCGTAGGCGGTCATGGCGCATCCTGCCCGAGAGAAAAAGTCCACATTTCAAAAAGCCATAACTTTTCACTCGGTTGTGCGATTGACGCGATTCTCGTGTCCATTCCATGTGTTTTTTCGAGACCCATCCGACCCAAGCGGCAGTCTCCAGGACACGGCGAAAGGAATGCAAGAAAAGCAAGCAAAAAGACGAAAAAATATCAAAAGGGAGGATTCAACACGAGGAATTCCCAGGGGGTCACCCATCCTAGTACTACTCTCGCCTTAGCACTGCGGAGTTCTGATGGGATCCGGTGCATTAGAGCTGTTATGATCGCATCCGAAAGAAAAGCGCGATTTAATTTACTTGACCCATACCGGCACCGTCCCGAAGAAGCCCAAACTTCAAAATGCCGGCACTTTTCGCTCGGTTTTCCCACTTAAGTCCAATTTTATGTAATTTTTCGAGACCCATCCGACATAAACTGCCGTAGGCGGTCATGGCGCATCCTGCCCGAGAGAAAAAGTCCACATTTCAAAAAGCCATAACTTTTCACTCGGTTGTCCGATTGACGCGATTCTCAAGTCCATTCCATGGGTTTTTTCGAGACCCATCCGACCCAAGCGGCAGTCACCAGGACACGGCCAAAGGAATGCAAAAAAAGCAAGCAAAAAAGACAAAAAATTATCAAAAGGGGGGATGCAACACGAGGACCTCCCACGGGGTCACCCATCCTAGTACTACTCTCGCCCAAGCACGGTTAACAGCGGAGTTCTGATGGGATCAAGTGCATTAGTGTTGGTATGATCGCATCCGAAAGACAAGCGCGGCTTAATTTACTTGACCCGTACCGGCGCCGTCCCGAAGAAGCCCAAACTTCAAAATGCCGGCACTTTTCGCTCGGTTTTCCCACTTAAGTCCAATTTTATGTAATTTTTCGAGACCCATCCGACCTAAACCGCCGTAGGCGGTCATGGCGCATCCTGCCCGAGAGAAAAAGTCCACATTTCAAAAAGCCATAACTTTTCACTCGGTTGTCCGATTGACGCGATTCTCGTGTCCATTCCATGTGTTTTTTCGAGACCCATCCGACCCAAGCGGCAGTCACCTAAACACGGCGAAAAGAATGCAAGAAAAGCAAGCAAAAAAGACGAAAAAAATATCAAAAGGGGTGATGCAACACGAGGACTTCCCAGGGGGTCACCCATCCTAGTACTACTCTCGCCCAAGCACGCTTGACTGCGGAGTTCTGAAGGGATCCGGTGCATTAGTGCTGGTATGATCGCATCCGAAAGACAAGGGCGAGTTAATTTACTTGACCCGTACCGGCGCCGTTACGAAGAAGCCCAAACTTCAAAATGCCGGCACTTTTCGCTCGGTTTTTTCACTTAAGTCCAATTTTATGTAATTTTTCGAGACCCATCCGACCTAAACCGCCGTAGGCGGTCATGGCGCATCCTGCCCGAGAGAAAAAGTCCACATTTCAAAAAGCCATAACTTTTCACTCGGTTGTCCGATTGACGCGATTCTCGTGTCCATTCCATGTGTTTTTTCGAGACCCATCCGACCCAAGCGGCAGTCACGAAGGACACGGCGAAAGGAATGCAAGAAAAGCAAGCAAAAAAGACGAAAAAATATCAAAAGGGGGGATGCAACACGAGGACTTCCCAGGGGGTCACCCATCCTAGTACTACTCTCGCCCAAGCATGCTTAACTGCGGAGTTCTGATGGGATCCGGTGCATTAGTGCTGGTATGATCGCATCCGAAAGACAAGCGCGAGTTAATTTACTTGACCCGTACCGGCGCTGTCCCGAAGAAGCCCAAACTTCAAAATGTCGGCACTCTGCGCTCGGTTTTCCCACTTAAGTCCAATTTTATGTAATTTTTCGAGACCCATCCGACCTAAACCGCCGTAGGCGGTCATGGCGCATCCTGCCCGAGAGAAAAAGTCCACATTTCAAAAAGCCATAACTTTTCATTCGGTTGTCCGATTGACGCGATTCTCGTGTCCATTCCATGTTTTTTTTCGAGACCCATCCGACCCAAGCGGCAGTCACCAGGACACGGCGAAAGGAATGCAAGAAAAGCAAGTAAAAAAGACGAAAAAATATCAAAAGGGGGGATGCAACACGAGGACTTCCCAGGGGGTCACCCATCCTAGTACTACTCTCGCCCAAGCACGCTTAACTGATGGGATCCGGTGCATTAGTGCTGGTATGATCGCATCCGAAAAACAAGCGCGAGTTAATTTACTTGACCCGTACCGGCGCCGTCCCGAAGAAGCCCAAACTTCAAAATGCCGGCACTTTTCGCTCGGTTTTCCCACTTAAGTCCAATTTTATGTAATTTTTCGAGACCCATCCGACCTAAACCGCCGTAGGCGGTCATGACGCATCCTGCCCGAGAGAAAAAGTCCACATTTCAAAAAGCCATAACTTTTCACTCGGTTGTCCGATTGACGCGATTCTCGTGTCCATTCCATGTGTTTTTTCGAGACCCATCCGACCCAAGCGGCAGTCACCAGGACACGGCGAAAGGAATGCAAGAAAAGCAAGCAAAAAAGACGAAAAAATATCAAAAGGGGGGATGTAACACGAGGACTTCGCCCAAGCACGCTTAACTGCGGAGTTCTGATGGGATCCGGTGCATTAGTGCTGGTATGATCGCATCCGAAAGACAAGCGCGAGTTAATTTACTTGACCCGTACCGGCGCCGTCCCGAAGAAGCCCAAACTTCAAAATGCCGGCACTCTTCGCTCGGTTTTCCCATTTAAGTCCTATTTTATGTAATTTTTCGAGACCCATCCGACCTAAACTGCCGTAGGCGGTTCAAAAAACCATAACTTTTCACTCGGTTGTCCGATTGACGCGATTCTCGTGTCCATTCCATGTGTTTTTTCGAGACCCATCCGACCCAAGCAGCAGTCACCAGGACACATCGAAAGGAATGCAAGAAAAGCAAGCAAAAAAGACGAAAAAATATCAAAACGGGGGATGCAACACGAGGACTTCCCAGAGGGTCACCCATCCTAGTACTACTCTCGCCCAAGCACGCTTAATTGCGGAGTTCTGATGGGATCCGGTGCATTTGTGCTGGTATGATCGCATCCGAAAGACAAGCGCGAGTTAATTTACTTGACCCGTACCGGCGCCGTCCCGAAGAAGCCCAAACTTCAAAATGCCGGCACTCTTCGCACGGTTTTCCCACTTAAGTCCAATTTTATGTAACTTTTCGAGACCCATCCGACCTTAACCGCCGTAGGCGGTCATGGCGCATCCTGCCCGAGAGAAAAAGTCCACATTTCAAAAAGCCATAACTTTTCACTCGGTTGTCCGATTGACGCGATTCTCGTGTCCATTCCATGTGTTTTTTCGAGACCCATCCGACCCAAGCGGCAGTCACCTAAACACGGCGAAAAGAATGCAAGAAAAGCAAGCAAAAAAGACGAAAAAAATATCAAAAGGGGTGATGCAACACGAGGACTTCCCAGGGGGTCACCCATCCTAGTACTACTCTCGCCCAAGCACGCTTGACTGCGGAGTTCTGAAGGGATCCGGTGCATTAGTGCTGGTATGATCGCATCCGAAAGACAAGGGCGAGTTAATTTACTTGACCCGTACCGGCGCCGTTACGAAGAAGCCCAAACTTCAAAATGCCGGCACTTTTCGCTCGGTTTTTTCACTTAAGTCCAATTTTATGTAATTTTTCGAGACCCATCCGACCTAAACCGCCGTAGGCGGTCATGGCGCATCCTGCCCGAGAGAAAAAGTCCACATTTCAAAAAGCCATAACTTTTCACTCGGTTGTCCGATTGACGCGATTCTCGTGTCCATTCCATGTGTTTTTTCGAGACCCATCCGACCCAAGCGGCAGTCACGAAGGACACGGCGAAAGGAATGCAAGAAAAGCAAGCAAAAAAGACGAAAAAATATCAAAAGGGGGGATGCAACACGAGGACTTCCCAGGGGGTCACCCATCCTAGTACTACTCTCGCCCAAGCATGCTTAACTGCGGAGTTCTGATGGGATCCGGTGCATTAGTGCTGGTATGATCGCATCCGAAAGACAAGCGCGAGTTAATTTACTTGACCCGTACCGGCGCTGTCCCGAAGAAGCCCAAACTTCAAAATGTCGGCACTCTGCGCTCGGTTTTCCCACTTAAGTCCAATTTTATGTAATTTTTCGAGACCCATCCGACCTAAACCGCCGTAGGCGGTCATGGCGCATCCTGCCCGAGAGAAAAAGTCCACATTTCAAAAAGCCATAACTTTTCATTCGGTTGTCCGATTGACGCGATTCTCGTGTCCATTCCATGTTTTTTTTCGAGACCCATCCGACCCAAGCGGCAGTCACCAGGACACGGCGAAAGGAATGCAAGAAAAGCAAGTAAAAAAGACGAAAAAATATCAAAAGGGGGGATGCAACACGAGGACTTCCCAGGGGGTCACCCATCCTAGTACTACTCTCGCCCAAGCACGCTTAACTGATGGGATCCGGTGCATTAGTGCTGGTATGATCGCATCCGAAAAACAAGCGCGAGTTAATTTACTTGACCCGTACCGGCGCCGTCCCGAAGAAGCCCAAACTTCAAAATGCCTGCACTTTTCGCTCGGTTTTCCCACTTAAGTCCAATTTTATGTAATTTTTCGAGACCCATCCGACCTAAACCGCCGTAGGCGGTCATGACGCATCCTGCCCGAGAGAAAAAGTCCACATTTCAAAAAGCCATAACTTTTCACTCGGTTGTCCGATTGACGCGATTCTCGTGTCCATTCCATGTGTTTTTTCGAGACCCATCCGACCCAAGCGGCAGTCACCAGGACACGGCGAAAGGAATGCAAGAAAAGCAAGCAAAAAAGACGAAAAAATATCAAAAGGGGGGATGTAACACGAGGACTTCGCCCAAGCACGCTTAACTGCGGAGTTCTGATGGGATCCGGTGCATTAGTGCTGGTATGATCGCATCCGAAAGACAAGCGCGAGTTAATTTACTTGACCCGTACCGGCGCCGTCCCGAAGAAGCCCAAACTTCAAAATGCCGGCACTCTTCGCTCGGTTTTCCCATTTAAGTCCTATTTTATGTAATTTTTCGAGACCCATCCGACCTAAACTGCCGTAGGCGGTTCAAAAAACCATAACTTTTCACTCGGTTGTCCGATTGACGCGATTCTCGTGTCCATTCCATGTGTTTTTTCGAGACCCATCCGACCCAAGCAGCAGTCACCAGGACACATCGAAAGGAATGCAAGAAAAGCAAGCAAAAAAGACGAAAAAATATCAAAACGGGGGATGCAACACGAGGACTTCCCAGAGGGTCACCCATCCTAGTACTACTCTCGCCCAAGCACGCTTAATTGCGGAGTTCTGATGGGATCCGGTGCATTTGTGCTGGTATGATCGCATCCGAAAGACAAGCGCGAGTTAATTTACTTGACCCGTACCGGCGCCGTCCCGAAGAAGCCCAAACTTCAAAATGCCGGCACTCTTCGCACGGTTTTCCCACTTAAGTCCAATTTTATGTAACTTTTCGAGACCCATCCGACCTTAACCGCCGTAGGCGGTCATGGCGCATCCTGCCCGAGAGAAAAAGTCCACATTTCAAAAAGCCATAACTTTTCACTCGGTTGTCCGATTGACGCGATTCTCGTGTCCATTCCATGTGTTTTTTCGAGACCCATCCGACCCAAGCGGCAGTCACCTAAACACGGCGAAAAGAATGCAAGAAAAGCAAGCAAAAAAGACGAAAAAAATATCAAAAGGGGTGATGCAACACGAGGACTTCCCAGGGGGTCACCCATCCTAGTACTACTCTCGCCCAAGCACGCTTGACTGCGGAGTTCTGAAGGGATCCGGTGCATTAGTGCTGGTATGATCGCATCCGAAAGACAAGGGCGAGTTAATTTACTTGACCCGTACCGGCGCCGTTACGAAGAAGCCCAAACTTCAAAATGCCGGCACTTTTCGCTCGGTTTTTTCACTTAAGTCCAATTTTATGTAATTTTTCGAGACCCATCCGACCTAAACCGCCGTAGGCGGTCATGGCGCATCCTGCCCGAGAGAAAAAGTCCACATTTCAAAAAGCCATAACTTTTCACTCGGTTGTCCGATTGACGCGATTCTCGTGTCCATTCCATGTGTTTTTTCGAGACCCATCCGACCCAAGCGGCAGTCACCAGGACACGGCGAAAGGAATGCAAGAAAAGCAAGCAAAAAAGACGAAAAAATATCAAAAGGGGGGATGCAACACGAGGACTTCCCAGGGGGTCACCCATCCTAGTACTACTCTCGCCCAAGCATGCTTAACTGCGGAGTTCTGATGGGATCCGGTGCATTAGTGCTGGTATGATCGCATCCGAAAGACAAGCGCGAGTTAATTTACTTGACCCGTACCGGCGCTGTCCCGAAGAAGCCCAAACTTCAAAATGTCGGCACTCTGCGCTCGGTTTTCCCACTTAAGTCCAATTTTATGTAATTTTTCGAGACCCATCCGACCTAAACCGCCGTAGGCGGTCATGGCGCATCCTGCCCGAGAGAAAAAGTCCACATTTCAAAAAGCCATAACTTTTCATTCGGTTGTCCGATTGACGCGATTCTCGTGTCCATTCCATGTTTTTTTTCGAGACCCATCCGACCCAAGCGGCAGTCACCAGGACACGGCGAAAGGAATGCAAGAAAAGCAAGTAAAAAAGACGAAAAAATATCAAAAGGGGGGATGCAACACGAGGACTTCCCAGGGGGTCACCCATCCTAGTACTACTCTCGCCCAAGCACGCTTAACTGATGGGATCCGGTGCATTAGTGCTGGTATGATCGCATCCGAAAAACAAGCGCGAGTTAATTTACTTGACCCGTACCGGCGCCGTCCCGAAGAAGCCCAAACTTCAAAATGCCGGCACTTTTCGCTCGGTTTTCCCACTTAAGTCCAATTTTATGTAATTTTTCGAGACCCATCCGACCTAAACCGCCGTAGGCGGTCATGACGCATCCTGCCCGAGAGAAAAAGTCCACATTTCAAAAAGCCATAACTTTTCACTCGGTTGTCCGATTGACGCGATTCTCGTGTCCATTCCATGTGTTTTTTCGAGACCCATCCGACCCAAGCGGCAGTCACCAGGACACGGCGAAAGGAATGCAAGAAAAGCAAGCAAAAAAGACGAAAAAATATCAAAAGGGGGGATGTAACACGAGGACTTCGCCCAAGCACGCTTAACTGCGGAGTTCTGATGGGATCCGGTGCATTAGTGCTGGTATGATCGCATCCGAAAGACAAGCGCGAGTTAATTTACTTGACCCGTACCGGCGCCGTCTTGAAGAAGCCCAAACTTCAAAATGCCGGCACTCTTCGCTCGGTTTTCCCATTTAAGTCCTATTTTATGTAATTTTTCGAGACCCATCCGACCTAAACTGCCGTAGGCGGTTCAAAAAACCATAACTTTTCACTCGGTTGTCCGATTGACGCGATTCTCGTGTCCATTCCATGTGTTTTTTCGAGACCCATCCGACCCAAGCAGCAGTCACCAGGACACATCGAAAGGAATGCAAGAAAAGCAAGCAAAAAAGACGAAAAAATATCAAAACGGGGAATGCAACACGAGGACTTCCCAGAGGGTCACCCATCCTAGTACTACTCTCGCCCAAGCACGCTTAACTGCGGAGTTCTGATGGGATCCGGTGCATTTGTGCTGGTATGATCGCATCCGAAAGACAAGCGCGAGTTAATTTACTTGACCCGTACCGGCGCCGTCCCGAAGAAGCCCAAACTTCAAAATGCCGGCACTCTTCGCACGGTTTTCCCACTTAAGTCCAATTTTATGTAACTTTTCGAGACCCATCCGACCTAAACCGCCGTAGGCGGTCATGGCGCATCCTGCCCGAGAGAAAAAGTCCACATTTCAAAAAGCCATAACTTTTCACTCGGTTGTCCGATTGACGCGATTCTCGTGTCCATTCCATGTGTTTTTACGAGACCCATCCGACCCAAGCGGCAGTCACCAGGACACGGCGAAAGGAATGCAAGAAAAGCAAGCAAAAAAGACGAAAAAATATCAAAAGGGGTGATTCAACACGAGGACTTCCCAGGGGGTCACCCATCCTAGTACTACTCTCGCCCAAGCACGCTTGACTGATGGGATCCGGTGCATTAGTGCTGGTATGATCGCATCCGAAAGACAAGCGCGAGTTAATTTACTTGACCCGTACCGGCGCCGTCCCGAAGAAGCCCAAACTTCAAAATGCCGGCACTCTTCGCTCGGTTTTCCCACTTAAGTCCAATTTTATGTAATTTTTCGAGACCCATCCGACCTAAACCGCCGTAGGCGGTCATGACGCATCCTGCCCGAGAGAAAAAGTCCACATTTCAAAAAGCCATAACTTTTCACTCGGTTGTCCGATTGACGCGATTCTCGTGTCCATTCCATGTGTTTTTTCGAGACCCATCCGACCCAAGCGGCAGTCACCAGGACACGGCGAAAGGAATGCAAGAAAAGCAAGCAAAAAAGACGGAAAAATATCAAAAAGGGGGATGCAACACGGGGACTTCCCAGGGGGTCACCCATCCTAGTACTACTCTCGCCCAAGCACGCTTAACTGCGGAGTTCTGATGGGATCCGGTGCATTAGTGCTGGGATGATCGCATCCAAAAGACAAGCGCGAGTTAATTTACTTGACCCGTACCGGCGCCGTCCCGAAGAAGCCCAAACTTCAAAATGCCGGCACTCTTCGCTCGGTTTTCCCACTTAAGTCCAATTTTATGTAATTTTTCGAGACCCATCCGACCTAAACCGTCGTAGGCGGTCATGACGCATCCTGCCCGAGAGAAAAAGTCCACATTTCAAAAAGCCATAACTTTTCACTCGGTTGTCCAATTGACGCAATTCTCGTGTCCATTCCATGTGTTTTTTCGAGACCCATCCGACCCAAGCGGCAGTCACCAGGACACGGCGAAAGGAATGCAAGAAAAGCAAGCAAAAAAGACGAAAAAATATCAAAAAGGGTGATAAAACACGAGGACTTCACAGGGGGTCACCCATCCTAGTACTACTCTCGCCCAAGCACGCTTGACTGCGGAGTTCTGATGGGATCCGGTGCATTAGTGTTGGTATGATCGCATCCGAAAGACAAGGGCGAGTTAATTTACTTGACCCGTACCGGCGCCGTCCCGAAGAAGCCCAAACTTCAAAATGCCGGCACTTTTCGCTCGGTTTTCCCACTTAAGTCCAATTTTATATAATTTTTCGAGACCCATCCGACCTAAACCGCCGTAGGCGGTCATGACGCATCCTGCCCGAGAGAAAAAGTCCACATTTCAAAAAGCCATAATTTTTCACTCGGTTGTCCGATTGAAGCGATTCTCGCGTCCATTTCATGTGTTTTTTCGAGACCCATCCGACCTAAGCGGTAGTCACCAGGACACGGCGAAAGGAATGCAAGAAAAGCAATCAAAAAAGACGAAAAAATATCAAAAGGGGGGATGCAACACGAGGACTTCCCAAGGGGTCACCCATCCTAGTACTACTCTCGCCCAAGCACGCTTGACTGCGGAGTTCTGATGGGATCCGGTGCATTAGTGCTGGTATGATCGCATCCGAAAGACAAGCGCGAGTTAATTTACTTGACCCGTACCGGCGCCGTCCCGAAGAAGCCCAAACTTCAAAATGCCGGCACTCTTCGCTCGGTTTTACCACTTAAGTCCAATTTTATGTAATTTTTTGAGACCCATCCGACCTAAACCGCTGTAGGCGGTCATGACGCTTCCTGCCCGAGAGAAAAAGTCCACATTTCAAAAAGCCATAACTTTTCACTCGGTTGTCCGATTGACGCGATTCTCGTATCCATTCCATGTGTTTTTTCGAGACCCATCCGACCCAAGCGGCAGTCACCAGGACACGGCGAAAGGAATGCAAGAAAAGCAAGAAAAAAAGACGAAAAAATATCAAAAGGGGTGATGCAACACGAGGACTTCCCAGGGGGTCACCCATCCTAGTACTACTCTCGCCCAAGCACGCTTGACTGCGGAGTTCTGATGGGATCCGGTGCATTAGTGCTGGTATGATCGCATCCGAAAGACAAGGGCGAGTTAATTTACTTTACCCGTACCGGCGCCGTCCCTAAGAAGCCTAAACTTCAAAATGCCGGCACTTTTCGTTCGGTTTTCCCATTTAAGTCCAATTTTATGTAATTTTTCGAGACCCAACCGACCTAAACCGCCGTAGGCGGTCATGACGCATCCTGCCCGAGAGAAAAAGTCCACATTTCAAAAAGCCATAACTTTTCACTCGGTTGTCCGATTGACGCGATTCTCGTGTCCATTCCATGTGTTTTTTCGAGACCCATCCGACCCAAGCAGCGGTCACCAGGACACGGCGAAAGGAATGCACGAAAATCAAGCAAAAAATACGAGAAAATATCAAAAGGGGGGATGCAACACGAGGACTTCCCAGGGGGTCACCCATCCTAGTACTACTCTCGCCCAAGCACGCTTGACTGCGGAGTTCTGATGGGATCCGGTGCATTAGTGCTGGTATGATCGCATGCGAAAGACAAGCGCGAGTTAATTTACTTGACCCGTACCGGCGTCGTCCCGAAGAAGCCCAAACTTCAAAATGCCGGCACTTTTCGCTCGGTTTTCCCACTTAAGTCCAATTTTATGTAATTTTTCGAGACCCATCCGACCTAAACCGCCGTAGGCGGTCATGACGCATCCTGCCCGAGAGAAAAAGTCCACATTTCAAAAAGCCTTAAATTTTCACTCGGTTGTCCGATTGACGCGATTCTCGTGTCCATTCCATGTGTTTTTTCGAGACCCATCCGACCCAAGCGGCAGTCACCAGGACACGCCGAAAGGAATGCAAGAAAAACAAGAAAAAAAGACGAAAAAATATCAAAAGGGGGGATGCAACACGAGGACTTCCCAGGGGGTCACCCATCCTAGTACTACTCTCGCCCAAGCACGCTTGACTGCAGAGTTCTGATGGAATCCGGTGCATTAGTGCTGGTATGATCGCATCCGAAAGACAAGGGCGAGTTAATTTACTTGACCCGTACCGGCGCCGTCCCGAAGAAGCCCAAACTTCAAAATGCCGGCACTCTTCGCTCGGTTTTCCCACTTAAGTCCAATTTTATGTAATTTTACGAGACCCATCCGACCTAAACCGCCGTAGGCGGTCATGGCGCATCCTGCCCGAGAGAAAAAGTCCACATTTCAAAAATCCATAACTTTTCACTCGGTTGTCCGATTGACGCGATTCTCGTGTCCATTCCATGTGTTTTTTCGAGACCCATCCGACCCAAGCGGCAGTCACCAGGACACGGCGAAAGGAATGCAAGAAAAGCAAGCAAAAAAGACGAAAAAATATCAAAAGGGGTGATGCAACACGAGGACTTCCCAGGGGGTCACCCATCCTAGTACTACTCTCGCCCAAGCACGCTTGACTGCGGAGTTCTGATGGGATCCGGTGCATTAGTGCTGGTATGATCGCATCCGAAAGACAAGCGCGAGTTAATTTACTTGACCCGTACCGGCGCCGTCCCGAAGAAGCCCAAACTTCAAAATGCCGGCACTCTTCGCTCGGTTTTCCCACTTAAGTCCAATTTTATGTAATTTTTCGAGACCCATCCGACCTAAACCGCCGTAGGCGGTCATGACGCATCCTGCCCGAGAGAAAAAGTCCACATTTCAAAAAGCCATAACTTTTCACTCGGTTGTCCGATTGACGCGATTCTCGTGTCCATTCCATGTGTTTTTTCGAGACCCATCCGACCCAAGCGGCAGTCACCAGGACACGGCGAAAGGAATGCAAGAAAAGCAAGCAAAAAAGACGAAAAAATATCAAAAGGGGTGATGCAACACGAGGACTTCCCCGGGGGTCACCCATCCTAGTACTACTCTCGCCCAAGCACGCTTGACTGTGGAGTTCTGATGGGATCCGGTGCATTAGTGTTGGTATGATCGCATCCGAAAGACAAGGGCGAGTTAATTTACTTGACCCGTACCGGCGCCGTCCCGAAGAAGCCCAAACTTCAAAATGCCGGCACTTTTCGCTCGGTTTTCCCACTTAAGTCCAATTTTATGTAATTTTTCGAGACCCATCCGACCTAAACCGCCGTCATGACGCATCCTGCCCGAGAGAAAAAGTCCACATTTCAAAAAGCCATAACTTTTCACTCGGTTGTCCGATTGACGCGATTCTCGTGTCCATTCCATGTGTTTTTTCGAGACCCATCCGACCCAAGCGGCAGTCACCATGACACGGCGAAAGGAATGCAAGAAAAGCAAGCAAAAAAGACGAAAAAATATCAAAAGGGGGGATGCAACACGAGGACTTCCCAGGGAGTCACTGATAACGCCCAATTAGGGGTTATCTTTTAGCCTGATTTCACGAGTATTTGTGTCGAAATTAGCGGTTTTTGCCGGAAAATGCCTTAGAATGGCTCGGGAATCTAGAACGAGACGTTTATTTGTACTTGCTGGATTTCTGCTTATTTCTTGCTATATTTGGATATGATCGCGGGTTTTCGTTCGTGTTGCCTTTTCAGGAACAGGTTCGGGAGGTGCATCGAGAAGCGTGCCGGGACCAAGCCGGGACCGTCTCGAGAAACGTGCACAAGACCGGGACACGATGGAAACACGGAAAAGCAGGAGAACACCGAAGAGGCAAACCGGGAGCGTCAGGCAGAAGAGTGGGACCCAGGGGACCCAACCTGGCCCACCAAAGGACCAAGTGGGGCCCACATCTCCACCCCCTGCCTGCGTATATACGCAGGCAGGGAGGGAGATGGGGGGTTGGTTGGAAGGCTCTGGTTGCGTATATACGCAACCCTGCGTATATACGCAGCCAGTTTTGACTTTTTGGTCAAAGGCGGTGGACCGATGGCAGATTCCGTAATTTCGGGCACAAGCGTTTTCGGGAAACAGCACTATTTAAAGACTCGTCCAGACTCGTTTTGAGGAAACGGAGACACAACACAATTCTCAGCACAACCGAAGGGCAAAGTCAGAGCATTCACGGAGAGAACGAAAGCGCGATTCGAGATTCGAAGACTTAGTCTGATTTCGTTCTCTCTCTTTATATTCAGAAACTGCGTTTTGTATTATGTCTAGTCGTAGCTAAACTTCTCACCTAGGTTCTCGGTGAACCTAGGGTTTCGTACTCAGATTTTATGACTACTACGTTTATGGATTCATGATTGCTATCTTAATTCAGCAAGTTATATCTGTTATTCTGGTTTTGATTGTTATCGTATACGCATGATAGGATTGATCACCCAGTATTGCTATAGACCCGAGCTTGTAGGTGAAAACGTAAAGTTAGGGTTAGGAAGAAAAACCAGGATTTAGTACCTTACCCTGATAGACCGACCAGAGAAAGGGAGATAGGGCTAGCATCGATAAACGTGAGACCAACTGTTAGAGAATTTGACCCGGGCCATTCGGACAGGTTAGAAACCCTAACAGGATTAGACCGACACTTCAGATTGAGGCAGCTTAACAAGAATCCGAAAGTCTGCAGGATCGGGATTACGTGTGGAATCTGAAAAGTCACTGCACAACTGGTACGTTGCACAGATATCGAAACTGCTGAGTGTTTTCATAATCGAACGTAAAACTGAAATCTGTAGAAACCCTAGGGGATCCTGGAACCTAGTCTTCATCTATTATCGTTACAACCGATTCAGCTTATTTCAGAAAACGTCACAAAAATATTCACGTTTACATTTTTAATTTCTGTTTTTAGTTTAGTCACTACAATCACAACCTACTACTCCTTGTTACTACACTTGGATAACCGAAACTGACAACGTAAGTAAACCCGAAACAGTCCTCGTGGGAACGATCACCCGAGTCTAATTGCACCCGGTATTACAAGATTCGTACACTTGCGACAGCACGTTAGTTTGCGCATCAAGTTTTTGGTGCCGTTGCCGGGGACTTTTTAGGGTCTATTTAGTAGTCAGGATTAGTTTTCTGAGTGTGTGTTTATTTTCAGTTTTGTTATTTTTCTTTTTATCTCACTGCGTTTTTGAATCTGCGTTTTCAGGAATGTTTAGTTGATGCCCAGATTGCCTCGCGATTTGGTGTCACCACTCGACAACCCGGAAAAACTGTATACCGAACAGAACCGCAGAAACCGAGAAAGCAGGATGGCAACCAACCAGAGAGATCCACCCGAGAACACCGAAGCCGGTGGTCAGGAACGAGAGACACGTACCCCAGCCCAGATGGCGCGGTACATTGAGGAGCTTGTCACAGCAGGACTTGCTGCCCGAAGCAACCAGAGAACATATAACCGATCTGGGAAGGCGTTGGTGGAAAATTTCGAAGTCCCCACCGGGGGGCATGAGCGAGCTATTGTGGTGCCCGAGATCACCGCCGAGCACTTTGACATCAAACCATCCACCATCCAGATGGTACAAACTCTCTGCCCGTTTCATGGCAGGGCCGACGAAGACCCGAACGACTTTATCGGGAAATTCGAAGATTACTGCAACAAGGTCAGATACAAGGGGGTAGAAGCAGAGGCACTCATGTTGATCTTATTTCCGTACTGTCTTTATGGAGTAGCCAAAGACTGGCTCGAATCCCGACCACCCCGATCCATCACCACATGGGAGGAGTGTGTCACGGATTTTCTGGCAAAGTTCTATCCCGCCTCCCGAGTCATACAGTCACAGAGCGAGATCCTGTCATTCAGACAGAAGATGGGGGAGACGGTGGTGGACGCATGGGACACGCTCATGAGATTGGTCAAACGGTGCCCGAACCACGGTTTTGGAGATGCGAAAATCCTGCAGGTTTTCTACCATGCCCTAGACAGGGAGAACGCCGACAGGATTGACAGAGAGGCCGGGGGAAACTTCATGTATCACGTAGACAAAGAAGGTGCGTATGACCTGATGAAGCAGTTGGCCAAGCAGGACACCCGACTGTTTGACGATCGCAGGATGGCGGCTAGAGCCGAACCTGCAGAGGATGACCGTATAGACAACCTTGCCAAGATCGTTCACGACTTGGTCAAGAAAGTCTACTCGGATAAGAAGACTGTTGCAGCAGTCGAAGAACCTGATCTGGACACAGCCATTGAGGAGCTAAGGACCGAAGATACCAATTACGTACAACAGCAGTGGGACCCGAGCCGGTACCGATCGGGTACGAGAGACCATCCCGGGTTTCGGTACGGAAACCCGAACGCAGCAGTTTATGCACCGGGATTCCAGCACAGGCCACCAGCTCAACAGGCTGCCCCGGCCCAGCAGGCTCAGTCAGTCCCATCCGCACAGCAGTACGACGCTCAGATGAAAGAGATCAAGTCCATGTTCCATACTATGGAGTCCCGGTTCAAGCACATGGACACCTTGACGGCAGATATGCCGAAAACCAAAACGTCACTGCGCGCTTTGGAAGTGCAGGTGGAGCAGTTAGCACAGCAGCTAACGGAGAGGCAGCCAGGAAACCTACCCTCGAATACAGTAAACAATCCACGGGCTCCGATCAATGCTATCTCCACTCGGAGTGGATTGGCACTGCAGGATCCACTGTATCCCAGCCACGCACGTGCAGAAAATTCGAAAGAAGTAGAAGGCAACTTGTCGGGCCAGGATAACAGCACAGTCGACCGCCCCCAGCCGAAGGGCTCGGTTGAGCAGGATGCAGTGCAGAACGAGACAGGTGCAGAAATAGTACCCGTCTCCAAGGAGGTCCCGTACCCCTTGCGAGCACGAAAGAGGGATGACAGCAAGGACTACGCCAGGTTTCTCGAGATGTTCAAACAGCTGCAGATTAACATACCTTTTGCCGAGGCTTTGGCTAAGATGCCCACTTACGCCAAATTCCTCAAAGACATCTTGTATGGGAGGAGGCGGATGAGCGATTTCGAGACCATAAACCTGACGGCATAAGTGAGCAATTGTGTGAAGAATGGGCTACCAAGGAAGAGAAAGGATCCTGGCAGTTTCGTTATACCGGTTACCCTAGGGAACGCTTACACAGGAAAGGCTCTGTGTGACCTAGGGGCCAGCATCAACTTGATGCCGTTGACGATTTTCAAAAGTTTGAAAGTCGGTGAACCCCGACCCACTAGAATCATGCTTCAGATGGCAGACAGGTCCGTAAAACAGGCTTATGGGGTTATCGAGGATATTCTGGTCAAGGTCGGCGAGTTGATTTTTTCGGCAGATTTCGTCATCCTGGACATGGAGGCAGGGGAGGTACCGCTCATACTTGGCAGGCCGTTTTTGGCCACAGGCGAAGCAATGATAAACTGCAAGAGCGGGGAGCTGACCATGCAGATTAACGAGGAAAAAGTGAAATTCAACGTTTTCAAAAATCTGCAACTGCCAAACTACTACGACCACGAGGACATCTTTGCTATAGATGTGGTGGACGAAGGCTGGGAAAACGAGGAGATGGACCAATTATGGGAAGAGATTGACGGCATGTACGGGGAAGAAAAGGAGAAGACTCGGTGCGAGCACGCCATGAGAGCCGAGGACTGGACCACCTTGCACCGAGACGAAGACGGCGGGCAAAAGATGATTCTGGTCCCGTCACTCAAGGAGCCACCCGCACTGGAGCTGAAACCGCTCCCGAGCCATCTCAGGTATGCGTATATTGGTGAAATAGTACTCTGCCCGTAATTGTTTCGTCTCGTTTATCTCAGGAACAGGAGCAGAAACTGCTGGAAGTATTGCGAGAGCATAAGGAAGCAATCGCCTGGACGATTGCAGATATCAAGGGAATCAGCCCCTCCTACTGCATGCACAAGATCCGAACTGAAGAAGGCAAGAAACCGGTGATTCAGCCCCAGCGGAGACTGAATCCGAACATGAAGGACGTTGTGCGAAAAGAGGTCATGAAGTGGCTGGAGCGGGAATCATTTACCCCATATCGGACAGCACGTGGATCAGCCCGGTCCAGTGCGTGCCCAAAAAGGGGGGTATTACGGTGGTGCAGAATAACGACCAGGAGCAGATTGCGCAGCGTACCGTTACAGGCTGGCGGATCTGCATGGACTATCGGAGGCTAAACGATGCAACACTGAAGGACCACTTCCCGCTGCCATTCATGGACCAGATGCTGGACCGGCTCGCCCACCACGCCTATTACTGTTTTCTGGACGGGTATTCCGGGTACAACCAGATTTGCATAGCCCCGGAAGATCAGGAAAAGACGACGTTTACCTGCCCGTACGGTACGTTCGCGTTTCGGCGCATGCCGTTCGTGTAATGCTCCTGCCACTTTCCAGAGATGTATGATGGCGATTTTTTCCGACATGATCGAGAAAAATCTGGAGGTCTTCATGGACGAATTTTCACTATTCGGGGACAGTTTCGATGACTGCCTGTTCCATTTGGGCCAGGTTCTGATCCGATGCAAGAAGGCGAATTTGTTGCTCAATTGGGAAAAGTGTCACTTTATGGTCACCGAGGGGATCGTGCTGGGTCACAGAATTTCCAGCAAGGGACTCGAGGTGGACAGGGCGAAGATCGAGGTGATAAAGCAGCTTCCATACCCGACGAACGTAAGGGCGATCAAAAGTTTTCTGGGACATGCAGGATTTTACCGAAGATTCATCAAAGACTTTTCCAAGATCACAAATCCACTCTGCGCTTTAATCGGAAAAGACGTACCCTTTGATTTCGATGCAGCATGTCGGCAGGCTTTTGACCATTTGAAGGAAAAGCTGACCACAGCCCCGGTTATAACCATGCCAGATTGGTCACTCCCGTTTGAGGTGATGTGTGACGCCAGCGACTATGCAGTCGGGGCAGTTTTGGGACAGCGGAAGGATAAGGTATGCCACGTCATTTATTATGCGAGCCGTGTACTCAACGATGCCCAGCTCAACTATGGCACGACAGAAAAGGAACTGCTGGCCGTGGTGTACGCCCTGGATAAATTAAGGCCCTGAAATACCTGCTGGACAAGAAGGACGCAAAACCGAGACTGTTGAGGTGGGTACTACTGATGCAGGAATTCGATGTGGAAATCCGGGACAAGAAGGGAGTTGAGAACGTGGTAGCGGATCACCTATCCAGACTTGAGAACGTGAAGGTGGACCCGGTGCCGATCAAGGAAAACTTCCCGGACGAGCACATCATGGCAGTAAAAATCGGGAGACCGTGGTACTATGCCATAGCCAATTACTTGGTAACTGGAACGCTTCCCGAGGATCTCACCCCGTCGCAGCGGAAAAAGTTCATTGCCGAAAGTCGACAGTATTTCTGGGACGACCCGTACCTATTCAAACAGGGGGCCGACAACATCCTGAGAAGGTGTATCCCGACCCACGAGGCCTGGAACGTGATCCGACACTGCCACTCATCACAGTGTGGGGGTCATTTTGGGGGAACGCGAACAGCTCATAAAATACTGCAGTCCGGTTTTTTCTGGCCGACAATCTTCAAAGACTGTCACGACTATGTGCAGGGATGTGATAGGTGCCAGAGGACAGGAAACACGTCACACCGGGACGAGATGCCGATGACCGTGTGGCAGGAGGTAGAGCCATTTGATGTATGGGGGATTGACTTCATGGGTCCGTTCCCGTCTTCGATGGGAAATCTTTACATTCTGCTGGCAGTAGATTATGTGACAAAGTGGATCGAAGCAATCGCGTGTCAGAAAAACGATGCAGCTACCGTTGAGCGTTTTCTGAAACGCAACGTTTTCACTCGTTTCGGGACTCCCAGGGCAATGATTAGCGACGAGGGCTCGCACTTCATCAATCGAGTTTTTGCAAAAGTTTTGAAACAGTACGGCGTGTCAGTTCATAAAGTCTCGCTACCCTACCATCCGCAGACAAACGGGCAAGCCGAGGTTTCGAATCGAGAGATTAAGAGCATACTCGAGAAAACAGTGAATCTCGGCCGAAAGGATTGGTCTGTCCGACTGGACGATGCGCTTTGGGCCTACAGGACTGCTTTCAAAACACCGCTGGGAATGTCACCATACCAGCTCGTTTTTGGGAAAGCGTGCCACTTACCGGTGGAATTGGAGCACAAGGCGTATTGGGCCATCAAACTGCTGAACTTGGACCAGAATCTAGCAGGAGATAAGAGGAAGATGGCGCTGCTGGAATTAGAGGAATTCCGCAGAACGGCTTTCGAGAGCGCCAAAATTTACAAAGAGAAGACAAAAAAGTGGCATGATAACCGTATCACGCCAAAGCAGTTTAACGAAGGCGACAAAGTGCTTCTCTACAATACCCGGATGCGGTTCTTTCCGGGGAAGTTAAGGTCTCGTTGGTCGGGACCGTTCATCATCAAGCAGATTTTTACCTGGAGGGCATTCGAGCTGGAAAATCCAAAAGACAAGTCCAGTTTCAGGGTGAACGAGAACCGGATCAAGCCGTATCTCGAGACCGCCGAAGTCGTCAAAATAGACCCGGTCTATTTTGATGATCCGTAAGAGGTAACAAGGTCGGGCCGTCGACCGTAAATCACAAGGCGCTGTTTGGGAGGCAACCCAAAATTAATCGTTTATTTATTTATTTTTATTAGTTATTACGTTATTATGTAAGTTCTGAATTTTCGAGAGAGGCGAGATGAGCGGGTTTTTGACGTTGAATTTGAGAATGTGCAGATACAAAAACATCCAAAACAGCCAGAACCAGGAAAACAGAGGAAGAGAGAAGATTTGAAAAAAAATTATTTTTTGCCTCGGGCTGCGTATATACGCAGGGATGCGTATATACGCAACCCGAGGGCAAAAATAATTTTTTTTTGTTTTTTTCGTTTTGTTTTCTGGTTGGGTATATACGCAGTACTGCGTATATACGCCAACAGAAAAGAAAAAAAATTGGAATTTTTTCAAAACCCCAGGGGTATTTTGGTCTTTGGACCAATTAGGGTTTATAATGAGAGAGGGGGCCGGCCAACTCCATTGTTGGCACCTCTCTTTCTCTCTCTTCCTCCATTTCCTCTCACTTGAAGAACACAAATTGTGCATCGGACCTCCAAATCAAAATCCGGGCACATTTCTGGAATCCCCTCGTCGCAAGGATCAAGCTTCATCCATCAAAATCCAGAAACAAGCGAAAATTGAGTGGGCAATTCTCATCAAAAAGTGAGGTGTTCTTGAGGAAAAGTGCAGATTCGAAGGTGTTAGAGCGAGAACTAGCAAAAACCGTACATGGGAACGTGAACGAGGAGGTCGAGGGCTTCGATTTGGTGGGCTCGGATTTCAATTCCAGGCAGTTTGGTTTTCCGGCGATTTTTCCGGCGACCGCCGGCGGCTTTTCCGGCGACTTTCCGGGCAGAATCTCCGGTCTTCACCCCTGTTTAGGGAAGGTCGAAAATCTCATCCCTCGCTTTATTTTCCGTTTTGGCACGGCCCGTAGCCGGGCCCGTTATTTTCGGTAATTTTGCTTTTTGGAGCGGCACTTGCCGTGTGGACCTCTGGTTGCTCTTAGGGGGACTATCTATTGAGACACTATTTTTGTGCACGTTTCACGTTTTTGCTTATTTTCCCGAGTCGGCACGTTTTACGAGGTTTGGTCTGTTATGGAGTTTAACGTACCCATCCTAGACCCCGAGCGAGATGACATCCTGACTGACTATGAGGCGGATGAGATTACCTCTAGGCAGTTAGACAGTTTTAGGTTCGTCAACCATCATGCACAGTTTTACTTTATGACCGGAACCAAAATGGGTCATAGCCTTCCCGTAGACTACCAGTTTCAGGTAGACCATACGAGCATGCCGCCGGAGATGGCAGAGTATGCGAGTCGACCGGACATTTTCGGAACGTCCCTAGCGGGGTTTCCGGACGTTTCCATTTCTGACTTGGTGCGTGAGTTTTACGCGAACCTCATGCACAAGGGGGAGGGTGAGGCCAACGGGGATGTCCGCTGGGTGTATTTGCGGCGTACGTTTCTGTTGATCACGGCGGATACCATCCGCCAGGCGTACCAGATTCCGATGCGCCATTTCTCGTGCGCATATGCTGAGTGTGCAGATTACCCGCCTAGCGATTCTGAGCTTTTGCGGGTTGTGACTGGGGGGGTACCCAGGTGCCCATTTCGAGAGAGAGGGGCCAGGCGAGATAGGCAAGAAATTGCATTCTCATTTTATTACCGGCCCGCCACGATGGTGGGCCGAGTGGGTAGTGAACAGGGTAGTGGGTATTAAGCATTTTACCTACCTTGACTTTGAGTACGTACTCTTAGTCTATTGCCTTGTTCTCCGACGAGAGGTGGACATTCCTCGTCGTATTTGGGTGTACATGCAGGAGCGGAACTGCTCCGGTAGCCACAAGGGATTGGGGTACGCCAACCTCATTGCCAAACTGGCACGGGAGTTTGAGGTTCCAATGCATGATTTTGAGGGTGATCTACTTCCTCCTAGGCCACGGCCTTATAGGAAGCTCATAGCCCGTCACCCAGGCCCACCACAGCCGGTCGTTGACCTCGATTAGGATGACGATATTATGGAGGAGGACCCGGCACCTGCCCCTGCCCCTGCCCCTGCCCCTAGGAGGCGTTCGACTCAGGGGCGACCAGTCAGTCGCCAGGCATCGGCCGGACTTCGGCGATGCCGTACTAGTAGAGAGAGTGAGCGCCCCGAGTCGAGTAGACAGGGGACTGAGAGGAATGCCCAGCCTCAGCCTGCCCGACAGAGAGGTGAGCCGGCCCCACGGGCCAACCCGACCCCACGAGCTAGACCGGCCCCGCCACGTAGACTGCCCCGAGTGGACGAGAGATTTGAGGGGTGTCAGGGCGGACGCAAGTCCATAGGAGAGAAGGTGTATGAGAGCGTGGGCAAGCTTTGGAGAGCGTTGACGCATAACTGCCGGACTCATCGGAAGGTCACGAAGGACACCCAGGCTGCCCTAGCTAGTATTCGAGAGGAGCAGCGGGAGGCGGCTCGGCACGCAGGCCGAGAACCGCCACTCCCGCTGTATTTTCCACCCACCTACTCCAGCAGCTTTATCGAGGGATGGCCGGATGACGGGGACTCTAGCGAGTGCACGTCTGCTCCACCACCCCCGACCCAGCCACCGCCCCCGACTCAGCCATCACAGCCACCTGCCCGACAGGAGAGACGGCAGCCTGGGACACGATCCCGGCAGCCTACAGGTCGTCAGACTGGGACCCGTACCCAGCAGCCTTCGAGTGGCAGGACGACTTTGCGATCCCAGCCACCTAGCAGTTGGACTGGGTCCGAGTCGCAGTCCTCTGATTACCGGCCCCGTACACGGGCGCGTCAGCCGGTCTTTCGGTCTGATTCAGGGAGCAGCTCGCCGGGTAGCATATCCGGTACGTCCGAGACCGGGTCCGACCCGACATTTTTTCCGGACTAGTGAGTGCCATGAGGGCATGCCACCTCTTAGTGTGGGGGTGGTAGTTGTGTCTGCATTAACCCGGTCTGCACGTTTTTTCATATTTATTTGCAGTTTTTATTTTTATTTTTGAGTCAGCATATTTTCTTTATTTGAGTCAACCCACCATAATCGTCCTGGCCATGCATTGTATATAATCTAAAAAAAATGAAAATGAAAAATTGAAAATTTTTTATGCTGCTGGTTGGGTATATACGCAGACCTGCGTATATACGCAAACAGCAAGTATAAATTATTTTTCAAAAAAAAAAGTTTAAAATCGGAAAATTTTGAGAAAGGGCAATCGAGATAACGAAAACAGTGAAGAAATTGAGTTTGAATCCTGTGAAAGAGAAGAAAACTTGCACCGAGGTATAGTAGATAGGTGAGAGCTAGTGACCTTTGGAATCCGCAAGTAATTATCAACTGAGCGAAAAATCCGACTAGTTGCTACACCACCGTCACATAGGTAGTCGACAACCCGCCCACGGGCGCCGTCACGGTCATCGCATTTTTCGGTGGAGTGGCTGGCTATCAAGGGACCTCACGTCCTGTTTCTTACCCCTAGGTCCAATTAGTCAACCCGTTTGAAGCCATTTACCCGCTTTCTTCGTATCCACTTTAGCCTAGGCAGCCTTCTTTGAGACCTCATCAGTCGATAGTTGGCTATTCTACGTGTTATGACGGAGGGAGTGAGTAGGGGCAGGTTTTAGATGGGGAAGCTTCATGAGTTATCAGTTTTGGACAGTTCCGATATTGACACATTTTTCGAGGGAAGGACAGGGTGAGTTAGTGGCGACAGTGCATTAATTTGCGGAGATGGATCACTTCACTACATAGTGACCACAGGAGGAGTTAGTCGCGTGCGAGCATCTTTTCGCACAAAACGGGGTTCCGGGGGGTTGTAGGGTCAATTGGTGGTTGTGCCGTTTTTCTACATCTTTGGTGATGAGGAGGTTCGGTGGGACCGCACAGTTTTATCTCGACTACAGGATCAGCGCTTCAGGATTAGTGTGGGGGTACTCCACATGAGGACATTTTACGTACCCCACGGCAGAAATTTATTTTCACTCACTCAGCTTAGTCAGTTTAGTATTGTCAGTATTCGTGTATGTTTGTATGTATAGTTGTGTTATAAAAATATATATATATATATATATTATAAAAAAAAAAGAAAGAAGAAAAAGAAATAAAAAAGAAGAGAAAAGAAAAAAAGGTAAAGAAAAAAAAATCATGATCTAGTTTTTAGTTTGTTTTGTGTTTTTGTTATTCAAATCAAAAGCTGAGTGAGTGGCACAATTTTCGAGACGTTTTGCACCGCTTCACATTTGTGGCCGCGAGCACGGCAAAGACACACCGGGGGACAGGAGAATTGGGAAAGCAGGAATTTAGGTGTTTCGGGCAGTTTTTCGGGATCTCGGTGAGGGGTGTGAGTTTGGTAAATTGTGAGAATGTCATAACAAGTAGGATTATGCCGTACCTTGATACATATATTTATCCTACCTGATTAGACATAGATCCTTTCGGAACAGCTCGGATGGTAAGTTAACTAGGGATTTGCTCAGTTTGATAACCAAAGTAATAGTACTTCGGTCCAGTGCTTAATTCCACCATATAAATCTGTTCAGACTTACCGATCGCTTGCAGGGAAGTACGTTCTGAAAAGGATGAGATCACGAGGACACACTGTTTATGTTTTTGAGGTTGCCCAATCTCGCCAAAAATATTTGTGTCACTAGTCTGTTTTGAGTCGTTTGAGTCTGTGTATATTCATCTGAGTCAGTTTTTCTATCGAGTCGTTGACAGCTTGAAAATGTATTAGTCTGGGACATCTTTTTACCATTGGTTTTAACCCTGTGAGAGTTGAGTTTGGCCATTTTCAGCTTATTTTCCACCTGATACGAGGCAGAGATTTGTATATCATGATTGCAAAATTTGAGTAATTTTATGCATACTTTTGTTTGTTGGATATGATCGCGGGTGCGTGTTATGTGCAGGTAACAGGTGCCGGAAAAATGCATGAGATTGACTTGGATAGGAGGCAGCGTGTTAGGAGAGCTGAGCAGAAAAAGAGGGAAAAATGACTAAGTTGTGCGTTCAAACGCAGAAGCTGCGTTCAAACGCACGAGGCAGGCAGCAGGAAAAATGGCAGAATTTGGCTAAGTGTTGCGTTCAAACGCAGAGGCAGGCTGCGTTCAAACGCAGGAGTCAGAGACCAAGTGCAGAAAAGCTAAGTCCTGCGTTCAAACGCAGGCGATGTGCGTTCATACGCAGGGCTCAACACTCAGGAGAAGAAACGGCCAAGGGGTGCGTTCAAACGCAGAGGAGCTGCGTTCAAACGCATGGGTTCAGGAGCCAGAAGAGGAAAACGACTAAGTCCTGCGTTCAAACGCAGAAGGGTGTGCGTTCATACGCACTGCGTTTGAACGCAGGAAGTGTGCGTTTGAACGCACAGACGGGTTCCAGAAACTTCCAGGACGGGTCTTTTCAAGGGTAAAACAGGAATTTCGTGCATCAGTTTTGGAGACTGTGGCAATATAAAAGGAGGTGTCCCAGCACTGTTTTAGGGTTACGAGGGCATACCACAGCTATCATCATCATCAGCAGCCAGTTTCACAGCAGCCAGGAGTTGGAGCAGAGCAGGATTGGAGCAGTTTTCCAGTATCTTCAGAAATAACTAGTTTGATCTTTTCTCTTTTTATGAAACATTGTTTTTGAATAATGCAAGCTAGCTAGACCTTTTGCCTAGGTTCTCGGTGATCCTAGGGTTTATGAATTCAGCAGACTTGGATGTTTTGATTTTCAGATGCATGGCTAGCTAAGTCTTAATACAGGATGGTTTGTTTATTATTCTGTCTTTGATTTTATTTACATACATGAATGGCCTGATCACCCAGGAGTGTTACAGACAGGATCTGGTGCGCGAGAGTGACCAGTGAATGTTAGGAAGAAAAGACAGGATTTAGTACTCTGCCTTGATGGACCGAGAGGTGAAGAGAATCAGGGGACTAGCCCAGAAGCATTAGGCCAACTGTTAGACGTTTAGGGGGAGACCGAGAGGAGAACCTGTAACCCTAGCAGACTTAGAACGAACCTGCAGATTTAGGTGGACCGAGAGGACCCGAAAATCTGCAGTCGAGTGATAAGTGCATGAGACCGAGAGGAGGTTGTACTATTGGTATGCTGGCATAAACAAAACCACTGTGTGTTTCTGAAATCGAATAAACTATGGAAGCTGGAGAGTAACCCTAGGGGATCCTGGAATCTAGATTTCTAGAATTATCAACTTTTACAACTACAACAATTTCGGCAAAATATTCAGCAGAAAAATAAAATAAGTCTTCTTACTGTTTTTATTTATTATAATTTAGCATAATCAAATCCCAAACCTTCCTCCTTTTTACAAACTGCGTGTCTTATTCTAATTCTGATTAGCAAAAACTTAAACTGTTCTCGTGGGTTCGACAACCAGAGTCACAATTACATACTCTATACTACTTGATCGTACACTTGCGAAAAAGCAGATAGTTTACGCTGTCAAGTTTTTGGCGCCGTTGCCGGGGAACGGTTACGGTTTTTGTTAAAGAAACATTAGAATAAGTCTCAGAGTTTTTCTTTTATTTTTACAGTTACTTTCTTTCGACTTACTGCTCTTGAAATCTGATTTTCAGGCTATTCTAGTTTATGCCCAGATTGCCCCGCAAACTGGTATCACGACTCGAAGATCCCGAAAAACTTTTCAGAGAGCAAAGTCGCACACACCGAGCCACGATGTCTGAGCACGGAGAAGACACCACAACCGAAACAGGAACACCCACAGACAGCCACAACGTACTCCAGCACAGATGGCTCTTTACATTGAAGAGCTGATAGCAGCAGGTTTTGCTGCCAGGAACAATCAGAGGACTTATAACAGGTCTGGAAGGCGCTGGTCGAAAACTTTGAAGTCCCAACCGGAGGACATCAACCAGCTATTGTAGTGCACCCCATTACAGCAGAGCACTTCGACCTGAAATCATCCACCATTCAGACCGCCCAGACCCATTGTCCTTTTAATGGGAAGGCAGATGAAGATCCAAACGACTTCCTCGGAAAATTTGAGGATTACTGCAACAAGATTAAGTACAGAGGAGTCGAAGCGGACACGCTAAAGCTGATTTTATTCCCATACTGTTTGTTCGGTACAGCAAAGGATTGGCTGGAGGCAAGACCACCGAGGTCTATCACTACCTGGGAGGGGTGTGTTGCTGATTTCTTGGCAAAATTCTACCCTGCATCCCGCGTTATCAAGCTGCAGAGCGAGATCTTATCTTTCAAACAGAAGATGGGGGAGACAGTGGTAGATGCATGGGACAGGCTAATGAGACTTGTGAAAAAATGCCCCAATCACGGCTTCGGGGACGCAAAGATTCTGCAGGTGTTCTACCACGCACTTGACAGGGAGAATGCAGACAGGATTGACAGGGAAGCTGGGGGTAACTTTTTGTACCATGTGGATAAAGATGGAGCCTACGAACTGATGAAGCAACTAGCCAAACAGGATACTCGCCTGTTTGATGACCGCAGGCTCGCAGCAGTAGCAGAACCAGTGGTTGATGACAGGATTGATAATCTCACGAAAGTGGTACAGGACTTAGTCAAGAAGGTGTACACAGAAAAGAAGCCGGTAGCATCAGTGGACGAACCTGACTTTGACGCAGCAATTCTGGAGCTTCAGACCGAAGATGCCAACTATGTTCAGCAGCAGTGGGATCCTAGTCGCTACAGACCAGGCACACGTGACCATCCAGGGTTTCGCTACGGAAATCCCAATGCAGCAGTATATGCACCAGGATTCCAGCACAGGCCACATGCACAACAGACAGCTCCAGCGCAGCCTGCACAAGCAGCACCACAATTAAACCTGTCTCAGCAACATTTTGAGTCCTATATGGAGAAATTCAATAAGCAGTTGGAAACCAGATTCGCACAGATGGACTCATTAACTGCTGATGTAAGCCAGATGAAGATTGCTATCCGCAACCTGGAAGTACAGAATGGACAGCTTGCACAGAACCAGGCAGAACGAGCCCCAGGGAATTTACCGTCTAACACAGTGAACAATCCACGCGCTCAAATCAATGCTATCACAACTCGGAGTGGAATTGCACTGCAGGATCCACCGTATCCCAGTCATGCACGCGCAGAAAAGTCAAAAATTATTGAACAGGAGGTGATTGACCGGGAAGACAGTTCAACCGCAGACCCTCAGAAAAGGGGTTCGGTCGAGCAGGAAGCAGCGCAGATGAATGAGGGTAATCCAGAGAAAGTGCCAACTTCTAAGGAGGTTCCTTACCCTCTGAAGACACGCAAGAGAGATGACAGCAAAGACTACGCCAGATTTCTGGAGGTATTCAAGCAATTACAGATAAATATACCTTTTGCTGAAGCACTTGCCAAAATGCCTACTTATGCGAAATTTCTCAAATACATCTTGTACGGTAGAAGGCGAATGAGTGACTTCGAAACAGTGAATCTGACGGCAGAAGCGAGCAGTTGTGTAAAAAATGGTCTACCACTGAAAAAGAAAGACCCTGGCAGCTTTGTTATTCCAGTAACCCTGGGCAGTGCATACACAGGAAAAGCCTTATGCGATTTGGGTGCCAGCATCAACTTGATGCCACTGACCATCTTCAAAAGTCTGGGAGTCGGAGAACCACGCCCAACCAGAATTATGCTTCAAATGGCTGACAGATCCGTGAAACCCGCTTATGGAGTAATTGAAGATATCCTGGTAAAAGTGGGAGAGCTTATTTTTCCAGCAGATTTTGTGATACTGGATATGGAGGCAGGAGAGGTTCCGCTGATCCTGGGCAGACCTTTCCTGGCGACTGGTGAAGCCATTATTAACTGCAAAAGTGGAGAGCTGTCCATGCAAATTAATGAAGAAAAAGTAAAATTTAATGTTTTCAAATCTCTCCAGCTTCCCGATCATTATGGGCATGAAAACTGTTTTGCAGTAGAGGTAATTGATGACCTGGAAAGCGATGAGATAGAAGATTTATGGGAGGAATTTGAAGACATATTTCCAGAGGAAACAGAAGAGCAACAGGATGAGCAGATCATGGGAACAGAAAGCTGGGTCAGGCTATACAGGGATGAAGGAGGCGAGCAGAAAATGACACTGGTCCCGTCACTGCAGGAACCACCAGCCCTGGAATTAAAACAGTTGCCAGAACACCTCAGGTACGCTTTTATTGGTGAAAATAATACACTGCCGGTAATTGTTTCATCTCTTTTATCTCAGGAACAGGAACAAAAGTTACTGGAGGTACTCCGAGAGCATAAAGAAGCTATAGGATGGACAATTGCAGACCTGAAGGGAATCAGTCCCGATTATTGCATGCACAAGATAAGAATCGAAGACGGAAAGAAACCAGTTATCCAGCCCCAAAGAAGATTAAACCCAATTATGAAAGATGTGGTACGTAAGGAGGTCATGAAGTGGCTAGAAGCAGGAATTATATACCCCATATCAGACAGCACCTGGGTGAGTCCTGTCCAGTGTGTACCGAAGAAAGGGGGTATTACAGTAGTGCAGAATGCTGATCAGGAACAGATCGCCCAGCGAACTGTCACTGGCTGGCGAATCTGTATGGACTATCGGAAGCTGAACGATGCCACACTGAAAGACCACTTCCCACTGCCATTCATGGACCAAATGTTGGACAGACTAGCACACCATGCTTATTACTGCTTTCTGGACGGGTACTCGGGCTACAACCAGATCTACATAAATCCAGAAGACCAAGAAAAGACGACGTTCACTTGCCCGTATGGAACGTTCGCCTTTAGACGAATGCCATTTGGACTGTGCAATGCTCCAGCAACATTCCAGAGGTGTATGATGGCAATTTTCTCTGATATGATAGAGAAAAACTTAGAGGTTTTCATGGACGATTTTTCGTTATTCGGAGACAGCTTCGAAGATTGCTTATATCATTTGGCCAGAGTTCTGATTCGCTGCAGGAAAACAAATCTGGTACTTAACTGGGAAAAATGCCACTTCATGGTGACTGAAGGAATAGTGCTAGGACACAGGATTTCCAGTAAAGGGCTGGAAGTAGACAGGGCAAAAATAGAGGTGATCAAGCAGCTGCCGTATCCAACCACAGTGAGGGCAATCAAGAGTTTTTTGGGCCACGCAGGATTTTACAGAAGGTTTATTAAAGACTTCTCAAAAATTACAAAGCCACTATGTAATTTGTTGGGAAAAGATGTGCCCTTCGTATTTGACGAAGCCTGCAAAGAAGCTTTTGACGTGCTTAAAGAAAGGCTGACGACTGCACCCATTATCACAACACCAGACTGGACGCTCCCGTTCGAGCTGATGTGCGACGCCAGTGATTACGCTGTGGGCGCGGTACTGGGACAGAGGAAGGACAAGGTGTGCAGTGTCATCTACTATGCCAGCAGGGTCCTGAATGAGGCGCAGATTAATTATGGGACTACAGAGAAGGAGCTGCTGGCAGTCGTGTTTGCCCTGGATAAATTCAGATCGTACCTGGTGGGCTCTAAAGTCATTATTTTTACGGATCACAGTGCACTGAAATACTTGCTGGAAAAGAAGGATGCAAAGCCAAGGCTGCTGCGTTGGATTCTGCTGATGCAGGAATTTGACGTCGAAATCAGGGATAAAAAGGGAGTTGAAAATGTAGTAGCTGATCATCTATCTCGTCTGGAAAAACCTACAGAAGAAGTGGTGCCCATTCAAGAAAATTTTCCAGATGAACATATTATGAAGATCAAGACCAACAGACGGCCCTGGTATTATGCCATAGCCAATTATTTGGTCAATGGAGCACTCCCTGAAGATATCACCCATTGGCAGAAAAAGAAATTTATTTCAGATTGCAGGCAATATTTCTGGGACGACCCTTATCTGTTCAAGCAAGGGGCAGATAATATTCTCCGTCGATGCATTCCATGTCACGAAATTTTGGAGGTAATTCAGCACTGCCACTCAGCACAGTGTGGAGGACACTTCAGCGGACCGAGAACAGCTCACAAGGTGCTGCAGTCAGGATTTTTCTGGCCAACAGTTTTCAAAGACTGCCATGATTACGCGCAGAGCTGTGATCGTTGCCAACGGACAGGAAATATCTCCCAGCGGAATGAAATGCCCATGACACTTTGGCAGGAAGTCGAGCCTTTCGACGTATGGGGTATTGATTTTATGGGTCCTTTTCCTTCGTCGCTGGGAAATCTCTACATCTTATTGGCAGTGGATTACGTGTCGAAGTGGGTGGAAGCAATAGCCTGTCAGAAGAATGATGCGTCAGTCGTGGAAAGGTTCCTCAAACGAAACATCTTTACCAGATTTGGAACACCGAGGGCCATGGTCAGTGATGAAGGCTCTCATTTTATCAATAAAGTCTTTGCCAAGGTTCTAAAGCAGTACGGGGTGTCTATCCATAAGGTATCACTGCCTTATCACCCTCAGGCAAACGGGCAAGCAGAGGTGTCCAACAGGGAAATAAAGAGCATATTGGAAAAAACTGTGAATCCTGGACGGAAGGACTGGTCGTTAAAGCTGGATGATGCGCTTTGGGCATACAGAACTGCTTACAAAACCCCACTGGGAATGTCCCCGTACCAGCTGGTGTTTGGGAAAGCGTGTCATTTACCAGTAGAATTGGAGCACAAAGCTTACTGGGCAATCAAACAGCTGAATATGGATCACAGTTTATCAGGAAACAAACGGAAGATGGCACTCCTTGAACTGGAGGAATTTCGTAAAACTGCATACGAGAGTGCCAAAATTTATAAGGAAAAAACAAAGAAGTGGCATGACAACCGCATTCTACCAAAGAAGATAGAAATCGGGCAGAAGGTTCTCCTCTACAATTCAAGGATGAAATTCTATCCAGGGAAGCTACGCTCAAGATGGTCTGGACCATTTATTGTGAAGGACATTACATCATGGGGAGTGGTGGAGCTGGAGAACCCGAGGGACAACACAGTTTTCAAGGTGAATGGGAACAGAGTCAAGCCATACAGGGATCCTCAGGAAATCATGGAGGTAGAGGCATTCTACCTCGACATTCCGTGATTACAGCAGAGGTAACAAAGTCGGGCTGTCGACTGTAAATCACAAGCGCTGGTTGGGAGGCAACCCAACGTAGGTTAGTTGTTTTTAGATAATTTTTATAATGTTCATAATTTGAGAGAAAAGTGAGAAAGAGGGATTTAATGTTGAATTCAGTGTTTCAGGAATCAGAGGCGTGCGTTTAAACGCAGAAGACTTGCGTTCAAACGCAGTGCGTTCAAACGCAGAGATCCTGCGTTCAAACGCAGCCCCACCAAAGGAGAGAAAAGCACTGGAAATGGTTAACACTTTTGCGTTCAAACGCAGAAGACCTGCGTTCAAACGCAGATCACATCATGAAAATTTTCAGCCACCAAGTGGTGCGTTTAAACGCAACACAGTGCGTTCAAACGCAAGATGACAAAGAAGAGGTGAAAAATCTAAAGGCATGCGTTTAAACGCAGATCCTGCGTTCAAACGCAGACCCAATCAGCAGAGATTTTCTAGAGAAACAAAGGCATGCGTTCATACGCAACTCATGTGCGTTCGAACGCGCTCATCCGAGATGCAGACGATAAGCGTTGCGTTCAAACGCAGCTCATGTGCGTTCAAACGCAACTCATCAGTCCCAGAAAAATTCAAGAACGTTTAAGCACTGCGTTCAAACGCACAACCTGCGTTCAAACGCAGCTCATCAGATCTTCAAATTTTCCAGAAAACTTAAGCAGTGCGTTCAAACGCAGGACCTGCGTTCAAACGCACATTTGAGCGGGATCAAAAATTTCGGAAAATTTTGAAAAATTTTGAAATTTTGGGGCCAATCTGCAATTTCTGAAAAGTTCGCCTATATATACTGTACGGATGACAGTGACTCATTTTCACACAAGTCTTCCAGTTTTCAACTCTCTCTCTAGAAAATTCTCTCTGCCCTAGCAGCCGCCAGAGCAGTCCGCCGCCAGCAGCCTCCGACGACCACCGCAGGACCACCAGAAGGTCAGGAATAGTGTGGGGGTGATCCAACTCCGCTGATCCAAACACCAACAGATTCATCTCAGAGAGATATTTCCAGATCTGTACCCGTAAGATTCACTCCGGGTACCCAGGTTCTATCTTTTCATTCTCTTTGAATATTTTCAATTTTTACTGTTTGAATCTGAAATGGAGGTGGATCAACCTTTCATGAGGCCGGATAGGGCTATTGCACCATTGAACATCATAGACTGCCGTCTGCTTAGGCCTAACTATTTCTGCGACCATAGGTTCGTTAACATGGAGGCTCACCGTTTCTTTTTGCAAGACAAAAAGATTCGGTATGACATACCCGCTGAGAGGACCTTCCCACGTGATAGGGTAGCCATGGGGGATGAACTGTTTGAATTTACTGGGCAGGATCAGTTTGGGGATTTGTTTACTGGGTTTCCCAATCTGCGGGTCAGTTCTGTGCTAGCTAAGGAGATTTACAGCAATCTCCAGCAGTGCATGAACAGTGAAGTCCAGTCAATTGACTGGATTTACTGCAGAAAGAGATGGATTAGAATCACCCCAGAGAGTATCCGAGAGAGTCTGGGTCTGGAGTTGGTGTTGGATGACTGTCAGTTCCAGGAACTGAGACGTCATCCATCAGAGCAGTTGAGTGAGCAGATCCTGACCACCCTGTGTGCTGGTGTACCCGGCGCTGTCTGGTACCACCCTGAGAGGAGTCCTTCCTACCGGAAACTGCCATCGACCTACCTGATTCGAGAGGCAAAATGGTGGACAGAGTGGGTGAACAACAGAATTGTGGGTATAAAACACTTTACCCACATTGATTATAATATTGCCCTGCTTGTTTACTGTTTGATGGCCCGTGAGCCTGTGAGCCTCCCGGAAATCATTTGTGAGTTTTTCCGGGAAAGGAGGGAGACCCACAGCAAGAAGGGTTTGGGTCTTCTGGGGATGTTGACAAAAATGGCGCAGGATTATCTTGTGGTCATTCCTGGCGAGCTGAGAGACATTCGACCTGTTCAAGTACGCAAGTACAAGAACATGAGATGTGCGCTGGAGGAGGCCATTCACGGCCCTCCTGAATATGTCCAAGTGGACGATGATGATGATGTTGTTCCACCTCAGGGTGGGGGTGGTGGCATGCCACCACCGCCTCCTCCCGGTGATGGGGGTTTACCAGCCTTACCAGGACCCTTCCCACTGCCCCGTTCTGCCAGTTCCAGCGAACACAGGCAGGCCGACCCTGACTTGGGGCAGTCTAGCAGAGGGGCCAGGCGCAGCTCTTTTGGGCGCCTGGAGAGGACTGAGCATGAGGAGTGGGTCAGAAAGAAAATTAAGGCCCAAGAAAAAGTACAAAACTACCTGGTAAAGACGGTCAAGAAAATGGCCAGGGGTCTTGGCAAATTGTTTAAGACCCAGAAGCATATCTACCACGCTCACACAGCCGCCATGAGAGCTCATGAGTCGGCACTTGCTGAAATTCAGAGTAACATGCGTGGTAGGCAGTTTAATTTTCCAGCCCGCTATTCTAGTGATAATTGTCCAAGCTGGACAATGGAGGATAGCCGGCCATTTGATAGCTTCTCTGGCCATGACCCCACACCGAGCCCGGAACATGGAGACAGTGTAGGTGACCCCGGCAGACCCGGTACCCAGTACCCACCTAGGAGAGATCATGCAGACCCAGGGGCCAGCAGTGCCCATCCCGGTGCCAGCCACGCTGGTACCGCTGCCGCAGCACGCCATGCTGCGAGGAAACGCGCCAGAGGGCGAACCCCTTCACCATCTCCCGAGCCGACTGACCAGTCTACTCCGGAGAACACAGATTCGAGTTACCGACCAGATCAGTAGAGTCGCGAGGACGCGCCACCTCTAGTGTGGGGGTGGGGAATCGTGTCCTCCTGCATAGCCATGTCAGCATATTTTGGTCAATTTTATTTTTCGTTTTATTTTCATTTTTGAGTCAGCACGTTTTTTATGTTGAGTCGACCCACCAATCTTTCTGACCTTGCATAATAAAAAAAAAAAAAAACAATAAAAAAAAAAAAAAAAAAAAAAAACAAAAAATTTAAATAGGGAAAACTAATAAATATTTTTTTTGAGAAAGGGCAACTTAGGACCTAGAAACTGAAGAGAGTCCAATGAAAGAGCTTATTAGAGTAGGAAGCGCCGTAGCAGGGATACTTCAATTTTAGTATTTTGTGCATAATTTTCACGACAGGCTATCCCGGGTATTCAGGAATGAGGAAAGTAGATACAGGCATACTTTTGACTTCTCTAGTGTGCTAGGCAGATTTGGTCTTTAGATAGTTGAATATTCTGTTTCCCGTGGAAACTGGTGGACTCTTGGAATCTGGGGTGGACCTTCGTGTTGATTCGGTTTTATGTGGTACAAATCTGTAGCCTAAGCGAAGTTGTAGAATGTACACCACCATCCCTTAAGGTCCAAGAGAAAATCCTAAAAAGCCTACACTCTTAACGCTCTACTGCACCGTTGTAAAAAACAGAGGGGAATAAGAAAGAAAGAAAAAAAAAAAAAAAAAAAAAAATGAAATGAATAATATTTTGTGCTTAAAGGAGAAACAACATAATGTGCTTCCATTCACATGGAAAATTTGGATTCAATCCAATTTAGAGCTTAAGAGGGAAATTAAAGTCAAGCCGTATTACACAGGAGTTGTGTCTCCCAGCAATGGGACAATTTGCAAATCAAACGCAATAACGGCTAAGAGGGTCTGAAAACCTCAAATGACTTGGCGAAGAAAAACTATCTGTTGACTATAGATGCCTGGACCCTCAAAGTCAAAAGACGTGCCTTGTCTTGGTTGGTTTGGTGGATGTTTGGGGATACCTTAGTGAATTTGTGCATAGGATCAGTTTATATCATTTCTTGCTGCGTGTTGTGGAAGTTCGAAATAAGCTAGTGAGGATTTGATGATTTCAGTTTATGATAGAGAGGTTGCCCAATTTCAGAATATATATATATATATAAAAAAAAAAAATTAGTTGTGTCTTGAGTCAGTTTGTGTATTCTGTATCTGAGTCAGTCATCTATTGAGTGTTTTGGTCTGTGTCTTGAATCTGTGAAAGAAGGGAAGTATGCAATTAAAGTATGCAAAAATGGGTCTGCGGGGTAGTATGCAAGGGTCTGCTCGGGACGAGCAGAGATAAGTGTGGGGGTATTTTGACAGCTTGAAAATGTATTAGTCTGGGACATCTTTTTACCATTGGTTTTAACCCTGTGAGAGTTGAGTTTGGCCATTTTCAGCTTATTTTCCACCTGATACGAGGCAGAGATTTGTATATCATGATTGCAAAATTTGAGTAATTTTATGCATACTTTTGTTTGTTGGATATGATCGCGGGTGCGTGTTATGTGCAGGTAACAGGTGCCGGAAAAATGCATGAGATTGACTTGGATAGGAGGCAGCGTGTTAGGAGAGCTGAGCAGAAAAAGAGGGAAAAATGACTAAGTTGTGCGTTCAAACGCAGAAGCTGCGTTCAAACGCACGAGGCAGGCAGCAGGAAAAATGGCAGAATTTGGCTAAGTGCTGCGTTCAAACGCAGAGGCAGGCTGCGTTCAAACGCAGGAGTCAGAGACCAAGTGCAGAAAAGCTAAGTCCTGCGTTCAAACGCAGGCGATGTGCGTTCATACGCAGGGCTCAACACTCAGGAGAAGAAACGGCCAAGGGGTGCGTTCAAACGCAGAGGAGCTGCGTTCAAACGCATGGGTTCAGGAGCCAGAAGAGGAAAACGACTAAGTCCTGCGTTCAAACGCAGAAGGGTGTGCGTTCATACGCACTGCGTTTGAACGCAGGAAGTGTGCGTTTGAACGCACAGACGGGTTCCAGAAACTTCCAGGACGGGTCTTTTCAAGGGTAAAACAGGAATTTCGTGCATCAGTTTTGGAGACTGTGGCAATATAAAAGGAGGTGTCCCAGCACTGTTTTAGGGTTACGAGGGCATACCACAGCTATCATCATCATCAGCAGCCAGTTTCACAGCAGCCAGGAGTTGGAGCAGAGCAGGATTGGAGCAGTTTTCCAGTATCTTCAGAAATAACTAGTTTGATCTTTTCTCTTTTTATGAAACATTGTTTTTGAATAATGCAAGCTAGCTAGACCTTTTGCCTAGGTTCTCGGTGATCCTAGGGTTTATGAATTCAGCAGACTTGGATGTTTTGATTTTCAGATGCATGGCTAGCTAAGTCTTAATACAGGATGGTTTGTTTATTATTCTGTCTTTGATTTTATTTACATACATGAATGGCCTGATCACCCAGGAGTGTTACAGACAGGATCTGGTGCGCGAGAGTGACCAGTGAATGTTAGGAAGAAAAGACAGGATTTAGTACTCTGCCTTGATGGACCGAGAGGTGAAGAGAATCAGGGGACTAGCCCAGAAGCATTAGGCCAACTGTTAGACGTTTAGGGGGAGACCGAGAGGAGAACCTGTAACCCTAGCAGACTTAGAACGAACCTGCAGATTTAGGTGGACCGAGAGGACCCGAAAATCTGCAGTCGAGTGATAAGTGCATGAGACCGAGAGGAGATTGTACTATTGGTATGCTGGCATAAACAAAACCACTGTGTGTTTCTGAAATCGAATAAACTATGGAAGCTGGAGAGTAACCCTAGGGGATCCTGGAATCTAGATTTCTAGAATTATCAACTTTTACAACTACAACAATTTCGGCAAAATATTCAGCAGAAAAATAAAATAAGTCTTCTTACTGTTTTTATTTATTATAATTTAGCATAATCAAATCCCAAACCTTCCTCCTTTTTACAAACTGCGTGTCTTATTCTAATTCTGATTAGCAAAAACTTAAACTGTTCTCGTGGGTTCGACAACCAGAGTCACAATTACATACTCTATACTACTTGATCGTACACTTGCGAAAAAGCAGATAGTTTACGCTGTCAGTCGTTCGGTTGAAAGGTTCGGGTCGAAAGCGTATGCAACGGTAGGGTATGTACAGAGTCAGTCACGAGGACAGAAATGCAGGCTAGAGTTGGCAGGATTGCTCGGGACGAGCAATGTTTAGTGCGGTTTTCGTCCTGATCCAATTAGGGGTTATCTTTTACCCTGATTTCACGAGTATTTGTGTCGGAATTAGCGGTTTTTGCCGGAAAATGCCTTAGAATGCCTCGGGAATCTAGAACGAGACGTTTATTTGTACTTGCTGTATTTCTGCTTATTTCTTGCTATATTTGGATATGATCGCGGGTTTTCGTTCGTGTTGCCTTTTCAGGAACAGGTTCGGGAGGTGCATCGGGAAGCGTGTCGGGACCAAGTCGGGACCGTCTCGGGAAACGTGCACAAGACCGGGACACGACGGAAACACGGAAAAGCAGGAGAACACCGAAGAGGCAAACCGGGAGCGTCAGGCAGAAGAGTGGGACCCAGGGGACCCAACCTGGCCCACCAAAGGACCAAGTGGGGCCCACATCTCCACCCCCTGCCTGCGTATATACGCAACAGGCAGGGAGGGAGATGGGGGGTTGGTTGGAAGGCTCTGGTTGCGTATATACGCAACCCTGCGTATATACGCAGCCAGTTTTGACTTTTTCGTCAAAGGCGGTGGACCGATGGCAGATTCCGTAATTCCGGGCACAAGCGTTTTCGGGAAACAGCACTATTTAAAGACTCGTCCAGACTCGTTTTGAGGACACGGAGACACAACACAATTCTCAGCACAACCGATGGGCAAAGTCAGAGCATTCACGGAGAGCACGAAAGCGCGATTCGAGATTCGAAGACTTAGTTTGATTTCTTTCTCTCTCTTTATATTCAGAAACTGCATTTTGTATTATGTCTAGTCGTAGCTAAACTTCTCACCTAGGTTCTCGGTGAACCTAGGGTTTCGTACTCAGATTTTATGACTACTACGTTTATGGATTCATGATTGTTATCTTAATTCAGCAAGTTATATCTATTATTCTGGTTTTGATTGTTATCGTATATGCATGATAGGATTGATCACCCAGGATTGCTATAGACCCGAGCTTGTAGGTGAAAACGTCAAGTTAGGGTTAGGAAGAAAAACCAGGATTTAGTACCTTACCCTGATAGACCGACCAGAGAAAGGGAGATAGGGCTAGCATCGAAAAACGTGAGACCAACTGTTAGAGAATTTGACCCGGGCCATTCGGACAGGTTAGAAACCCTAAAAGGATTAGACCGAGACTGCAGATTTAGGCAGCTTAACAAGAATCTGAAAGTCTGCAGGATCGGGATTACGTGTGGAATCTGAAAAGTCACTGCACAACTGGTACGTTGCACAGATATCGAAACTGCTGAGTGTTTTCATAATCGAACGTAAAACTGAAATCTGTAGAAACCCTAGGGGATCCTGGAACCTAGTCTTCATCTATTATCGTTACAACCGATTCAGCTTATTTCAGAAAACGTCACAAAAATATTTACGTTTACGTTTTTAATTTCTGTTTTTAGTTTAGTCACTACAATCACAACCTACTCCTCCTTGTTACTACACTTGGATAACCGAAACTGACAACGTAAGTAAACCCGAAACAGTACTCGTGGGAACGATCACCCGAGTCTAATTGCACCCGGTATTACAAGATTCATACACTTGCGACAGCACGTTAGTTTGCGCATCAGTCACCCATCCTAGTACTACTCTCGCCCAAGCACGCTTGACTGCGGAGTTCTGATGGGATCCGGTGCATTAGTGCTGGTATGATCGCATCCGAAAGACAAGCGCGAGTTAGTTTACTTGACCCATACCGGCGCCATCCCGAAGAAGCCCAAACTTCAAAATGCCGGCACTCTTCGCTCGGTTTTCCCACTTAAGTCCAATTTTATGTAATTTTTCGAGACCCATCCGACCTAAACCGCCGTAGGCGGTCATGGCGCATCCTGCCCGAGAGAAAAAGTCCACATTTCAAAAAGCCATAACTTTTCACTCGGTTGTCCGATTGACGCGATTCTCGTGTCCATTCCATGTGTTTATACGAGACCCATCCGACCCAAGCGGCAGTCACCAGGACACGGCGAAAGGAATGCAAGAAAAGCAAGCAAAAAAGACGAAAAAATATCAAAAGGGGTGATGCAACACGAGGACTTCCCAGGGGGTCACCCATCCTAGTACTACTCTCGCCCAAGCACGCTTGACTGCGGAGTTCTGATGGGATCCGGTGCATTGGTGCTGGTATGATCGCATCCGAAAGACAAGCGCGAGTTAATTTACTTGACCCGTACCGGCGCCGTCCCGAAGACGCCCAAACTTCAAAATGCCGGCACTTTTCGCTCGGTTTTCCCACTTAAGTCCAATTTTATGTAATTTTTTGAGACCCATCCGACCTAAACCGCCGTAGGCGGTCATGACGCATCCTCCCCGAGAGAAAAAGTCCACATTTCAAAAAGCCATAACTTTTCACTCGGTTGTCCGATTGACGCGATTCTCGTGTCCATTCCATGTGTTTTTACGAGACCCACCCGACCCAAGCGGCAGTCACCAGGACACGGCGAAAGGAATGCAAGAAAAGCAAGCAAAAAAGACGAAAAAATATCAAAAGGGGGGATGCAACACGAGGACTTCCCAGGGGGTCACCCATCCTAGTACTACTCTCGCCCAAGCACGCTTGACTGCGGAGTTCTGATGGGATCCGGTGCATTAGTGCTGGTATGATCGCATCCGAAAGACACGCGCGAGTTAATTTACTTGACCCGTACCGGCGCCATCCCGAAGAAGCCCAAACTTCAAAATGCCGGCACTCTTCGCTCGGTTTTCCCACTTAAGTCCAATTTTATGTAATTTTTCGAGACCCATCCGATCTAAACCGCCGTAGGCGGTCATGGCGCATCCTGCCCGAGAGAAAAAGTCCACATTTCAAAAAGCCATAACTTTTCACTCGGTTGTCCGATTGACGCGATTCTCGTGTCCATTCCATGTGTTTTTTCGAGACCTGTCCGACCCAAGCGGCAGTCACCAGGACATGGCGGAAGGAATGCAAGAAAAGGAAGCAAAAAAGATGAAAAAATATCAAAAGGGGTGATGCAACACGAGGACTTCCCAGGGGGTCACCCATCCTAGTACTACTCTCGCCCAAGCACGCTTGACTGCGGAGTTCTGATGGGATCCGGTGCATTAGTGCTGGTATGATCGCATCCGAAAGTCAAGCGCGAGTTAATTTACTTGACCCGTACCGGCGCCGTCCCGAAGAAGCCCAAACTTCAAAATGCCGGCACTCTTCGCTCGGTTTTCCCACATAAGTCCAATTTTATGTAATTTTTCGAGACCCATCCGACCTAAACCGCCTAGGCGGTCATGGCGCATCCTGCCTGAGAGAAAAAGTCCACATTTCAAAAAGCCATAACTTTTCACTCGGTTGTCCGATTGACGCGATTCTCGTGTCCATTCCATGTGTTTTTTCGAGACCCATCCGACCCAAGCGGCAGTCACCAGGACACGGCGTAAGGAATGCAAGAAAAGCAAGCAAAAAAGACGAAAAAATATCAAAAGGGGTGATGCAACACGAGGACTTCCCAGGGGGTCACCCATCCTAGTACTACTCTCGCCCAAGCACGCTTGACTGCAGAGTTCTGATGGGATCCGGTGCATTAGTGCTGGTATGATCGCATCCGAAAGACAAGCGCGAGTTAATTTACTTGACCCGTACCGGCGCCGTCCCGAAGAAGCCCAAACTTCAAAATGCCGGCACTCTTCGCTCGGTTTTCCCACTTAAGTCCAATTTTATGTAATTTTTCGAGACCCATCCGACCTAAACCGCCGTAAGCGGTCATGGCGCATCCTGCCCGAGAGAAAAAGTCCACATTTCAAAAAGCCATAACTTTTCACTCGGTTGTCCGATTGACGCGATTCTCGTGTCCATTCCATGTGTTTTTACGAGACCCATCCGACCCAAGCGGCAGTCACCAGGACACGGCGAAAGGAATGCAAGAAAAGCAAGCAAAAAAGACGAAAAAATATCAAAAGGGGAGATGCAACACGAGGACTTCCCAGGGGGTCACCCATCCTAGTACTACTCTCGCCCAAGCACGCTTTACTGCGGAGTTCTGATGGGATCCGGTGCATTAGTGCTGGTATCATAGCATCCGAAAGACAAGGGCGAGTTAATTTACTTGACCCGTACCGGCGCCGTCCCGAAGAAGACCAAACTTCAAAATGCCGGCACTCTTCGCTCGGTTTTCTCACTTAAGTCCAATTTTATGTAATTTTTCGAGACCCATCCGACCTAAACCGCCGTAGGCGGTCATGGCGCATCATGCCCGAGAGAAAAAGTCCACATTTCAAAAAGTCATAACTTTTCACTCGGTTGTCCGATTGACGCGATTCTCGTGTCCATTCCATGTGTTTTTACGAGACCCATGAGACCCAAGCGGCAGTCACCAGGACACGGCGAAAGTAATGCAAGAAAAGCAAGCAAAAAAGACGAAAAAATATCAAAAGGGGGGATGCAACACGAGGACTTCCCAGAGGGTCACCCATCCTAGTACTACTCTCGCCCAAGCACGCTTAACTGTGGAGTTCTGATGGGATCCGGTGCATTAGTGCTAGTATGATCGCATCCGAAAGACAAGCGCGAGTTAATTTACTTGACCCGTACCGGCTCCGTCCCGAAGAAGCCCAAACTTCAAAATGCCGGCACTCTTCGCTCGGTTTTCCCACTTAAGTCCAATTTTATGTAATTTTTCGAGACCCATCCGACCTAAACCGCCGTAGGCGGTCATGACGCATCCTGCCTTAGAGAAAAAGTCCACATTTCAAAAAGCCATAACTTTTCATTCGGTTCTCCGATTGACGCGATTCTCGTGTCCATTCCATGTGTTTTTACGAGACCCATCCGACCCAAGCGGCAGTCACCAGGACACGGCGAAAGGAATGCAAGAAAAGCAAGCAAAAAAGACGAAAAAATATCGAAATGGGGGATGCAACACGAGGACTTCCCAGGGGGTCACCCATCCAAGTACTACTCTCGCCCAAGCACGCTTAACTGCGGAGTTCTGATAGGATCCGGTGCATTAGTGCTGGTATGATCGCATCCGAAAGACAAGCGCGAGTTAATTTACTTGACCCGTACCGGCGCCGTCCCGTAGAAGCCCAAACTTCAAAATGCCGGCACTCTTCGCTCGGTTTTCCAACTTAAGTCCAATTTTATGTAATTTTTCGAGACCCATCCGACCTAAACCGCCGTAGGCGGTCATGGCGCATCCTGCCCGAGAGAAAAAGTCCACATTTCAAAAAGCCATAACTTTTCACTCGGTTGTCCGATTGACGCGATTCTCGTGTCCATTCCATGTGTTTTTACGAGACCCATCCGACCCAAGCGGTAGTCACCAGGACACGGCGAAAGGAATGCAAGAAAAGCAAGCAAAAAAGACGAAAAAATATCAAAAGGGGGGATGCAACACGAGGACTTCCCAGGGGGTCACCCATCCTAGTACTACTCTCGCCCAAGCACGCTTAACTGCGGAGTTCTGATGGGATCCGGTGCATTAGTGCTGGTATGATCGCATCCGAAAGACAAGCGCGAGTTAATTTACTTGACCCGTACCGGCGCCGTCCCGAAGAAGCCCAAACTTCAAAATGCCGGCACTTTTCGCTCGGTTTTCCCACTTAAGTCCAATTTTATGTAATTTTTCGAGACCCATCCGACCTAAACCGCCGTCATGACGCATCCTGCCCGAGAGAAAAAGTCCACATTTCAAAAAGCCATAACTTTTCACTCGGTTGTCCGATTGACGCGATTCTCGTGTCCATTCCATGTGTTTTTTCGAGACCCATCCGACCCAAGCGGCAGTCACCAGGACACGGCGAAAGGAATGCAAGAAAAGCAAGCAAAAAAGACGAAAAAATATCAAAAGGGGGGATGCAACACGAGGACTTCCTAGGGGGTCACCCATCCTAGTACTACTCTCGCCCAAGCACGCTTAACTGCGGAGTTCTGATGGGATCCGGTGCATTAGTGCTGGTATGATCGCATCCGAAAGACAAGCGCGAGTTAATTTACTTGACCCGTACCGGCGCCGTCCCGAAGAAGCCCAAACTTCAAAATGCCGGCACTTTTCGCTCGGTTTTCCCACTTAAGTCCAATTTTATGTAATTTTTCGAGACCCATCCGACCTAAACCGCGGTCATGACGCATCCTGCCCGAGAGAAAAAGTCCACATTTCAAAAAGCCATAACTTTTCACTCGGTTGTCCGATTGACGCGATTCTCGTGTCCATTCCATGTGTTTTTTCGAGACCCATCCGACCCAAGCGGCAGTCACCAGGACACGGCGAAAGGAATGCAAGAAAAGCAAGCAAAAAAGACGAAAAAATATCAAAAGGGGGGATGCAACACGAGGACTTCCCAGGGGGTCACCCATCCTAGTACTACTCTTGCCCCAGCACGCTTAACTGCGGAGTTCTGATGGGATCCGGTGCATTAGTGCTGGTATAATCGCATCCTAAAGACAAGCGCGAGTTAATTTACTTGACCCGTACCGGCGCCGTCCCGAAGAAGCCCAAACTTCAAAATGCCGGCACTCTTCGCTCGGTTTTCCCACTTAAGTCCAATTTTATGTAATTTTTCGAGACCCATCCGACCTAAACCGCCGTAGGCGGTCATGACGCATCCTGCCCGAGAGAAAAAGTCCACATTTCAAAAAGCCATAACTTTTCATTCGGTTCTCCGATTGACGCGATTCTCGTGTCCATTCCATGTGTTTTTACGAGACCCATCCGACCCAAGCGGCAGTCACCAGGACACGGCGAAAGGAATGCAAGAAAAGCAAGCAAAAAAGACAAAAAAATATCGAAATGGGGGATGCAACACGAGGACTTCCCAGGGGGTCACCCATCCTAGTACTACTCTCGCCCAAGCACGCTTAACTGCGGAGTTCTGATAGGATCCGGTGCATTAGTGCTGGTATAATCGCATCCGAAAGACAAGCGCGAGTTAATTTACTTGACCCGTACCGGTGCCGTCCCGTAGAAGCCCAAACTTCAAAATACCGGCACTCTTCGCTCGGTTTTCCCACTTAAGTCCAATTTTATGTAATTTTTCGAGACCCATCCGACCTAAACCGCCGTAGGCGGTCATGGCGCATCCATCCCGAGAGAAAAAGTCCACATTTCAAAAAGCCATAACTTTTCACTCGGTTGTCCGATTGACGCGATTCTCGTGTCCATTCCATGTGTTTTTACGAGACCCATCCGACCCAAGCGGCAGTCACCAGGACACGGCGAAAGGAATGCAAGAAAAGTAAGCAAAAAAGACGAAAAAATATCAAAAGGGGGGATGCAACACGAGGACTTCCCAGGGGGTCACCCATCCTAGTACTACTCTCGCCCAAGCACGCTTGACTGCGGAGTTCTGATGGGATCCGGTGCATTAGTGCTGGTATGATCGCATCGGAAAGACAAGCGCGAGTTAATTTACTTGACCCGTACCGGCGCCATCCCGAAGAAGCCCAAACTTCAAAATGCCGGCACTCTTTGCTCGGTTTTCCCACTTAAGTCCAATTTTATGTAATTTTTCGAGACCCATCCGATCTAAACCGCCGTAGGCGGTCATGGCGCATCCTGCCCGAGAGAAAAGGTCCACATTTCAAAAAGCCATAACTTTTCACTCCGTTGTCCGATTGACGCGATTCTCGTGTCCATTCCATGTGTTTTTTCGAGACCTGTCCGACCCAAGCGGCAGTCACCAGGACATGGCGGAAGGAATGCAAGAAAAGCAAGCAAAAAAGATGAAAAAATATCAAAAGGGGTGATGCAACACGAGGACTTCCCAGGGGGTCACCCATCCTAGTACTACTCTCGCCCAAGCACGCTTGACTGCGGAGTTCTGATGGGATCCGGTGCATTAGTGCTGGTATGATCGCATCCGAAAGTCAAGCGCGAGTTAATTTACTTGACCCGTACCGGCGCCGTCCCGAAGAAGCCCAAACTTCAAAATGCCGGCACTCTTCGCTCGGTTTTCCCACTTAATTCCAATTTTATGTAAATTTTCGAGACCCATCCGACCTAAACCGCCTAGGCGGTCATGGCGCATCCTGCCTGAGAGAAAAAGTCCACATTTCAAAAAGCCATAACTTTTCACTCGGTTGTCCGATTGACGCGATTCTCGTGTCCATTCCATGTGTTTTTTCGAGACCCATCCGACCCAAGCGGCAGTCACCAGGACACGGCGTAAGGAATGCAAGAAAAGCAAGCAAAAAAGACGAAAAAATATCAAAAGGGGTGATGCAACACGAGGACTTCCCAGGGGGTCACCCATCCTAGTACTACTCTCGCCCAAGCACGCTTGACTGCAGAGTTCTGATGGGATCCGGTGCATTAGTGCTGGTATGATCGCATCCGAAAGACAAGCGCGAGTTAATTTACTTGACCCGTACCGGCACCGTCCCGAAGAAGCCCAAACTTCAAAATGCCGGCACTCTTCGCTCGGTTTTCCCACTTAAGTCCAATTTTATGTAATTTTTCGAGACCCATCCGACCTAAACCGCCGTAGGCGGTCATGGCGCATCCTGCCCGAGAGAAAAAGTCCACATTTCAAAAAGCCATAACTTTTCACTCGGTTGTCCGATTGACGCGATTCTCGTGTCCATTCCATGTGTTTTTACGAGACCCATCCGACCCAAGCGGCAGTCACCAGGACACGGCGAAAGGAATGCAAGAAAAGCAAGCAAAAAAGACGAAAAAATATCCAAAGGGGTGATGCAACACGAGGACTTCCCAGGGGGTCACCCATCCTAGTACTACTCTCGCCCAACACGCTTGACTGCGGAGTTCTGATGGGATCCAGTGCATTAGTGCTGGTATGATCGCATCCGAAAGACAAGCGCGAGTTAATTTACTTGACCCGTACCGGCGCCGTCCCGAAGAAGCCCAAACTTCAAAATGCCGGCACTCTTCGCTCGGTTTTCCCACTTAAGTCCAATTTTATGTAATTTTTCGAGACCCATCCTACCTAAACGCCGTAGGCGGTCATGGCGCATCCTGCCCGAGAGAAAAAGTCCACATTTCAAAAAGCCATAACTTTTCACTCGGTTGTCCGATTGACGCGATTCTCGTGTCCATTCCATGTGTTTTTACGAGACCCATCCAACCCAAGCGGCAGTCACCAGGACACGGCGAAAGGAATGCAAGAAAAGCAAGCAAAAAAGACGAAAAAATATCAAAAGGGGGGATGCAACACGAGGACTTCCCAGGGGGTCACCCATCCTAGTACTACTCTCGCCCAAGCACGCTTGACTGCGGAGTTCTGATGGGATCCGGTGCATTAGTGCTGGTATGATCGCATCCGAAAGACAAGCGCGAGTTAATTTACTTGACCCGTACCAGCGCCGTCCCGAAGAAGTCCAAACTTCAAAATGCCGGCAATCTTCGCTCGGTTTTCCCACTTAAGTCCAATTTTATGTAATTTTTCGAGACCCATCCTACCTAAACTGCCGTAGGCGGTCATGGCGCATCCTGCCCGAGAGAAAAAGTCCACATTTCAAAAAGCCATAACTTTTCACTCGGTTGTCCGATTGACGCGATTCTCGTGTCCATTCCATGTGTTTTTACGAGACCCATCCGACCCAAGCGGCAGTCACCAGGACACGGCGAAAGGAATGCAAGAAAAGCAAGCAAAAAAGACGAAAAAATATCGAAATGGGGGATGCAACACGAGGACTTCCCAGGGGGTCACCCATCCAAGTACTACTCTCACCCAAGCACGCTTAACTGCGGAGTTCTGATAGGATCCGGTGCATTAGTGCTGGTATGATCGCATCCGAAAGACAAGCGCGAGTTAATTTACTTGACCCGTACCGGCGCCGTCCCGTAGAAGCCCAAACTTCAAAATGCCGGCACTCTTCGCTCGGTTTTCCAACTTAAGTCCAATTTTATGTAATTTTTCGAGACCCATCCGACCTAAACCGCCGTAGGCGGTCATGGCGCATCCTGCCCGAGAGAAAAAGTCCACATTTCAAAAAGCCATAACTTTTCACTCGGTTGTCCGATTGACGCGATTCTCGTGTCCATTCCATGTGTTTTTACGAGACCCATCCGACCCAAGCGGCAGTCACCAGGACACGGCGAAAGGAATGCAAGAAAAGCAAGCAAAAAAGACGAAAAAATATCAAAAGGGGGGATGCAACACGAGGACTTCCCAGGGGGTCACCCATCCTAGTACTACTCTCGCCCAAGCACGCTTAACTGTGGAGTTCTGATGGGATCCGGTGCATTAGTGCTAGTATGATCGCATCCGAAAGACAAGCGCGAGTTAATTTACTTGACCCGTACCGGCGCCGTCCCGAAGAAGCCCAAACTTCAAAATGCCGGCACTCTTCGCTCGGTTTTCCCACTTAAGTCCAATTTTATGTAATTTTTCGAGACCCATCCGACCTAAACCGCCGTAGGCGGTCATGACGCATCCTGCCCGAGAGAAAAAGTCCACATTTCAAAAAGCCATAACTTTTCATTCGGTTCTCCGATTGACGCGATTCTCGTTTCCATTCCATGTGTTTTTACGAGACCCATCCGACCCAAGCGGCAGTCACCAGGACACGGCGAAAGGAATGCAAGAAAAGCAAGCAAAAAAGACAAAAAAATATCGAAATGGGGGATGCAACACGAGGACTTCCCAGGGGGTCACCCATCCTAGTACTACTCTCGCCCAAGCACGCTTAACTGCGGAGTTCTGATAGGATCCGGTGCATTAGTGTTGGTATAATCGCATCCGAAAGACAAGCGCGAGTTAATTTACTTGACCCGTACCGGCGCCGTCCCGTAGAAGCCCAAACTTCAAAATACCGGCACTCTTCGCTCGGTTTTCCCACTTAAGTCCAATTTTATGTAATTTTTCGAGACCCATCCGACCTAAACCGCCGTAGGCGGTCATGGCGCATCCATCCCGAGAGAAAAAGTCCACATTTCAAAAAGCCATAACTTTTCACTCGGTTGTCCGATTGACGCGATTCTCGTGTCCATTCCATGTGTTTTTACGAGACCCATCCGACCCAAGCGGCAGTCACCAGGACACGGCGAAAGGAATGCAAGAAAAGCAAGCAAAAAAGACGAAAAAATATCAAAAGGGGGGATGCAACACGAGGACTTCCCAGGGGGTCACCCATCCTAGTACTACTCTCGCCCAAGCACGCTTGACTGCGGAGTTCTGATCGGATCCGGTGCATTAGTGCTGGTATGATCGCATCGGAAAGACAAGCGCGAGTTAATTTACTTGACCCGTACCGGCGCCATCCCGAAGAAGCCCAAACTTCAAAATGCCGGCACTCTTCGCTCGGTTTTCCCACTTAAGTCCAATTTTATGTAATTTTTCGAGACCCATCCGATCTAAACCGCCGTAGGCGGTCATGGCGCATCCTGCCCGAGAGAAAAGGTCCACATTTCAAAAAGCCATAACTTTTCACTCCGTTGTCCGATTGACGCGATTCTCGTGTCCATTCCATGTGTTTTTTCGAGACCTGTCCGACCCAAGCGGCAGTCACCAGGACATGGCGGAAGGAATGTAAGAAAAGCAAGCAAAAAAGATGAAAAAATATCAAAAGGGGTGATGCAACACGAGGACTTCCCAGGGGGTCACCCATCCTAGTACTACTCTCGCCCAAGCACGCTTGACTGCGGAGTTCTGATGGGATCCGGTGCATTAGTGCTGGTATGATCGCATCCGAAAGTCAAGCGCGAGTTAATTTACTTGACCCGTACCGGCGCCGTCCCGAAGAAGCCCAAACTTCAAAATGCCGGCACTCTTCGCTCGGTTTTCCCACTTAATTCCAATTTTATGTAAATTTTCGAGACCCATCCGACCTAAACCGCCTAGGCGGTCATGGCGCATCCTGCCTGAGAGAAAAAGTCCACATTTCAAAAAGCCATAACTTTTCACTCGGTTGTCCGATTGACGCGATTCTCGTGTCCATTCCATGTGTTTTTACGAGACCCATCCGACCCAAGCGGCAGTCACCAGGACACGGCGAAAGGAATGCAAGAAAAGCAAGCAAAAAAGACGAAAAAATATCGAAATGGGGGATGCAACACGAGGACTTCCCAGGGGGTCACCCATCCAAGTACTACTCTCGCCCAAGCACGCTTAACTGCGGAGTTCTGATAGGATCCGGTGCATTAGTGCTGGTATGATCGCATCCGAAAGACAAGCGCGAGTTAATTTACTTGACCCGTACCGGCGCCGTCCCGTAGAAGCCCAAACTTCAAAATGCCGGCACTCTTCGCTCGGTTTTCCAACTTAAGTCCAATTTTATGTAATTTTTCGAGACCCATCCGACCTAAACCGCCGTAGGCGGTCATGGCGCATCCTGCCCGAGAGAAAAAGTCCACATTTCAAAAAGCCATAACTTTTCACTCGGTTGTCCGATTGACGCGATTCTCGTGTCCATTCCATGTGTTTTTACGAGACCCATCCGACCCAAGCGGCAGTCACCAGGACACGGCGAAAGGAATGCAAGAAAAGCAAGCAAAAAAGACGAAAAAATATCAAAAGGGGGGATGCAACACGAGGACTTCCCAGGGGGTCACCCATCCTAGTACTACTCTCGCCCAAGCACGCTTAACTGTGGAGTTCTGATGGGATCCGGTGCATTAGTGCTAGTATGATCGCATCCAAAAGACAAGCGCGAGTTAATTTACTTGACCCGTACCGGCGCCGTCCCGAAGAAGCCCAAACTTCAAAATGCCGGCACTCTTCGCTCGGTTTTCCCACTTAAGTCCAATTTTATGTAATTTTTCGAGACCCATCCGACCTAAACCGCCGTAGGCGGTCATGACGCATCCTGCCCGAGAGAAAAAGTCCACATTTCAAAAAGCCATAACTTTTCATTCGGTTCTCCGATTGACGCGATTCTCGTGTCCATTCCATGTGTTTTTACGAGACCCATCCGACCCAAGCGACAGTCACCAGGACACGGCGAAAGGAATGCAAGAAAAGCAAGCAAAAAAGACAAAAAAATATCGAAATGGGGGATGCAACACGAGGACTTCCCAGGGGGTCACCCATCCTGGTACTACTCTCGCCCAAGCACGCTTAACTGCGGAGTTCTGATAGGATCCGGTGCATTAGTGCTGGTATAATCGCATCCGAAAGACAAGCGCGAGTTAATTTACTTGACCCGTACCGGCGCCGTCCCGTAGAAGCCCAAACTTCAAAATACCGGCACTCTTCGCTCGGTTTTCCCACTTAAGTCCAATTTTATGTAATTTTTCGAGACCCATCCGACCTAAACCGCCGTAGGCGGTCATGGCGCATCCATCCCGAGAGAAAAAGTCCACATTTCAAAAAGCCATAACTTTTCACTCGGTTGTCCGATTGACGCGATTCTCGTGTCCATTCCATGTGTTTTTACGAGACCCATCCGACCCAAGCGGCAGTCACCAGGACACGGCGAAAGGAATGCAAGAAAAGCAAGCAAAAAAGACGAAAAAATATCAAAAGGGGGGATGCAACACGAGGACTTCCCAGGGGGTCACCCATCCTAGTACTACTCTCGCCCAAGCACGCTTGACTGCGGAGTTCTGATGGGATCCGGTGCATTAGTGCTGGTATGATCGCATCGGAAAGACAAGCGCGAGTTAATTTACTTGACCCGTACCGGCGCCATCCCGAAGAAGCCCAAACTTCAAAATGCCGGCACTCTTCGCTCGGTTTTCCCACTTAAGTCCAATTTTATGTAATTTTTCGAGACCCATCCGATCTAAACCGCCGTAGGCGGTCATGGCGCATCCTGCCCGAGAGAAAAGGTCCACATTTCAAAAAGCCATAACTTTTCACTCCGTTGTCCGATTGACGCGATTCTCGTGTCCATTCCATGTGTTTTTTCGAGACCTGTCCGACCCAAGCGGCAGTCACCAGGACATGGCGGAAGGAATGCAAGAAAAGCAAGCAAAAAAGATGAAAAAATATCAAAAGGGGTGATGCAACACGAGGACTTCCCAGGGGGTCACCCATCCTAGTACTACTCTCGCCCAAGCACGCTTGACTGCGGAGTTCTGATGGGATCCGGTGCATTAGTGCTGGTATGATCGCATCCGAAAGTCAAGCGCGAGTTAATTTACTTGACCCGTACCGGCGCCGTCCCGAAGAAGCCCAAACTTCAAAATGCCGGCACTCTTCGCTCGGTTTTCCCACTTAATTCCAATTTTATGTAAATTTTCGAGACCCATCCGACCTAAACCGCCTAGGCGGTCATGGCGCATCCTGCCTGAGAGAAAAAGTCCACATTTCAAAAAGCCATAACTTTTCACTCGGTTGTCCGATTGACGCGATTCTCGTGTCCATTCCATGTGTTTTTTCGAGACCCATCCGACCCAAGCGGCAGTCACCAGGACACGGCGTAAGGAATGCAAGAAAAGCAAGCAAAAAAGACGAAAAAATATCAAAAGGGGTGATGCAACACGAGGACTTCCCAGGGGGTCACCCATCCTAGTACTACTCTCGCCCAAGCACGCTTGACTGCAGAGTTCTAATGGGATCCGGTGCATTAGTGCTGGTATGATCGCATCCGAAAGACAAGCGCGAGTTAATTTACTTGACCCGTACCGGCGCCGTCCCAAAGAAGCCCAAACTTCAAAATGCCGGCACTTTTCGCTCGGTTTTCCCACTTAAGTCCAATTTTATGTAATTTTTCGAGACCCATCCGACCTAAACCGCCGTCATGACGCATCCTGCCCGAGAGAAAAAGTCCACATTTCAAAAAGCCATAACTTTTCACTCGGTTGTCCGATTGACGCGATTCTCGTGTCCATTCCATGTGTTTTTTCGAGACCCATCCGACCCAAGCGGCAGTCACCAGGACACGGCGAAAGGAATGCAAGAAAAGCAAGCAAAAAAGACGAAAAAATATCAAAAGGGGGGATGCAACACGAGGACTTCCCAGGGGGTCACCCATCCTAGTACTACTCTCGCCCAAGCACGCTTAACTGCGGAGTTCTGATGGGATCCGGTGCATTAGTGCTGGTATGATCGCATCCGAAAAACAAGCGCGAGTTAATTTACTTGACCCGTACCGGCGCCGTCCCGAAGAAGCCCAAACTTCAAAATGCCGGCACTTTTCGCTCGGTTTTCCCACTTAAGTCCAATTTTATGTAATTTTTCGAGACCCATCCGACCTAAACCGCCGTCATGACGCATCCTGCCCGAGAGAAAAAGTCCACATTTCAAAAAGCCATAACTTTTCACTCAGTTGTCCGATTGACGCGATTCTCGTGTCCATTCCATGTGTGTTTTCGAGACCCATCCGACCCAAGCGGCAGTCACCAGGACACGGCGAAAGGAATGCAAGAAAAGCAAGCAAAAAAGACGAAAAAATATCAAAAGGGGGGATGCAACACGAGGACTTCCCAGGGGGTCACCCATCCTAGTACTACTCTCGCCCAAGCACGCTTAACTGCGGAGTTCTGATGGGATCCGGTGCATTAGTGCTGGTATGATCGCATCCGAAAGACAAGCGCGAGTTAATTTACTTGACCCGTACCGGCGCCGTCCCGAAGAAGCCCAAACTTCAAAATGCCGGCACTTTTCGCTCGGTTTTCCCACTTAAGTCCAATTTTATGTAATTTTTCGAGACCCATCCGACCTAAACCGCCGTCATGACGCATCCTGCCCGAGAGAAAAAGTCCACATTTCAAAAAGCCATAACTTTTCACTCGGTTGTCCGATTGACGCGATTCTCGTGTCCATTCCATGTGTTTTTTCGAGACACATCCGACCCAAGCGGCAGTCACCAGGACACGGCGAAAGGAATGCAAGAAAAGCAAGCAAAAAAGACGAAAAAATATCAATAGGGGGCATGCAACACGAGGACTTCCCAGGGGGTCACCCATCCTAGTACTACTCTCACCCAAGCACGCTTAACTGCGGAGTTCTGATGGGATCCGGTGCATTAGTGCTGGTATGATCGCATCCGAAGACAAGCGCGAGTTAATTTACTTGACCCGTACCGGCGCCGTCCCAAAGAAGCCCAAACTTTAAAATGCCGGCACTTTTCGCTCGGTTTTCCCACTTAAGTCCAATTTTATGTAATTTTTCGAGACCCATCCGACCTAAACCGCCGTCATGACGCATCCTGCCCGAGAGAAAAAGTCCACATTTCAAAAAGCCATAACTTTTCACTCGGTTGTCCGATTGACGCGATTCTCGTGTCCATTCCATGTGTTTTTTCGAGACCCATCCGACCCAAGCGGCAGTCACCAGGACACGGCGAAAGGAATGCAAGAAAAGCAAGCAAAAAAGACGAAAAAATATCAAAAGGGGGGATGCAACACGAGGACTTCCCAGGGGGTCACCCATCCTAGTACTACTCTCGCCCAAGCCCGCTTAACTGCGGAGTTCCGATGGGATCCGGTGCATTAGTGCTGGTATGATCGCATCCGAAAGACAAGCGCGAGTTAATTTACTTGACCCGTACCGGCGCCGTCCCAAAGAAGCCCAAACTTCAAAATGCCGGCACTTTTCGCTCGGTTTTCCCACTTAAGTCCAATTTTATGTAATTTTTCGAGACCCATCCGACCTAAACCGCCGTCATGACGCATCCTGCCCGAGAGAAAAAGTCCACATTTCAAAAAGCCATAACTTTTCACTCGGTTGTCCGATTGACGCGATTCTCGTGTCCATTCCATGTGTTTTTTCGAGACCCATCCGACCCAAGCGGCAGTCACCAGGACACGGCGAAAGGAATGCAAGAAAAGCAAGCAAAAAAGACGAAAAAATATCAAAAGGGGGGATGCAACACGAGGACTTCCCAGGGGGTCACCCATCCTAGTACTACTCTCGCCCAAGCACGCTTAACTGCGGAGTTCTGATGGGATCCGGTGCATTAGTGCTGGTATGATCGCATCCGAAAGACAAGCGCGAGTTAATTTACTTGACCCGTACCGGCGCCGTCCCGAAGAAGCCCAAACTTCAAAATGCCGGCACTTTTCGCTCGGTTTTCCCACTTAAGTCCAATTTTATGTAATTTTTCGAGACCCATCCGACCTAAACCGCCGTCATGACGCATCCTGCCCGAGAGAAAAAGTCCACATTTCAAAAAGCCATAACTTTTCACTCGGTTGTCCGATTGACGCGATTCTCGTGTCCATTCCATGTGTTTTTTCGAGACCCATCCGACCTAAGCGGCAGTCACCAGGACACGGCGAAAGGAATGCAAGAAAAGCAAGCAAAAAAGACGAAAAAATATCAAAAGGGGGGATGCAACACGAGGACTTCCCAGGGGGTCACCCATCCTAGTACTACTCTCGCCCAAGCGCGCTTAACTGCAGAGTTCTGATGGGATCCGGTGCATTAGTGCTGGTATGATCGCATCCGAAAGACAAGCGCGAGTTAATTTACTTGACCCGTATCGGCGCCGTCCCGAAGAAGCCCAAACTTCAAAATGCCGGCACTTTTCGCTCGGTTTTCCCACTTAAGTCCAATTTTATGTAATTTTTCGAGACCCATCCGACCTAAACCGCCGTCATAACGCATCCTGCCCGAGAGAAAAAGTCCACATTTCAAAAAGCCATAACTTTTCACTCGGTTGTCCGATTGACGCGATTCTCGTGTCCATTCCTGGTGTTTTTTCGAGACCCATCCGACCCAAGCGGCAGTCACCAGGACACGGCGAAAGGAATGCAAGAAAAGCAAGCAAAAAAGACGAAAAAATATCAAAAGGGGGGATGCAACACGAGGACTTCCCAGGGGGTCACCCATCCTAGTACTACTCTCGCCCAAGCACGCTTAACTGCGGAGTTCTGATGGGATCCGGTGCATTAGTGCTGGTATGATCGCATCCGAAAGACAAGCGCGAGTTAATTTACTTGACCCGTACCGGCGCCGTCCCGAAGAAGCCCAAACTTCAAAATGCCGGCACTTTTCGCTCGGTTTTCCCACTTAAGTCCAATTTTATGTAATTTTTCGAGACCTATCCGACCTAAACCGCCGTCATGACGCATCCTGCCCGAGAGAAAAAGTCCACATTTCAAAAAGCCATAACTTTTCACTCGGTTGTCCGATTGACGCGATTCTCGTGTCCATTCCATGTGTTTTTTCGAGACCCATCCGACCCAAGCGGCAGTCACCAGGACACGGCGAAAGGAATGCAAGAAAAGCAAGCAAAAAAGACGAAAAATATCAAAAGGGGGGATGCAACACGAGGACTTCCCAGGGGGTCACCCATCCTAGTACTACTCTCGCCCAAGCACGCTTGACTGCGGAGTTCTGATGGGATCCGGTGCATTAGTGCTGGTATGATCGCATCCGAAAGACAAGCGCGAGTTAATTTACTTGACCCGTACCGGCGCCGTCCCAAAGAAGCCCAAACTTCAAAATGCCGGCACTTTTCGCTCGGTTTTCCCACTTAAGTCCAATTTTATGTAATTTTTCGAGACCCATCCGACCTAAACCGCCGTCATGACGCATCCTGCCCGAGAGAAAAAGTCCACATTTCAAAAAGCCATAACTTTTCACTCGGTTGTCCGATTGACGCGATTCTCGTGTCCATTCCATGTGTTTTTTCGAGACCCATCCGACCCAAGCGGCAGTCACCAGGACACGGCGAAAGGAATGCAAGAAAAGCAAGCAAAAAAGACGAAAAAATATCAAAAGGGGGGATGCAACACGAGGACTTCCCAGGGGGTCACCCATCCTAGTACTACTCTCGCCCAAGCACGCTTAACTGCGGAGTTCTGATGGGATCCGGTGCATTAGTGTTGGTTAATAGCATCCGAAAGACAAGCGCGAGTTAATTTACTTGACCCGTACCGGCGCCGTCCCGAAGAAGCCCAAACTTCAAAATGCCGGCACTTTTCGCTCGGTTTTCCCACTTAAGTCCAATTTTATGTAATTTTTCGAGACCCATCCGACCTAAACCGCCGTCATGACGCATCCTGCCCGAGAGAAAAAGTCCACATTTCAAAAAGCCATAACTTTTCACTCGGTTGTCCGATTGACGCGATTCTCGTGTCCATTCCATGTGTTTTTTCGAGACCCATCCGACGCAAGCGGCAGTCACCAGGACACGGCGAAAGGAATGCAAGAAAAGCAAGCAAAAAAGACGGAAAAATATCAAAAGGGGGGATGCAACACGAGGACTTCCCAGGGGGTCACCCATCCTAGTACTACTCTCGCCCAAGCTCGCTTAACTGCGGAGTTCTGATGGGATCCGGTGCATTAGTGCTGGTGTGTTCGCATCCGAAAGACAAGCGCTAGTTAATTTACTTGACCCGTACCGGCGCCGTCCCGAAGAAGCCCTAACTTCAAAATGCCGGCACTTTTCGCTCGGTTTTCCCACTTAAGTCCAATTTTATGTAATTTTTCGAGACCCATCCGACCTAAACCGCCGTCATGACGCATCCTGCCCGAGAGAAAAAGTCCACATTTCAAAAAGCCATAACTTTTCACTCGGTTGTCCGATTGACGCAATTCTCGTGTCCATTCCATGTGTTTTTTCGAGACCCATCCGACCCAAGCGGCAGTCACCAGGACACGGCGAAAGGAATGCAAGAAAAGCAAGCAAAAAAGACGAAAAAATATCAAAAGGGGGGATGCAACACGAGGACTTCCCAGGGGGTCACCCATCCTAGTACTACTCTCGCCCAAGCACGCTAAACTGCGGAGTTCTGATGGGATCCGGTGCATTAGTGCTGGTATGATCGCATCCGAAAGACAAGCGCGAGTTAATTTACTTGACCCGTACCGGCGCCGTCCCAAAGAAGCCCAAGCTTCAAAATGCCGGCACTTTTCGCTCGGTTTTCCCACTTAAGTCCAATTTTATGTAATTTTTCGAGACCCATCCGACCTAAACCGCCGTCATGACGCATCCTGCCCGAGAGAAAAAGTCCACATTTCAAAAAGCCATAACTTTTCACTCGGTTGTCCGATTGACGCGATTCTCGTGTCCATTCCATGTGTTTTTTCGAGACCCATCCGACCCAAGCGGCAGTCACCAGGACACGGCGAAAGGAATGCAAGAAAAGCAAGCAAAAAAGACGAAAAAATATCAAAAGGGGGGATGCAACACGAGGACTTCCCAGGGGGTCACCCATCCTAGTACTACTCTCGCCCAAGCACGCTTAACTGCGGAGTTCTGATGGGATCCGGTGCATTAGTGCTGGTATGATCGCATCCGAAAGACAAGCGCGAGTTAATTTACTTGACCCGTACCGGCGCCGTCCCGAAGAAGCCCAAACTTCAAAATGCCGGCACTTTTCGCTCGGTTTTCCCACTTAAGTCCAATTTTATGTAATTTTTCGAGACCCATCCGACCTAAACCGCCGTCATGACGCATCCTGCCCGAGAGAAAAAGTCCACATTTCAAAAAGCCATAACTTTTCACTCGGTTGTCCGATTGACGCGATTCTCGTGTCCATTCCATGTGTTTTTTCGAGACCCATCCGACCCAAGCGGCAGTCACCAGGACACGGCGAAAGGAATGCAAGAAAAGCAAGCAAAAAAGACGAAAAAATATCAAAAGGGGGGATGCAACACGAGGACTTCCCAGGGGATCACCCATCCTAGTACTACTCTCGCCCAAGCGCGCTTAACTGCGGAGTTCTGATGGTGCATTAGTGCTGGTATGATCGCATCCGAAAGACAAGCGCGAGTTAATTTACTTGACCCGTACCGGCGCCGTCCCGAAGAAGCCCAAACTTCAAAATGCCGGCACTTTTCGCTCGGTTTTCCCACTTAAGTCCAATTTTATGTAATTTTTCGAGACCCATCCGACCTAAACCGCCGTCATGACGCATCCTGCCCGAGAGAAAAAGTCCACATTTCAAAAAGCCATAACTTTTCACTCGGTTGTCCGATTGACGCGATTCTCGTGTCCATTCCATGTGTTTTTTCGAGACCCATCCGACCCAAGCGGCAGTCACCAGGACACGGCGAAAGGAATGCAAGAAAAGCAAGCAAAAAAGACGAAAAAATATCAAAAGGGGGGATGCAACACGAGGACTTCCCAGGGGGTCACCCATCCTAGTACTACTCTCGTCCAAGCACGCTTAACTGCGGAGTTCTGATGGGATCCGGTGCATTAGTGCTGGTATGATCGCATCCGAAAGACAAGCGCGAGTTAATTTACTTGACCCGTACCGGCGCCGTCCCGAAGAAGCCCAAACTTCAAAATGCCGGCACTTTTCGCTCGGTTTTCCCACTTAAGTCCAATTTTATGTAATTTTTCGAGACCCATCCGACCTAAACCGCCGTCATGACGCATCCTGCCCGAGAGAAAAAGTCCACATTTCAAAAAGCCATAACTTTTCACTCGGTTGTCCGATTGACGCGATTCTCGTGTCCATTCCATGTGTGTTTTCGAGACCCATCCGACCCAAGCGGCAGTCACCAGGACACGGCGTAAGGAATGCAAGAAAAGCAAGCAAAAAAGACGAAAAAATATCAAAAGGGGGGATGCAACACGAGGACTTCCCAGGGGGTCACCCATCCTAGTACTACTCTCGCCCAAGCACGCTTAACTGCGGAGTTCTGATGGGATCCGGTGCATTAGTGCTGGTATGATCGCATCCGAAAGACAAGCGCGAGTTAATTTACTTGACCCGTACCGGCGCCGTCCCGAAGAAGCCCAAACTTCAAAATGCCGGCACTTTTCGCTCGGTTTTCCCACTTAAGTCCAATTTTATGTAATTTTTCGAGACCCATCCGACCTAAACCGCCGTCATGACGCATCCTGCCCGAGAGAAAAAGTCCACATTTCAAAAAGCCATAACTTTTCACTCGGTTGTCCGATTGACGCGATTCTCGTGTCCATTCCATGTGTTTTTTCGAGACCCATCCGACCCAAGCGGCAGTCACCAGGACACGGCGAAAGGAATGCAAGAAAAGCAAGCAAAAAAGACGGAAAAATATCAAAAGGGGGGATGCAACACGAGGACTTCCCAGGGGGTCACCCATCCTAGTACTACTCTCGCCCAAGCACGCTTAACTGCGGAGTTCTGATGGGATCCGGTGCATTAGTGCTGGTGTGTTCGCATCCGAAAGACAAGCGCGAGTTAATTTACTTGACCCGTACCGGCGCCGTCCCGAAGAAGCCCAAACTTCAAAATGCCGGCACTTTTCGCTCGGTTTTCCCACTTAAGTCCAATTTTATGTAATTTTTCGAGACCCATCCGACCTAAACCGCCGTCATGACGCGTCCTGCCCGAGAGAAAAAGTCCACATTTCAAAAAGCCATAACTTTTCACTCGGTTGTCCGATTGACGCGATTCTCGTGTCCATTCCATGTGTTTTTTCGAGACCCATCCGACCCAAGCGGCAGTCACCAAGACACGGCGAAAGGAATGCAAGAAAAGCAAGCAAAAAAGACGAAAAAATATCAAAAGGGGGGATGCAACACGAGGACTTCCCAGGGGGTCACCCATCCTAGTACTACTCTCGCCCAAGCACGCTTAACTGCGGAGTTCTGATGGGATCCGGTGCATTAGTGCTGGTATGATCGCATCCGAAAGACAAGCGCGAGTTAATTTACTTGACCCGTACCGGCGCCGTCCCGAAGAAGCCCAAACTTCAAAATGCCGGCACTTTTTGCTCGGTTTTCCCACTTAAGTCCAATTTTATGTAATTTTTCGAGACCCATCCGACCTAAACCGCCGTCATGACGCATCCTGCCCGAGAGAAAAAGTCCACATTTCAAAAAGCCATAACTTTTCACTCGGTTGTCCGATTGACGCGATTCTCGTGTCCATTCCATGTGTTTTTTCGAGACCCATCCGACCCAAGCGGCAGTCACCAGGACACGGCGAAAGGAATGCAAGAAAAGCAAGAAAAAAAGACGAAAAAATATCAAAAGGTGGGATGCAACACGAGGACTTCCCATGGGGTCACCCATCCTAGTACTACTCTCGCCCAAGCACGCTTAACTGCGGAGTTCTGATGGGATCCGGTGCATTAGTGCTGGTATGATCGCATCCGAAAGACAAGCGCGAGTTAATTTACTTGACCCGTACCGGCGCCGTCCCGAAGAAGCCCAAACTTCAAAATGCCGGCACTTTTCGCTCGTTTTTCCCACTTAAGTCCAATTTTATGTAATTTTTCGAGACCCATCCGACCTAAACCGCCATCATGACGCATCCTGCCCGAGAGAAAAAGTCCACATTTCAAAAAGCCATAACTTTTCACTCGGTTGTCCGATTGACGCGATTCTCGTGTCCATTCCATGTGTTTTTTCGAGACCCATCCGACCCAAGCGGCAGTCACCAGGACACGGCGAAAGGAATGCAAGAAAAGCAAGCAAAAAAGACGAAAAAATATCAAAAGGGGGGATGCAACACGAGGACTTCCCAGGGGGTCACCCATCCTAGTACTACTCTCGCCCAAGCACGCTTAACTGCGGAGTTCTGATGGGATCCGGTGCATTAGTGCTGGTATGATCGCATCCGAAAGACAAGCGCGAGTTAATTTACTTGACCCGTACCGGCGCCGTTCCGGAGAAGCCCAAACTTCAAAATGCCGGCACTTTTCGCTCGGTTTTCCCACTTAAGTCCAATTTTATGTAATTTTTCGAGACCCATCCGACCTAAACCGCCGTCATGACGCATCCTGCCCGAGAGAAAAAGTCCACATTTCAAAAAGCCATAACTTTTCACTCGGTTGTCCGATTGACGCGATTCTCGTGTCCATTCCATGTGTGTTTTCGAGACCCATCCGACCCAAGCGGCAGTCACCAGGACACGGCGAAAGGAATGCAAGAAAAGCAAGCAACTAGGGCCGAACCCCTAGCCATCTGCCCCCAGTGCCAACTAGGGCCGAACCCCTAGCTTATTATTTCATAAGTGATTCATTTATGTTAGAAAAAAAAGAAAGGAGAGAGAGACAACTAGGGCCGAACCCCTAGCCATCTGCCCCCAGTGCCGTCGGCCTCCCTGTTGCGAGCGTCCGTGTGCTCCGTTTTGCGTGATCTTCTGCCTAATTCTTCGCGTATCTAGAAAAAAGGCGTGAAGAGGATTCCATCATACAATCCTAGGTGTGGATACCCGTAGAGACGTGGACACCATTCTACGTTGTGATCATTCAGACAAACAAGGTACAAAATTGTTTATCCCTTATCACGTTATGAATGCTTCCATGTGATCTGTGGAGGGGTTTGATCAGGATATTATTTATTGTTATTCCGCTGCGTAACCTTCATCAAAACCCTATAGTGGTATAATAGCCACATGTCATAGCGCATAACGTGATTTATGTGTTACCGTTTTTATCACTTTTTCACTGTTTTTCATACCTTTTGCAAAAAACTGATATTGGCATAACGATGCAAACTGAATATGATTCAGTAGCGAACGAGGTAATTTTACATATCGGTTGTAAACTTTAGTGAAATTTGTATACATATGATGTATGTTTTGGTGATTTGAAAAGCTAGGGTTTGGGAAACATTGGGGAAAAAGTTGTTTTTGCCTACAATTGGAAATCAACCCTCAAGGAAGGAAAAACTTTTGGAGTTTTGCCCTGTAGGGTTCGGCCAAGGAGACCCCCCTTGTGGCCCACGACCTGAACCAACAGCTTACCGGGTTTGGCCAGCCGCCGGTTTGGCGGTGCGGGCTGGTCCCACCGATTTGGCCAGTCCAAACGGTTAGGCCAATAATGATTTGGCGCGACCGTTTGACTATTTTGACCCTAGAGAATCCCAAACTGAACTAAAATTGACAAAGCACGTTAAAATTGAATTTTAACTGTATTATGTGATTTATCGCATGGTGATTGGATGATGCCTTAGATGTGGATCACGTGGATTTTTAATTTTGTGGTTTAATTTTAATTGTAATTAATGTAGTTAATTAATTTTATGGAATGCGTGTCGCCTTCTCCCTCGCCTCTCAGGTTCCTCTATTTAGTTTAGACGCTAGATAGAATTTAATATATAAAATTAGTCAGGGCATGAAGAAAAAGATTAATGGCTGAAGAAATCATAAGATGGCGTTATTCCACAAGTTAGGACGCATGGACTAAATATGAGGCACATGGAGATGAGCTTGCTGTTTTTAGGGTCTTATATATATATTCTCATTGGCTTGGAAATATCTTAGTTTTAAGAGGCCACATCCGCATCACGTTTGTTTATTTATTTATTTATTTATTTATTTATTTATTTATTTATTTATTTATTTATTTATTTATTTAGTTATTTATTTATTTATTTATTTATTTATTTATTTATTTATTTATTGTCTTGTTATTTATTTTGGCGTATGGTTGATGCAGGCATAACGTAACAAGATAATAATTGAAACTTTGATCTTTTATTTGGGATTGCCCAATCCAAATAAGTAGATCAGTTGATTGGATCAACAAAACAATTAAAAATGACAAGGAAATCCCTCAAACGATAAATATTACGTTTTCCCTTCTCATTACTTAACACATGTCAAAACCATAATGTATTAAACTCGCGCTTGCACCAGTAAGGCGATTTGTTTCATTATGGATGGCGCGATGACACAAACTTGTAATGTGAAATTGTTGAAGTAAGAGGATGAACACAACTAAGCTATTTCAGTAGGATTGAAAGCTTAGAGGCAAGACAATTGGGATTGTCTATGGGATATATAAATAAGAAGTTATTCTCCCAACTGAACCAAGCGTTGCATAGGATTCAATTGGAAAGTGTTCCTACCTAAATAACTGATTTTTGGGTGACTTGCCAAAGCAAGCTCAAGAAGAGGTAAAATATGGATCTTGTCCCTGATAGCACCTTTTAGGGGCTATAATTCTTTAGCATTTACCACATGATTATATGTATTTTGAGAATGATTTGAGGCCAATGTAGATATTATAGGTCGTTTTATCACTTGTTGCTACCATGTGCTATATTGTTAGTCCGGGCGTTTTCCATGCATATTTTATTGTTATTTGACAAATATAATTGCTTGGTATGTTTGTTCATGTTGTTTTGCAGGAACGGATGCTAATCGGTTGATAGGAGGCATGGAACGAACTTCGGAAACAACAGGAGCTCAAGTGAAGTCAAGAGAAGCCGAATTGGAGGAGCTTGGATGACCAGCTTGCACAATTTGGTCATATCCGGTGTTCTACAACTCATGTGGGGGTGATACCAGTGCCATATGAAATTAGACTCATAGAGCTTTCCATCGATAGGTCACGGAGCTAAATCCGAGTTCGGACGAAGAAGATATCGCGTTTTGAAGTCAGGAGCAGATTTCAGGGGGCTATTGTTTATGCGGGTTATGATTCAAGAACGACCTAGGGACGAAAATAAGAACCATTCACGCCTATTGAGAGCCACGAAGAAGGAGGAGAGCAAGGAGACTCCATTGGGAGCAACCTCAAGCAAGGGGAAGAGCCCGGATCGCGCCAATCTTCCGATTTCTAGCGTTTGATCTCTTCATCCCTCTTTTAATCACTTGTATGGAGAAACTATATTGCTTTGCTACGATTTCTAGTAGCTAGAAGTTTTGCTAGGATTCGCTAGAGAGCCTAGGGTTTATGTAGACAATATGTTTTCCGGATTTGAGACTTTGTTTCATGCTTTTTGATTTGATCTATTGGATGACATTTGATTTCATGAAATTGTTGAAGATCTCAGTCTATTGACACGGCTAGGGTAAGAATTGATAACTCATGAATCTTCGTGTTATCTTGCTTAATGTTAGTGTCATTTTAGTTATTGTTCATATGATGTTCTTAATTCTTTCCATGAATGGAGTAATTAACCGGACTTGTTAATTAGCTAGCTAGTGCGTGAGAGCGACTTAGACCTAGCTGTGATGAGATATGAACATCAATCCTTAACCACTGAGACTGAGAAGAGAAGTGTGTAGGATTGGCCTTGGTGGGTAGATTCGGTAGGAGATACTTAGGTGTTCGTGTGGTGGTGGTCTGAGAGGACATCATATCGTGCACTGTCATTAGCCTACTAGAACGGACCGGTAGATGTAGGTGGACCGGCAGGACACCAAGTAAACCGTAACGTAGAACGACATGAGACCGAGAGGAGATTGTCAGTACTATTACCCGGCTTAACTAGAATAGGATTAACGTGTTACATAGCTAATCCGGAAATTGTGTACAGCCCTAGGTGATCTAGAGAAGGCCTAGTTTCTCCTTATTTGTTTGATAAATTAAAAAACCCAAAAATATTAGTTAGTTATTTCAATTCTTAATCAACCATAATTCTTCCTCCCAGTTACAATGATCTAATCTAATAACTAATTAAATAATCTCAAGCTTGTCCTCGTGGGATCGATAACTCGGGGTTCAAATACCACCCCTATATTACTTGACCGTGCACTTGCGCATACACGCAAGAATTCGTGTCAAGTTTTTGGCGCCGTTGCTGGGGATCGAACCCGGGTCACCCGCGTGACAGGCGGGAATCCGGAGAGGAGATAAAAGTTTTTGGCGCCGTTTTCGGGGACAGCGGTAGATTATTTAGTTAGGAGTTAGTTTAGAGTACTTTTCTTTTAGTTTGTTTTATTTTGTTTCTATCTCTTTGCTTCACGGGTTTCTTGTGAGTTTGTTTTTGCAGGAACAGAGGAAGCAGGAGACGTGATGAGCATGTCGAGCAAGGAAGATTATGAGGGGATGTCTGATTACCCCTACTATTGTGCTAGATGCAGAATTTTGCACACAGATGACTGCTCAGGGACTTGGTGCTATAAATGCAAGAAGGATCACAAGTATGAAGATGCATGCATATTCGATCCACCACAGCTTTGTCAGCATAAGGAAGACTCACTAGCAATTATGGCAGGACGACGCAGTATTATGGAGGACATCGAAGTGTGCTCCAAGTTCTTGTTTGTTGCTACACAATTTTCACAAGAGGATTCAACCACAGGTGTGGAATACGTGAGGGAGATGATGAAGAGGTTAACGAAACGAGTAGAGAAACTGTCAGCGGCAGGGGAATCAGGTATCCAAGTGCCACAAGAGGATCCCTTGCAACGTGACATTGAGACTAAATTTGAGCCTCCATCATCACAACCACAAGATGACGACTTGGATAACACATACATTGAGAGCTTGTGGAATGCTGATGATGAAGCTGATGAAACACTTGTGATTGTTGCTATTGAGGATTTGGAAATCAGCAAGTGTGGGGGTATGAGTGAAATGCATGTGTCGACTGAAGAGCATTTAGCACCAGAAAGGTACTACTTGGATGATTTCATGGCCAGAGACACATTTGAGCCCAGTGGAACTTTGTGGAAGTTGATCAAGAGGACCAAGTGCAAGATGAAAAGAGTCGACTTCTACAATTGCTCACCATCTTCTTTGCACAGGGGTGCACTTCGAGAGAAGAAGCTTATTGAGAGAAGATGGTGGAAGAAGAAGAAGTGGAGAGTTAAGCATTCTTCACTATCCTAAACGGTTGAGGTAACCAGGTTGGGCCGTCGACCTTAAATTACATGCATTTCTTGGGAGGCAACCCAATGTAGAGTAGGATATTTGTTATTTTATTTTTGTATTTATTTCTCCATACTTGATTTTGAGAGGTGAGAGAGATTGGTTTAATATTTTCAATGAGTGTGCAGGACACAGGTACCGAAGAACTTTCCAGATTCCCATTCTTGATGCATGTGCGCAATGTTGCACGCAAAACGAGGAACAACTAGCTAACCGGAAGCATTGAGCTTCATAAATAAGCTAATTGAGTTCTATGAGTAGCCAATTAGTCACGAGGATCATGGTAGCGAGTTGGAGTATCGGGGTTGCACGCATCGGAATCCGGAGTGAAAATAGAGTTCAAGAGCTTTGGAAGCGAGATTCTTTGCACAAGAGAGATAAATTGAGAATAAATATAAAATTTCTTGGTTTGAGAATTTTCTTGTCAAAAATAGATTCCTCGTCGAGTGTGGAGTCCAACGGTTCAAGAATCGCGCGAATCGGGTACCGGATGAAGAAGATAGAGCAAAAACAAAACGGGCGAAAGTAGTGCATTTCGGCACCCATTTCGGGCCGAAATGGGGGCCGAAATACACTGATTTCGGCCCCGAAATCAAACATGCCCACTGCTTGAAATTGCTACAGTGATTTCGGCCCCATTTCGGGCCGAAGTACACTGATTTCGGCACCCATTTTGGGCCGAAATGGGGGCCAAAATCGGGCGGGTTTGTCCGATTTTGGGGGTGTTTTTTGGTATTTTCTTGATTGTTTAAAGACTTTATCCAACCAACAAGTCCCCTAACACCCCAAACTCGGATCAAACCCCACTTTTCTTCATCTTCTTCCTCTCAACCTTCAAGAACACCCATACATCCATAAACCCAAATTTTCAAAACTCAACCAAATTCAAAAATTTTTGTTGGGTTTTGCTCCTTGCAAACCCAAAAACAACATTAAATCTTGAGTTTTTGAAAGATAGGGTTTTGTTTGAGTGTGGGGGAAATCGTAGAGGAAGAGCACCAAGAACTTAAATCTTCCGATTCATCGCTTTGGAGGGGGATTCGGCCAAAGCTCAAAGAGGAACTTAAGACGGGGAAACCGAGGAGCTTAAGGAGGTAAACATGCCTTCACTAGCTCGTGTTTCCGAAAAATTTGGTACAATTTTCTCTCTCTCGGCTTTAATTCTTGCTTAGGAACTCTTAGGGCTTAATTTATTAAAATTTTTACTTGCTCATACTTGGATTATTGGATACTTGTTTAGCTCACTCCGACTAGACCTCACGTGCACTCACTCCGACTAGACCCACCGGCCCTACGCTTGAGCAGCCGAGTCCTCTTGATTTCACTATGTTTTTCCTTGAGGACAACGAAGCGCTTAAGTGTGGGGGAGTTTTTAGCTATCCACTAGTTAGCCATTGCATAGCCTTGTTACATGTAGTTTAGAAAGTCGCGTTTGCATGCAGGTGTCGAGTCGGTTAGTTTTGCATGTGCACGTTTAAATATTTGCATTGTATATATTGTTGCACTTTTAAATATTGAGTCCACCTACCCTATGTTGTTGGTTAATCGAGTTGGCCAGTTACATATAGTGTTTAAAAAAACAAAAAAAAAAGTAAAAATTCAAGAAAAATACTAAAAATTGAATTCTTTTTGAGAAAGGGCAATTGAAGAGAGTAAGCGTGGAGAGGGCTCAATGATAGTATTCCCTAGGTAGTATGAAAATCTGAGGTGAGGTAGATCATAACTCTCTTTTAGGAGTTATTTTTATACTTCCATATTATTTGTAATAGGCTTATTTCACATGATTTATATGTTATATTTGCACAAATATGAGAATTTGACTATTTCTAAGCCTAAGAGTGAAAAGTCGTGTTTCTAGATTATTTGTGCGTGTTTTCTCTCATATTTGCTATGATAATTGCACGGGTTGTTTATGTTAGTCCAATAACAATAATCCTACACCAAAACACAAAATAATTATTACAAACATAAGATGATTACAATGATATAGTTATGTAACATGAATCATAAAATGAGAGCAAAAGAGAGAGATAGAAAATCTGGCCTGAGCAAGTGAGGCGTGTAACTTCACTGTCCTAAAACCGTTTTACCCTCCCTATCGTGAAGGTGGTAACGGATAAAACGATTTCAAGATACAACCCTCGCTCTTTACACCAGTCTCCAAGAGTCACGATCTATTGGAGGTATTTTGAACGGATCACGAACCGAGTTGCCCGAAGAATATGAGAAGTGTATGAAATTTGTTGGTAGAAATTGTAGGTGTAGGAGAGAATGCTGAATTTTTTATCAAGTTAGTATCTCATCATTCTTCTACTCTTTTATAGACTCTCATACACTATTTAATAACACAATATATGCTAATAATTATATATTTGTAACCTCCAAATAAATAATTCAGATTTGTAACATTTGTAACCCCCAATTTGAAATATAATACACCTCTTAATGAGGTTGTAACTCCTGAAAATAATAGTAAATAATATAGTAATGATAATATTAGTAATAATAATGAGATTAATTTTGAAACTTTCACATAATAACTGACAGTCCCCCACAACTTTCAAAATTATGACCAAGTAAAAATAATAACAATAATAATAATAATAATAATAATAATAATAATAATAATAATAAAAAGGAAATAAATAAATAAATAAAATTGGGAAACTATATGTTGTGTAATAGGTGAGGTGTCTTTCGGACTTGAACCTCACTTAGTGTAAGCAAAATCCCTTTGAAGAGTCATAGTGAACAACGTCTTGAACTAGACCTTTTGAGCCAAAGTTCAATATGCCACACACACAACACCGGTATTGGATCACGTTCGCGGGTTAGTGCTTTTAATGGCCATGCACTTAATCTTGATTTTCATGGGAGCTTCTAAGGAATAGCCCTAGTCCTATAGTCGCGGCCTCACGACGGCTCCCACTTAGGTGAACCCTCCAAGGGTACATGTGACTTGTACCTTGCGAGAAGTTGCTCGCCTCGGATTCATTCAGGTTTATCCCCTTCCTCATCGTCACAAACATCACAGCACAATTGCCATAGGGATGGGAAGGAGATTTTTTGTATCTCCTTGATCTTTTACTTTATATGTGCTGGCACCGAGTCACTCTTAGGGATTGTTTCTACCCATTGAATCTCTTTAATGGGATCTCCATTCTTAGAGATTGGGTTACTTCCCTTGGTGGCTCCATTTGGGCTTAAGCCCATCCCCCTCGACAAATCTAGGACTCGGCTCCTAGATAGACCCTTTGTGAGCTGATCAGCAATATTAAGCTCAGACTTTACAAAGTCAAGCGATATTATATTTTGACTTACCAAGCTCCTCACTGTTTTATACCTCACTTGTATATGTCGGGTCATTTTCTTATTAGAGTGAGCTTGTTTTACAATATCAATCACGACCCTACAATCGCAATGTAGAGCAATAGCAAGCATCGGTTTGCTCAAAATGGGTATTTCTTGCAGCAAATTTTTGATCCCCTCTGCTTCTTTGCTTGTTGTATCTAAGGTAATAAGTTCAGCCTCCATAGTGCTCCTGGATATTATTGTATGCTTTTTAGATGCCCAAGAAATCGCTGCTCCTCCAAGCAAGAAAACATAACCTGTAGTGGATTTAACATCTGCACTATCTGTGATCCAATTAGCATCAGTGTAACCTTCAACAACGGTAGGAAATCCTTTATAATAAAGAGAATAGTCTAAAGTTCCTCTAAGATATTTAAAAACTCTTTCTATTGCTATCCAATGTTCATGACTTGGATTGTGAGCATACCTGCTCAACCTTCCAACTGCATAAGAAATATCAGGCCTTGTCTTATTTGCAACATATAATAAGGAACCAATCATCTGTGAATACCTCAATTGTGAAACAGGTTCGCCATTATTCTTTTTCAAAGGAATGCTCGGGTCATAAGGTGTGGAAACTGGAGTACAATCATAATAACCAAATTTTTTCAACATTTTTTCAATAGTGGTTGATTGAGTTAACTTTATTCCCTCGGAACATTTATCAATTTTCATCCCTAGAATCACATTGGCTTCTCCCATATCTTTCATGTCAATTTTTTTGGACAAATAACACTTAGTCTCTTCTACTACAGTCAGACTTGTTCCAAAAAGTAAAATGTCATCAACATACAAGCATAAAATAACACAATCATCACCAAATATTTTATAATACAAACACTTGTCATGATCATTAAACTTAAAACCATACTCTAATATCACTTTATCAATTTTTTCATGCCATTGCTTCGGTGCTTGCTTAAGACCATACAAAGATTTTATTAACCTGCACACTTTATGTTGTTGACCTTTAACCACGAAACCCTCGGGCTGCTCCATATAAATTTCCTCATCTAAGTCACCATTTAAAAAAGATGTTTTTACATCCATTTGGTGAATCACCAAGTTATGAATAGAAGCTAATGCTATGAGAGTCCTAATGGTGGTTATGCTAGACACCGGAGAATATGTATCAAAATAGTCTAGACCTTTCTTTTGAGTAAATCCCTTAGCTACTAATCTAGCTTTATACTTATCTATACTTCCATAGGGTTTCAGTTTCCTTTTAAAAATCCATTTACACCCAATTGGTTTACTCCCCGGTGGTAAATCTACAACCTCCCAAGTATTATTTGATAAAATAGACTCCATTTCATTGTTAATGGCTTCCTTCCAAAATGGTGCATCGGGAGAACTTACAGCTTCCTTGAATGTCTTAGGTTCTTCCTCTACCAAATATGTAAAAAATCCATCACCTAAATTTTTCTCTATCTTTCTCCTCTTACTCCTTCTAACTTCTATCTCGAGTTCTATGCTTCCTTCTTGGATGTTACTAGAGTTAGGCAAGGAAATCTCATCTTGAACCATACTACTAGTACTAGGGGGTCTCACTTGACTTGGGATCTTAGATCTAAAAGGAAACATGTCTTCAAAATATGTAGCGTCTCTAGACTCAATTGATGTTGTTCACAATACCACTTATCTCGGAGCTAATTACTAGAAATCTATTCGCACCACTAGTTTGCGCGTATCCTATAAACACAGTGTCTATAGTCTTTGGTCCTATTTTCTTCCTTTTAGGCTCAGGAATTAAAACTTTTGCCAAACACCCCCACACTTTTAAGATTTTTAAATTAGGAGATCTCTTTTTCCAAAACTCAAAAGGGGTCTTCACATTATCTTTTACAATTATTCTATTCAACACGAAACAAGCAGTAAGAATAGCTTCCCCCCACAAGTTTCCGGGTACACCCGAACTAATTAGCATGGCGTTTACCATATCCATCAAGGTCCTGTTTTTTCTCTCAGCTACACCATTTGATTGAGGAGAATAAGGAGGTGTCACTTCATGTATGATACCATGATCTTCGCAGAAAGTGCTAAGCTCAGTGACATTATACTCGCCACCCCTATCCGATCTAAGCCTCTTAATCTTTCTTTCTACTTGGTTTTCTACCTCATTTTTATACACCTTAAATTTCTCAAACACTTCATCTTTGGTTTTGATCAAGTATATGTAGCCAAACTTAGAGTAATCGTCTATAAAAGTTACAAAATACTTATTCCCTGCTCTAGTGGGAGGCCTATTAGAGTCACACACATCACTATGAATTAATTCTAAAAGTTGTGTGTTTCTCTCTATGCTTAAGTGAGGTTTTCTAGTTTGCTTAGCTTGTGCACACACTTGACATTTATATTTCAAGTCTACTTGGGATTTTGGTATGAGGTTATGGTCCATCATCTTCTTGACTTTCGTCAATCCTATATGTCCAAGTCTTCCATGCCATAAACCACAAGATTCAACATTCAAAACTTTATTAGAAGACTTATTAACTCCCAAAAGAACATTCAACTTGAAAACACCATCACAAATGTATCCATTCGCAATGAAAACATTATTCTTTGAGATAACTACTCTATTGGACTCCAAAACAACTTTAAAACCATGTTGACCCAAACATGACACACTAACTAAATTTCTTCTAACTTCAGGAACATGGCGCACTTCTTTCAATACAAGAGATTTCCCGGATGTCATCTTCAATTCAATGTCTCCGATGCCATGTATTTCAGCAACTGAGTCATTCCCTAGAGTCACACATCCTCCACTTGATTTCTGATAAGTTTTGAAAAGATCACGATTAAAACAAACATGAATATTAGCACCGGAATCTAACCACCATTCATTATCATTGCAACTTGTCAATGAAGTATTATACCTAAAAGATGGTGCATCATCTTGTTGTTTCACCAAGACATTAACTTGTTCCTTTTGGTTCTTCCCAGATGCCCCTGTTTGTCGAAAGTAGCAGTCTCTAGCAAAGTGGTTGGTCTTCCCACACACATAGCATGCTCTTTTCCCATTCTCTGAGCCCTTGGAAACATTTTTCCTATAAGAGGTTTGGTGGTTACCATTTCCTTGATTAGCCCTATTCGGTTTAAAACTCTTCCCTTGGGGACGAAATTTGTTGTTCTTGAACTTATATTTATGGGAATGGTGGTTGTTTTTGTGATAGTGGCTCTTGTGGTTGTTCTCCTTACTCGCCTCAACAAGGTTCACTTTAGGAGGGTTTTCTTCTAGAGATTTATTCTTCAACCTATGTTCTTCTTCTACCCTAATGGAGTTTATGACTTGGACTAAGGTCAACTCTCCCTGCTTGAGCCTAAGGTCTTGAGAAAAATCGGACCAAGAGGTTGGTAACTTATCAATAAGGCACGAGACTTTAAAATCTTCACTAAAGGTCGTTCCATCCTTCTCCGCATTATGCAAGAGTTCTTTAAACTCGTGAATTTGGCCACCTATTGGTTTTTCAACTACCATTTTATAATTATTGAAAGTCGAGGCAGCAAAACGTTTAATTCCGGCATCATCTAAGAAATACTAAGCTTCTAAGGTTTCCCAAAGTTCTTTTGCCGTTTTGGTGGTGTTTTGGTAAACATCATAAAGATGGTCGGAGAGAGCGCTAAGGATTCTATTTCTACAATGGTACTCAATTTGTTCAGGGGTCATCCAACTAGAGAACCCATTGCTAGACTCTCCATAATCTATTGCAGACACAAGACCAAGGATAGTGAGCCAATATTTCATTTGAGTTTGCCACCTACGAAAATTTTTGCCATCGAACTTTTCTGGTTTAACACTATTTGCTTCATCGAATTTAACCATGGTTTTTAGGTTTTGTTTACAAGGGCTAGAGAAAAGTAAATCTGTAATGTATAAACACAATTTTGTTAATCAAACAGCTAAATAAATATAAATTCTCCAAATACAAAAATTGCATGAATTGTGAACCAACTATAGAATACAGCAAAAAAAATAAAGAGCAAGTATGAAGTTAACAAAGTAATCTTATTACGGTAAAAACAACATGCAAGATGGCGATATTCTGTTAATAACTACTTTGGTCTTGATTTGTTAAATTACAAGTCCAAAACGTAGATGAAAACGGTTTTAGATTGTTAGTCCAATAACAATAATCCTACACCAAAACACAAAATCAATTAGAACAAACTTAAGATGATTACAATGATATAGTTATGTAAAATGAATCATAAAATGAGAGCAAAAGAGAGAGATAGAAAATCTGGCCTGAGCAAGTGAGGCGTGTAACTTCACTGTCCTAAAACCATTTACCCTCCCTATCGTGAAGGTGGTAACGGATAAAACGATTCCAAGATACAACCCTCGCTCTTTACACCAGGCTCCAAGAGTCACGATCTATTGGAGGTATTTTGAACGGATCACGAACCGAGTTGCCCGAAGAATATGAGAAGTGTATGAAATTGGTTGGTAGAAATTGTAGGTGTAGGAGAGAATGCTGAATTTTTTATCAAGTTAGTATCTCATCATTCTTCTACTCTTTTATAGACTCTCATTACACTATTTAATAACACAATATATGCTAATAATTATATATTTGTAACCTCCAAATAAATAATTCAGATTTGTAACATTTGTAACCCCCAATTTGAAATATAATACACCTCTTAATGAGGTTGTAACTCCTGAAAATAATAGTAAATAATATAGTAATGATAATATTAGTAATAATAATGAGATAAATTTTGAAACTTTCACATAATAACTTACAGTTTAGTGTTGTGTATCTCTGGTAAAATAGGTGCAATGGAGCTTATGAGATGCTTGGATATGCTTGGAATGGAGCTAGATGAAGAGGAGAAAAGGAGACGCACGAACAAAGAAAGTTGGAAAAGTCACACAGGACCAGCCTGCACACTTTTCTACGCCCAGGAAAATATACAAAGAATTTTGAATCAAGGCTTGCGGCATTGGAAAGTAGACATCCGTAGCTTTCCAACGATATATGGTAGGCCCGAAGACGATTCCGTATGAGGGAGATACAGCCCGCGCAAAATCAGCAAATAATTCTGTCTGGGAATTACAAAGTAGAGGGGCTGAAGTGCAATTTCGGCTAGTTTTCATTAAAAAGCGTGCCCAGCTGGTAAAAAACGTATGGGACGACCTAAGAAGAGGGGATTCACGCATATTTGAAGTCTTGGGGGCTAGGGAAGATAGGAGACAAAGCTTGGAGCTTGGAAGATCAACAACATTGAAGATTCAAGCGTTTGATCATCTTTTCTTCTTCTATTCTTCATGAACTCTATGATTTTGATCATGTTGAACAATATTATGTCTAGCTAAACACTTTAAGCTAGGTGATTGATGGAAAACTAGGGTTTGTTGAATGATTTTACGGATTTTGGACTTGATGCATGCTTTTGCTTAAATTCTATGAACGTTCTTGTTAGCTTATCTATTCTTGTACTTATTTATTAATGTTCTTGGCTTGATCACCCGTAGAATATTACTTGTCGATAGGGTTGCACGAAAGTGAGCTCATTGAGACGTGTTAAAGAATAGTTTAGGTGATCTTGTAGTTTCTTGAGACCGAGAGGAGATATAAACTTGATTAATCGTGTGAGGGTAGTTTCGATTGGTTGTGTTAGGACTTAGTGAATTCGGTGGACCGATAGGACCCGGTGAACGAGCCTAACAAATCAATTATATTGTAGTGATAGACGGAGGTGGACCGAGAGGACTCGAAATCTATTGTTTACACAAATTCACGTGAGATCGAGAGAAGATCGTGATGAGCATTACCCGATATAACTTGAACATGAGTAGAGTGTTTCATGCATAATTCCGGAAATCGTTAACAACCCTAGGGACCATTGATTGCCTAGTTCTTCCTTATTAATCGTATTCAATCACAAGTTATCTTCATTTAAAAGTGAAAATTCCACAAAAATATTTAGCTTAGTTGTTATTTAGTTTAAGTCACTGGTTTGTGAGTGACGAACATTCAAACCAAACACTTTTTACCGGTTACTTAGGTATCATAAATTTAATTCTTAATTAGCTAATAATCGTCTATTTCCCTTGGGTTCGATACTCGGAGTCGTAAAATACTCCACTTACTACTTGACCGTGCACTTGCGTATACACGTAAGAAAACGTGTCAAGTTTTTGGCGCCGTTGCCGGGGAACTAAACGGTTTATGAGTTTAGTTAAAAATTAATTTAGGATACTTCTTTTATTTTCTTTTGTTACTATCTGTTTACCTCACGGGTGTGCTAGTGTTGTTTTCTCAGGTAGCTATGGCGGAAGGACAAGGGCAGATTAGCCTCACCACAGAGCAGCTACAAGCTTTGGTGGCTGAAGCTGTAGAGAAAGCACTGGCACTAACATCAAGACCGCACCCGACCTCAATGCCATATAATCGTTCAGGGAAAGCAATAATCCACGCATTTGAGGCGGATCTTAAAGGAAGGGAGCCAGCAATTGTGGTGCCACCAATTCAGGCAGAAACCTTCTGTCTCAAGCTGGGCACAATTCAATTTGATCAGGACCAGTGCACTTTTGCTGGGACAGACGAGGAAGACCCACATGCATTCATTGGGAGATTTCAGAGCCACTGTGGGCTAATCCGTTATAGTGGGGTCACTTCCGAATCAATAAAACTGATGCTCTTCCCTCATTGCCTCAAGGGAGCTGCTATGGATTGGCTGGATTCATTGACATCCAACTCAATCAAGACATGGGAAGACTGTGCTTCCCAGTTCATGAGTAAATTCTTTCCCATCTCACGCATGATTCAGCTGCAGAACGAGATTTGGTCATTCAGGCAAAAGCAACATGAATCCATGGTCAAAGCATGGGAGCGTCTCAACTTATTGCTACGCAAATGCCCCAACCATGGCATTGCAAAAAGCCAGATCATACAAGTCTTCTATGATGCACTTGGAATGCTTGACAAAGAAAAGATTGATAGAGAAGCTGGGGGCAGTTTCTTGTTCAAATGTGATGTTGACGGTGCATATGAGTTGATGAGACGTGTGGTTGAGCAAGAGGAGAGCTGGGATTATGAGCACCAACAAAAAGAACCGATGAAGCATAGCTCAGTGGCATATAGCACGGTTCAGGTGAATGCGGTAGAGGTAGTGCATGAAGCAAATGTTTCAGAGATGCATCAGCAGCAGCCAGTACCACCATTAGAGTTGACCGATATGACAGGGATAATAAAGACGATGGATCAGCACATGAAAGACATGTCCACACAGGTCAGCTCTGTAGCAATTGCACTTCAAGTTGCTCAAGCAGAAATAAAAGATCTAAAGGAACAACTTGAACAAAGGGCACTGGGTAGCATTGCTGACACATCAGAGGGACAGGCTCAAGCCATCACCACTCGAAGTGGTATTGCACTTACAGATCCTCCATATCCGAGTCATGCCAGAGCGGAAGCCTCAAAGGCAAAGGAACATGAATTCTTCGATTCTGAGAAGACACCTGTCATGATCCCCCAATCAAAGGGCATGATTCACCAGGATGCAGAGAAATCTACCGAGGTACCACTTCCATCTTCTCCTTCTTCTTCAGAACTACCATTTCCATTACGTACTAGGAAGAAGAAGGATGATTATGAGGAATACAAGCGCTTTTTGAATGTCTTCTCTAAACTGCATATCAATATCCCATTGATTGAGGCACTTCAAAAGATGCCTAAGTATGCTCGATTTATTAAAGGGGCAGTTCTTGGAAAGAAAGGGGTGGATGAATTTCAGAGAGTAAACTTAAATGAACAGGTTAGTTCATGTGTTTTGCATGGGTTACCTAAGAAAAAGAAGGATCCAGGTAGCTTTATCATTGAGGCTACATTGGGTGATTCCTACACTGGAAGAGCTCTCTGTGATCTGGGAGCGAGCGTGAATTTGATGCCGTTTTCGGTATTCAAAAATTTAGGTGTGGGGGAGCCCCCGAAAACCTGGATAACTCTCCAATTTGCAGATAAATCGACCAAGAGAGCATGTGGGATGATCAAAGATGTCCTTGTGAGAGTTGGGAGCCTGATAATTCCTGCTGACTTCGTAATACTAGACATGCCAGTGGGTGATGTGCCTATCATTCTGGGCAGGCCATTCTTGGCGACTGGTCGTACTCTCATCGACGAAGAGAATGGAGAACTGATTATGAGGGTACATGATGACATGGAGACTTTTCTGGTCTTCAAACCATCACCCCAATGTTCATGGGAGTATCAACCAGGTGTGCCATTTGCTGTACAAGTGAAGCGTCAAATCCCAGAGTTGTCGCAAGGGGATCCACCTGACTACTGGGAAAGAAATAAGCCATCAGCGGTGCACGCACATGAAGCAGTGCTTCAAATCCAACACAGGAAAGCTAAGCTGGAAGCGGCACAATGTGCCAGACCACCCTCGTGAGGTGGGAGAGGTAACTGGGTCGGGCTGTCGACCTTAAATTACAAGCGCTTGTTGGGAGGCAACCCAACGTATTTTATGCATTAGTGTAGAGAGCGTGTTTTAAATATTGTTGTGTGCGTTTTTAATTCCGTTTTGTTATCTGAGGGGTGAGAGAGCGAGAATTTGACATTTGAGTTGAGTCTCCGCAGGTTTACATGTTATTACGCGATTCGGACTCCCCTTCTTGATGTGTGTAGACTCGCATGGAAATGCGCGCATCGGAGTTCGGACGTAAAAGAAAGGCGGAATTTGAATGAGAAATATGTTATCACGAGAAGATTCCCGAGGATGTTGGGAAGCGTGTCACGGGAAAAAAAATGAGCTCAAGAGCACATAGGGGCACATGAAACTCAAGCTAAGGAACCGTGAAGATTAAGCAAACAAAGCGGATCAAAAAAAAAAAAAAATTGAAGAAAATTTTTCAGGAGATCGCATGATCAACATGTTGATCGTGGGATCAGCAGTGAATACTTAGAAGAAATTCCACGGCAAAAGTTGAGCAACTCACTGGAGTATAATATCACAGAGGAGATCCTATGATCAAAGCAGATCGTAGGATCACAAATAGTGATCGCACGATCAGCAGCCAACCTTAGAAAAATTTTTCCGCAACAAAAAGTGAGAAACTTACTGGAGTTGGCGATCAAGGAGAAGATCGCACGACCAAAGCAGATCGCACGATCACCTTATGGTGATCGCACGATCAGAAATACAACAAACGCCGATAATTAAAGAGGGGTACTGTGATCTTTTGAAGCAATTAAAAGGAATAAAGAGAGCTTCCCTTACGGGTCAAACCACAGAACCACAGAAACAAAGATCAATCCGTCGTCCTTCTCTCTCGTCAGTTCTCTCAGTGCTCAAGAACACAATTGGAGGAAGTTGCTCAAATTCAGAATCAAGATAGGGGTTTTGCTCGCCTCAAGCTCCTCTACAACTATTGTGAAGCCAATTGAGCTAGTTTACAAGAGACAAGTGTGGGGGAGAAGAAGGAAGTCCAAGGCCTAGAACGAAGAATCGTCGATTCGTTCTCCATCGTTTGAAATTTCAACAAACCGGTTTCGGGGTTTTGACGGGGACACCAAGGGGAAGCTAAAGAGGCAAAAATCTCACATCGCGAAAAATACAGAAAAATCAGTCAATTTGACTGATTTTGTCAGGTATTCCTAAGCTTCAGCGTATTATTTGATTCTTGCACTTGTACTTGCTGCATTTGTTTGACAATTGATACGTGTGTGAGATGAGGCCTAATAGAGGCAAGATGGTGATGGGTTCGTCGGTCGATAAATGGAAACGTAAGGTGAATGAGAATGAATTAGTTGACCGTTACCAAAACGAGGATGAACCAGAGCCCGGAGGATGAGTAGATTCACCGCCCCTCACATTAGAAATGCTGAGTCCTCGGTTTTACTTCTAAATTCGTTGAGGACAACGACACAGTCTAGTGTGGGGGGATTTTTAGTCTTGACTAGCCAGTCCGTGTTTGCATTAACCTGTCAGCATGTAGATTGTTAGTTCGTATTGTATCGTATTCGTGGTCCATGTCGTGTTTAGTTATAGTGTCGTATGGTGATGTATTAGCGGTGTATATATGTGTTAGTTGTTTTATTTTGCACGTTTACTTAATTGAGTCCACCTACCTGAAATGAGTCAGTTTCGAGTCTTCTTTCGCGTCTGGCCCTGCATATAGAGTAGGAATTTAAAAAAAAAATCCATAATAATTAAAAATTGATTTTTTAAGAGAAAGGGCAATCAAAATGAGTTGAACTTGGCGAGGGCTTAATGATAGAATTCTCTAGGAGTATGAAGATCCGAAGTGAGGCAGAGACGCGAGAATCTGGAGTAGGAAGACTTATAGAGCTAATGCACACTAGAAATGCAAGTAACTGTCTCTCAGACTTAGATATCCTACTAGTACTTCACCGCCGTCATTTAGGTAGTCGTCAACCCTCCTCGTAGTGGCAACGGAACAGTCGTGCGAGTGACTTTTATGGGGACCTCACGTCTCGTCTCACAGCCTAGGTCCACTAGTTACCCTCTTCGATCCATTTACCCCTTTTATTCACAGCCTCTAGCCTAGGAAGCCTTTCATTGTGACTTTCATCACTTGTTAGAATGGCCCTTTCCTATGCGTCATGATAGAGGGAGTCGAGTTAGGGAGGTTCGATGAGGGTGTGCTGATTTGATACATTCGTTGTGGATACACTTACAGGTTTCGTCTTACGAGGGGATGTGAGGGTGAGTTAGAGATGGCAGCACACTTCGGTGTGGCGGTGAATCGTATCCTTACACCACAATCATAGGTGGGTGCCGTAGTGCGTGACATTCTTTCCGCACGATAGGAGGTGGGGTTGATTGATATTATAGGAGGACGTGCTAGTTTTCCATGTTATTCTCTATATCTTAGGTGATGAGGAGGATCGGTTGGATCGCACGTATCACTTTGACTACCGAATTTTGTGAGTTGGTTTACATCGAGTGTGCGGGTGTCGACGATTATTAGTATATCTCCTTGATATGACACATTCAACCCCCACGTTATCTACATGATATTTTTATCTCGTCGGGTTCATTCAGTATTCCTTGTGCTCCATGTGCTGATTATTTGTGGGAAGTGAGAAAATAAAAAAAAAATAAAAATAAAAAAATAAAATAAAAAGAGAGAGATAGAAAAAAATGAAAAAAAAGAGAGAGAATGAAAGGAAAGAGAAGGAAATAAAGGAGCGTGTTTTGGCAATTGCAAGGAAACCGAGGAAATCAGCTATGATTCTTTCTGACACTCTTTCACATTTGTGGCCGCGAGAACGGCGTTGCACCGGGATTGAGGGAATGAGGGCCGGAGTAGGTGAGATTCGGTTGGGTTCCTTGGATTTCGGTGAGGGAGTGTGAGAAACGGGTTAGGTGAGAATATCATGACGTCTAGGACTACGCTTCTAAATAGCCTGTCCCACTTGTCCTAAGCCGTCAACAGTTTTAACCCATGGATAAACAGCTCGGATGGTAAATACTACGGATATGTCAGATGAGTGTGTGAGTGCAAATTATTAAGTGCTCGTGCTTGTTCTGTCTAACGAAACTGGCTGCAAGTTCTGCCGATCATGGAGGTTGTAGAGTTTCCAAAGGGGATATGAGAGCCTGATGACTTACCAGTTTGCTTATTGAGATTGCCCAAGCTCAACCAAAAAGAAATACTTTTGTGTGCGTGTGTAAATATGTGTTGGGTAGGATCGAGTCGTCCCTTGCATTTGCATCATATCGTTTCATTGTTGAGTCGTATTTTCTTATTGAGTCGGCTAGTTAAGATTTGTATGCAACGGTGTTTCGAATTGTATGCAATTGTCTTGGCTCGTATCTTGTTGGTGGTTGGATGAAGTGAGAATGTGGTTGGATTTTGATTTGTTGCTCGGGACGCGCAATAGGTGAGTGTGGGGGTGTTTCATAACTCTCTTTTAGGAGTTATTTTTATACTTCCATATTATTTGTAATAGGCTTATTTCACATGATTTATATGTTATATTTGCACAAATATGTGAATTTGACTATTTCTAAGCCTAAGAGTGAAATGTCGTGTTTCTAGATTATTTGTGCGTGTTTTCTCTCATATTTGCTATGATAATTGCACGGGTTGTTTAGTGTTGTGTATCTCAGGTAAAATAGGTGCAATGGAGCTTATGAGATGCTTGGATATGCTTGTAATGGAGCTAGATGAAGAGGAGAAAAGGAGACGCACGAACAAAGAAAAGTTGGAAAAGTCACACAGGACCAGCCTGCACTCTTTTCGTTTCCCAGGAAAATATACAAAGAATTTTGAAGCAAGTCTTGCGGCATTGGAAAGTAGACATCCGTAGCTTTCCAACGATATATGGTAGGCCCGAAGACGAGTCCGTATGAGGGAGATACAGCCCGCGCAAAATCAGCAAATAATTCTGTCCGGGAATTACAAAGTAGAGGGGCTGAAGTGCAATTTCGGCTAGTTTTCATTAAAAAGCGTGCCCAGCTGGTAAAAAACGTATGGGACGACCTAAGAAGAGGGGATTCACGCATCTTTGAAGTCTTGGGGGCTAGGGAAGATAGGAGACAAACTTGGAAGATCATCAACATTGAAGATTCAAGCGTTTGATCATCTTTTCTTCTTCTATTCTTCACGAACTCTATGATTTTAATCATGTTGAACAATATTATGTCTAGCTAAACACTTTAAGCTAGGTGATTGATGGAAAACTAGGGTTTGTTGAATGATTTTCCGGATTTCGGACTTGATGCATGCTTTTGCTTAAATTCTATGAACGTTCTTGTTAGCTTATCTATTCTTGTACTTATTTATTAATGTTCTTGGCTTGATCACCCGTAGAATATTACTTGTTGATAGGGTTGCACGAAAGTGAGCTCATTGAGACGTGTTAAAGAATAGTTTAGGTGATCTTGTAGTTTCTTGAGACCGAGAGGAGATATAAACTTGATTAATCGTGTGAGGGTAGTTTTGATTGGTTGTGTTAGGACTTAGTGAATTCGGTGGACCGATAGGACCCGGTGAACGAGCCTAACAAATCAATTAGATTGTAGTGATAGACGGAGGTGTACCGAGAGGACCCGAAATCTATTGTTTACACAAATTCACGTGAGATCGAGAGAAGATCGTGATGAGCATTACCCGATATAACTTGAACATGAGTAGAGTGTTTTATGCATAATTCCGGAAATCGTTAACAACCCTAGGGACCATTGATTGCCTAGTTCTTCCTTATTAATCGTATTCAATCACAAGTTATCTTCGTTTAAAAGTGAAAATTCCACAAAAATATTTAGCTTAGTTGTTATTTAGTTTAAGTCACTGGTTTGTGAGTGACGAACCTTCAAACCAAACACTTTTTACCGGTTACTTAGGTATCATAAATTTAATTCTTAATTAGCTAATAATCGTCTATTTCCCTTGGGTTCGATACTCGGAGTCGTAAAATACTCCACTTACTACTTGACCATGCACTTGCGTATACACGTAAGAAAACGTGTCAGTAGACACACGAGAATCTGGAGTAGGAAGGCTATAGGGCCAATGCACTCGAGAATTCTGAGTAGCTGTCTCTCAGACTAGTTATCCTACTAGCGCTACACCACCGTCACTTAGGTAGTCGTCAACCCTCCTCGTAGTGGCAACGGAACAGATGTGCGAGTGATTTTTATGGGGACCTCACGTCCCGTCTCCATCGCCTAGGTCCACTAGTTACCCCAATTTGATCCATTTACCCCTTTTATTCACAACCTCTAGCCTAGGAAACCGTTCCTTGTGACTTTCATCACTAGTTATAATGGTCCCTTCCTATGCGTCATGATAGAGGGAGTTGAGTTAGAGAGGTTCGATGAGGGTGAGCTGATTTGATACATCTTGAGTGGACATTCTTACATGTCATCTTTTGAGGGGATGTGAGGGTGAGTTAGAGACGGCAGCACACTTCGGTGTGGCGGTGATTCGTGTCCATACACCACGATCACTGGTGGAGTGCCGTAGTGCGTGATACTTTTTCCGCATGATATGGGGTGGGGGTTGGTTGATATTATAGGAGGACGTGCGTGTACTTCATTCATATTTTCTGCATCTTAGGTGATGAGGAGGATAGAAATTGAAAGTGAAATGGAATAGGGAGCCGGAAATTAAAATTCATGAAGACCAAGGAGATTAGCTATTGTTCGAGATCACTTCTTCACATTTGTGGCCGCGAGAACGGCGTTGCACCAAGATTGAGGGAATGAGGGCCGGAGTAGTTAGTTCGGTGGGGTTCCTTGGATTTTGGTGAGGGAGTGTGAGAATCGGGTTTTGTGAGTTGTATCATGACGTCTAGGACTGCGCTTCTAAATAACCTATTCTACCCGTCCTAAATACGTCAACAATTGAAACCCGTGGATAAATAGCTCGGATGGTAAGTGCTAGGGATACGTTTGATGAGTGTGCGGAAGCAACTTATTTTGTGTTCGTGCTCGTTCTGTCTGATGAAACTGGCCGCAAGTTCTACCGATCACCAAAGTTATATATTCTTCTAGGGGATGTGAGAGCCTTATGACATGCCGGTTTGTTCTTCGAGATTGCCCAATCTCTACTGAAAAGAAAAAAATATGTTCTTTAATTCCTTGCATTGTACATACTTGAGTTGCATTGTACATATCATGTAGTTGCATAGTCGTGTCTTTGTGTATTGAGTCGTGAGTCGTGTTGGCTAGGGGAAAGTTAAGTACGCAAAGTGGTGGGGTATGCATTGGTTTGGTTTTTGAGTATGTATGCAATGTCTCAAGTGTGGGAGTTTTGTCCTTCATTGTGCTCGGGACGAGCAAGAAAGTAAGTGTGGGGGACTTTGATAGCACCTTTTAGGGGCTATAATTCTTTAGAATTTACCACATGATTATATGTATTTTGAGAATGATTTGAGGCCAATGTAGATATTATAGTTCGTTTTATCACTTGTTGCTACCATGTGCTATATTGTTAGTCTGGGCGTTTTCCATGCATATTTTATTGTTATTTGTCAAATATAATCGCTTGGTATGTTTGTTCATGTTGTTTTGGAAGGAACGGATGCTAATCGGTTTATAGGAGGCATGGAACAAACTTCGGAAACAACGGGAGCTCAAGTGGAGTCAAGAGAAGCCGAATTGGAGGAGCTTGGATGACCAGCTTGCACTATTTTGATCATAGTCGGTGTTATACAACTCATTTGGGGAGTGAGACCAGTTCCATATGAAAGTAGACTCAGAGATCTTTCCATCGATAGGTCACAGAGCTAAATCCGAGTTCGGACGAAGAAGATATTCAGGAGCAGATTTCAGGGGGCTATTGTGCAATTACTGAAGACTTATGCGGGTTATGATTCAAGAACGACCTAGGGACAAAAATAAGAACCATTCACGCCTATTGAGAGCCACGAAGAAGGAGGAGAGCAAGGAGACTCCATTGGGAGCAACCTCAAGCAAGGGGAAGAGCCCGGATCGCACCAATCTTCACGATTTCTAGCGTTTGATCTCTTCATCCCTCTTTTAATCACTTGTATGGAGAAACTCTATTGCTTTGCTACGATTTCTAGTAGCTAGACGTTTTGCTAGGATTCTCTATAGAGCCTAGGGTTTATGTAGAAAATATGTTTTCCGGATTTGAGACTTTGTTTCATGCTTTTTGATTTGATCTATTGGATGACATTTGATTTCATGAAATTGTTGAAGATCTCAGTCTATTGACACGGCTAGGGTAGGAATTGATAACTCATGAATCTTCGTGTTCTTCATAGATCATAATCTTGCTTAATGTTAATGTCATTTTAGTTATTGTTCATATGCTGTTCTTAATTCTTTGCAAGAATGGAGTAATTAACGGGACTTGTTAATTAGCTAGCTAGTGCGTGAGAGCGACTTAGACCAAGCTGTGATGAGATATGAACAACAATCCTTAACCACTGAGACTGAGAAGAGAAGTGTGTAGGATTGGCCTTGGTGGGTAGATTCGGTAGGAGATACTGAAGTGTTCGTGTGGTGGTGGTCTGAGAGGACATCATTCCGTGCACTGTCATTAGCTTACTAGAACGGACCGGTAGATGTAGGTGGACCGACATGACACCAAGTAAACCGTAACGCAGAACGACATGAGACCGAGAGGAGATTGTCAGTACTATTACCCGGCTTAACTAGAATAGGATTAACGTGTTACATAGCTAATCCAAAAATTGTCTACAACCCTAGGTGATCTAGAGAAGGCCTAGTTTCTCCTTATTTGTTTGATGAATTAAACGACCCAAAAATATTAGTTAGTTAGTTATTTCAATTCTTAATCAACCATAATTCTTCCTCCCAGTTACACTGCTCTAATCTAATAACTAATTAAATAATCTCAAGCTTGTCCTCGTGGGATCGATAACTCGGGGTTGAAATACCACCCCTATATTACTTGACCGTGCACTTGCGCATACACATAAGAATTCGTGTCAGTCCCACTAGAAAGTGCTACCTCTGTTTCTTCTCTTTACCCTTCGATTGGCTTTTTTACACGTAGTTGGGTCACTTTGACTCGGTGATTTGGATATAAAAATGATGTAATTTTTTTGGGGCTGGGATGTCTATGTAAAGCGTTTACAATCAGACAAGTTAGGACCGAAGTAGGATAAGTGTAAGTTTTTGGGGTACCCTAAGGAAACTAAGGGTTACTACTTCTACAACCCAAGTGAGAAAAAAGTGTTTGTTTCTCGGTCCGACGTGTTTCTAGAAAGAGAGTTTGTCTCTAAAGAAGCAAGTGGGAGGACTGTAGAACGTGAAGAAGTTCAAGAACCACAAAACACGGATCTTACTGTGGAACATGAACGTGAAACCACAAGAAGTTGTGGAACAACCTGTTCAAGTAACACAAGAGCTTCGTAGATCTAGTAGAGTGCGCCAGGAGCCAGAGAGGTATTGACTTCTCGTGACTGAGTCTGGTGACACGATGCTCATATATGATGAGCCTACTTGTTATGAAGCGGCCATGAAAGGGCCAGACTCTCAAAAGTGGCTTGAAGCCATGAGATCCGAGATGGAATCCATGTATACCAACAAAGTATGGACTATGGTGGAACCACCCGAAGGGGCGCGACCCATAGGGTGAAAGTGGGTCTTAAAGAAGAAGATAGACATGGATGGTAATGTGATTACCCATAAGGGCCGATTGGTGGCTAAAGGACTCAGACATATTCATGGTATCGACTATGATGAAACCTTTTCACCAGTCGCCATGACCAAATCCATCCGAATCTTACTTGCTATTGCAGCATACTACGACTACAAAATTTGGCAGATGGATGTCAAAATAGCATTCCTCTATGGAAATCTCCTCGAGGACGTGTATATGATAAATCTTGAGGGTTTTGCAGATCCAAAGCAAGCCAACAAATTCTATAAGCTGCAATGATCCATTTATGGATCGAAGCAAGCTTCTAGGAGTTAGAATTTGACGTTTTGATGAAGTAGTCAAAGAGTTTGGCTTCATCAGAAGCGAAGACGAGTCTTGTGTCTACAAGAAGGTTAGTGGGAGCTCTGTAGCTTTTCTGGTCTCGTATGTGGATGAAATACTACTCATTGGAAACAACATTCCCATGATGCAGTCTGTTAAAGATTGGCTAGGAAAGTGTTTCTCAATGAAAGACTTAGGGGAAGCAGCCTATATACTTCGTATAAAGATCTATAGAGATAGATCTAAAAGACTGCTAGGCCTAAGTCAAAGTACATATATTGACAAGGTGTTGAAGCGGTTCAACATGCAAGATTCCAAGAAGGGATTCTTGCCCATGTCACATGGACTTAGTCTTTCAAAGAGTGATTGTCCTTCCAATGAGATTGAGAAGGAACCCATGAGTAGGATTCCCTATGCCTCGACCATAGGATCTATCATGTACACCATGTTATGTACCAGACCAGATGTGTCATATGCCTTGAGTATGACAAGCAGATACCAATCCAATCCAGGTGAGAGTCACTGGATTGCAGTCAAGAACATTCTTAAATACTTGAGAAGAACTATGGATGCTTTCTTGATATTTGGAGGTGAGGAAGAGTTGCGTGTAAAGGGTTACACATGTGCAAGATTCAAAACCGACATAGGTTATTTCAGATCACAATCGGGATATGTGTTTTGCCTGAATGGAGCAGCGGTGGGCATGGAAGAGTTCCAAGAAAGAGATGGTGGCTGATTCTACAACAAAGCCTGAGTACATTGCTGCAAATGGAGCAACAAAGGAAGCTGTTTGGATTAGGGAATTTGTTTCTGAACTTGGTGTGGTTCCTAGCATTGTGGATCCAGTAGAGTTGTACTCTGACAACACTGGGGCGATCGTGCAATCAAAGGATCCCCGATCACACCACAAATCCAAACACGTGCTCAGGAAGTTCCATCTTATTCAATATATTATCGATAGATGAGACGTTCGGATATGCATGATTCCTACATATGAGAATCTGTCATATCCACTTACAAAGCCGCTTGTTCAGCGCAAGCATGGAGGGCACACTAGGGTCATTGGCATACAGGATGCATCAGATTGGCTCTAGTGCAAGTGGGCGACTGTTGGAATAGATGCCCTAGAGGCAATCTAGTTTAGTATGAACTTATTTTGGCTAGAATATTCATTGTATTATTTATTGGATATTTAATATAATGAAGTCCTTAGATTTACAATTGTGTTGTTTATATTAAATATCCCTAGTCCATTATAATGATTAAATGGGAAAAATCATCTATAGACTAGTATGGGGTTGGATTGATATCGAGATATCATGATCCAACACATGGGTATGCATTAGGGGTAATGGCATACTGGATTGACCCATCTCCGAGAAGGCTACATACATGTAATGTTAAGTCACAAGCGCTTCTCGTGGTGACAACGGTATTGTCATCCTTAGACTTGAAGTCACTAGATTATCTAGTTATGGATTATTGTGATTTTGGTAGCGTCAAACGCTACAGCGTAACTGGGTAGCTATAAAGGCGTGTACCAGATACAATTAGAAGAAAGATTAGAGATCGTAGTAGACGTAGATAGAATTTGTCCCTCCCACATAACGGGAGCAAATATCTGAGGCCAATCGAGGGATACTGCTTATGGAATGTCTGGCCATACTCAAATAAATCGATATGGGATATTGATGTAATTTGCACGAATAAGGCTATTCCCAGGATCGAGAAACTATGGATTGGATATAAGAGTGTGACTTGTATGTCTCGTGTCCAATCCGGATATAGAGACAAAGGGATGTGACAGTTACTTGCACAAGGTTTGTCGAATGACTATTCTATTAGTTGGCTAGAATGGATGTCTTGCTAGAGACCGCTCCATATTAGCAGGTTGTTGCTACCAACTAGATAGAACCTATGGGGTCACACGCTACATTGGGTGGAATTAGATTTGAGAATTAATTAATATGATTAATTAATTAGAAGGATCACTTTGCAGCACCTTGCAGACTTATTAGGACTAATATGAAAGGAAGGGACTAATCCGAACTCATGTTGGATTAGGAAGGGCCTTTAGGTAGTTGACAAGGAGTTGTTGGACTATATAAAGGATACTCCTAGCTTCCTTCCCACACTTATTCTCATAAAATAAGTTGAGTGGGAAGGAAACAAAGGAGAGAAAGAACAAGACAAGCTAGAGGCCGAGACCCCTAGCCGTCCGCCCCCATGCCCGTCGGCCACAAGAGGAAGCCGAAAGCTTCCTTTGTGATCTCTGTTGCGAGATTTCTTCTTCCTCTTCCTCCGGTCCAAGCTATCACTAAGGATAAAGAAGATCTAGATCTCAACTCTAGGCATGGGTCAACCGTAGAGACGTGACACAATTCACGTTACAAGTCATCACAGGAGAACCCTAATGTGTGTAACATGTATTTTCCTTTACCATCGTTATGATTCTCTTCCTGTGATCCTTGGAGGATCTTGAATGGATAATTTATCTTTTCGCTGCGTATCCATGATCAAAACCCTACAGCCTCATATACTCCGTATGATCGGGTACTTAGAGAATCTCTCACGTTTGGTGTTTCCATCTAGCCAAGAGTTGGCCAATGATCTCATCTTGAAATCGTTTCTAGATAGTTATAGCCAGTTCATCATGTACTATAACAGGAATGAGATCAACAAAACTCTGCCAGACTTGCTCAATATGTTGAGGACAACTGGACAAAGCATTAATAAGGGGAAATGCAAGGCAATAATGATGGTTAACAAAGGAAAGAGCAAGCGAGTTGCTTCAACCTCAAAAGGGAAAGGCAAGGTAGTTGAAAAATCCAAGGAAGTTGCATTGAAACCTGCTGACGGGATGGTCAATGGCGCATGTCACTATTGTAGTCAGACTGGCCACCGGAAGAGGAAATACCCAAAGTATTTGAAAGATAAAAGGCTTGGAATAGTGATTCCACCACCACAAGGTATTTTTTGTTATAAATGTCAATACTGGATCCGGATCTCACATTTGTCGAAATGTGCACGATCTAAAGAGAAGCAGGCGACTGGTTAAAGGGGAGATAGACTTGCGCGTAGGGAATGGAGCAAGAGTTGCTGCATTAGCGATAGGCGTTTATGCGTTATCTTTACCTTTATGACTTCTTTTAGAATTAGACAGTTGTTATTATGTGCATGCAATGAGAATAAACATTATTCCTATTTCTTGTTTAGAAAAGAAATGTTTTTATATTAAAATAAAGGACAAGTGCTGTTCCATTTATTTTGATGGTTTGCATTATTGTAATGCTCTTTTGTCTAATGGATTATATATCCTTGATCTATATAATTCCGTCTATAATGTAAATACTAAGAGGATTAAGACTAATTATTTAAACCTACCTATTTATGGCATTGTTGTTTAAGCCATATAAACGAGAAACACATTTCTAGACTCCATAAGGATGGATTTCTAGACTCATTTGATTATGAATCATATGTGTAAGATCAGGTTGTGCAAGGATTGGAATAGTCTGACTATTTCAAGGCCTTCAACCAGCTTTAAAATCCTTGAATCAGTTCTCATAGGCTTGAACGCCTATGAGAACAGAAGAAAGAGAAGGCTGCTGCACAGAAGCAACCTGTTACAGAGGTCTCCAGTTCCAAGAAGTTAAAGAAACAGAAGAAGGCCACTCAAGCTAAAAAAGGGAAAGGGAAGGTGACAGAGGAACAACCAGAAGATCATATGGAGAGGGCTCTACAAGTCTACTCAAAGACCCCAACCCCTGATGAGACCTGGTTTGTCTCAAACACCTCCAAAGGTCAGTGGTTAGATGATTTTGCTTCCAGATCTATTGCATTATGTAGTATGATCAATATGCATATGGTGGAACACATGAAACTTAAGTGCATCTCTATGTTAAAGAAAAGTTCTCTATATTTCATGCTGAACCCTAAAGAGTTAGCGTATCCTAGACTCACCGGACTTTTCTATCTGAACTTGACACAAGTTAAGATATCTGCACACTTGGTGATCAAATCTAGAGTTGCTGGGATAGAGATTGAATCGGACCACTCTGAGTTTGCCAATGTGCTAGGCTGTCCCAAGAGGTATGACACTAGCAATCATCCACCAAAGACAGAGGTATTGAAACAAGCCATATAAGACTTCTACCTACCAAACACTCCCACTAGATCCAAACAATTAACACACTCTGTGTTAAATGTTGAAGCTAAAGTCCTTCACACTATTCTGGCAAGGTGTATCTTTCCCAGAGAGCACTCCTAGGAATTGGTGACTGAGAGAATGTTGCACATCATGTATCTGATCATGCATGGCTATGAGATTGACCTTCCAAAGTTAGTGATTGAACATATGCTCTTTAGCCTTACGAATCAAAGGAAACATCCTCTGACCTATGCTAATCTGCTCATATTGTTCTTTTAACACTTTGAGATTCCAACCGGTGGAGAGGAATCATTCACTTTTGGCATGGGAATGCTCAATGAAAAGGCCTTTGAGAACATTGGAGTGGTGAAAACTAAAGAAAAGATTTGGAAGTTGTACTAAGATTTAACTGAAGCAGAACTAGGTTCCAAGAAATTTCTTAAGCCCAAGACCTTGACTCCCACTTCAAGTCAGACATCTCAGCCTACAGACAATCAGAGACTTGATGGTTTGGAGTTGGATATGGAAGAAATCAAAGAGACTGTTTATGGACTTGAGACTGACTTGAGTTAAGTAAAGTATATGGTGGAAAGTATTTTCAGGAGCATGACTTTGCTTGATGTTCCTGAGGATGAAGAGGGTACAAAGAAGGATGACTTTGACAAGAATCTGCCTAGTGAACACTCAAATCAGGAAGAGACTGCTCCAGTCAAAGATAAAGGAAAACAAGTGGTAGAACAAGCTGCTTAGAAAGGAGATGAAGTCAACAGTCCTGACTCAGATGATCTACTGATTACCTTGAAGAAAAAGAAGAAATCTCCAAAGGCGGACAAGACTGAAGAAGCTACTTTTGCCGGTGAAAATGAAGAAGAACAGGATAAAACTGATGCTGAAGACAGTGAGGAAGAAGAAGGAGATCAGGATGGAGATGAAGATCCAATCCCTTAATCTGGACTATTCTTTCTTCCACATTCTTTCTCTTAAGCTTTTTAAGTTTTCTTTTCAATTTTTTTCCAGACACTTGATCCAACATCCTCTCTATCTTTTTGATGAAAGTCAAAAAGGGGGGGGGGGGAGAAATTCTAGGTTTTAGGTTTTATTCTGAGGTGTTATTTGCTGTTATTTGCTGAACTGGTTATTTTCTGTTGGTAATTTTAATAAGTTGGATCTTTTTGGAATTACTATGTTATAATAAATTGTGAACTAACCAATATTATTTGCAGAGACTAAGGATCAAACAGAATTTGGTTTTGTCTTTCATCAAGGGGGAGATTGTAAGATCAGGTTGTGCAAGGCTTGGAATAGTCTGACTATTTCAAGGCCTTGGACCAGCTTTCAAAGCCTTGAATCATTTCTCATAGGCTTAAAAATAGTATAGCAATTTTCAAGGCCTTGAAACTGGATTCAAAGCCATGAAACTGCTTAACCTTGTGAAAATTCTCAGGGGGGGTTTTCTGCAAACTCTCATGAGTTAATTTCCTTTATCTCCTTCATATGCTTGATTTAGTGTTACTAACTCGTTTGAACATAAAATATCATCTGTTTGACTATGTTTTGCATGCGATTTTATTTCCTAGTTTGCAGAGATTGTTTCCTAATCTGACTTATGCAGGGAAGGAAATAATCAAGAAGATGATTACGTGTTTGATCTGAATGACTTGACAACTTCTCAATCTATTCAAATACAAGATCACAAAATTATCTATGAAAATTGTGATCACTTAACAGTTAAAGAAGATTGTCAAAGAGTCAAAGTCTGTTGCCTACAAAATAGGAAATTTGTTGCTGAAAATCTGGGAAGATTTGCAGAGCTGTTTGAAGTTTAAATAGAGCTCAATTCTGAAGCAACAAGACACAACACTCAACATGCCAAACGAGAGAAAGAATTCTGGATTGACAAGCATCAAAGAAGTTCATCCATCTCACAATCTATTCACAGAAGATCACATCATACTTCACTACAGTTTCTACACACTAAGTGTTCTTCTGTATTGTGCTTTATTGGTAGATCATTTCTATAATATTTATATCTCCATTCTCAAGGATTGTTCAAAGTGAACAATATTGAATTCTTAGTTAATCAGTTAGCTAGAGCAGGTACTAGATAGGTTAGGGAAAACCACAAGTTGTAACAAAGTAATGCAATTCTCTGTGCTTGAGATCTAGGGCTTAGCTTTTGATTAATAAGAATTGAGTTGAAAATCCTGCAGGGATAAAATCCCTGAGGTAGAGACGTAGGTCCAAATGGACTGAACTCTATATATCATCTGTCTATTGCATTTACAGTTCATTATTTTTCATAGTTCTTGCAACTCTCAAAACTGTCTGTTTTTCAAGGGTTTGAAACTCTTTTCAAGGCCTTGAAAAAGGCTTATTTTATTTAGTACAAACTGCATCTATTTCAAAGTCTTGAACTTGTTTTCAAGGCCTTGAACTTCACTAGTTTTTCACAAGATCTCTTCTTCCTAGCAAGTTTTGCAAAAAGTTGGCATACTCTATTCAACCCCCTTCTAGAGTATATTAGCTGCATTACAACCTGCACACTCACACTTTCAATATGAGACATGTGAATCTTGTTTACTTGGAAAAATAAAGTCCCCTTTCAAGAATAAAGGTGAGAGGACTAGTGAGTTATTGGCACTCATACATATTGATGTGTGTGGACCGTTTCCCACGCCTGCAGAGGTGATTATCTTTATTTCATTACATTTACTAATGACTTCACTAGATATGGATTTTTTTTACCTTATGAAGGCCAAATCTGAATCCTTTGAAAAGTTAAAGAATTCAAGAATGACGTAGAAAAGAAAATTGGCAAGAGTATTAAAGCTCTACGATCGAATCGTGGAGGAGAGTACTTAAGCCAAGAGTTTGATGATTATCTTAGAGAGTGTGGGATCTTGTATCAAATCACTCCACCAGAAACGCCACAATGGAATGCGGGTCCGAGATGAGGAATCGAACACTGTTGGACATGGTTCGATTATGATGTGTTAAACTGATCTTCCATTACGTTTTGGGGACACGCTCTATTAAGTGCATCTTTCACCCTTAGCCGTTTTCCATCCAAATTAGTAATAAAGACTCCATATGAGATATGGAATGGGAGGCGTCCCATAGTGTCTTTTATGAAGATTTGGGGTTGCGATGTCTATGTAAAGTGTTTACAAACAGACAAGCTCGGACCCAAGTCGGATAAGTGTAAGTTTTAGGGATATCCTAAGGAAACGGAAGAATACTATTTATTTAATCTAATCGAGTACAAAGTGTTTGTTGCTCGGGCCGGTGTGTTTCTAGAAAGAGAGTTTTTCTCTAAAGAAGCTAGTGGGAGGACTGTAGAACTTGAAAAATTCAAAAACCACAAACTACTGATCCTATTATGGAACATGAACATGAACCACAAGATGTTGTGGAGAAACATGTTCAAGTAACACAAGAACTTCCTAGGTCAAGTAGGGTACATCAGGAGCTAGAGAGGTATGGACTTGTACTTTCCATGGATGATGAGTCTACTACCTTGGAGGGGCCATACAAGGGACAGACTCTCAAAAGTGGCTTGAAGCAATGAGATCCGAAATGAAATCCACGTACACCAACAAAGTATGAACTTTGGTGGAACCACCCCAAGGGGCTCGACCCATAGGGTGCAAGTGGGTCTTCAAGAAGAAGACCGACAAGGATGGAAATGTGATTGCCTATAAGGGCCGATTAGTGGAAAAAGAATTCAGACATATTCATGGTATTGACTATGATAAAACCCTTTCCCCAATCGTGATGACCAAATCCATTAGTATCTTACTTGCTATTGCAGCTTATCACGGCTATGAGATTTGGCAGATGGATGTAAAAACATCGTTTGGGTATGAAAACCTCCTTGAGGATGTTTACATGACACAGCCATAGGGTTTTGAGGTTCCAGAGCATGCAAATAAAGTCTGTAAGTTTCAACGATCTATATATGGATTGAAGCAAGCTTGTAGGAGTTGGAATCGAAGTTTTGATGGCGCGGTCAGAGAGTTTGGCTTAGGATGTGGTTTGGTGTGATTGTTTAATTTCGTGGTTTGGTTTACGGCCTGCGAGCCGATCAATTTAATGTAATAATTAATTAAGATTTACAGTCCGCGAGCTAATTTTTTTCTCAACTTGTGAGATTTATTTTATTTAGTATAGTTGTTAGCTAATGCTAGATAGAATAGATTGTTAGCCAAGATTGGAGAAAAAAAGCCTGAAGCCAAAGAAGCCACAAGAGAAGGAGCATGGAGAATTCCACAAGACTATGAAGGATGGATCAAAAGGTGGAAGCGCATGGAGATGTGTTTGCTATTTAGGGTTCACAGATATTCCCATTGGCTTAGGAATATCTTAGTCTAGAAAAGGCAATATCCATATCACGTTTTATTTATTTTGTGGTTATTTATTTTTTTGTCTAATTATTATGTGATTGGCGTATGGATGATGCATGAAATTAGGATAATAAGATAATTAACAACCCGAATATATTATTTGGAGTTGCACCCAAACTCAAAATAGATAGATCAGTTGATATGGATCAACAAAACAATTAAAATTGTATTTTAAATCCCTCAAAATTCAAATATTGTGATTTGCCTTCTCGTTATTTAAACACTCATTGTCATCATGATTTATCAAGATCGTGCATGCCAAAGCAAGACGACTTGGTTCACAATGATGTAATGCGATGGCACAAGCAAGTAATGTGCAACTGTTTAAATAAGAGGTTGGACACAACTGGTTATTAATACGATTAAAACCTAGAGGCAATAAATTGGGATTATCCATGCGGATGGATAAATAAGGAGTTATTTTCCCAATTGAACCAAGAGTTTCATGGGATGCAATTGGAATTGTTCATACCTAAAGTATTCAAATTTTGGGTAACTTGCCAAAGCAAGCCAAAAGGAGATGAAACATGGATCTTGGCCCACTAGAAATATAATTATATTTTCCAAATTAATATCTCGAGGGTTATTAATCCGTATGAAAATAGTAGGAGCTATGTTTACTAATCTAACCATTATTCAATATAGTCAAAAGTTCACAAATACTAAAACTTGCGTATTTTTCTTTTGTAGAATTCCAAATGGCAAACAACTCATCGAGTTCACAACATTCCCTACGCTCTGTCCTTGAGAAGGACAAGCTCTCTGGAACCAATTTCCTTGATTGGCACCGAAACTTGAGAATCGTTCTCAAGCAAGAGAAGAAACTGTACGCAATAGAGGAGCAAGTTCCGGCAGGACCAGAAAACAATACTCCTGCAGCCCTAAAGGCGTATCAGAAACGTGTTGATGACGCTAATGATGCGGCCTGCCTAATGTTATGCACCATGACCTCTGAGCTTCAGAAGCAACATGAGAACATGAATGCAGTCGATATGATCGAACACTTGAAGCAGCTCTTCCAAGAGCAGGCAAGGATTGAGAGGTATGAAGTTTCTAAGGCATTGTTCAAATGTCATATGGCTGAAGGAAACCCTGTGGGATCTCATGTACTCCGTATGATCGGATACTTGGAGAATCTCTCGCGACTAGGGTTCCCGGTCGGCCAAGAGTTGGCCACCAATCTCGTGTTGCAACCGTTGCTTGAAAGTTATGGACCGTTCATCATGAACTATAACATGAACTAGATCGTGAAACCACTGCCAGATTTACTCAATATGTTGAGGACAACTGAACAAAGCATCAACAAAGGTAAGGTCAAGGCCATTATGATGGTGCAGAAAGGAAAGGGCAAAAGGTTTGCCTCATCCTCCAAATGAAAAAGCAAGGCAGTTGCCAAGTCCAAGGAACCTTCCCTTAAGCCTGTTGGTGGCATTTCCAAAGGTGTGACTAAAGGTGAATGTCACTACTGCAGTCAGCCTGGACACTGGAGGAGGAACTGCCCAAAATATCTGGAGGACAAGAGGCTTTGAATAGTGATTCCACCACCACCAGGTATTTTTGTTGTAGATGTCAATTTAACTATGTATACATCGTGGGTATTGGATACTTGATGTGGATCTCACATTTGTCGAAATGTGTAGGATCTAAAGATAAGTAGAAGATTGGCTAAATGGGAGATAGGAGCAAAGGTTGCTGCATTGGCCGTAGGCGTGTACGAGCTGTCTTTGCCTTCAGGATTAGTTTTAGAATTAAATAATTGCTATTTTGTGCCTGCTATGAGCAGAAACATTATTTCTATTTCTTGTTTGGATAAGGAAGGTTTCATTATTTCAATAAAGAACAATTGTTGTTCCATTTATTTTAATAATATTCACTATTGTAGTGCGCAATTATTTAATAAACTATATGTCCTTGATCTAAGCAATCCTGTCTACAACATTAATACAAAGAAGATTAAAATAAATGATTTGAACCCTGCTTACTTATGACATTGTCGTTTAGGCCACATAAACAAGAAACGTGTATCTAGACTCCATAAGGATTGACTTCTAGACTCATTTGATTTTGAATCATATGAGACATGTGAGGCTTGTTTATTGGGAAAAATGATAAAGTCCCCTTTCAATAAGAAAGGTGAGAGGACTAATGAGCAATTGGCGCTCGTGCATACTGATGTATGTGGGCCATTTGCCGCGCCGACCAGATGTGGTTACGTCTACTTCATCACATTTACTGATGATTTCAGTAGATATGGATTTGTATACCTTATGAAATCCAAATTCGAATCCTTTGAAAGATTCAAAGAATTCAAGAGTGAAGTAGAGAAGTAACTTGACAAAAGTATCAAGGCTCTACGATCGGATCGTGGAGGAGAGTACTTGAGCCAAGAGTTTGACGACTATCTTAGAGAGTGTGGGATCGTGTCCCAACTCACTCCACCTGGAACGCCACAATGTAATGGCGTGTCCGAGAGGAGTAATCAAACACTATTGGAAATGGTTCGATCTATGATGTGTCAAACCGACCTTCCATTATCATTTTGGGGCTATCCTCTATTAAGTGCAGCTTTCACCATTAACCGTGTTCCATCTAAATTAGTCATGAAGACACCACATGAGATGTGGAGTGGGAGGCGTCCTACACAGTCGATCATTAAGATTTGGGGCTTTGATGTCTATGTAAAGCGTTTACAATCAGACAAGTTAGGGCCGAAGTCGGATAAGTGTAAGTTTGTGGGGTACCCTAAGGAAACTAAGGGTTACTACTTGTACAATAAAAGAGAGAACAAAGTGTTTGTTGCTCGGTCCGGCGTGTTTCTAGAAAGATAGTTTGTCTCTAAAGAAGCAAGTGGGAGGACTGTAGAACTTGAAGAAGTTCAAGAACCACAAAACACGGATCCTACTATGGAACATGAACAGGAAACCACGAGAAGTTGTGGAACAACATGTTCAAGTAACACAAGATCTTTGTAGATATAGTAGAGTGTGCCAGGAGCCAGAGAGGTATGGACTTCTTGTGACTGAGTCTAGTGACACGATGCTCATAGATGATGAGCCTACTAGTTATGAAGAGGCCATGAAAGGGCCGAACTCTCAGAAGTGGCTTGAAGCCATGAGATTCGAGATGAAATTCATGTATACCAACAAAGTATGGACTATGGTGGAAACACCCGAAGGGGCGCGGCCCATAGGGGGCAAGTGGGTCTTCAAGAAGACGACATGGATGGTAATGTGATTACCTATAAGGGCCGATTGGTGGCTAAAGGATTCAAATAGATTCATGGTATTGACTATGATGAAACCTTTTCACCAGTCGCCATGAACAAATCCATCAGAATCTTACTTGCTATTGCAGCATACTAAGACTATGAAATTTGGCAGATGTATGTCAAAACAGCATTCCTCTATGGGAATTTCCTCGAGGACGTGTATATGATACAGCCTGAGGGTTTTGAAGATCCAAAGCAAGCCAACAAATTCTGTAAGATGCAATGATCCATTTATGGATTGAAGCAAGCTTCCAGGAGTTGGAATTTGACGTTTTGATGAAGTATTCAAAGAGTTTGGATTCATCAGAAACGAAGATTAGTCTTGTGTCTACAAGAAGGTTAGTGGGAGCTCTGTAAATTTTCAGGTCTTGTATGTGGATGACATACTACTCATTGGAAACAACATTCCCATGCTGCAATCTGTTAAAGATTAGCTAGGAAAGTGTTTCTTAATGAAAGACTTAGGGGACGCTGCCTATATACTTGGTATAAAGATCTATAGAGATAGATCTAAAAGACTTCTAGGCCTAAGTCAAAGTACATATATTAACAAGGTGTTGAAGCGGTTCAACATGCAAGATTCCAAGAAGGGATTCTTGCCCAAGTCACATGGACTTAGTATTTCAAAGAGTGATTGTCCTTCCAATGAGATTGAGAAGGAACCCATGAGTAGGAGCCTCGGCCATAGGATCTATCATGTACGCCATGTTATGTACTAGACCAGATGTGTCATATTCCTTGAGTATGACAAGCAGATACCAATCCAATCCAGTATTTGGAGGTGAGGAAGAGTTGCGTGTAAAGGGTTACACAGATGCAAGCTTCTAAACCGACATATATGATTTCAGATCAAAATCGGGATATGATTTTTGCCTGAATGGAGCAGCGGTGAGCAGGAAGAGTTCCAAGCAAGAGACGGTGGCTGATTCTACAACAGAGGCTGAGTAAATTGCTGCAAATGGCGCAACAAAGGAAGCTGTTTGGATTAGGAAATTTGTTTCTGAACTTGGTGTGGCTCCTAGCATTGCGGATCTAGTAGAGTTGTACTGTGACAAAACTGGGGCGATCGCGTAATCAAAGGAGCCCCAATCACACCAGAAATCCAAACACGTGCTCAGGAAGTTCCATCTTATTCGATGTATTATCGATAGAGGAGACGTTCGGATATGCAAGATTCCTACAGATGAGAATCTGTCAGATCCACTGACAAAGACGCTTGTTCAGCGCAAGCATGAAGGGCACACTAGGAGCATTGACATACATGATGCATCAGATTGGCTCTAGTGTAAGTGGGAGACTGTTGGAATATATTCCCTAGAGGCAATCTGGTTTAGTATGAACTTATTTTGGCTAGAATATTCATTGTGTTATTTATTGGATATTTAATATAATGAAGTCCTTAGATTTATAATTGTGTTGTTTATCTTCATAATATCCCTAGTCCATTATAATGATTAAATGGGAAAATCATTTATAGACTAGTATGGGGTTGGATTGATATAGAGATATCATGATCCAACACATGGGCATGCATTAGGGGTAATGGCATACTGGATTGACCCATCTCCGAGAAGGCTACATATATGTTATGTTAAGTCACAAGCGCTTACCGTGGTGACAAAGGTATTTTCATCCTTAGACTTGAAGTCACTAGATTATCTAGATGTGAATTATTGTGATTTTGGTAGCGTCAAACGCTAGTCCGTAACTGGGTAGCTATAAAGGCGTGTACCGGATACAATAAGAAGCAAGCTTAGAGATCGTAGTCGACGTAGATAAAATTTGTCCCTCCCACATAACGGGAGCAAATATCCGAGGCCAATCGAGGGATACTGCTTATGGAATGTCTGGCCAGACTCAAATAAATCAATATGGGATATTGATGTTATTTGCACGAATAAGACTATTCCCAGGATCGAGAAACTATGGATTGGATATACGAGTGTGACTTGTATGTCTCGTGTCCAATCCGGATATAGATACAAAGGTATGTGACAATTACTTGCACATGGTTTGTCGGATGACTATTCTATTAGTTGGCTTGAATGGATGTCTTTCTAGAGACCGCTCCATATTAGCAAATTGTTGCTACCAACTAGATACAACCTATGTGGTCACATGCTACATAGGGTTGAACTAGATTTGTTAATTAATTGATATGATTAATTAATTAGAAGTATCACTTTGCAACACCTTGCAAACTTAGTAGGACTAATATGCAAGGAAGGGACTAATCCGAACTCATGTTGGATTAGGAAGGGCCTTTAGGTAGTTGACAAGGAGTTGTTGGACTATATAAAGGATACTCCTAGCTTCCTTCCCACACTAATGCTCATAACATAAGTTGAGTGGGAAGGAAACAAAGGAGAGAGAGAACAAGATAAGCTAGCGGTCGAGACCCCTAGCCGTCCGCCCCCATGCCCGTCGGCCACAAGAGGAAGCCGAAAGCTTCCTTTGTGATCTCCGTTGCGGGATTTCTTCTTCCTCTTCCTCTGGTCCAAGCTAGAACTAAGGAGAAGGATGATATATCTCAACTCTAGGCGTGGATCAACCGTAGAGACATGACACAATTCACGTTACAAGTCATCACAGGAGAACCCTATGTTGTGTAACATGTCTCTTCCTTTATTATCGTTACGATTCTCTTCCTGTGAACCTTGGAGGGTCTTGAATGGATAATTTATCTCTTCTCTGCGTATCCATGATCAAAACCCTACAGCCTCATGTACTCCGTATGATCGGGCACTTAGAGAATATCTCACGTTTGGTGTTTCCATCTAGCCACGAGTTGGCCACTGATCTCATCCTGCAATGGTTTTTGGATAGTTATAACCAGTTCATCATGTACTATAACATGAATGAGATCAACCAAACTCTGCCATACTTGCTCAATGTTGAGGAAAACTGGACAAAGCATTAATAAGGGGAAAGGCAAGCCATTAATGATGGTTAACAAAGGACAGAGCAAGCAAGTTGCTTCGACCTCCAAAGGTAAAGGCAAGGTAGTTGAAAAATCCAAGGAAGTTGCCTTGAAACATGCTGATGGGGTGGTCAATGGCGCATGTCATTATTGTAGTCAGACTGGCCACTGGAAGAGGAACTGCCCACAATATTTGGAAGATAAAAGGCTTGGAATAGTGATTCCACCACCACAAGGTATATTTTGTTATAGATGTCAATACTGGATATGGATCTCACATTTGTCAAAATGTGCTCGATCTAAAGAGAAGCAGGCGACTGGCTAAAGGGGAGATAGACTTGCGCGTATGGAATGGAGCAAGAGTTGCTGCATTAGCCATATGCGTTTATGCGTTATCTTTACCATCAGGACTTATTTTAGAATTAGACAGTTGTTATTATGTGCATGCAATGAGCATAAACATTATTCCTATTTCTTGTTTGGAAAATAAATGTTTTTATTATAAAATAAAGGACAAGTGTTGCTCCATTTATTTTGATGGTTTGCATTATTGTAATGCACTTTTGTCTAATGGATTATATATCCTTGATCTATATAATTCTGTCTATAAAGTAAATACCAAGAGGATTAAGACTAATTATTTATTCCTGCTTATTTATGACATTGTCATTTAAGCCTTATGAAGGAGAAACGCATTTCTAGACTCCATAAGGATGGAATTCTAGACTCATTTGATTATTAATCATATGAGACATGTGAATCTTGTTTACTAGGAAAAATGAAGTCCCCTTTCAAGAAGAGAGGTGAGAGGACTAGTGAGTTATTGGCAGTCATACATATTGATGTGTGTGGACCATTTCCCACACCTGCAGAGGTGATTATCTTTATTTCATTACATTTACTGATGACTTCACTAGATATGGATTTGTTTACCTTATGAAGGCCAAATCTGATTCCTTTGAAAAGTTCAAAGAATTCAATAATGAAGTAGAAAAGAGAATTGGCAAGAGTATTAAATCTCTACGATCGAATCGTGGAGGAGAGTACTTAAGCCAAGAGTTTGATGATTATCTTAGAGAGTGTGGGATCTTGTCCAAAATCACTCCACCTGGAACGTCACAATGGAATGGCGTGTCCGAGAGGAGGAATCAAACATTGTTGGGCATGGTTCGATTATGATGTGTTAAACTGATCTTCCATTACATTTTGGGGACACACACTATTAAGTGCATCTTTCACCCTTAGCCGTGTTCCATCCAAATCAGTAATGAAGACTCCACATGAGATATGGAATAGGAGGCGTCCGATAGTGTCTTTTATGAAGATTTGGGATTGCGATGTCTATGTAAAGCGTTTACAAACAGACAAGCTTGGACACAAGTTGGATAAGTTTAAGTTTGTGGGATATCCTAAGGAAACGAAATAATACTATTTCTATAATCCAATCGAGAACAAAGTGTTTGTTTCTCGGACCAGTGTGTTTCTAGAAAGAGAGTTTGTCTCTAAAGAATCCGGTGGGAGGACTGTAGAACTTAAAAAAATTCAAGAGCCACAAACTACTGATCCTATTATGGAACATGAACATGAACCACACGATGTTGTGGAGCAACATGTTCAAGTAACACAAGAACTTCCTAGGTCAAGTAGGGTACGTCAGGAGCCAGAGAGGTATGGACTTCTCGTTACTGAGCCCGGTGACGTACTACTCATGGATGATGAGCCTACTACCTTGGAGGCCATAAAAGGGCCATACTCTCAAAAGTGGCTTGAAGTCATGATATCCGAAATGAAATCCATGTACACAAACAAAGTATGGAATTTGGTGGAACCACCCCAAGGGGCTCGACCCATAGGGTGCAAGTGGGTCTTCAAGAAGGAGACCGACATGGATGGCAATGTGATTGCCTATAAGGGCCGACTAGTGACAAAATGATTCAGACATATTCATGGTATGGACTATGATGAAACCTTTTCCCCAGTCGTGATGACCAAATCCATTAGTATCTTACTTGCTATTGCAGCTTATCACGACTATGAGATTTGGAAGATGGATGTCAAAACAAAGTTTGTGTATGAAAACCTCCTTGAGGATGTTTACATGACAAAACCATAGGGTTTTGAGGATCCAGAGCATGCAAATAAAGTCTGTTAGTTGCAAAGATCTATATATCGATTGAAGCAAGCTTCTAGGAGTTAGAATCGATGTTTTGATGGCGCAGCCAGAGAGTTTGGCTTCATCAAGAGCGAATATGAACCTTGTTTCTACAAGAAGGTTAGTGGGAGCTCTGTTGTGTTTCTGGTCTTGTATATGGATGACATACTACTCATTGGGAACAAGATCCTTACTTTGCAATATGTTAAAGAATGGCTAGGGAAGTTTTTCTCAATGAAGGAATTAGGTGATGCAACTTATATTGTTGGTATCAAGTCTATAGGGATAGATCAAGAAAGCTGATCGGCCTAAGACAAAGTACACATATAGACAAGGTGTTGAAACAGTTCAACATGCACGAATCAAAGAAAGGATTCTTGCCCATGTCGCATGGAGTCACTCTTTCGAAGGCTGAATGTCCTTCCAATGATATCGAGAAGAACCGTATGAGCAGGATCCCATATGCATTGGCCATAGGATCTATCATGTACGCCATGTTATGCACTAGACCCGATGTGTCATACGCGTTGAGTATGGCAAGAAGATACCAGTCTAATCCGGGTGAGAGTCACTGGATTTCTGTCAACAATATCCATGAGTACTTAAGAAGAACTAAATGCATTCTTGATATATGGAGGGGAGGAAGAGCTTAGTGTAAGGGGTTACATTGATGCAAGCTTCCAAACCGACAAAGATGATTTCAAATCGCAGCCAGGATTTGTGTTTTGCCTGAATGGAGGAGCTGCGAGCTGTAAGAGTTCCAAGCAAGAGACAATTGCTGATTCTACAACTGAGGCTGAGTACATTGCTTCATCAGGTGCAATAAGGTGTTTGGATTAGGAAGTTCATCACTGAGCTGGGTGTGGTTTCTAGTATTGTGGATCCAATTGAATTGTATTGCGACAACACTGGGGCAATCACACAATCCAAGGAACCAGGATCACACAAGAAATCCAAGCACGTACTCAGGAAGTTCCATCTTATTTGATAAATTATCGATAGAGGAGATGTGAAGATATGCAATATTCCTACATATGAGAATATTTCGGATCCACTTACAAAAACGCTTGTTCAGCGAAAGCAGAAAGGACACACTATATCTATAGGCATACAGGATGAACCATATTGGCTCTAGTGCAAGTGGGAGACTGTTGGAATAGATTCCCCAGAGACAATCTTATTTTAGTATGTCCATTTTTTTTGGATAGAATATTCATTTTATTATTTATGGAGATATTTAATATAATGAAGTCCTTAGATTACAATTGTTGTTTATCTTAAATATCCCTATTCATGTGTATTGATTAATAGGACGATCACTATAAGACTAGTATGTCGGTAGATTGATATGGAGATATCAAGTCTAACACATGGGTATACATTAGGAGTAATGGAATACTGGATTGAACCACCACGAGAAGACTACATTAATTTATGTTGACGTCACAAGTAATTCTCGTAGTGCCAATGGTGTTGTAGTCCTTAGACTTGAAGTCACTAGATACTCTAGTTGTGGAATATTATGTTTTGATCTCGTCAAACACTACACCGTGAATGGGTAGCAATAAAGGCGGTTATCGGATATAATAGGAAGCAAGCTGAGAGGTGTTGGAATAGATGCCCTAGAAGAAATCTTATTTAGTATGAACAATGTTTTTTTGCTAGAATAATCATTGTATTATTTATGGAGATATTTAATATAATGAAGTCCTTAGATTACAAATGTGTTTGTTTATCTTAAATATCCCTAGTCAATTATATTGATTAATTGGACGATCAACTATAAACTATTTTGAGGTTGGATTGATATGGAGATATCACGATCCAACACATGGGTATGCATTAGGAGTAATGTCATACTGGATTGACCCACTTACCATAAGGCTACATACAAGTTATGTAAAGTCAAAAGTGCCGCTCGTAGTGACAACGGTATTGTCATCCTTAGACTTGAAGTCACTAGATCCTCTAGTTGTGGAGTATTGTGTTTTGGTAGCGTCAAGCACTACACCGTGACTGGGTAGCAATAAAGGCGTTAATTAGACACAATAGAAAGCAAGCTTAGAGATAGTAGTGATGTAGATAGAATTTGTCCCTCCCACCTAACGGGAGCAAATATCCGTGGCCACTCGAGGGTTAGTGCTTATAGAATGTCTGGCCAGACTCAGATAAATCAATATAGAATATTGATGTTATCTGCATGGATAAGACTATTCCCAGGATCGAGAAACTATGGATTAGATATACGAGTGTGACTAGTATGTCTAGTGTCCAATCCGGATACAGAGACAAAGGGATGAGACAATATAGTCACAAGCTTTGTCAGATTACAGACTATTTCTATTAGTTGGGTGGCGTGGATGTGTTGCTAGACACCGCTCCATGTTAGTAATCGTTACTACCAACAAAGTAGAAACCTATGGGGTCATACGCCACATGGATTAAACTAGACTTGGGAATTAATTCATATGATCAATTAAATAGAAGGATCAATAAGCAAATATTTGCAAACTTAGTAGACCTAATTTGAAAATTGGACTAATCCATGTATGGACATGATTAGGAGAGGGGCTAATATGTAGTTAACAAGGAATTGTTAAACTATATTAAGGAAACTCCTAGATTATTTTCTCACTAATTCCCATAACATACATTGAGTGTGAGAGAAAAAGAAAGGAGAGAGAGCAAGACAAGTCAAGGTCGAAGCCAAGACCCGTCTGCCCCTTATCACCGTCGGCCATAAGACGTCGAGCCTCCTTAGTCTCCGTTTGCGTGATTCTTCTTCTTCCTTCTTCCACCGGTTGCTAGCACAAGATGTGGAGGAATCTAGAGCTTGATCGTAGGCGTGGACTATCCGTAGAGGCACGAACACTATTTTGAGTTTGAAGTCATCCAATGAGACAAACAAGGTATTTAATACTAAACATTTACTATCGTTATGATGTCTAGTCCTGTGATCCTTGGAGGTTCTTGTGCGGATCTTTATTTTTATTTTCCGCTGCGTAATTCGTTACAAAACCCTACAGTGGTATCAGAGCCAGGTTGTAGAGCATAACGTAGTTTATGTGTTACGATTATGTCAATTTTACACTTATCGCGTAAAACGGACAAATTAAGCATAATTAATACAATTTTGAATATGATTCAACCGAAAAAGACCTAATTCTACATGATATGTATAAATTAGTGAATTTGGATCACATAGGATGTGGAATTTCGGATCTAGAAAACTAGGGTTTGGGCACAAGTTGGAAAAATGGGTTTTTTCCAATTTGGAAACAACTAAATTTGGACAACAAGGCAAGGAGTTGTTTTGGAAACAACCCCTATGAGGGTTCGTCCCCTTGAGACCGCCCCCCTTCTTTCTTGCCGCCCAACCAAGCCACAACCTAGGGGATCGGGCCGGCCTAGCGTGCGCGTTGGCCGCTTGGGGCTTAGGCCGACCGGCCCAAGGCCTTGTGGCGGTCCTTTAGGGGTTCGGCCATAGTTATGGTGGGCCCTCTTGGATAGTTTTGACACTAGTATGTCCAAAATCAACTAATATTGACCAAGCACGTTAAATTGAATTTTAACTGTTATGAGCTTTTCACACGGTGGTTGATATGGCCTTAGGTGTGGATGTTGTGATTGTATAATTTTATGGTTTGGTTTTACGGCATGCGAGCCGGTCTTCTTCTAAACTTGTGATATCTCTCTGTTTAGTATAGATGCTAGCTAGTATTAGATATAGTATATGATGGTCAAGACATGGAAAAGAAGAAGAATAGAAGAAAACACAATATGGCGACATTCCACAAAGCTGTGGAGGATGGACTAAAAGATGGAGGCACATGGAGATGAGCTTGCTATTTTCGGGTTCATAGATATTCTCATTGGCTTGGGAATATCTTAGTCTAGAGGCCATATCCATATCACGTTGAATTTTTCTTTTGTGGTTGTTTATTTTATTGTCTTATTATTTTTTGTTGGTGTATGGATGATCATGCAAAATTGATAATAAGATAATTAACAACCCGAATCGTTTATTTTGGGATTGCGCAACCTAAATAAGTAGATCAGTTGATATGGATCAACAAAACAATTAAAATTGAAAGGGAAAACCCTCAATCTTAAATATTGCGTTTTCCCTTCTCGTTACTCAAACACTCATCATGATCATGATTTATCAAGCTCGTGCATGCCAAAGCAAGGCTACTTGATTCATCATGATGTGATGCGATGACACAAGCAAGTAATGTGCAACTGTTGGAGTAAGAGGTTGGACGCAACTAGGTGATTTTTATAAGATTAAAAGCTTAGAGGGAATCAATTGGGATTATTACAAGACAAAATTAAAGAATCTGAAATTCCAAAATAAATGACTATTATATCTCGCATATGCTGGTGTGTCGACCCTCTAGGTGGTTGCCTACTTCCCGGTCTCTCGTGTACTCACCTGCCATGCATCAAAGACAGTGACGTCACAACATCAAATTACAACAAAAAGAATAAACTTTGTAACAAAAGTAGCTATTTATATATGAGATTTTGAAAACGTTAAACCTGTACTCGTGAACATATGCCCCATCATCGTGTCTCACAACACTTACTAAAGAGAATGCTATACTAGTAATTCCAAGTTTTCTGTTAAGAACACAGTTACACCAATTCCATACTTAGTTCCCACCATTCCTGTACCACCCTAATCCATCCTAACACACTAGACCTTAAGTGTGCACACTCCCTCTGGATCGTAACCAAGAACTGCAACATAGTTATCGAGGCGGGAGCTAGAAATGTACCGGCTAAATCCCATAGACCGGGTCCCATAAATGTATCAATCCCGTAGTCCGATTCCCATAAATGTTTAACCATATAGAGGTCTAGGGTACATAAATCAGTTCTTAAAAAAGTATACAAGACCATTATGAACATTACTCACAATTACTTGTTTATGTGCATATATACATGTCCAAGCTCAGCATTTTTTTATTCCCTGATTTAAGTATCTTATACTCATAGACACGTATGTACATATAATTCATTATTCTTTAAAAGCAAATAAGCATTCATATGCTTACCTGGCTGCCTGCCTCTGCGTCGCTGATTCTCTATCACGACAATCTCTACACATATAAGTGTATAAGTACTTATTTGTACAAGTCCTCTTTTGTGAGGTAAAATTCATAACCAAGTGTCATGCTAGCTATCTAGCCCAGATTGACCATTTTGTCTCCCAAGTATCAGTCTTACTAGGAGAGTCCCTAACTGTTCCCGAACCTCTTAGTTAGGCCTAACTGGCTAGTCTCAAGAGCTACTAAGTCTCCAAATTTTCTATTAAGACTGATTCTCAAGTTTCGATTGTTTACACTCAAGTCCCAGAAGTTTGGTTAAGCTGCAATTTGGTCTGACTATGCCTGAACTCTCCAAACAAATCAATTTATTCCCAAATAGTATGAAATGATATCCCGACACCCCCATGAGGTTGTGGAGGTGAAAACTACAACTTTTAGTTATTTGCGCTTAAGCTCCTGAAGTTTGTTAGAGTCACAAAATAACCCCAAGACAGTTGACTTAGTCAACATTCACCCGTAATAGCTAATATGACCACAACTATATGTATAAGGCGTGCATATGGCTTCCAAACATCATTCTAGTCCTAACACAACTTTATGTGAATTACAATTTTTCCCCTCTTACAAAGTTTTGGTCAAGCATGTACTCCTAGAGGGTCACACTTGGTCAACTTGATAGTTAGATACGGAATAACAGAGTGAGGAGCTTTGTATCAAGAATTTAAATGGATAACAGATCATTTCGACAGACAAAATAAGAGTTACAATTTAAGAGAAATCAGCACAACTTTCCAACTTGAGAGCTAATTTACGGATAACTGAGAAAGAGTTTAGGAAATATGAGAATAGGATTTTGAAGATTGCGAATCAGGGATTCTAGAACATGATTAATTTCTTGGATACTCAAAATATTCAAAGAGTTAATGTAGATCAAAGTTAGGCAAAATCAAGCGATGTTCAACACTTGGACAAATTTAGATTGTTGACAGTTTTACAAACATTTTGCAGTAAATTTGGCTTGGATTGTAGATACACACAAGGCATTAAGTGAGTTGACCTTCATATGGATTTGAAGAGCTATGCTAGATGAACAAGTTGGTCGAAGACTCATTTCAAAACAACATGTAATGAGGAATTTAGAAGGCTGCAAATTTGGCACAAAACATAGCTCAAGAACACAAGCAGTTCAATCTCATTTTATCTCAAGTTTGATTTTATTTTAGGTGATCAAAACTTGCATTCAAAATTTGAGATCATTGTACTGTTCGAGATCTTTTCACAGGCTTTATAAAGAGCTATCAAGCTCTACAAGACAATAAACAGGGAGAGAGATACATACCAGCAAACAAGACTCTGAAGTGAGCACAGTTGCAGGTGTAGAACTGAAAATTAAAATAAACACATCTTTGCAGTGACTTGGACATGATTTAGAGGAACTTAGAGATCTAATTGCAGGGTTTTGATGCAAGTTACGCGACGTAAATACAATAATTTTATGCTCAAATCCCTCCATGAATCGCAGGTGTACCTTTCATAACGTGATAAAGAAATAAGGTTACCTTGTAGATTTGACTGATCACAACGTAGTGATAGCGCCTTTTAGGTGCTATAATTCTTTAGCATTTACCACATGTTAATATGTATTTGGAGAGTGTTTTGAGCCCAATGTTAGAGATTATAGGTCTTTTTATCACTTGTTGCTACCATGTGCTATATTGTTAGTCCGGGCGTTTTCCATGCATATTTTATTGTTATTTGTCAAATATAATCGCTTGGTATGTTTGTTCATGTTTTTTTGGAAGGGACGGATGCTAATCGGTTGATAGGAGGCATGGAACGAACTTCAGAAACAATGGGAGCTCAAGTGGCGTCAAGAGAAGCCGAATTGGAGGAGCTTGGATGACCAGCTTTCACTATTTTGATCATATCCGGAGTTATAGAACTCATTTTGGGGTGAGACCAGTTCCATATGAAAGTAGACTCATAGATATTTCCATCGATAGGTCACACAGCTAAATCGGATTTCGGACGAAGAAGATATCACCTTTTGAAGTCAAGAGCAGATTTCAGTGGGCTTTTGTGCAATTACTGAAGAGTTCTGCGGGTTATGATTGAAGAGCGACCTAGGGACGAAAAATACAGCCATTAACGCATCCAGAGAGCCCTGAAGAAGGAGGAGAGCAAGGATACTTCATTGGGAACGACCTCAAGCAAGGAGAGGAGCCCAGATCGCGCCAATCTTCACGATTTCTAGCGTTTGATCTATTTTTTTCTCTACTTTCTTGTATGAACTATTCAAGAACCATGTTAACTTGTTTTATGAGTAGCTAAACTCATACCTAGGCATATATGGAGAGCCTAGGGTTTATGTTTTGACGATATTTTCCGGATTTTGGATGAACTTTCATGCTAGGATTATGGTTCAATGAAGATAGTTTTGGTTTTCATCATGTTCAGTTCTTTCATTGACAAGTTAGGGATAAGATGTGTGATGTGGATTATCTATTTCTTCATTCAATCATGAACTAGGCTTAATGATGATATTGGTAGCCTAATTATCTTGTTTTAGTATGCTTAATTCTTAGTAACGTAGGAGTCGTGACCCGAAATTACTACGTAACTAGTGAGTGTGTGAAAACAACTCTACCCTAGTTGGGATGAGTACACAAGATCATTCTTAATTAACTAGACTGAGAGGTTGGTTGGATAGGAATGGCTAGATGAGGGTAAATTCAGTAGGACGTAATGATTTGCTCGTGAGTGGTGGTCTGAGAAGACATTATCCCTTTCAACATTGTTGGCCTGCTAGAACACATAGGTAGTATACTTGGCCTGAAAGGGACAAATCGTTACCTTTGTGTAGAACGACATGAGACCGATAGGTAATTGTCAACGCCATTACCCAGCATAGGTTACTAAGTGTCATTGTGTTAGAACATGGGTCCGGAATTGTCTAAACTACCCTAGGTGATCTATAGATTGCCTAGCTTTCTCTCCTTTGATTTACATCAAATCATTTTATTCGCGTTATTTCACTACCATTGCTAGTCACTTGTTTGAGGGTGACAACACTTCAAACTACAACCATTTTTACCGGTTAATTAGGTAAATTGAGTTTAATTGGTAAGCTAGAGCATATGATAAACACCTTCCCTTGGGTTTGATAACTCGGAGTCCAAAATACTCCATTTTATTACTTGACCGTATACTTGCGTAGCAACGTGTAGTAATCGCGCGTCAAGTTTTTGTCGCCGTTGCCGGGGAAGGCATTGGTTACTATTCTGGTTTAGCGATTAGTTTAATTTACCTCTTTCTTTATGTTTATTATTTATGTGATTTCTGATTTGTTTTCTGAATTGTGTTTCAGGTTCTCAGTGTATGCACCGGACCTCTAGAGACCTTGTTCCCCCATTTGAAGACCCATAACAACTATTCAGAATTCCGAGGCGAGGTCCAAGAAAGATCACAATGGGTGAGCAATTGACTAATACTCAACTGAACCAGAAGTTGACTGAACTTCAGGAGAAACTTGATGAGCAAAAGAACCAAATTCCCTACAACAAATCGGGCCAAGCTTTGGTGGAGAAGTTTCAGTCAACTCAGAGAGGACACAAGCCAGTGGTTGTAGTGCCAACCATTCAGACTGAGCACTTTGATTTGAAGCCTGCCACCATCACGACAATCCAGAATCAGTTCCAGTACTAGGGAAACAGGGATGAAGACCCAAATCACTTCATTGGGAAGTTTGATGCCTACATCAACACAATGAAGTACAAGAACGTCACTGATGAGACCCTGAAGCTGATTATGTTTCCATATAGTCTGAAGGGTGCGTCAGAGAAGTGGCTAGAGTCCAGGGAGCCAAAATCGATCACCACATGGGAGCAGTGTGTTGATGAATTTATGAGAAAGTTCTACCCCGCTCAACGTGTTATAGGTTTATAGGCAGACATCCTTGGTTTTCAGCAGCATGCTAATGAGACGGTTGTTGATGCATGGGACCGATTTATGAGAACGATACGTAAGTTTCCTAATCATAACTTCGGCGACTACAAGATTCTTCAGGTCTTCTATCATGGTCTGGACCGTCCAAAACAGGATTTGCTGAATAGGGAAGCAGGAGGTAACTTTCTTTACAGGGTTGACAAGGATGGAGCATATGCTTTGATGAAGCAAATAGAGAAACATGATGCTCAATTCTATGACTCTAGGAGGTTGTCCAAGTTTCCCGAGCCAAGGAATGATGAGTGGAAGGATGGGATTACAAAGATGGTTTCAGACATGGCAAAGCATGTGTATCAGGATAAGAAGACAGTGTCCGCAGTTGAGGAGCAGGAGTTTGATGCAGCGTTGACTCAAGCTGCTAATGAGGATATCATTTATGTGGGGGCACATGGACAGCGCAACTGGAATCAGGGGAACTATAGACCAGGGACTAGAGATCATCCAGGATTCAGGTATGGAGATCAGTTTAGAGCTTCATATGTACCCGGTTTCAGCACAGGCCACCTGCGCCAGCTGCTCAGGCGCCACCACCACTAGCTACATGCCAGAATGCTGAGATGACTGATCTTAAGCGTATGATGTATCAAATGGGCAAGAATGTGAATACCATCACTTCTCAGGTGGAGAAATCGATGGCTGATTTGCACATCACGAAGACCTCGCTTCGTAACTTGGAGGTGCAGGTAGGAAAGATTGCCACTCAGCTCTCAGCTAGAGCACCAGGGTCTTTGCCATCCGATACTGAGAATGTGCGCGAGGTGAACGCCGTCACTACCCGCAGTGGAATTGTTATTGATGATCCACCATATCCGAGCCACGCTAGAGCTGAAGCCTCAAAGGCTAGGGAGCATGATGTCTTTGACAAGACCCCTGTCATGATCCCCCAATCAAAGGGCGTGACTCCATAGATTGTTGATGAGGTAACACCACCACCACCTGATATGTCTAAGAATCTTCCGTATCCTCTTAAAACAAGAAAGAAGAAAGATGATTCTAAGGAATAAAAGAGGTTCTTGTCCATATTTTAAAATTTTCATATAAATGTTCCATTTATTGAGGCAGTCAAGATGATGCCTAGATATGCCAAGTATATGAAGGATGCAATTTCAGGAAAGAGGGCGGTGCCAGACTTCGAGACAGTTGATTTGACTGAGCAGGTGAGCTCATGTGTTTTGCATGGTTTGACTCAGAAACAGAAGGATCCGGGAAGCTTTGTGATAGAAGCTAACTTGGGAGGAGCTTATTCAGGACATGCCCTATGTGATTTGGGGGCTAGTGTCAACCTAATGCCACTTTCAGTTTTTCAGAAGCTGGGAGTAGAAGCTCGTTCCACATGGATCAACCTTCAGTTTGCTGACAAGTCTTGCAAGAGAGCCTATGGTGTGGTGGAAGACGTGTTGGTAAAGGTAGGGAATTCTATTATCCCTGCAGATTTTGTGATTCTTGAGATGCCTGTGGGAGATGTTCTGATCATCCTGAGTAGGCCCTTTCTGGCTACCGGTCGGACTCTCATTGATGTTGATAATGGAGAATTGATCATGAGGATCAATAATGCGTGGGAGACCTTCCGGGTTTCTAAGACTACTCCACAGCAGTCTCAAGAGAAGACACAGATGCCAGTGGCCGTGCAATCAGTGCACAATAGTTCTGAGGTGGTTCGTGATGAGCCACCAATTTCAAAAGACAAAGTTCATCGTGTTGTGTTGAGATCAAAGCAGAGGAAGCTGGAAGAGATGGCACAGGGTGCCAAGCCACCTGTGTAGGGGCTATGAGGTAACTGGGTCGGGCCGTCGACCTTAAATTACAAGCGCTGATTGGGAGGCAACCCAATTTAGGTAGTCGTATTTGTTTTTCGTATTATGTTTTGAATAGTCATACTTGATTTTTGAGGGGTGAGAGAGAGCGGTTTTCTATTTTCTATAAGTGTGCAAGACACAGGTACCGAAGACCCTTCGGATTCCCTTTCTTGATGTAGGTGCACGATTTGGCCCAAAAAACGAGGAACAATTAGCTTACCGGGAGCATTGAACTTGATAAAGAAGCTACTCAAGGTCGAGGAGTAGCAAATTACTCATGAGAATTACGGTAGTAAGTTGGAATATCGGGGTTGCACGCATCGGAATCCGGAGTGGAGCAAGTTGAAGAGACCCAGGAAGGGAGATTCTTGAAAAAGGAGAGCAAATTTGGGAAGGAACGGAAAATTTCCCGAATTTGGGATTTTTTCAGTCAAAAATGGATTACTCGTCGAGAGTGGAGTCCAACGGTTCAAGAATCGCGCGAATCGGATACTGGATGAAGAATCTAGAGAAAAAACAAAATGGCGAAAAGAAGTGATTTCGGCACCCATTTCGGGCCGAAATGGGAGCCGAAATCAAGGCATTTCGGCCCGAATAGAAAAACGGGAACTGCTTGGGATTTTGCCAGTGATTTCGGGCCCCATTTCGGCCCAAAATGGGGCCCGAAATCGGGCGGCTTGGTTCATTTTTGGGGGGTGTTTTTGGTATTTTGGGGGTTGTTTTAGGTCTATATCCGGCCATGAAGGGTCCTAACACCCCAATTTTGAATCAAAGCCTCTCTTTTCTTCATCTTCTTCCTCCCAAACCTTCAAGAACACCCATACATCCATACACCCAATTTCCAAAAGTCAACCAAATTGAGAACATTTTGTGGGGTTTTCCTCCTTGCAAACCAAACAACAACATTAATTCTTGGGTTTTTGAGAGACAGGGATTAGTTTGAGTGTGGGGGAAATCAAAGAGGAAGAACTCCAAGAACACCAAATCTTCCGATTCATCAACTTGGAGGGGGATTCGACCTTAGCTCAAGAAGAGACTTTTGACGGGGACAACGAGGAGCACAAGGAGGTAGTCTCACTTCACTTTGCTCAAGTTTTCGAAAAATTGGTCGACCACTCGGTCCTTTCTTGACCAATTTTTGCGAAACCGGTCCCGTAAGAACGGTACTCCGAGACCGTAGGTACCAAAATCTTTCTCTCACTTTAATTCCTTTCTTACGCACTCTTAGGGCTTAATTTGCTTCGAAATTGTTACTTGCTCATATTTGGCTTGTGATACTTGCTTAGTTCACTCTAGACCTCACGTGCACTTGTCTTTTATTTTCTCAATCATTTTTTTCTACATCGGGTAGTGCTAAGAGGAGACGGGGTATAGTTGTTGATGATCACCCCATCTTGAATCCTGAGGAGGATGTAGTTTTGAGTGAGGAGGAGAATGTGGACGAGGGAGACGGCTCTGGCAACTGTCGTCAGGTGACTCCGTCTCAAATTCTTTATGAGTTGAACTTGGTTATGCCTTCACTTCCACATATTGGAATGAGAGGTAAGGCTGCAAAGGATGTTGACCTCGACGCTATCTGCAGTACCAAATTCTGCAGCTTCAGGTTTGTTAGTGTGAATGCCCATAAGGCATATTGCACTGACGCATTCTTGAAGAGGGTAGGGACTCCTGAAAAACCCTTCCCGCAAAGTGAAAAAATGCCAAAACAGCTTAAGGATCTCTACAAGAATGAGAGGATAGACAAGTGGTTTAAGATTTGTAAGAGTTCTAGCTCCGCTCTTGCGAGGGAGATTTTGGTAAATGCTCGTTTTTATGACGAGGGAGAGAGTGAGGATCAGAGGCACGTGTATTGCCGGCGCACCTATATAGTCATCACACCCGAGACTATTGCGGCCGCCATGAACTTCAAACCTCTAAAGGATGAGATTTGCGCCTACCATGAGACCATTAGGAGGTTGGATGCTGTTGAAGTAGTGAGTGCCTTTTGTTTTGAGGGGGTGCCTGGAGCGGGGTGGAATGATAAACCCACTTTACCTGAGTGGAACATTTCTAGGAGACTCGTGCTTCCACGTGCGAGGTGGTTGTGTGAGCTTCTTGAGAAATGGGTTTATGGAGTTTCCCCTAATCCCACGTACTCCTGCCAGCTTTGCACCATGGTTTACTGTTTGTGGATGGGGAAGTGTATCAATGTCCCGTACTTAATTTATCGATTTCTTATGGAGAGGACTGACCATTATAACCGTAGATCTCCCGGACACACTTGTTTTCTCCTAAAGCTAGCACAAGATGCTCAGGCTAATTTGAGTGGTCTAGAGTATGATGATAGCTCTAGAGATAAGAAGAAGAAGGATGCAGCACGTACTTGAGAGAGAATACCCGACCCCCTCAAGAACCAAATACCTGTTGAACCCACACAACCTAGCGGAGACCAAGCGAGTAGCTCGAGCTTCAATATGGAGCGGCAGCTCAACACGCTCATGCATATGATGGAGTCTCAGAGACTCCAAGCTGATGAGGATAGAGCTAGGGAGAGGAGACATTTTGAGCACATCCGTAGTAGTCAGCGCCAGTTGGGCCGAGGTATGGAGTCACTTAGGAATGACTGTGCCCAGCAGGGTGGGTGGATTCAGGACTTGGCTGTGGCGGCCAATGTCCAGTTGCAACACCCACATACCTACGATGGATTTTTCCTTTACCAGTCTGATGTATACCCAGAGTCGAGTCCCGACGTCCGAGCTGAGGACGAAGGGAGGACTCACTCCGACTAGACCCACCGGCCCTACGCTTGAGCAGCCGAGTCCTCTTGATTTCACTCTTATTTTCGTTGAGGACAACTGCAACTACCCCCTAATCCGGCTCAGACAGAACCGGGAGGGCACTGCTAAAAGTGACGGTGGAAATCAAAAGCATAACATCCCGAACTATTTATTACATAATATTAAGCAGTACAAAAGTCTTAAACATTACACAAGTCTTAGAATAAACGTGCGTCTTTAGAATTATTACACTAGGCTTAGCTAACAAACTAAATTTAATCGTGATGATATCCATCTAGGTGAGTCGCGTACCCTGCTACACCATCGTCTCCTGCTCCTAGACCTGCGGTGGGAAGGAAAACAGGAACCACAGTTTTCAAAGTCAGCAATAAATACTGAGTGAGCAACACCCAAGCATGTCAAACACAGAGGAGATGATAATTTAAGTAAAACAGTAAATAATAACATTTGCACAACGGAAGTAAAAGAAAATAGAGTAGTAAAAATATTCTCAAGTTCCAGACACAATTCCATAAATTTCCAGAAACCAGCCTTTAATTCATGACCAATATCATCAATTTAATTCCAATAATCCAACTATGATATTCTCATTTAATCATAAACATTCCAACTCCTCATTAATAAACTGCCAATCCAGAAATATCCAGGTTAATTCTTGAGTTTTACGGGGAAAATCCAATCGCATCATAATCATATCCCATCACAAGCTACCAATACCTTAAGTGTCGACACCCCCCTAACAGGGTTCTTGCGCCCAGAAGGAGTGAGTACAAGGAGCGAACCCGAGGCAAATTGCTACCGAGATAAATAATAATGGGTCGAGTGGACGTAGCCAACAACGACCAAACCAATCATAAATAATCCAAATGACGTTCCCCGCATTAAGTTATTACGGATTATTAGTTATTGTGTGAGAGTTTCCAAAGAATAAGTAAATAAATTCAGCAATTTCCAAGTAGAAACACACAAAATACAATTTTGTGACGAGTTTAAAAACACGTTTGACACGAAGGAAGTTAGGCACGCAAGACTTGGCATGTATACTCACCTAAATTCTCAGAAATTAGCACGTAACGATCCTTTAGAAAGACACGTAGCCTTCGTCAATAAACTCGTCACCTACAAATTACATTTCCTTATTCAATTACAAATAATCTACGCAAGTATACACATGTAGTGCTATAAGTATAGCGAGTCTTATTAGGAATCACCTGATTCTCCAATATTTATTTGATTTCCTAGTAAAATTATCATTATTTAAGAGTCCATATCCTAAGTCTATTAACTCGTAAATTTTCATGCAAATTAATTTAATTAATCAACATTATTTGCGTATGACCAACAATAACTATTTATTAGAATTTATGAAGGAACTAAGAAATAATGCTATAAACCTTTAACAAATGAGGTAAAAGCTAAATTCTAGTAACTAATAGCCGACTTAATCAAGCAAATATTTATTCCAAATAAATTGTAAGAAAACAATCACGAGATATATTGCTAGCTTGTATATTTTCAAAAAACTAATATTATTTAGCTAGTGAATTTTTTTTTTAATGTTATCGCTCTTTTATTTAATTAGAAAGGTAATTAGAAATTGAAGAAAATAATTTAAATCCTAAATTCCATTTTTATTTTTATTTTAGAGTTTCAGATTGTTAAATAGCAAAAGAAACCCCCAAGTTATGTAAAAGTAGTCAAATACCCCTAAGACAATTTAATATGATACACTTATAACCCATAGTTTTCAGAAACTACACAATCTACCCCCAAGCAAGAACATATTGAATCTACCTAAACTAAACTCAAAACAAAGCCATAAAATGAGATTCTAAGCACTAAAATCAAACTGGGGGAAGATTTAGAGTGCACCCGATCGAAGAAGCGCAAGAAACAACGAAGATTTGAGCCGGGTCGACGTCTCGTCGGAGCTCGCGGTGGTGAGGCCGACGGTGGCTCTCCAGTTGGTGCTGGAAGATTTTGAGGCCTCCTGAGTGTTGGTCGGACCTCAGGGGGTCGATTTGGTTGGAAGAGATCGATTGGGTTGCTCCGGATTTGCTGGGCTAAAATCCTCGCCGGTTTTAATGGCGTGCGGCGGCGGTGATGGCGACTCTGCTACGTCCGTAGGCTGCTGCGTCCTTCTCCTTCTTCTTTCCTCTTTCTGGGTCGGGACAGAGAGGAGAGTGGAAGAGGAATTGAGAAGAGAGAGGGAACAGAGGATTGGGCTTCCTCTTCTCGGTGGTTTTCCGGCGAAGTCCACGGTGGTGGCGGCGACTCTCCTTAACTTCTGCCGCCACTGCTTCTTGTGGCTCTGGGGTTGCTCCTGGTGAACTCTCGACGAGCAAGGAGGTGGAGGAGAGCAGAGAGATGGTGACAGTGGGGTGGAGAAGACGGGGTGTTGGAGAAGCTCGATGGTGGTGGAGGTGTTTCTGGTGATGGGTGTTGGAGTAGGCTGTTGGGGAAGGCAGCGAGGGTTGGGGGGCTTTGATAGAGAGGCTGAGGCGGTGCTGGAGGGCGGCAGAGAGTTGGAGGCAGTGATGGAAGGTGGTAGAAGGTCGGCGGCCATGGCTTTGTCGTGAAGACAAAGGAAGAGGGGGAGGGAGATAAGGACAGGTGAGGGAGGAGATATAATATAATAATAGTAATAGTAATAATAATAATAATAATAATAATAATAATAATAATAATAATAATAATAATAATAATAATAATAATAATAATAATAGGTGTGTTATAGTGTGGTCGATGTATCATCTAACGTGGTGGTCACATACGCGATAACACTAATATACATACGAAAAATTACCGTTTCACATTCTAAAATTCGCACAAAATTACGATAAATTCCCCGAATAATTTAAAATTCATATTTCGCCTCCAAAATTACCAATTTACCCCTGACCAAATTACGGGGTATTACAACAACGAAGCGCTTAAGTGTGGGGGAGTTTTTAGCTATCCGCTAGTTGGCCATTGCATAGCCTTGTTACATGTACTTTAGTGAATCTGTTATGCATATCGAGTTAGTCCATAGGATTTGCATTGTATATAATTGTTGCACTTTTATTTATTGAGTCCACTTACCCTATTCTAATGGTTAATCGAGTTGGCCAGTCACATATAGTGTAAAAAAATAAAAATAAAAGTTCAAGAAAAATCCTAACAATTGATTTTTTTTAGAAAGGGCAATTGAAAAAGAGCAAGTGTGGAGAGGGCTTAATGATAGTATTCCCTATGTAGTATGAAAATATGAGGTGAGGTAGACGCGAGAATCTGGATTAGGAAGGCTATAGGGCCAATGCACTCTAGAATTGTGAGTAGCTGTCTCTCAAACTAGTTATCCTACTAGCGCTACACCACCGTCACTTAGGTAGTCGTCAACCCTCTCGTAGTGGAAACTGAACAGCTGTGCGAGTGATATTTATGGGGACCTCACGTCCCGTCTCCATCTCCTAGGTCCACTAGTTATCCCAATTTGATCCATATACCCCTTTTATTCACAACCTCTAGCCTAGGAAGCCGTTCCTTGTGACTTTCATCACTAGTTAGAATGGTCCCTTCCTATGCGTCATGATAGAGGGAGTTGATTTAGGGAGGTTCGTTGAGGGTGAGATGATATTATACATCTTGAGTGGGTACTCTTACATGTCATCTTTTGAGGGGGTGCGTGACTTAGAGACGGCAGCACACTTCGGTGTGGCGGTGCGTCGTGTCCATACACCACGATCACAGGTGGCGTGCCGTAGTGCGTGACATTCTTTCCGCACGATATGGGGCGGGGTTGGTTGATCTTATAGGAGGACGTGCTTGCACTTCATTTATATTCTCTATATCTTAGAGGATGAGGACGATCGGTTGGAATTAGCACGTTTACACATTGACTATCGGGTTTTGGATATGCTTTACATCGAGTGTGGGGGTGTCAACACATATTTGATTACATCATTTGATTTGACACACTCCACCCCCACGTTATCTATATTGATTTGATCTCCTTGGGTATTGTATCATCATTGGTGGCTCCATGTGCTTATTGTTGAAATTGAAAAAAAATAAGAGAAAAAAAAAAGAAATTTAAAGTGAAATGGAATAGGGAGCCGGAATTAAACTTCATGAAGACCAAGGATATTAGCTATGAGTTTTATAACACTTCTTCACATTTGTGGCCGCGAGAAAGGCGTTACACCAAGATTGAGGGAATGAGGGCCGGAGTAGTTTGATTCGGTGGGGTTCCTTGGATTTTGGTGAGGGAGTGTGAGAATCGAGTTTTGTGAGTTGTATCATGACGTCTAGGACTGTGCTTCCAAATATCCTATCCTACCCATCCTAAAGCCGTCAACATTTTAACCCGCGGATAAATAGCTCGGATGGTAAGTGCTAGGGATATGTTTGATGAGTGTGCGGAAGCAACTTATTTTGTGTTCGTGCCCGTTCTGTCTGACGAAACTGGCCACAAGTTTTACCGATCACCCAAGTTATATAATCTTCTAGGGGATGTGAGAGCCTTATTACGTGCCGGTTTGTTCTTCGAGATTTCCCAATCTCTACTAAAAAAGAAAAAAAATATTTTCTTTAATTCCTGGGATTGTACATACTTGAGTTGCATTGTACATATCATGTAGTTTGCATATTCATGCCTTTGTGTATTGAGTCGTGAGTCGTGTTGGATAGCGGAGATTTAAGTATGCAAAGTGGTGGGGTATGCATTGGTTTGGTCTTGGTATGTATGCCATGTCTCAAGTGTGGGGGTTTTGTGCTTCATTGTTGCTCGGGACGAGCAAGAGAGTAAGTGTGGGGGAGTTTGATAGCGCCTTTTAGGAGCTATAATTCTTTAGCATTTACCACATGTTAATATGTATTTGGAGAGTGTTTTGAGCCCAATGTTAGAGATTTTAGGTCGTTTATCACTTGTTGCTACCATGTGCTATATTGTTAGTCCGGGCGTTTTCCATGCATATTTTATTGTTATTTGTAAAATATAATCGCTTGGTATGTTTGTTCATATTGTTTTGGTAGGGACGGATGCTAATCGGTTGATAGGAGGCATGGAACGAACTTCGGAAACAATGGGAGCTCAAGTGGAGTCAAGAGAAGCCGAATTGGAGAAGCTTGGATGACCAGCTTGCACTATTTTGATCATAGCTGGAGTTATACAACTCATTTTGGGGTGAGACCAGTTCCATATGAAATCAGACATCGAGATATTTCCATCAATAGGTCACAGAGCTAAATCGGAGTTCGGACGAAGAAGATATCTCCTTTTGAAGTCAGGAGCAGATTTCAGGGGACTTTTGTGCAATTACCAAAGACTTCTGCGGGTTATGACTGTAAAACGACCTAGGGATGAAAAATACAGCCATTCACGCATCGAGAGAGCCACGACAAAGGAGGAGAGAAAGGATACTTCATTGGGAACAACCTCAAGCAAGGAGAAGATCCCGGATCGCGCCAATCTTCACGATTTCTAGCGTTTGATCTATTTTTCTCTCTACTTTCTTGTATGAACTATTCAAGAACCATGTTAACTTGTGTTATGATTAGCTAAACTCATACCTAGGCATCTATGGAGAGCCTAGGGTTTATGTTTTGATGATATTTTCCGGATTTTGGATGAACTTTCATGCTAGGATTATGGTTCAATGAAGATTGTTTTGGTTTTCATCATGTTGAGTTCTTTCATTGACAAGTTAGGGCTAAGATGTGTTATGTGGATTATTTATTTCTTCATTCAATCATGAAATAGGCTTAATGATGATATTGGCAGCCTAATTATCTTGTTTTAGTATGCTTCATTCTTAATAATGTAGGAGTCGTGACCCGAAATTACTACGTAACTAGTGAGTGTGTGAAAACAACTCTACCCTAGTTGGGATGAGTACACAAGATCATTCTTAATTGACTAGACTGAGAGGTTGGTTGGATAGGAATGGCTAGATTAGGGTAAATCCAGTAGGACGTAATGAGTTGCTCGTGAGTGGTGGTCTGAGAGGACATTATCCCTTGCAACATTGTTGGCCTGCTAGAACACATAGGTAGTATACTTGGCCTGAGAGGGACAAATCGTTACCTTTGTGTAGAACGACATGAGACCGATAGGTAATTGTCAACGCCATTACCCAGCATAGGTTACTAAGAGTCATTGTGTTAGAAAATGGAATCCGGAATTGTCAAAACTACCCTAGGTGATCTATAGATTGCCTAGCTTTCTCTCCTCTTATTTACATCAAATCAATTTATTCGCGTTATTTCACTACCATTGCTAGTCACTTGTTTGAGGGTGACAACACTTCAAACTACAACCATTTTACCGGTCTTAAGTAAATTGAGTTTAGTTGGTAAGCTAGAGCATATAGTAAACACCTTACCTTGGGTTCGATAACTCGGAGTCCAAAATACTCCACTTTATTACTTGACCGTATACTTGCGTAGCAACGCGTAGTAATCGCGCTTCACGTAGAAGTAGCGTCCACGTCTCTACTGGTATGCTCACCTTAGGATTGAAAACTGGAACCTTCTCCCTGCATTGTGCTAGCAGCGTAGGGAAGGAATCACCAAGGAGCTTGATCAAATCAAGAAATGAAGCAACAACAATGGAGGAGGGAGAAGGGGAGCTAGCCGTGCGCCTGGGGTGCTATCGTCCTCTAGGGTTCAGCCTCCCTCTCTCTTTACTTTTCCTTGCTCTTGGTTAATTCATCTCATGAAATAATAAGCCCGACCCAGCCTTTTATAATTAATAACTATTTATTAATTACAAGACTACCACAATACTAATCCAACCCATACTCTGATTAGTGCACTTTGCAATTTAGTCAAACAAAATTCCCACGCTGTTGCGTTTTGATCCTTGATCCTTGATTCTCTTAACTATTAATTAGTCCAACTAATTACCATCCATATCCAGTCAAATCCTTTCGTTGTGTGACCCTACAGGTTCCTATTACGTTGGCGGTAACAATTACAAACATTGAGCGGTGTCTAGCAACACATCAATGCAAACCTAACTAAGAATAGTCAGTGATACGACAAACCTCTATGAAAAATGTTATCGCTGTATTTTCCCTTTGTCACAATATCCGGATTGGACACGAGACAGATGTGTCACACACGTATATAGAATCCATAATTTCTCGATGCTGGAAATAGACTTATCTGAATAAATAACAACACTATCATACATTGATTTACCTGAGTCTGGCCAGACAATTAATAATTACTACTCATCGAGTGGCCGCGGATATACACTCCCGTTATGTGGGAAGGACAAATCCTCACTACATCACTACCATTTATCATCTTGCTTCATATCAGGTCCGATTACCGCCTTTATAGTTACGTAGTTACGGTGTAACATTTGATGATATCAAAACATGATGATCCACAACTAGAGTATCTAGTGACTTCAAGTCAAAGGGCTAGAACACCAGTTTCCATTCACGAAGCACTTGTGAAATTCTCATAACTCCCATGTAGGCTTCTCGTTGAGGGTCAATACAGTATGCCATTACTCCTCATGCATACCCATGTGGTAGACTTGACATCTCCTTATCAATCTACCCAAATACTAGTCTCCATGCATAGTGTTTGACTTGAATATTCTAGGAAAAACAATATTCATACTAAAATAGATTGCCTCTAGGACATCTAGACCAATAGTCTCCCACTTGCACTAGAGCCTATCTGGTGCATCTCGTATGCCTACAGATCTAGTGTGGCCCTCATGATTTCGCTGAACAAGAGGTTTAGTGAGTGGATCAGACCGATTACATCTATTGGTAACTTGCATATCTTCACATATCCTATATAAACGATCTCTTGTATGAGATGGAATCTCCTGCATATGGGTTTGAATTTCTGGTGCGATCTGGGTTCCTTGGCTTGTGTGATCGCCCTAGTGTTGTCCAAATACAACACAATGGCATGCACTATGATAGGAACCACACCTAGTTCAGTGATGAAATTCTTAATCCAAATAGCTTCCTTTGCGGCACTTGATGCAGCAATGTACTCAACTTCAGTTGTAGAAACAACAATTATCTCTTGCTTAGAAGTCTTCCAACTCTTAGCTCCTCCATTTAGGCAAAACACATAACTTGACTGCGATCTGTAATAATCCTTCTCGGTTTGGAAGCTCGCATCAGTGTAAGCCTTTTCACTGAGTTCTTCGTCCCCTACATATATCAAGAATGCATCCTTAGTCCTTCTAAAGTACTTAAGGATATTCTTGACAGCAATCCAGTGACTCTCACCCGGATTGGACTGGTATCTGTTTGTCATACTCAAAGCATATGACACATGTGGTCTATTACATAACATGGTGTACATGATAGATCCAATAGCCGACACATATGGGATATTACTCATACGATCCTGCTCAATCTGATTGGAAAGACAATCAGCCTTTGTAAGGGTAACTCCATGTGACATGGGAAATAATCCTGTTGTCTACGGGAGAATCCTTTGAGGAAGATTCAACGTACACCAAGAACAGGGAATAAGAGAAACACAGGAGAGGTAGGGTTCGGAGTAGGGAGAGAGTAAGACATTTGTAGCTGTATGATAGAGAGACAGAGTTTTGGCAGAGCTTCCGCGTAGTTCAGGTGATTAGTTTTTGTAAGGAAGGGTTAACGATCCTATATATAGTGGAGAATATGACCGTTGTAGTGGGTTAATGCACCCATAAATGGCGGCTTAATTACCTTAACCACAACGGCACGTTCGTCTGCATATATAGGGACCGTTACGCACTTCGTCCGCGTATACCGGAACCGTTATGAGGTTGACCGGGTTTATGGAGCTCGTGTCATAAACCTCTCAAAGCAGTTACTAAAGTTCGCGCGTGGGCTTGGTTGTCGCTCGCGCGCGACAGGACTTACTCTAGCCTCCAAACCACAAAGTCCCTACAAGTCCCGTGTGGTGGTGTGCGAGGGCCCTGTCTCGCAGCCCCCACATGGATCAGAGCGGGTGGTGATCCAGTGTATGTGGAGCACAGCTAGGTGTGTTGGATGATTGCCACGTGGCTGTGATCTGTCTACTTGGAAAGCACTATCTACATTAGCCCCCTTTTTGCGCGTGAAGACACCTAATCGGATAGACTTCAATGCGCAAAAACCAGCGCGCGCGTCGTTGCCACACACCAATTCAAATACATGCAAAATCAGCCCCCGTGCGTGTCATTATGACCTAGGATCCCTGGAGTCGTGCCTTCTGTTCTTCTAGGGTTTTAGGCGTGACATCAGCGTCGGCCTGTGATTGCGCGATTCAGCGGTGACGGTTGCGATTCGACCACTGAAAGGACGCGACTCTTCAGTGTTTTTGAATAAATACTCCACGCCCTCCATTGTTGCAGAGTATTGCTTCTCTCACTAAAGTGGATGTTTTCTGAGAGCCTCCGAGAGCAAATACAGATAATCAATCATCAATCCTTTCTTGCCAATCATCTCCTTCAACTTGCTTCATCATCACAAGGTTGGCTTTGCTCAATTTTCATTAATGTACTCCATACCTTTGAACTGTTTTGAATTCGGGAAACCCAGGACTGTTCAATTTTCAGTAATGTACGCCATTGCTTGATACTGTTGAAGAGGTTTCTTCAAAAACCCTAAAAGATTGAAACGAATTAAGACGATTAATTTCCGCAATTCTGAACCTCTAATTGACCCAGAATTGTTCATCTTCCCACTTTTAACATTTTCAAAACTACTTTTAGAATCACTCAAAGACTTGCAGAATCCGCTTCTTACATTTAAACTAAAAGTGGATATATTTCTCCCCCTTTTTTCTTGCTTTACTGCAGAAATGGCGCGGACAAAAGCGACCAAATCTGTGAAGGAACCCGAATAAATCCCTGATCTTCCCGAGACCTTGTGGAAGAAAGCCCTCTATCTGGGTGGAGAAGATTTTTATCATGCTAGAGCTAAAGTGAAGAATCTACCAGATCCCGCTACTGAAGATCTGCTACTGTTGAACCCTCTTACCACTCAAGCTAGATTGGAGTTAATTGACGCCAAGGATGTGGTGAGATTAGGTGTTGAAAATGGGTTCTTCCCCCATACTGACATTTCTACCCAAGCCTTCGTGCAAAAGATGGATTTAATGGATGAGTGGATTGACCATGTGCTGACTCACCATGCCATCATGCTAGACCAAGCTGGGATCTATTATGCTGTTAGGGCTACGAAGGGTGCTGCCGTGAAGATGGATCAGACCATGCTTCTAAACCTTTTTTTCTCGATACTCACCTGCGACTCATACTTTTCACTTTGCTGAGTTCGAAGACGCCCCCACTTTGGAAGATGTTCAGATACTGTATGAGCTTTCACCCATGGGCAAAGTCGATCCCTTGGCTTCTTTGAAACCTGGTCCAGAGCTCACTCTCTATGCGCAGATGGAGGAATGTTTGGCCGAGGTAAAGAAAATTTCTACCCGTGGAAGGTTGAGCCTTTGCTACTCGCTGGAGCCGATGATTTCACTTTGATCCAGCCGTCCAACCAAACGACGGCTATCCGTCCAACAAGCCAAACTGGACCTCCACTTCCATCCCCTGGTTTCTCTTTGCTGTAGCACCTCCACCCACTGTATTACTCCTCCAGAAAAAGATATCCATGCTTCCCTAGGACATCTGCAGAAGTACTTCCCACATGGCAATTGGTTGAGACCTCCGCGAAGAACACTTGGGGAAAATGGGTGCAATACTTCTTTCGCGACTATGCGAGTAGTAAAATCACCAAAGAGATACTGGAGAAGGATCCAGACACGAAAAATTATGTCGAGGGAAAGGGGTATCATCTGACCTTGTGCGGCTTCCTCTGTGCCTGGCTGTCAGGATATTTGATCGATGGTCATCCTCATGACGGGGTATTTTATCATGTGTTGCCCCTTTCTATCAAGTTGACTCTTGGCCAGAAGGTCGCGCTTGGGCCTCTAGGGCTAGGAACCCTGTATCATCGGTTAGATCAGCTGGTGGTTGCGATTGAGGAGTCGCGTGGGCGTCTTGATGTATTGAATTTTGTCAACATTTCATTTCTTACAATGTGGGTCTTTGAAAGGTGGCCCTCTTATGCTCCCGTCCCTTCGAGACCCAATCCTTGGAACGTTCTGAGTGCGAAGAATGCAGTTCGAAGTGGGAGAGCTGCCTGATGGTATAGGACCAACCCTCCTAAGTGTTCATGGAGTTTGGTATGCGATGATCGGAGAAAGTTTACAGCCAGGCCCTACACTACTCGCATTGATAATGTGCGATTTTCCCGAGGCTGTACCCAAGTAGAAATGGTTACCTCTCTGAAGATACTCTCCTCAGGGAGATGATTGTTACAGGGAATTCCTCTGTTGGTGCTTGAGAGGTTCACTGCCTGCCCTTGCCGAAAATGTTTCTGAAATAACTTCCAAGTATGAGCGGATCACATTCGATGTTGACCCGACTCGCTTATCACCCCAGTTTTGTTTTGACACAGTGGTGCCCTCTATTTGGCCTAAGTCGGTGAACTGGGATTGCTACAAGCGACTGCTGACAAGGAAATGTAAATCTATCCTTCTTAGCAACTTACCTTTCACCCAGCCTTCGGGGAGTCGTGTAGGTCGCCTTACCAAGAATTGGATCGCTTATTGGAACGCTCAGCATACTAGATTTGATGTATCCTCACCTCCCCGTCTCAGCAAAGCTCCTGCGATTAAAAGGAATACTTTCCCGTTCCACCAGAACTGCAGTTTGGACGATTCAAAGTAGGGATTCTATTCCCTGCTTGATAGTGACAACCACTTGTGCCTGTCCACGATTATTGAGGAGAAGATGGCTGCTGTTAGGGGTGGAGTTGTACGTGTGATCCAGTACAGCGAAGATTTTTCCAAGGTAAACAATTCTCGTTCATGCTTGAAGGACTTCTCTCCTTAAAACGTTGAGTTTTTCAGTGCTGCTTGAGGAGATTTGCATCCGGAGACCGTTGCCCCTCATTGGTCAATTCCATTGTTAAAGAAAAAAGGCAGAAGAAGGAAATCCTTCTGGAAATTGAATTGGCTCCCAAGGTAGAGGCTCGGATACGCGAGGAGATGGACGTATTTGCTTGCTCCCTGATAGACAACGATGTTGAGGTGGATACAGAAGTTTCCCCGAAGGCTAAAAAGCAAAAACAGAAGGGAATTGTGATTTCTTCGCCTCCCATGGACGCTCCAGCTTCGTCGCCTGCGAAGTCCCCTGCTTCCAAGGGGAAAGGCAAGGGTCGCATGCAGGGCAAGACACAAAAGGATCTCGCGGTTGAGACGTTCATCCCCGTTGATCAGGAAGAAGAAGTTGAGGAGGAAGAAGAAAGAGAAGAAAGAGAAGAAGAAAGTGAAGAAGAGGAAAGAGAGGAAGACGAAAGAGAGGAAGAAGAAAGAGAGGAAATAGGAGAAGAAAGTTCAGAAGATACCTCAAATGAACTTATCTTCTTTAAATCATGGCTTTCGCAGTAGTGTTGTTAATTTTTTTTTCTCCGCATATGATGATACAAAGACCATCAGTGGCCTTTTGGCCAAAGAGAAGAGAAAGACTAAAGGCTCCCGCTCAGATGCGTCTAGCAAGCCTATAGACGAAGCTATAATCGCCGAGTCTAAAAGAATGACTGCTAAGGCAGAAGAGAGAAGGAGGAAGCGCGAGGAAGATGACATTGAGCTTATGAAAAGAAGAAGTCTGGAAGAACAGCATGCTGGTAGCATGAGTGTGGCTGCCTTGGAACGCGCTCAGGAAGACTTTGAGGAAATCGCAGGCAACGAGGAAGGTACAATTTTTAACCTTGCTGTGACTTATCAAGAAGTAATTTTTGGTGCGTTAAAGCATGGCTTATCAAAAGATGATATTCGTCAATGGTTAGTAAGAAGATGTGGCGAACCCTCAGGTAAACATTTGAACAAAGTTTGTAAACCAAGCTTGATAACTCATTCCCTATTGTAACGAGTTTCTTCACACCACCAGGTCACGCTCATCTTAAAGATGTGATAAATGAAGATACTTCTGTAGGATATGGTGTCGCATCTATAACATATGATGTTGGAGCTGCGATCCCACATAAGTGTGGAGGTGCTCGCTTTTGATCTATCAGAATAAAATAAGGCATAATTCATAACGCGAGTTACCTCAACATGTTTTCCTCAATTTTTTCTCGCAAGTGGTACTGCCCCAAATGAACCTGCTAACGTTAACCCTACTCCTCCTGCGGGTGATGTTGCCATCGCACATGGCACTACCGATAATGTGCGAGCTGCGAGAGACGTAATCAATGAGGTAGGTGTTGGTTACTCTGATGAGAACATGTTGGAGCAGAGAAATCTGCTTCTTATGTCTCATGTTCCAGAACGAAGCTCGCATGTTGAGAAACCTGTCGCGGTCGCTGAGGATGTAGGAGAACCTCTGGAAGATGTTATTGAGGTATCTGATGATGTTGAAGTCGACACCGGAATGAGAGAAGGAGATGCTGAAGTTGAAGAGATGGAAGCATGCTGGAGCTGGAGTTCATGAAAATGAACAGGTCATGGAAGACATTGCATCGCATGAAAATTTCGATGTTCCAATGGATGCTCCTGAGCAACAAGAACCTCTCGCGGACGAAGAAGTCCTCAGGCAAGCAAAAACCACGACTGTTGCTGAAGTTATTCCACCCGCTTCTTGAAGCGCTGCTGCTTCTGAAAATGCCCCAGGGCCCCAACAAATTCCTGCTATTCCTTGCGTTGAGGTGGAACATTTCCAAGTTCCCACCGCATGGAGTTTTTGGGGTTCGCAAGCTGGAGTTGCCATCGCACCTGCCACTACTTGTGTTATTCCTACTAACTACAATGAACGCGGAGTTGAAGCTGACAGACGGGCGATGCAGCAAGGATATGCTTAAGCTTTCCCCGTTATGCGCATTCCTTCTGTACATGAAATCCTCGAAGGAGCAGGTATACTATAATGTTACCATATGTCGCACGCTATGTTTTTCTTAGCAATTTGCATTCCTAAAATTGTCATTTCTTTAGGAATGAGGAAACCTGATGTGGATTGGCTCATAAGGATGCGCCTTTCGTATCCCTGGTCGTTTGCGAGAGCTCTAGAGTTGGATCCCTTTGAAAGAAGATTTTTCTTGACTGAAGCCATCTGGATTTTAAAGCAACTGTCTGCGGCTACCCCTTCTACCATCTCAACTGATAATGCGCGGTCGCTTTATGACACATGCAAGAAACTTCAAGCTAAGGCTCAAGGTAGGTTGGACTTCGGATTCCTCCTCAATAGGGTTACCCAAATCCTCACATCTACAATGCTGAAATATGGCTACCGCAACCTCACGTTTGAAAAGAGGAAATTGGAGGAGCAAAAGAAAAAGGCTGAAGAAGCTGCCAATCTCTTCCATGCGATGAAGGCCAAGTATGAAAAGCTAAAACAAGAAGTTAACCAAGCAAAAGAAACGTCGCTCCTGTTATCACCAGAAGTGAAACAACCCAGGATCTCGGTTCAGGGATAAAGAGACACTCGACAATCAAAAGTAGAAATGTACTATTAAGATTACATTTCGCTTAATGTACATAACAAAATTTCGATAATAAGTACAATTTAAAACATAACATTTGTGATCTACTAAGTGGTCTAAGTTAAGCTATACTTCTTCGTCTCGTTCCAGCGTTCCCATCCCCCACTTTGATTGACGACCTGCGGTTTTAAAATGGCAAAAGCCGACGCAGTATTGAAGAAATTGATCAGTAAAAACTGAGTAAGTACACACTATGACATGTAAATCAACGAGTGGCACGGTAGCATGAGTTGAAACAAATCAGAAGATTTAAACAGTAAAACTATCATATTGGAGAATTTGGATCAACTTGAAGTAACCGAGTAACAAAAACCTCTCAATTTAATAACATTGAGAAACCACGAGTAGTTGGTAAAATATCCAGAGTAAACAAGTTCATTTGAACTGATAACGATAGTACTTCATGAGTAGCCAAGATTTACAATTCATTTCAAATCAATTAGGGCATATCATGAGCCACAAACAACATTAATAAGTAGCCAATTTTGAATTTCGACTTCAATCAACAGTTTAATTTAGCTGAGGCGTGTCAAGAGCCACCAGCAGGATCGATGTAAACAGAGGGATCACGAAATAATCACTAAGGGTTCCTTCTAGGGTCTATCAAACCCTATTTCACCCGAGCGTTAAGGGAGCCCATTCGTCAACCCCGCTCACAACATTAGCTAAAAGGCCTTAAGTGTCGACACCCCTATACCGTAGTGACCCTTACAAGTATAAGTAGCACTCTATAGCTCTATAAACCCCTTGTCCTCAATATCTTGATACATTTTGGCTCATCGGGGGCGGATTTTTGAACATTGACGTTCTATCCAATAATAAGAAGCATTGCTTCAATGGTCTTAGCCATAAGAAAATGGAGGATCGCTTGACGCCTCCCATTAATAACGGTACTCTGTACATCGTCCTAGGTCTATTAGAGGTATTTTATGTCTTCTCTTTCACATAAACAGAATTAGAATATCAACATTTCACAAGTAATTTCCGAGAGTTCTCAAAGGAGATGAATAAAATAGTTTAACAACATTCGAGTGGAAACATGCATTCTCATACTTTTTCATATATCAAGTATTCATTTGAGGCATCAAACACATACGCACATTTTGATCTGAAAAGGTCGTACATATGTACTTACCACTGAGCCATGAAAGGCGCAAAGCAACGCTAGCACTCCTACAACGCTCGTCTCCGAATCTCACAGTAAAATGCAGCAACACGAATACGTACGTCTACTTCGAACAATCCTTAATAACGGCTGGATATACACAAGTCAAGTATATAGTCTATTAGCATTTATCCTCTATATGAGGTTGTATGCAAGAATGTCATGGAATGCGGGTCGTGCAAGATAAATGACTAAAACGCCCCTCATACTCCAAAACTGTCTAGTTGCCCGGTCCCCAAATTATACTCATATTGGCCCAAAAACATGTAAGAATTACTCTAAACTCTCCCATATGTACTTAGCATCGAAATCTACAACTTTTAATAATTTGCACTTAGGCCCCTAAAGTTTGGTAAAATTGCAAAAAGACCCCAACATCTGACTTGGTCAACACTAGCCCAGAATTATATACGAGTACTCCAAATACGCATACAGGACATGCTGACAAACTCCAAGTTACTAAACTAATCTCAACTCAAAGTTTAAGTGAAATTACTATTTTGCCCCTCCTATACAGTTCAGTCAAACTAGGGTTTGCGAAAAGTCAAACTTGGTCAAACCTGATATTTAGACTCAGAATATGAATACGAACAAGTTTCGTGAAGAACGCTAAGGCCATAAATGTCATTTAGAGTGAGAAAATTGAAAGTCAAAGATAGAGTGAAATCATCTCAACTAGTCAACTTTGGAGCTGATTTGTGGTAAAATGATGGAGAGTTTAGAAAATATGAAGGTGGGGTATTGAAGAGGGTATTCCGAGCTTTTCAGAACATATTTGAACTCCTAAGAACTCCAAGTATTCAAAGATATATCGCTAGTCAAAGTTGGACAAAAAATCCGATTCAACACTTAGAAAAATTCAAGAAAGTTTCTTGAGTTGAAACTAGCAACTTTAGGCTCATTTTGTGAGCAATCCGTTATAAATTTGAACATGACCCAGAGACGATGATTTGAAGTATTATATACCAGCTACACATAGGAGAAAACATATCTAAATTTCATTAAGTTTTGAAGAAGATACAAGGATTACAAAATGGATGTTTCACTATATTCTTCTAAACTTAGAAAATTTTTGAGCACTCACAGCCAAGAACACATCAAACACCTAGCTAACTAGCCATGTTCAAGCCCAATTTCAGGGGGTTTAGAGATCGAATTGGACCAAGAAATCAACATGAAAGTTGTAGACAATTCACTAAGGATTCCAGAAAGCTAAAGATCAATAAAAACGGACCAAAAACGAGGGAGATACAGAGATCCAAAGTTGGGTAAAAAATGCTGGTGGGAAAAACTCAGCATGAACAAGCACGAACAAAGCAACTTCAATTCGATTTTTAGCTGGGTTAGAGACCGAATTGGTAAAAATTTAAGACATGAAAGGTGTAGCCAATTGTCTGAGGATTCCAGAAATATATGGATTGAAGGATTTGAGTGAGTAACGAGAGAGATACAAGCCCGCGAACAGGGCTGCTTTGCATTCCGGAAAATGATGAAAAATCGAGAAAAATTCGAACCAAATCCAACTCAAAACCTATTTCGGGCAGATTAGGGGTTGCTAGAAGGTTTAACCGAGCCCGAAGGATCATTTTGATGCAATACCCAACAAAAATGAGTAAGAAATGAGAGCTTACCAAGAATCCGGTGGCTATGGAGGTTTGGCGGCAGATGGGTTCGGCATGCATGGTGGCCGGAGCAAAAAATGTTGAATTGGGGGTCATGCTTGTGCTTTCCGGACTCGCCTCGACACAAGGAACAAGAATATGGTGATTAATTGCGCTGAAATGCAACGAGAAGGGAGAAATTGACGAATAACCAAAACTAGGGTTCTTACCTTCAAAACCCGATTTCTCTCTTGATACTCCATCTTTTTCGAAATTGATTTGTGCGTTTTTCTCCTGGAATTGGTGGCTATCTATGGTAGCAGCAGGTCGGCAAGAGGAGGCCTTAAGGTGGAGTTCTTCGTTGGTGGTGGTTGTGGTTCATGGTGATGTTCATGAGGGAGAAAAGGGTTGTGAAGAAAATTGTGTTTTGTTCAATTCTCCACTGGATTCAGAAGGTGAGGGAGGATAGGGAGGTGTTGACACCTAAGTGGAGAGGTGTCAAAACTAGTTTGACAAGTGGAGAGCATGCATGGAGGGTGAAAGTGTAGTTTTTGAAGTTTGGGGTACAAACTAGAATTAGATGCTCTACTTAATTTCAAAGAATTGCAGAACCAACCCCAATATATCTAGTGCCTCAAAATCATTCTAACAACTTCTGAATATCGCCAACACTCCGAAATTCTTAACTTTAAAGCCGTGCAATACTATTTACAAATTCGCCCCCAAAGTCTTGATATTGCACTTAGAGCTCGCTTGAGAAATAGGGGTGTTACAAGAAGACCCCCTAATCAATGATTTATTTTAAGAGAAGAGTTGTGCATATTGTAATGCTAATGCTTCCCCCCCCCCTTTTTTTTCAAACATTGGGAATTCTATGTTAACTTTTGCTCTCTTTGAGGATTTTGCACTCGTGCGTTGATGCTATATTAACTGTGACGTCATGCGTTGACGTAATTTCCTTGATTATTGCGCTATTAATTTATTATATAAGCATAATTACCGTGCAGTGGGCTCCATCCTTATCATGACCTTCCGTCATTAAATATGGCGTGCTACTGTATCGTCGTAGCCTTTAGTAGGGTAATTGATTCTTACCCGTTTTTGAGGTGTAGTTAATTGATTATTACCCGTTTTTGAGGCGTAGGTAATTGATTCTTACCGTTTCCGAGGCGTTGCTGACTCAGCCAGGGAACTGAAGAGTCCCTTCTGAAGTCTATATAAACCTCCCTTCTTGCTATTTGATTCTTCATCAAGATGTTGTTTCCCATGAGTCCTTACAACTGCCGGCATCGGTCCTTGACCTTTGTTGAATCATATCAATTCCAAGCTTTAAAGCCTGAGTTTGTGCCTTGTGCTATCGAAATAGCTCCCAAGAAGTTCTTCGGAAAGTCTTTTGATCATCCTGATCTTTTTGAAGATCAATTGCGTAAGGTTTCCTGCTTGAGCAAAGATTCCTTCTTGTTTATTATGTTTGCAGGTACTATCTCCGGTGACTTTCCGATGAAGCACAGTCTTGTACCAGTTTTACTACTAATGTGTAATGAAGAGTGTGCATCTCTGCCGGTTCTCCGGCAGAGAACTATTTGCCACCATTGTTTCGAACAAGGTGTGACATGTGATTGTGCCCGTCTTTTGTGCACAATCAGCTTCCTGCCCCATGAGCTGTTCTCCCATTTGTTCTTCACGTCTGTAGCGTTCAGGGCATGAAGTTCATATGGCATCTCACCGTGTAGGGAGTATAAATAAGAGCTCTGTTTTGATCGAGGACGTCGACGACACCGTCCTGTCTCATAGTTTTAGAACTCGTAGATTCAAGCTTTAGATTAGGAATTTTTCCTTAGTGTAAGACTGTGCTTGTAAGTTGCTATCTAGACAGATAAATATGGATTTTCATTCGCTGTTTTATCTGCTACAATAAATTGTAACTTCGCGTGCAAACTTGCTATATGGCAAAACAAGTTGTATTTCTATCGCTGTTATATCCAAACAATGTTTGAATAATTTTCTAACTAAAACAGGTAGGCTTTATGTCGCACGAGAGCATTGTTTCTATTGCTGCTATCTAGGATGATAGGCTTTTTAGATCACTCAAGATCATAATTCGATATAGCTGCTATCTAGGCAGATAGGCTTTTGATCGCATGGGATCATATGTTGTCACGGCTGCTATCTAGGCAGATAGGCTTTGGATCGCAGAGGATCTCATTTTGTTGTAGCTGCTATCTAAGCAGATAGGCTTTTGATCGCAGAGGATCACATTTTGTTGTAGCTGCTATCTAGGCAGATATGCTTTGGATAAATTTAAACAATGTGAACAAACAATAAAATAATAGAGACAATAATTTAATTGAAACAACCCAGGATCTCGGTTCAGGGTTAAAGAGACACTCGACAACCAAAAGTAGAAATGTACTATTAAGATTACATTTCGCTTAATGTACATAACAAAATTTCGATAATAAGTACAATTTAAAACATAACATTTGTGATCTACTAAGTGGTCTACGTTAAGCTATACTTCTTCGTCTCATTCCAGCGTTCCCATCCCCCACTTTGATTGACGACCTGCGGTTTTAAAATGGCAAAAGCCGACGCAGTTTTGAAGAAATTGATCAGTAAAAACTGAGTAAGTACACACTATGACATGTAAAGCAACGAGTGGCACGGTAGCATGAGTTGAAACAAATCAGAAGATTTAAACAGTAAAACTATCATATTGGAGAATTTGGATCAACTTGAAGTAACCGAGTAACAAAAACCTCTCAATTTAATAACATTGAAAAACTACGAGTAGTTGGTAAAATATCCAGAGTAAACAAGTTCATTTGGACTGATAACGATAGTACTTCATGAGTAGCCAAGATTTACAATTCATTTCAAATCAATTAGGGCATATCAAGAGCAACAAACAACATTAATAAGTAGCCAATTTTGAATTTCGACTTCAATCAACAGTTTAATTTAGCTGAGGCGTGTCAAGAGCCACCAGCAGGATCGATGTAAACAGAGGGATCACGAAATAATCACTAAGGGTTCCTTCTAGGGTCTATCAAACCCTATTTCACCCGAGCGTTAAGGGAGCCCATTCGTCAACCCCGCTCACAACATTAGCTAAAAGGCCTTAAGTGTCGACACCCCTATACCGTAGTGACCCTTACAAGTATAAGTAGCACTCTGTAGCTCTATAAACCCCTTGGCCTCAATATCTTGATACATTTTGGCTCATCGGGGCCGGGTTTTTGAACATTGACGTTCTATCCAATAATAAGAAGCATTGCTTCAATGGTCTTAGCCATAAGAAAATGGAGGATCGCTTGACGCCTCCCATTAATAACGGTACTCTGTACATCGTCCTAGGTCTATTAGAGGTATTTTATGTCTTCTCTTTCACATAAACAGAATTAGATATCAACATTTCACAAGTAATTTCCGAGAGTTCTCAAAGGAGATGAATAAAATAGTTTAACAACATTCGAGTGGAAACATGCATTCTCATACTTTTTCATATATCAAGTATTCATTTGAGGCATCAAACACATACGCACATTTTGATCTGAAAAGGTCGTACATATGTACTTACCACTGAGCCATGAAAGGCGCAAAGCAACGCTAGCACTCCTACAACGCTCGTCTCCGAATCTCACAGTAAAATGCAGCAACACGAATACGTACGTCTACTTCGAACAATCCTTAATAACGGCTGGATATACACAAGTCAAGTATATAGTCTATTAGAATTTATCCTCTATATGAGGTTGTATGCAAGAATGTCATGGAATGCGGGTCGTGCAAGATAAATGACTAAAACGCCCCTCATACTCCAAAACTGTCTAGTTGCCCGGTCCCCAAATTATACTCATATTGGCCCAAAAACATGTAAGAATTACTCTAAACTCTCCCATATGTACTTAGCATCGAAATCTACAACTTTTAATAATTTGCACTTAGGCCCCTAAAGTTTGGTAAAATTGCAAAAAGACCCCAACATCTGACTTGGTCAACACTAGCCCAGAATTATATACGAGTACTCCAAATACGCATACAGGACATGCTGACAAACTCCAAGTTACTAAACTAATCTCAATTCAAAGTTTAAGTGAAATTACTATTTTGCCCCTCCTATACAGTTCAGTCAAACTAGGGTTTGCGAAAAGTCAAACTTGGTCAAACTTGATATTTAGACTCAGAATATGAATACGAACAAGTTTCGTGAAGAACGCTAAGGCCATAAATGTCATTTAGAGTGAGAAAATTGAAAGTCAAAGATAGAGTGAAATCATCTCAACTAGTCAACTTTGGAGCTGATTTGTGGTAAAATGATGGAGAGTTTAAGAAATATGAAGGTGGGGTATTGAAGAGGGTATTCCAAGCTTTTCAGAACATATTTGAACTCCTAAGAACTCCAAGTATTCAAAGATATATCGCTAGTCAAAGTTGGACAAAAAATCCGATTCAACACTTAGAAAAATTCAAGAAAGTTTCATGAGTTGAAACTAGCAACTTTAGGCTCGTTTTGTGAGCAATCCGTTATAAATTTGAACATGACCCAGAGACGATGATTTGAAGTATTATATACCAGCTACACATAGGAGAAAACATATCTAAATTTCATTAAGTTTTGAAGAAGATACAAGGATTACAAAATGGATGTTTCACCATATTCTTCTATACTTAGAAAATTTTTGAGCACTCACAGCCAAGAACACATCAAACACCTAGCTAACTAGCCATGTTCAAGCCCAATTTCAGGGGGTTTAGAGATCGAATTGGACCAAGAAATCAACATGAAAGTTGTAGACAATTCACCAAGGATTCCAGAAAGCTAAAGATCAATAAAAACGGACCAAAAACGAGGGAGATACAGAGATCCAAAGTTTGGTCAAAAATGCTGGTGGGAAAAACTCAGCATGAACAAGCACGAACAAAGCAACTTCAATTCGATTTTTGGCTGGGTTAGAGACCGAATTGGTAAATATTTAAAACATGAAAGCTGTAGCCAATTGTCTGAGGATTCCAGAAAGATATGGATTGAAGGATTTGAGTGAGTAACGAGAGAGATACAAGCCCGCGAACAGGGCTGCTTTGCATGCCGGAAAATGATGAAAAACTGAGAAAAATTCGAACCAAATCCAACTCAAAACCTATTTCGGGCAGATTAGGGGTTGCTAAAAGGTTTCACCGAGCCCTAAGGATCATTTTGATGCAATACCCAACAAAAATGAGTTAGAAATGAGAGCTTACCAAGAATCCGGTGGCTATGGAGGTTTGGCGGCGGATGGGTTCGGCATGCATGGTGGCCGGAGCAACAATTGTTGAATTGGGGGTCATGCTTGTGCTTTCCGGACTCCCCTCGACACAAGGAACAAGAATATGGTGATTAATTGCGCTGAAATGCAACGAGAAGGGAGAAATTGACGAATAACCAAAACTAGGGTTCTTACCTTCAAAACCCGATTTCTCTCTTGATACTCCATCTTTTTCGAAATTGATTTGTGCGTTTTTCTCCTGGAATTGGTGGCTATCTATGGTAGCAGCAGGTCGGCAAGAGGAGGCCTTAAGGTGGAGTTCTTCGTTGGTGGTGGTTGTGGTTCATGGTGATGTTCATGAGGGAGAAAAGGGTTGTGAAGAAAATTGTGTTTTGTTCAATTCTCCACTGGATTCAGAAGGTGAGGGAGGATAGGGAGGTGTTGACACCTAAGTGGAGAGGTGTCAAAACAAGTTTGACAAGTGGAGAGCATGCATGGGGGGTGAAAGTGTAGTTTTTGAAGTTTGGGGTACAAACTAGAATTAGATGCTCTACTTAATTTCAAAGAATTGCAGAACCAACCCCAATATATCTAGTGCCTCAAAATCATTCTAACAACTTCCGAATATCGCCAACACTCCGAAATTCTTAACTTTAAAGTCGTGCAATACTATTTACAAATTCGCCCCCAAAGTCTTGATATTGCACTTAGAGCTCGCTTGAGAAATAGGGGTGTTACAAGAAGACCCCCTAATCAATGATTTATTTTAAGAGAAGAGTTGTGCATATTGTAATGCTAATGCTTCCCCCCCTTTTTTTTCAAACATTGGGAATTCTATGTTAACTTTTGCTCTCTTTGAGGATTTTGCACTCGTGCTTTGATGCTATATTAACTGTGACGTCATGCGTTGACGTAATTTCCTTGATTATTGCGCTATTAATTTATTATATAAGCATAATTACCGTGCAGTGGGCTCCATCCTTATCATGACCTTCCGTCATTAAATATGGCGTGCTACTGTATCGTCGTAGCCTTTAGTAGGGTAATTGATTCTTACCCGTTTTTGAGGTGTAGTTACTTGATTCTTACCCGTTTTTGAGGCGTAGGTAATTGATTCTTACCCGCTTCCGAGGCGTTGCTGACTCAGCCAGGGAACTGAAGAGTCCCTTCTGAAGTCTATATAAACCTCCCTTCTTGCTATTTGATTCTTCATCAAGATGTTGTTTCCCATGAGTCCTTACAACTGCCGGCATCGGTCCTTGACCTTTGTTGATTCATATCAATTCCAGGCTTTGAAGCCTGAGTTTGTGCCTTGTGCCATCGAAATAGCTCCCAAGAAGTTCTTCAGAAAGTCTTTTGATCATCCTGATCTTTTTGAAGATCAATTGCGTAAGGTTTCCTGCTTGAGCAAAGATTCCTTCTTGTTTATTATGTTTGCAGGTACTATCTCCGGTGACTTTCCGATGAAGCACAGTCTTGTACCGGTTTTACTACTAATGTGTAATGAAGAGTGTGCATCTCTGCCGGTTCTCCGGCAGAGAACTATTTGCCACCATTGTTTCGAACAAGGTGTGACAAGTGATTGTGCCCGTCTTTTGTGCACAATCAGCTTCCTGCCCCATGAGCTGTTCTCCCACTTGTTCTTCACTTCTGTAGCGTTCAGGGCATGAAGTTCATATGGCATCTCACCGTGGAGGGAGTATAAATAAGAGCTCTGTTTTGATCGAGGACGTCGACGACACCGTCCTGTCTCATAGTTTTAGAACTCGTAGATTCAAGTTTTAGATTATGAATTTTTCCTTAGTGTAAGACTGTGCTTGTAAGTTTCTATCTAGACAGATAAATATGGATTTTCATTCGCTGTTTTATCTGCTACAATAAATTGTAACTTCGCGTGCAAACTTGCTATATGGCAAAACAAGTTGTATTTCTATCGATGTTATATCCAAACAATGTTTGAATAATTTTCTAACTAAAACAGGTAGGCTTTATGTCGCACGAGAGCATTGTTTCTATTGCTGCTATCTAGGATGATAGGCTTTTTAGATCACTCAAGATCATAATTCGATATAGCTGCTATCTAGGCAGATAGGCTTTTGATCGCATGGGATCATATGTTGTCACGGCTGCTATCTAGGCAGATAGGCTTTGGATCGCAGAGGATCTCATTTTGTTGTAGCTGCTATCTAAGCAGATAGGCTTTTGATCGCAGAGGATCACATTTTGTTGTAGCTGCTATCTAGGCAGATATGCTTTGGATAAATTTAAACAATGTGAACAAACAATAAAATAATAGAGACAATAATTTAATTGAAACAACCCAGGATCTAGGTTCAGGGTTAAAGAGACACTCGACAACCAAAAGTAGAAATGTACTATTAAGATTACATTTCGCTTAATGTACATAACAAAATTTCGATAATAAGTACAATTTAAAACATAACATTTGTGATCTACTAAGTGGTCTAAGTTAAGCTATACTTCTTCGTCTCGTTCCAGCGTTCCCATCCCCCACTTTGATTGACGACCTGCGGTTTTAAAATGGCAAAAGCCGACGCAGTTTTGAAGAAATTGATCAGTAAAAACTGAGTAAGTACACACTATGACATGTAAAGCAACGAGTGGCACGGTAGCATGATTTGAAACAAATCAGAAGATTTAAACAGTAAAACTATTATATTGGAGAATTTGGATCAACTTGAAGTAACCGAGTAACAAAAACCTCTCAATTTAATAACATTGAAAAACTACGAGTAGTTGGTAAAATATCCAGAGTAAAAAAGTTCATTTGAACTGATAACGATAGTACTTCATGAGTAGCCAAGATTTACAATTCATTTCAAATCAATTAGGGCATATCAAGAGCCACAAACAACATTAATAAGTATCCAATTTTGAATTTCGACTTCAATCAACAGTTTAATTTAGCTGAGGCGTGTCAAGAGCCACCAGCAGGATCGATGTAAACAGAGGGATCACGAAATAATCACTAAGGGTTCCTTCTAGGGTCTATCAAACCCTATTTCACCCGAGCGTTAAGGGAGCCCATTCGTCAACCCCGCTCACAACATTAGCTAAAAGGCCTTAAGTGTCGACACCCCTATACCGTAGTGACCCTTACAAGTATAAGTAGCACTCTGTAGCTCTATAAACCCCTTGGCCTCAATATCTTGATACATTTTGGCTCATCGGGGCCGGGTTTTTGAACATTGACGTTCTATCCAATAATAAGAAGCATTGCTTCAATGGTCTTAGCCATAAGAAAATGGAGGATCGCTTGACGCCTCCCATTAATAACGGTACTCTGTACATCGTCCTAGGTCTATTAGAGGTATTTTATGTCTTCTCTTTCACATAAACAGAATTAGATATCAACATTTCACAAGTAATTTCCGAGAGTTCTCAAAGGAGATGAATAAAATAGTTTAACAACATTCGAGTGGAAACATGCATTCTCATACTTTTTCATATATCAAGTATTCATTTGAGGCATCAACACATACGCACATTTTGATCTGAAAAGGTCGTACATATGTACTTACCACTGAGCCATGAAAGGCGCAAAGCAACGCTAGCACTCCTACAACGCTCGTCTCCGAATCTCACAGTAAAATGCAGCAACACGAATACGTACGTCTACTTCGAACAATCCTTAATAACGGCTGGATATACACAAGTCAAGTATATAGTCTATTAGCATTTATCCTCTATATGAGGTTGTATGCAAGAATGTCATGGAATGCGGGTCGTGCAAGATAAATGACTAAAACGCCCCTCATACTCCAAAACTGTCTAGTTGCCCGGTCCCCAAATTATACTCAAATTGGCCCAAAAACATGTACGAATTACTCTAAACTCTCCCATATGTACTTAGCATCGAAATCTACAACTTTTAATAATTTGCACTTAGGCCCCTAAAGTTTGGTAAAATTGCAAAAAGACCCCAACATCTGACTTGGTCAACACTAGCCCAAAATTATATACGAGTACTCCAAATACGCATACAGGACATGCTGACAAACTCCAAGTTACTAAACTAATCTCAATTCAAAGTTTAAGTGAAATTACTATTTTGCCCCTCCTATACAGTTCAGTCAAACTAGGGTTTGCGAAAAGTCAAACTTGGTCAAACTTGATATTTAGACTCAGAATATGAATACGAACAAGTTTCGTGAAGAACGCTAAGGCCATAAATGTCATTTAGAGTGAGAAAATTGAAAGTCAAAGATAGAGTGAAATCATCTCAACTAGTCAACTTTGGAGCTGATTTGTGGTAAAATGATGGAGAGTTTAGGAAATATGAAGGTGGGGTATTGAAGAGGGTATTCCAAGCTTTCCAGAACATATTTGAACTCCTAAGAACTCCAAGTATTCAAAGATATATCGCTAGTCAAAGTTGGACAAAAAATCCGATTCAACACTTAGAAAAATTCAAGAAAGTTTCATGAGTTGAAACTAGCAACTTTAGGCTCATTTTGTGAGCAATCCGTCATAAATTTGAACATGACCCAGAGACGATGATTTGAAGTATTATATACCAGCTACACATAGGAGAAAACATATCTAAATTTCATTAAGTTTTGAAGAAGATACAAGGATTACAAAATGGATGTTTCACCATATTCTTCTATACTTAGAAAATTTTTGAGCACTCACAGCCAAGAACACATCAAACACCTAGCTAACTAGCCATGTTCAAGCCCAATTTCAGGGGGTTTAGAGATCGAATTGGACCAAGAAATCAACATGAAAGTTGTAGACAATTCACTAAGGATTCCAGAAAGCTAAAGATCAATAAAAACGGACCAAAAACGAGGGAGATACAGAGATCCAAAGTTGAGTCAAAAATGCTGGTGGGAAAAACTCAGCATGAACAAGCACGAACAAAGCAACTTCAATTCGATTTTTAGCTGGGTTAGAGACCGAATTGGTAAAAATTTAAAACATGAAAGTTGTAGCCAATTGTCTGAGGATTCCAGAAATATATGGATTGAAGGATTTGAGTGAGTAACGAGAGAGATACAAGCCCGCGAACAGGGCTGCTTTGCATTCCGGAAAATGATGAAAATCGAGAAAAATTCGAACCAAATCCAACTCAAAACCTATTTCGGGCAGATTAGGGGTTGCTAGAAGGTTTAACCGAGCCCTAAGGATCATTTTGATGCAATACCCAACAAAAATGAGTAAGAAATGAGAGCTTACCAAGAATCCGGTGGCTATGGAGGTTTGGCGGCAGATGGGTTCGGCATGCATGGTGGCCGGAGCAAAAAATGTTGAATTGGGGGTCATGCTTGTGCTTTCCGGACTCGCCTCGACACAAGGAACAAGAATATGGTGATTAATTGCGCTGAAATGCAACGAGAAGGGAGAAATTGACGAATAACCAAAACTAGGGTTCTTACCTTCAAAACCCGATTTCTCTCTTGATACTCCATCTTTTTCGAAATTGATTTGTGCGTTTTTCTCCTGGAATTGGTGGCTATCTATGGTAGCAGCAGGTCGGCAAGAGGAGGCCTTAAGGTGGAGTTCTTCGTTGGTGGTGGTTGTGGTTCATGGTGATGTTCATGAGGGAGAAAAGGGTTGTGAAGAAAATTGTGTTTTGTTCAATTCTCCACTGGATTCAGAAGGTGAGGGAGGATAGGGAGGTGTTGACACCTAAGTGGAGAGGTGTCAAAACTAGTTTGACAAGTGGAGAGCATGCATGGAGGGTGAAAGTGTAGTTTTTGAAGTTTGGGGTACAAACTAGAATTAGATGCTCTACTTAATTTCAAAGAATTGCAGAACCAACCCCAATATATCTAGTGCCTCAAAATCATTCTAACAACTTCCGAATATCGCCAACACTCCGAAATTCTTAACTTTAAAGCCGTGCAATACTATTTACAAATTCGCCCCCAAAGTCTTGATATTGCACTTAGAGCTCGCTTGAGAAATAGGGGTGTTACAAGAAGACCCCCTAGTCAATGATTTATTTTAAGAGAAGAGTTGTGCATATTGTAATGCTAATGCTTCCGCCCCTTTTTTTTCAAACATTGGGAATTCTATGTTAACTTTTGCTCTCTTTGAGGATTTTGCACTCGTGCTTTGATGCTATATTAACTGTGACGTCATGCGTTGACGTAATTTCCTTGATTATTGCGCTATTAATTTATTATATAAGCATAATTACCGTGCAGTGGGCTCCATCCTTATCATGACCTTCCGTCATTAAATATGGCGTGCTACTGTATCGTCGTAGCCTTTAGTAGGGTAATTGATTCTTACCCGTTTTTGAGGTGTAGTTAATTGATTCTTACCCGTTTTTGAGGCGTAGGTAATTGATTCTTACCCGTTTCCGAGGCGTTGCTGACTCAGCCAGGGAACTGAAGAGTCCCTTCTGAAGTCTATATAAACCTCCCTTCTTGCTATTTGATTCTTCATCAAGATGTTGTTTCCCATGAGTCCTTACAACTGCCGGCATCGGTCCTTGACCTTTGTTGATTCATATCAATTCCAGGCTTTGAAGCCTGAGTTTGTGCCTTGTGCTATCGAAATAGCTCCCAAGAAGTTCTTCGGAAAGTCTTTTGATCATCCTGATCTTTTTGAAGAACAATTGCGTAAGGTTTCCTGCTTGAGCAAAGATTCCTTCTTGTTTATTATGTTTGCAGGTACTATCTCCGGTGACTTTCCGATGAAGCACAGTCTTGTACCAGTTTTACTACTAATGTGTTTTGAAGAGTGTGCATCTCTGCCGGTTCTCCGGCAGAGAACTATTTGCCACCATTGTTTCGAACAAGGTGTGACGAGTGATTGTGCCCGTCTTTTGTGCACAATCAGCTTCCTGCCCCATGAGCCGTTCTCCCATTTGTTCTTTACATCTGTAGCGTTCAGGGCATGAAGTTCATATGGCATCTCACCGTGGCGGGAGTATAAATAAGAGCTCTGTTTTGATCGAGGACGTCGACGACACCGTCCTGTCTCATAGTTTTAGAACTCGTAGATTCAAGCTTTAGATTAGGAATTTTTCCTTAGTGTAAGACTGTGCTTGTAAGTTGCTATCTAGACAGATAAATATGGATTTTCATTCGCTGTTTTATCTGCTACGATAAATTGTAACTTCGCGTGCAAACTTGCTATATGGCAAAACAAGTTGTATTTCTATCGCTGTTATATCCAAACAATGTTTGAATAATTTTCTAACTAAAACAGGTAGGCTTTATGTCGCACGAGAGCATTGTTTCTATTGCTGCTATCTAGGATGATAGGCTTTTTAGATCACTCAAGATCATAATTCGATATAGCTGCTATCTAGGCAGATAGGCTTTTGATCGCATGGGATCATATGTTGTCACGGCTGCTATCTAGGCAGATAGGCTTTGGATCGCAGAGGATCTCATTTTGTTGTAGCTGCTATCTAAGCAGATAGGCTTTTGATCGCAGAGGATCACATTTTGTTGTAGCTGCTATCTAGGCAGATATGCTTTGGATAAATTTAAACAATGTGAACAAACAATAAAATAATAGAGACAATAATTTAATTGAAACAACCCAGGATCTAGGTTCAGGGTTAAAGAGACACTCGACAACCAAAAGTAGAAATGTACTATTAAGATTACATTTCGCTTAATGTACATAACAAAATTTCGATAATAAGTACAATTTAAAACATAACATTTGTGATCTACTAAGTGGTCTAAGTTAAGCTATACTTATTCGTCTCGTTCCAGCGTTCCCATCCCCCACTTTGATTGATGACCTGCGGTTTTAAAATGGCAAAAGCCGACGCAGTTTTGAAGAAATTGATCAGTAAAAACTGAGTAAGTACACACTATGACATGTAAAGCAACGAGTGGCACGGTAGCATGAGTTGAAACAAATCAGAAGATTTAAACAGTAAAACTATCATATTGGATAATTTGGATCAACTTGAAGTAACCGAGTAACAAAAACCTCTCAATTTAATAACATTGAAAAACTACGAGTAGTTGGTAAAATATCCAGAGTAAACAAGTTCATTTTAACTGATAACGATAGTACTTCATGAGTAGCCAAGATTTACAATTCATTTCAAATCAATTAGGGCATATCAAGAGCCACAAACAACATTAATAAGTAGCCAATTTTGAATTTCGACTTCAATCAACAGTTTAATTTAGCTGAGGCGTGTCAAGAGCCACCAGCAGGATCGATGTAAACAGAGGGATCATGAAATAATCACTAAGGGTTCCTTCCAGGGTCTATCAAACCCTATTTCACCCGAGCGTTAAGGGAGCCCATTCGTCAACCCCGCTCACAACATTAGCTAAAAGGCCTTAAGTGTCGACACCCCTATACCGTAGTGACCCTTACAAGTATAAGTAGCACTCTATAGCTCTATAAACCCCTTGGCCTCAATATCTTGATACATTTTGGCTCATCGGGGGCGGGTTTTGAACATTGACGTTCTATCCAATAATAAGAAGCATTGCTTCAATGGTCTTAGCCATAAGAAAATGGAGGATCGCTTGACGCCTCCCATTAATAACGGTACTCTGTACATCGTCCTAGGTCTATTAGAGGTATTTTATGTCTTCTCTTTCACATAAACAGAATTAGATATCAACATTTCACAAGTAATTTCCGAGAGTTCTCAAAGGAGATGAATAAAATAGTTTAACAACATTCGAGTGGAAACATGCATTCTCATACTTTTTCATATATCAAGTATTCATTTGAGGCATCAAACACATACGCACATTTTGATCTGAAAAGGTCGTACATATGTACTTACCACTGAGCCATGAAAGGCGCAAAGCAACGCTAGCACTCCTACAACGCTCATCTCCGAATCTCACAGTAAAATGCAGCAACACGAATACGTACGTCTACTTCGAACAATCCTTAATAACGGCTGGATATACACAAGTCAAGTATATAGTCTATTAGCATTTATCCTCTATATGAGGTTGTATGCAAGAATGTCATGGAATGCGGGTCGTGCAAGATAAATGACTAAAACGCCCCTCATACTCCAAAACTGTCTAGTTGCCCGGTCCCCAAATTATACTTATATTGGCCCAAAAACATGTACGAATTACTCTAAACTCTCCCATATGTACTTAGCATCGAAATCTACAACTTTTAATAATTTGCACTTAGGCCCCTAAAGTTTGGTAAAATTGCAAAAAGACCCCAACATCTGACTTGGTCAACACTAGCCCAGAATTATATACGAGTACTATAAATACGCATACAGGACATGCTGACAAACTCCAAGTTACTAAACTAATCTCTATTCAAAGTTTAAGTGAAATTACTATTTTGCCCCTCCTATACAGTTCAGTCAAACTAGGGTTTGCGAAAAGTCAAACTTGGTCAAACTTGATATTTAGACTCAGAATATGAATACGAACAAGTTTCGTGAAGAACGCTAAGGCCATAAATGTCATTTAGAGTGAGAAAATTGAAAGTCAAAGATAGAGTGAAATCATCTCAACTAGTCAACTTTGGAGCTGATTTGTGGTAAAATGATGGAGAGTTTAGGAAATATGAAGGTGGGCGTATTGAAGAGGGTATTCCAGGCTTTCCAGAACATATTTGAACTCCTAAGAACTCCAAGTATTCAAAGATATATCGCTAGTCAAAGTTGGACAAAAAATCCGATTCAACACTTAGAAAAATTCAAGAAAGTTTCATGAGTTGAAACTAGCAACTTTAGGCTCGTTTTGTGAGCAATCCGTTATAAATTTGAACATGACCCAGAGACGATGATTTGAAGTATTATATACCAGCTACACATAGGAGAAAACATATCTAAATTTCATTAAGTTTTGAAGAAGATACAAGGATTACAAAATGGATGTTTCACCATATTCTTCTATGCTTAGAAATTTTTTGAGCACTCACAGCCAAGAACACATCAAACACCTAGCTAACTAGCCATGTTCAAGCCCAATTTCAGGGGGTTTAGAGATCGAATTGGACCAAGAAATCAACATGAAAGTTGTAGACAATTCACCAAGGATTCCAGAAAGCTAAAGATCATTCAAGACGGACCAAAAACGAGGGAGATACAGAGATCCAAATTTGGGTCAAAAATGCTGGTGGGAAAAACTCAGCATGAACAAGCACGAACACATCAACTTCAATTCGATTTTTGGCTGGGTTAGAGACCGAATTGGTAAATATTTAAAACATGAAAGTTGTAGCCAATTGTCTGAGGATTCCAGAAAGATATGGATTGAAGGATTTGAGTGAGTAACGAGAGAGATACAAGCCCGCGAACAGGGCTGCTTTGCATGCCGGAAAATGATGAAAAACCGAGAAAAATTCGAACCAAATCCAACTCAAAACCTATTTCGGGCAGATTAGGGGTTGCTAGAAGGTTTAACCGAGCCCTAAGGATCATTTTGATGCAATACCCAACAAAAATGAGTAAGAAATGAGAGTTTACCAAGAATCCGGTGGCTATGGAGGTTTGGCGGCGGATGGGTTCGGCATGCATGGTGGCCGGAGCAAAAATTGTTGAATTGGGGGTCATGCTTGTGCTTTCCGGACTCGCCTCGACACAAGGAACAAGAATATGGTGATTAATTGCGCTGAAATGCAACGAGAAGGGAGAAATTGACGAATAACCAAAACTAGGGTTCTTACCTTCAAAACCCGATTTCTCTCTTGATACTCCATCTTTTTCGAAATTGATTTGTGCGTTTTTCTCCTGGAATTGGTGGCTATCTATGGTAGCAGCAGATCGGCAAGAGGAGGCCTTAAGGTGGAGTTCTTAATTGGTGGTGGTTGTGGTTCATGGTGATGTTCATGAGGGAGAAAAGGGTTGTGAAGAAATTTGTGTTTTTTTCAATTCTCCACTGGATTCAGAAGGTGAGGGAGGATAGGGAGGTGTTGACACCTAAGTGGAGAGGTGTCAAAACTAGTTTGACAAGTGGAGAGCATGCATGGGGGGTGAAAGTGTAGTTTTTGAAGTTTGGGGTACAAACTAGAATTAGATGCTCTACTTAATTTCAAAGAGTTGCAGAACCAACCCCAATATATCTAGTGCCTCAAAATCATTCTAACAACTTCAGAATATCGCCAACACTCCGAAATTCTTAACTTTAAAGCCGTGCAATACTATTTACAAATTCGCCCCCAAATTCTTGATATTGCACTTAGAGCTCGCTTGAGAAATAGGGGTGTTACATTAATAAAGTTCTCTCATATGGGAGAGTCATTATTAATAAGGCATCCTCATATGGGAGGAGCATGAGAACAAATTCCTCATATGGGAGGAAATAGTGCAAGATACATGAGGAAACTAGACTTTTTGAATCAAAAGTAACGAACGCAACAAACTTTGGCATCAAACGTAAAGATATGGGCTAAGGATAATACTTTTTGATCCTACGCATATTGATTGGGCTTGGGGTTGTTGCAGTCCCATGAAGTCGCTGGATTGTGCAGTAACCGTTGTCGAAGACTTCTTTGACTTCAAATGGTCCTTCCCAGTTAGCTGCAAATTTTGGATGGGCTGCCTCCCGCATGCAATGATCTGAAGCTCGCAGAACCAAGTCCCCAACCGAAAAATCTCGGTGTTGAACCGTTTTGTTTTATGCGCAAGCAATTCTTTCCTCGTATCTTGTGTTAGCCCTCTTAGCCTGCTCGCGCTTTTCTTCCAGCAGAATCAGGTCATGATCACGTTGATTTTCGTACAAGGCATGAAAGGATATCCTTGCAGAGTTAACCTTTATTTCTGCTGGTACAACAGCTTCAGCTCCATAGCATAGAAGGAACGGGGAAACTCCTGTGGGGGTCATGGGCGAAGTGCGATACGCCCATAAAGCCAAATTTAAAGAGGTTTCTCACTTCTTGTGATCATCCGCGACCATCTTACTCAAAATCCTTAGCAGCGTCTTGTTGGTTGCTTCTGCTTGACCATTCCCTTTCGGGTAATAAGGCGTGGAGCAGACTTGCCTTATGTTGTATTCTGCCAGTTTCGCAGCCACCTGGCGATTTACGAAAGGAGTTCCGTTATCCGAGAGGATGGTATTGGGGATCCCATGCGAGGCTGGTCGAATAGGACCGATAAAATCTAAAGCCCAGGTGTGGAATGGCCAAGGTGTTCCCAATGCGTGTAAATCTACAGCAGGAGCATGCACGAGATTGCCCTTGAATTGACATTCCTGACATCTTTTCACCTTGGTGCGGCAATCTGCTTCCATTGTGGGCCAGAAATAGCCAACGGTGAGGAGTTGTCTGCATAGCTTCGCACCTCCCTGATGCTCCACTTCATGAGATAATTCCATCACCTCTTGTGCTTCTTGGTTATCTAGACATCAGAGTAGATTACCCTCGTGGCCTCTTCGCCAAAGTATGTTTTCCCGCAAAACATATCGAGCCGCACTTCTTTTAAGCTTCTCTGCTTCCTTCCTCTGATCGGGCTCGATTCCTTCCGTCAAATAGTCAAAGAGTGGCTTCCTCCAATCTGTGTCATCATCAATCACATCAATCTACAAAGAGTTTTTAATTAATGTGCAGCTCTCGCAGTTCCCTTGAATGATTGCGGCGAACATGGACATATCCGGCCAATGAATCCCATATCTCTGGGCTTTTCGATAAACAGAAACTTCATTTTCCCCACAAGAGTGTTGGTGGATCTTTTCCTATAATGCCCGTCCCTCCTGCTGCGAGACGCACCGCATGAGTACCCTTAAATTAAATGGAATTATCGTGTACGCAGTATCCCTTGGTAGATGCCCAACTTTCTTTGCTTGTTCCTTCAGCAATTGCACGCAGTATTGGATTTCTCCAATCCTCATCTTCTGCGGATTCCTGTTCGCATACTTCATGCGTCAAGTCTGGGGTTGCTCTAACCTCGATCAATATTCTCGCTGGGCATTTGTCCGCACTGATTTTGGATCCCAGGGTGGCTAAAGCATCTGCGTGCCGATTATCAGCCCTAGGCGTGTGTTCGTACTTGACATCACAAAATTGCTGCACTAGCTTCTGTACCATAGTCCGATAAGGCAAAAAATTGACCTCCTTTAGCCCATATTCTCCTGAAGCTTGCTTGACGATTAGCTTGGAGTCCCCCATGACCGTCAGATTGCTAACTTCCAGTGCCTTGGCCGCGCGGAGCCCTGCGATCAAGGCCTCGTATTATGCTTCATTGTTCGTTACCGGAAAATCTAGCTTAGTGGACATTTGGATGACTTGCCCATCCGGCTTAGTTAGAACGATGCCAATTCCACCTCCTCTCCTTGTTGATGACCCGTCGAAATGAAGCTTCCAATATGGCGAATCGATTGCATAGATCTCAGGACCTTCCAGCTTCTCCTCTATCATTGGTTCATAGCTGTTATCCAGGAACTGTGCTAAAAGGTCTGCCACTGCTTGCGATTTGATTGCCTTTTGGTAGAGTACATGTTATGTCGTACTGCGAGATGGTCATATACCACTTTGCTAACCTTCCACAAGGGGAGGAGCAACTCAAGAGATACCGTATAGGGTCGCTCTTTGTGATCACCACGACTTTGTGTGAGGCGAAATAATGCTTAAACTTCTCTATCACGAAGAATAAAGCAAGACAATGAAGTTCAATGTCTGTGTACCTTGACTCGGCCGGCTGTACCACGCGGGAGATATAATAAATTGGCCTTTCCTGCCCTTCATATTCTTGGGCTAGCAGTGCCCCTATGGACTTCTTGGTCGACGCTAGATACAGTAAAAGTGGTGATCCCAACTGTGGTGCAATCATTACTCTTGGCGATGTAAGCAGGTCCTTCAGCTTCCCAAATGCGGCTTCATGTTGCTCTGTCCAATTATACACAGCATTCTTTTTTAGGAGATCGCCGAAGCAGAAGGTTAGTTCTGCAATCGCTGGGATAAATCTCCGCAGATAAGATAGCTTTCCCAGGAACGTCTTCAGAGTGCTCTGATTATGCGGTGCCGTCATGCTGGTGATAGGTGAAATTTTTGCAGGGTCAAGTTCAATTCCCTGACGATGGATTACACATCCCAAGAACATCCCCGAAGTCACTCCGAACGCGGATTTCATGGGATTCATCTTTAATTGGAAACTTCTGCATGTTTCGAATACCTTCCGCAGGTCTCCCAGGTGGTCTGCTTCCTCTCTTGGCTTGACAACCAGATCATCAACATAGAACTCTACCTCGTGATGCATCATGTCATGGAAAAGAGCCATCATTGCTCGCTGATAAGTCGCACCCGCATTTTTATTCCAAAAGGCATAACTGTGTAGTTAAAGACCCCAACCGGCGTGACGAACATAGTCTTTCTTGCATCCTCAGGATCCATCTTGATCTGGTTATATCCGCTGAAACCATCCATGAAGCTGAACATCCGATGTCCTGTAGTAGAGTCGAAGAGCAAGTCGATGTTGGGAAATGGGAAGTCGTCCTTTGGGCAGAAACGATTTAGGTCCCTGAAGTCTATGCAGATGCGAAGTTGCCCATTCTTCTTTACTACTGGCACGAAGTTGGCGAACCAGGTGGGATGATGATTTGGCTCGATGAATTTAGCATTCAGTAACTTGACTATTTCTTGCTTGATCTTCACGTTTATTTCTGGTCTGAAGCTTCTCGCACTTTGCTTCACTGGTTCGGATCCCGGGACGACATCCAATATGTGCATTGTTACACTCGTGTCCAGACCAGGCATTTCATCATATATCCAAGGAAACACGCCCCTATACTCTGTCAGCATCTGCAGCAATCTTGTTTCCTCTTCGCTTGTGAGGTCTGCGCTCAGGAAAACAGGCCTTTTCTTTTCTTCATTTGGACTTAGGAACACTTCCTTCAGTTCCTGCTTTTGTCGCTTCGGCTTGTCCTCCATACACTCGGGCGCTTCTTTCAACTTGTCCTCCGGGACCTCTAACCTCAGCTTGTCCTTCTCCGGCCCTTGCTCAATTTGATTGATTTTCCCGGGGATATCCCCATGTTTGGATGGGGGTACCCCCGCGCACCTTCATATGCGGTAGCATTTCTTTCCATTGGAGTAGAAGCTTTCTATCTCCTTGCCCTTATGGTCATGCTTTACCACCCTCTTCAGAGTGTACACATTCTTCCTTTGGTACGCAACATGTGACGCCTCATCGCGTGCAGGCCTCTTATCCTTGGTATCCTCTCTCGTCAACATTACTCCCGCTGGTGACTGATCCTTGATGTCCTCCCATCGAGGAAGAGGAGTCGGATTGAATGGTCCCGACATCTGTTCATCCGCCATTTCAGTAACCACACTGCTTCAGTGAGATGCGCTTCATTCAGATTAAATGGATTCACCGAAGCTGGTATCTCGACTACCCTGCCATTCCAAATGGCCTTCATCACTTGGTGGGCTGTTGATGGAACCGTGTCAAAGCGATGAATCCAGGCTCGCCCTATGATCATGTGATACGTAGTATTCGCATAAATTACGTAGAACTTGGCGGAACACTTGATCTTCCCTATCAGGATACCAAGGCGAATCCAACCCATCGTCCTCCTCGAGTCACTTCCGAATCCCATCAGCGAGGATGGGCTTCTGACAATCTTCTTCTCAGGAATTCCTGCCAACTTCAGGGTGTTGAGCGAGACCACATTAACGGCTGCTCCTCCATCAACAAATTCCTTCTTGAACTGAATGTCGTTGATCACTGCTGTTACATACAAGGGCTTCTGATGGCTTGAATCCGTCTTCTTGTCGCTTTCGGAGAAAGTCATTATATTTTCTGTCGAGCCAGAGGCCCTAACAACTTTCCCGTTGGAGATGACAATGTCCTCTTAGAAGTCCTCTGCTACCTTGAGGATTGCCTTTGTCATTTCTTTCCGGCACTTTTCCGAAAAGTTCATATCATCGAAGAATTTTCTGAAACCCTGCGACCCCTTCATCCTGTCAGCACGCGAGTCTTCGGTGTCCATGCGGTAATCTTCCTCGTCATGGACTTCAGCAATGATGTGCAGACCATATTCCGCAATCTCTTAGAGGTACATGATCGCGATCATGGCTACTTCTTTGCCCTTCGGCTCTTGCTCTTCATGGGCCCGCGGCGGATTATTGCGCACATCTTGCCTTTGGTCGCTGACAATCAGCTCCCCTTCTTTCATTTTTCCGGCTCACAAGGTGCCTGAGCTTATTGCAATCAGCCGTGGGGTGCATAACCTTTCCGTGGAACTCACACCACTTCGGATCCCTCACAATCTCCCTGGAGGGTGTTCTTTCGAGCGGAGGTAGGACCCCATCCTTGCGCCACTGTTTGCATAAGTCGATCACCTCTTCCAAAGAACATGGTAGATGCGGTGCGTCCGAGGTCGCAACCTTGGGTTGCTTGTGTGGCCAAACTGTATTGACCTCAGCTTCGCGCCCCCTCTTGTAGCTAAACCTCCCAATCTTGAAAGTGGGTCCCCCAGGAGATCCCTCAGGGGCGTGTTTCTTCTTTTGCCTCTCGACAATAGGCTCTATGTTCTTGGTACATTCAAGTAACTTCGAAAAAGTAGGAGTTTGCAAGTTAATTAACATACCCTTGTATTCGTCTCGCATGCCTTGTAGGCATATCTCCACAAGCCTGCCCTCGAGCACTTCGTCTCTGCACTCCAACGGTTTGGCTCTGAACTTTTTAATGAAGGTGACACCATCCTCGTCACGCTTCCATACATTCGCGAAAGGTGTATCATCGTAACCTTCTCCTCTACCTGGAAGAACTTGGTATAATACTTCTGAACCATGTCATCCCATGTCTTGACAGATCCAGCCTCCAGCGTCCTGTACCATTTGTAAGCCACATTTCCCAAAGACTTCGGGAACTCACGCATCAGCAAATTGGGATCAACCCCATATGGCCCCATCACATCATCAAATTTGTCCAACTTAGGGGCCTTATACCCTGCGGGGTTGGGCATCAGGTAGATCTCCCGCGGGATAGGAGGGGCATTGCCAACCTTCGGAATGATGGTGTCCGCAAAAGGTAAGGTTGGCCAGGAAGGTCTCTATGCGCCGCTCTAAAGCCGTCATGCTTGCTGGTGCACTCCCTCCCACAGCAGGAGGAAGGGTTGCAGCTGGCGGAGACACATATACAGCAGTTGGGTTAGGGGTGTAAGCCACATTGCTTACGTTTACTATTGGAGAAGGCAAGGGATATTGCGAAGAAATGTTGGAGGGAATAGCTGGAGGTTGGGGAATAGGTGTGACAATGGACGGTGTTTGGATCGTTTGTCCCTGAATGGAAGGTTGCTGGACCATTGCTTGTGGGCTTTGCAAACTAGGGTTTGGCGGTATAGGTATTACCTCTGTACCCTGAGAGACATGGGTTCCAGGTCCTTGAGAGACAGCAGCTCCCAGTGCCGGATTCGGGGCAAGAGTTCCCAAAATGGCCATTATCTGGGCCATTTGTGCGGATTGAGCCTGAAGAGCTTTCGCCTGACTCTGGAGAGTGGCATTCAATGTTTCCAAGGTTAAAGTATTGCCGGTTTCCGTGGAATTTTTACGGGTTTCCTCCCCTGAGGTCGTCTCGGTTGAGGGGGATCTGTTGCTAACATCCTCATCATGAGACATGGCTGCTTGCAATGGTAAGTTTCACGTCGGGTTCACCAAATGTGTACGGGAGAATCCTTTGAGGAAGATTCAATGTACACCAAGAACAAGGAATAAGAGAAACACAAGAGAGGTAGGGTTGTGAGTAGGGAGAGAGTAAGACAGTACTAGCTGTATGAGAGAGAGAAAGAGTTTTGGCAGAGCTTCCGCGTAGTTCAGGTGATTAGTTCTGTGTAAGGAAGGGTTAACGATCCTATATATAGTGGAGAATATGACCGTTGTAGTGGGTTAATGCACCCATAAATGGCGCTTTAATTACCTTAACCACAACGGCACGTTCGTCCGCATATATAGGGACCGTTACGCACTTCGTCCGCGTATACCGGAACCGTTATGAGGTTGACCGGGTTTATGGAGATTGTGCCATAAATCTCTCAAAGCAGTAACTAAAGGTCGCGCGCGGGCTTGTTTGTCGCTCGCGCGACAGGACTTACTCTAGCCTCCAAACCACTAAGTCCCTACAAGTCCCGTGTGGTGGTGTGCGAGGTCCTTGTCTCGCAGCCCCCACGTGGATCAGCGTAGGTGGGGATCCAGTGTATGTGGAGCACGGCTAGGTGTGCTGGATGAATGCCACGTGGCTGTGATCTGTCTACCTGGAAAGCACGATCTACACCTGTCGTCAATTCTTTCATGTTGAACCGCTTCAACACCTTGTCAATATATGTACTTTGACTTAGGTCGAGCAACTTCCTTGATATATCCCTATAGATATTGATACCGAGTATATAAGCTACATCTTCGAAGTCTTTCATTGAGAAGAATTTCTCTAGCCAATCATTTCCAATGAGTATTATGTCATCCATATAAAAGACTAGAAATACTACAGAGCTCCCACTAACCTTCTTGTAGACACAAGGTTCATCTTCGTTCTTGATAAACCCAAACTCTTTGACTCCATCATCAATGCAAAGATTCCAACTCCTAGAATCTTTCTTCAAACGATAAATGGACATGTGCAACTTACACACTTTTTTGGCACGCTTAGGATCCTCAAAACCCTTTGGCTATGTCATGTAGACATCCTCATGATATTTCCATACATAAATGCTATTTTGACATCCATCTGCAAAATCTCATAATCGCGATAACCTTCAATAGCAAGCAAGATGCAAATGGATGTGGTCATCACAATTGGGGAAAGGGTTTCATCATAGTCAATACCATGAATCTTTCGGAATCCTTTTGCCACCAATCGACCCTTATAGGCAATCACATTTCCATCCATGTTTGTTTTCTTTTTGAAACCCACTTGCACCCAATGGGCCGAGCCCCATCGGGTGGTTCCACTAAATTCCATAACTTATAGGTATACATGGAATCCATTTCGGATCTCATGGCTTCAAGCCATTTATGAGAGTCTGACCCCTTTACGGCCTCTCCATAGGCTGTAAACTCATCATCATCTATGAGCAGAACGTCACCAAGCTCAGTCACGAGAAGTCCATACCTATCTGGCCCTTGAAGTATCCTACCAGACCTACTAAGATCTTATTTTACTTGGGCAGGTTGCTCCACAACACTTATGTGGTTCTTGCTCAAGTTCCATTGTAGGATTAGTGATTGGTGGTTCTTGTACTTCTTCAAGTTCTAAAGTCCCCCACTAGCTCCTTCAGACCCAAACTCACACCGGACGGAGCAACAAACACTTTGTTCTTGGTTGGATTATATAAGTAATATCCTTTCGTTTCCTTAGGATATCCCACAAACTTAGACATGTTTCGACTTGGGCCCGATTTTATCTTACTGTAAACCTTTTACGTAGACCTTGCAACACCATATCCTCATGAACGAAAGTGGGACGCCTCCGAGTCCATATCTGTAAGGTCACAGTCTGTTTCAAGGCCTTGAAATAGCTTTCAAAGCCTTTGAAACAACACTGCTTTGTATGTCATGAACTCAGGGGGAGTTTCTCCTGTTTTTTGATTTTTGTTCTCCTTTGATTATCTAGGATTTATATGATGATGAAAAACAAACTAATCTGATGCTCTAACATATCCAAATCTCACAATTTGACTTAGTTTTTGCAGGATTAATTAGCTACCTATTTTGAAGGATCACTTTCCCAAAGTGTCTATGTGCAGGAAAAGAAATACAACTTGAAAATGGATCCTACACTTATGGAATCATGTCTGGACCTTCTTAGCACCTCATATGAAAGATCAAATCAGTATCTTTGAAGATATTGAGTCTAGTTCTTGGTAAAGAGCTGTTAGAGAGTCAAATACATGCTGCTTGATTTTAGGAAATTCTGTTTCAAGAAGATCCTATTTAATTTGCACTTCAAATAAGCTATACAGGGAGAATGCTGAGAGAATTCACAAAGAACTTTTGCATAGACATTTCAAACACTCTCAAGGATTTTCAAGCAACACAAAATAAGATTCTAGTCACTCAATCCATGCATTAGAATATCACTGCAGACTCAACTGCTTCACTGCTTCATAGTGTTCCTCTTTTCTGTACTTCATTTGTATGTCATTCTGATTATATATCTCTTATCTTAATCTCGTGGTGTTGTTCAAAAGGAACACAAGAGTTTCTTATTGAACCAGTTAGCTAGAGTAGGTACTAGATAGGTTAGTGAGAACCACAAGCTGTAATAGAGTAAGGGGAAGTCTATTTTCTTGAGATCTAGGGCTTAGATTTTGATTAATAAGAATTGAGTTCAAATCCTACATGGATTGATCCCAGAGGTAGAGACGTAATTCCTTGAGGACTGAACTCCATAAATCCATTGTGTCTCTAGCTCTTTACTTTCTATTCTGAACTTATCTTGTTCAAAGCTTCAAAACATGTTTTTAGTTCAAGGACTGGAAAGGCTTTTCAAGGTCCTGAAAAAGAGCATAAAATATTTTTTCAGTCTAATTTGATTCCAAGGACTTGAAACTTTATTCAAGGCCTTGAAATACTTTTAGCTTTCTCAACTTTTTTTAAATCTCTAAACTTTTAGAAAAAACGGCCATACTCTATTCAACCCCCTTCTAGAGTATTGATCATGTATTGTGTGCATACATACTGTCTCTCAATTGGTATCAAGAGCTTGTATCACTGTATATATCTAAAAATCTGGAGATCAAGAGTACTATAGGTTAAGGTGGTTTCTCACAGGGAAGAGCTTCTAACAGACCTCCTATATTTTTTGGAGACAACTTTGTGCATTTTACGGCTTTGATGAAAATGTTAATCATTGACCAATATATTGAGCTATGGTCTATCATTCAAAATGGAACTGACACATTCTTCACAGATAAGGATGGGGTCAAAACCCCCAAACCTGAGAACTCTCTTTTCGGCTTCTGAATTAGAACAGTTTTCTAAGAGTTTTAGAGCTATGAATTGCTTATATTGTGCTTTGAGTGCAGATGAATTCAACATGATCTCCACTTGCAGGACTGCTAAGGAAATATGGGACAAACTGGTAGTATCCTTTGAATGAACTAGCCAAGTGAAGCAGACAAATATCAACATAGTATAAGCTATTCAAGACCAATGGAGATGAATCTATCAAAGACATTTCAAAAGGTTCACTGACATAGTAAACAACTTGGACTCCTAGGGGAAATCATTCTCCAATGAAGAGAAAGTCAGAAAGTTCTGAAGAAGTCTTCCCAAAGACAAATGGTAACCAAAGACCACATAAATTATAGAAACTCGAGATCTATCCTCACTCTCTCCGGATGATTTACTGGGAAAGCTACTCATCCATGAAACCTCTATGAGTGAAGTTGATGTAGAATTAACAGAAGATCAAGAACCTGACACTGAAGGCTAAAGAGACTGAACAATTTCAAAACCTTGAAAAGGAAGATGATGATGAAGAAGATCATTTTTCTATTATTTCCAAAGCCTTGAAAAGGATTCTGAAAATGAAAAATAACTTTGGAAGGAAGGACTTCAACAGAGACAATTTCAGATCCTCAAGCGGCACAAACTACAAGGCTAAATCTTCTTCTCATAAATCCAAAACTATGAATTGCTTAATGTGGTGATGCAGGGCCCCTGATCAGAGATTTTCATCACAAGAAAAGCAAGCATTCTTCAAAGAAGGATCATGAGATAAAAAAAAGAAAGCCATGGTAGCTTGTTGGAGTGACTCAGATTCATTCGGTGATTCAGGATTTGAAGAAGAAAAAGCCAATCTATGTCTCATAGAAAAGTATGATGAAAGTTCTGAAAAGAACATTGAGGTAATGGTGAAAAGTCTCATGTATCAATCCTCAAGTATGCTATCTGATATCTTGGAAAAAATGCTTCTGAATGAAGAAGATTATTTAAATGAAATTAAGTCTTTGAAGGAGAACGTTCATGAGCAGGCAAAATAAATTTTTTAATTAGTTTGTCAGAACAAGAATCTTGAAATTTCTCAGACAAAAGCTGAAAGAAATTTCAAAGCCTTGGAAACCAATTTCAAAGCCTTGAAATATCAGGTCAAAGAACTTTTCATAGAAAATTCTATTCTGAGTGATAACATTGTTGCTCTGAGAGATCAAAATGATGGATCAGAGGAATAAAAAGAAACTCTGACTGAGAAACTTCAAGATTCTCAAAAGATTATGACAAAACTTCCTGGCTCTGAACGCAACCTCAACTTGATTCTTGGAGGAAGTTTGCAATCTGTTCACAAGACTGGTCTTGGATACGACCCAAATTTTCCAAATAAAAACAATATCAGATTTGTGAAAGCCGGTAGCAAATCTTCTCCAAAGTGTCATTACTGCAACAAATTGGTCATGTTAAAATGACTTCTTCCTTCAAACGAAGAGAACCTCACATTATGAGGAATACCTTCCCTTTTCAGCTTAAGGGACAAGTTAGGCATATTTGGGCTCCTAAAGGGGTTAGACCACCTAACATGGTTGACCCTAAGTATGAATTCAAATTTCAAACTTGGTCTAACAGCTGGGTAAGGCAGTGAAAGATGTTTGTAGGTTGTGACCAAGAGCAAAGAACATAAGTGGTTTACTGATAGTGGTTACTCCAGACACATGAGTTGAAAGAGATCTTTATTCTCAGAGTTGAAAGAGCAATCAAAGGGAACAATTACCCTGGTGATAAAGGCAAATGTAGTATCCTAGGTATTGGTAACTGATTCTGAAAACTCAATATCATATTTTAATTTAGTTGAAGGTTTGAAGTTTAATTTACTTAGTGTTTATCAATTATGTGACAAAGGAAATAGGGTCATATTTGACGAAGAGAAATGTTCGGTGCAAGATGAGAAATATGGCAATTGCATACTCACAGCCTCAAGGTCAAACAATGTTTACACTTTTCATACTAACAAAGTTAGAGGTGAAAGTCTGAAGTATCTGAAAGCCTTGAAAGATGATTCAAAGCTTTGGCGCAGAAAGCTTGGACACATCAGGTTGCATACTTTGAACAAGCTGTTTTCCAAAGTCCTAGTTAGAGGTTTACCATCAATCAGATTCAAATATAAAAGGGTATGAAAGGCATGTTCTCAAGGTAAACAGACAAGAATTTCCTTCAAGCACAAGAACTTTGTAAGTACTTCTACACCATTTGAATTACTGCATATGGATCTATGTGCTCCTATGAGAGTTCCTACTCCAAAAGGTAAGAGATATATGCTATTTATTGTTGATGATTACTCTATATGTACTTGGGAATGTTTCACAGAGACAAGTCTGAAGCTCTATCTGAATTTTTAAAAAAATTTTGTAAAGATCTTCAAACTTTGAAAACCTGCCTATTGATTCTATAAGGAGTGATCATGGAAGAAAATTTCATCAACTTGAATTTGAGTTATTTTGTACTAAATTTGGTATTTCTCACAACTTCTCTGCTCCTGGAACTCCTCAAAAGAATGGAGTTTTTGAAAGAAAGAACATGACTCTTGAGGACTTGTCTGGAACAATGCCATCACTTTAGACAATGCTGGGATTTATTTCGCAGTTCGTGCTATGAAGGGTGCTACCGTGAAGGTGGATCCATCCATGCTTCTAAACCTTCTCTCTCGCTATTCACCTGCGACCCACACCTTCCATTTTGCTGAATTTGAGGCTGCCCCTACTTTGGAAGATGTACAAATCTTATATGAACTTTCCCCTATGGGCGAAGTGGATCCCCTGAGCCCTTTGAGGATTGCTCCAGAGCTTGCTCTATATGCACAGATGGAAGAATTCTTAACCGAGGTGAAGAAAATCTCTACTCGCTGGACATCTGCGAAAGTTCTTCCCGAATGGCAGCTTGTTGAAACTTCTGCGAAGAACACCTGGGGAAAAGTGGGTGGAATACTTCTTTCGCGATTATGCGAATGGTAGTATTACCAAGGAAATTCTGGACAAGGATCCAGATGCGAAGAATTATATAGAGGGAAAAGGGTACCATCTAACCTTGTGTGGCTTCGTCTGTGCCTGGTTGTCGAGGTACTTGATTGATGGTCATCCTCATGATGGTGTTTTTTATCATGTCCTCCCCCTTGCTGCTAAGTTGGCCCTCGGCCAGAGAGTCGCACTTGGGCCTCTGGTCTTGGGCACCTTATATCATCAATTGGACCAGCTGGTAGTGGAGATCAAGGACTCTCGCGGTCGTCTTGATGTGTTGACTTATGTCAACATTGCATTCCTTACCATGTGGGTTTTTGAGAGATGGCCCTCTTATGCTCCTTTTCCTTCTAGGCCCAGCAAGTTGTGCGTCCCAGGTGCGGAGAATGAACTTTCCAGTGGGAGAGCTCCTCGATGGTTTAGAACCAATCTTCCCAAGTACACTTGGAGTCTGATATGCGATGACCGGATCAAGTTTACAGCTAGGCCTTCTGCCACGCGTATTGAAAATGTGCGATGGTTTCCAAAGCTGTACCCCGCCAGATCCGGTGCTTATTCAGAAGAACTCCTTCTCGAAGGTCATGAGTGCTACAGCGAATTCTTCTGCTGGTGCCTGAGAGTTTCCTTCCTGCTCTTGCTGAGTATGTCCCTGAACTTACTCCCAGATATGAAAAGATCACAGTCGATGTTGAACCAACTCGCGTCTCTCCCCAGTTTGGTTTTTGATGCAGTGGCGCCTTCCATTTGGCCTAGGTCGATCGCAAGAGGCTGCTACAAGCGACTGCTGACAGGTGAGTGCCAAACGATCTTCCAGAGCAACTTGCCCTTCTTTTAGCCTTCAGGTAGCCGTGTAGGTCGCCCCTCCAGGAATTGGATTTCTTAATGGGCTGCTCAGCAAGCCAGGTTCGAGACGCACTCAACTCCTCAGCCCAGCAAAGCTCCTGTGATCAAGAGGAATGCCTTTCCATTCCGCCCTAATTGCAGCTTGGATGATTCCCAATATGGCTTTTACTCCTTGCTGGATCTTGACAATCACTTGTGCCCCTCCACCATTCTTGGAGAGAAGATGATTGCTGTTAAGGAGGGAGTTTTGCACGTTATCAAGTACAGCGAAGATTTTTCCAAGGTACACAATTTCCTTTATGCGTGATAGACTTCTTTTTCTTGGTGCGTTGAGACTTACGCCCCATTTTCTGTTTTAGTGTTACCTGAGGAGGTTCGAATCTGGAGAGCGCTCCAAATCGCTGATCAACTCTATTGTTGCCGCAAAAAAGGCAGGGCGAGGAAATTCCTGTGACAATGGGACCGACTCCCCAAGTAGAGGCTCTGATACGCGAGGAAATGGATGCGTTTGCTAGCTCGCTGATAGACCATACTCCCGCAGTGGAGGCAGAGGCTGCCCCAAGGGCCAAGAGGCAAAAGCAAAATGGCATTACGATCTCCTCCCCTCCTAGAAGTGCGCCAACTCCGTCTCCTGCGAAGTCTCTTGCTTCTAAAGACAAAGGCAAAGGTCGCATGCCAAGCAAAGCGCAGAAAGAGCTTGCGGTTGAGAGTTTCGTTCCTTTTGGTCAAGAAGAAGAGGAAGAGGAGGACAAGGAAAGAGAAGTGAGAGAAAAAGATGATGAAGAAGAAAGATGAGAAAGCGAAAGAGAAGAAGAAAGAGGTGAGATACGAGAAGAAGACTCGGAAGGTATCTCAAGCAAACTTGTCTTCTTCGTACTTTAGCTCTTGCAATAATTGCTAATTAGTTTTTTACTTTCGCAGGTGATGACACATAAACCATCAGCGGCCTCCTGGCCAAAGAGAAGAAAAAGTCCAAGGGTTCTCGCTCTGGCGCTTCCAGCGAGACCATAGACGAAGATATTCTTGATGAGTCTGAGAGAATGGCTGCTGAGGCAGAAGAGAGAAGGAGGAAGCTCGAGGAGGATGAGATCAAGCTCATAAATAGGAGAATTTTGGAAGAACAGCAGGTTGATAACACGGATGCGACTGCTTTGGAACAAGCTCAAGAGGACTTTGAGGAGATCGCAGGCGGCAAAGAAGGTGAGATTTTTAACCTTGCTGTGACTTACCAAGAAGTAATTATTGGTGCGTTAAAGCATGGCTTATCAAAAGATGATTTTCAGCGATGGCTAGTAGGAAAGTGTGGTGAGCCCTCAAGTAATCATTCAAACAATGTTTGTAAACCAGGCTTAATAACCCACTTCTCGTTGTAACGAGTTTCTTCGCACTCCCAGGTCACGCTCACCTTAAAGATGTGCTTAATGAGGATAATATAATAGGATATGGTGTCGCATCTTTAACATATGATGAAGGTGTTGCGATCCCACCTAAGTGTGGAGGTGCTCGCTTTTGATCTATCAGAAATAAAATATTATGTATGATTCAAGTTACCTTAATATTTTCTGTCTTGCATCGCAGATGATGCTGCCACCACACAGGGTTACCCTCGCAATGTATCAACTGCTAGAGAGGTGATCGGCGAGGCAGGTGTTGACGACCCTTATGAGGATATGCAAGAACAAAGGAGCCAGCTCCCTACATCTTATGCTCCAGAGCGAAGCTCTCACGCTGAGAAGCCTATCGCAGCTACTGAGTATGCAGGAGAACCTCTGGAAGATATCATCGAGGTATCTGATGATGTCGAGGCTGACACCGTGTTAAGAGAAGAAGATGTTGATGCTGAAGCTGAGGGAATGGAAATGGAGGATGCTGGAGCTGAAGTTCATGTAAATTAACAGGTCATGGAAGGCATAGCATCGCATGAAAATGTTGATGTTCAAATGCATGCTCCCGAACTCCAAGGACCTCTCGCAGCTGAAGAAGTTCCTAGTCAAGCAGCAACTACTGTTGTTGTCGTTCCTTCGACAGAGGTAGAGCTTTTACAGGTTCCCCCAGCATGGAGTTTTTGGAGTTCGCAAGTTGGAGCTGTCGTCGCACCTATTGAAACTTATACCATCCCTGCCAACTACGATGATCTCGAACTCGCGGCTGACAGAAAAGCAATCGGCAAGGGCATGCTTCGACTTTTCCAGCAATGCGCATACCCTCTTTGCGTGAGATCCTTGAAGGGACTGGTATGTTACCATTTTTCGCATTCTACACCTTTGTTTAAAAGCTTTCATGCTCTGAACTTGAATCATTTTTGTCAGGAATGAAGCAGCCTGATGTGGATTGGCTGATAAGGTTGCGCCTTTCATACCCATGGTCATTTGCGAAGTCTCTGGAGCTAGAGCCTTATGACAGAAGGCTTTTCTTGACCGAAGCCATTTGGATTCTGGAGAAACTGTATGTAGCCACCCCTGAGACCATTTCTCCTAATAGTGCACGGCTGCTTTATAGCACATGCAAGGGGCTTCAGGCTAAAGTTCAAGGCAAGCTAGGCTTCGGGTATCTTCTCAACAGGATCACCCAGATTCTCGCATCTGTGAGTTTGAAACGCGGCTACCACAACCTCGCATCTGAAAGATGGAAGTTAGAGGAACAAAGGCGGAAGGCTGAAGAAGCTGTCAACCTCTTTCATGCGATGAATGCCAAGTACGAACAGTTGAAACGAGAAGTGGACCAAGCTAGAGAGGCGTCGCTCTCGTTCTCTCCAGAAGATTCTTTAATCAAGGATTTATTTTAAAAACAAAAATATTATTGTAATGCTAGTGCTTCTCCCCCTTTTTTTACATTTAAAACTTTATGTCCCGTTTTGCCCCTCTGAGGATTTGGCACTCATATCTTGATGCATATCAATTATGACGTCACTAGGTGACGTAATTGCATTGATTTTTGCGCTAATGATTTATTAGATAATCACGATTTCCTTGGGTACCCCATCCTTATTATGACCTTCTGTCATTAATTAGGGCGTGCCACCGAATCGCCATAGCCTTTAGTAGGGTAATTGATTTTTACCTATTTTGAGACGTAAGTAATTGATTCTTACCCGTTTCTCAAGCTTTGCTGACTCAGCAAGGGAACTAAAGAGTCCCTCATGGAGTCTATATAAACCTTGCCTCATGCTGCTTGGGTCCTTCATCCCAAAATGTGGCTCACCCCGAATCCTTACGACTGTCGGTGCTTGACCTTTGTTGATTCATGTCAATTTGAGGTTGTGGAACCTGATTTTGTGCCTTGTGCCATAGAAATAGCTCCCAAGATCTTATTTATAAAGCTTACCGATATTCATGATCTTTTTGAAGAAGATTTACATAATACTTCATGTTTCTGCGAAGATTCTTCTTCGTCTATTATGTTTGCTGGTCGTATTTCCGGTTGCCTTCCGGCGAGGCGCAGTCCCGTACTGACCTTTTTACCGAATCGTAATGAATGGTGTGTTTCTCCTATAGCTTTCCTGGAGGAGAACTATTTGCCACCATTGTTTTGAACAAGGTGTGACAAGCCATGGCGCTCGTCTCTCGGCACAATAAGCTTCCTGCTCCAGGAGCTGTTCTCCACTTGTTCTTCACGTCTGCATCCGCCAGGACATGAGGTTCATCCGGCATGTCTCTTGGGCAGAAGATCAATCAAGAGCCCTGTTCTGATCTAGGACCTTGGCGATAGCGTCTCATAACTTTTATTAGGGCCTGTAGGCCGTTCATTTCATAGTAGGAAATTTGCTCAGTATGAGCTTTCGCTTGTAAGCTGCTATCTAGACAGATAAATTGTAAGTCATTTTGACTGTTAATGAAATATACTTTGGTATTTTCTGTTCTTGTTTAATACAACAAATTGTAATATCGCATGTGTGTTCGCTATACGATGAAAAAAGTTATGTTCCCTTCGCATTTTGCATTCGGATGTTGCCTGAATAATTCTTTATCTCAAGCTAATAAGTTTTGCATCGCACGAGGCGTTTCCGCTATGGCTTGCTATCTGAGCATATAGGCTCACTGATCAGTTAAGATCATGATTCAATATTGTTGCTATGTGAGCAGATAGGCTTGCCCGCACAAAGGCGTTGTTACTTTTGGATCACTTAAGATCGTATTTAAACATTGCTGTTATCTCGGCAGATAGGCTTTGGATCGCACAAAGGCGTTCCTATTTTCGCTGCTATCTAAACATTGCTGTTATCTCGGCAGATAGGCTTTGGATCGCACAAAGGCGTTCCTATTTTCGCTGCTATCTAGGCAGATAGGCTTTTAGATCACTTGAGATCGTACTTAAACATTGCTGCTATCTCGGCAGATAGGCTTTGGATCGCATGGGATCGTATACTATGGCTGCTATCTAGGCAGATAGGCTTTTGTTGTAAGCAAACAAAGAAGCAAATAAAATGATGAGAAACAACTAAGATAATAAAATTCTTCTCATATGGGAGAATTCTTTTATTAAAAGCACCCTCATATGGGAGATTCATAACTATAAGTTCCTCATATGGGAGGAAACAACACATGAGTTCATTGGAGGACTAGACTTACAATCCAACAGTCATTTGAATCCAATATGTATGTATCTAGAGAGAGAGAGAGACTAGGGATAGTACTTTTTGATCCACCGCATATTGATCGAACTTGAGGTTGTGGCAGTCCCATGAAGCCTCTGTATGGTACAGTAACCGCTTTCAAAAACTTCTTTAACCTTGAACAGTCCTTCCCAGTTAGCTGCGAACTTTGGATGGGCCGCTTCCCGCATGAAATGACCTGAAGCTCGTAAGACCAAGTCACCAACCGCAAAGTCTCGATGTTGGACTGTTTTGTTGTATGCACGAGCAATCCTCTCTTTGTACTTTTTTTTTGGCCCGCTTAGCCTGTTCGCACTTCTCTTCCAACAGAATCAAGTCGTGATCACGTTGATTGTCATACAATGCATGAAAATCTAATCTCGCAGAGTTAACTTTTACTTCCGCCGGTACAACGGCTTATGCTCCATAACATAGAAGGAACGGGGAGACTCCCGTGGGAGTCCTTGGCAAAGTTCGATATGCCCATAATGCTATATTCAAAGAATTGGCCCACTTTTTGTGATCATATGCGACCATCTTACTCAAAATTATTAACAGTGTCTTGTTGGTTGCTTCTTCTTGACCATTCCCTTTTGGATAATAAGGAGTGGAACAGACCTGCCTTATGTTGTACTCCGCTAGTTTCCCGACCACATGACGATTTACAAAGGGGGTGCAATTATCCGAAAAGATTGTTTTGGGGATTCCAAACCTGTATATGATGTTTTCTTGAACGAAATTGATCACTGCGAGCCCATTCGCTGTCTTGAGCGGTATTGCCTCCACCCACTTAGTAAACAACTCGGTCGCGGTTAGGATAAACTGGTTCCCACGCGAGGACGGTCGAATGGGGCCAACAAAATCTAGAGCTCAAGTGTGGAACGGCCATGGCATTCCTAACGCGTGTAGATCTACAGCGGGAGCATGCACGAGGTTGCCTTTAAATTGGCATTCCTGACATATCTTTACCTTGGTACGGCAATCTGCCTCCATTGTGGGCCAAAAATAACCAACTGTGAGGAGCTGTCTGCATAGTTTTGCACCCCCCTGATGCTCTACTTGGTGAGACAGATCCATCACCTCTTGCGCTTCTTGGCTATCTAGGCATCGGAGTAGATTACCCTCATGGCCCCTCCGCCAGAGTATGTTTTCCTACACCACATATCGAGCCGCCTTTCTTTTAAGTTTCTCGGCTTCCTTTCTTTGCTCGGGCTCGATTCCTTATGTGAGGAAATCAAAGAGCGGCTTTCTCCAATCTGTATCATCGTCAACCAGGGAAACTTCTAAAGAATCTTTGATTAATGTACAGCTATCACAACTTCCCTGCATTATCGCAACAGCTATGGACATGTCTGGCCAATGAATCCCGTATGTTTGGGCCTTTCGATAAATAGACACCTCACTTTCTCCACAGGTGTGCTGGTGAATCTTTTCCAATAACGTTTGTCCCACCTGCTGCGAGACGCATCGCATGAGTATTCCTCCCGGACCTCTGTATTAAAGGGCGTTATCATATATGCAGTACCCCTTTGTGGATGCCCAGTTTTCTTTGCTTGTTCCCTCGGCCATTGCACGCAGTATTGGTTTTCTCCAGTCTTCCTCATCCATGGAATCACCCTCGCATGTGTCCTCCATCAATGCCGGTGACGTTCGGACTTCGATTGAGATCCTCGCAGGGCATTTGTCTGCGCTAACTTTAGATCCCAGAGTAGCTAAAGCATCAGCATGCCGATTATCAGCTCTAGGCGTGTGTTCGTACTTGACATCGCAGAATTGTTGTACCAGCTTTTGCACCAAAGTCCGATAGGGTAACAGGTTTATCTCCTTCAACCCGTACTCGCCTGAGGCTTGTTGGACAATTAACTTAGAATCTCCCATAACCGTTAAATTGCTTACTTCTAGTTCCCTGGCCGCACGAAGTCCTGCGATGAGAGCCTCATACTCCGCTTCATTATTGGTGATTGGGAAATCTAGTTTCATGGACATTTGGATGACTTCCCCATCTGGTTTAGTCAAAACAATTCCAATTGCTCCACCTTTCCTTGTTGATGATCCATCAAAATGTGGCATCCAATATTGTGGCTCAACTGCATAGATCTCAGGTCCTTCCACTTCCTCCTCGATCATGGGCTCATAACTTTTATCTGGAAACTGTGCCAGAAGATCCGCCACTGCTTGCGATTTGATTGCTCGTGGTCGAACACACGTGATGTCATATTGTGAAATGGTCATATACCACTTCGCCAACCTTTCGCAGGGAGAAGTGTGAGTCAAGAGATACCGTATGGGGTCGCTCTTTGTAACCACCACAACTTTGTGCGAGGCGAAGTAGTGTTTTAACTTTTCTATCACGAAGAACAAGGCAAGACAATGGCGTTCGATGTCTGTGTACCTTGATTCAGCTGGTTGTACTATGCGAGAAATGTAATAAATCGTCCTTTCCTACCCTTCATATTCCTGAGCCAAAAGCGCCCCTATAGATTTCTTCGTCGACGTCAGATACAACAAAAGCGGCGATCCAAGCTGTGGGGCGATCATTACCCTTGGCTATGTCAGCAAGTCCTTCAGCTTTCCAAATGCGGCCTCATGTTCCTCTGTCCAATTATATACAGCATTCTTATTGAGGAGAACGCTGAAGCAAAAAGTTATTTCTGCGATCGCTGGAATGAATCTCCGCATGTAAGATAATTTCCCCAAGAATGTCTTCAAAGTGCTTTGATTATATGGTGCCGTCATGCTAGTGATAGCCGATACTTTCGCGGGATCAGGCTCAATGCCTTGGCAATGTATTACGCATCCCAAGAACTTCCCTGAAGTCACTCCGAATGCACATTTCATGGGATTCATCTTCAGCTGGAAACTCCTGCATCTTTCAAATACCTTTTGCAGGTCCCACAAATGGTCCGCTTCCTCTTTGGACTTGAAAACCAGATCGTCAACATAGAACTCCACTTCCCGGTGCATCATGTCGTGCAATAGAGCCATCATTGCTCGCTGATAAGTCGCGCCCGCATTCTTGAGCCCAAAAGGCATGACCGTGTAGTTAAAGACCCCCACCGGCGTAATGAACGCGGTTTTCCGTGCATTTTAAGGGTCCATTGTTATCTGGTTATATCCACTGAAGCCATCCATGAAGCTGAACATCCGGTGCCCCGCAGTGGAATCGATGAGCAGATAAATGTTGGGGAGCGGGAATTCGTCTTTGGGGAAAAAGCGGTTAAGGCCTCTGAAGTCGACGCAAATGCGAAGCTGCCCGTTCTTCTTTACCACAGGCACGATGCTAGCCAGCCAAGTGAGATGATGATTCGGCCCGATAAACCTGGCAGTCAATAGCTTGACAATTTCTTGCTTAATTTTTACGTTTATCTCTGGCCTAAAGCTTCTCGTGCTTTGCTTTACCGGTTTAGACCCCGGGATCACATCCAATCTATGCATGGTTACGCTCGTGTCCAAACCAAGCATTTCGTCGTACTCCCAGGCAAACACATCCTTGTATTCAATCAGCAGTTGCAGCAATCTTGCTTCCTCATCGCTTGTGAGGTCTGCGCTCAGAAAAACAGGCCTCTTCTTTTCTTCGCCTGGGCTCAGGAACACCTCTTTCAGTTCCTGCTTCTGGGGTTTCGGCTTGTCCTCCATGCACTCAGGTGCTTCTTTCAGTTTATCCTCCAAAGCCTCTGGTGTTGGCTTTTCAGCCTCCGGAATGTGTTCAATCTGATTGATTTGCCCAGGTATATCCCCATGCTCGGATGGGGGTACCCCCGCGCACCTTCATATGCGGTAGCATTTCTTTCCGTTGGAGTAGAAGCTTTCTATCTCCTTGCCCGCGAGATCATGCTTTACCACTCTCTTCAAAGTGTACACGTTCTTCCTTTGGTAGGCGACCTGCGGTGCCTCTTCGCGTGCGGACACTTTTTCTTTGACATCCTCCCTCGTCACCATTACTCCTGCTGGTGACTGATCCTTAATGTCCTCCTATCGAGGCAGAGGAGTTGGATCGAATGGCACTGGCGTTTGCTCGTCTGCCATTTCAGTAAACCATACCGCTTCAGTGAGATGCGCCTCATTTAAATTGAAGGGATTTACCGAAGCTGGTATTTCCACCACTCTGTCATTCCAGATGGCCTTCATCACCTGGTGAGCTGTTGAGGGAACCGCGTCAAACCGATGAATCCAAGCTCGCCAATGATCATGTGATACGTATTATTCGCATCAATGACGTAGAATTTAGCTGAAAACTTGATTTTTCCTATCTGGATGCCTAGGCGAATCCATCCCATCGTCATCCTAGAATCACTCCCGAATCCCATCAGTGGGGATGGGCGCCTAATCTTCTTCTCCGAGATTCCTGCCAACTTTAGAGCATTGAGCGAGACCACGTTGACGGTTGCTCCTCCATCAACAAATGCCCTTTTGAATTCGACGTCATTGATCACCGTTGTTACATACAAGGGCTTCTGATGACTCGAATCCGTCTTCTTGTCACTTGCGGAGAAAGTCATAATCTTCTCAGTATAACGAGACGCCCTAACAACTTTTCTATTGGAGACCACGATGTCTTCCTCGAAGTCTTCTGCTACTCTTCGAATTGCCTTCGTCATCTCTTTCCTGCATTTCTCCGAAAAGTTCATCTCGTCAAAGAACTTGCTGAACCCGTGCGACCCCCTTCATCCTGTCAGCACGCTCATCCTCCGTGTCTACGCTGTAGTCCTCATCGTTGTGAATTTCAGCAATGATAGGCAGACCGTCTTCCGCAGTCTCTTCAAGATCCATAATCGCAATCATGGCTACCTCTTTGTCTTTCGGCTCTTGCTCCGCATGAGCCGGCAGCGGATTGTTTCGCACGTCCTGCCTCTGGTCGCTGACAAATCAACTCGCCTTCCTTCATTTTTTGGCTCACCATGTGCCTAAGTTTCTTGCAGTCAGCTGTGGGGTGCATAATTTTTCCGTGGCATTCGCACCACTTCGGGTCCCTCATCATCTCCTTAGAGGGTATCCTTTCGAGCGGAGGCAGAACTCCGTCTTTACGCCACTGTTTGCATAAGTCAATCACCTCTTCTATCGAGCACGGCAGAGGTGGCGCATCTGAAGTTGTAACCCTGGGGTGCTTGTGTGGTGACACTGTATTGACCTCAGCTTCGCGCCCCCTCTTATAATTGAACCTTACAATCTTGAAACTGGTTCCTCCCGAGGGTCGTTCAGGGGCATGCTTCTCCTTTTTCCTTTCCACTATAAGCTCTATGTTCTTCGTACATTCAATCAACTTTGAAAAGGTAGGAGTTTGCAGGTTGATTAACATACCTTTGTACTCATCTCGCATGCCTTGCAGGCATATCTCCACGAGCCTGCCCTCAAGCACTTCATCTCTGCACTCCAATGATTTGGCTCTGAATTTCTTGATGAAGGTGACTCCATCCTCCTCGCGCTTCTGATACATACGAGAGAGATGAATCATCGTGACCTTCTCCTCCATCTGGAAGAATTTCGTGTAGAACCTTTGAACCATGTCATCCCAAGTTGTGACGGATCCGGCCTCCAGCGTTCTATACCATTTGTAGGCCACATTTCCCAAAGATTTCGGGAACTCACGCATCAGCAACTTGGGATCGGCCCCATACGGCCCCATTACATTGATAAAACGCATGACATGCTCGTGGGCATTCGCGTTGACATCTTCAAACTTGTCCCACTTAGGGGCTTTATACCCTGCGGGGCTGGGCATCAGATAGATCTCGCGTGGGATAGGCGGTTCGTTGTCGACCTTCGGAATGATAGTGTCTGTAAAAGGTTGATTTTCCAGGAAGGTCTCTATGCGCCGCTGCAGCGATGTCATACATTCTGGTGCACTCCCTCTAGCAGCAGGAGGAAGGGTTGTAGCTGGCGGGGACACATATGCTGCGGTCAGGCTAGGGGTGTAAGCCATGTTGCTCAGCGGTGCCGGCGGAGGAGGAAAGGGGTACTGTGAAGAGATATTGGGTTCCACGGTTGGTGGTTGGGTAATGTGTGTGGTAAGGGACGGTATTTGGGCCGTTTGCCCCTGGACGGAGGGTAATTGCACCATTGTTGGTGGAGTTTTCAAATTAGGGTTAGGTGGTATAGGCACTACTCCAATCCCCTGGGTGGGTGGTAGAGGTTCCTCCTCCCTGAGAGACAGCGGTACCCGATGTTGGATTCAGGGCGAGGGTTCCCTAGATAGCCATTATCCGATCCATCAGTGCAGATTGAGCCTGGAGGGCCTTTTCGTGATTCTGGATAGTGGCGTTTAAAGTCTCCAAAGTCGGAGTTCCGCTGGCGGCTGCAGAAGTGTGACGGGTCTCCTCTCCCGAGGTTGTTTCCGTGGATGGGGATCGGTTGCTGACGTCGTCTTAGTGAAACATGGTTGCTTGCAGTGGTAAGTTTCACGTCGGGTTCACCGAATGTGTACGAGAGAATCCTTTGAGGAGGATTCAATATACACCAAGAGCAGGGGATAGAAAGAACACGGAAAGAGTAGGGTATGTGTAGGGAGAGAGTAAGACAATGGTAAATGTATGAGAGAGAGAGAGAGACAGAATTTTGGCAGAGTTTCCGCGTAGTTTTAGGTGATTCGTCCTTGTATGGAAGGGTTAATGATCCTATATATAACGGAGAATGTGACCGTTGTAGTGGGTTAATGCGTCCATTAATGGCGGCTTAATTACCTTAACCACAACGGCTCGTTCGTCCGCATATATAGGGACCGTTACGCACTTCGTCCGCGTAAACCGGAACCGTTATGAGGTTGACCGGGTTTATGGAGCTCGTGCCATAAATCCCTCAAAGCAGTTACTAAGGGTCGCGTGCGGGCTTGGTTGTCGCTCGCGCGCGACAGGACTTACTCTAGCCTCCAAACCACTAATTCCCTACAAGTCCCGTGTAGTGGTATGCGAGGGCCCTGTCTCGCAGCCCCCACATGGATCACCGCGGGTGGTGATCCAGTGTGTATGGAGCACAGCTAGGTGTGCTGGATGATCGCCACGTGGCTAAGATCTGCCTGTCTAGAAAGCACTATCTACAGCTTCATACATGGATATTTCATGTTTCATGAGCTTCCCTTGTAGGTCATCAAGTTGTAGTGATGAGAGATCTTGAGCTTCTTCAATGACTGTTGTCTTTGGTTCCCATTTGTCCTTTGGAAGACTTCTCGGTATCTTCCTCACCTTTTCTTCATTGAAAATATGTTTTTTCCAAAGAATCAAGGTTTTTGACAATGTCTGTGAACCTCTTGAACATCTCTCTGATTGACTCATCTGCATTTATCTTGAACAGCTCATATTGCCTGAGATAGATGTTGATCTTGGTTTGCTTGACTTGACTAGTTCCTTCAAATGTCACCACAAGCTTGTGCCAGATTTCTTTGGCAGTCTTGCATCCTAAAATCCTGTTGAATTCATCTGTACTCAAAGCACAATATAAGATGTAAATAGCTTTGTAATTCTTAGAATATTATTCTAACTCAGAGGAGGAGATTAAGTCCTCAGATTTGGGAGTTTTGACCCCATCTTTCTATGTAAAGAAAGTGTGAGGTCCATTCTTCATAATGGTCCAAAGTTCTATGTCCAGATCAATGATGAACATCTTCATCAGGGCATTCCAGTGAGCAAAGTTGTCTCCACAAAATAGAGGGGGTCTGTTGGAAGCTCTTCCCTGTGAGAAACCACCATCACCTGCAGTACTCATGATCACCAGACGGTTAAATCTTATACAGTGATACAAGCTCTGATACTAATTGAAAGGGGAGTATGAAGATGAATATGCAACACAAATACTCTAGAAGGGGGGGGGGGGTTTGAATAGAGTATGCCAACTTTTTGCAAAAATAGAGGAGAAAAAGAGTTTTAGTTTTAGTGAAAAGGAGTTCAAGGCCTTGAACACAAATTCAAGCCTTTGGAATGAAATACAGTTTGCAATAATACAGACAGGTCTTTTTCAAGGCCTTGAAAAGAGTTTGAAACCCTTGAATAACAGACAAGTTTAATTGCTGTAATAACTATGAATGTGAATGAACTGTAAATTCAAGAGAAAAAGTATTTATAGAGTTCAGTCACCTCAGGGATCTTCTCCCTGCAGGATTTTAAACTCAGTTCATATTAATCAAAACCTAAGCCCTAGATCTCAAGCACAGAGAATTGCCTTACTCTGTTACAGCTTGTGGTTCTCCCTAACCTATCTAGTACCTGCTCTAGCTAATTGATTAACTAAGAATTATCTATTATTTACTTTGAATAATCTTTGAGAATTATGTATGGAAGTATACAGAAATGATCTACCAAAAGATTACAATACAGAAGAACACTAGAGTAGAAAATTGTAGTGAAAGATGCAGTGAACTTTTGTGTGTTGGATTATGAGAGTGATGAACTTATTTGATGCTTGTCAATCCAGATTTGTCTTTCCCTTTTTGCCAGTTGAGTGTTTTATATTGATGCTTCAAATTGGGCTCTATTTATACAGTTTGAAACCCTGCAAATCTTCCCAGATTTTCAGCAACAACTTCCTGTATTTTAGGCAACAGGTTTGACTCTCTTCAACAGCCTTCTCCAACGGATAGTTGATCACAATCTTCAGATATTTTGTTGGGATCTTGTCTTTAAACAAATTGAGAAGCTGTTAAGAAGATCTGATTGATCACAGGATCCTCTTCACTAGGTATTTTTCCTTCCTGCAAAAGTCAGATAAGAAAACAAATCCTGCAAATATATGAAGTAAAATTTCCCTTCAAATAATTTATCATCAAATAATAACACATTAAGTACAGGGGTCAGAGGGATGGTATTAAATCAAAAAGAGTTTAGAAAAAATCCCCCTCAGAACATGTATGCAGGTCAGACAGTTTCAAGGCTTTGAATCCTGGTTCAAGGCCTTGAAATAGCTTTCAAGCCTGTGAAACCTGATTCAAGGCTTTGAAAACTTGTTCAAGGCCTTGAAATACCTATTTCAATTCCATGAAACATGTGACCTTACAGAATGTTTACCTAGTGTATGCGTATGGTGTGGCAGGGTAAATCACTATAGCGAGCACTATAGCCATGTGGATAGCGAGATCCAGATGACGACGGAACCAAAGTTTGGTCAATGGCTAACCTTTAGGCCCCCTCCCTGGAGGAAGAAGATCTAGAAGGTGGAAGCGAAGGATGAGTTGGTGCAGGGTTGAAAAGATAATGTGGGAGATAGCATGTTTTTCATCTTCTGAGTGGGATGAGGTGGACAGTAGCAAAGGAGATGACTCAAAGATGTAGTTGGATTCAAATGCAGAGGTGCAAACCCAGCAAAAGAGACAGGGGTCTTGATACATGACAACCCTTTGGAAATAGAAGCATAGCGCAATCATTACGGTGGCAGCAAAACAGACAAGGAGAAAGCAGCGGCTCCAACGGCACCTCCAAAAAAAAACCGAAGGAAAACCCAACAGTCCAGTAGTATAACGCCGTGGAAACAAAAATACAAAAGGAAGACCAGGGAGTCCACTATTAGCCCGCGTGGAAGAAGGAAGACAATCAAGGAGGGTAAGATTGGAGACACTAGTGTGGGAGTGAAGACAGGAGGTAACAGCAACACAAACCAGGTTTCTCAGATTGGGATTCCAAACACGAACAAGGGCGCCATAAAATACCCTAAGCAGCACTACCAGGCACAATGAATCTCTTAAGTTGGAACGTATGGGGGCTTGGGAACCCCAGTAACATTCTTTCTCTTCACGATCTCGGGAAAAGATAGAAGCCCAATATGGTCTTCTTAATGGAGACTAGACTTTTTACTAGTGAGATGGAGTTAGTAAAGTTCAGGTGTGGGTATGAAAACAGAATCTTTGTTGATTGCGATGATAGAAGAGGGGGCATGGCCCTCTTGTGGGATTGAGTTCACTAATCGAAAAATGTCATCAAAGGTATAGTCTCTGTGGGGGACTCGGAAAATAGTAGGGTTTTCACTGGCTTTTATAGGGATCCGGTCCGTAAGGAATGGAGGCACTCTTGGAAGAGGCTTACGCGATTGAGGCCGAGAAATCAGCCTTGGTTGGTTGTTGGAGACTTTAACGCAATATATTCAAATGTGGAAAAGGAGAGTGGGAGAGCAGTCCCCCTTAGACAAATTAAATATTTTCGTAGAGTCATCCAGAAACTACAATTGAGAGATATGGGCTATTCGGTTTATCGTTTTACATGGTCAAACAATCAACCGGATAGCTGGGCTATTCGGGAGAGAATTGATAGATGTTTGGTTACTGATAGTTTCATCGAACAGTTTGGCCGAGCTAGGGTTAATCACCTAGTATGTGACACATCGGATCATTGTCCGGTGGAAGTTCTAGTAGGGAAAAGTATGGTTTGGAAGCAGCGCAAAGCAACCAGGTTGCATTTCGAAGCTATGTGGTTTGACCACAAGGATTGTTCGAAGTTTATTGATGAAAAATGGGACTCTGAAAATGGTCAGTTGTCAACAAAGCTCAATAAACTAGCTGGCAACCTGCGCAGGTGGGACAAGGAAACTTTTGGAAGTGTGTGAGGCAGACTAAAAGGACTACGACAACAATTGGATACTTATGGGGCTCAACCCCAAACGGAAGACAGTTTAAGACGTATGAAGGAAGCAAAAGAGGAAATTAATTTATTACTACGGAAGGAGGAAATTATATGGAGACAGCGTTCACGTGAAACTTGGTTGAAAAGCGGGGACCGGAATACAAAGTACTTTCACAGTAAAGCTTCCATTAGAAGGGGAAGAAATACCGTCAATGGTATAGAAGATGATAGTGGTGCATGGCGTGAAGATCCCGAGAAGGTAAAAGGTATTATTGAGAGTTATTTTAAAGTTTGTTTTCCTCGTCTATTTTTTTAGAGAAACTATGGAGCCCTTTATGGAACCGATTGAGGATCTGGTTAGTTTGGATCAGAGGCGAATGACGGACCAACCGTTCAAGGCCAAAGACATTGAGAAAGCCTTGCATGATATGCCAACGCAAAAAGCCCCGGGACCTGACGGTTTCCCGGCTCTTTTTTACCAGAAAATGTGGCCAAAAAATCGGGGATGAGGTAACGAAAGCTTGTTTACAGATTTTAATTGAAGGAGGCTGTGTTGAATCTTACAAGCATACTTTGATAGCATTAATACCGAAAGTAAAGCAAGTTAGAAAGGTATCGGATTTGAGGCCAATCTCCCTTTGTTCTACAGTTTATAAATTTGTTACGAATGCGTTGGCAAACAGATTAAAGCTTATCCTCAGTGAGCTTATTTCAGAAGCCCAAAGTGCGTTTGTGCAGGGTCAGCTTATTTCAGATAATATTTTAGCGACGTCGGAACTTTTGCACACAATAAAGATGAAGAATGGAAGAGAAGGAACGACGGCGATTAAGCTAGACATAAGTAAATCTTATGATCTCGTTGAATGGGAATTTCTAAGGGCAGTGATGGAGAGAATGGGGTTCGGCTAATGTTGGATTTCAATTGTTATGAGTTGTATTTCTACAGCTAGCTATAGTGTAATTATTAATGGTAGTGTTTTGGGAGAATCATATCTGAGAGGGGTCTTGCGTCAAGGATGACGTCTTTCGCCATATCTTTTTTTGCTAGCAAGTGAGGTCCTCTCTCGTAATCTGAAAAATATGGTGGCAGATGGTTTCCTCTCGGGTGCTCGAGCGTCTCGGAGCGGGACAGCAGTTTCCTATTTGTTCTTCGCGAACGATAGCTTAATTTTTACAAAGGCCAATCAAGAAGAGCTAACAAACTTATTACAACTTTTACAGTTGTATGAAGAAGCTTCAGGTCAAAAATTGAATGCTCAAAAATCATCTATGGTCCTATCGCCTAATGTGAATGAGGAGAAACGGGAGCAACTCATCAGCTTCTGTGAATTTCCAGTGGTTCAAAGCCATGAAAATTATCTGGGGTTGCCTACAAAGTTGAAGGGATGGAAATAAAAAAACACTTTCAGTAGCAGGTAAATAAATATTAGTAAAATTCGTAGCTCAAGCGGGCAAAAAATTCATGAGGTCAAAAATTCATATTCGAGAGAATAATTGAAGTGGTTATGCGATGAGTTGCTTTTTGTTACCAGTGGGAATATGCAGAGACATTTAAAAGCGATATGCCAATTTTGGTTGGGTGATACAAAAGACAAGTGGAAAATACACTGGATGAGCTGGGAGAAGTTGAATCAAGACAAAGAAGCATGAGGTCTCGGGTATAAGGATATTCAAAGCTTCAATTTAGCGTTACTAGCTAAACAGTCATGGCGTATTAAGAAGAACCCACACAGTATGTTAAGCAGAATTTTCAAGGAGAAATATTTTAAAGCTGGAGACTTTTTGAACTTTAAACCAAAAACCCAGATTTCGTTCGTCTTTCGAAGCATAACAGCCGGCAGGGATATGTTAAAGAAAGGGATCGAATAGTGTGTGGGTAATGGAGGTAACATAAACTTGTTCAAAGACGTGTGGGTTAATAGAGATGCAAAATCAAAGGTAATTACCCCTACAGTGGACTGTGCAAGCATGAAGGTGTCACACTGTATTCAGAATGGAAGCTGGCATGAACAGAGATTAAGGACCTACCTTTGGGAGATTGATTTGCCATACGTCCTCCAAACCCAGATTCGGCCAACAGAAGAAGACAGCTTCAAATGGGGCTTAGACCCAAGGGGGCGGTACACCACTGCCTCGGGAAACAAGCTGCAAATAAGAGATTCGGGATCAGAAGCAAAAACATCTTCGGGTCAAGGTAATTTTTGCTTAAAAACATTTGGAAGCTAAAGATTCCAAGAAAAATTCTTTTCCATGTGTGGAGGATGTGGACGGATTCCATACCTCTAGCTACCAAGCTAAGAGAGAAAGGCGATCGGGTTACCGTTGACTGCAGTGGATGTGAGATGGGATTGAAACCACGAATCATTTCTTCTGTCAATGTCCCTTCTCGGTTGAAATTTGGACCACTTGCTTAGGGTAAGAGTTTGAGAAAACCAGAAATAGCTCTGTGAGAGAATACATTGAGGAAATTTTCATCTGTTGTTGAAAAGAAATTAGATCAAAATGGTCAATCATCGCCTGGAGCATGTGGATTAATAGAAACGAACTCAAATTTCGAGACGCCAAATACACAACAGAAGAAGTTATCAAGAAGATTGACTTTCACTTATCTGAATTGAAGATCATCGTGTGAGATCGAGAATGGAGATGAAGCAGATAGAGAACCCAAGAGGAGGCAGAAACCGACGGATGGGTGGTTGACGATGTGTTGGAATAGGTGCCCTAGAGGCAATCTATATTTAGTACGAACGTTTTTTGTCTATATTATTCATTTATTATTTATTAAGATATTTAATATAATGAAGTCCTTAGATACAATGGGTTGTTAATATGAAATATCCTTAGTCCATTATATTGGTTCCTAGGACAATCAACTATAGACTAGTATGTGGGTAGATTGATATGGATGTTGGAATAGGTGCCCTAGAGGCAATCTAATATTTAGTATGAACAAATTTTATTAGCTAGAATATTCATTTACTATAAACTGTGATACTTAGTATAATGAAGTCCTTAGATACAATGAGTTGTTTATCTTAAATATCCCTGGTCCATTATATTGATTAACAGGACGATCAAATATAGACTAGTATGTGTGTAGATTGATATGGAGATATCAATTCTAACACATGGGTATACATTAGGAGTAATGCCATACTGGATTGACCAACAACGAGACGGATATATTAGATTATGTTAAAGTCACAATCGCTTCTCGTAGTGCTAATATAGTTGCATTCCTTAGACTTGAAGTCACTAGATACTCTAGTTGTGAAATATCGTGCTTTGATGTTATAACACGTTACACCGTAACTGGGTAATCATAAAGATAGCTATCAGGCATGATAGGAAGCAAGCTTAGAGATCGTAGTGATGTAGAGAGGATTTGTCCCTCCCTCATAATGGGAGCAAATATCCACCACCACTCGAGGGATGAGGCTTATTGAATTTCTGGCTAGACTCAGATAAATCAATATGGAGATATTGATGTTATCTGCTTGCATAAGCATATTCCCAGGATCGAGGAACTATGGATTGGATATACGAGTGTGACTATTTATGTCTCGTGTCCAATCTGGATATGGAGACAAAGGTATAGTGCAATATGAAATATTGGACACAAAGGTTTGTCGGGATCACTGACTTATTTCTATTAGTTGGGTGGCCTGGATGTGTTGCTAGACACCGCTCCATGTTAGTAATAAGTTACTACCAACTAAGTAGAAACTTATGGGGTCACACGTCAAATAGAGTAGAAACAATTAATTCATATGATTAATTAATAATGAGTATCACATTGCAACACCTTGCAAACTTAGTAGGACTAATGTGCAAGGAAGGGACTAATCCAAGTTCAAGTAGAACTAAGAAGGACCTTTGTGTAGTTAACAAGGAGTTGTTGGACTATATAAAGTAGGCTCTATCTTCCTTCCCACTAATGTTAATACACATAACATAAGAGAGTGGGAGAGAAAGCAAGAGAGAGAGCAAGAACACAAGGGCCGAAGCCCTTGCGTCCGCCTCCCTGTCCCGTCGGCAGAAGGAGAGGGCCGAACCCCTCCCTTTGCCTCCTTGGTTGCTTGATTCCTTCTTCCCTCTTCCTTCGGTCCAAGCTAGAACTTGAGAAGGAAGAATCTTGGTATCACCTCTAGACGTGGATAAACCGTAGAGACGAGGACAATATGTGATCTCCCAAACCAAAAGGTACACATCTTCTATGTCCCTTACCATGTTATGATGTCTCTTCCTGTGATCCCTGGTGGGCTTTGAGTAGGAATTAAATTTTTGTTATTCCGCTGTGTTACCTACGTCAAAATCCAACAGTGGTATCAGAGCCACAGGTCGTAGTGCATAACATGATTTTATGTGTTACGATTTCAGTTTATACACCGTATTGTTAATTTTACGCAAAACTGAAATTAATTAGCATAGTAGATGCAAAGTTGAATTTGATTCAACCTAAAAAAGATCTTATTTAAGATCAGATGTTAGAATTGGTGACTTTAATCACATTGTATGTGAATTATTGGGTTCTTGAAAATTAGTGTTCATGGGCACATAGTTGAAAAAAGAAGTTTTCAATTATGGAAACAATTTTATGGAAACATCCATAAGGAAACAACCAAGCTTGGGCAACAAGGAAGGAAGGGAAGGAGACTAGGGACGAAACCCTAGTCGTCCGCCCCTCCTCCTTGTTGGCCAAGCAAGGCCGCGGGTCACTAGGGCGGCCGGCCTAGGGCCGGGCCAAGTGGCGGGCGGCGGTCCTTTTGGGGTTCGGCCCATGTATGGGTTGGATCCCTTAGACCGTTGTAACCCTAATTACCCAATTCAATTAAAATTGAACAAGCGCGTTGAAAAATTGGTTTTAACTGTATTTTGTTATATGGTGGATGGATATGGCCTAGGTTGTGGATGTTTATTGTTTTATGGTTTGGTTTACGGCCTGCAAGTTGATCAAATTAATGTAATAATTAATTAGGTTTTACGGCCTGCGAGTCATCTTTTTCTCCTCGACATGTGAGGTTTTTATTATTTATATATTCTAGATGTTAGGCTAGAAGTAGAAATATTATGATGATAGCCAAGAGCATGGAGAAGAAGACCGGAGAACCAAAGAAGCCAAAAAGACGAACAAGACACCCCACCCTAGGCACGCGGCTATGGTGGAGCACATGGAGATGAGCTTGTCACTTTAGGGCAAATAGATATTATCACTGGCTTGCTAATATCTTATTCTAGGGGCCATATCCATGCCACGTTTTTTATTTTTTTGGATGTTTATTATTTATGTCTTGTTATTTATTTTTGTGTGTATGGTGATACTAGCAAAACGTTAACAAGATAATAATAAACAAAGGTAATCTTTTATTGTGGATTTCTCAATCCAAGTAAGTAGATCATGTTGAGTGGATCAACCAAACAAATTAAGAATGATTAAATCCCTCAATGAAATATCGCGTTTTGCCTTCTCTTGCCAAAACAACCTTCATGATCAGGGTTTATTAAAATTCGGGCGTGCCAAAGCAAGGCGATTTTAATTTACCATGGTGTGTTGCGGCAAACACAAGCTTGTAATGTGTGTATGTTGAAGCAAGAGGTTGGACGCAACTGGGTAAGACTCAATTGGATTGATGAGCCTAGAGGCATGACAATTAGGCGTTATCCAAAGGATAAAGAATAAAGATTTATTCACCTAATTGGACCAAGAGTTGCATGGGATGCAATTGAAATGGTTCCTACCTAAATAACCTATTCTTGGGTTGTTGACTCAAGACTTCTAAGTGTGTTTGAGAAGTAAGTGTTTATAGTGATGAAAGACAAAGACAGAGTATTTCTAAGGCTCCAAGGCCTTGAGATACTAATCAGAGCTTCAAAGCTTTGATAGTAGTTTTCTTATACAATGTGATCTAATAATCTTGTGATGCAGGTGTTCTATCTGATGTTTAAGATCAGATATTTTCTGCAAATATCCTTGTTATATATTCTTTATATATCTAACACAATTTCAGATATCTTAATCAGAGTGAATCAAAGGTTTTTGGTCTTAATATTGAAAGACTGTTAAGCATGTTAAGAGCTCCAAGGCCTTGAGATGTGCCTTAAGCTGCTGACAGTTTTACAGAATTAACTTGATTCTCTCTTGCAGGATTTTATCTTTGTTATTATGATTGTTTAATGACTTTTACAAGTCTTAAACTAGTTTATTGTGAGTAATATTTTTCATAAGCTAATCAGGTTATTGATTTATTTATCTGATCCAGTTTTTATTCAGAAACTGGAAGTCCAAACAGACTTAGTTCTGTTATATTTCAGGATTTTTTTTGTTGCTGTGTTTAATGTTGTTGCAGGTTTTTCAAACGAGCAATGTAATCACAACAAACTACAACGGATATCTACTCAAAGCTGTTTTGAATTGCAGTTGAAAAGGATGAGGATTTGCAGGAACTGAGATCCTAAAATCTCTCATTCAGTTGCAGAGAGTGTATAAAAGACTAGCTTGAATTTTGAAAGACAGAAGCTTACTGAGAACTGAGAGAGATGTGTGATACATTCGTGGAAGACCAGAAAATCAATCCCTCACAACTTCAGACTTCAATCACTGCTTTCAGAATATCAATCATTCCAGTTTTCCTAAAGAATACATCCAGGCCTTCACAAGCTTATTCTTCTACTGTGTTCTTCTATTGTATTTTAATCTGCTTATATTTTGTATATCTCAAACCTCATAAAACCTAGTGGTTGGTTGTTCAAGTGAACAACAAGAGGTTCTTGTTAGCTCAACAGTTAGTAGCTGATACTAGATAGGTTTGGAAACACAAGCTGTATAGGTGTAAGGGAGTTCACTTAGGCTTGGAGATCTAGGGCTGTTTGTGTGTGAGTAATAAGAAGTGCTTGCCCAATCTTGGTGGGATTAGATCCCTCTGGCAAAGATTAGGTCCATTGGGACAGAACTCTGTAAATTGCCTTGTGTTCTTTACTTTACAGTTTTGCTATTTCCTTCTGCAAGCAACTCAAATCAAACTAGGGTTCATAAACTGTTTAGAACTGGTGATAGTTCAAGGCCTTGAAGCTTTCCGTTTGCCTTAGAAAGTTTCTGACTAGTTTTGCAGAATCTCAAGGCCTTGAGATTTGAGTCTTTCACTTGTTCAGTTAGTTAAATTTTGTGTTTTAGCAAAAAGTTTCCATACTCTATTCAACCCCTCCCCCCCTTCTAGAGTATTTTGGTCCTGTATCTAGTCTACATTACAAACTTTCAATTGGTATCTGAGCTTGGGTCACTACTATAGATCTAAAAATCTTGTGACTATGAGTAATGTAGGAGATGGTGGCTTCTCACAAGGAAGGGCAGCAAACAGACCTCCATTGTTTTGTGGTGATAACTTCATGCACTGGAAGGCATTGATGAAGATGTTCATCATAGATCAAGACATGGAATTGTGGTCAATAGTTCAGAATGTTCCTCATGAGTATTTCACTACCAGAGATGGAGTTAGATGCATCAAGTCTGAGGAAAATCTCTCAGTTACTGAACTGGAAATGGTATCAAAAAATTACAAGGCTATGAATCTGTTATACTGTGCTCTTAATGAAGATGATTTCAACGGAGTGTCAAATTGCAAGAATACCAAAGAAGTATGGGACAAACTTGTTGTGACATATGAAGGAACAAATCAAGTCAAACAGACCAAGATTAACATACTTCTGAGGCAAAATGAGCTGTTCAAGATGAACTCTGATGAGACTATCAAGGAGATGTTCAAAAGATTCACTGATGTGGTGAATAATCTGGATTCATTGGGAAAGAGTTTCTCAAATGAGGAAAAGGTCAGGAAAATTCTGAGGAGCTTGCCAAAAGCCAAGTGGGAGCCAAAGACAACAGCTATTGAGGAAGCTCAGGATTTAAGTCTTCTTCAGCTAGATGATCAACAGGGAAAGCTGCTCACTCATGAAATATCTATGAAGGATATAGAAGGTGATCTGAGTGAAAGCATCAAGAACTTAGCACTCAAGGCTAGAGACAATGAAAAATCTCAAACCTTGAGACTGAAGATGAACATGATGATGAAGAGGCTTTAGCATTGATCTCCAAAGCCTTGGCCAGGATTCTCAAGAAGAAGAGAAACTTTTGTAACAGTGACTACAACAGAGAGAGATCAAGACCTTCAAGCAGCAAGTACTACAAAGGTAAGTCTTCACTACAGTCACAAAAAACTAAAGTAATGAAATGTTTTGAATGTGGTGATGCAGATCATTTAGTAAGGGATTGTCCACAAAAGAATAAGAACAGGAACTTTCAAAAGAAAGACAGTGAAAACAGAAGGAAGAAAGTAATGATGGCCTCTTAGAGTGATTCTGATTCATCAAGTGATTCCGAAAAAGAAGAAGATCAAGCAAATTTATGCTTCATGGCTAAACTTGATGAAGAAAAGTCTTCAGAAAAACACATTGAGGAAATGGTAAAAAATCTTCTTGCTAGTCCTTCTGATGTACTTCCTAAAATTCTCAAGAGCATGTTTTTAAATGAGAAAATTTATAGAAATGAGATTTCTTCTTTAAAGATCAAGATTCATGAGCAGGTAAAAGAAAACCTGGACCTAGTTTTTGCCAACAAAACTGCTGAAGTTTCTAAGAAAAAAATTGAAAATGACTTCAAGGCCTTGGACAGCAGATTCAAAGCCTTGAAGGCACAGATAAAAGAGATTGTTGATCAAAACACTCTCTTAACTGAAAGGTATGTTGATCTAAAGACTCATTCAAAGGATTTAGAACAACAAATCCGCTCTTTGACTGAGAAAATTCAAGGCTAAAAAGGTCCTAGCTAGTTTTACAGGCTCAGAACATAATCTAAATCTCATTCTTGGAGGAAGTCTGAAATCAATGCATAAAAGTGAGATTGGCTACAATCCAAATTTTCTAAAGAAAAGTCAAACTACTTTTGTCAAATCAGGTAGCAGACATTCTCCATAATGTCATTACTGTGGAAAAATTGGTCTTATTAGATTAACTTGTCCCTTCAGAAGATCAGAACCTCATATTATGAGGAACACTTATCCTTATCAGCTTAAGGGACATGTTAGGCAGATTTGGGTTCCAAAAAGAATTAGACCACCAAACATGGTTGATTCTGAGTATGAATCAAAGTTCTACAATTGGTCTAACAGCCTGTTAAGGCAATGATTTACTTTTGCAGGATGTCACCAAGGCCTTGAAAGATCAGAAATGGATATTAGACAGTGGTTGTTCCAGACATATGAGTGGAAAGAAGTCTCTTTTTACTGAGCTCACAGAAAAATCTGGAGGAACAATTACACTTGGTGACAAAGCAAAATGCAATATTATTGGTATTGGTAGTATTGGTAATGGTTCTACCAACTCTATCTCTGATGTTTATCTTGTGGATGGACTTAAATATAATCTGCTTCGTATTTCTCAGTTGTGTGATAAAGGTTATAAAGCTATATTTGACAAGGAGAAATGTGTGGTGCAAGATGAGAAATCTGGAGATTGCATACTCACTGCTCCTAGATCATATAATTTATATGCTATGAGTACTAACAGTGTTGCAGGTGACAAGTTGAAATGCCTCAAGGCCTTGAAGGAAGATTCAAAGCTTTGGAATACAAAGCTTGGGCATATTAGCATACACAACTTGAATAAACTCATCTCAAAGGATTTGGTAAGAGGATTACCATCACAAAAAATTCAGATGATGAGGTCTGCAAGGCAGATGTACAAGGTAAACAAACAAGAAACTCATTCAATCCAAAGAACTTTGTAAGTACTTATAGACCCTTAGAACTGTTGCATATGGATTTATGTGGTCCTATGAGAGTTCAGACTCCAAAAGGTAAGAGGTATATGCTTGTGATAGTAGATGATTATTCTATGTTTACATGGGTTATGTTTATTAGAAACAAAATTGAAGCCTTATCTGAGTTTTCTAGACTGTGCAAAGAGCTTCAAACTATGAAAAATGTGCATGCTGCATCTATTAGAAGTGATCACGGTAGGGAGTTTGATCAGCTTGACTTTGATTTATTTTGTGCAAAGCATGGCATATCACACAAATTTTCTGCACCTAGAACTCCACAGCAAAATGGAGTAGTTGAGAGGAAAAATAGGGCACTTGAGGATATGTCTAGAACCATGCTACTTGAAAGTAATTTGCCAAAGTTCTTGTGGGCAGAAGCTGTTAATACTGCCAATTATGTGCTGAATAGATTTTTGATTAGGCATATTTTGAAAAAAGACTCCTTATGAACTGTTTAAAGGTAGGAAGCCTAGTGTCTCTTATTTCAAACCTTTTGGTTGTATTTTTTTGTGCATAATAATGGTAGAGACAATCTTGTTAAGTTTGATGCTAGAAGTGATGAAGGTGTATTTCTTGGATATTCTCAAACTAGCAAAGCTTATAGAATTTACAATAGAAAAACCAAGATTGTGGAAGAGAGTATTCATGTGAATTTTGATGAAAGTACTAAGGATTCTCTGAGTGAAAGTTTTTAGATCTAAAATTGAACAAGCATGAGTCTGATGATGATGCTTTGAAAGAGGAAAAAGGCAAAACTGGAGTGCAGAATCGATCAGTAGAATCTCAAGGCCTTGAACCTCCTGCAGAGCCAAAATCTCAAAGCCTTGAGACTAAAACTAAAACTTTCTATGATGATCCTTCTACTGTTTCAAGAACTCAAAGACTTGAAGGAACATATTCCTGGACACCAAGGAAGAAGTTTAAGTATCTTGCAGACCATCCAGCTGACATTATCGTATCTGATCCAACAACTGAAACTCAGACAAGTGGACAGTTGAAGAACTTGTGTGCCTTTAGTGATTTTGTATCATTTATTGAGCCTAAGAATACAAAGGAAGCACTGGAAGATGCAGACTTGATAATTGCAATGCAAAGTGAGCTGAATGAATTTGAAAGAAACACGGTATGGAATCTGGTTCCCAGACCAAAAGAGAAATCAGTTATAGGAACCGGATGGGTGTTCAAAAATAAGCTTGATGAGAATGGCAAAGTGGTAAGGAACAAAGCCAGACTAGTGGCACAGGGATACAATCAAGAAGAAGGTATAGACTATGAGGAGACATTTGCTCCTCTTGCCAGGTTAGAAGCTATTAGAATACTTCTTGCATTTTCATCTCACAATCACATAAAGCTTTATCAAATGGATGTCAAATGTGCTTTTCTGAATGGTTATTTACAAGAAGATGTTTTTGTAGCTCAACCTCCTGGTTTTGAAGATGAAAACTTCCCTGATCATGTTTACAAATTAGACAAAGCTCTTTATGGTTTAAAACAAGCTCCAAGGGCTTGGTATGATAGACTCTCAAAGTTTTTACTTGACAATAATTTCAAGAAAGGTCTAGTAGATAAAACCCTTTTTATTAAACATCATGAAACTGACTTGTTAGTAGTTCAGATCTATGTGGATGATATTTTATTTGGTGCTACTAATGGAGCTCTTTCAAAAGAGTTTTCTAGTCTAATGTGCAAGGAGTTTGAGATGAGCTTAATGGGAGAACTGAATTTCTTTCTTGGACTTCAGGTTTACAAATGAAGAAAGGAGTATTTGTACATCAAGGAAATTATACCAAGAACTTGTTGAACAAGTACAATATGACACAGTCCAAGGTACTTAAAACTCCTATGAGTTCATCACTCTCATTAGACAATGATTCAAATGGTAAGAGTGTAAATCAAAAGAAGTATAGAGGTATGATTGGATCACTTTTGTACTTAACTGCTAGTAGACCTGATATTATGTTTAGTGTTTGCATGTGTGCAAGATTTCAGGCAGATCCTAAGGAAAGTCATTTAACTGCTGTCAAGAGAATTTTCAGATATGTGAATGGAACCAAAGACTTGGGGCTTTGGTATCCAAGGAGATATAACTTTATGTTGAGTGGCTATTCAGATGCAGATTTTGCAGGATAAAAAGTAGATAGGAAGAGTACTTTTGGATGTTGACAGTTTCTTGGCTCTTCACTAATCAGTTGAAATTCCAAGAAACAAAATTTTATAGCATTATCAACTGCAGAAGCTGAGTACATTGTAGCTGGAGCATGCTGTTCACAAGTGTTGTGGATTGCTCAATAGCTTAGAGATCTTGGCTATAACTTCAGAAATGTGCCTATTAATTGTGACAACACAAGTGCCATTTCAATCTCTAAGAATCCAATACATCACTCAAGAACCAAGAATATAGATGTAAGGCATCACTTTCTTAGAGATCATGCAGAAAAAGGTGATGTTCGTTCTATCTTTTATTTCTACTTCTATGCAGATTGCTGATATTTTCACTAAAGCTCTGCCAGATGATAAGTTTTCATCCCTAAGGCCTGAACTGGGTATGCTAAACAAGGATGCACTGGTTTAGGGGGAGTATTAGTACTTGTGTTTATGTATTGAAATCTCAAAGCCTTGAGATTATACTTTCGAAAGCCTTGAAAGTATAGTTCAAAGCTTTGAAATATCTAAAACTGCAGAAAATCTCAAGGCCTTGAGATTGTTCTCCAAGGTCTTGAAACATTTAAAAAAAATGGATCACCAAATATTATATGTTATCTTTTTAGATAATTGTATAATATTTGAATTACTCAGAGAATTTTCTAAAATATCCGAAAATATCTTGTAGATATGTTTTTCACGTTGATTTCAGTAGAGTTCTTTTTAAACTCATTCTCTCAACCTACTTAAGCTGAAATTCAGGGCTTTTCTTTCTTCATTCTCTCTCAATTCTCTACGTCTCTATGCTCTCTCTCTATCCCTCTCTGTCTCATTCTTCTTTCAGAAACCCTAATCCCAAAATGGAGCGCCAATCAGCCAGGATTCAACAACAGGGAAAGCCTTCTACTAGATCTAAGAAGAGGGCAAACAAGAAGTAGAAGATTGTGATCTCTGATTCAGATTCAGAAAATACACAAAGTTTGCATGAAGACTCACCTCCTCCAAAGAAGATCAGAACAGATAAAGGGGATGAAGGTTCAAGTGTTGATCCACAGAAAGAGACAAAGGTTCAGGGTGATGATCAACCTAGGTCAGACAAGAAGAAAGGGGGAGATAAAAAAATTCTGTTGAAGAAGAAAAAGAGAAATCAGCTAAGGAAAGCAAGAAGAAGTCTGCTGAAGGAGAACCAGAGAAGGAGAAACCTGCTGAGAAGAATCAAGGGTTAAGCAAGTTGCTGTTGCAACCAAAAAGGGTTATCAAGGTAAAAACGTACTTCCTTCTGATTGGTTTGTTAGTTTTGAAGTTAGGACAGTTTTGATGCAAGGGTATGCATCATCTAAGGTTCCTTTCTGTAGTTTGCTTTCTGAAGAGTTATTAGATAAATTGGATATTGACTGTATGACGAAGTTAAGGGAATTTGCAATTTGGAAGGTTTAAATCCTAGTTCTAAAGCCTATCCTAGGTTCACTAGGTTGTTTTATCTGAATTTGGTTCAAGAGGGGGAAGATAAAATAGTGTTAACCTCTAAGGTGGCTGGGATAAATTTAAGGCTAGACCATAAGTCTTTTGCCAAGGTCTTGGGCATTCCTAGGAAGTATAATGTTGCTGACTATCCTGATAGGAAGGAATGTCTAGAAAAAGCCAAAGCCATGTTCTTTATTGATGATGTTCCCACTGGTCCCAAACAGTGGACACACTCGGTGCTCAACTGTGAAGCTAAAATTCTGTTTACAATTCTGATGAGAAGTGTTGTTCCGACGGAAAACTCAAGAGAGTTGGTTACTGATAAGGTTCTTATCCTGATGTACTTGATATGTCACGGGTTTGAGATTGACTTGCCAACAGTGATCATGGAGCATATGATCTACAGTCTACCATAACTAGAAACCATCCTCTTCCATATGCCAACCTATTACCTCTTTTCTTTGAGTATTTTGAGGTACCTGTGAAAGGAGAGGAGAAGATAACTGGTGGTTTTGGGTTAATTGATGAGACTGCTTTACAGAGAATTGGGGTGGTTCAGACAGTAAAGGGACATTGGAAGTTCTATTCAGAGTTGTCCAAAGCTGAGCTTGAGGAGAAATATTTCATCAAACCTAAGGGGGCTACAACATAAAGTGGACAAGCCAATGAGGATTACTCTCAGTTGGTTGAGAAGCTTGAAGAACAGCAGGTTGAAATTGAAGATCTTAGACAGAGGCAGTTTGATATATCTTCAGAGTTTAATCAGTTCAAAGCCTTGATGGGTGTGATGAATGGCAAGCTGGATATTGTCATCAAGGGTTTTAATTTGGATAAGATCCCTTCTGCTACTAGTCATGACATTAGTGTTGACTCAGATGAAAGACTAGGTGAATTCTTGAAGAAGAAGAAGCCTATTCCAGTTGCGCTCACTTCAAAGGGTCTATATGAGCAAACTGATGATGAAGAAGATGGAGAAGACACAGGTGTTGATGCAGCTACAGAAGGAGATTCAGTGCAGGTAAAGGACAAGAAAGTGGATGAAATCATTGAGGAAGTTGTTGCTGAGGTGCATGCTGAACAAGAAGAGAATCAGTCTGCAGAAGAAGCTGAAAGTGATGAAGATGTTGGAGAAGGCTCAGAGAAAGGCCAAGCATCAAAGAAGAAGTGAAGATTTGAGAAATCCAAAGCCTTGATCCTTTCTTTCTTTTTTTTATTTTTCTTCTTTTCTTTCTGATCTCAAGGCCTTGACATTCAGTAGGAACTTATTTTGTTTAAACTAAGTTTTTTTTAAGACTCTGAGTAATGATCCAACATTTCTTCACCTTTATTTGATGAAATTCAAAAAAGGGGAGAAGTTATCTGTGCTATTTGTGATTACTCTTCAGTGTTTAGATAATAAGATTGTGAGTTTTGTGTTAATCAGTTTTTTTTGTGACATTATCTGGTTTAATTGTGACATGGTTATCTGTCTTAATCTGGTTTAATCAGTGTTACTGTTTGTTATTTCTGCAAATGATGATGTCTAATTCTTACAAAAAATTGCAGGGATATTTACACAAGATAACGAGTTTTGTCTTTCATCAAGGGGGAGATTGTTGACTCAAGACTTCTAAGTGTGTTCTGAGAAGTAACTGTTTAGAGTGATGAAAGACAAAGAAAGAGTATTTCTAAGGCTCCAAGGCCTTGAGATAATAATTAGAGCTTCAAAACTTTGATAGTAGTTTTCTTATACAGTGTGATCTAATAATCTTGTGATGGAGGTGTTCTACCTTATGTTTAAGATCCGAGATTTGCTGCAAATATCCTTGTTATATATTATTTATAAATCTAACACAATTGCAGATATCTTAATCAGAGTGAATCAAAGGTTTCTTGTCTTAATATTGAAAGACTGTGAAGCATGTTCAGAGCTCCAAGGCCTTGAGTGTGCCTTAAAATGATGACAGTTTTACAGAATTAACTTGATTCTCTCTTGCAGGATTTGATCTTTGTTATTATGATTGTTTAATGAATTTTAAAAGTCTTAAACTAGTTTCTTATGAGTAATATGTTTCAGAATCTAATCAGGTTATTGATTTATTTATCTGATCCAGTTTTTATTCAGAAACTGGAAGTCCAAACAGACTTAGTGATGTTATATTTCTGGATTTTGTTTGTTGTTGTATTTAATGTTGTTGCAGGTTTTTCAAACGAGCAATGTAATCACAACAAACTACAACGGATATCTACTCAAAGATGTTTTGAATAGCAGTTGAAAAGGATGAGGATTTGCAGGAACTGAGATCCTAAAATCTCTCATTCAGTTGCAGAGAGTGTATAAAAGACTAGCTTGAATTTTGAAAGACAAAAGCTTACTGAGAACTGAGAGAGATGTGTGATACATTCGTGGAAGACCAGACAATCAATCCCTCACAACTTCAGACTTCAATCACTGCTTTCAGAATATCAATCATTCCAGTTTTCCTAAAGAATACATCCAGGTCTTCACAAGCTTATTCTTCTACTGTGTTCTTCTATTGTATTTTAATCTGCTTATATTTTGTATATCTCAAATCTCATAAAACCTAGTGGTTGGTTGTTCAAGTGAACAACAAGAGGTTCTTGTTAGCTCAACAGTTAGTAGATGATACTATATAGGTTTGGAACCACAAGCTGTATAGGTGTAAGGGAGTTCACTTAGGCTTGGACGCTCCGATTCCAGAACCACCACAGGATGAGTCTATTCTAGCAGAAGTAAGGGCACATCAGAAACATATTGATAATTCTAATGACGTGACTTGCCTCATGCTATGAACCATGAATGCTGAGCTTCAGAAGCAGCACGATAACATGTAGGCCTATGATATGATCATACACTTGAAAAAATTGTTTCAGGAACAGGCAAGGCATGAACGCTATGAGTGTCTAAAGCATTGTTCAAGAGTAATCTCGCATAAGGGAATCCAGTAGGGCATCATGTACTACGAATTGTCGGGTACATTCAGAACCTTGAGAGACTGGGATTCCTGCTTGGCCAAGATTTGGAAACTGATCTTGTCTTGCAATCGTTGCCTGACAGTTATAAGCAGTTCATCATGAACTATAATATGAACGAGATCAGTAAGACTTTGCCAGACTTGTTGAACATGCTAAAGACAGCTGAACAGAGCGTCAACAAAGGCAAGGGAAAGGCCATAATGATGCTGCATAAGAAGAAGGGCAAAGGAGTTGCCTCTACTCCCAAAGGAAAGCGCAATAAAGTTGCTAAATCCAAGGAAGCAATAAAGCCTAGTGGAGGTGTGGCTAAAGGTGAATGTCACTACAGCCTGCCGGGTCACTGGAGGAGAAATTTCCCTAAATATCCGGAGGATAAGAATCTTGGAATAGTGATTCCACCACCACCAGGTATTTAGGTAATATACGTCAATCTTTCTATTTCTTCATCTTGGGTATTGGATACTGGATGTGGTTCTCATATTTCTCGAAATGTGCAGGATTTGAAAAGAAATAGAAGATTGGCAAAAGGGGAGATAGATCTGCGCGTCGGGAACGGAGCAAGAGTTGATGCATTAGCTGTAGGCGTTAATGAGCTATCTTTGCCTTCTGGACTTATTTGACTATTAGAAAATTGCTTTTATGTGCCTGCTATGAGCAGAAAAAAAATTATTTCCATTTCTTGTTTGGACGAAAAGGGTTTTTCTATTTCAGTAAAGGACAAGTGTTGCTCCATTTATTTTGATAGTATGCACTATTGTAGCGCGCATATGAGCGAATCTTGTTTATTGGGAAAAATGACAGAGTCCCCTTTCAATAAGAAAGGTGAGAGGACTAGTGAGTTATTGGCACTCATACATACCGATGTATGTGGGCCGTTCCCCACGCCTGCCAAAGGTGGTTACACCTACTTTATTACGTTTACTGATGATTTTAGTAGGTATGGATATGTATACCTTATGAAGGCCAAATCCGAATCTTTTGAATTGTTCAAAGTATTCAAGAATGAAGCAGAGAAGCAACTTGGTAAAAGTATTAAGGCTCTACAATCGGATCGTGGAGGAGAATACTTAAGCCTAGAGTTTGATGAGTATCATAGAGAGTGTTGAATAGTATCCCACCTCACTCCACCCAGAACGCCGCAATGGAATGGCGTGTCTGAGAGGAGGAGTCGCACACTATTAGATATGGTGCGATCTATGATGTCTCAAACAGATCTTCCGATATCATTTTGGGGACATGCTCTAATGACGGAAACTTTTACCATTAACCATGTTCCATCCAAATCAGTCATGAAGACACCATATGAGATATGGACTGGGAGGCTTCCCATAGTGTCGTTTATGAGGATTTGGGGCTGCAATGTCTATGTAAAGCGTTTACAAACAAACAAGCTCGGGCCCAAAGCGCATAAGTGTAAATTTGTGGGATATCCTAAGGAAACTAAAGGATATTATTTCTAGAACCCCACTGAGAACAAAGTGTTTTTTGCTCGGACCGGCGTGTTTCTAGAAAGAGAGTTTGTCTCTAAAGAAGCAAGTGGGAGGACTGTAGAACTTGAAGAGATTCAAGAACCACAAATCACTGAACGATGATGGAACATGATCAGGAGCCGCAAGTTGTTGTGGAGGAACCTGTTCAGGTAAAACAGGAACTACGTAGGTCAGGAAGAGTGCGTCATGAGCCAGAGAGATACGGACTTCTCGTGGCTAAGCCCGATGATCTACCACTCATGGATGATGAGCCAGCATCCTACAGGGAAGCCATGGAAGGCCCAGACTCCAATAAGTGGCTAGAAGCCATGAGATTCGAAATGGATTCCATGTACACCAACAAAGTAATGACTTTGGTGGAACCTACCGAAGGGTCTCGGTCCATAGGGTGCAAATGGGTCTTCAAGAAGAAGACCGACATGGATGGCAAGGTAGTTGCCTAAAATGGGCGATTGGTAGCCAAAGGGTATAGACAGATTCATGGTATTGACTATGATGAGACCTTTTCACCAGTCGCCATGACTAAATCCATTTGAATCCTACTTGCTATTGTAGCATACTACGACTATGAGATTTGGCAGATGGATGTCAAAACAGCGTTCCTTTATGGGAACCTCCTCGAGGACGTGTACATGACACAACCGGAGGGTTTTGAGGATCCGTAGAATGCCAATAAAGTATGTAAGCTGCGAAGGTCCATTTATGGATTGAAGCAAGCTTCTAGGAGCTAGAATAGACGTTTTGATGACGCAGTCAAAGACTTGGGCTTCATCAAGAACGAATATGAGCCTTGTGTTTACAAGAAGGTTAGTGGGAGCTCTGTAGTATTTCTGGTCTTGTATGTGGATGACATACTAATCATTGGAAACGATATTCCTACTTTGCAATCTGTTAAAGATTGGCTAGGAAAGTGTTTCGTAATGAAGGACTTGGGAGATTCAGCATATATACTTGGTATAAAAATCTATAGGGATAGATCTAAAAGGCTGCTCAGCCTAAGTCAAAGTACATATATAGACAAGGTGTTGAAGAGGTTCAACATGCAAGATTCCAAGAAGGGATTCTCGCCCATGTCGCATGGAGTCACTCTTTCAAAGAATGACTATCCCTCCAATGAGATTGAGAGGGACCGCATGAGCAGGATACCCTATGCTTAGGCCATAGGATCCATCATGTAAGCCATGTTGTGTACTAGACCAGACGTATCATACGCGTTGAGTATGGTGAGCAGATATCAGTCCAATCCGGGTGAGAGTCACTGGATTGCTGTCAAGAACATCCTAAAGTACTTAAGAAGAACTAAGGATGTGTTCTTGATATTTGGAGGTAAGGAAGAGCTAAGTGTAATTGGTTACACTGATGCAAGCTTCCAAACCGAAAAAGATGACTACAGATCGCAGTCTGGATACGTGTTTTTCCTGAATGGAGGAGCTGTGAGCTGGAAGAGTTCCAAGCACGGGACAGTTGCTGATTCTACAACAGAATCTGAGTACATTGCTGTTGTGGAAGCAGCAAAAGAGGCATTTTGGATAAATAAGATTATCACTGAACTCGGTGTGGTCCCTAGCAGCGTGGATCCCATACATTTGTACTGTGACAACTCCAGGGCGATCGCACAAGCTAAGGAACCAATATCACACCATAAATCAAAGCATGTACTTAGGAGATTCCATCTTATTCGTGATATGATCGATCAAGGAGTTGTGAAGATGTGCAAGATTCCAACGGATGACAATCTTTCAGATCTGCTTACAAAACCTCTTGCGCATCGAAAGCATGAAGGGCACGCCAGATCTATAGACATACGAGATGCACCATATTGGCTCTAGTGCATGTGGGAGATTGTTGGAATAGGTGACCTAGAGGCAATCTAATATTTAGTATGAACAAATGTTATTGGGTAGAATATTCATTTATTATATATTGTGATATTTAATATAATGAAGTCCTTAGATACAATGTGTTGTTTATCTTAAATATCCCTGGTCCATTATATTGATTAAAAGGATGATCAAATATAGACTAGTATGTGTTTACATTGGTATGGAGATATCAAGTCTAGCACATGGGTATGCATTAGGAGTAATGGCATACTGGATTGACCCACAACGAGAAGGATATACTAGATTATGTTAAAGTCACAATCGCTTCTCGTAGTGCTAATAAAATGGCAATCCTTAGACTTAAAGTCACTAGATACTCTAGTTGTGAATTTTGTGCTTTGATGTTATCAAACGTTACACCGTAACTGGGTAATCATAAAAATAGCTATCGGGCATGATAGAAAGCAAGCTTAGAGATCGTTGTGATGTAGAGAGGATTTGTCCCTCCCACATAATGGGAGCAAATATCCACGACCACTCGAGGGATGAGGCTTTTGAATGTCTCGCCAGACTCAGATAAATCAATATGGAGATATTGATGTTATCTACTTGCATAAGCATATTCCTAGGATCGAGGAACTATGAATTGGATATACGAGTGTGACTATTTATGTCTCGTGTCCAATCCGGATATGGAGACAAAGAGATAACGCAATATGAAATATTGGGCACAAAGGTTTGTCGGGATCACTGACTTATTTCAATTAGTTGGGTGGCATGGATGTGTTGCTAGAAACCGCTCCATGTTAATAATAAGTTACTACAACCTAAGTCGAAACCTATGGGTTCACACATCAAATAGAGTAGAACTAGATTTGGGATTAATTAATAAGAATGATCACTTTGCAACTCTTGCAAACTTAGTAGGACTAATGTGCAAGGAAAGGACTAATCCAAGTTCATGTAGAACTAGGAAGGACCTTTATGTAGTTAAAAAGGATTTGTTGGACTATATAAAGGAGGTTCTATCTTCCTTCCCACTAATGTTAATACACATAACATAAGAGAGTGGGAGAGAAAGCAAGAGAGAGATCAAGAACACAAGGGCTGAGCCCCTGCGTCCGCCCCCTGTCCCGTCTTGAAAAGGAGAGGGACGAACCCCTCCATTTGCCTCCTTGGTTGCTTGATCCCTTCTTCCCTCTTCCTCTGATCCAAGCTAGCACTTGATAAGGAAGAATCTATATCTCACCTCTAGACGTGGATCAACCGTAGAGACGAGGACAATATTCTTCTTTTGATCTCCCAACCAAAAGGTACACGTCTTCTATGTCCCTTATCATGTTATGATGTCTCTTCCTGTGATCCTTGGTGGGCTTTGAGTAGAAATTAAATTTTTTTATTCCGCTGCGTTACCTACGTCAAAACCCAACAATTGAGATATCAAGTCTAACACATCGGTATGCATTAGGAGTACTGGATTAACCCACTACGAGACAGCTACATTAGATTATGTTAAAGTCACAAGAGCTTCTCGCAGTGCTAATGGTATAGTAATCCTTAGGATTGAAGTCACTAGATAGTCTAATTGTGCAATATCATTCTTTCATATTATCAAACGTTGCGCCTTAACCGGATAACTATAAAGGTAGTTATCGGGCATGATAGCAATCAAGCTTACACACTGTAGTGACGTAGAAGGATTTGTCCCTTCCACATAATGGGAGTAAATATCCATGGGCCACTCAAGGGATGGTGCTTATAGAATGTCTGTACAGACTCAGATAAATCAGTATGGAGATATTGGTGTTATCTGCACGGATAAGCATATTCCCAGGATCAAGGAACTATGGATTGGATATACGAGTGTGCCTAATATGTCTCGTGTCCCAATCCGGATATGGAGACCAATGGATAGCACAATACATGAACATTGGGCACAAGATTTGCCGGGATCACTGACTTTTTCTATTAGTTGGGTGGCATGGATGTGTTGCTAGACACCGCTCCATGTTAGTAAAGAGCTACTACCAACTTCGTAGAAACCTATGGGGTCACACATTGGATAGATTAAATTGGATATTGGTATTAATTAGTAGGACTAGTTAATAAAATGATCATAACGCAACCACAAGCAAAGTTAGTAGGACTAATTTGCAAGTGGACTAATCCATGTAAGGACGTGATTAGTATTGGGGCTTTTATGTAGTTAATAAAGAGTTATTTATATATAAAGGATTTCTAGCTTCTTATTTTCTCAACACAAGTCGTTATTGAGAGAAAATAACAAAGCAAGAGAGAGAGAGAGAGAGAGAAACAATAGAGGCCTAAGCCCCTATTGTCGTCCCTCACCCGTCGGCCACCAAAGGAGGACCGCCCCTCCTTTTCCTCGTTTTGCATGATCCGTGCCTCCTTCTGTTTCTAGCACATCGCGGTGAGAAGGAATCCAATCAAAGATCCAAGGTGTGGATACTCGTAGAGTCGAAGACACTATTCTTCGTGTGATCTCTCAAACTAAGGTACACACCTATTCTACCCTTAACATGTTATGATTGCTTGCCTGTGATCCTTGAAGGGATTTGAGCAGGACTAATCGTGTTATTCCGCTGCGTTACCTGCATCAAAACCCTACAGTGATATCATAGCCACATGTCGTGGCGCATAACATGATATTATGTGTCACTGTTTTTGAATTTATACATTGTATTGTCAATATTACGCGAAAAGTGAAATTAATTGGCATATAAGATACAAATTTAATTTGATTCAAGACAAACAAGACATAATTTAACATGGGATGTGAAGATTAGTGAGTTTGATCACATAGGATGTGAATAATTTTGGATCTAGGAACTTGGGTTTGGGCACAAGCTTGGAAAAGGAGTTTTTCAAACTTGGAAGCAACTAAACTTGGGCAACAAGGCAAGGAATTGTTTGGGAAACAATTCCATGGAAGGGTTCGGCCCCTTTTGGGACCGCTCCTCTTGCCTTGCCGCCCAAGCTAGGGCACGACCAAGGGGCTGGGCCGGCCTAGCGTGCAGCTCGATCGCGCGTGGGGCTCGGCCGACCGCCCCAAGGTCGTGCCTTGGTCCTTGGGAGGTTCAGACATTGTGGATGGTGGACTCTTGGACCGTTTTTGACCCTAGTTGCCTATTTTTCGACTAAAATTGAACAAGCGCGTTAAAAAATGGTTTTAACTTTATTATGTGCTTTGTTGCATGGTGGATTGATATGGCCTACGTTGTGGATGTTTACTTTTTGTGGTTCGGTTTACGGCCTGCGAGCTGATCAAATTAATGTAATAGTTAGTTAATTTTACGGCATGCGAGCTGATCATCTTCTGAACATGTGAGGTTTTATCTATTTATTTATTTATTCTAGATGCTGGGCTAGAATTAGAGTAATTAGATAATATCCAAGAGCATGAAGAAGAAGACCGGACGACCAAAAAGCCACAAAGATGATGAAGATTCCCATCCTAGACGCGCGGCTATGGTGGAGCACATGGAGATGAGCTTGTCACTTTAGTAGATATTATCATTGGCTTGGTAATATCTTAGTCTCGGGGTCATATACATTCCACGTTAATTTCTCTTTTGTGGATGTTTATTATTTATTTCTTGTTATTTATTTTTGTGTGTATGGATGATACAAGCAAAACGTCAACAAGATAATAATAAACAAGTGTGATCTTTTATTGTCGATTTCCCAATCCACATAAGTAGATCAAGTTGATGGGATCAACCAAACTGTCAGATAATGACAATTAAATCCCTCAATGTAAATATTGCGTTTTGCTTTCTCTTACCTAAACACCCTTCATGATCGAGGTCTATCAAAATACGGGCTTGCCAAAGCAAGGCGATTTAAATTCACCTTGGTGTGTTGCGGCGGCACAAGAAAGTAATGTTTGATTGTTGAAGTAAGAGGTTGAACGTAACTGGGCAAGATCAATTGGATTGATGAGCCTAGAGGCATGACAATTAGGTGTTTTCTATGGATTAGATAATGAATAAAGGGTTATTCACCTAATTGGAACAAGAGCTGCATGGGATGCAATTGGAAGGGTTCCTACCTAAATAGCCTATTCTTGGGTGACTTGCCAAAGCAAGCTAAAAAAAAGTTAAAAGGGGATCTTGGACTCACTAGAAAATATATATGATATTTTCCGCATTAATGGTCAGGGCTATTAATTCGAGAAAAATAGTGGAAGCTATATATAATGATCTAGCCATTGTTGAATATAGTTAAATTGTTCAAAGTACTAAAATCGCATATTTCTTGTTTTGTAGAATTCCAATGGCAAACAATCATGCATCGACTTCATCCCTGCGATCTGTCCTTGAGAAGGAGAAAATGTCTGGAACAAATTTCCGTGACTAGTACAGAAACTTGAGGATCGTCCTTAAGCAAGAAAAGAAATTGTACGTCTTAGACAATTCTGTACCAGAACCACCCCAGGATGACACTGTTCTAGCTGTTGTGAGAGAACATCAGAAACATGTGGATGATTCTAATGATGTGACTTGTCTCATGCTTTGCACCATGACCTCTGAACTCCAGAAGCAACATGAGAACATGGAAGCCTACGATATGATCAAACACTTGAAACAGTTGTTTCAATAACGGGCAAGGCATGAGCGGTATGAGGTGTCCGAAGCATTGTTCAAGAGCGATCTCGTAGAAGGGGGACCCATTCAGGTCTCATGTACTCCGTATGATCGGATACACTGAGAACCTCGAGAGGTTAGGCTTCCTATTCGGCCAATAGTTGGCAACATATCTCATCTTGCAATCGTTGCCTAATAGTTATAATCAGTTCATCGTGAACTATAACATGAGATCAACAAAGCTCTGCCAGACTTGCCGAACATGCTAAGGACAGCTGAACAAAGCATCAATAAAGGTAAAGGCAAGGCTATACTGATGGTCAATAAAACGAAGGGCAAGGGAGTTGCCTCTACTTCCAAGGAAAGCCCAAGAAAGTTGCAAGATATAAGGAAGCCTTAAAGCCGATTGGGGGAGTGGCTAAGGGTCAATGTCACAACTGTAGCCAGCCGGGTCACTGGAGGAGGAATTTCCCTAAATAGCTGGAGGATAAAAGGCTTGGAATAGTGATTCCACCGCCACCAAGTATTTTTGTACTAGATATCAATCTTTCTATTTCTTCATCTTGGGTATTGTATACTGGATGTGGATCTCACATTTGTCGAAATGTGGAGGATTTTAAAATAAGTAGAAGATTGGCTAAAGGAGAGATAGACTTGCGCGTCAGGAATGGAGCAAGAGTTGCTGCATTAGCCATAGGCGTGTATGAGTTATCTCTGCCTTCAGGGCTTATTTTAGAATTAGACAATTGCTATTATGTGCCTGCTATGAGGAGAAACATTATTTCTATTTCTTGTTTAGACGAGAAAGGTTTTTCTATTTCAATAAAGGACAAGTGTTGCTCCATTTATTTTGATAGTATGCACTATTGTAGTGCGCATTTGTAAAATGAATTGTATATCCTTGATCTAAATCATGCCGTATATAGCATAAATACAAAGAGGATTAAAACTAATGATTTAAATCCTACCTATCTATGGCACTGTCGTTTAGGCCATATAAATGAGAAACGCATATCTAGACTCCATAATGATGGATTCCTATACTCATTTGATTTGGAATCATATGAGACATGTGAGTCTTGTTTATTGGGAAAAATGACAAAGTCCTCTTTCAATAAGAAAGGTGAGAGGACTAATGAGTTATTGGCACTCATACATACTGATGTATGTGGACCATTTCCCACGCCAGCCAGGGGCGGTTACACCTACTTCATTATGTTTACTGAGGACTTCAGTAGATATGAATTTTTGTACCTTATGAAGGCCGAATCCGATTCTTTTGAATTGTTCTAGGAATTCAAGAATGAAGTAGAGAAGCAAATTGGAAAAAGAATTAAGGCACTATGATCGGATCGTGGAGGAGAATACTTGAGTCAAGAGTTTGACGAGTATCTTAGAGAGTGTGGGATAGTATCCGAACTCACTCCACCTGGAACGCCACAATGGAATGGCGTGTCCGAGATGAGGAATCAAACCCTACTCGATATGGTTCGATCTATGATGTGTCAAACGGATCTCCCGATATCGTTTTGGGGACATGCTCTATTGACTGCAGCTTTCACCTTTAATCGTGTTCCATCCAAGTTGGTTATAAAGACACCATATGAGATATGGACTGGGAAGCATCCCATAGTATTGTTTATGAAGATATGGGATTGCAATATCTATGTAAAACGTTTACAAACCGACAAACTCGGACCCGAGGTAGATAAGTGTAAGTTTGTGGGATATCCTAAGGAAACGAAAGGATATTATTTCTATAATCCAACCGAGAACAAAGTGTTTGCAGCTCGGACCGGCGTTTTTCTAGAAAGAGAGTTCGTCTCTATAGAAGCAAGTGGGAGGACTGTAGAACTTTAAGAAATTCAAGAACCACAAAACACTAACCTGATGATGGAACATGAGTAGGAACCACAAACTGTTGCGGAGGAACTTGTTCAGGTAACACATGAACTCCGTAGGTTGGGTAGGGTGAGTCATGAGCCAGAGAGGTACGAACTTCTCATGACAGAGCCAATGACGTGCCACTCATGGATGATGAGCCTACTACCTACGGGGAGGCCGTGAAAGGGCCAGACTCGAAGAAGTGGCTTGAAGCCATGAGATCAGAAATGGAATCCATGTATACCAACCAAGTATGGACTTCGGCGGAACCACCCGATGGGGTTCGGCCCATAGGGTGAGAGTGGGTCTTCAAGAAGAAGACTGACATGGACGGAAAATTAGTTTCCTACAAGGGGCGATTGGTGACTAAAGGTTACAGACAGATTCATGGTATTGACTATGATGAGACCTTTTCACCAGTCGCTATGACTAAATCCATTCGAATCCTACTTGCTATTGCAGCTTACTATGACTATGAGATTTGGCAAATGGATGTCAAAACATTGTTTCTGTACGGAAACCTCCTCGAGAATGTGTACATGACACAACCGGAGGGTTTTGAGGATCCAGAGAATGACAATAAAGTCTGTAAGTTACAACGATCCATCTATGGATTAAAGCATGCTTCTAGGAGTTGGAATCTACGTTTTGATGACGCGGTCAAAGAGTTTGGCTTCATCAAGAAAGAAGATGATCCATGTGTTTACAAGAAGGTTAGTGGGAGCTCTGTTGTGTTTCTGGTCTTGCATGTGGATGACATACTACTCATTGGAAACAACATTCCTACCTTGCAATCTGTTAAAGATTGGTTAGGGAAGTGTTTCGCAGTAAAGGACTTAGGAGATGCAGCCTATATAATTGGTATCAAGATTTATAGAGATAGATCTAGAAGGCTACTCGGCCTAAGCCAAATTGCATATATAGACAAGGTGTTGAGACGGTTCAACATGCAAGATTCTAAGATGGGATACTTGCCCATGTCGCATAAAGTCACCCTCTCGAAGGCTGACTGTCCCTCCAATGAGATTGAGATGGACCGAATGAGTAGGATTCCCTATGCTTCGGCCATAGGATCCATCATGTATGTCATGTTGTTTACTAGATCAGACGTGTCATACGCGCTGAGTATGGCACGAAGTATCAGTCCAATCCAGGTGAGATTCATTGGATTGTTGTCAAGAACGTCCTCAAGTACTTGAGAAGAACTAAGGATGCGTTCTTGATATTTGGAGGAGAGGAAGAGCTAAGTGTAACTGGTTACACTGATGCAAGCTTCCAAACCGAAACAGATGACTAAATATCGCAATCGGGGTATGTGTTTTGCCTGAATGGAGGATCTGTGAGCTGGAAGAGTTCAAAGCAAGAGATTGTTGCTGATTCTACAACTGAAGCTGAGTACATTCCTGCTCCACGCACAGCAAAGGAGGCTGTTTGGATAAAGAAGTTTATAACTGAGCTTCGTGTGGTTCCTAGTATTGTGGATCCCATAGCGTTGTACTGTGACAACTCTAGGGCGATCGCACAAACCAAGGAGCCTAGATCACACCAAAAATCAAAGCATGTACTTAGGAGATTCCATCTCATTCGTGAAATGATCGATAGAGGAGATGTGAAGATATGCAAGATTCCAACGGATGACAATCTTTCAGGTCCACTAACGAAGCCGCTCGTTCAGCGAAAGCATAATGGACACACTAGATCTCTAGGATAAGAGATGCACCAGATTGGCTCTAGTGCAAGTGGGAGACTGTTGGAATAGGTGCCCTAGAGGCAATCTATATTTAGTATGAACGTTGTTTGGCTAGAATATTCATTTATTATTTATTAAGATATTTAATATAATGAAGTCCTTAGATACAATGGGTTCTTTATCTTAAAATATCCCTAGTCTGTTATATTGGTTAACAGGACAATCAACTATAGACTAGTATGTGGGTAGATTGATACGGAGATATCAAGTCTAACACATGGGTATGCATTAGGAGTAATGTCATACTGGATTAACCCACGATGAGAAGGCTACATTAGATTATGTTAAAGTCACAAGAGCTTGTCATAGTGGTAATGGTATTGTAATCCTTAGACTTGAAGTCACTGGATAATCTAGTTGTGTAATATCATGCTTTGATATTATCAAACGTTGCACTTTTATCGGGTAACTATAAAGGTAGTTATCGGGCATGATAGGAAGCAAGCTTAGATATTGTAGTGACGTAGATTGGATTTGTCCCTCCCACATAATGGGAGTAAATATGCATGGGCCACTCAAGGGATGGTGCTTATAGAATGTTTGTCCAGTCTCAGATAAATCAATATGGAGATATTGATATTATCTGCACGGATAAGCATATTCCCAGGATCGAGGAACTATGGATTGGATATACGAGTGTGACTAATATGCCTCATGTCCAATCCGGATATGGAGACAAAGGGATAACACAACACTTGAACATTGTTAGTAAAGAGTTACTACAAACTAAGTAGAAACCTATGGGGTCACACAACGGATGGATTAAATTAGATATTGGTATTAATTAGTTAGACTAATTAATAAAAGGATCATAACGCAATCACAATAAAAGTTAGTAGGACTAATTTGCAAGTGGACTAATCCATGTAAGGACATGATTAGTATTGGGGCTTTTATGTAGTTAATAAAGAGTTATTACTATATAAAGGAACTCTAGCTTGTTATTTCTCAACACAAGTCATTATTGAGAGAACAGAACAAACAAGAGAGAGAGAGCAACAATAGAGGCCGAAGCCCCTATTGTCGTTCCTCACCCGTCGGCCACCAAAGGAGGACCCCCCCCCTCCTTTGCCTCTTTTTGCGTGATCCGTTCCTCCTTCTTCCTTTGCTAACACATCGCGGTGACAAGGAATCCAATCAAATTACCAAGGTGTAGATACTCGTATATTCAAAGACACTATTCTTCATGTAATCTCTCAAACTAAGGTACACACCTATTCTACCCTTATCATGTTACGATTGCTTGCCTGTGATCCGTGGAGGGATTTGAGCAGGATTAATTTTGTTATTCTGCTGTGTTACCTGTATCAAAACCCTACAAGATGAACACTGACACCGCGTGCAACATCAATCAACAAATCGCCGGATCTGGGTGGGTGTTAAGAGATGCAGAGGGGGCTTTTATAGCTGTAAGATTCAAGAGGATGGCGTTCAACACCTCCCCTTTGGTCTTGGAGCTTGAAGGTATGGCTAGGGTTCTTAAGATAGCAATGACGGCGAAGTGTCAGAAGTTGATCATAGAATCAGATTGCTTGGTAGGAATTAATTTTCTAAAGAAGTGGCGTCGTAACCAAAGGGAAAGTGACGAAGACGAAGAGCTGGCCTCGGTATTGAATATATGCGTGTATCTCGGCGAGGCTTTTGAAAGCTCGAGGTGCACCACGTGGAACGCAATCTAAATGAGGTCTCTGACCTTTTTGCAAACAGATCCCTCAAGTTTTCGCAATTAAGCTTGTACATTCGTACCCAGATTGGGCTACAGTAATATAGCGAAAGATGTAAGGGCCTCGGATGAGAAGTTGGTTTTTTACCCTAAAAAAAATTATTTATGGAGTTTTTTTTTTGGGAATTTATTTATGTAATTGAATTATTAGTATCATCCATAGTTTCAAATACAGTACCGGACGTCGTTTTGTGTTTGTTACTGGAGTGAAACTATGGTATCGGCCATCCAGCATCGGTGCGCTTGCATAACACATTGTATATCCGTGATTTTAGATGAAACACTTGTTTATTTAACAAGATATAATAACTGTACGTATTAATGTATTATTATTACGATTAAGTCAGAGAATTGAAAATTATTTATAGTGAAGGCAGAAAAGATAAAATAATCATTAAAATAGGCAGTTTCACGAAACTACTTAGCAAGAAGGGAATTTTTTCAACTCTAGTGTTGCAAATGACATTTTTGCCCTCTTCTCAAAAAATTAAAGAGAAAGAAATGCTTTAATATTTTCTTCAATTATAAAGGCACGAATTTGCTTCCTAAAAATAAGATATTGAACTACAATTGTAAAGTTTTGTGATCTGTTTCCTCAAGAAAAGATGTCCCTCTACAACACTACTACAAAATTATTTTATGAATAGACAAGTTATGAATTGGGCATCCATATGCATGAGCGATTGTCTTAGAAATGGTGTTGTTCTTTCATAGCTTTGCGTCAATTTTCTCTTTGTGGAAGATGGGACGCATCGTCCATACTTCACTTCAATCTCTGGTAACCTTTTCGTTAAGCATTCAAATGCCCCACCAATTTACAGTGAAATAGACCTTGTTTGTTGAGGGATATCCAATAAACATATGCGGCATGTTCAGGATGATGTTCATGGTTTTTGGGGGAGAAAGAGAGAACGCTACGCGATATGTATTTTCATAATAGTTTCTGTTGCTGGCATCGAAGTCCACAAACCAAAACTTCGAAGTTTTTTTTTTTTTGAATTGTCTAGTGTTCTGGTGATAGTATGAGGAAGAAGTAAAATAAAACGGAGTAACTGTTATCCAGAAAAGAAAATAGTGGGAAAGAAAGAAATCTTAGATTGTGAAAAATCTAGGAATATTTTTGGCGAATTTTTCATTTCAAGGGTATGATTGTCTTTTTAAATGCAGACTTTCATGCTTTTTCCTTCCTAATAAATAATTTTCTAAAACTACACATTTCAACAATTATTTTATCTTTTCAGCCTTTACAACAAATATTTTTCAGTTCTCTACCTTAGTCATAATAATCCATTTTGCCTTTCTCCTGTATCTTGTGTGTTTCTCCATAATGAATTACAGACAACTCCGATAACTGTTATAATCAATATTGTTATAACTGAATCTCGAGCAACAACGAGTAAACACAGAAAAACAAGATCGAGAATACAAAAACTTAACATGGTTCATTAACAATGATGTTAGCTTTATTGTACACCCAAATACGAATTCCGGTGAGGGAGATAAGACCCGCACAAGATCCGTAAAGTGCTGGGAGCAAGTGAGGTCACACGAGTTGTACCGTAGCTCCTACAAGCTGCACTGCACCAGGCCACAACATTTGACGGTAATAGGGAAATAAAGCATAGTAAGGTCTGGAATGAATTCCAATGACTACATTATGACCTATGATGAGTTTTTAGACGAAGACACGCAGGAGAAACGCATAGGAGCTGGAGAAAAGCAGAGGAGACGTATAGGAACACGTGCTGGATGCTTTGGAGTACGAAAGAGCTACGATTCAGGGTTTGATCTTCTGAAACTCTTTATATCTCTCTATTATGATGTTCACTATAATCCGTATCCTTGTTTACTGTATTATGAGTAGCTAAACTCATTAAACTAGGACCCGAGTTCAAAGTAGAGTCTTATTGCCAGTTTTGGGTATGATGAGCTTCAAATTCATGTGTTGAACTTAATTGTTGCGAGTAATTGTTATGAATGTTCTAAGTCCTTCATTATCCATTATTGGGTGACAATTCAATACATAGGACTTAATCTACAAGTTTGGTAACTCGATAGTTGTTAGTCTGAAATATAGAATCTTCACCTAATTGTATCAATTCATTGGTAACTCGGTATCGTTGAATAGGATCTTTGAGTAGAAATTTAACTCGTTAAGCTTGGCTAGGGTTAGTTAATCACTTCGTAAGTCGGTGTTAACTAGAGTTGGGAAAAGATGTAGATGCTGGGTAACTCGGCATCCCATGATTGCTTATTTGACAAGTACAACAACACTGTTTTTTATGTCACAGTAAACTATCGATAGTAAATCCTGGTTACCCCCTGCCCCAATGAGACCTCTTGAGTACTTCTCCCACATTTGCATCTTAACAATTCAAACTCTCAAACCCTAGCTATCCAGTATCTGATATGAATAGTGTTTAGCGTATAAAAAACTAGCTACGGTGCTAGAGTATTTATAGGGAGTAATTTTGACTTACACTTTAATCACAACAGTTAGGATTAGTTTGCACTCAAGTCCAAAAACGTTAATTTCTATTTAGTCCAACAAATGATAAATTAATTACAATTTGATAAATTCTTGTGTGTGACCCTGTAGGTTCCCAATTACGTTTTCAATAAGAAGTACGAACATAGAGTGGTATCTAGCGATACATCAATGATACACAAGTAATAAGAATGCTAGTGATATGAGTAACCTCTATGAACAATGATATTGTGTCTTATAATTCCAATATTCTTATATCTAGATTAGACACAAGGCATGGAGTGTCAGCCCATAAATACAGTCTATACTTTTCTCAATTCCCTGAGTAGACATACAAATGACACCAATATCCTATATTGATTCATTTGAGTATGACAATGCATTTTGCTTAATCTCACTCATCGAGTGGCCATGGATATAGTCTATGGTTATGTAGAACTGACAAATCCTACCTACATCACTCACACCCCTCAGTATGTTGCATGACATGTTCAATTGTCGCCTTTAGAATAGACTTGTCACAGAGTAATTTTAGACGATATTAAAACATGTCACTCCACATCCAGGGAATGTAGGGAATTCAAGTCAAAAGATCACAACACCACTATCAATATGAGAAGCACTTGTGACACTCACGTTACATCCATGTAGTGTTCTCATGGCGGATCAACTCAGTACACCATTACTTTTAATGTGTACCCGTGTGTCAGAGTTGATATCCCGTATCGATCTATCCACATATTAGTCTAGATGTATTATAGTCGTCCTAATAAACAATAATACTAGGCTATGGATATTTAAGAATACAATATTTATTCTTCATTATGTCAATATTGTAGGGTTTTGATGCAGGTAACGAAGTGTTATAACAATAAATAAATTCCTAATCAAAGCCCTCCACGGATCGCATGGAAGCATTCATAACGTGATACATGATTGGCAATTGTGTACCTTATTTGTCTATGTGATCACAACGCATAATGATGTCCACGTATCTACAAGTATCCACACCTAGGATTTCAAGATGGAATAATACCCTTCATGTCTTAGTGCTAGCTACACGAAGGAGGAGGTAGAAGAATCACACAAAACGGAGCAAACTGGGGCCGCGGGTTGAGGTCGACGGCAAGGTAGCGGACGGGTAGGGACGCCTCTTGGTGTGTCTCTCCTTCCTTTGTTATTTCACTCAATAATGACTCTTTTTTGAAATAATAAGCTAGGACTCCCCTTATATAGTTAATAACTCCTTATTAACTACTACCTCTGTTTCTTCTCTTTCAACAGCGGTTGACTTTTTTTTCCGTAACTGGGTCACTTAGACTCGGTGATTTGGATAGTAAAACGATGTAATTTTTTGCAATTTTTCAAAGTATTCTAGAGTAAAGTTTACTCTACAAGATCAAACAAAGATTACCAAATTCGTCTATCGTTTTGCTAACCTAATTACGGGGTTAAAGTGACCCAGTGAATACTGGCAAAAAGTGAAGTAAGGTTAAAGAGAAGAAACAGATGAAGTACATATTTGCCCCAATACTAATCACGTTCATACACAGATTAGTCCACCTTGCAAATTAGTCATACTAATTTTGCTTGTGGTTGCGTTTTGATACTTTTGATTAATTAGTCCAACTAAAAATTACCAAATCCAATTTAATCCATAAGATGTGTGACCTCGTAGGTTTCTACTTAGTTGGTAATAACGATTACAAACATAGAGCGGTGTCTAGCAACACATATATGCCACCCAACTAACAGAAATAGTCAGTAATCCGACAAACCTTGTGCCTAATGTTACCGTGTCGTATTATCCATTTGTCTCTATATCCGGATTGGACACGAGACATAATTGTCACACTCGTATATCCAATCAATAGTTTCTCGATCCTCGGAATAGGCTTACCAACACATGACATCAATATCCTATATTGATTTTTTTTGTTTGACCAGACATTCCATAAGCACTAACGCTCGAGTGGCGGTGGATATTTACTCCCATCATGTAGGAGGGACAAATCCTCTCTACATCACTACCATCTCTCAGCTTGCTTCCTATCATTCGCGGTTACTATCTTTATAGTTACCCAGTTACGGTGCAACGTTTGATAATATGAAAACATGATATTTCACAATAAGAGTATCTAGTGACTTCAAGACTAAGGATTACAACACCATTGTCACTACGAGTAGCACTTGTGACATTGACATAATCTAATGTAGCCTTCTTATGGTGGGTCAATCCAGTATGCCATTACTCTTTATGCATACCCATGTGTTAGATTTGATATCTACATATCAATCTATCCACATACTAGTCTATAGTGATCGTTCTGATTAATCAATATAATGGACTAGGGATATTTAAGATAAACAACAATTGCAATCTAAAGAATTCATTATATTCAATATCTACTGCTTTATACACCATTTGGATAGAAAGGAACAAATGGGTATTCAAGCAGAAGAGAACCCACCCGAAGGAGATGGCGGCTGCAAACATTGAGAAAGTGGAAGAATATTACTTAGATAACGAAAAGGAGCACAACAGAGAAGTATCAAGGACAAAAAAAAGTATGGATAAGACCAGAGCAACAATGGTTAAAAATCAACTATGACGGAGCTTGGGACTTGCAGTCGGGTAGATCACATGCTTGGGGAGTGATCCGAAATTGTGAAGGTACTCTTCTCGCCGCAGGAAGCTTTGCTACCGGAACAGTGAGCTCTGCGAGATGTGCTAAATCTAGGTCGCTCAATTGTGGCATCGACATGGAAACAAAGATGGATCTGCATTCTTGCATCTTCGAAGGGGTCTTAAAAATGTTTACTTAGGAGATCAATCGGAGACAAACTGGTGATGAGGCAATGGATCTTACTGAAGTGGAGGACGAAATCAATAGAAGTCTTGCTGAGTTTGCAAAGTTTCAAGAGGTGAAGGTTGTATTTGAGAGAAGAAGCAGCAACAAGCTTGCTCATAGTTTGGCACAGTACAGGCCAAAAGCAAATAATGATATAAAGTGGGGAGATGTTTTCCCTAGTTAGATTTCTGGAATAGTTTTAGCTGACAATAATGTAGCAGTCCAGTTTCCCCCTTAGGGGTTTTCTAATACAAGCCAGTTCTCAAAAAAAAATATATATGAAATATCTCCATAAACGATAAATGAATATTCTAGCCAAAAACAATGCTCATATTAAATATAGATTGCCTTTAGGGCATCTACTCCAACAAATATATCTCCATATACATCACAAAATGAATAAAAAGTCTTTACAGATAAATGGCACAATAACAATAAGATTGCATGTAGGACATACAACAATAATACCCAACTCCTCAAACTTTTGCCCTCAAAATGTTGCAGTTGAGGTCTAGAGAAGACATCCTAGGAGGAAAGAACTAGTTCTAACGTTCTGAATAGACTAATAAGAGGTACAATCTTCCTTACCACATGCCACTTTATGTTGGAATACCTTTCAAGAACTTGGAATTTCTATAGAATCTCACGATTGAGGATCATCACTTAATATAGTGCCAAAGTTTACATTTAATCAACTTGATGTACCACTTGTGGCTCCGAGGACTCATGCCATTTCAATAGCAGTGTTCAAGGACAATTGATGGACACTCTAGAAGAGATTACTTTGCAGATCAAATTTGGACCAATAATGGAGTATGTGACATTTCATGTCCTCGGAGTACATGCCAATTACCTGGTTTTAAATAGCCAAGGTCAGCGACCACGACGTCTTTCTTGGTCAAGCCTCTATTTGGATTCGTAAATTGACTCTCTTGACTGTGTAGTCCCTAAACAAATCGAAGGATGCTATAGGAATGATCCTAGACCTAAGAATAAAAATTGACACTGGGAATATTACTTGAAATATCATTTGGAATTATGATTTTGCTTCATTGAATTCAAGACGCTTGAGTTATCTGCAAGAGTATGGTTATCATCGCATAGATATCTAAATAAATAATTCTCATATCATCACTCGTTACTCACCTATATATAAATCTACATGATCTGAAATTTTTGACCCATAATCGATGGCGGTCAGAAACATTGAGACAACATAAACTGACACTTCTTATTTCACGGTCGTTTCAGTGCTGGGTTGCCGAGGAAACGATAAGTGTGAATAAGGATTATGTGAGAAAAATGCCATACCCAACTCCCACATCTAATCAACTTGATGTACCCCAGTTAACTCTGAGCACTGATACCATTTCAATAGAAGCGTCCGCTGACAGTTGCTGGACACTCTGGAAGAGATTACTTTGCAGATCAAATTTAGCCCAATAAAGGAACCGGTGACTTTACATGTCATCAGAGAACATGCTAATTACGGGGTTGTCTACTGTGCGTCCCTAATTAAGGTTGCTGAAAACTTTTTATTTTATTTTATTTTGTGGTCCCCGCTACTACAGGACAAAAAAGGTTACCCGCTATAGCAGGTAACCTCGGCTGGAGATATAGTTGTTAACAGTTTTTCTCGATTTAGATAAAGTTCTTAATATCTACGCGGCTAAAAGATAGAAAAGACTACCCTATAGTTAGTAGAGTTCAACAGGTAGAAGGAGTTCCCTCATTAAAGAAAGCAGTCTTAACAACTTGAGTTTTATTGTTAAATAACGATGAAATTAACTACAAGCAGACCAATATCAACTCAAAAGTCCTTTAAAGGCATGTTTAAAGATTAATACCAGAATAATTCCACAATAACATTAAAATAAGATGGTACTTGTTCAATATCATCTCCCGGATCGTCTTTCTTGTCAAGAAATCACGAATAAAATCACTCTAAACAAACCTATATCATTCATGCTTGTTTTTATTGGACTGACTACTCGATTGAGACCAGAAGTATTCCTCTTTAACATCAAACTCAAGTGGTATTTGTGCAGAATCATCTTCTGGATCGTCCACTTGTTCGACGGAGTCCACCGGATGATTGGGGCATGTTGTCCTGTTGTGTCCCAGATCCTTGCAATTGCCACACCTCCTTCTCTTATCTTGCTTGGGTCCCTTTTGGCATTTAGTGTCCCGGGGGTTCAGATTCTTCACATGGGCGTAGGGATTTTCTTCCTTCTTAATCTCTCCTTGTGTACCCTGAAAAGATTTAGAAATCATTATCTGCATTTTCCGAATCCCGTCGGACATATGCTCTTTGAAGAACTTAATTGTCTCGCCAATAGTACAGCCCAAACGGTGATACAGTTGAACTTCAGGTCCTCGTGGAAGCCCGGTGCAAGGCTTGAAAATCTGGGTCATCACTTTTCTTCCCAACAGGCTCCTTCATTGATGGCTCGGTTCGGTAGAATTCTTTGTCAGTTTTGGTCCACCTTTTGGCAATTAAAGAGTTTGGGATCCTCTGTACTCCCTTTTGTTTCAGAACAAACAACATGTGTTTGCAAATCATATACGATGTTTCCCAACGAAAACACGTGCACCGGAGAAGCCTATTATTTTGACGACATTGAACAACTTGCTGAAGAAAGAAAAGATAGGGTGGTTAGAAATTAAGAAGGAAATGAGAAAACAAATGAACACAAGGATAGACAGATTGTAACCTGGTACTAGATAGAAGAGGACAATAGTTCAAAGACTGTGACATCAATACTTATTTGTTACCCTTTAACACTTAAGATATCATTACTAACAGTAAGGAAACATGAGAAGATTATTTAGCAATAAAAATGCAGTACATGAGTACATAGTATATAAATATGTAAATTGAAGCAGATATACATACCAGGGATTTCTTGATTTGACATTTCATCACGTAGAACAAGTCCAAGCTCTCTTCTGGAATAGTTTTGACTTCAAACACTCTATAATCATCACCCTTTCGAGCTTGTATCCTAAACATGTTGAAGACATTTTCGGTGAAGACCTCTGTTGCATGGCGTTCGAGTTCCGTGAACCCTGCTGTTATCACCGCGTCTGATTGGTCGGAGCGGTGGTGTGCCTCACGCTCGTTGTTGCGTAGCTTGTCAACCCCGGTCGTGAATCCCTTGCAAGCATTGGTCAATTTGTCCGAGTGGGACATATAATCCTTGACGAAACTGTTGAAGCTCTCGCATCTTGAGGTCGTCGTTTGCAAGGTGAAAAAATGATCCTTCAAGTATGTCTCCGCCCACAAGTGGCGGTTCATATATGTGACCTGGACCCAATTCCTATCAGCAATGTCCCATCTGTTAAGCATTGCATGCCAATCATCATGCCAAAATTTTTCAGGTTTCCTACTACGCAAGCACTTTTTAAAATCAACCATGAAGGCTTCTCCCAACTTCAGATTAGCTTGGGCGTTCCGAAAAAGATGCCAAGAACACAGACGATGTCTTGCCTCTGGGAAATTTTGCATAATAGCTTTTCTCATTGCCAAATCGCCATTCGTGATGACGGACAAAGGCTTATTATTATTCATTACCTTCATCAGGCACTTCAAAATCCAATCATATGTTTCTGCTATCTCGTCGTTGAGAAAAGTACAGGCAAAAATAGTCGTCTGGTAGTGATTGTTCACGCCAGATAGAATTACAAATGGTTTTTGATACATGTTGGTCTTGTACGTTGCATCAAAAATGAGTACATCGCCAAATCTGTTGTAATCTACCACTGATCTCCTATCACACCAGAAAACACTTTCAATCTCATGATTTTTACATGTTCTGAACCTACAAAAACAATAAATAATACTTAGGCAAACAGAAAGATTAGTTACATAAATGATGTTAACTCTAATGGGTTAGAAAATAAGTTTAACTAATAAGTAAGCATTTTCCAGAATCCAAGAAAGCCCTTAACACATTAGATAGCATGTTTAATATTTAAGAAGGAATCTTACTCCCTGAACACGCCATAGTGACTGTGCTTCAAACTGTCAATGTACATCAAGTTCTGCTGCTGATAACTCCGTTTTGGAGTTATATTATTCCTTATTTTTGCTATGTTTTGTGTGCTTACCATGGAGAATTTAATCGTCTTTGAGCGTTTTGTGCTAAAATTGTGAAAATTGATTTTTTGAGCGTTAATCGTTAAATCCGGGTGTTTCTCGTATATTTTTGTTGCTTTTATTGTGATATGATCGCGGGTTCGTGTTTCGTGTTGTGGTTGGCAGGAAATAGGACGCGAGGATCAAAGGTGGTGAAGAAACGAGCTTCGGAAGTAAAGAAAGCAAGGAAAACTCAAGAAAAGAAGCCAGAAAAAAAGCTAAGGCAGGAACTCTTCCCACGAAGAGAAAAGCTCTTCCCATGAAAAAAAAGACTTAGCCAAAATTCCAGTTCTCTTCCTGTGACATGATGCTGTCTCAAAATAGGAGGACTTTTGCAGGAAGACTTCAGACAATTCTTCCCACGAATAGAAAGTGTCTTCGCACGAAGAGATTGCCCTGAAAGCCAGAAACGTCCGGGGTCTTTTTGCAATTATTAGAAACTTTGTTATATCATTCTAGGAACGTATTTAAGTGTGTTAGGTCGACTTTTTGAGTAGTTTTTGACGGTAGACACATCTTTTGGAGATCAAGGAGCTATTGGGAGAGCTTAGGAGCTTTGGATCATCCGTTTGGATTCTCAACTCTTCTCTTTTCTTGATTTTTATGCTTAAGCTCATGAGACTTGTCGTTTTGAGTATGAATATGAGTAGCTAAACGTTATTTGCTGGGAATTCTCGTTTGGTGTAGCTAGGGTTTGATCTAAATATCATGTTTTGATGATTGTGATTCATGTTTTAGCTTAATCTCACGTAATCTTTCATTATTATGGATTATTTACGTTTGTAATCATATTATCTTTGCGAGTAGCTAACGTAGAGATAAACTTAATTAGTTTTCACGCCGTAACTCCGTGAGAATTAGTCGGTAAATTGAATAATTCACCTAGTCGAATCAATGTTTGGTAACTCGACATCGTTAACTAGGATCGTTAAAGTAGAATTGTGGTTTTAATGCATGCTTTAAGCTAGAATAGACTTGGTAACTCGGTTTGTTTTGGTTTAAAGTATAGTAAACTTACTTGGTAACTCGGTAAGTTAAATATTGCTTGATTGATAGTGAAAGATACGTGGTTGTTTTACAAGTCAAAACATAAATTTAGCTCAACCTAGTGAACCTAGAGAATTCCCGGTATTTTTCCCTTATATTACAAAAACCCTAAAATTCATTCTTTGTTAATCGTGAACTATTTCACTCGGTTAATTGAGAATATTGCGCTTTTATTTTAGTAGAATTAGACCAAAACTCAACTTGCGCTGTGCCCACAAAAGGTTAAGAAATTCTAATTAATTTAAACAAGAAGTCTCTTGGGTTCGACAACCCGGATTTCCGGAATTTATTACTACACCGACAGCTGTACACTTGCAGTTGGAGCGTGTCAGCTGCCCATCTCCTTCATTTGAATATATCTTGTCCAGAGAAGCCATTTTATTGTAAAGATCCTTCTGTGTGTGACCCAACTTGTTATAACCGCCGGCCTGTTTAACCATCAAAAGAAAGCTTTCGCAATACTTGATCCCCACCTCCTTCAAAGATCTGACCTGTTCAACATTAGCCTCGCTGACCTTTCGGTGTGACTGGTGGTTGCTCGCGCATTGTGGTTCCTAAAGTTCGTGTGAATGACCGGGTTCGAATTGAACCACCTTAAAAGGCTCGGTAGGTGAAGTTCTTGATATTTTTACACGAGCTTTGCAGACACACCTAGTGTTTCTGGTGTGCTCCCGTTTCCTATTTTCTTTGTACAGGACCTTCTCGGAGCGCAAGCCTTGTCGGGCACACACGTAGATCCTTGACCTATGCATGCTTTTGTTTCCGGGTCGAAATACCTGCGGTTGCACCTTCTAATCCCAAAGCCAAGAATCAGTGCGTAAAGGTTGTACCAGTCATAAGCTTGAACCTCATTTTCAAAAGTCATTTCCATAACATCTTCCTTGGTAACCATTATTCCTGCATAAAACTTAAAATTACTATCTACATACCTACAGTCATTAACTTAAACTGTAAGATCTCATATCCATTTGGAACTTCCATAATAGAGTTTCTGGATGCATCTTCTCCATAGTTCTCTGTAAGAGTGATGTCCAAACATTCATCTTCATTGAAGACCTCAAAATCGTATTCTTCTTCCTCATAATCATGAGGCAAAGATACCAAACCTTTGCCACGAACTCCACTCTCAAAAATTTCCCTCCCTCTCATCTGAAATTGGTTTGTTTCACTTTCTGGTTCTCTGAATGACTTCCTTCTCAACCTGATATTCAAAGAAGAAGACCCCAACCACCAAAAGGTAGTATTGCACTATTTTGTATACAAAATTTTTAAAGACATGAAGAATGCTTTAAGTTTTTACCTGAACAACTACGGAATCTCTGAAAAGTTTATCTCCTCATTAATATATGGATGTAATATAATAAATTCCTCAGCTACCAAGACCGTGGTGTCAGTGAGTTGAAACTTTAACATTCTTGAACCTAGTTTTAAGATTTATGAAAGCATCATTAATAGTTTAAAGAGAAACAGTTCACTAAGCTTATTTTGTGGGCAGCAGAACCATTCAATGCCTAACATAAATGAGCCAGACCAACCATATCCTTAAATTCTAGCCACTTTGGCAGGAAAAGCTGAAGTTTCATCAATGATAATTTAACTCTGCTAACTACCAAGCCATATGAGGTGTTCATATGAAATTGTTCCATCCTATCTAAGATTGTGAGATACCTTAAAATAGCAGATTTTCAAATAAGAAGACCCCAACCACCAAAAAGTAGTACTGCACCGTTGTGGAAACAAATTTTATAAAAACATGAAGAATGCTTTAAGTTATTACCTTAATAAATTCGAAATCTCTGAAAAGTTTATCTCCTCATTAATATATGGATGAAATATAATAAATTCCTCAGCTACCAAGACCGTGGTGTCAGTGAGTTGAGAATCTAACATTCTTGATTTTAGTTTTAAGATAGCATCTTTAATAAGGTTAACTGCTATATAAGATTTAAGAAAGAATTCTTAATAGTTTAAAGAGAAACTATTCACTTAGCTTATTTTGTGGGCATCAGAACCATTCAATGTCTAACATAAATGAAGCAGACCAACAATATACTACAACTATAGCCACTTTGGCAGGAAAAGTTGAAGGTTCATCAATGTTGATTTAACTCTGCTAACTACCAAGCCATATGAGGAGTACAAAAGATGCGACATCCAAAACAACCCACAACATCCAAAAGGACAGAAACATTGTTCGTAAAACTAAGCCACAACAACATTACACAAATTTACTTTTTCTGCTGCTTCTTCCCCGCCGTCTTCTTCTTCTTCTTCTTCTCTGCAGACCTCAATGCAACAAAGGAAACAGTCGAAAACATGCGGTACAAACTGTAAAATGCATACCGGTGGTCCTCATCCTCCATCAGTTCCTTTAAACCATGATAATTCTGGTTAAATACGCAGTTATAGCTCGATATCCCCATTTCATTGGTAATCCAGATTCTGAGGTTGGGAGCCTGGACAGATAACTTCTTCTTTGGAACTGGAATCAAGTCCCTCAAATGACTCATGAAGAAGCAGACATGAGGACCACAGTCATTCCTGACAGATGAAAATAGAATGTAGCTTCAATATATATCACATATATTTCAATAGATTAGTTAGTTATGTTAAGTAGTTATCTTATTACCCATTTGATTGTTGGGGAACATCGTCGTTCATGTACCACACAGTCCAGCGTCGTATGTCATCATTGTATTCTGAGTAGTTGGTGAGCATTATGTGCATTTGCCCAATTTTGGCAGCAACATCTAACTCAGAATACCCCATGCCGGTATGCGAGTCCAAGACGAATATTTCTTTGTCAACAAAGGAAATAACCATCATTAACCAGTGCAGGTGATCGGCATTCAACGGAACGGCGATCTAATCATTAAAAATTCAAGATAAAGTAAGTTATACAAAAGAACAAAGTAGCTTGTATTGATAGTAATCGAAATACTTACGTATCCCATCTCGCTCCACTCTCCTCCCGACTGTTCGTGTGCCTTGAAGTATTCGAGGACTTTTGTGGGCTGAACAGAAATTATAACTAATCAGGTATTTTCCTAGATGAATTTTGAATTGAGTCATATCATAAAAATGACAAGGCAGTGAACTTACAAAATAACTGGTGCCGAGGAACCAAATCCGCTTAATTCCTTGGAATTCCCGGCTACGTTCATGAAGATGAAGGAATTGCATGTAAGCATCCATCACCTCATCGTCAAACCATTTTTCATCCCGGAGGTGCCAAGCGGACGACCTCGTCAGTTTAGCCATGCCACCCATATCAGCAACTATCTCATTGCATATTATATATGATACACAACCATAAGTACAAACATAATACATGCCACACATAAGAATTATTTAGGAAGTTTGAATGTAAATAAAACTTACGTTTCCAATTCTGGGGGAAGATAAAAATTCTTGTTGTTGTGTTCGTACGTGCTCGCATACTTGTGCGACATGTAGTAATGGAGCCAGCAATGTTCTGCTTCAGGCATGGGTGGGATATGTGTCAATTCTTTAGGATTCATGTGTTGCTTATACAGCGATATCCTTCAAAAGACGCTCTAATGATCCGATATGCCTTTCCCCGGACAGTCCCAACCAAGTTTCCCCTTGGGTTCTTCGGAGAACCATGAACAAGGAATGGCTGGGGAGGTACATTGGAGGCCACCTAATAAATCAACAAAATCATTAGGGGTGTTAAAAATTTAAAAATAAATCTCAAATATTAAGATATCAACTTTAATACATTTACCTCAGTGCTGGAGCTGATTGTGTAGACCACCTTCATGGGAGAGTTAACCTCAGCCTCCTTTATCTTCTGCTTCTTCTTAGCTCTTAATTCTTCTTCACACTTTTCCTTCTCTTTATTCTTCTGAGCTCCTTCCTCTTCCCCCTTTTTCTTACCCCCTTCATCTTCCTCCTTCTTCTCATCCTCTTCATTCTTCTTCTCTTCTTCCTTCTTCTTCTCTTCTTCCTCCTCCTCCTTCTTCTTCTCTTCTGCCTTCTCCTTTTCCTTCCACAGGGAAAAAAGATACTCTTTGTCAAGCTTTTCAACCACCTGTCCCACAATGCACTTCCAAAAATCCTCTGGTGGAGGTGGAGGCAGTAGTTGGACTACTGGTGCAACAACTTTCTCAATTTTGGGCTCATCATCAACTTTTTTCAACTTCAACTACATACAGAGTTGAGAGACATAAACTTAAGATAGTAACACTTTAATATCATTGTTAAATTTCACTCACATTCTTGTTTTGTTGTACATACTTCCATCTCTCTGAAACATCAGAGGTTTCCCATAATTTCAACCTTGGACTTTCTTCCTTATCCGGACATCCTTTTGGGTTTTCCAGAAACTTTGGGCAGAACTTTTTCATGTACAAAAGCTAGAAAAGTAAAATTGAGATGGCAGCATTTAAGAAACTGGTCTTAATATATTAAACTTCATGGTCAAAATAACTGAAACAGAGTTAGAGATTTACTAAAGGAATCAGCACGCAACCAGTTCCGCGAAGGGTTGTCCCAGTCTGAGCCTTAACTTGCCGTGTCTTGAAGTGATCCAGCCATAAGGCTGCCCAGTTTACCTCTTTCAGGTGCTCCAAATTAACAACAAGATTAGCAAGACCTCTCCGGACTACTGCTCGTCCTATCGGCATTCCCAGTGCACCCAAGATCAAGCAAACAGCCCTTCGTTTCCACTCATCATTTAACAGCAGCCTGTTCTCATCCGCCTTGAACCACGAAACATACTCACCGAAAGTTGTGTTATCCTTAACGAGGCCGATACTTTCTTTAACTCTGAGGAGAACAAGCGGATAGACCTCCGGGAACTCTGTTTCTCCGTAGCATCGGATTCCAAATAGCCACCCAACAACTTCCGGTGTTATCTCCACGGTGCGGTCGTGGGCTGTCAAGTACTCGTCGGTATCAAAGCACTTGTAAATTAATTGGTTGAATTTCTCTGGGGTTTCCGTGATCTTTAGGTGCTGTAGTCCTCCAAGGCCCACTTCGTGCATCCATGCTTTCTGTTCAACCGTCATTTCTTTAAAAAGATTGCGAACAGAGGGCAGGCTCATGTAACTCTATAATCGCCTTGGATTCTTCAACTTTTTTTTCTGACTTACCCTTCAGCTTGGCTTCAGCCGCCTTCTTCTTCAACTTTTCTATCTCCCCCGTCGACTTCCTTTTCAAAGTACCTTCTCTTTTCCGCTTGTCTTTTTCTTTAACAGCCGCTGTGAGATAAGGTTCCTTCTGGATATTGGTCATGCAGTCCCACTCCAAGTTGATGCTTTGTAGGACCGCTTTGGTCATCCTCATTTTAGGATCTATTTTCCGAAGCCTGTGCATCCTCACATTTATGAAATTATGAAAATCAACCCATAATTTAAATTTATAGAGACATACAAAAAACTAAAACAGAAACAAACAATTAAAATTAAAGCGAAAGCCATTAGAGATGAAGTAATAACATGCAAACTTTAATAGAAAGGGCAGTAAATATATTAGATTGAGGTTTTAATAGATAAGAAGTTAAATGCAGAACAGGAGACACATTATTTAACAAACTTTTTGCGAGAGTAAAATCATACTTGAATCTGATGTAAGCATTCATGACATTGACATGGTGAGCTTCATCATCACTCTCATCCTCATCTCCTTTGTATTCCTCCACATCTCCCTTCTCTTCCTTCTCTTCCTCATCTGAATCCTCCTCATCTGACTCCTCCTCGTCATTTTCTTGCTCTTCAATCTGTTTGTCCTTCTTATTCTTCCTCATCTCAAAGTTGTACTTGCTTACATCATGATCCTCGTCACTAGAGGATTCCAAGGCTCTTTTCTCGTAATTGTCTCGTTGCTCCTGTGGTAAATTGCAGAATAGTGCATACATATGTACCAAAAGTTGGGGAGGCATATCCTTTTCTTTCAATTTGAAAGCATATTTCCTCTCCTCACTGTCATATGTAAACAGTTGGAAATTAACAGTCATATGTCAACAGTTGCAAAAAAAAGGCAATCAGTTTTATAACAATAGTAAGAATTATAAATAATTAAGAAAAAGCAATTAACAGTTAATTGTCAGCATAACACATTACTAAAGTTTGAAAGGTCAATTCTTTAGATAGCATATTTAATAAAGTTCATGTTTTTAACAGAAGATTACTTACATGAACATGTCAAATCCAGGTGTGTGTTGGATGTTCTTTACTTCATCTTCGAAGCTCTTTCCCCTTTTCATAGAAACCTTTTTCTTTCCCCTTTTATTCAATGGTTTTGGTGGGGGTGGCTTTTTTCTGGGTGACCTCCTTGGGATGTTCTCAATTTTGTCCTCCTCCGAAGCGAAGTGAAGCTGCTTCTTGGCTTTCTTCTTCCTCTCAATGTCTTCCGTCTCTGAATTCTTTCTCTTCTGAACTGAGGCAGCAGCATCGGCCAATTGGATTATTCCACTAGCATCCTCGAACTTTGGTCCTTCAACCATTGATAAAGGAAGTACTTTTGTTGAATCTACCAAGATTTGTCTACCAATTGCGTCGGTGGAGTTAGGGTGTGCCTCCTTTGCCTCTTCATGTGAATCCCCACCTCCAATTTTGGTTTTGATGGGGTTTCCCTCTTCTTTTTTGGAGCCACCATCTCCTACGGGTTCTTGAGGGCTAGATCCTCGATCTTTGGTTGGTTTCAAGACAGGAGTGAGGGGATTTGCAGTTAAAAGGACTTCCAAATTAACCGGACTTACCTCCTCCTCGATCGGAACTTGGTTTAGATCTGAAATCACCTGTTCGATGTCTTTGGAAGGTGAAATCTGCTCCCCAACGCCTGTATCTTCCAGGTCCGCCATGGATTTGTGATAGAGATGGAAGGGGAAGTTGAATTCGGGAAACTGATGAGAGAGAGAGAGAGATTTCAGAGAAGAAACCTCGGGGAAAAAGTATATGTGTTGTGTGGTTGCCAGTAATGAAGAGCATGGGACAACTAACTTCAAAATTTCCAAAATTCAAATATTTCAAAAAAAGCTATCTACATTTTTACACACAAATATAAATATTTTAAAGACTCCATCTTAATGTAACAAATATATTGTTTTTTTTTTTATTTCTTTAGTTGTGGAGTGTCATAATAAATTTTATTTTGTATTATTGGGTTATTATTATATTAGTATTGCCATGACAGTGTGTACAACCTCCAAAAACACAAGTATCACCATCTTTGCGTTTGCATTTGACTGTCTCTTAACATCTCCTTCTAAATATATTATTATATTGTCCCTAATTCTAAACCCATAGATCACTCTATCTTATTTTTTAATATACTCATCACTGTAAAATTTTATTAACTTTTTGTTTGTTCATCGATTGATTAACTCAGGGAGTCAACATGTGTCCTGAATAACATAACACTTTCAAGTGTGGGAGTTATTTTTAAAATATTCCAAGTTATATCTGTCTAAGTAAACTAAAAGTGACCAAAATGGATGAAAACTCGAGAATTTTACGTGTTCAATCATGAAATGTGCTCCATGCATGCCAAATGTGTTTACAAGTTTCT